>CM072072.1:2425000-4825000 GCA_036785405.1 Coenonympha arcania | reverse complement strand
CAAGATTATAACCTTTTACAATCAAGATTCTCGTGTAAACAAAATACATTAGCAAGAGTAGCACTTAGTAGCAGCTGTAGCGAAGTTACTTCATCTTTTTTATTTCTAGTCATGGAACGAAATGTATATGTGAATAACAGTTGTCATTGATAAGAAATATCATCAATTTGATGATCGAAGAATTATGTAATTCGAGAATTATTCGAATTTCGTTCATAAACAATCTTAGAAGTTGAATAGATAAGGTAACATAGCTAAAGTTGCAGAAAACGTAATATTTGGCCATCCCAAAAAAATGAAAAACTGTATCATGAAAAACGTCTCAAAAAGCTTAAAAGAAGATAAAGATTTAAGTAACTAAAGGAATGTTTTTTTTTCATATTGTGTGCTATCCTTTTTTTGTCTTATCTATGAAGTTCCGAACTCCAACCTAAGGAAATTACACACGCGATGAATAATGTGTCCAATGTCCATCATTGTGTCATTAAGGCCCGTTATACATAACTGGGCCTCCAAATAATACTGCGGTCACATTTGAAAGGAATTCTTTCATCTTTGGGAGCCACTCACTCTTGATTGCTCCGGTTGTTCTTGTTACTGCTCTCTGACCATAATATTATCTACCTACTGATCAGTGCACTACGAAAGTCAGTATTGTTTTCGTTCCTCTGGTAGGTAAAAAGATTTTTTTCTTCATTATTGTATCACTCAATGAAATCGTAATAATCTAAATAATAATTAAATTTATCTTTGTTATCCTGCCAAAAGTTGGTACTTAGAGTCAATGTTCTTCGAAAGTCAACATGAGCTTACACTTACTAGACTTACTTAGTATACTGATAAAGATTTAAGCAATTTGGAAGTAGAACCAAAAAGTAATCGTAGTATTGACTCCCGTATAATTTTAGTAACTAGTTGAGACTTGAGAATATATTTCACAAAATCTGGAATCAAAGTGGAGCTACCGAATAAATTTTGCCGCAATGTCATTGGATACCATTTTGTATCAGCTAATTTAATCACATTAATATTTAATATCCTAACAGAATTCAGAGCTTAGCAACTTTGACACCTATGAAACTCTGACTACATAATCACATACGCAACAAATATTTATATCCACGAGAAGCTTACGTTAAAATAACAGACATAAATTACCTCTAAATTACTGGTAATGATGGACATAAACTAAAAATTAATGTTGACATAAATCTGGCGGTTACACCTCTAACCAGTTTAGTTAAGCAAAATTTCTATTTGTAAAAGTGTTATGTAAAACGAAGGGTCGTTTCAAAGAACTTTGTTATGAAATATTATATCTAATATAATAAATACATATGAACGTTAAACAAACTGACCTATTACGAAAGACCAAGGTCATTAAGTTAAATAGGCGTTATGAATATTTGGATAAGATAGAGAGATCATTTTATAATATTTACTGCGTGGAATCTGTCAGATTAGTGAATAACAAAGAGGCGCGGAATGTAGTTTTGATAAAGATCGCATTATCTATTAAAACCTTTTAAGGCATACCTAGCTGTACTAATCATTAATCCAACGCTGCATTGCAGGAGTCAATTATTGTTTCAGCTTTAAGACTACAGTCAGCAGATTTTTTTAATTTGATGCTGAACAGTTAGAAAATAACGAGTGCCCATTTTGCCACCAACATCTTTAAAATTGAACTTAAACTTTTAAAAGTATTTTGTTATTAAAGGAGAAGGTACTGTTCTACATTAAAGGTTAATAGTTTAGGCTATCTTTCTCTTTAAATGGGGTTAGCTTATAATATGCTTACTTTTTCATAGACTCATATGGGAATTATTTTTATTTGATTTCACAACTAATAAAAGTAACGTGATTCTTTAGATGTGCTTGACTCAAAACGTAGAATAGCAATCGTAACACATCTCAGGTGAACTGGCATTTTAAAAGAGAGGATAGAGGAGCAATTTGATGGGATATAAGTTATTAAAACCGTGCGTTATATATACCTTTTGCCTACAGAAGGTCTTTAATCTATAATCTATATTAAGCAGTGGACGTCAATGAAGACCATCCCTAAAACCTAAGGTGTAAAATAACTTATGAAAAAAAACTCGCTTTTTTCAGATCTATAAAGTGTAAATGTTTAAAAATACTTCTCATGTAAATGAATTGGATTATCAAACTAATTTATTCACTGTGGTTGCATAAAAATAAACTAAGTAGGTAATGCGCGTGCTAACCACAGATACGAGGATTACCTACTATAGGTAAAGAGATGGAAGCCATACGAGGAGGTTTACATACCGACGCAGGTCAGTTCACTACGTTGATCTCATTTTTCTAGGGTTCCCCAAGCATTTTCTTTGTTAGACATAAAATTATGAGACCTATTGTTAATTACCTCTACGCTGCAGAAGTTGGAAACTTAATTGCTTTATTCTTTACATCTCTGCCTCTGCTTCATTTCTTTCTTGTAAGTTTATAAGTATTTACGATAGTATCGTGTGGAAGGGTCTATTTCTTTTTATTACTTGGCAATCTTGGTAGGTATTGATCACAAGCTCATAAGTAATGATGTTGATTTTATCATTATCTAGACTCTAGAGGGACTCCCAAAAACGTTACCGGATTAGTTCTCGTCTCCAGCTTGATCTGGCTTGTCTAAGTGCCTATCTAAGTGGTTAGGTTAAATTTTTACTGTTATAACTTTCTAAGATTTAACTACTAGTAACTTAACTACATTTTATACACATTTATTATGTACTACAGAGGTGAAACATTTTTGTGCATTGCTTCGTTCAAAATTGCATCAAAGTGACTTTTCCAACACGTAGTGACTACTTTTAATTTGTAAAAATTTCAAAGGGCAATAATGATATTATAGATTATCCTCGCCGCTTTACCTATAAGAATTGGCATAAAATAATTTTCTATCTTTAAAAAAATATCAGGGACAATAATTATTATAATCTATTATCACCCTTGCCGCTTTATTTGTTACTTTGTTACAAAACTCCTCCGAAACGGCTCGACCGATTGTTATGAAATTTTCTGTATATGTTTGGTAGGTCTGAGAGCAGGTCGTAAGCTATTTTTGATATCCCTAATGACAAATCAACGTTTTAAGATTTTCCAACTATAAAGAACGATATTTTATTTTCATAACACAGTTAAAGAGTAAATTATTACACACTACGTTCCCTAGACGTCCTTGGTAGGTCGGCCACGTGTCGTCATAAATAAACACAAGGGCCCGCCACCGGTTCCGATCGCCTCTGGGGTTAGTACAGGTTTTTGAACGAATCTCGAGTCGACTCGCATCGCAAAAACGAAACGTCGCTGACATACGGCTGTCAATAGATGGCACTGGCTGTAAATGTATGGACGAATTCGATTTATTTTTATTTCTTTTTTATTTATTGATCTAAATATAGAAATATCAATTTTAATCTAAATCTAGGCCATCCTCTAGTAAACTTAATGTTTATGGTGAGGATAATAAACTAGTACATAATACAGAGGCCCTCTTGGCCCGGTCGTGTGACGTATCGGAGCTGGGGTTAATACAGGTTTTTGTAGTCACTGACATGCGGCTGTCAATAGATGGCGCTGGCTGTAATTGTATGGAGGAATTCGATTCGTTTGTGCGATGCGAGTCGACACGAAATTCGTACAAAAACCTGTACTAATCAAGGTGACCATAGACTGTGTGGTCTATATGTGTTGACATACTTTTCAATAACATCAAATTGTTTTAAAATTAATGATATTCACCAAGCGAGATTGCAGCAAAGTGTACTTGTACTATGTCGGTTTAAGTACCTATAAATGTACTTAGGTATCTTAATCTAGTTATCTACTGTACCTACTCATTAAAAGAAAGGAACATAATCTAGCTAGCAGATCGTAGTCTAACTACACCAAATATGGTAAAACTTTCACAAGCGTGGTACGAATACGTTAGGCGAAGAAACTTGACAATTTACACTTGATATTTCCATATGCAATTCTTGCCATCTAGATCTTGATATAAATGTAACAATAACTTCACTTTCCTTCGCAAAATTTTCTCTCGCTACTCGCTAGTAATCGTAAGAGTCGCAGAACAGAATATTATGTACGATAAAACTGACTTATAATATAGGCAAAAGCAGTCTGAAAAACTTGTTCTTTTGACATACATAGTTTTATAATAGACATAAATCATAATATTCAATTATTATCTCAAATCTACCACTGGTTCGAGGCTTATCGAACCTCAAAGGCATAGTGTTGCGTATAAGTGACGGAGATGAGATGTCTACTAAAGATGTCAAAAGTAAAAAATCAAAAAATGTATCTGTATTTCACATAGGCCTTAACATACAGGCTCTTTTTGTCAATCAGATATTTGTATATGGTGATAACTACTAGTTGACTTAAAACTAATTTTACGAGCAATTATTGAGGGATAAATTTAATATTTCATTAGGGAGTATCATGTAAAAAAATCTTTTACGAGGTTTCATTAAAGATATTAAAAGTAATGGTCAAAAATTAATATTTTAGAATCGAAAATGGTACTTAATCCCAAAATTATTATAGGTACCTACGTATATTGTAAGTTGTAATTATGCAATGCAATTGTCTCAGTGATTTACAAAATGTTTAGTCCGCCTGTCGGCTCAATGATAACGCGCTTTTGCAACAGAATTTAGCAATAGTTAAAACAGAAAAATACCGATAACACTTTCAAACCCGTATAACATGTGAGCTTGTGTAATACACATTACAATTTACACGCTGTTACAATAATGTTATGAAACTGAAACACTTGTTCTGTGTGCAATTATTACTAATCTATCGCTGAACCGACAGAAAATACTGGTTTCAATATCAAATGTTAGACAACCATTTACAAATTTTTGTGAACTTTTAGCAGTTCAATCCAATGAATAGGGTATCTAGCTGCGTCCTTTTTACTAGTCCTCGTAAAGCTGAAAGATTTTGACGTGACAACGTCTTATAAATCGATAGAGCCAGCTGCACGCACAAAAAAAAATTGGTTGCCTGTAAAGTCGGTTTACTGACGATAGTTGAACGTGACAACGTCTTCTTTGTCGCTTGTTCCGCGCTCGCGAGGTAACGCCGGTAACGCCGCATGAGCGAGGTAACGCCAGTAACGCCGGATGAGTCATGTTTTTTCGTGCGTGCAACCGGCTCTATCGATTTATAAGACGTTGTCACGTCAAAACATGACTCATCCGGCGTTACCGGCGTTACCTCGCTAATGCGGCGTTACCTCGCTCTGAGGCGTTCCATGTAAGGCTTGAAGTGCAAGCGAGAGCGCGAAACGCGCGACAAAGAAGCACAATCGTGACGTTGTCACGTTGAACTATCGTCAGTAAACCGACTTTACAGACAACCAATTTTTAATATATTTTTAGCTCTTTTTTTTAAATACCTACTAGCTGGCCCGGCGAAGTTTTATTTGCCATTTAAACTATTTCCTAATTATGGGTAGGTATGAAAAATAGTGTTTGTACCTTCAGGTCCTATTATCAGACCTACCGAATTCATAAAACTATTTCCTAAAAATCGATCAAGCCTTTTCGAAGGAGTTTTGTTACAAACACTGTGACACGATAATTTTATACATAAGAGATTATAGCATGTAGTTTGTTTAACAATATTAATAGTATATTAATAGGAGTAAACTGCAATACCTACTTGTGTCAATAAATTTCCTTATTTACTAGGATTGCAACGGAAACTTCGTGGGCAGAGTTTCCTATCTGAAATATTCCTAGCGTTTATTTTCCATGTTCATTCTGATATTATAAATGCATTTTCTATTATATTTTATCACTTCGGAGAAACTACACTGAACAGATGACTAGAAAAATCGTTTAATGCAATGCTGGAAAACCGATTCACACTTTTCCTGATAACCTGAAAATGGTTCTGGCCTCTGGGTATAGACATTGCTTGGTCTTTGTCATTGCGTCTTTGCTGGAAGGGTGGTAACTAGCCACGGTCGAAGCCTCCCACGAGACACCTGAATCAAATTAGAAATCATTAATTTAATGTGGCCTGTAGCGGGAATTGAAGCCTGGACCTCCCACTAACATAAACGTGGCCACTAAAATCACAATTGGTTTTAACGAAACATAATTATAACATACCACAGGCCATTAAAAGCGCAATTTGTTTTTACGAAACACAAGTGTGTATTAAAAAGGAGTCTCGTGATAATGTCACATTTGCTCAGAAATGTATAAAAACGAACAGTGGTTACTTTACAGCCACCGTGACTCTGGAAACGTTCAATTTAGCAAGATTATGCCTAGCACCATTTTTGTTTGCATTATAAGGTAAATGTTTTTTTCCTCCGCACTTTTGCACTTAGCCCCACATAAATTTGGAAATTTCAGAAAACGGATAAAACGAAACTTCTCCCCGTCTCCCCGCCAAGCCCGACGCTTTCAAGGGTGTAACTTTTTACCACACAATATGTGGACTGCGTAGAATAATCCTGGAGAGTGGAGTTCTAATTCTAATAAGGGTCAGGGTTTCGTCGTTTTTTGAGTTGATTGCAACGTACTAATAAGAACTAACCGTGGGACCTAAGTACGCAGTCATCCGCTGGATCCCACGTGGTAAGCTGGCTGTTGCAGGAAGCGTTTACCGTCGACCTTCACGCCGCACCAATCGCACTTCCTGGACCATGCCGCATGCGCACTGATTCGAGAGCAATTGATGAATACCCACCCGTGAAAACACGAGCTTGAGTACACTTAGGGGGATTTATTGAATTTATTTTTGTCTTTCTCACTCTCACGGATACGTTAGTAGGTGCGACATGCAGCGTCGCGGAAGAATATAACAGAAAAACGACCTTTTGCTAAAATACTCAAAAACTAAGTCAGTTATTAAAAATCGGTTTCTAAGCGTTTTACGATATTATTATTACCGACACAATAAAACAAAAATTACAATTACATCCATTGTAGTTTCGGATAAAAAACAGGAAAACTGAGATTTTGGAGCAACTTTTGCGAGAACTTTCTTAGTTTCTATCGAGAAAATTTTATCCAATCGTGTTTCTGCTTCTAAGCGATTAAATACATGATGTTTAAATTTGAAAGTAATTGTCTTTAAAGTTTTTACGTAAAACTTCATTCAAAGTCACTTAAATACGGCTTGTACGCTGTTATTCACGCTACGGTAGGTACCACCTTCCTACTCTACGCACTATGGGAATCACAGAACAAATAATATATATTTAGTATACTTACTTCTTATTATTTGGTCTGTGATGGGAATGATGTATCCCGATAAAATCACGTGACTTAGCGATACCGAATGCCATTCTCGAACACTCATAAGGGAAATGTGGGTTTTTTTCTAAGATGTGTTTTGCTTTTATGTTAATCCATTCATATTTCGGACTTCAGCAACGTTAAATATAGGTCCCACGGCGATGCCACATCCTATACCTTTAAGCGAGCAATTCTTGTATATATATATATATATTATATATATATATATATAAATATATATATTTCTATATAATCTGAATCTCGGAAACGGCTCGGACGATTTTCATGAAATTTAGTACACAACGGGTTTTGGGGGCGATAAATTGAACTAGCTAGGATTATTTTTAGAAAATGTCGTATTTACCATAAAATATATATATATAAATCTTTACCTGACATCTATTGGCGATAAAGTAAAACTATTATAGTAAACTCCTGCTGCCATCTATTGGTTAGTAGCTGTAATACTACCGAGCAAAGCTCGGTCACTCAGATATTTAAAATTAAATATATTGTAGATAGAAAACTTCATTGCAATTTCAAAAACACTTGAAACTGCATTCATAGATTTTCAGATAATTGCCTGGTTGAACCGGGACTCGAACCCGCTATACAAGAAAAAAAATCAAAAGGCCTCATCATAAGGATTATTTTTTGCCACATAAGATATCATCAGAAGACAAAGGAAGATCATGAATTTTGATATAATAATTCTTCCTAATAATACTTCCCTTCCATGTGGCATCGTCGTGGAACGCCCTGTATAATAAATAGTGTACAGTGTGTAGACACACTGTACACTACTACAATAGATTGTAACCCAACTTATTATGCAAGCACTGAAATCAAATCTTGGATCACGCACATGCAACATAATATTAACGGCGAATGCCTGAATTTTGATCCAACAAACGCACCAAAGATGAGCTTCCGAGAACCGGGAGATGTCTGTTACTGTTAATCTTGAAGTTTGAACTCATCTATCTTGTTAATGTTTTGGACAGTGTCAAATGACAATCTCTTCCACGGATCGCGTTACTGAAATAAAATATGACGGGATGGCGTTATTTCATGGAATTTCGGATGTAATTGGCCAATGAATGAGTTTGTTTCTTCTCGAATGTTTTAATTTATTGATGAAGAAAACATCTGTTGGTGGAATTTTTGGAAATCAGATGAGTTTTCGTCACGTAAGTGGTAACTCGTATCAGTCCGTGTAAATAAGTATAGTTATCTAGTACCCATAATGCAAGCTATCGCTTACTTGGTACTTTGGGGCTAGATTGTGATGTGTGCAAAAGAAAATTGAAATTTTATGTGCCGTTGGGGATAATGAGAGTTCAAAGACAACTAATGCCGGTTCCCAATATTCTCTCTATCTTCCATTTGTCATTTTGTGACATAAGCTCCATACACGTTAGTATGTCAAATTTCTATCTCTAGGAAGGCAAACCATGGACAGATTGAATATTGGGAACCGCCATAAGTAAGTCCTCCAGGGTGATTCATAATTCTTCGTTTGAAATATTTTTGAAATAAGAATAATTTGTTAGTTAATTAACGGAATATTGGCCCTTCATTAAATCATTAACATGAACATCAAGATGTTGTATTATTTTATTTAAAACCTTAGCAGTATATTTAATACTTACATATTCTAAGACTGCACATGTCTAGAAAAGGTCTCGGATATTAACTAGCATTAACATCGCCCGGCAGTGAAGAAACAATGGCTTAGCTAAGATGATGCTGACAGCTGATCCCTCTATAAAATACCAATTCTAATCAAGCTAGTTCATAACTCATAAGAGTGTCGACCATATAAAAAGTTCCCATCATCGGCTAAATCAAAGGTCTAATAAAAAATGTTCGCAAATCGGCCGTCAAAGAGAAGCACAGATTAGAGGCCCCGCCGAAACTACTTTGCGTGCTACACGGAAGTGTGTTTGTGTAAACATTTGCTAGTGTACAGTTACATCCTCTCCTTTGTTATAGGTCGCCGACCAGCCATTGTGCTCCTATATTTACTAAACACCCAAATTAATACCCACTCGCGAAACGGCTTAGCTTTGTTGGAGCCGGGAGCCAACTTAGGTGTCGATTTTGTTTTCAAATGGTTGCTAATCGTCATACACGGGTCTGGATGGAATTGTATACCTACGTACATTTCCTCTTATACTTACTATATTTATTTATACATTTTTTTAAGAACTGAATGTACATGCGGCCTATTGATAAGGTATACTAGGTAGGTACTTTATGGTACATTTAAATGGGAAAATTTAAGATTATCGTGAGACCTGTCAACCGTTGTATGGATCGGAGAGTGGGGCGGTAAAAAGGACAGATGAAAGAAGAGTGCATGCAGCTGAAATGCGAATGTTGAGATGGATGTGTGACGAGGAAGGATAGGATAAGGAACGAATATATAAGGGAAAGTAAAAAGATGAGGAGTAAAAGGTTTGGACATGTTATGTGGATGAGTGAATCATAAAAATCATGGTTACTACAAGAACGGTGAATATGCATGTGCAGGGATAAAAAGTAGAGGAAGACCGAAGAAGAGAGATATGCGTGTGAAAGGAGTGGATTGCAAGTTAACAGCTGATAGGAGAGAGTGAAAGAAGAAAGAACATAATGTGTAAAAAGGGCAGGAAGACGATGATGAGATATCAATAGAATTCAAAGTCACACATTTGTTGTACCTATTCCCGTATATCTTAAATCTACGTAAAAAATATAAGTTCTGCGTAACTCAACAATTTACGACAATATACACCAAGACCTAGGAAATAGCATACTACTTCCTCACTTATTAAAGAATAGATATTAAATTAGATATTAACCGTTAAATGTGTATTATTATACAGAGATAAGCATCTCTGGCCCCGCGTTTTCATATATTATCTAATTAGCTATCTACTTAGTACTTAGTAGAAACCTTTCCCAATCTCAACCGAGACAATGGCGATGCATAATACAGTTCAACGACACCCGTGGGAGGAAAAGAGTTAATTATAATTGTGTTCGACGCATCATGTGCAAAACCTCCACACGTGGCGTGGGCGACTGAATATGCAAACTTGTAGTGACCAATTTAGTCGTGTCGTGTCTTCGGACATAATTATTGTAATGTCGATCGGTACGTTAAGCCACTATGTTTACGACTCATTGCCCATTGGAACTGTAGATCTATTCCGTAACGATGTTTTTGTATCTCGAACCTCTACATCACTTGTTTCAATTTTTTTTCACATTCATAAGTCGCAAAGGGTGTCCACTGTCCAGTCACAGTTAAATCCTTCTAGACCAGCCTTCACATGTAATTCTCATGAATTACATGTAACATGGCTATGCCAACGCCAATTTGGAAATTATAAAATCCCTAACCGAGAACTGAACCCGGGAAGAATATTGACACAGTTTGCGTAAAAACTGCGTCAATCGGTCTTTATAAAATCCTATAAGTTGGGTGCTTAGTTGTTCAGAATTTAAAAATACATACATTTTTGTGAGTGTCCAACATTGTGTTGTGAAGGAACTAGGTTTATCGTTGAGGGAAGCCCTACGTTGAGGGAACCTATTATCTATATATTATTATTGTATTATTACAACTATATTTTAAATATTAATGCGAGTTTGTTGTTTGTCCTTCAATCACGCCACTGATAAGCAACGGAAGGGATTTTTCGTACTGACATTTAAACTGAAAGCGCGGAAAGTGTCATAGGCTTAGTTTTATCCAGGCAAAATCAATGATTTTCAGGGGATTTGTGAAAAACCAAAATTCATGCGGACGGAGCAGCGGGCAACAGCTGTTATTATGACGACAATAGTAACATTATTTCCTAAAAATGACTGATACAACCGCGTCGACGTATCAGCCATTTTCAGGATATGGCCATCCTACAAAGCACTGATGAGTTAATCTTAAAATCGTTAAGATCAACGCGGTTCGCATTGTAACCAATTATTCAATGACGGCAAGTCTTTAAGAAGAATGAGCCTACCTACGCATATTTATCTAGATAACGGTCTACGTAGGCAGAATGAAAAATCTTCTCCATTATCCTTTTAAAATAATAGTGATTTAGTGATTGGTGATATTTGTTTGTAAACTAGCCCAGGGGTCAATAGCTACGCCATACTATACCGAAGTCTAACTTCTTAAATTAAGATGATTTTTTTTTGGATAAAACTTTGTGTTTTGCATCTTAATTTTGACGCAGTATTTTTATGAATAAGAAGTTAGAACTCATTAAGGACCTTATTTCCACAGCAACGCTTGCTTCGCTACAATCACTACAATGATATTCAGTATATTTGAATGCATTTTTTATGTTCTTTGTAAATCAATCGATAAATATTGAATTGTTGTGAGTGTCATACTAATCAAAATATTATTTATTTTGTCATAATAAACAGGGTAATTACGTTTATTTTTCAATGTAATTCAATAAAATAAATATTATTTATTGTAACTTATCCGGAGTCACGGTAATAAAATACCAACCGCAACCAATGAGCTTTTTTATCAAACTAATAATTGTTTTTCGGTTCATTCACTTATCTCTTTGATCATGATTGATTGATGGACAGTGACAGTTGAACTTTATGTGAATAAAAAATCACTCGAACGCTACTATATCTTTAATAATAAATTAATTAATATTATAAGCCGTCGAATATCGAATACAAAAGATAGACTTTATGTAATTTTTGTAGAAAGGGTTTTTATAGTGCTTGATGAAGTTTATAGTAGATACATCTTTATATAAGAGAGATACATCTTTAAGATTTTTTTTACTGTGGATAGGCTTGCGCTTGACTACACTCATGACTGTTGACAGAAAAGAAGAGGTCTAGGTTGGAGCGTGCTTGCCTAGAAAATAGCTATTCACTCTTCTCTTGAAGGTACAGGTAAGGTTGTACTTGTCTGCGAACACAGACGCTGGAAGAATGTTTCACACCTTAGCGGTATTTATCAGAAACGTAGAGGAAAAACGTTTCGTTCGAGTTCGCTCGACATCAATGCCACTTTTCTCGGCGTCTTGCGGTTCTGTTGTAGAAAGGTGAAGGAGGTACTAGATTGTGGAGTTCTTGAGCACACTTTAGAAAGATTGCCGGAAACATTAAAAACTTGTATATTTACGCGTAACTAGCAACCTCTCAGTTCTTAATTAGTTTAGGTTACGATACAATTATCTTTTACATGGTTTGTGAAACCCCAATTCTAACGCCACGTAACTACAACCTATAACCTCGGACATGGAGAGTTCATCGAGTTATGGTCACACTATTGGCTTGTTATTCTTGTAGCTCCTAGAGTCACATTATGGTCTCCGATTACAGGTAAATGGGGCGCGCCAAACTGTCTGGCTGTCTGGCACGCATCCAGCGCCCGTTGGTACACCGCCAAGATCACCTCCGACCACCCAGGCGGCTGTCGATGACCTCTCTTCAGTGTTATGCTCTATTGAACAGCAATGAACGTACCTACGTGTGCGGAAGGAAACTTGTATTTTATAATATCACTAGCTGACCGAGCAAATCTTGTTTTGCCATTTAGAAGTATGAAAAATAGCTTACGACTTCAGGCCTACCGAATGTAACAAAAATGTGATAGTATGTATTCTCGTATATTAGAAAAAAGATTGACAAAAGATTGATATGTGGCTTTGCTTTGCGCTCGATTGAGATCTCACGAACTGATAATAAAACACTTGATTTTTTAATGTGATATTTATCGTGCCCCATACAAAATAGATAAAAAATAGCTTTATTTCCTTCTACACACAGTAAGATACGTTGTTATTTGTATAATCTAGGTTAGTTGTTTGGTTAGTTTTATATTTTAATTTGACAGAAAATGGATAATTTTAATTATTATTTTTTTGTTTATTTACCAAATGACAGTTAAAAATGACACTTTACTGCATCGAATTAAAAGTCGGGGTAACTTAAACTCCGACTTTTAACTCCGCAGTAAAGTGACGTTTTTAACTGTCATCAGCCCATGCTGAAAGCACACCTGCGGTAATTAAATTGTCAATTGAAGTGAATTCTAGACTTTAATTTCTAATTCGAGAATTTAGGTAGGTATAACTACCTACTGCTTTAAAATAAGTAGCAAACAATAATTGATACAAAAACAATATTCCTTTCAAGTGTGATGGTAAAAAATTCGCATTGTTATGGTGTTTTTAGGGTTCCGTACCAAAATGGTAAAATGGAACCCTTATGGTGCGACTTTCTCCGTCTGTCTGTCCGTCACACTCGATTATTTCAGTAACTACCGGAGCTATCGATATGAAATTTGGAATAGTTGTGTATATAAGTGGCCCAATGACACTGGAATAAAAAAAAATGGAAATTATTTTTGTTCTTATTTAAAAAAGGGGGAAAATCGGAGGGTTGAAATTTAAAAGTGAGATAACTATACTGTGTGGGGTATTATATCAAAGGGTTTACTTTGTACATTCTAAAACCGATTTTTAATTATTTTTAGTCATGATAGTTTTTGATTTATCGGGGAAAATGTCTAAAAAGTACCGTTCCCCCCCCTTATCTCCGGAGTTTACCAATCGAAAAATCTCAAATAATTATGGTCAATAGGAATTAACGTATATTTTACAGGAAAACTATAGCCAATGCTCTAACTAGCATAGTTTTTTTGATATTAACAATAAACCTCTACAAACAAAGTTAGTTTTGCGGTTCAATAACAAAGGTAATTATTACCGTTTTACATCTTTGGACGTTACAGTTTTGGTCGTGTTACATCTACATTAGTACGAACGAATCTTAAAAGTACCTAGCTATAACTACCTAAGCTTATTTAATGTAGTACGGAACCCTCGGTGCGCGAGTCCAACTCGCACTTGGCCGGTTTTTTTTTACATTTTTGATTGATTAATGATACCTGCCCACGCTGGTGTGGGAGTCTACAGTCTCGAACGATGATACATAGCATATTCTATTGTGTTCGTAAGCAGCCTTGAAAGGCCAGTTGGGGAATCACTAAACCATAAATATATGCATATTAAGAAATTTTTTTTAAATATCGCATACTAGATGCAAAACTACCCCAAATGAAATAAGCTTAAAATAAATAAATAGGATAAATGATAAAAAAGAAATTGAAGGACTTGCAAGATATAAATAGTCCAGTTCCGAAGTGGCGCCCCACTCCTTCGTAACTCCTGACGAATCGCATGAAACATCAGTGATTGTGAAGGAGTGGGGCACCTACATCTGTTACTGTACGCTTTTCTTTAACAATATAGGCTAGCGCTTGACTGTGATCATGCGTGATGGACAGTGATGATACAGTCTAAGGTGGAACGCGCTTGCCTAGGAAATGCCTATTCACTCTTGTTTTGTAGGCGTCCAGGTTGTAAGAGTTGGGAAAGACAGTGCCGGCAGTGAATTCAGGAAAGAGGAATCAAATCGCTTTGTACGTCAACTCGGTAGGTAGAAAGCCCTTTCGATGTTTTGTCGTACTATGGTAAAAAGGTGACGGGGGAACCCAATTGAATAGTTCCTGATGAGCACATTCTCCGAAATATATTATATGGAAAAAATGGCCCTAATGTTGTGTCTCAAAAATCCAGTTAAGTACCGTAAAACGGGGATACTAGGAACGGCGGGGTAAATAGGAATAAATTTCTGACTTTCTAAACTGTCCTGTTTTTTATCATCTTAAGCATGAGAGATCAATTGTTTTTTATTTTTGAACGAGCTTATTATTTTTGCTACTGGCAAGACTAACTTTTAAACTAGCCAATCAGGTTATATTAAAAAATCGCGTTGAAAGTGAGGTCGTCGTGGACACGTGAAATTTGTTGTTTTTAACTTTAAGTTTTTGATGTGTTCTAGTGAGGAAGTGTTGAAATTGATTTAATTATTATAATAATAGTGGATTGAAATTTGAAGGAACATTAAAAGGTAAGCAAATAATTGCGTAATTTCATCGTAAACCTTAATTTTAGATGAATTCTCGTTTTAAGGTCATTTTGGGGATAAAAGAAACGCGAAGGGGGGAAATAGGCACATGAACAGGCCTAATTGGAACAGCACGGGGGCTATTTGGTACGAACAAGAGGTAAATAGGAATCATGAAATAGGGTTGTCAAAAACCAAAGTTTAATTACTATAATACTTAATTAAAGTTAATTTTACTTCTAAATTTATTAAAGTTAAAACGATTACTATTAAACTGATTAAAGTTAAAAACTATTACTATTAAACTTATTAAAGTTAAAAACTATTTATTAAAAACTTCTTTTGGCCGTAATCCATTATTTACAACACAATAAAAAAAATGAATATTTAAGTAAATGTCGCCAGTTTATGGGTGCCAAAAATGCTTGATTTGCCACCAACAGTCAGGCCACCGTTCGCTCAGCAGCCACCTATAGAATTTTGACAGATGGCGCTACTGTTTTTTTAATTATGATTAATGAATTGAATCTATTATGAATAATGATTGATATAATCTAAATTATTAATTTTATTCTTCATTGAGTGAAGCATTGTATTCAAATAGTACAACTATTTTCTTGGAAAACATTATAATGTCTAAATGTTTTTTTTCAGAATGCCTCGTAACTACACACCCAAGCCAGGCGCTAAGCCACCGCTAAGCGTTACATAAAGTACTTCATTTTTTTATTTAAGTAACTTGTATGCTAAACATTTAATAGTAATTTTGTATAAGCTATTCTAAAGAGAAGGCCATAAATAAATATGGAATAGACTGATTATAATACTGTTTTTCTAGCTCAATGCCATATTTTTGTTACTTGTATTATGTACCCTAGCTACAATAAAAACTTGATCTCAAAAAGTTTTTATTTTTACTATACCTACCTACAGTCTACACACATAAAATAAGTTAAGCAGCATGATTAGATTAAATAAACTGAAACTTTTTAAAATTAGGTAGGTAGGTACTTACTTTGGATAAATATTGGATTTGGATAGACAGCCCTGAGTAAAATTCCTATTAACCCCTCTCTTGAACCTATTAACCCCATCGGGGGTAAATTGGAATCCAGCATAGTTTTTGGTGAATATTTTAAAATCTGGCAATATTTTGAGAATCCAAAGCTACTTAACATCTAAAACAGCTTATCGGACATTCAAAACTGTACCACAACACACCCTATTTGTTGCGTAAGAAGGTTTAATTTCCAGTTGAAGTTGAAGATCGGACCTATTTACCCCGTTTTACGGTACCTAAGTTAAATCACGCAAAACGTACAAATTGGTTTATTAAGAGGCTAAAATCGTCTTAGAACTAACATGATTAAGTCATAACCAGTGATGCGGAAATCAGAGGCAGTCTTGCCTACACAAGGCTCATAATTTGGAGGCCATATTAACCAAACAATTTGTTTTGGAACATCCACTGGGAACATCTTTGGTCCTTGCAAGCAATGTACCTTAGTTAACTAATCTACAGAAATAGAAGGGACCGTTTTTAAAAGGGCCTAAGTAACTGGTAAACGTTTTTTGTTGTTTTAGTTGATTAGCTAACTTTCGCTCATAAATATTCTACGCTAAAAGCATGTGAAAATTTTCCGAAGCGTTTGTTGTCATAGCCATTTCACTTTTGTTATGTTGTTATCTAATACTTATCTAATCTACGTGCAAGATAGGCGAAGTTTTCGAGATATGGCGATTGGCTATCCATGTTCCGAATGTATTTTTTATCGTTACCTATTTCATAAGATTTCGTGAAACGCAAGTAAAAAAGATATTCGATTTCGAAAATATGGATATGCCTTCATTTTTCCATGTAGCCAAGTGAACATTTCGTTAACCTCGTACTAATAGACACGGAGACTCCTTCTCTTAGGAAAAGTGGAGATTAGCTATAGCTTGCATTGGTTGTATGCGGGTTGGATTCACACACATTTTGAGAACAATTTGAAGGATTTGCCTTAATGCAGGTTTCCTCAAAAACTTTCCCAAACCACCGATGATATTTCGTTACCACCAACCTACAAAGGTAGCCTCGACATCAAATCAAATCAAAATGTTTTAAACAATACATCAAATTGTATAAGCATCTTGTGAGTAGACGGAATATACATTTACTTCCAAGTGTCTTTGCCATTTAAAATTTCATTAATTGTACATAAAAATTAGAAGTGCGTGCTTAGGAATGGAATAGAATCTGAGACACCCGATGAAGCCGCCTTAACCACTGTACTTATACTATCACTGCTCATATACCCACCACACGCGATGGAAATTATGATTTATGCTTTGTATAGAATGTAAAAGTGTTCGGATATTTCTTTCACGGATACGCTTCACTTAGAGTTTGAGAAAAATACAATAGTTAATATACAAGTTTCTCCTTCATTAGAGCTATTTACTGCGCGATCAGTCTCCACTCTCCATATTGTTTAATAACAGTATGTGTATCACTATTTTTCTTTTTTATACCTACTGGACAGGCGGACTGCGCGAATAAATGTCGCCGGTGGCAAAAATGCTTGTTTTAGCACCAACAGTAAGGTCACGTTGTAGTTCGCTCCGCGGCCAACTGTACAATTTTGACCAATGGCGCTACTGTTTACGAAACAGGTTTACGTACCTAAATCGTTCGGATGTCCATATCCTGAGGTTTCTAATCGGTGACCTATAGCAAAGAAATACTAGATGAGCACTACGTTCATCTGATGTGAAATGATATGCAAGCTATGTCCAATATATTGTCTTTGCCCATGATTGAGACATTAGTTAATGCGCAGTGATTTGATTTCCCCGGCTCCAATGCTGTTCGAAACAAAATTACTGCTTCGCAATACTGCTTCACGGTAATATATTCTGAAAGAATGAAAGAATGCTTCGACTTCTTTCTTTGCTTAGACTTCTTCTTTCTTTCTTTCGATACCGCTTCACGGTAAGATATTCTGGGTTGACTCTGCAAATAATTATACACACTGGTATAATTATGATAAATTATTGACGCAGTTCACAATTGTGTAAGTGTAACTCCCGTTCAATTTAACATTTCTATGCTGTTCCTTATTATGAGCAGATAATAATATATTCGATTTTTAAAAAGAAGAGACACAAAAAATGTGTCACTAAACCATGTTTTAGCGGACCAATCACCGATTAACTGCTTTCTCTCTTGCCTATTTGTTTGCTTGCTTGGTTCTTTCTCTATAGATCATAACTTTGCTTCTTCCAACGTAGTTGTTCCGCCTGTAACGCCCGCGTTGTTTATGCAAATAAATCATACTAACTTGCTTACCATTTCGACATGACGTCGAGTGCTCGTGGCGTCAACGGTAACTGATCTTCAAGAATTCTGCGTAAAGCTCGTACGTGCTTGTGACGGTAAATCAAATGCGCACGCGTCCAAACCACAACAATCGGATTTACCTACCAGTTGTATTTGTAAACCCCTTTCACACAGAGTTGAATATATGTAATGAATACTTGTTTATAACATTTTTTTTTCAAGTTAGATGAGATCGTCTCATGGCGAACGACGCAGTGGTTATTGGTCTCGCACTCTACGTCGGAGATCATGGTTCGATTCCCACAACTGAGCAAAATGTCGAAAAAGTACTGTTCCCCGCCGCAATTAACTCAGAAAATTAAAAAGTTTATCAAATAATAAATTTAAAATAATTAGGGTCAGTGGAATATTTTACACGAAAAATAAAACATTTTAAACCTATAGCAAAGTTTTTTGATAAACGGTAGTTTTGCGGTTCGTTAACAAAAGTACCTTATTTTATTTCTTTTGTAGCAAGGAACCCGGCGTGCGTTTTCCGACCAGTTTTTTTTATTTTCTTGACCAGTGTCATGTAAACAATAATATACGTTAATGAATTAACAAAAAAAAACCGACTTCAACTCTCATCAAACTACTGTTGAATACATCTTTTCCAATTAAAAATTTAAGACTTATACGGTTTTCTCATAGATACCATTATCAGAATCTGGAGTAAATTGAAATGGGACCACACGGGATGCGTCAGCTTTGAAATAAAAAAGAATCATCGAAATCGATTCACCCATTCAAAAGTAACGAACATAAAACAAAACATACAGTTGAATTGAGAACCTCCTCCTTTTTTAAAGTCGGTTGAAAAAGGCGTAGACGCAATTGATTGAGGTAAATCCTCAAATGTTTTTCCGCTGTGATGCAAAAAAAATCCCTGCGTGTTATCTGTCATGTCCTACGCATTTTAAGTAGGTAATATACTATAGTACTACTATATTTGGCATTGAGTTATATTATTATGACAGTAACAAAGCTGATACCACACTACATAAGGAAAATACAATTATATACGTGTATTATTATTTGTCATCATTTAATTACGCAATTAGCGTATTGACGCCTTGAATTTTCATGTAACTAGTAGTTTAGTAAGTTCTTTCACAGATTTTGAAAAAATGTACGTATAACAAGCAAACTGACCATTTTCACAAAAAAATGTTATTCGCATTTTAATTCTATTTAGGTACCTACCTGCTGACTGTTGTATTACCTATATTTCTACACTTCTAGCTATATGTCATTTTGCGATACGTTAAAAAGATATGAATGGAACGAAATTGAAAAATGTATGAAAATTATCGTATTTTTCGCATTATTTGAATTTCGTTGAAAGTTTTCCAGCTTAAAAGCTTTCAAGCGATACTTCGTCTTAAACGACAATAGTAAAATTCAATACCTATAAAACGAACATAAGGAAACCTTGTTAGGTCGTACAATCTCCTCACCTACGCCTCTCAAGACGATCGCGGGGCATTGATGCTTTGGATTGAAGCGAGTACAGTCACCGTCAAAATCTATTTGTTTTTGTTAAGTAGGCCATAAGTACCTTAAAATGCAATCAATCTCTTATATACCTTCGTAATCCCTTAAAGATTTTTTCTAATTAACGGCATATTGCTAATGAGAGGAAAAGGGTAGTAAAGAAAAAACAATAACAAACTGTAATACGGGGTGCTTCTTAATAACAATATTTCCATATGATATCAAGAGTTATTTTCGAACACATATTTTCTTTCTTTTAGTAGTAGGTTATACCCAAGATCACCTTTTTTCAGTGCTCTAAAGTATATACTGTGGATACATACAGTTTGGATATGAATGATCAAAACACACTTTAAATATTGTAGAATGAAAGTTTGTACGTATATTTGTTACTCCTTCACGCCACAAGTATGATATACTTTTTCCAATTTGTTAGGGACAGAGATAGACTATTCCTTGGATAAACACATAAGCTACTTTTTTATACCAAAAGAAAGTCTCGCAAAAAAAACTCTCTGGAAAAAACTATAGGTAGGTACTTAATAACTTAGGATTATTGAGCAAGCGAATTGAGGTCTTAGAGAGACATCTTTTGTGGATTTGCTCTTGTCCATGTTTTTTGTCCAACAGAGCCTTATTACTTCTTAAGCCTTAATTAGTTAATTAACAAAATAACTTAAAACTTAGTAATGATAAAAAATGTAGTCTGACGGAATTTTATGCTCAGCTGTACTCAATACCCATTGCTTGTTGCTTAAATTTAGTAAGGGCTTTCTAATGGAACTTTTACGAGCTATCTCTGTACACTTTTGGTTTTACGTCCCGTCAAGACCCGTCCATCCGTCGTCTGTTAAAGACTTAAGTGATGCGTGGTGAAGTTTAGAGCTGTTTATGATCTATGTTTATTAGTTCTGTAAATGCGTGTTAACCCCATGTTACAGCCGTAAAAGGGTGCATCTTGGTTCCTCTTAGGTACATTAATATATCTAATATCTATGTATTAATTTGATGACGTGCACTTAGAATTGTGGTGTGGTCAAGAACTACGTTATTTCTGAAAATTTGTTCAGGTGTACTGTGAAAGGCTTAGGCCACAGCTGATTTTGTAAAAGTATTATTAAAAAAGCCGCAAATATCATTTTTATTTCTCCCTAGGGCGGAAAAGCATTTTTAGTTTTCCCTAGGGCAGAAAAGGTTCTTCTGGTAATTTTCCTCGCTGTGGTGAGATGAAATATTTTGTGTCATGTACGGCCACAAATATTTTTGTTCTCGTGTCCTTAATGCCTCGCTTCGCTCAGGATTCTGACACTCAACCCAAAAATGTACTTTGCGACCTTCCGGAACAAACAACTATTTCGTATACTACAAGAAAAGTCACGAAAAAGATTATCAATTTAGCGTTTTTCATGATTCAGGAAAACTATTCATTTATCTCGCATTCTCTGACAACTAGGAAGTCTGGCAACCTTCACGCCTAAAAGATCAATTTCATTGTCAATGAAACAGAAGAACTGAATCTATTGTGTTAAAAGTGGGTTTTCCAAAAACCTGCCTAGGTATATTATCTTGAAGATCCTGACGCAGTTGCCAGGGATCTATGTTAAATAACGTCCAGGCTAGAGACATATCCTGGACATTGTCTGCGCGAAAATATGTCGCTAGTTTATCGGTGAAAATGCTTGTTTTGCCACCAACATAAGGCAACGCTGTATACTTAGATAGATGGCGCTACTGTTTGCTTGTACGAAAAGGTTTACCTACGTAAATCGTTCGGATGCCCCTAACCTGAGGTTTCTTATCGATGTTCTCTAGTTTGGACGATTGATAAAATGGCAAGGTCGGTTTTTGTGGTGCTAGAATTTATTACAAGATATTACAACTAAGTATTGCCAGTATAGGTACCTACCTTGATATTGCGATCAGTGATCTCATATTAATAAGTACCTCCTAGGACTCAGTACCTAAGTATAAATCTAGATCTGCAAACAAGTCTGAAAGTGTAACCAGTGCAACTGTTATTTAGATGCTCATACGCATTTTTCATTCAGGTTTGAGCAGATTTTTACAAACTAGAATATCTAGATAAGTAGACATAATCGGCAATCGTTAATAATTTTTGAGATATTTTCTTATTATCATTATTTTTTGAAACCCTATGTACTATTCTGATATTCTGTCTCTTTACATTATCTATTGTAAATAAGTGTCTGCTTCGCACTCGTGAAATTCGGTGATATTATGTATCTAGGTAGGTACCTACTTACTTAACTTGCACTGAGTAAGCAAAGTACCGATAACTCGGTGCATTTAGGTAGTTAAGAGGATATAGGTACCTATAATAGTAGGTAACGTGTAAGGTAATTACTATAAGGTATCCTTATAAGATTTTATACATAGCGTGATTGGTGCTTGAATTTATTTATTGTAAACACAGAGCAAGGAATGACTTTTATATTGACAAACATCACTGCTAGCGACACCTATCACTGAGTAGACAAACAAAATACACTTTACTTTTCTAATATCGCCATCTAGCGTTCAATAGACATAAAATAGTTTTCAAAGGCCAGAATAGATGGCGCTGCAATTAAAAATGAAAATAACGTACTATTTTCTAAATATTGATCTTTGAGACGCCATTCGTCTTTTTATCTGTCTTGGATGTTTTAAAATTGATATCATTAGCTGGTACTTGTAGTACATTTACATGACGTTAGTATAGTTGACCATAATGGTTAAGTGTACCATTGCGTAATTTAGCTCTTAATTCTACAAGCTGCGGTGTCCGAGTGGTTAAGGAGATGGACTTGAAATCCATTGGGTTCTACCCGCACAGGTTCGAATCCTGTCCGCAGCGTTTGTTCTTTTATTCTTTTGTATCTCTACAATATAAAATAAATAATAAATTCCAACTTACATTTGAGGATACATCCATAATGAACAGCGTGTTTTTATCAAAATTACTAGCATAAAGCATTAGGACTTGTACCGCAAAAAAATAAATTATGAAAAAAAGTTCCTTCGAGCCGGATTTGAACCAGCGACCTATGGATGCCAATGATTTTAACCTCTACAGTCCACCGCTCTACCAACTGAGCTATCGAAGGTTGTAAACCTGTTGCAAAATTTTGTATCTATATAAACCATACGTACGAATAGTAATTTATTGGGCAATGATGACAGTTGAGCAGAGAAATGAGAACTAACACAATCGCTTTCATTCGATTCGTAAAGAGAGGAATGAGGCGCGCCTTTGTGGATGAACTTAGGTATTTCTGACATGTCTATCTACTGCAGAACTCAAAATAGTCAAAATACCTAACTATTGTTTTACTTATTATGTTACCTGGCAGTTATCATTATCACCTACCCTCCATTAAAATAGTAAAATAGATTGTTATATAATAAATATCAAAGATGTAGGTACAGGATGTACCTAAAAATTTATTGAGTGACCATCGACCGAGTACCGGCCTACGTGCCTACCTACCGAGTATAACTCGGATTTCCTTCTGCCAAACGGATATAAAAAATCTTTATTGACAATAAACAATCAAATAAATTAAGATTAAAAATACGAGTATTTACAAAATGTAGGTACACACCGTCCAAATGGTGCCCAAGACACTGGCGCTATTGCCTCGCTGTATAGCTAGGCTTAGCCGTTTGGCGAAGTAAATTTATTTATTCCAAACGGATTATTATGTTATTATTAATTTGCTAAAATCCTAAAGTCCCATCAGTCACGTTGCTCTAGACCTAGACCTAGAGTTAGAATCTAGACCAGACCAGTGATTAAATTAGCTACAACTAAAAAACTTATCGAGTCCCAAAAACAAAACCCATCTAGGTATGTATAAGGTCTTCTATACAGGTAAATCTATTCTTTATGATTATTGATAATATCATGTATTTTTTTATAAATAGATAGATAAAACTGTAGAAAAAGATATTTTGATCTCCGTTGTTTGCATACTGCCCAAGCTCTTGAACCCGGCGGGTTAACAGCCCGCGCGAAATAGACCCGATGAAAATATCTATCGATGCAAATTTTGCCTCCCGAAACACTTTCACTGGCTATATTGACATATTATGGCCTATTGTAGTACTACCAACGAATATATAATTTTACTAAGCTACTATTACAGTAGATGCACTAATGAATGGCAAATTAAAGGGTAAATTAAGGATTAAACACATTATTAATAAGTATAAGAAAATGAAAAACATTCCTCAATGTATCTTTCTAATACCAACTAAGTACCACTGCAGCTGCAGCTATTCTCTATGACAAAGAAGCGATCCCAGCCAAGTATAATCTGGGTACCTTCAAGAAAAGAGTGAATAGGCTTCTTCAAGGCAAGTAAGCTCTTTCCTAGACCTCATCGTCATCAGGTATGATCATAGTTAAGCGCAAGCGTATCAGTGCAAATTCCTGGAATGCATGCCATGTCGGCAAGCACGAGTGAATGCTCGTTTTATCATTTAGATTCACGATGAGTACTGAAAATACTGATTTGACCTAAAACAGGCTAATAGAGATATAGAACCAAATTAGAAAACATCGTAGCAGAACGCCTAATTATTATTTATTGCCCATTCTGAAACGAAAGGGCGTCCACAGTCCAGACACGCTTTTTTGCAATGTATCCACATTCTATAGGTAGGTACCTCTTAAGTAATTCTACCTTCAGATCTACTCATTTACCTAAGGTATTAGGTAAGTATATTTATGTATTGTGGTAGGTAATAAAGAAAATGCCTGTAATGTGTGTGTCAAACGCGTGGAGGCCACAGGTCTCCACGCGTTTCACACACAAACTTCCTAAACATGAATTGTGGATCAGCATTAAAATACTCAATACTCAAATCTGCATTGGAATTGGGAAGAGACTTTTCCCAAGTCCTCAATACCTAATAAGTTATAGTAGAGCATATGGATAGGTAGAAACAATATTTAGGTACTGGCAGCAATATATACATCAGTATACCTACATCAGTTCTAGTTCTCATTATCGACCAACTTCCCTAATAGCTCAGTCAAATTAATATTTTCAGGGGAAATAAAATTAGGAGAGTTTTGAATGTAAAGTGGCTATAACACGGGTTGCAAGTACTTGTTATTCAAAAGAAGATCAGAAACTTTAATCCTACTTGCAAAGTCTTCGAGCAAATGCTAATTTTCCAAAGAGAGTCAAGGCTTCACGTAACCCCATTTCGCGCAACTGTAGGTGCACCGTGCAAGGCTGCACCCGTTTCTGGTTCAGAAAATTTGTCTAATAGCGCGTTCATCCCGCTCTTCGGCACATTGACGTCATCAGTTTCACGGCACAGCCTCCGCTGTATTGTCAAACACATATTTAATTACCAACGTGTGCAGTGCGGCACGCGCAAACCTAGCTCGAACATGTCCAAAACTCCACGCCGAATTGGAAGCAAAAGCGTCTCTTTGCGTTATCAGATTGGAAACGTTTTCGGGGGAAGTGAGCACGGCAGTTAGGATGTTCTTCCGGGGGAGAAGTCTGGTGAATTTCGGCCGATCCTTGCTTCACAGAGCGCCTGCGCAAAAAAACGTTCGGGCGCGTATTTCAGTCAAAGTGAGGCGGCGCGCCGGCAAGCGCGCTCGCCAGGCGGACCGGCCGGGCTCCACAGCGTCCCCTCAGAAGCCGGGAGCACTTTCATCAATAAAAAGATGCCCCCGAACATGTTTACCGGATGTGTGCGCTACCGCAATATGTCAATTTAGCCGCATAACGCATGTAAATGAACACGTGATTGCGCTGCCTGTAGTGTCTTCCTTTGTATGTGTCTGACTCCAGTGCTGGTTGTTTTTGTGAGGTGAGTTTAGTGGCTGAGGTCGCAGGTTACCCTTGCGAAATGTCAACTGCATGCAGGCCTTCATGTGGCAAATTGCTCTTCGCGTGCCGGCTACAAAGGACCATTCAGAAAAATGCTGCTTCATTATGTATTTTTCAGGGTAACGTTGTGCTTGCATGTGCAACGTATAACACGTAATACTTTCGTTCAATCTAGCTGAGACACCGAGTTTGTTCAAAAATAATAGTTCGTTTAGAGAGAGTGAGATTGTTAATTATATCAAATTTCTTTAAATCTTACATAAGTATGTTTAGTTTTCTTGATAAACCTCCATGACTATTATGGCCATTGAAACAGTTGCATTGCCTCCACTTTAGCTTATTATTTTATTATTATGTTCTAAACAAAAAAATCTCGTTGTCATATTATAATATTTTACATTATCAGTCTTTCCTTTGCTTTAGATACAGAAAAAGTCATTTGTTATGTCATTTTATATTATTTTCTTCACTATCATAGCTTTCGTATTTAACATTATTTTAATATCAAGAACTGCATTTTCAGTTACAGGAGTATTAAAAGAGATTATCTTTTCAATAACTCCCATTTTATATTCTAATGTATTTTTCGGTCGATCTAATATTCAGTCCTTCAACCCTACTTCTGATACTAACTATTACTCTTACTCATGTCCTTCTTTTCGGATAATCAAATAATTAGATTAATAAGAAAAAAAGTCTTCAAGGCATAACTAATTTTCTAATCATACTTACCTAATGATTTTAATAATGTCTTCAGAGTTATATTTAAATGACCCTTTATCATAAGGTCTTTGGCAAACTGTCAAGGCAATACAACTGCCCTTTCTAAAGGGCGCATGACGGAATTCGCGGTAGCATTCAATTAGGGTCGCTGCTTTGTTCCTTCGTCAATCTTTATTAAAGGGCTTAACGAATATCTCTTTATCTCTTTACCATATTTCACCTTGCAGCACAATATCATTTCAAAAATATTTAAAAATTAAACTCAAATATTGTGCCATCTTCTTTTAAATTTATTCATCCTTTCATCGCGTACTAATTTAATTAGCAATTAGCTTTTTACTAAATAGAAACGCTGTTGCGAAATCTACAGTTCATTTTAAACTGTAAGCAACATCCAAAACTTTTTGTAAAACAATTGACACCAAACTTTAAAACCAATTTCGTGACGACCTGTGACTTTAAACTAATATTTTACAAAGTTTCACAAAATTAACTTAAAATTTACTCTTGGACTCTTTTCCATAAAGTTATATATATGTGTCAGCACAAATACGCTGCATTCGTTGTAGAACTTTGTGAACAGTTGCCAATAGATGACCGTGTCCAATTGAATCGTACGAACGTAGACTCGGGCAATTGTAATTTTTCTAATCGTTTTTCTCATCTTTCTATTGCTTTAGAAACAACATCCGTTTTCATAATGCTGCAATAAACGCACTTATGCCTATTTTGCTTTCAATCATAAGACGTATCTATGCCTGCACTGATAGCCATATTACCCTCATATTACCTTTACCAGAATTACAGTTGTCTTCGAAAAGTCATGCGATCAATTTGTCTATTGAAAATAATACCTGGCATCACATAGAATGGGATTATTGGTCTGAGCATAGAATATCGTTATTTTTGAATCAAATAAGTATTAGGCTGGTTTCAATTATTGTTTATTTCATACAGTGACCTGATTTTGCTTGATCATTTAATTTATTTCAAAAAGACGAAATAAATCTTCAACATTCACAATAATCGCAATTTCAACTATGGAATGAAAAACATCTATTTGTTTGCCGCAAATTACAGTATTGATTGGATTTCGTATAACCGCCGTCTGACGGCTACCTGGCATAATGGTGCTGCCACACTGCTGTTCAAAATTGTTCACAAAAATTTTCAAATGTTAGGAATTGTTAGATGTTTTGAGTGCTCCTACACGGATGGGAAAAGCTTACAAACATGTAAAAACACTTGAAAACATGGAATTGGCTCTCCGTTTGGATTTACGTTGTCAGACGTCTACACGAAAATGGAAGAAAATTTGCTCATTGGATTGGCTTTTATTTTTATTTAGAAGAAAAAAAAAAGAACGGACCCAGCCCAGCACTGCACTGTCTGCACACCCTTTTGCCGCCTGTTTACATGTTTAAAACAAATGCTAAAAAATGCTTTATTTGTTACAATTTGTTAACTAACAATTTTGTTAAGAAATATTTACTAATGTTTGTAAACATTTTGAACAGCAGTGTGGCAGCACCATATTATGGAGTTACGTAAAGGGGATTTAGGTTGGCCGTTTGTAAACATTTCAAGCCTTATACCAATCTTATTGGTTTATTATAAGGTTAAGTTCAAACATGTGCTTGTAAACATGTTCGTAATCGTCAACCTTCATAGTTCACACATACGACTATAATGTTTGCGAACTGATTTACACGCGTGAACTGTTTGTACAACATTCAATTAGTTAGTCAAATTCTGTTGTAAATTTTTCCGTATTGTCTTTTTATTACTTGACATTTAAAGCCTCCTAATACAATAAAATAACTGAATAAGAATGATTTGTAATTGGTTAATCATTATTGCTATTCAATTGAAGGTTTGGAGTTTGGACACTAGAGGCAGGAATCGAGCCAAGAAAGATTTCCTCGCTTCAGTTACACGTTATTAAAAATGTATCTGTACGTAGTACCTAGATACTACTATCTATAATCTACAACCTAGTTCTATCTTTGCTACCAGCATCTTTGTAGGACTATTATTCTTCTACAAATTTTTTATTAAAATAATACAAGGCGGTAACATTTGTTTATCTTAGAGAAGTACTATTAAGTGAGTGGTACTGGTAGGGCGATCTACTTACCCGTCATCTCATAAGAGATAAGTGTATGTTGGATGTATCCATCGATCTATTGAATTATATGGAATGTAAACGGGAACTATTTAATCTGGTTCACCCATCACATTACTACCACAGAACTGCTAAGCATTGAAAAGTCTTCACCCTTACATAGTGGATGTAAATACCAAAGACATTAATGAAGCGGTTTGATTTCTCATTACAGATACTCACCGCAAAGGTCTGGAATACTCTTCTAGGCGCTTTCTTTCCAACCACTTACAACTTGGGCGTCCTCAAATCAAGTGTCAATAGGCAATTCAATAAATCTTATGCAAAATAAGTGCGGAAAATTTGTCATTGCTTTACGAGTCTCGGGTTGTTGACCCAAGCCAAAGGCGCGGGTCAACTATAGGGACGAGTAGAAATGACAATTCCGCACTGCATCGAACGACGCTTTTTAATACATTTGCGAAAAAATATGTATACAATATGGCTAGAACTTAGATCCATGAATGGAATCCATATAGTATTTTCAGCGCTTCACAAACAACAAACGAAAATGTGCATCACTGCTAATGAACTAAGAATAAATATTATAATTTTTTTTTGATCTTTTGTTGTTCTGCAGTAATGCACAACTCAACAAAGAACAACAAAAGCGAAACACCCGAATGATTTATGACCGAGTCTGCAGCGAGATAATAACACTACTATAAAGATATACACCGCAAGCACAGTTTACACAATATCTATTCTGTCCTACCTTAACACAGTGGCGCAAGTGAGGGCGCAACATTACATAAAACTACTTACCTTATATTGGACAGCTGGTAACAGAGTGGCCATTTGACGCGTTGCGGTGCGCCCGGATGCGGTTGTGACGTCACAAGTGAGACCAGTGTCCGACTACTGGATAAACTTTTGGGCTCGGTTAGTGGTTACTGCACTAGTTTTGCTAACAAAGATTCCCATTCAAGACTCACGAGTTTATTTCCGGACAAAATAAGCGTGGAGCTATTGAGAAGATGACCTCCACGGTACTTTTGGTTTCTCTACGGTTTATTTCATGACTTGTTTTTATTATTTTTTATGAAAACTTAAGGAAAACGTACTTAAGTACATTATTTTTGAATCACGTTTAAGGTCATTGTGTACTGAATAGTGGTAGGTGTACTTTCGTTGTAGGTATACCTAATAAGATTTAGTGAGTACTAGATAAACCGAGTAACCGGATACCGAGTATTACTCCGTTTCACTTTTGTCAAACCGAGTTAGTCGGTTACGCCCCCTAGCTTTACCTAAGAGTTTGATAGCTCTTAGTTATTAGTGGGTAAACAAAGTGTGTTGCCACAAGTTTTATAAGTGTGATGTTGTTTTCATTTCTTTAACCTAACCTCGTAAATATCGTTTAATCTGAGTTCTAATATTGCCAAGTCAAATCCTCGGCCACAGAGTAATAATAAAAAATCCGTATATGCCGAGTACCGAGTACCAAACTCCATTTGTAATTTCAGCCGAACTCTAGTTGTAATTTAGTTCCAGCAAAATCTAGGAAACAGGATAAACTCCCGATGTGCCTTCTTGTTTGCTAACGAAGTGGTCCCTTGACCCTGAAATCCTAAACTACTCACATGAAATACTAAACTACCAAAACGTTTCCTAATTGACCCTAGGGACCCAGGAGACACGCGCGTACTTCGTCACGATTAGGTACGTGATTTTCGCATTTCACGTACGCAAAGCTGGATCTTGGGAGATTTATTCCCTTAATAAAAGACTCCGGTGCAGACTTCAAAACAACGTGTTGTTTAAAACGTAACTAGTTATTATAATCATGGAATTATAGGTTTTTTTTTTTTTTTATAATTGATAGGCTTGCGCTTGACTACAATCAAGTCCGATGTACAGAAATGATGGAGCGCGCTTGCCTAGAAAATGCCTATTCACTCTTCTCTTGAAGGCACCCAGATTGTATTTGGCTGGGAACACGGAAGCTGGAAGGGTGTTCCACACCTTAGCGGTTCGAATCAGAAACGTAGAAGAAAAGCGTTTCGTCCGAGTACGCTGGACATCAACCACATAAGGATGCCAATTCTCTCGACGTCTCGCGGTTCTATGGTAGAAAGGTGAAGGTGGCACAAGGTTGTGGAGTTCTTGAGCACACTCTCCAAAATATATCCTGTAAAAAACCGCTAAACAGGCAACACTGCGTCGGTGTTCTAAACTGAGCAGTTTCGCCCGTGTTAGCGATTCCTTGCCGATTATTCTGCGTGCGCGGCGATCAACCGAGTCCAATGCATCGAGCTGGTATTTGGCAGATCCATCCCATAGGTGACTGCAGTACTCCATGCCGGAGCGAACTTGAGCTTCATATAGCGTCAAAAGCTGTTCGGGCTTGAAGTACCGCTTAACCTTGTTCAGGATGCCAAGTTTTTTGGCCGCTGTTTTTGCCTTTTCCTCGATGCATTTCCCAAAATTGAGATTGGGTGAGATGTTAATACCCAGGAGGTATGTAGGTACTAGGCAAACGGGAAAACGTTGGCTTGCCTTTTAGGGGTATAAAAATTAACTTACGACCTATTAGACCTACTGAATGTACCTAGACAAAAATTTCAAAAAAATCGGTCAAGCCGTTTCGGAGGAGTTTGGTAACAAACACGAGACTCGAGAAATTTTAATTAAAATATTAGAAATAAGTACATTGATAAGATTATAATAAAATCTGGAATAAAACAAAATCACGTAGCAAATCGTAATTTTTATAGATATATCCTACAGATTAAATACTTTAGATAAGGCGGATTATAGTACTGACTCGGAGCTGATGAAAATATTGCCGAAATGATGGAAAAAAGATGGAATATTTCGCTCGAATCCAGTCACGTATAAATTCGAAAGCTATCCAATATTTTAGGATTCCCCCCGGGGATGTTTACAGAAGAAATAGTGAGATGAAAGTCTTCACACATAGTGTTCCGCCCGACCTATCTACTTGTAAGCTACAAAAATATTTGAACATCAGAATTATGTTGAAAGATAAAATGACTTTTATTTGTGAATATTATTTATTTTACTGAAAATATAAAAATCAAAGGCCTTTACCATCAGGCAACTACGAACTTACGAGACTCACAAAAATTGAAAAGGCTGTACCTTTGTGTTGTTTCTTACCTACCTTTTTTACTTTACCTTTTACCAAGTTTTGCAAAATTACTTTTCAATAAATTGTTAATGTCATTTCTGTAAAAAAAGTAAATTTCCGACTAACTTACTGATTTATTATCGCCAACTCCAAACCTAAATGGAAAGTGATTCTTTTAAAAATGGAAAATTATTTATGCAAAATTGACATGAAATCTCAGGAGTGAGGCTCAGCTGGACAAAATTAATTATAGTATGTTTAAAAAGAATAACTTCCCGATTATTATTACAGAATTATAAATTAAGAAGATTTAGAGATGAAGATAAAGATTCGCCAACATAAGAAGAATATAAGCATTGAGCTGAGCATTAACGACCTAAAACCTTGTCAAAGAAGAGTACACAAACACGATGTTTAAACCCCTGAAGCTACGCCTGAAGCGGACCACAGTAAAATATGAAAAATGCCGTCTAAAAATAGCAACGCCGTCTTAGTGTTATTCGCGGGCACACTCAACGACAAATAAAGCCAAGCCACATCATTCTGGAGACTCCAAACAAAGGGATAGACATAGCTGACTAGGGAACATGATTCTAACCGCCTCTCGAGGCAACACATTCCTGGGGGCTAAATAAAACCTTACCTACCTAGCACAGACTGGAAATGTTTCTTAGAATGCGGTTAATGAAGAAAAACAAAAGAGTAATAATGAGTTTCTTTCACGTTTTTAAAATAAACAATGGAAAGTAATGAAAAAGTATGCTCTGGGAAGTGGGAATACAGGCAAAAAAATTAAACTCACACAGGTACTTAATTTCAAACATACAAACGAAATCTTTGATTTCATCAGTAGTTACCTACAAATATGTGTAGGTAACTCGTCCTTATATAAATAAAAAACGATTATAAAGCAAACAAGCAACTCGTTACGAATATCTGGAAAACATGAAATAAGTTCCTACCGTAATAATTTAGAGCACCGTTTCTAACATCAAAAGCATGATGAGAGATAATAACGAAATGGAAAATTTTACTCGGTTGTAAGTAGCTACTGGATTCTGAATAGATCATTAGTCGTTATCTATACAAGACATCTGATATTTCAACTTATCGAAAGCCTAATGCAATTTATCCTCATGAAGAAAAAATATTTAAGTAGTCCCTACAGGGGTAGGCAGGGACACAGTTTAAAGATATTCTGCTAGGACCTCCACTTTCGTTTCGTCCGATAATACCTCTTTGGCTCTTCATTTTTCAGAACTTTTAGGTCATCCTCTCCTAGTATTCCCTTTCACATTTGGACCATTCATTACTTTCGCAAATGAAACCAAGCATTTTTTAACATTCTGTTATATTCACTTTTGATATTCAAATCAAACCAAATCAATTCAGCGTAACAACTACGAAAGACAAATCGAATACCGAATTGTGAAGTTGCCTATAATAAACAGGAATATAAGTAGTTTGACCTTTGAAATAAATCACAAAGGTCAGAGAACCATACTCGTGGTAGAATACCTACATACATTTTGAAAGTTCAATTTTAGCACCGTAGCGATGAGAAATGTTCAATTATAGAATTGTTTGAAAACTTTGTAAACAACGACGACGTTGTAATCAATAGCAAGACGATGTCAACAACCTTTATAAGCTGGTAATAACTGCAGACCTACTTACTGAATACCAATCATTTAAACTCCCCAGATACGAAGCTTTTACACAAAATGAGCAATTGGAATATAAGTAGTCGCAGCAGTTCTTTGAACGAGACGAACCAAATTATGTATATTGTATATTATATTCTGAAGTTACACATGTAAAAGTTGTTGTTATCACAGCAAGAGTTGTTTAAACTGCGCTTCTGTTGCGGGTACTGTTTGAAGTTTAGATGTATGCTTGCCTTAGAGCTGAAATGCTGAAAGTCTTTACAGGTATTTTCAAATTGTGATTCCAAATAGCTGCGTTCCAATTGAGTTGGAACCATTGCTATAACGAACTAAAATTATTTTGAAATTATCCAGGTAAAAACTGCATAGTACAACAAAGTAAAAATTACCACATTTGAACTTCTATACGACTCGGCACGCACGTGCTTCGCCCCGACGCGGGAGCATCCTCATAAGTATTTTACGAGATATACTTTTGATTTTGTTCTAATGTCTTAAATACGCTTATTTTCACTACTAAAAATAGGTTCTATTCAGTTTATGTTCTGTTATTGATATTCAGTTTCTAATACAATTGTGAGTAGGTACCAGGGTCTTATAAGTTGCCGTGACACAACTTGATCGGTATCGCATCAATATGTAACCCGGTGAGCTGGCACGGACTTATACCATAGCAGGTAATCTGTGCTTGTAATAGGAGCTGGGATTCTATTGTCTCTGTCAATACCTACTCCGCGTAGTTTACAAGCTAACATAATCAAGAACAATAGTTTCAGAAATCAGAAATTCACGCAAACAATCGCATGAAAACATTTTAATAAAGCATTAAGTTTTAATATTGAAATTATTCAATTTACCGATTATATTTTCTTCCACCTTAACTTATACTTTTCATTCAACAACATTAATATGAGTTACTTTAAGTAAACTTATATCTAAAACTAAACATTGATGGCGAAGACTTTTAAAAAATTGCAAGTATGTGGCATAATACGTGTGGTGTTATAATAAATTATAAGTAGTATTCTTCCTATCGAATCCATTATTCCAAAAGTTTTCTCATTAGTGTTCTTAAAGCTAACCGCTAAGATGTGGAACTTCTGGTACCTACCTGTGTTCCTTTATCAATAGAATTAATAGGCATTTTCTTTAAAAACACTGAATAATCTTGACGTCTTGCTACACATTAGTTAGATGTTAACGTCATCAAGCGTAAGCATTAAAAAACTTTATCTACGCTCATTGCTTAAAGTTCGAATTATGAAATCGAAATGTGTCAAATAATTACCTACTTTATTCACAGACTTCTATAATTATTAAAAAGTTATTCATAATAACATCGCTCTACTATGGAAATATTTAAAGAAAGTTGTATAAAATCTATAACGATACACGGCTCTGGACTCCTGTATTTGTATCTGGGGTAATATTTTTTATGTAATATTTTTTAAGTGAATCCACAGACAACTTATAGTTGGTAGTCATTGCCGAGAGTATGGATGGGCCATGATTGACCATAGACAACAACACAATGTCTATGGGGTAATATTTTTTATGTAATATTTTTTTAAGTGAATCCACAGACAACTTATAGTTGGTAGTCATTGCCGAGAGTATGGATGGGCCATGATTGACCATAGACAACAACACAATGTCTATGGGGTAATATTTTTTATGTAATATTTTTTTAAGTGAATCCACAGACAACTTATAGTTGGTAGTCATTGCCGAGAGTATGGATGGGCCATGATTGACCATAGACAACAACACAATGTCTATGGGGTAATATTTTTATGTAATATTTTTTAAGTGAATCCACAGACAACTTATAGTTGGTAGTCATTGCCGAGAGTATGGATGGGCCATGAATCATGATTGACCATAGACAACAACACAATGTCTAACGTTCCGCGTAACGTTCCACCTGGGCCTGTGATTATGATTACGATTACGATTACGACTACGATTACGATTACGATTACGACTACGATTACGATTACGATTACGATAACGATTATGATTACGATTACGATTACGATAACGATTACGATTATGACGTTATCTCGTAAATCTATCGTCCGTAAACCGACTTTACAGACAACCAATTTTTTTTGTTACTTAGTCAAAACTTTGCGCTGAAAAATGTCTAGCAGTGAAACCTACTAAAGAAAATTTCACTCCACCTGACATCTTAGTAGTTGCAATGATTTACGACAAACGTTAGCAAGATTTTATGATTTGGGTAATAATATGAGCGTAGATAAAGTAGTGTATGAAACTCTACATAATTAGGTATTAAAACACTCGTGTGATACTATTAAAAAACTCGCCTGCGGCTCGTTTTTTAAACTCACACTCGTGTTTTAATACCCCCCATTATGTAACCGTTACATAAACTACTATTATTTAAATGGGAAAAAAATATCTTATTTAACAATAAACCAATTTTTCAGTTGGTAATGCTGAATGCATCCGTTGGGTCTACACAAGGATATCTATCTGTATTGTCGGAACCCATTTTAAGTTCGAAAGGTTTTGATGCTATAATGCCTGCATTTTGTGAGAGTGACGAATCTTTAATTAAGTTGACTGAGAAGCTTCTGAGTTGAAAGATAAGTCAAGGCACCTACTCAGCAATTACTTACTAATAACTCAACGTTTCGTACACATTCAACGTCGCTCTAAACTGAAGGAAACGATCAATCAACTCATCCCTGTACCCATTACCTCTATTTTGGGTTCAGCAATTACTCGTGCAAAGGCAACTTTGTTAAAAACTAATTTACCGCCTAAACCGATTGCTTCGTCGACGTCGGCTAGCGCCGGCTAAATTGATACTGGAGTGCACTTAATCTTCCCCAGATTATTTACTAGAAAATGCATTATTTAAGTAAACGCAAAGTTTTATACTGAAATTGAGTTATGAAATTCAGAAAGAGCTCTTTGTTATTACGCTAATGTAAAGTGGTCGTGTCTATATTTTGTGCATCCATTTGTTTCATTTTGCGTTGCTAAAAGATGCCAAGTGTAAGTTGAACTCGCGCACAAATGGTTCTGTATCATTTTAACGTAGCGAGATGATGATAATTAAGCCAGAACCCTCAATTATACCCTACTACTTTACTACTGTACAAGTAGAGCAATTTATTTATTTAAATTTAGTAATTTATTTACTTATTTAAATTTAAGAGTAATATTGGGCGTTCTGGAACATCAACCAAAAATGAGCAAAATAAATCACGTTTGATGGGAGCCCCCTATAATTTTTATTTTAATTTATACAACATGTGTGAAAATAAATATAAATAAAGGCCACGTAAAAACATCAATTGTGTGAAAATTTCAAGTGTGTCAAGTGGTACGGTTTAAGAGAGACAGCTTGGTCCTGTTTTTTACCCTTTGGGTACGGAACCCTAAAAACGTTTTTTAAATATGTAGTACGAAAACTTTATTTATGTATTTTTATGACTGTGTTTTGTCTAAAATTATTATTATCGTGTACCTAAACAAGAAACACGTCATTGTTAAGTGTTATATTAATCACTAGATCTTTCTCTTTGTTTCAGGTTGATTGGTAGCGTAGCGGAAAAATCCTGTAAAAAAATAATAAGGTCTATTACTAAAGCAATAATTTAAATCTAGAAACCCCGTAAATAAATAAATAAAACTAGTTAACGCTGTAGATGTGCTAATATTAAAATTAGTTGTAATTATAGTTTACGCGGTATCTTCCATAAATAAGTATAAACAAACATAAACTGTGCAAAATGAGCCGGAACGCGAAATTCGTGTTTGTCACTAAAGTTAGCTCATCGAGCAGTGTCGAAGGAATAAGTGTTGAGGTTTAAAAAAAACGAGAAATGCCAATAAAATGCCGCAACGTGCGTCGTCATCGTCGAGCTTGATGCGGCCCTTCGTGGTGTTAGCGTTGCCCGGGATGTACCTGCTGTACAAGTACAACCAATACCGACAACAGCAAATGGAGACCGCGCGGCGCCGGGTCACCGAGCGCGAGCTTATGCACCTCAACACCAAGATTGTAAGTACTTAAAATAAAAATGTTATACATTTTTTAATACATTTGCTCAAAAAGTTGACATTTCCATGTATGTTTAGCGTGCGCAAAGTTATTCTTTTCCGCACTAGTGCTTTTGTGTTTTCCTCCTACGCGGCACCGGAGCGGGCGCACCAGGAGCGCATAAACACGAACACGGCATGCAAACACGGAGCAGGCAAACATGTAAAAATAATATTTTTTTTTCGCAAATGTATTAAAAAACGTCGTTCAATGCACGTGCGGAATTGTCATTTTTACTCGTCCTTATAGTTGACCCTCGCCTTCGGCTTGGGTCAACAAACCGGGACTCGTAAAGAAATGACAAACTTTCCGCACTTATATTGAAATGTACTATTCTGCACATGTTGCCGTCAATTTCTACAAGCCGAGATTTTCCAATGAGGAGATCCGTAGACGAACCAGAGTCACCGACATAGCTCAACGTATCGCGAAGCTGAAGTGGCAATGGGCGGGGCACATAGCTCGTAGAACCGACGGACGTTGGGGACCCAAAGTGCTGGAATGGCGACCCCGCACGGGAAAGCGCAGTGTTGGCAGACCTCCGACCAGTGGAAAGAGTCGCGGGAAGGCGTTGGATACAAATGGCGCAGGACCGTGCGGGCTGGAAAGCTTTGCAGGAGGCCTTTGTCCAGCAGTAGACGTCCGTCGGCTGAAACGAAAGAACGAACGAGATTTTCCAAAGCGCGGCACATAACAGTGCGGAAATGACCTCCCTGGCGCAGTGGCGGCGCGCTCGGATTCGAGTGGGAGGTCGAGGGTTCGATTCCCGTCAGGAACCACTTTGGAATTTATAATTTCTAAGTTGTTAATTTCTAAGTTGAGTCCTCCCACCAGACCAGACCTGAGAAGGTCTGGTCTGGTGGGAGGCTTCGGCCGTGGCTAGTTACCACCTTACCAGCAAAAACGCATCGCCAAGCGATTTAGTGTTCCGGTGCGATGCTTGTAGAAACCGTTGGGGTTAATTTACTTATCTTTCCAAGTTAGTACGATAACATCTTAGGCTGTATCGTCACTTACCATCAGGTGAGATCTCAGTCAAGTACTAACTTGTATAGAGTAAAAAAAAACACAGGTGCACACTGTATTCCCTCTCTTTCATAATACGGGACACAGCTCCGACACGACCGGAGAGAAATCAGGCGCAGGACCGTCAGCTTAACTTGCTCTCCGAAGCACAGAGGTTGAATACCGCCAATGTCCAAACTTCGGGCTAGTACTAAGAATTTCCTAATAGGAAAGTCCCAATACTTTTAACTAACCCGACCCTGGAATCGAACCCAGAACGAATACCACTAACGATCAGAAATGCACCCAGTTTAATATGCTTAAAGCCTGGCTTGTCGACAGGGTTTTCTATCTATTGATGGTTACAGGGAATTCTTAGCGAAATTATATTTTATGAATAATCTATTCTATGTAATGTTGGAAAGGGGATGTTGGTATGGTGTGGAATAAAAGTTGGGTTATGGTTGACCGGACACTGAGTCAATTTAGAGCGTATGAACCTTTGAGTCAAGGACCGTTCGGCGATATCACTCAGAGTCCCTCACGCTTCGTGATCGTCAAGGATAGGCATTAAATTAGACAACAAGCAGCAAAGTACAAAGTACATAATTATATTTAAGATCATTGAAATTGGTTAGTTTTTACATTAGGTTTACTTAATTAGCTACGAGTTTAAGTACTAGGTCAAGTGCAATCGAATCTTTTCCGAAAGTTCATGTTGGCTTCAAAGGGACAAGGGTATTGCCTGAGGGGCGTAAAAAGGGGAAATCACTTCCCTGTGCTCGCCGCAGGTCGAGTCCGCTTGCGCCGTGTTGTAGGGCTCGAGGAGGCGGCGCGCCGGCGGGCCAGCTACGCTGAGATGGCGCCACGTGCTGGGTCCCACCGGCGTGATGTCAGCTGCCAGCAACACGCCTGCCGAAGGTGCGGGCGTTCTGCGGCGCGCCCAAGGTGTAGTAGCTCGGCTCTTGGCGTGGCCAAAGGTGGTGATGCTTTGTAGTCGGATTGGAGACTCGTTTTTAGAAGAGGGTCCACTTTAGCACTTTATTCGCGCACATGACACTTCCGAGCACTGACTCGATATAATGTTAGGCTCTTTACTTAGGCTAGAGTATCGGATCGCGTTGCGTGACCGTCACAAGACGATTTTTCGCCGGCGCATGGCGGCGTTAGTCGCGCCACGCTGGCGTATTTCCAACCGAATATATTAAGTATTTCCCCAGGGAGTCGGTTCCTGGGGCGTTAAAACGCGGTCGCGAAGCGAACCTCGTGAGGAAAGGGACCTTCCGGCTTCAGCCGGAGGGGCTGAAGGCCGTTCACGTCATCGTGAACAAAAAAATTAAAAGAAAAACTCAGGAGCGCATGAGTGCGTCTCGAGAGGCTTCACCCGACTGCTCGAGTGTTGCTACCCTCGCTTTCTTGTGCGGGCTCGCCATAGACAAGATTTGGCGAAGATGTAGTGTGCAACACTACAATACCCCCTTTTTCGGCAAAAGAGATAGCCGGGCTATCTCACAGGCCTCCCACTTCAAAGGAAGAGTCGTTGCTCTACAAAGAGGAAATGGGTTAGGGGTAGGGTGTATGTAAGAGTCCAAGTGTGCATGTGGGCGTCTATAGGCCAAGTGTGAGTTAGATTAAATTTGTTAGTATTAATTTTAGCTTTAGTTTTAAATATCCTATGTAATTATCTTAACTATATTCAACTGTTCCTTTTGTGCTGATCCACTCATATTTTCATAATTGATAGTTTAGTTTGCCTAAAGTGACCCGGGTTTGAATTTAGAATAAAAACCTTTTGTACTTCTCTTTCTTACATCATACCTAACATACTTGATAAGTTGTAAATAGTTGAGGTACCTCATAAGACTTATAGAATTCTAGTTCTGAGATTAGTGTTTGTGGTTAGTGAACTGAGGAGAAAAAAAAACTTATTTTCTATTTTAATTTGATAACTATCTTGTTTATTGTAAATGTTGTATTTTATTATCGTTTAGGGTAGTATGTATTTACTATATATGTATTTTGTTTTAAATATAATCATAATTTTTATTTTGTGTTACTTGAGTATTATTAATTAGTATATGTAATTTTAAGTGCTGAAAAGGTGATGTTCTATTTATGTTCATCCTTCTCATAGAGTGTGCTTTAAAAGTGTTAGTGTGTTTATATACCTAACCATTTACATATGTACATTATTTATATATGTGTTTTTTTTTTTTGTTAAAGGAAGAAATTCCTAATAAATTGTTAATGGCAAAAACTTGGTTTTAATTTTTTCCAGGAGAGTATCTATAATTTTGTGGTAGGTAAGGTTTTGTCTATATACTAGCTTAGGTGTAGTAATATAGTTTGTTAAAAAAATTGTGAAATTTAGTGTTAAGAAAGAATGTATTTCAATGGTACATTCTGGGTTTGATATAATGAAAATTAAGAACTAAATCAAATGTTTTGATGTAGTTTTATGTTTGTAGGTTTGATATATTGTGTTTAAGAAAATTTAATTATGTCCTTTATGTGGTATTTTCCTTTATTTTTGGTGTTAACGTCTTGAAGAATGTAAATTAAATCGGATATTTTTTCTATTACCACACATTTGACAAATCTAGGGGCCAGTTTGGCTGAAAAGTAGTTAGCTGCGTTAGATTGTACGAAGTTCCTGCGCCACACTATATCGTTTGGTTCGCAAGTCACATGTTTCCGTCTTAAATTGTATTTGGAAGCATTGCGTTTGTAAGCTGCAGTCAGGGCAGATTGAACGTTGTTAAAAATGTTTGATAATTCGTTCAACGCTGATGCTGACTCTGTTCTGTCAGCTACTTTTAAGTCTTCTAACTGTGAAGGTAATGTTGAGTGAAATTTGTGTAGTGTGGCGTCTATAATTATGTCTCTTCCTGTGGCGAGGAAGTATGGAGTATAACCAGTTGCTATGTTAACCGAGCTGTTGAGTGCTAGTTGTACTCTTGGTAAATGCTTTGACCAGGTTCTTTGGTCTTGTTCCACTAAAATGGACAGGCAGGTTAAGATTGTCTGGTTGTATCTTTCCACTGTATTTGATTGGGGGGAATAATAAGCATTGTAGAAAATTTTTGGTATGTTGAATTGGTCGCAAAATGTCGCGAAATCTTTGCTTTTAAAGATTTTCGCGTTGTCGCAGATGATAGTGGAGGGGGTTCCTGACTTCAGAAAGATTTCGTTTTCTAGGAAGGAAGTTACTGTTTTGGTGGTTGCCGTCCTGAGTGGGTGGAGCCAGCAGTACTTAGTGAAGATATCTACTACTGAAAGTATGTATACGTGGCCTGAGTAGGCTTTTGGGAAAGGACCTATTATGTCTATGGAGAGGGTATGCATAGGATATTTCACGATTTTCTGGTGAGTCATGAGACCTTGCGGTTGTGAATTGGAGTGTTTATATGCTTTACAAACTTCGCATTTTTTTATATAATTCACTATGTCCGTATGCATATTTTTCCAGTAGTATAATTTTTTTAATTTGTGGTTAGTTTTGAAAACACCTGGGTGTATTGATTCGAAGTTCTCATGGGCTTCTTTGATACAGTTTTGTATTTCTTCTATTGGTACTACTATTTTCCATTGATTGTGATCTAATTTATGACCTGGTTTATTATATCGGTATAGTATCTTGTCTTGTATGAAGTAATTTTTAAATTTTTGTGGTTCTTTGATGCACCCTGTGTAGATTTTTATATACCACTCGTCCTTGGTATTTTCTATCCCACCTGAATATGTGATTAGGTTAATAGCCGCTCTGGATAAAGCATCGGGGACTACGTTTAATGTTCCTTTTCTATGGCAGATATCGAAGTTGAATTGTGATATTTGCATAGCCCAACGTGCTAAACGGCCTGAAGGGTTGTTTAGAGATTTTAGCCATTTGAGGCTCATGTGGTCTGTAATAACTGTAAATTTTGATCCTTCAATATAGGGTCTGAAGTGGTTAATAGAGTCCACTACCGAGAGAAGTTCTCTTTCAGTGGTAGAGTAGAGTCGTTCACTTTTTGAAAGAAGTCTAGAATGGAAAGCTACAGGGTGTTCTATCCCATCTATTGTCTGTGTAAGTGAACTTCCAATACCTACTGAGGAGGCGTCACAATGCAATGTGAATTTCTTAGAGTAGTCTGGGGAGGCTAGGACTGGGGCGGTTGTGAGTGCGGTTTTTAAAGTTTCGAAAGCTGCTAAGGCTTCTTCTGACCATGAGATGCCGTCTTTTCCTTTGCGTTTCCCCAACATGGATGTCATTGGAGCTATAATTGAGGAGAAGTGTTTCACAAAACGCCTGTAATATGAGCATAATCCAATAAATCCCCTGAGTTGCTTTGCTGTCATTGGTAGCGGGAAGTTTTTTATACTTTTTAATTTATCGGGGTCGGTTTTCAAACCTTCTTCGTTTATGACGTAGCCTAAGTATTTTAATTCTGCTCTACAAAATTTACATTTTTCCAAATTTATGGTTAGGCCTGCTCGTTTTAGGGCTTTAAATACCTTTTGTAATATCTCGATGTGTTCTTCAAAGCTTGCAGTTGCTATCAACAAGTCATCTAAGTATGCAAAAACTTTTTCGTCAAACTGGTGTAAGAACAAGTTATCTACCAGCCTCTGCATTTCGGCGCCGGCATTTGAAAGACCGAAAGGCATTCTGCGGAATTCGTATAGGCCCCTACCTGGAACTATAAAGGCGGTTTTTTGACAAGAAGAGCTGTTGTCCAGCTCGTTGTTGGATGATGAATGATCCCTGTCATCTAGGGGAATCTGCCAATAGGCACTTGATAAATCAAGTGAGGTTAGATATCTCGCTCCCTTTAGATTGTCCAATATAGAACTGATGTAAGGAATAGGGTAGGAGTCTTTTACGGTTACATCGTTAAGTTTTCTTGCGTCTAAACAGAATCTAAGTGAACCGTCTTTTTTTGTGGCCATTACCACTGGGTTGGCCCAGGGAGATCTAGATGGGGCTATGACGCCTAATGCTAGCATGCGGTCGACTTCTTCATTTAGAGCTTTTAGCTTAACTGGGGAGAGGGGGTAATATCTCTGTTTTATTGGTGGACCTTCGGTTATTATTCTATGTTTTATAAGGTTAGTTTTGCCGAGACCGACCTTCTCAGAGGATATCTCTTTGAATGTTTTTATTACTTCGTCTATCTGTTTAGATTGTTGAGGTGACAACTTATGTCTTGGAATTATTGTGTTTACGGTAGATATTTCTTTATCGTTTGCTTTGACTCCTGAAGATAATTGTGTGGAAATGTTGTTTTTTAGCGAGAAAAGGTTGAGCAATTTGAATGAATATAAAAAATCCATGCCTAAGATTATGTTTTTGTCAACTGCTGGTATAATTAGGAAATCTAGGAACATTTTAGTGCCATCGTAGTATACTGGAATGTTTATTGTACCTACTATTTTGAGGGAAGAACCGTCGGCTGTTCTAGCGTTCATGTATGTTTTGTTTATTGGGAAGGAATCTGTGAAAAACTTGTGAAAATTTTTGCCGAGGACGCTGGTGTTTGCACCAGAATCTATCATACCTACTAAATTGTGTTGATTTACTTTGAAATTAACATACAACCTGTTATCTTTATGTATAAGGTCTAAATCTGGGGATATGTCGTTATAGTGAGTGGTGTAGACGTTGTCCCCGGAGTGTGTCGGTTTTTTTTTATTGTTAAAGGTTTTATCTTTATTGAATGTTGGTTTTGGTTGTCTGTTGTTGTGGGAGCATTTTGGGCAAGAGTGGGTTAGTACATCTGGAGTACCACATTTGAAGCATAAGATGCCCTTCACGGATCGACATTCCTTGTAATTGTGTCCCCGTCTTTTGCATTTTTGGCATGTATCCCAGTTATGTGAATTGGTTTTGGTGATAGTGTTACTGCTGTCGTATGTTTTGTTTTGATAAGAAGTGCTGGGCCGACTCTCGTGTTGAGGAGGTCTGGCATAGGCTTCGAAATTTCTGCTAAGTGTTAATAGTTGATCTAATGAATTGATAGTATTGTTTGCTAGGAGTGGTGCAAAGTCTGGTAATAAGTTGTGTTTTATTATTTCAAGCAAGGGTTGGTCTGGTATAGGGTGGTTTAGTTTAGAGTTAAGGTCTCTTATATGTGTGACAAAGGTGAAAACGGATTGGTTTTTTTGTTGAGTTGTGTTTCTTATCACTTTCTCTGTATGGTATTCAAAGTCCACGGGTTGGAAATTGTGTTTGAATTCTTTGCAAATGTCTTCCCAGGATGTGAGTTTATGTTTTATTTGTCTGTAGAATTGTAGTGCAGTGCCTTGTAAAAATTCCGAGAATCCTCTCAGAACTATGTCCGTGTCAACGTCTTTTGCTGCACGTACTTCTTCGACTCTAGTGAGGAACTCGTAGACGCATGACTCCCCGTTGTATTTTATATTCCAAGACTTTAAGTTGGTGAGGTTGTGCATGTTATATATGATTGGTCTGTCAGACTTTAAGGACGAATTCAGGTCTGGGTACACTGGCAGCGGTTCCTTAGTCAGCGATGGTGGTGGTGTATGCGCAGTTCTGGTGGGTGTGCCATATGGCGTTGTGAAGGTTGAGTATGTAACGTGAGTACTTGTGGATATATTCGCCTGTGTACGCCGAGGTCTGGTGTCAACATAGGAGTCTGGTGGTAGTTGGGCACTGGGTATACTGGGGATAGTTTGTGGAGTTTGGCTTGAGCCTGCAATTTTGTCGGATGATTTTTCCATTTTGAGATAATTTTCTTGAAAAGGGTAACAATATACCAGGGGTTGTTAGGGTTAGAGATTATAATTAAATAATAAATTACTTTACCTTAAGTGTTGGGGGCTTATGACGGTCTCGCGACGTTACACTCGTAAACACACATTTATATTACGTAATATTATGCGTAGGCGCCGGTTATGTCACTGTTCCGATGTGTCTATTATAATTATTGTGTTAAGTGAGTTGTTTTTAAGTTTGTAAATACTGCTGTTCGAGATTTGTTTACGATTCGACTGTCAATTTCAAATGATAGAAGACGAGTTGACGTTTTGATGCGTCAAGTGTCAAATTAAGAGAAAAAAGTTGTGTCACAGATTGGCGTATTAAACGTCAATGTATCATAGATCATCGGTAGACAATAACCAAAAATGACATAAGCGAGGCCGACACTGAATACTGATAAGATCTGTGGCAATCATAGACAACGCGTTGCTAGTTCACAAAGACATTTCAAAAACATAGTTATAAACAGCACAGATTAGGCACAGTTTATACTGAACGAATGTAGACGATACAGTGTTTATATTCAATGGTACCAACCTTGACAATCACGCGAGTGAGTTGAGTGACTGATTATTCTCTTTCGTTCGGGCGCCATATTGTAATGTTGGAAAGGGGATGTTGGTATGGTGTGGAATAAAAGTTGGGTTATGGTTGACCGGACACTGAGTCAATTTAGAGCGTATGAACCTTTGAGTCAAGGACCGTTCGGCGATATCACTCAGAGTCCCTCACGCTTCGTGATCGTCAAGGATAGGCATTAAATTAGACAACAAGCAGCAAAGTACAAAGTACATAATTATATTTAAGATCATTGAAATTGGTTAGTTTTTACATTAGGTTTACTTAATTAGCTACGAGTTTAAGTACTAGGTCAAGTGCAATCGAATCTTTTCCGAAAGTTCATGTTGGCTTCAAAGGGACAAGGGTATTGCCTGAGGGGCGTAAAAAGGGGAAATCACTTCCCTGTGCTCGCCGCAGGTCGAGTCCGCTTGCGCCGTGTTGTAGGGCTCGAGGAGGCGGCGCGCCGGCGGGCCAGCTACGCTGAGATGGCGCCACGTGCTGGGTCCCACCGGCGTGATGTCAGCTGCCAGCAACACGCCTGCCGAAGGTGCGGGCGTTCTGCGGCGCGCCCAAGGTGTAGTAGCTCGGCTCTTGGCGTGGCCAAAGGTGGTGATGCTTTGTAGTCGGATTGGAGACTCGTTTTTAGAAGAGGGTCCACTTTAGCACTTTATTCGCGCACATGACACTTCCGAGCACTGACTCGATATAATGTTAGGCTCTTTACTTAGGCTAGAGTATCGGATCGCGTTGCGTGACCGTCACAAGACGATTTTTCGCCGGCGCATGGCGGCGTTAGTCGCGCCACGCTGGCGTATTTCCAACCGAATATATTAAGTATTTCCCCAGGGAGTCGGTTCCTGGGGCGTTAAAACGCGGTCGCGAAGCGAACCTCGTGAGGAAAGGGACCTTCCGGCTTCAGCCGGAGGGGCTGAAGGCCGTTCACGTCATCGTGAACAAAAAAATTAAAAGAAAAACTCAGGAGCGCATGAGTGCGTCTCGAGAGGCTTCACCCGACTGCTCGAGTGTTGCTACCCTCGCTTTCTTGTGCGGGCTCGCCATAGACAAGATTTGGCGAAGATGTAGTGTGCAACACTACATCTATTATGATCCATGTGAATAATGTTTAAAAAGTATAATTATATAAAAAACCTAAGTGCCTTTTGTATTTTTGTACCTACCATTTGTATGTTCTAAACCAATAAATTGACTATTGACTACTTACCTATCTATAACGAGACCACTCGTTTACTCATCAGAACAAATGATAAAGCAGATTTTTTATTTATGAGTGACTTGTTCAATTTTCTTAATTTTTGAACATTATCCGATATTCAAGCATTAACCATTTTAATAAAGTTCAAGCACGAGTATCTACGAAACTTCATTGATATTCTGTCAGTGAAGTATTTTTAAACATGCTGAAGAATTTTATCTCGAGCACCGGGCCGAATCGATATGCTAAAAGCTGTTTAATTCTAAAGTACTAGGGTTATTTAATAGTTTATGCATGACAGGCTGCTTCGCGTAACCTACATTTTACAGTAAGTGCCTTACGAGTGAATTTTTTTACGGGTAAAATTATTGTGAAATTTTTGCGTGTAAACGTAATTACCTAGTTACTTACCTACTTGATTCTAAAAACATTCAACATGCATAACAGGTATTTAATATTTAAAACTTTTGTAAATCATAAATAGTTAGCAGATGCCCGCGGCTACGCCCGCGTGAATTTCGGGTTTCGACAAATCTCGTAGGACAAATGAATGTTTTCATGATAAAGTACCTACGCACACATTCTTACTCCGCTTAGAAATATTAGTACACAGTACGCTTTTTACTCACAGTAATAATTAATTAGACTGTAAAAAAATATGAATTTTTCAAGAGTGGAAAATTAATCGTATAAAGAAATAGATGTGAAGCACTGAGATATTAGCTACTCGTCGAGTGCATAGTTATACGATATTATAGCAGTTATAAACAATACCAAAAGAGGGCTTAAAGGTTTCGTTTTTCTACAAAAACTTATAGACATTTTTGAATTCACAGACATACGCTTCAACTGTATTTACCTATATAGATTTTGTCACAGGCGCTAATCGACGTACGACGTAACGTGCTGGCAACTGCGCCAAGCGGCAACACTACATTTCCATATTAAATTAATATTAGATATAAAAAGCGATGCCAAGGCCTCTTCAAGCCCTGACCGCAGCATTGCAGCTCTTTCAATGAAAGTCACTCGGCAAAGCAAATCACGCAAAAATATGTCCATTTTTTGCGTAGGCACAAACAGGCGGGGTTCCACACGCAAGGTAATGTTTGTGTTTGCCCTCATGTTATGAGTCATCAGACTTCATTAGAATTGTTCCCGAGGTTTGGTCACGAAATTACGTTGTTCTATGAACAATTTCGATCGATCGACGACGATTATTCATTGCAGAGTCGTCTGTGAAAGGTATTAGAGATTTCCTTGTCTATTCGTCTTCAACTTTTAAGAGAGATGGATCGTTTTATCCGACTCTTCGTAATCGCCTTGGTAGGTCGTCCATATAACGATTAAGTGTTGAGAGTTTAAATTTCATAATTTGGTATAAATATATTATAAACGAGTAATCTCCAAAATATTCTAGTTGTGAAAAGCCTTCTTACTCGTATTTGCTCGATTGTGGTTTTCTAGCTCCTCTCGTCCTGAGACCAGTGATGGAATGAAATGATGAGCGATGCAGTTATAACTGGCCATAACAGAGGCTTAAATGATATTCTACCCAGAATCAAAATCGCATCAAGGACTTTGCGATCTGTAATCTGCAGTGAAGTTTGTGAACCTTAACCAATCCCGAAAAATCATAAATAAGTTTCTCTGTATTCTTCATTGTAGGTCAATGAATCAGCCGGCTGAAAGCAATGACTTCTAGGATACATAGAAGTCATTGAGGCGCTGAAAGCACTTTTAAATGAATCGTCAAAGGGCTACCTGTTGGCGGTAGATAATGAACTTGTACACACACGGTGAAAACGTTAAACAAAGTTATAATAAACCCCACGTGCTTTTAACTTTGATCCCCAACGCCCTTTGACGTATTGGCTTAAGCGAGTTAGTGACGTATAACGGTATAGTTAGCGCACGTTGCGTAACGATTGATGACGTTTATCAAATAGGGCGTGAAGGGAAAACCATTAGCGTCATGAGTTGTGAGCTAGCTACGTCGTTTGGGATTGTAGTAAAATCACTCTAACATTATATCAAGGCGCGAGTTTGTGTGTACGTGTGTGTGTGTGTTTGTTACTCCTTCACGCCACAAATACAGAACCGATTTGGCTGAAATTTGGAACATACATAACTTTAAAACATAGGTTACTTTTTATCCCGGAAAAATCCATAGTTCCTGTGGGATAATTCCCATAATTTCTTAGAAGTAGATACAAAGGCTGGACTAGGGAGTAGGAACGGGAAATTCACGTTTTCCTCGGGATTTGTTAGAAACCGGATTTCACGCGGGCGGAACCGCGGACAAAAGCAAGTAATGTAGGTAATATTGGTGTATCGAATAGTTTTTCTCAAGCATGCTTGCGTAAATATAGTATACCCTAGTTTTAACTTTCTTTTCATCTTACTTCGCTTGCTCTTACTCATTAGTGTAAATTAAGCTTATACTATTTTTAGAGCACTTAAATTAAACCTTAATCTGAACCTACCTAATTTGTAGTCGTGCTTACTTCCAAGTAGAGCTCAATCCTTTTTTAATTCTACGAACTTTTTGCTAAAAAGTCGTTCAGAAACTTGCCCGGTGACTGAAGATGTTTTCCAGATTAAAACAGGTCGCTCCACTCAGCGGTAATTGGTTCGTTCGTTATTACGTCACAGAGGTAATTTTTCATGGAGGCAAGTTTTTACGAAATCGTTCAGCGATTTGGGGCCACGAGTCGTCGAAGTTTTTGATTCAAAAGGTAGGTAGCAATTATGTTAACTAAGCCATCAAATCAAACAAAAAATCGAAGTAATAGCTAGGTAGGTATACAATAGAGTATACAACTCTATCTCGTGGAAGGATTTATAAGAGAGTTCGACTCTATCCATTTCTATTTGTCTATTTCTAATCTTATATGTGTTATATTGTATCCAGTGTCTTGCCTGAGCGTAGCTTCTATACCTATCGAGTTAAAATTCTAGATTCTAAAAAAAGAGGATAGCCCTGCAGCCTGCTGCATTTGGCGATTTTTAAAGCAAATAAATACGGCCACTGCTAGTTGCCTATAAAGTATAAAGATAGCCTTTCCAAGAAACGCAAAAAATTGGTTGCAACAATTTATAACACACTTTCACTATTCCTCTAAATCCCCGATTTTATAATTAAAAAAAAAAAAGTTATCTATGTAATCTATATCACTGCCTGCAAAAGATTATCACGTTACGAGAATAGTTTTGATATAATATCCATCAGAGAAATTACGTACATTATCCTTTCTGGTCTCAGAATATAAAAATTTGGATTTCTATTTATAAATTTTGATTATTTGACCTTTGTACGTTTTGTCTCCAATTTAAATTATTATAACATAATATCTCGTACTTATTCAACTCATTTTAATATCTCGCATAATATTTTAGAGGCCCTAAGAAAAAATGCTAAGGCCAGACAGAATTATGGCTTTCAGATTCAGTCACAACTAAACCTAACAACCATATAAAAATTTCGCCACCAAGCGTTATAGCTGTACAATATAATCCCGCATAGAAAATAGACATAAATTGCCTTTATTTGTATTAGCAGCTAAATATATAAACACTTTCACAAATAGGGCTATAAGAGTGCAGCTATAAATACGACAGTGCCAAGGTAGGCCATCGCCCGCCCACAGTTTTCCTCTCTCTGAACTATTGAATAGTTGCAACCTATTAATAATACTCCTAATACAGAACTTTTGAACTCAATGTCCTTACATGTGGATTAAAATCAAAAAATGTTTTTTTCTTTCACATGTGCCTAATTTACAGCCATTTATAAAATGTCAGACTCTCTTCAAGTTCGGAAAGCAGTTTCGAAATTTGATTACTAATATTTGCAAGCTCATCAACAAAATCATTATTATAGGGACTTAATTTTTGTTGTCCCTTGCTGTCTGTTCTGCATGGCTAGTCATCGTAAATACAATCGCTAACGATACGAAAAGTAAAAAAAAATTTGGGAATGACGTAAATTGATTACGTGATTGATAACGAATTTCATTTCCATACATTTTTAAGTTTGCGATGCCTAAGTAGTAAGCAGTATATAGCAGCCTATAGTTGGCAGACCTCCGACCAGGTGGAGCGACGACATTAAAAGAGTCGCGGGATGGCGCTGGATACAAATGGCGCAGGACCGCGCGGGCTGGAAAGCATTGCAGGAGGCCTTTGTCCAGCAGTGGACGTCCGTCGGCTGAAACGAACGAACGAACGAACGATGCCTAAGCGATTTTAGAAAGAAAATCGACTTGTACTATGGCTAGGGGACTGTTGTACACGATGTCAAATTATCTACAACACCATTCAAGACAACTATGTTTCTAAGTAGAGCTCGTTGAGACCTCGTTCAGATAGACAACAAAAATAACTTTTTCAAGTGCTATTATGTCGAGCGGCGTGCGGGACTCTTGAGTGCCCACACATTAAGATTTTCTTCATGCTAGACTGCTAATTAGACAGTTTATATTTTTTTGGATCTCCCTCTCAGACGTAGACCCCCCGCTGGGAGTTTGATCCTCCGACATGTTCTCAAAAACTCTCAGACGACTTTTTTTTTATACTACCTATATATAGGCTAGCACTTGACTGTGATCACACCTGATGGAAAGTGATGATACAGTCTAAGGTGGAACGCGCTTACCTAGAAGATGCCTATTCACTCTTGATTTGAAGGCACCCGGGTTGTAAGTGGCAGGAAAGACACTGCCTGGGAGGGTATTCCAGGCCTTTGCAGTGCGTATCAAGAACGAGGAATCAAACCGCTTCGTACGCGTTATTGCAATTATTTGGGATGTGTCTAAGGATATTTTAACTGTGCAGTTTTTCTATGATTATCAATAAAAGTCTTTAAAAAATACAGAGCATAGTTGAAGAATGTATTTTAGAATGCCACCAAAATTTATACTGTATTCGTAATATATTAAATTTGGAAAAAAAAGACAAGAAAATACAATGACCAAATAAGATGTTAAGCACAGACATCAGTGGATGGATGGATTTTAAAAACTATCAAATGACAGACGTTTGATTGACTTATAAGTTATCTTCTGGCATAGGTATAATACAAAATTTTATTTTAACAATTAAATAAATAAACAATAATGATCTAAATTGATCAAGTGAGTGTCTACGAAAAATTTTATTAAACGACATCAACTTTTACCTGATTATACGCGTATGAATACGATTTGAAATGATAACAATACATTCATCAAAAATGGTCTCTTCTACAAAAGCACTATGGAATAACGTCCTCAGTTTGTCTAGAAATATATCGATGCTAAAGGATAGTTTAAACTATAGAGGATTTGCCAAAGAATCAAGAAACATTACCCATATCTTCTGTTCATCACGCATCTTAGTAAATAATAACAGAGAGTATGCGAAAAAAGTGAGTGATGAATGCAGGAAAGCTTGTGTTGATATACAACCCAAGGCAGACCAAGTATGCCCTGAACCATGCGAAAGAAGAACGAAAAAGAAGCAGGGGATCTTGCACAAGATTAAACTGAAAATCGTCGAGGGAGGCACCAATTTTGGGAGTAACTATTACTTTTATATTGAGATAGAGTAACCGTACTAAACGTAGCTATCAAGCTCAAATTAAGAAATCCTGCTTTTATCATCTCCATCTTGATAACTAATTTATCTGTATCGTAGGATAATTAAAGCTTGAGACACCCCTGACAATGAGTATGGTTTTCCATAGCTCATCACTTTGGCAAAAGCGCAGTCTTCACATTATAAATATATTTAAGAGCATCAAGAAGAAATCTGTATACTTGAGAATGTTTGCAGATTGCACACGATGTTTTCCATGGCAAGAAAGTGGCTTAGAATTGCTTTATACGCAAATAACTTTGAAAAGTAAAAGGTGTGTGCCTGGAAACTCCCTTATAGGTGTGATCGAAATCTTGTCCCATAAAATTAACAGCTAACGTTTTGTCTTTGGTCAGCGCCATTTCGCTTCCTTCAAAGTAAGGAAAAGGTGTGCAAGGAAGTGGTTGTGCCCGAGCCGAAGGCGTTGCCCGACCCTGTGCCCAAGCCGGCCGCGCTGCCGCCGCCTCGGCCTGCTGTCCAAGTGTCGGTGTTAGGAGCTGACACTGGCTTGGGACAGTACGTTGCTTTACTGCTCAAACAGTGTCCCTGTATAAAGAAGTAAGTTGAAATAAGGTTCTTAAATAAGATCTTTAACCACGTCTCTGTTGACCAAAGTTTATGAAAAATGCGTGTCGCCACTATATCCATCAAATAAAAAGCGGACATAAAAGAAATAAAATAAAAATAGCCTTTATTCCGAAATTATTGAGACATGTCACATACAAATTCCGTCATATATTATCGTTGCATAGTGTCTATAAAATACAATAAAGTCAAAGAATTACAAAATTATCTATAGAATAAAAATATTATGTATTCATTATAAAATGTCCCGAATTTCGAATTGCCTATTGGCAAAGGCCTCCTCTAGCTGTTTCCACTGTGTTCTGTCGTGTGCAACTCTGCGCCAATTTGGTCCCGCAGTCTGCTTTTATCCCATCTTCCCATCTCCTGAATGGTCTGCCTCTGTTTCTCTTGGCATTCCGCGGGTACCAGTTAGTCACAATTGTGCTCCACTTTGCTTGTTTGCCCAGCCCAGAGAAAAAGCGGACATAGGCCTCCTGAAATGACCGCCGACCAGCGACTCTCCGCGACTTCATGTCGTCCGCCCACCTAGTAGGGGCCTGCGCTTTCCGAAAACGTATCCGAAATGTTGGAATGGCCCAATAGAGTAAATGAATTGAATTATGATATTTGATTGTACCTTCAAACTCATAAGAGCGCACATTTTAACAGATTTTTCAGATCGGATTCGAATATTCTCATTATCGATTTATGAAACTTAACCTAAACAGTAATTGTCGTATTCCTGATATATTATACGAATTTTGTCTTTAATTTTTCGGTATGAATAAAATTTTATGTGCCTGAAACCTGTATTGTGCAAGCCATGGCATTGACGTATTAGGTGAGATGAATTCTCAGCCTAAGCGTCAGCAGTCAATAGACATTACTTGATATAATAACAGTAACGTATAAAGTTATTCTTCGGTCTGTGAGTAACATCTGAAAAGTCTGTAACTATTAAACAACCGTTTGTTATCGTATAAAGCACATAAATATAATGGTGATAATAAAAAAGATTTTCCGCAGAACTTCTCATACTTAAAAACCCTAAAAAGTCACAATAAACGGCTCGGCATTGAATGATATTATTTCCCGATACTTTTATGAAGTTCAGCACATAATACAATTCTATTCGCAAAGACTTATCCATTAGAACGGTCCAGAAGATGTCCTTGTTAAGAACTTACCTAAATTCGTTATTTGAATGCATATTATAATAATAATATTTCATAATGTTACATTTTATTCATTTCACGAGACGGGCAATAACGCTTGGCCGCTCGGGACCCGTTTGTCTTTCAGTTACATAACATCAATTTTATCAGTAATGGCCTCTCGTGCGCCTTGAAATACTGTATAAACTACTGTACTGTATAAATACTGTATAAACTTTGATGCTTTGGGGTTCATTTACACACACCTTTTTGTCTAAGTACCACATCTTCCTTTGTTATGATAGAGAAGAATTTTGCCATAGCACCTAAGGAAGGAAGGAAGTACAGTAAATGTGATTTGTGGAACCTGAGGGTCAACTTCTGTTGATATCTATTTCAAAGTACATTTTCCAAGGAATATTAAACATTTTAAGGGAACCTCTTCTCTACTAGACAACAAAGACACTGCAGCATATTTCTCATATAATACGTTATCTTTGATGTTGGCCATAATATGGGATTATGATCTTGTGCCGTGCTTCATGTTTTTTTTTATTTTGCCCCTGATCCCGATAGGTTGTTAGATAATTTCATAACTTCTTTGTACAAAGGCGTAGCATGAAATCGCATGAATAGGTATAATTTACGGAGAATCCATCAAAATTGATTCCTACTCTTTGTGACAGAGGCTTCAGAGCAAATACTCTCGTGATAAAAGAACACTTTCATTTGGTATCCTGTTATCGCATCGTCAAAAACTTTTTTCATTTCAATTTCGACGCGAAGCTGCGACTACATTAATACGTGGGCTCGGTTTTATTTCACCGGCCGTCAGTATCAATCTTTTTTACTTTTCAGCTTCTATAGAGTAATTTTGGGCACACTCGGATTCGCATCGGTTTTTCATTCATTTCACTGAAGGTTTTTGTATTCTTGAAATGCTATAGGTATGTGCATGAATCGTACATAATATTAAAGTTGTTTCATGTCATTATGTGTGATCATTTGTTGACGTACTAAAATCAAAAATGAAGAAGAAAGCATAAAGAATGTATTGAGCATTAATTCGTGCGAAAATGGAAATAGGCTTCGTTGATAAGCTGTTTCTAAATATCAGAAATAAATACATAGGTATATATTTATTTAAACGAATATACGCCTGTTATTCCTATTAAGTATCGTGCATTTCTACGAAGGAAAACCTCTTGAAAAACTAGGGGTAATAATTTCACGATACGCGATAAATTTTATAGAGCTCACGTACTTTATAGGTGCAGACTCGAGAGAACTTTCAACTCGGATGACAGAAAGGTGGTTGAAATAATTTTGGTTGATCCCAGACATTCATAAATCTGATAATGTCGTGTGATTCCATTATCATGCCATCAGCAGAGCATCTATAGAATTTCGAATGAAAAAAGACGAGGATCGACTGACATATCCAATTTAATTATCACATTTAAAATAAAAATTATTCTCACAGGAAAGAAAATATGATTAGGTACCTCATACTTGTCTATTGTCTTTTCTGTGGTTATTATTATTGTCATACAAGAATTGCGTCTTTTCTACAGTATTTAGTATATTATTATAGTCATATTTATATAAAAGAAAAATCCATTTAAAAACTGGGAAACTGCTTTTGTATTCTCCATTGTCCGCATTCCCTTTTAAAGTTCTATTCGCAATGTCTAGGAAGCCATTTGCCACCATCTAGACATCAAGAGATATTATTTCATGCTGCTGTAGACTCAATGGACCTTTTAGTTCGAAAGCATACTCGACTTGATCGATCGCAGAGTAAATAAGTAGAGTTAATAAGTAGGTACTTCACCTGAATTGGAAAATTTTGCCTTGAAAATCTCATCACATTTTTAAATTGTTCTTTTTGATTGATTACCAGTATTAGCCATAATATGAATTATCCACGATAATCATAGAAAACTGTGTGGAGCGCTCATTGCGTATCTTATTGGAACGAAATTCATAAAATGTATGAAAATGACACTTGTCTCAGATTAGTCAATCCATTTTAATAATCTTTTATTTAACTTGCAATGTATGTATGTACCTACGTCTGAAAACTATGTTTGTGACTAGTGACGGCGAAATTTTGATATCTTCAAACTTCAATTGGGCTGAAATTTTGTAAGACGGTTAGTTTGGGTGACGTACGGTTAGCTTTGTTACGTAATTCTAAATCCAACATGGCGGAGCACACAAGATGGTGGACGAGTCATTTATAATGCACTCCTACAAAATGGGTATCAACAAATAAAGGTGTTTGGCTCAGCAATAAATTAACGATTATTTTGAATTTTGTTCTATTGGACGTCATGAAGCGACGGAGTACGGACAAGACGGACAGAGGGGTTAGTACAGGTTTTAATACGAATTTCAAGTCGACTCGCATCGCACAAAAGAATCGAATTCCTCCATACATTTACAGCCAGCGCCATCTATGAGCTTTCTATGATGATCGAAGATAAGTCAGAGGACTGAAGGCGTAAGAATAGGTAGGACACAATATCTTTAAACTGTGGCATAAGTATTGAATGGAAGCTGGCGTTATTTTGCGGAAAACCATAATTAGCAGGACAGATTAATTTGTTTTGCTATAATCCGCTACTTGAAAAGATTCTCTATGGTACAATATGCAGGAACACTGCCCACATGAAACACCACACACAATTTTCTTCGACGCACGTTTCGCCCCGAACCAGGACATCCTCAGGAGATGTTGACTTCACAATGCGAAAGCGTCGAAACGTGCGTCGAAGAAAGTGTTGGAAAATTGTGTGTGGTGTTTCATGTGGGCAGTGTTCCTGCATATTGTACCATAAAGAATCTTTTCAAGTAGCGGATTATAGCAAAACAAATTAATCTGTCCTGTGACATAAGTCTTGCAACATCACAGTACACGGTTATTATGGATCCCTATTGGTCATCTACCCTTTCCAAACGCGTAACGCACATCCTCGGTACCTACCTACATGAAATCACTGAAGCATCCGGAATAGGTGGGCATTAAACTTTTACAGACGCCTTTAGACATGCCATTATACGGATCATTCGCAGAATGTAATAAAATGGGTCGGGGTTTTATGAGCTACGAGAAGGTACGTCGTGTCGGGACTCCGGGCGGTTGTATTTGTCCAGTTTATACAATATACCAGTGTATACAAACTTTAGGGATACCAAAGTAAAGCCAGTCCACTCTGCAGTTTGTAGGTACTGAATGTATAACTTGTCCAATGCATTCTCTGATCTGTGTCATGCATGTAACTGTTTGTAACAACGTTATGTGCATGGCACAAGCCTTGACATGGCCTTTTGTGGGTCATGAACTCCTGACTACTAAATGCCTGCTTGTTACATTCATATTTAGTTTTTCGTAATTTGTACCCGGCTGAGGTTGATGTGGGCTTCCTCTCAGTTTTGGGCGCCATAAGACCGTCCTTAATGTTGTTTTTAAATCGCGATATAGTTATCACTAATAAATGTTTCATGATTTACTGACTATTCAGGCCTAGGTGTATGAATAAAAACAGGCCTAGTTGTATTAAAAATTTTGAATTTTTGAAATTTGTAACCTTACACATTGTAGGATTATGGGCGTAAAGTTGCGGGAATTATTTATTAATGACGGTTATCCTAAAGTTGATTTTATGGACATCAACATTCGACTCTTTTTTTTAATTGAAAATTAAGTAAAAGTAAGAATTACGACACTCCCTAGTTGCCACAACAGCAACGTTGTCTATTATGAACGAGTAAAATATAACCAAGTGTAATATGAACAACTAAAATATTATTATAACTGTAACAAATGCACATTAAACTTTTATTATGGCCGTAGTGGACATACGAGTAGCTTCTGCAGGATAATTTACAGAGTTTAATAAAAAGAGTCGCCATTTTACACAGAAGTTGTGTCTTTTACGATTCTCACACTGGTGATTATGTTAACAGTGGTTACGAATTTACCAGAGGGGTTAGTATCTACAGGTTTTTGTACGAATTTCGAGTCTACTCACATCGCACAAACGAATCGAATGCCTCCATACATTAACAGTCAGTGCCGTCTATTGGCAGCCGCATGTCAGTGATTGTCTATAGATGGCATTGGCTGTAAATTTATGGAGTCGACTCGAAATTCGTACCTAAACCTGTACTAACCCCACAGTTCCACAGGGATTAAGATGTACTATACTACTATTGCTAACGTACATATTTGATAATGACATAAATCTTTGGGTCGTTATCGATAAGTCACGTAATCAACTTTAGGGTTAATTTACACCGCGGCGGAATGGAATGGAAGCGATTTATGTCAATTGTATAAAAAACAAAATGAATAATTCTTGTGAAAACACGAGGATTTCACCGAAGACGCGCGACCTTTTTTAGCTCCTATTTAGTTTGCATCTTAAATATTTGCCATAAAGTTCATTATGTAAAAAAAAATCGCTTCCATTCCATTCCACTCCGTCGCGGTGTAAATTGACCCTTATGGTCACAGATGTCATCCCTATTGGTGCATTTTATAGTTTTCTAAAGCGTTACCGTTTCTGCAACTAGAATCGATATATGGCAAGATATGCTGATTTAGTTTGGACATCGTCATTACCCATTGTTTGCCAATCTCTTTACAAAAAAAAAACATATACAGTCAAACAAACCTGTTCAATTATTTCCAATATAGAGTGCTCCGGTGCCAGAATAACATCTCTTCGATCATATCTATTGTATAATACGTATAACACAAAACAATGGAAGGAAAAATCTTGTTATCTTCGGCTCTTATTTAACGACGTATTTTCCTAAGAACCCCTATTGCGAATCTCGAGACATGGCTGGAGGGCTATTCACGTAACGTTTTCAGTTTTCACATACTAAGTCATGTGAATCCAGAAATAAAATAAAAAAATACCTATACATCTATTGGTTCGAGTAAATTTTCGACCATGTTGCGTTTTGAACTACTTACATTCAAGTTTACGCTCTTTGTCAATAATAATAGAATTAATTTTCCAGTATTCGCAAAAAATGTTTTGATTTTGAAATCGTTAGCTTATAATGTACATATACGTCAACGCCATGACTTTTTAAACATTTCACTTCACGAAATGAAGCCGACGCGCTACGTGAATAACCCCCGTGGTTGTAGTAATACGAAGAATTTCAAACTGACAAGAGAATTGGAGCAGTCTGATCGAGTAACCAGTAAAAGGTTTTCACTGGACATACGATGGACGCCTAGCTGTCTGGTATATTAAGTGCTAATGCAGCATTGCAGTCTAGATCTACAATTTACGACGCAAGTTGAAAATAGATAAAAGAATTTCTCAATACATCATTATTTTTTAATGTTCTATACGCAAACATGTTACTATCATACTCTTTTATATTATTTGTTTCCTCTAGCTTTAGAAGATTTCAAAATTTGAGGAGGGCAAAATTTTGTTCTTCAGGGAGTTAGCGCTTTCTCTCGTCTGATTGAATTGCGTCCTTGTACCTAATTCATCCTTCTTTTCATTTACTTACTTAATTCATCCTTTTTTTCGGAATGTTCACGATAGTCTTAATATTTAACTGTTAGTTCTTTTCTCATAGTATTGATGAAAAATAAGATTCCGACGAATTGAGAACCTCCTCCTTTTTTTGAAGTCGGTTAAAAAATGGTGTGTTCCACTAGGACCAAAATTTCTTGCTAAGGAATCAAAATAATTTCGTCGAAAAACAAAATTAAATTTGGTCCCCTTGTAACACAAATGAGTATCTGGGTACACGGTAGTGTCCCCGCCAAGAAGAGCCAAGAGAAGCGCAAGGGCACTACCTACCTTTTCTCGACGTGCTTAGTTGTTTTTTTTTTTTTTTTTCATTTTTTTAGTTTTATATATTTTAAACGTCACCACATTTCAGATTACGGTTATACGACGCAAAGGACACGTCCTGCTCGGAATGCAATCGAGACTTGGGTGAAGTGGTGCAAGACCTTCATCACATCGACACCAACTGTCTCGTAGAAGCGTACAGTTGCGCGCGTTGTGAGCTAGACAGATGTCTTCAGGTTTGAAAGGATTTCCAACTTGTAGTTACATTGTGTCCAACATTGGGATCTGTGATCGCAGCAAAAGAGCTTAAAGCAAATGAGATCATATTTTGACTTTTTTGAAGAGTTTGTGTAAAAACGCTCAGTTTTGGCTTATTGATTAGCACCAATGTAACAACCACAGATTACCCCACGAACCACAGTCAAGGTAGCTCTGTGATTATCATTAATTGTAGTAATGATAGCGGATATAACCCGTTCGCAGATGCTTTACCGATGAGTTTCCTCTCTCACTTCAGACGACCGCATCCCGCTCTCGTCTATCTAATTTAATTGACCAAACGAGCGCGCGTCGCGGTCATCTGAAGTGAGAGAAGACTCATCGGAAAGCTTCTGCGAACGGGTAGTAACTTCCTATGCCCATTTGTTGTCATTTATTGGCTAAGATGATAGACAGCGATGACCACTTTCTTTGAACTGACTTTACTAAGATCGTTTATTTATTTATTTGAAGAACACACACAGTCACACAGGTGACATACACAGTCATAGTTAAAAGTAGGAAATGTAATATTTACGTTTACCTCAATGTAATAGAGTCCGATCTATTTAAAGGGACAGAAACAGCGGCGTTCCCAAATATTTTATATAAAATTTTATTGTTTTTAATTCTTGAAATATATACATTTCGGGCCCACAATTCCGTTTTAGCGTACCTAACAATTTATTATCTTTCCACCCTTTCGCTGGTTATGCAGGATACAAGTTAAAATTCACAAACACTTTCCAGTGGTGTCTACCTTGTAAATGTGGTTGTCGACGATAGACTCAAAATCTGCATATCTTGAAGAGCAATTACCACCCCAAGTCGACGTGAACTGAAACAAACTTCATCCATTTTCACCAAGTTTCTCAATACCCCTATTTACATTCAAAGTTATCGTAATTTATTCCTTCAATACTCTATACATTAGTCTATAATATGACGTCCTGAAGGAGTTACTAATAATATTACGCTCTAAATGTTACTATAAATATTAAAAATTTTTGTAAGAAGTCACAATCTTGGTTGGAGTAAAAAGGTTTGTTAAATATCATCTGATATTTGCGAAATAGTATACCAAACAGACATATATGGCAACACAACGCTTACAGGGTCAGCCTGTAGATACTCGTGTAAAGTTATATTTTACATAAGTACTTTTCAAAACTCAAAAAATTTTTCAAAATATCATTATTTTAAATAGGCCTTACGTACAGGCTCTTGTAAAAGGTCAATATGATATTTGAGTTGTCTATGGTGATCACAGATCAGGGAAAGAGCAAGATCGGCCAAGGAGGTGTGGTGCGTGCGAACTTATACAGGGTTATATAAAAAATACCAGAAATCTCTCGACACTTAAATGATATCATTAAAAGTAACAACTTTTGTTCTACAACTTTCCAAAATTTCGTATTAATTTGTGTCATACAAAAATTTAATAAATTATGTTATTTCTGTAACGTGACATTACACTGTGAAACGAAATACAGGTAATCAGCGATTATGACTGTCCCTGTTGCCAAACCGCTGCGACAGGTTAAGACATAGGCGGTGCTAATGAGAAAGATAAAGATGCACAATACTCACAATAACTGGCGAAAGATTAAAGCTAAGGGCACACCGCGATGCGATTTTTTCCGCATGTTCAATGCGAAACTTAATCGCAATCCGAATATTATACCTACGCGCACCACAACCTTTGTCGATTTTTTGTCGATGTGTGTTTTTAGTGGCGCGCGCGGTCGGATTCGAGTGGGAAGTTGCGGGTTCGATTCCCGCCACGGGCCTCTTTGGAACTTTATAATTTCTAATTTTTCTTAGAACTGGACTGGTGGGAGGCTTGGGCCGTGGCTAGTTACCACCCTACCAGCGAAGAGGCACCGCCAAGCGATTTAGCGTTCCGGCGCGATGGTGTGTAGAAACCGTAAGGAGTGGGTTATACTTACCCCTTCCAAGTTAGTACGCTAACATCTTCGGCTGCATAATCACTTACCATCAGGTGAAATCACAGTCAAGTACTAACTTGTAGTGTGTAAAAAACCCACGATTTATTTTCGCACCACGAAAGACAGGGAGCAATCATGTCACATGAGAGAGTTGCGCTTGCGACTATTTCCGCAGTGCGCGGGACTCAAGTATTTTTCCATATAACACAAAATATTGACAAATTCGCATCGCACTTGCGAATATTAATCCCATGCGATTATTTTTCGCAGTGTGCGCTTAGCCTAACGACGAAGGGGTGCAGCGTGCGAGGCGGGGAGGACGAATCACGGATCAGTGACCACGCGCGGCGTTGCCGATATTACGTGCAGACTACAGAGTACTTACAAAGAAAGAATGTGTGCAAAATATTGAATAAGTGATATTTCTCAAAATATCGAGTTAAAACAAAAGTTGTAGAACAAAAGTTGTTACTTTTAATGATATCATTTAAGTGTCGAGAGATTTCTGGTATTTTTTATATAACCCTGTATAGTGTAAAATACACCTCCTAACCGTTTTTGTCTTTAGTGGAGCGTCGTCCAACGATCGCTTCACTGCTCTCGATTTTTATAAAAATGCCGTGTTGTTCAGTGGTTGTTTGCAAAAAATCAAGCAAAAAAGTGAATAATACTAAAGATGGCATCTCATTTCACTTGTAAAAACATGTATTTTGTTGTAATTTTCCATAAAAATCAATAAAACATTATTTAGCAGTATCAAAATATGTAAAGTGACAACTTTGTATCACATTATAAACAAAAACCATTGCTTGCTTACTATAAATCAATCAATGAACCGGCCGGTCTTACGACGCAATGGTTGAGTGTGCTTTACCGATTTTCACTTGCACGTTTCGTGGTGTGTTTCGTGGTAAGGCCGCTGTGGGCTTGCGTAAACTAGAGATGGGCGATGTTTTCTATATTTTTAACGATTTATTTTGTGTGATACGTATTTTACGCACCTATCTATATCGATTTGTTTAAGATTTCTAAACCGTTTCGAAAATATTTTATTAATGGTTCTGAGTGCAACTCCTCAATCCTGAACAGCAGAGTACAGAACTCCTTAACCAATGAAATTCAAGAACTTTTGATAATGAATTAATATTTTAAATATCAAGCAACGACTTCATACTTAAACCCAAGTCCAAACTCTTCAATCCTGATGCTGCACTCCTAAGCTATGGGAATTGAGAAACTGTTGAAAAGTTTTTGAAAGACACTGTAAAAATTATTTATATTGAAGTATTATTAATACTCACCCGACTTCAACCAGTGTGTAGAAATAGATATTATTTTTTACTTTGTGGTTTTATTCTTTATTTCTTTTCTTTTTTCTTTCGTAAGAACCTACTCCTGACAATAAGAAACACAACACAAAAATATTTATTGAAATCGGTCCAGCCGTTCACGCGTGATGTCGTGACCAAGGGATTTTGGGATTGGTTTTTATACATAAAAAAAAAGAGAATAGAGATATTGTGAAAACACGAATATTAAAAAGTTGAAGAATCGATAACTTTAAATGGATTTTGGGATTGGTTTTTATACATAAAAAAAAAGAGAATAGAGATATTGTGAAAACACGAATATTAAAAAGTTGAAGAATCGATAACTTTAAATTTTAGTCACTCACTAAAATTAATGGCTTTTCGATGGCTTTCATTGGCGTTTTACCACGGTTGATATTTGTTTGTGTGCATCTGCACGGTGTTCTAAATTGAGTGCTGTTTTATAAACAGTTATAGACAGAAGACTATATTTGTTCTTACCACTTTGCACTGATCTATCGGTGTGCGTCGTGTGTAAGAGACTTCACATCTATTACTGCATGTGTATTTGTAGCAAGTGGTGGGGAAAACTGGCGACAGCAGGTTTCAATACAATTTGATTCATAGGGCCAATCTCGCTCTTTCCGTGGTCTGTGATGGTGATAACTACAAGTCGGCAGGGTTCAAACGCATCCTGCACCGAAAGAAGCCCACAACAAAGTCAGCCGGGTATTGTTTTTTGTTGTTTTGTTCAATAGGATCAATACACGAAAAGCAATCCCAGAAATTCAAATTTCCATTCAAAGAGGCGCAACAAAGTAAAGCAATCTAGGAACACAATAGTAGGTACGAATTGCTGCGGCTTCGTCACCGATATGAACCTAAGGATAAACCCATCTGAACATTCGTATCACGTGAATAACGTCCGTTATTTGTTTCGTCCTGCCCCAGAATGGGGAGAGTGAGCACATAGGGACAAGGAGCGAGAGCAAAAAACTTGTAGGGAGTCAAGAAGGCGCCCCGGGAACACGCCAAGAGCAAGTACCGAACGGGCGCCCTCCCGCGTTTCGGCCCCCATAACCGAGAGGTTGATTGGGCCATGGGTGGTGGAGGGTTGTCCATCTGAACATTTTCCGTAAACATTCATCATACAAGAAAAAAGTACCGGCACCCGCTGATACGCCACATTATGGCGGAAACCGTCCCTGTGGAAACGCGCGTGCGGACTATAGTAGTGTTATTATCTCGCTGCAGACTTGGTCATAAATCATTCGAGTGTCTCGCTTTTTTTGTTCTTTGTTGAGTTGTGCATAACGAATCATTTATGACCGAGTCTGCAGCGAGATAATAACACTACTATAATTATAATAAGTGTAGTTATCTATGGCGTAGACCGCGATCCATAAAAATACTGCGGTCGGCTCACTACTAACACCGTTGGTGTCAAAACAAACATTATTGACATCAGTAAACTGGCGACATTTGTTGCGCCGTTTGCCGGGTCCTGTGTATATGTCTATTGGCTTAGTCGAGTTGGCGCTCGTGGTAATCGCAAGTAACCGAGGGTGGTGACCCCTACTGGCTTGCCAATCAATACTACCACCACCTACTAAATCTTGCACGTTATTCACATGAGTACGGACTTTATAGGGTTTTTTACAGGCTTACTTACCTATAAAAGTTTGCACGTTTATAGCTTATCGAGCTAAGCCGGACCTTATGGCACTGGTACCAATTCTCTTGAGCTAAATATCTAAAAAAGAAGAGTGACCAAAGGTGTTTACGCGAGAGTAGCTGGCGCGAGCGCCGAGCCTATTGTATTGTGTTGAATCGTGTTCTCTCTCTCTAACCCGCGGAAGCCCTCATCGGCGCGTCTCGCTCACGCTTTGGTTACGGCGAGTTTTTTGCTGCATGCGTTTTGTATCGAATCGTGCGCTCCCGCTCCAACTCGCGGAAACGCCAATCTTCCTATCCCGCTCGCGCATCGGTCGCCGAGATTTTTTTATGCCTGCAATGACGCGGCGACTTCGGTACGCGCCAGTATTAAGCACGATACGAGTCAGCTAGCAACAGCCTTGCGTGCGGCTGGGTTTTTTGCGGCGCCCCCTTTGCCCCGGCGGTTTGTACCCCAAGAAACGTACTTCTTGGACCGCGTCAATTCTTGTAGACAGTTTTATGTGGGGGCGCGACCTTTTGTGCGTATTCGTGAACTCATCTTGTGGAGCACCTTCCAGTCTGCTGTCGACCGACGAACTTAGCGGTCCCCCGCGCGTGGCTGACGTAATTTTGATCGCGTGTCGTCCTTGAAACGCGTAGTCGCGAGACGCAAATTACTACGTTTGAGTAGCCACGTTTCTATTTGCGCGGGTGTTTAGTCATCGAATAACATCGCAACGGGACGTCCGTTTTTTGATGCGCCTGACTTGTTTTTCGCACTGCGTTTTTTGTCTGTTGCCGCGCCCCCTCTCTCGCGCGCTGGGGCGCTGGTGCGGTCCCTTTCGCACTTCGAACCGGTAGCCGACGGAAAGTGGGTTCCTGCGCGTGTGGTCTTCGTGTTTGGAGGCTGATTTGAAGCGGAGGTCAGACGGCTCTGCCAGTCCCATACACACACGCACCCTTGTACATACCCTTAACACTTTCACGTCACACACTGTCACACATCTACTACAGAGGACTCCGTATCAAGACCGACGCTTCGGGATCAAGGTCAGTCAATAAGCACCTACTAATTTTAAACTATTTTTATAGTTGGCCGCGTCCGGTGGCGTATTGTATCAGCCGTAGTGGCCGACCTGTTGTCTAGTAAAAGTCGCTGATTACTATTTCCACTGATCGACTAGTGAGACTCGATTGCTATCCGACTCGGATTGGATGCCGTCATCTGACCCGAGACTGATCGTACACTAGTGATCCCGAGTAGTCTCACTAGTCGGTCCCCCCTCGACCTGTCCGGGCTCGTTCCTCTATGGGCCCGGGAACTGAGCCCTCATCTGGACAGGCAAGGGGCCGTAACATTTGGTAGCAGAGCGTGGTTTCGCGCCCTTTGGTTAAGCGGCTTTTACACGTTCGGCGCGTCGATATCGATATTTGTTGCGCGTATTTAATTCGTCGCGTATCTCTGTCGGTCACACGTTTGTAGGCGCGGTACGCCACGTGTCGGACCGATACGCCGCGTTAACGGCCACAGATTATTGTACCGCTACACCACGCGTTTTTGTAGCAACGCCGCGTTATTTACCGCGTGCCGCGCGTTTGTTAACCGCGACCTTGATTAGCGTTCTGCACGTGTTGGTGTTTGCATCTGTGCTTGTTCTACGTCCTTGTTGTTTTATTTTTCGGTTTCGTGCTTCCTTGTAATTATCTTCGCGCAGTCTCGCCATGCCTTCGCATAAGCCTCCGGTGCGCCGTATGCAGGATGAGCTGCGGTGGGCAGCTAGCGCGCATGCGCTTATTACTCGTCCAGACAGGACGGCTAGCTTGCTCCACCGCCTTGAGCAGCTCCCAGCCAGACGAGCCCATTTTGAAGAGGCCTATTCGGAATTCCTTGCTACAGTGGAGGACGACGAGGCGCGAGAATCGGCCCAGAAGGACTACGAGCAGTTCTTCGAGTTCACAGACGATGTGCTCGAGGCTGGGGCCAAAATGAATCGTGAGGCTCGAAAGAGCATTCTGTGCGAGTCGCCTCGCCCGCAGCAGCAGCCCGCCCTATTGGGTCGGCTGCCTACTTTGGACCTTCCACACTTTGGTGGGCGGCTTCAAGACTGGATGGGGTTCATCTCCATCTTCGACAGTCTAGTCCATACCCGCCGCGACCTATCCCCAGGCCAAAAAATGGCCTACTTGCGGACCTCCCTTCAAGGGGAGGCACTTGGGGTAGTCTGCCATTTGAAGTTGTCTGACGCCAGCTACTCCACGGCCAGAGAACTCCTCGAGAGGCGCTACGCCAATGTGCGCCGCCTTGCTGACGCGCACATGATGGAGTTAATATCCCTCCCGGTTTTGAAAGACCTAGCGCGTCTCCGGGAGGTGATCATTGACCCAGTCGTGGTTGCTTGCAACGCCCTTCGACAACTTGACTTACCGGTGGATCAGTGGTCCTTCTGGCTTCTTCACCTGGTTCTGTCCCGCCTGCCTCTCGATCTGCGGATCCGATTTGAAGAGAGGTACGGCGGGGACGGGGCTAATTATATACCCCCGTTCAGTGACCTCTTAAAGTTCCTTGAGGAACAGAGCCGCCAGGTGGAGAATGCCGTGGCCTCGGGAACACCGGCAAAGGAGCCGGCGCGACCGACGCCCGCTTCTAAACCCACGACTTCCACCAGGGGTTTCAAGCAGCCAGTAGTGGCGCAGCAGACTGGTCGCCGCACAATCCCCAACTTTAGTGGCCTTGCTGCGACCGAGGCAACCCCCTGCAACTATTGCCGTGCTTCCACGCACACAACGGCCGATTGCCCTAAATTTTTGGAGAGACCGCCCAAGTACCGTAGGGCCATCGCGAGGGAGCGCCGTTGGTGCTACTCTTGCTTAGGTCGGCACTTGCAACGCAATTGCCAGCACCAACGGCCTTGCACACACTGTCAGGGCAACCACCTTCCTATTCTTTGTCTCGACCGCAATGGTGCCGGCAGGCAGGAGGTGGTTGAACAGACACCCGGCAGGAGTGGAGGCTCCTCCTCGGTCACGTGCCCAGCCGATGGACGGCGTGGGGCGAACACTGTTCGTCCGGCCCCTGGTTTTGATAGGGCTTCACCCCCCCCTCGGGCGGGGGTGCAGCCCTCCAGGGGCGGGGGCGTTCCGCCCTCTGTCAACCCTGAGGGAGGTTTTGCCGTCGCTCAGTCTGAACCAAGGAGGTACTCCCCTCCTCTGGCTGAATACCCCAGGCTGGAGCGATACCCCCCTCGATGGTCTGGACACCCCCCTCCGCACTACGTCGTCCCGCGGCTGTCGTACGTGACCAGACCCCCTCAGCCCATGAGGGATGCTTGGGTGTACCCTGGGGGAACCCCACCTATTGGTGTGGTAGAAGTTCCGCAAGCTGGCCCCTACGAGCGCCCGAGGCTGGAGGAGTCGCCCGAAAGGGGCAACTCCCGTTGACTAGTTGCCGCCCTGGCTCCCACCACCGCCACCTCACCCGACAATTTGAGCGAGCATAAGACGGTCTGCCAGACCGTACTTTTGCCCACGGCTTTGGTCAGGGTGTTTAACCCGAACGGTGAGTGGCTAATGGTACGCGCGCTGCTAGATCTCGGTTCACAGCGCTGCATTGCATCGTCGTGGTTGGTGAGGACGCTGGGGCTCCCCTGGAGTCCGGACAATCGTCCAATGTTAGGAATAGGAGGATCGGTTCCTCCGACTCCCAGGGGTCGGGCAGAACTTATGTTTGGTCCAGCCGAAGGTCCCCTTCGTATCCTAGTCGATGTGAACGTTCTTGACGATATTGTGGGACACCTCCCGAACGTTCCTATCCATAACTCGGCGGTTCATTGCGCGTCGGGTTTAACCCCGGCGGACCCTTCATGGTCTGAACCTGGCCCCACTGATTTGCTCTTGGGCGCCGATGTGCTGGGCTTGATCATGTCAGGAGAGATTAGGACATTGCAGAAAAATGGTTTGTCGGCCATGCCCACTATCTTTGGGTTTAGTTTTTTCGGTCCGGTTTTATGGACCAACCGGCCTCCTGACGTGGACCATCTCCAAACTATTGGAGTGGCACTTTCCGATGTAGTCCAAAAATTTTGGGAAATTGAAGAGCCCCCTCAAGCGGCTCGGGTAGACCCCCTCCATCAGGAATGCGAGTTATTCTACCAGAATAACACAGGTCGTCGCGTCGATGGCAGGTTTGTAACTCGGCTACCCTTCCTTGCCTCACGCCCCCCCCTTGGTCATTCAAGGGCGTTAGCTGAAAAAAGACTTCTGTCCATGGAACGCCGCATGAAGCGAGACCCTGCATTTCGAGAGAAATATATTGAGTTCATGAGGGAGTACGAGGCGTTGGGGCACATGTCCCCTTCCTCATTTGACTGGCGCTCTCACGAGCACTATTTTCTCCCTCACCACGCGGTCTTGAAGTCTCCAGGCGGTAAAATACGTGTGATCCAAGTGGAACACTTTGAGTCAGCGATTGAGTCTTTGAAACGAGGCTCGCCACTGAAGGGCCACCTTGCTCGCCTGAGTCTATTCTTGGACAGTTCCGGATTACTACGTGTTGGGGGACGCCTTAAAAACTCCAACCTCCCTTATGGAGCGCGACATCCTTTGCTGCTCCCAAAGGATGGCACCTTTGTCAATCTGTTGATAACTCATTATCATATTAAAAATGCTCATGCGGGTTGCAATACCCTCTCAGCCATTTTGCAGCGTGAGTTTTGGATTTTGGCAGGCCGACGAACCATTCGAAGCGTGATCTTCAAATGTATTCCTTGCTATCGTTTGAAGGCATCCATTGCACAGCCTGTGATGGGTGACCTGCCTGCGGACCGCGTAAGGGCTGCTCGACCTTTCGCCGGTGTTGGAACCGATTTTGCCGGTCCTTTTCTAGTTAAGAGCTCTAACCTTAAGAATGCTCGGTCTTTTAAGGCCTACTTGTGCGTCTTTGTTTGCCTCGCAACCAAGGCAGTTCACTTGGAGCTTGTCAGTGCCCTCAGCACGGAGGCGTTCGTGGCCACTCTGGGCCGCTTCGTGAGCCGTCGCGGCCTACCCGACTTGGTTCGGACAGACTGCGGGACCAATTATAAGGGAACCGATCGTTATTTGAAGGAGGTCGTTGACTTCCTTGTTAAGAACAGGCACTGTGTAGGCACCGCCATGTCTAGAATGGGAGTTACTTGGAAATTTGACCCTCCGGCGTGTCCTCACTGGGGCGGAATCTTCGAAGCTGTTGTTAAGGTCGCTAAAACGCATTTGCGTCGCGTTATTGGGGAAACCATCTTAACCTTCGAGGAACTGTCCACGGTATTTTGCAAGATTGAGGCGGTTCTTAACTCTCGGCCTCTCGGTCCCGTCTCCTCCGATCCAAATGATTTGGAGGCTTTAACGCCGGGTCACTTCTTGATTGGTCAGCCTCTTAACGCGCTGCCCGAGTATCCCTATCGGGAGGTCAAGACCTCACGGTTGTCTCGGTTTGAAATGTTGCAGCAAATGACTCAAAATTTTTGGCACCGTTGGTCTCTTGAGTATTTGCACTTGCTGCAGCAGCGCGTCAATTGGGCTGACAAAACTAACCCTCCCCAGGTGGGAGATCTTGTTCTGCTTAAAGAACCTAATCTACTCCCACTATTTTGGCGTCGTGGACGCATTGTTAAACTGCTATTTGGATCGGATGGCGTTCCCCGGGTGGCCGAGGTATTTGTGGGGGACTCAGTATTGCAACGTGCCGTGGCCACGTTGTCCCGACTGCCTATTGATTAGCGAATCTACATTCTTAGATTCGGAGCGGGGGATTGTTTACGCGAGAGTAGCTGGCGCGAGCGCCGAGCCTATTGTATTGTGTTGAATCGTGTTCTCTCTCTCTAACCCGCGGAAGCCCTCATCGGCGCGTCTCGCTCACGCTTTGGTTACGGCGAGTTTTTTGCTGCATGCGTTTTGTATCGAATCGTGCGCTCCCGCTCCAACTCGCGGAAACGCCAATCTTCCTATCCCGCTCGCGCATCGGTCGCCGAGATTTTTTTATGCCTGCAATGACGCGGCGACTTCGGTACGCGCCAGTATTAAGCACGATACGAGTCAGCTAGCAACAGCCTTGCGTGCGGCTGGGTTTTTTGCGGCGCCCCCTTTGCCCCGGCGGTTTGTACCCCAAGAAACGTACTTCTTGGACCGCGTCAATTCTTGTAGACAGTTTTATGTGGGGGCGCGACCTTTTGTGCGTATTCGTGAACTCATCTTGTGGAGCACCTTCCAGTCTGCTGTCGACCGACGAACTTAGCGGTCCCCCGCGCGTGGCTGACGTAATTTTGATCGCGTGTCGTCCTTGAAACGCGTAGTCGCGAGACGCAAATTACTACGTTTGAGTAGCCACGTTTCTATTTGCGCGGGTGTTTAGTCATCGAATAACATCGCAACGGGACGTCCGTTTTTTGATGCGCCTGACTTGTTTTTCGCACTGCGTTTTTTGTCTGTTGCCGCGCCCCCTCTCTCGCGCGCTGGGGCGCTGGTGCGGTCCCTTTCGCACTTCGAACCGGTAGCCGACGGAAAGTGGGTTCCTGCGCGTGTGGTCTTCGTGTTTGGAGGCTGATTTGAAGCGGAGGTCAGACGGCTCTGCCAGTCCCATACACACACGCACCCTTGTACATACCCTTAACACTTTCACGTCACACACTGTCACACATCTACTACAGAGGACTCCGTATCAAGGCCGACGCTTCGGGATCAAGGTCAGTCAATAAGCACCTACTAATTTTAAACTATTTTTATAGTTGGCCGCGTCCGGTGGCGTATTGTATCAGCCGTAGTGGCCGACCTGTTGTCTAGTAAAAGTCGCTGATTACTATTTCCACTGATCGACTAGTGAGACTCGATTGCTATCCGACTCGGATTGGATGCCGTCATCTGACCCGAGACTGATCGTACACTAGTGATCCCGCGTAGTCTCACTAGTCGGTCCCCCCTCGACCTGTCCGGGCTCGTTCCTCTATGGGCCCGGGAACTGAGCCCTCATCTGGACAGGCAAGGGGCCGTAACAAAAGGTGATATCAAGATTTCTCATGAAACAACACCAAAATATTGTAGGATAAAAAAAAATTAGTATTGTACCTATATAATAATTTGGAATTTGTTTTTCATATTCGGAATTTAATTTTGCATACAAAAAGTTACTTTCTTATCAATGCACATTTCCTGTCATACAGTACAACTTGTTTATTTGCCTATAATTTTGGAATCCGGGTGTTATTTTAAAAAAATATAATTGAAGGAGTTAATGTGGACACCGTAGTCTATAAAAAATAAAGTTTGGATTTGAATCAGCTTGGTACGGGAGTAATCCTAGTAATCAAGCTGATTCAAATCCCAACTTCATCCATGGACATTATACAGCGTTATTTAAAAAATACCAAATCGCTCTCGGCCTGAAGTTGTTTACATGAACACTAACAACTTTTGTTCTATGACTTTTCATAGTATTAATTTATTTCATACAAAAAAATGTTATTTCTGTAAACTGACATTACACTGTTGCGGTTTCGCGCTGCGACTTCGCACGCCGCATCCAAGCATCGCCGCGCGCCGCGCCTTTGCCACTTGCCGATGTTACATTACAGAGTAGAAACAAGTAGAGTTTCTCTGTAAAACATTGAATATTTGATTTTTCTCAAAATATCGAGTAAAAAAAGTCGTAGAACAATAGTTGTTAGTTTTCATGTAAACAAATACAGGCTGAGAGAGATTTGGTATTTTTCATATAATCATGTATACTTTGTGGATCAGGCCGTGCGAGAGTGTCCACGTTTCAGGAAACATTTCACGTTTCCAAGAGAAGCTTTACCATGTATTTGATGATATCAACTGTTGGTATTAAAATTCGTTCATTATTGGCATACTATAGTCGCGACTCACGACAAGCGCACCCCAAACGCGGGTATGAACAAAAGTTATTGACCTTTTACGGTGCCATGAGGCTGCAGCAACGTATAATAACGTACCTTAAAAGTTAAACGAAAAACACAATTAAAACCGCAGCCTACGACCCCGGTCGTTATTATGACCCAATTGTTCAGTTTCTACTCTAGGATTCAGTTGGAAGTCTTAAAATATATTACGGGATAATATAAACGGATTTCACTGCGTCTCTATGCAGAATTATATAAACTCTGCAACGCTTCTGTCTGCTACATAATCTAGTTTGTGATATTATGTGACTATTTTAAAAGCTAACACGTGTAAAAATGTTATTCACTTATACCTAACTGAATGAGTAAACTTGATATTCGTATTATTTGCGTAGTATTTGAGCAAAATTATATAATTAATCTATCAGGTGCGTGTGACAAAAATATAGTAGGTAATGCATGGTAGCACATCAACCATACAGTAATGGAAGTGTGGGCCAGTAACGAATCGCGAATCGATCGATTGTGTTGGTCAACCTTCAACTGACAGTACCAGCAGTATTGGCCATATGACTTTTCATCATTTCGTTTTTCTGCGGTCATCACAAAAATCTGTCGATTTCTCAAATGGACAAAATGCTAAAAATGTATGAGGATGTCATTAGTCTTCTGTAAGTCACGTGATCAATTTAGCCAACGAACAATCCCCATACGTTTTCAATCTTTACTTTTTTGAGTTTCGTTCTATTTGAGATTTCTCTTTCTGCGATGATCGCAGATAAGTGATAGATGATCGCTAGATAGTTCAATCCGTGAAGACGCGCCCCACTCTTTTCCTCTCTTTACGAATCACATACAATTGTGAAGGGGTAGTGCGCATCTTCGTGGATTTTCTTGAGGTCTTTTTCATATGCATATTTATTTGCAGACTGAAGATAATGTTCATTGCAAAATCACTACAGTGATTTTCCTCATAGAGGTCCAAGAGGGAGCCCTCAACTACAAAAATGCGGCAAAAAATACGTTGCCCAACAAACCCGAGCCGTCGCTACATAATTTTTCACGCACACTAGCATCCGCACACTATACAAATTTCAAATTGACTCACTCACACTACAAAAAAAAGTTGCCGCACTCACGGAGCTGTCGTTGTTAGGTGGGCTCGGAAGTCGGAGCCCACGGAGCGCTAACCGACGATCTCATATAAATCTATGATTTTCCTATTATATTTCAGAACTCAGATATCGTACTGCTGTTAGAAAGTGGAAGTGTTTCCATGGGCATGCCGTTAGAGAGCAGATTCCACTTTCAGGCACCCATTGTGAAAGCCTACGCGGATGCCATCGCCAAAGAATGCCCTGACGCCTTCATAATTGTGTGCACTACGCCGATCGAATGCATGGTGCCGTTAATAGCTGAGGTGAAATATACCTTTGATCCACTTGTTATCAAAAGTATCAACTACGAATTATTGCGACTGACGTTGTGGATAAGTTTACTGGGAATCCCCCAGAAATTCAACTGTCAAAATTACACTTCAAACCTATCGATCACTCAAATGGAAAGAATGATGACAAATCCTTTCGCTAAATTTACCACGTGGCTTATTGCAGACCACTCTCATTCTCATTAATTGTTTGAATTTCGTTCCATTTCAGCAATCAACCAGTTTCTCTGACAGTCACAGATATTATGCCATATGGCTGGCTTTAGACCTTCAATAGAACATTTATCCGTTTCTTCGTTGCTCTATGATTTACACTATTGCTGGCCTTTCTTAGACTATTTAAGTTACATGTAAATCCTTGGATTCCTGGGCAACTAACACATAGGCTACTTATTCCTTAAAGTTCCATGCTTCCCATGGTATTATTATTATATGAAATACCAAATTTCACACAAGTTTAGCTACATGCAAAAGCTAGTATTATCTACACCCTTGAAATAAGTATTGCAAACATTAGTCAATTACTTGGTTATCATATAGATACTTTAGACTTCTGTTACGTCATTTTTGCGTAAGTAGTTTCCAATTTTATAATTATTGTTGTAGCTTTCTTCGTATAAAGCTTTACATCAAAATTCTGGTGACTGTATTTAGGGAAACTTTGCTTCTAATAAATATTCATTAGCTGTCCACTTTTTGTATATTTCACTTATCTTCTGCGTAAATCTAAAAGCCTCGGAAAAATATAAGAGCCTTTTTAACTACACAGAAGTAAGATATTTTATAGGGAACTATTTTTCCCCTCTTGTCAAGTTTATGTATCGTGCATTTATGTTTGTATATCACAGCTTCCTTCGGATATTAAAAGTTTTACGAACTTCCATTATCGCAATATCAACACGTTACTACTTCGGATATGGATCATCAATATGTACTTAATATGTGTTTGCATTATTAACTTTGCTTCCCTTTCCATGCTACATTTATGTTCTTTTTTATTCAAGATTCTTTATATTTGTCATTCTTATTAGTTACTAGCTTGTACCTGTGAAATTCGGGTTTTCAGTAATCTCAACATTTTCAGTAACTTTAGATTTATATTTTATTCAAGGTGAAAAGACAGTGCGCATGTCTCGATTTCAAACTTCAGCTAAATCGTTTTAATACTTGAGGTGTAGGAAACACACGCATACACATGCACTCAGAACTTTTAAGATCCTAATATCTGGTAGCTTATTTGCAGGTACTGACTCCTAATATCTGGTAGCTTATTTGCAGGTACTGACTAACTGTAAGGTTGGATTTTAGTTTTTTTTTTTGTTTTCATAGACGCTCAAGGAAACAGGTTGGTACAATCCTCGAAAATTGCTGGGCTCTCTAGCAGTGCCAGAGATGCGTGCCAGTACCCTTGCGGCTCGGGCCCTTTGCCTGGAGCCCTACTATGTACACGTACCATGCGTTTGTGGAACTGAAGGCTCGACTTTGGTACCGTTGTTTTCGAAGGCGTTACAATATTTTAATTTTAGTGAGGTAACTTTTTATTCATTATAATATCATACATGTATTTGGATATTTCATTTAATTATTTAATCCGGATCAGTGAAAGAAATATTTTGGCTAATAATACATTTGCGTTAAATAAATGATGCAAGGAATTCTTATAAATTAGGTGGTAAACTGTATAAGTTAAATCAAAATTGAAATTCATCAATTAACAATGTTTAATTAAATTAATTACAGTATCAATTAGGCAACTGGAAAGTTAGCTATTATTAAAAGCAAAAACGGTTGTGCAAAAAATGCTAAATTACTTTACCCTTTCCATTTGAAATTGGAAGATGGCTTGAGACCATCGTCAGGTTTTGTAAGTCACGACGTTTGAGATGGGCGGGGCCACGTGGGACGAGTACTGGATTCTCTGGATTCTAGGGCCGTGAAAATCGTGACCCCTTAGCAAAAAAGACCAAAAGGCAGACCAAAAAAACGTTTGACTGATGGCGTGGAAGAAGACCTAAGGAGCATGGGTATTACAGAAACTGGCGCAGAGAGTCGAAGGACCGCGAGAAGTGGAGGAATATTGTGGAGCAGCTCACAAGGGACTGTAGCGCCACAGGATAGATAGATAGATATAGAAAGGATAATACTCGAACACAACTGTAAAATTCGCAAAGTCATTTTCGATATTATATTTCAGTGTAACGCGGAAATGCTGACGCGGACAGTTCGTGGTGCCGCTTCGGCCGTAGCTAGAGCAGATGGCAAGAGTATTAGAGCCGCCGAGCTTAAATTCGCAAAGTCATTTTCGATATTGTATTTCAGCGTAACGCGGAAATGCTGACGCAGACAGTTCGTGGTGCCGCTTCAGCCGTAGCCAGAGCAGATGGCAAGAGTATTAGAGCCGCCGAGCTTAGCGAAGCGCACGCTGTGGCCGGCCTTGTGGCGAAAGTGGCTTGGGCGCTGCTGTGCAAAGATGTGCCCAGAGTCTCGGGATTTGTTAAGACGGACCCGGCGCAAGTCGTTTCACCTGCCAGGTTAATATTTGAAAATTTATTGCTAAAGTAGAACAGGGAGTCTATATTGGCTACAATTTTTCAAATCTCTACTTGAGTTCAGTTACTTTAGATTATGCTGCCGGTAGCGACAGCACACATTGCTCATCTGGTGGGACGGGGCCTAATGGGAACGCGGTGAATATAAAAGCGAATCCCGTACTCCCGCTACCGCGTCCGCGAAAGCACCACAGAACTCCTTCACTTTTCCTGACGCAGGGGTATGCGTTGAGCATTTTTTGTCTATAAAAGATTTGGTACTTTAGAATAATGCGGCTTTTTGCGATACCTACGTGATAAAAAAATCTGTATCCTTCAGATTTTTCAGAATTTTTTATTTCGCTCTACAAAAAACCAGAAAATACCGAATCAATTGGCAAGTTTTGATTTTCGTGGTTTCGTGTTGAGAAAAGTAGACACTGTCATAAAAAAAATTCGATTTTTTTTGAAAAAAAAAACGATTTTCTATTAATTCTTTTTATAACAAGCAACAAGCAATTATATTGTTAAAACCACATTGAGACTTAATAGTTTGAAGTAATATGACTATCAGCCCATGAAAGATAAATAGATGGGCTGTAGCAAAGATTACAGAAGAAGTCAAGTTAATCTGTGTGTGAAATAACCTGGAATCTGTTAATGTAGAATACTCAAACAATACTAAAAGACTAGATAAAATAAAGATCGAAGATTTTCGATTAGAATCACAAATAAAACTAGAAGAATACAATATACATTCTGTCTTCAGATTCATCGCGAATCCAGTGGAGATTACCGGGTCAGGGATCATTAAGAGCCTTGGCATACCGAAAATGTCGGATCTAGAAGTGAGGCAAGTCGATCACGCCCTTAATGAGCTGTACTGCTCTCAGAAGATGGTAAACGACTGGTATAGCAAGTACTGTAGCTCTACGGAGAAACTTGATGCTTGTCAAACACAATTCTTCAACCCAAGACTTGCTCAGCGTTTCGAGGATTGCGCCTACGCTGCTCTTTGAATGTGATATTTTTTTATTTTAAAATTTCTGTTATCCTTATTGTGATGTTTAAAATTTTGTCTTCTTGTATTTCGTGTAAGCGTTTCATTTGATTTAATATATGTTACAAGTTTTTGATTTGTTTGATTTTTTACCCACGACGGAACGGAGTACGGGTATATGCGTTTAGGGTGAGAGACCGTTTGTACATTACTCTGTTAAAAAGATTTTATGTTTGTTTGTATGTTAAATTGTTCACAAAAACCAATAATGCAAAAATATTTTTGTTTGTTTGTTTGTGTGTGCACATCAATGTTCCCATTTATTTAAAAAACGACTGAACCGATTTGAATACAGTTTTGTATAAAATATTAGTGAGTCATTGGCAATGGTTCGTAGATAATTGTTCTTGTGATTGAACAGCAGGGGGCGCCACAATAAACGTCTCTTTATGACTTGGAAGGGATGATGCCTTCAAACGCTGCTAGAGGAGCTAATGGCTAGTTTGAAGATTAATTTTCATTTTTTAATAATAATATAATTTAAATTACATTAATATATTAATCGAAAAACTATAAAACAAGAGGAAAATTAAAAAATTTTAAAACACCCACGACTTTTGCAGACTTGTAATTGAAAAAGGATTAAATAATTTTTTTGAAACTCCCCGACTAAAGGAAAGTAAGAACTAAGAACCTATCAGTATAATTACAAATCCAAGAAAATCCGTCGGAGCTGCCATTGCTATTTTCGTTTCCAATATCAATTAATGTAATTAGTAAGTATTGATAAACTGCCGGTATATGAGAAGTAGGTATCAAGAAATTGAATTAGTCATCAACTGGTAAACAGCACCATCAACACCGTCATAGGCAAAACACAGCAGCTCCGGCACACAGCATACGTCATGATCTACATACGATACGAAGCTAGACAAAAGTCTGCAAAGTTTACATAAGCTAACCCAATCAAACATGCTTAACCAAACATTCTAGCGCTAAACCCTGTTAAGTTTAACGATGTTGGCGCCTGTATCGTAAATGCATTTAATTTCCCACCTAATAACGCACGCTAATCTATTTAGCTAGGCAATATTGATTTTAGTGCAATACCCTAAAGTACATCAGTCAAAGTGATGGCCATCATATCATTTTTAATGGAAACAGTAGGAATGTAGTAAAAATAATATTATTTCCAAAAAATCGATTAATATTACCTAAGTATATATAAGTCACAGATATAAGTTATGGAAGTCATCTTGTGAAAATAACTGAGTATCGAACTCTCTACTTACTGTGTCTAAATTCAGTTGTGCCAGCAAGAAAAGACACGAGTGTCGACACTCGGCAAAAACAAAGTTTGGAATAACAGCTAAAACAAAACTCCATTTTTTATTGTCGTGTATGATTTCACCCATCGCTCGATAGATAGCGCTGTCTTCAGTAAGCTTGCGCTTACGAGTTTATCATACCAAATCTATACGTGATTGCATGCCCATTCTGTTGACTAGGAAGATAAACAATCATTCTAGATTTTCGAAGATTTTCATAGATTTTCTTCGTCGTCCGGCATAAAAAAATGTATTTTCTGTCGCCTAGCCCCCTGGGCAAAACCGTCCGGAAATAAACATTGTTTCAAAAACTGATGTTAAGCTTCACGGCTTAGGCTTTAGACACCCAATTAAAAATTATAAAATGCCTGTCGATAAAAGACTACTTCAGCAAGATCTTCATTATCAACGAGTACCACTTGAATAATATCTGATAGAATTATAACGATGAGCATTTTTAATTACACATACAATTATGACGATGAGCTGAGGTACATAACTTGTTTTGACAATCTCTCTGTCAGCTTTTAAGGTACCGGATTCAATTTCTGGTAAGTTGGTCAAGTCTGGTCTGGTAGGACGCTTTGGCCGTGGTTACCGGCAAATACTTACCGTCAAGCGATTTATTTTTCGATGTGATGCTGTGTAGCAACTCTAATGCACTTTTTTTCACCTCCCAAGTTACACGATTGTATCTTTCTTTGGCTGCATCTTGCCTTAAGAGATGGTCAATCATCAATTAATCAATCTCGATTGCAGTCAATAACTGAGTGGATAAAGAAAATCTTACACTGTTAAACTTCCAAGAGATTATCAAACATCTATCTTTTCTAAATCCTCCGAAACTGCTTGACCGATTTTGAATTATTTTTTGTCTACATTCGATAGGTCTGAGCTGAATAGGTCGTAAGCTATTTTTCTTACCCCTCAATGACAAGACAACGTTATGCGCATCAGCTAGATATCTTATAATATCGCTCTGCTTGTTAAAATATAGTAAAATTACTAATCTAGTATAATAAATCCCCTTAAGGTATTTCGCGACGGACCTTCTTTTAAACGGCAAGGGCATCTGTGACAAAATGGAACTGCCGAGATTAAGCTCCTTCGAGATGGAAATGCTGGACGCCGCATTCTGCGACTTGAAACACAGGGAAGACCTGGCGATAGCCTGGAATCAGGAGCAGATGGGCTTAGAGTGTGCATCCGGCAGGATCGGGTCCAAAAATGAATTCCTAAACTGGAGACATCAGGATCGTATTTTGCCCTGTATCAAACAAGCTCTAGAATAAAATGTGCATTTATGAAAGCACTAAATTAATCATAAATAATTATGGATTATGAGATTAAAAAGGTTGGTGTCCAAAAAAAAAGAATAATAATTATTGTAAGTATGACTTATGAGTAGTTAAAACCACGAAGACACGTCCCACTACTTCACAATCGCTTATGTTTCAAGCGATTTGTAAGGAGTTAGAAAGGAGTGGGGAGTGTCTTCGTTCTTCGATTGATATACCTATGTATTTAACCATAAAAATTTGACTTACTCTTTTTATAACTTCAAAATGTGATTCAAATATGACCTTACTTTTTTTAATACAACAAATATTGTAACTATACTCTTTGTATGACTTCAATAAGTGATTCAAAAATAAACTAACGTTTTCTAATACATCAGGTATCTCATTAGTAGAATAGTAGATAATTACTTGTTTTATGGATCAGCTCCATAATCTATGTCATGGTGTACCTAAGCTTTACGATGTTACAATATCAACAGTTTACTACTCATTATGCGGTCCGTAAATTCCTGAACACTGTTTGCTGTATCAGCTAATAACGTTCGTGATGAACTGTTTTATCTACGCTATTGTTATTTTTACGGAATGTGTTCGTAGCGAGTTTCCGAGCGGGATATACGTAGGTATATTGTGGTTGAGTAAACGTATGTCTGGCGAATCCAAAGTCTAAGGATGCGAAGTTATGTATGTGGTTTAGGTTGATGTTGTTCATATATTTGACTCCGCTGGCAAAATGAGAAATAAAAGAAACATTCCATAACTTAACGAAACTACATAAAATTGTAAGAATGACAGTTGACAACGATAAGTCGCCTAATCACTTTGTCGTTCTGATAGATCATTCCCATGTATTTTTGGAGTTTGGTCCCATTTAGGTATGGAATGAGTGCAGAGCGATCGATAAGTTTCTATGACAATAGATTCTATGATATAATTTATCTCAAATACAAGTATAATCGCCGGACAACATTCGATATGACTTGATACCTACTTGAACAGGAAGTAGAATTAATCACCCCACTTCATCAGTGTTGTTATATCTCGCCGCCCGCGGTGTCATAAAATGGGGAATAAGACTGCCGTAAAACCGGTAAGTGCAATAGAGAGCACAAAAAGCAGACTAATTCCACATTTTATTGCACTATGGGCAGCGAGAAATTGTGCCGACTATAGTAAAGTTATTATCTCGCTGCAGACTCGGTCATAAATCATTCGAGTGTTTCGCTTTTGTTGTTCTGCAGTAATGCACAACCCAACAAAGAACAACAAAAGCAAAACACACGGATGATTTATGAACGAGTCTGCAGCGAGATAATAACACTACTATAGTGGTAATTATAGGGTCACGAAAATCTGCATTTTGAATACGTAAAGTGATTGATGCAAAACGAAAGCCAAGTCATAACATCGATAAACCTCGTGTCGATATAACAAATCATGACAGTGCTTCATTTCTCATTCCGCGTGAATCCGCGTCATGTTTACAGATCAGCTTTATGGATGACGAGCGAGCCTCTCACATACTCATTTGTCGTAATCTGCCCCGTCAGTGACAATCTGCTGATTGCGCACGACACAGAGTTTGTCGTGTGCCAGACTCACATTAGCTTTATCTGAAAAAAAGACGCGTGGCACTCGGAGACTGCCGCGGTAAAGCTATTGCATAGCTGTTTTTATCAACTTATGCAATTATTATTGCCATCTATTGATGAATAGCAGAACTTTTAATAATTATAATTATACAACCAATGCCACCTAGAGACGAGTTGCTGAAATAAAGAGACAAGCGTGATATTTCAAAAAGTCATTAAAAGTTCTGCTATTCATCGATAGATGGCAAAACTAAAAAGTGTTAGGTTTTTTCGTTACGGAATTTCTGGATTCGGTCTCCACGCTATAAAGCTAAAAGCTATAGCTTAAAAAATAAGTTTACTGTCGCATCACAGAAATGTCCCCTGAAAATGGTCTGGGTCTATATTGAGATTTGTATTGACCGAAACTGTTTGATCGTTGAAAAGTTTTACCTTTTTTTTGAGGTTTAAACAATACCCTATTATTAGATTTCATACTTGACCTAATAAATTAGGACAAATAAATACGTTACGTCGAGGTCTCGTTAGTTATCGGCAAACATGATCAACGCTGTCGGATCGAGATGGTATTGTGCCAATTTCATCGACAAGCAATGTGTTTGGCTTGTTTGGCAGAGATAAGATAATTGTTAATAACATTTTGTCATTGGTACGTGTGGCCATTGCGCTAACTTTGTTTGTTCCGCATGCGATTTTATCTCTAAAGTCTGATTAGGTTTTTAATTAATACCTGCAATTTTTGTGAAGACCAAATCAATAATATGCTTTTTAAAATATTTTGGTTTTGAATATGCGCCATATTTTGATGTGGGCGAATAATAATTTGGGTAAAACCATTATAAAGGTTTTTTGAGACAATATTAAATATGACAAGGGAAAGCCATTTGACCACTACTTTAGATACCTGATATCTTTCTATTACGTCAGATAGGTACCGTATACCAACCTACCTCACAAATCGTGTGAAACTTTTCTTTCACTAACTACAAACGGGCTTTCATTCAAACCTAAATACCTCAAAATTTCAAAAAATCCTTTCTTAGCACGCGGTTAGAGTTTACAAAGAATCTTCCCTGACCCTAAGTGTAGCCGTTTGGGCTGTAGCTTGCCTGTCAGTCAGTAATTCAGGACAAAGCCTTTTATATTTATTGATAAAGTTAAAAATTTAAAAACCCCCCCATGCTTGTCACTTAAAACTATTTTACTGGCACACGAATCACGATACGCCAAAATTGCCTTACATCATTTTATACTCTTACATTGCTTGATGGAAATTAATATACATACCTATGCAAAATATCTGACTCGTACTCTGCACTCCAAAATAGGTAGGAGTAGCTAGGATATCACCGTTTGCAAATAATTGCCAAGAAAACTATACCTTTAACTACAGAACCTTTTTATTATTAACACGCCACATTTAAAACCTAGGTACATACTTGTTATCAAATATAGCTATTTTTCATAGGTTAAGTTTACTTCACATTTATGTGTGGTGTCTATATTTTAATTATTTTCTCTTCTGTTATATTTAAATTTCAAGAACGTTATAATCCAGAAAGGAATGGTATGTAGGTAAGGGTTTTTCAGAGATTCTCGTTACTCGTGAGCAAAGCTCTAGATTACATCCTTGTTTTTATTACAATCCATCCAGCTGTGTACCTTACGTATTGTGACGAACAATAAAAAGAAAACCTCATCTCATCTCGCCGACATCTCTGTGTGATCATAGCTCGAAGTGTTTGCAGGAACGAGAGAGAAGGAGGCATATTGGATTGGTTTTGTTTCCTACAAAATGTATTCCCCTATTGTCTCTTGGTGTACCGTTATTTTAGTAGTTTCCACAGGCTATGAATTTGAAATTTACCACATACACCCCTTTTTTCATACATTTAACTATCCGAATTTCCAACTATCCGAATGAATAACGACAACAATTAGTCCGGTTAATCGATTTTCTACTGTACTTACAAAAATCACGTTGAAACTTCGGCATCTGCAGACACACCCAATGTTTCGTAACACCGTTTGCGTAAGCTCGGCTATCTAACTAAAGCTAGCATGTGAACTGGTAGACATATTGCACCCTACTGCGCCGGCTACCTGGCTCGGGGCCCAGTTGCTGTTGAAAACTGCATCTCTTGCACATTATCACATACGTTAGTAGAAAAATTGCCGCATACTGCTACAAGAACCGGTGAGCTAATACCTACTTGATGAGCTAATACTTGTAAAAATTGGTCAAGTGCGAGTGGGGCTCGTCCACTAAAGGATCCGTAATATCTAGACCAATTCTAACTAAAACACTCTGTCAACCAAATTCATAAAGGAGCAAAAAATCAAGTTTGTTGTATGCAAGAGCCCCCATAAATGTTATATTTTTTATTTTAGTCAAAGTAAATGTATTTAAATATCTGTGATTTATTTAAACGTCTACCTGTTACCATTATCAATATCGAGCAAAAACATGTATTTAAATACTCTGTGATTAATTTAAACGTCTACCTGTTACCATTATCAATATCGAGCAAAAACAAGAAAAACAAATAACGTTTGTTTTATGGTTTAAGTAACGTTTGTTGTTTGGGATTGTTATAGCGGCAACAGAAATACTTAGGAAGGTACAGCATGTATGAAAATTTCAGGTCTGTAGCTATGACGGTTCAAGAGATACAGCCTGGTGACTGACGGACGTCCGTCTGTCCGTCCGGACAGTAAAGTCTCAGTATTAGGGTCCCATTATTACCCTTTGGGCACGTAACTCAAAAATTGAAGCATTTTGCCACCAAACCCGATGAGTTGGTACCATTAGAACTAACTTTGGGAATCACTAGTACAAGACGCTAAAACTACTTAATCGTTTTGAGACTTTCCGTTTCGGTATTGCAGTATAGAACCTTTGTAGCACAAAACATCCCTGCTGAAAAGAGGAATGACGTCACACTCAGAAATAAAAGCGAAATATGAATTCAGACTAGAGAATTTATTTTCACAGCAAAACATTTTTTTAAACAGAATTCAGAATAGAGATTCATCTAAAAATAATTTATTATGGCTTTAATATTTTTAATCATAAACTAGGGTCCATTTCTTGCGTAAGGTGGTTTATCGTTTGTTAGTAAGTACATTTTTCCTTTTGCTCTGGAAAGAAAAAAATAATTAGTTAGAATACCCAAATTGTATATATTACTAGCTGACCGGGCAAACTTCGTTTTGCCGTTTAGGGATATCAAATATAGATAACAACCCGCTCCCCGACCCAGAGATCATACCCTGAAAATTTCACAACGATCGGTCCAGCCGTTTCGGAGGAGTTTGGTTACAAAGAAAATCGAGAGAATTTTATATACCTATTAGAAGAAGAAAGATCTAACTTATCAAACATTTGTTTTCATTTATGTATGAATGAATTTAATCATTCTTAGGTCTAGCCAATCTTGAGCCGAATGCATAAACATCAGCGTAAAAGGCCTACTTCTATAAGCATGAGCTACAAATTACCAAGATACTTGAGCCCAATTACAATTGAACGGTGATGCCTCTCATCAGTGGGTCATGGGTTCGAATCCCGGGCTCAAACCTTTGAATTTCCGGAGATATGCATAGGAAACTAATCATAACTTGCTTAACTGCATAATCGTGATTAGACGCCTGAGTCACCAAAATCTCCTCAAAGACGTTCTTCAACCCAAATTGGCCCTCGTGGTGGAATATGAAACCCATCCTGGTAGGAAGCTATTGGTAGGAGGTCCGTGCCTGTCACAGGCACAGGTCTGCAGGCACCAGCAGCTTACAGTGTGAAACAGCTTGACCGATTTTTTGGATTTTTTGTCGACAGTCGTGATTGGTCAATTACGAATGCAGACAAAATAATTCATGAAAATCGGTCAAGCTATTTCAGAGGGGTTTTGATACAAACACTTACCCGATAATTTTATATAGACTTTTTGCCATTACTGATATAAAAAATTCCTAACAACCTACTCAGACCTATACACACACAGAAAATAGGTATCATAACAATCGGTCGAGCCGTTTCGGAGGAGTTTGGTAACAAAACTTGGCACGAGAATTTTAAGAAAGATAGACGAGGAATGCTGATAACAATTTCAGGAACTTACGGCGGCTGGGCTCCGTAGCCCATGTAACCGTGAGTTACAAAACTGCAAGAGGCAGTGCCGCTGCGCCAGTCGCTACACAAGGTCGCGGGGAAGCCGGTGGGGTTCCGCACAGACTCCGCGTACAGCCGCCACGCGCGGTTGTGGCTGCAGCCATCTGGAAGGATAACATCGCGAGTTACCAGATGCTACAGAATTAGTTTGCACGCGGTTGTGGCTGCAGCCATCTGGAAAGATAACATCGATCTTGTTACCAGATGCTACAGAACTTGTTTGCAGAGTCAGGCTGTATGGGTACCACCGCTACCACTTCAGTGTCAGATATTTAATCATGAAACGTATTAATTGTGAAACATCGCAGTAAAACCGCACAGACTCCACGTACAGCCGCCACGCGCGGTTGTGGCTGCAGCCGAAGGATAACATCGATCTTGTTATCAGATGCTATAGAACTTGTATGCGCGTGGTTGTAGCTGCAGCCATCTGGAAGGATAACATCGATCTTGTAATCAGATGCTACAGAATTAGTTTGCACGCGGTCGTGGCTGCAGCCATTTGGAAAGATATTCACGCGGTTGTGGCTGCAGCCATTTGGAAGGATTCAACATCCATCTCGTTACCAGATGCTACAGAATTAGTTTTCACGCGGTTGCGGCTGCAGCCATTTGGAAGGATAACATTGTGAGTTACCAGATGCTACAGAATAAGTTTGCACGCGGTTGTGGCTAAAGCCATTTGGAAGGCATAAATCTATCTCGTTACCAGATGCTACAGAATTAGTTTGCACGCGGTTGTGGATGCAGCCATTTGGAAGGATAACATCTTGAGTTACCAGATGCTACAGAATTAGTTTGCTCGCGCTCGTGGATGCAGCCATTTGGAAGGGTAACATCCATCTCGTTACCAGATGCTACAGAATTAGTTTGCACGCGGTTGTGGCTGCAACCATTGGAAGGATAACATCCATCTCGTTACCAGATGTTACAGAATTAGTTTGCACGAGGTTGTTATAAGATGCTATAGAACTTGTTTGCACGTGGTTGTGGCTGCAGCCATCTGGAACAATAACATCAATCTTGTTACCAGATTCTACAGAACTTGCTTGCAGGGTCCGCCTGTATGAATACCACCGCAGTGTCAGATATTTAACCGTTTAAAGCACATTCACTGTGAAACATCCATCGATATGAACCTGAGGACGAGCCATGGCCACATTTTACGTCAACCTTCTTTATACAAGTAAAAAGTAGCGTCATTTGTCAAAATTTCCGTTAGTATGCCGCAACATGGCGGAAATCGTCCCTGTGGAAACTCGTGCGCGGACTAATAATTAATAAGTAAAGTGATCTTTGGTGTGGACCACGGCCCATAGAGAATACCTACTGCAGTCGGCTTACAACTGACGCTGTTGGTGTCAAAACAAAAATTTATGACACCAGTGAACTGGTGAAATTTATCGCGCGGTTCGCCGGGTCCTTTGTATATACGTGTATTGAAATTGCAGTAAAAGCATTATTGCGTTTCCGTGTGACGGGAACTGTAGCCAGCCAAATTATTGGGACATAATGCAGAAGCCAGAAAGGGAACTGTAAATAATGTTTCATCACATCAAGATAGCCTAGAAAAAATCCATATGCACGATAAACAATGTCGGCATATAACGTTTTTAATAATGTCATTTCTTGTTCTTGTATAATATCGTAAGTAATTAAGGATTTTTATTTCAAGAAAACATGAAAATACTCGGCGTCCAATTAATGCGGCGAAACTTTTGAATTAGTTGGAATAATGGAAATAAAGTTTCTGAGCTGCTGTTGTTATAAGCGTTTTTCATAGTTTGACTTGGAAGTTGAAACTGAAAAAGTTTTCCTTATCTCATTTATTAAGTCTTAGCAAAATTATTTTGTATATCTCGTCATCTTTGCATGGACAAAAAGACAAAAACGAAAAAAAAATTGCTGAGTGGCTTGGATTTTAGGCTGACACAACTTATAATTGGATTGTTTTATATAAAATTATAATATTCTCCAGAGCAGTCAGTCTCCAAATAAATGATTTTTCTCACTTTCTATCTTTCAATTTCAAGGGTAAAAAAAAATACAAAGACTACTCGTTTATTATCAATTTTAATAATCATATGTGTGTGTGCGTGTTTGAGTGTTTAACGCCGCAACTACTAAAGCGATTTTACTGAAATTTGGCATGGAGATAGATTAGGTGTACCCTGCATTAGTACACATCCATACTTCCCGAGGGATTGATTTGCGGAATTCCCGAATTTGCAGTTACGGTAAATAATGTAATTGTTGACCCAATTATTATTTATTTTTCCTTATGGAAAATTCTAATGGACAGAAGGAAATCTTAGTGCCGTTTAAAGATTTATCTTTGCGAACGCCAAAACATTTGAGAGACGTAAGCTTTGTCATATTGTAAGCAAACTGGTGTACCAATTGGCTCGCATCCAAAACTTGATCGTTTTGTCCAAATTTCAATACGAGTTGGATAAGTTTGGATAGGTTCTTTCTTAGATAATACATAAATTTTGAGATTATGCATGCCAAGCTTTCACAGAACGGAAAAACTACATAAAAAGGCCCGTTATCTGAAAATGAATTAAAATTCTTAGAATTTGGTTCAAGCTTTAAATATTTCTAAGCATATTTTAGTTCGAATGTTTGGTGGTGATACGACAAGCGAATAAAGATCTTCATCTCGACCGATTCTTACAAAATTCTTAGTTATATATTAGTTTTTGTTATCTAGCTTAGTTTTTAATTAATTAAAACCTATAGTTTGTGAAACAAAGTTTCTTTCCGGATGGTTTAGCGCAGGGGCTAGAAGAAAGAAAATCCCGTGACGAAGAAAATCTACGAGAATCTTCAAAAATCTACGATGAAAGTTTCTCTCATTACTATAGTCACGGCTCAGTATGAGCACGCGTGCAATCATGTATAGATTTGGTATAACGAACTTATTAGCGCGAGCTAACTGAAGATCATCTATTGAGTGATGGTTGAAATCACACATCATGAAAATACAAAACGGAGTTTTGTCTTATATGTTATTCCAAACTTATTTTCTACCGATTGTTCCACGTCTTTTTTGTGATGTTTGCGCACAATGCACTCTGTCACACGCACACCCACAAAAGTATTAGTAAATGTGAGCACAGGAATTGCTCAGGTTTATTTTCACCCTTAAGTCCAATGATTGATATAGCCACGTCCAAATGTCAACGGAGATTGGTTGCGAGATAGCGAATACAAGACGAATGTTACGGCCGGCTCCCGGGTCTGTAATGCCGATTGCTCCCTCAAGCAGCATTGGGGTTATGTATTGCAATCGCTGAGATTAAGGGTTTTATTCCGTTAGATTTACGGCCGAATACTTCAGAAAATGGTGTGAATCCTTACATTAAATCATCACCATTATCGACCCGTATTTATTACGTAATACAGTCGAACCTGAGTAAGTAAGAACTAGGTTAGCGAGAAAACTCTATTAGTGAGAATATTTACCAGGTCTCGTCATTTTGCCCTCCTAACTCTGAAACCCGGTTTAGTGAGAAACCTCTGTAAAGGAAAAGTGATCTTGCTCCCTTGAGATTTCACTTAACCAGGTTTGACTGAATACGATTTATTTAGCAGGTTTCATTTTTGAACGAAGATTGTTCACAGAAATCGTTTTGATATACCTAACTACGTCAATCAGTCAGTCAGTCACCGTTTCTTTTTGTATGTACAGATTTATGAATCATAATTATTGCACGCTACGTACCTAATAGAGAAATTTCTAAATAAGAAAAAAAAATGGAGGCACCACCGAACCGGGAAATGAAAATTTTCTCACGTTTTCTCACGATTTGCGCAAACCCGTTCACGTAGTTCCCTTATTACCGCTTTTACGAAAAACATGTAAATGTTCCCTCCTCTTTTACCTTCGCTTCCAATGTTCGTGACGTCAGGAAATCGATCCTTACGAAATAAGTTTTGTAAGTCTAGACTAGAATGAAATTAGACGACGAAATTAAAAAAAAATTCATAAATTCTTTGAATTTCCATTTCCATCTTTTTAACGGATCTCAGGATGTCATATTTCTAGAGCTACCTACTGATGATATTGCAACCAAGTATTTATGACGACCTCCCTGGCGCAGTGGCGGCGCGCTCGGATTCGAGTGGGAGGTCGCGGGTTCGATTCCCGCCACGGGCCACTTTGGAATTTTATTATTTCTAAATTGGCTCAGGTCTGGTCTAGTGGGAGGCTTCAGCCGTGGCTAGTTACCAACCTACCAGCAAAGACACACCGCCGAGAGATGTTGTAGAAACCGTTGGGGTAAATTTACTTCCCTTCCAAGTTAGTACCATAACATCTTAGGCTGCATCATCACTTACCATCAGGTGAGATCGCAGTCAAGTACTAACTTGTATAGAATAAAAAAAATGAGCATGTAATGTACAAAGAAAAATTGTGCAATAGCTTTCAAGATCCAAAGGTTACGAATTATCAATTTCAACTATGTATTTTTGACCCAAATATTAATGAAACATGTATTCAAAAGGCTTGCAAAAGCGAAAACGCTCCTCTTTTGTCCTTCTTTCCCAGCAACCGTGACGTCAGAGGATCGATCGGTTTGAACGCGAACCGGGGGTTGAATCTTTGTTCCCGAAACGATTTAATAAAGGGTGTGCAGTGACATTTGCGGGTTCACCGAAATTTCTGTATATTTCGTATGAATACATTATTTCAACCGCGTGAGCATTTTGTCTCTTAATATATAACCTACCGCGTATCCAACATACAGGCTTTTTCTTTGTTTTATAACCAGTAATAGCACAGTAGTTTAGACGTTTACTTCCTTATCAGAAGTTCGGGGTTCAAATCCCAGGCGTTTGTGCATTTGTGCTAAATATCACTTGCTTAACAGAGAAGGAAATTTTGAGGAAACCTGGATACTTTTTTTTATAATAAAGAATGATAAGACGAGCAAGATGTTAATAGATACATACGCATGCATTGCCCATGTCAGATGCAGTGCGTAGAATAACTGACACTGCGGTGGTACCTATCCGGACTAACTCTGCAGAAAGAGTCCTACCACCAGTGTAGGGATAATCCTCCACCACCCATGGCACAATCAACCTCGCGGTTATGGGGGCCGAAACACGGGAGGGCACCCATTCGGTATTTGCTCTTGGTGTGTTCCCGGGTTGCCTTCTTGACTCTCTACAAGTCGTTTTCTCTCGCTCCTTGTCCCTATGTGCTCACTGTCCCCATTCTGGGGTAGGATAATACAAATAAAGACTCGTGCCGTCGCTGTCTGCAACAAAGATCCGCTGTGTTGTCACTCCAAGCCGCTCCGCCTCTTATGCCACGCGTGCGCGAACTCCCGTAGCTTTCCGCCGAGCCCACGAGGTCCTGGTAGTGAACTGGACCAGAATCCTTGCAAACGATCCCACCCAGCAGTAAGCACTGGAGGTGCTCGTATATAGAGCACTCCCACAAAACGTGGTGGATGCTCTCTTCTGCCAGTCCGTAGAAGCGTACCAGTACAACCAGTACAAGTACAAGTAAGACACCCCGTGCGTGATCGAGCGACGTACATACTTACAAAAATAATTCAGTTCGCTATTCTTCACAAGCTCATCGAACCAGCATCCCGGCTGGATCCACTGGCCAGGGTTGGGGTAGAAGTCCACGTCGCCGATCGCCTGGGGGAATCCGAACAGCCCAGGGTTTGTGTGAAGGACGTCCACGAATATGGCATCGCCCCGTGCGAGATGGTCTGCTGTACCTCCTAAACTGTAACCGGGATACGCTGGATCTAGACCTGGTGGAATTAAACGTCAGTCGATTGTTTATCTATCTCACTAAGCCGAGTGTATGTATGTGTGTATGAGTGTGTGTGTGTGTGCGCGCACGCGCGTGCGTGTGTGCGTATGGCGTGTGAGTGTGCATGTGCGTTTGCGTTAGGGTGTGCGTCGGCGTGTGCGTGTATACTGTATATGTGTATACACATTATTATGTCGCGCCATAATTACCGAACCAATTTGGCTAAGATGGAAAATAGCTTAGGAAGTTAGCTTATACGAATCTACATTATACACAGAGGGCACTTTTATCGGATGGTTTCTGTGGGATTGGTAACAATTTTAGAAGAAAATTTAATAGGTAATTTATATAGGTTTTTATCTTTTTATTTGGTTATGGACCCTGCACAAAAATAATTATTGTTGTAAATAATGGAGCTATCAAAAATTAAAATTTCGAAACTTGACGGCGAAAATTGGGTATCATGGAAGTACCGCATGTTGGCGATGTTACGTGGCATGGACGGTCTTATGGATATTGTTCAGGGAAAGATAAGTAAACCAGAGAAGCCTGCAAAGAGTGATACTATGGAAGGTACAGTTTTTGAAGCAGCGATGGTTACATATCAAAGGAACTTAGCCGAGTACTACAAGTTGGAAAGTACAGCTCTCTTATTGATTACGAACAGTTTATTAGACGAAACTCTCGACAAAGTAATAAGGTTCACGAATCCTAAGGAAGTATGGGATGAACTACATAGATTGTACGATGGTGTATGTGAAGACCATTTATACAGAAAATGTATGGAATTCTTTCAATACAAATGGGAATTTACTTCAGGAAATGATATGAAAGTTCATATTTCAAAGATGAAAAACTTATGGCACAGTTTAAATCAGGAGCTAATCAAAGACGAAGGTAAAGAATTACCAGAATTGTTATTGATATGCAAGATTATGGAGACCCTGCCAGAAAGCTATTTCAATTTTAAATCGAGCTGGTTACTCATGTCTAAGAAGGATAGAACCGTAGAGAACCTTACTAGTCAGTTATGTACTCACGAGAAGGCATTGTCAACTAAGGAGAACATGTCTGAGTCTACGTCTGAGAATGTGTTAGTTGCGAAAGGTACCAAGAAAGGTAGTAAAGGAAAAGAAAAGGCTTTCAGGTGTCACATTTGTAAGGAAGTCGGGCACTTTATAAAGGACTGTCCTAAGAAAGAACAGATTCCAGAGAAAGGTCCTACAACGAGTATGATGGCAGTAAAGGTTAATGCGACAGATTGCGCTCAAGATCGTGATGATTGGTATGTTGACAACGGAGCAACACACCGTATTACAATGCGAGGCGACCTGTTTGAGGAATTTGAACGCTTTACGGAACCATGTACAGTGACAAAAGCTAATGGAAAGCAAGTTAATGCCTTGGGTAAAGGAAGCATTTTGATGAAAACCAAGAATGAGGTATGGTTTTATTTGAGAAATGTTTGGTATGTTCCTCAGATTACTACAAACCTGTTTTCCGTACTAGCAGCGCAGGACATGAACCCGAAGAGCGTGTTTCAGTCACGTATGACTACCTGCTCATTGAAAGTAAATAAGACAGTAACCGTTACTGGAGATAGACGGAGATATGGTGGACTATTCAAGTTAAACTGCAAGGCGATACAACGAAATAGAAGCGTTGTTGTAAATACTGTTGACACATTGCAGCTTCATGAGCATGCATCATTGCTCTGGCCATTTCGACAATCGTACGGTTTTCTCTTTCACTGCACCCGTTCTGTTCTGGAGTATAAGGCATAACTAACCGTTGATGTATTCCGTACTTCTGTAATTCTTCTTTGACTTCCACATTATCGAACTCCCCTCCATTGTCACTTAGAAACTCCTTAATCGTGTGTCCAACTGCCTTTGCTTCAGCTAACATCAGTCGCAACTTTGCAGGGACTTCTGACTTCTGTTTCATACAATAGACATATCGATAGCGAGTGTATTCGTCTTTAAAGAGTACAAAGTATCTGGACTTAGAGCCTGAAAGTGGGAACGGACCACAAACGTCCGAATGTATGCGTTCTCCTGGACTACTTGCTTTTTCTCTAACACCAAAATTCTTTCTATGTGTTTTCCCGAAAATGCATCCTTCGCATAACGTCCCATCATTACATATCGTTTTTACATTCAACTCTTGCTCTATTACATCCTTCACATGACGTTTATCCTGGTGACCCATACGTTCGTGGTAAAGCTGCAGCGTGTCAACAGTATTTACAACAACGCTTCTATTTGGTTGTATCGCCTTGCAGTTTAACTTGAATAGTCCACCATATCTCCGTCTATCTCCAGTAACGGTTACTGTCTTATTTACTTTCAATGAGCAGGTAATCATACGTGACTGAAACACGCTCTTCGGGTTCATGTCCTGCGCTGCTAGTACCGAAAACAGGTTTGTAGTAATCTGAGGAACATACCAAACATTTCTCAAATAAAACCATACTTGATTCTTGGTTTTCATCAAAATGCTTCCTTTACCCAAGGCATTAACTTGCTTTCCATTAGCTGTTGTCACTGTACATGGTTCCGTAAAGCGTTCAAATTCCTCAAACAGGTCGCCTCGCATTGTAATATGGTGTGTTGCTCCGTTGTCAACATACCAATCATCACGATCTTGAGCGCAATCTGTCGCATTAACCTTTACTGCCATCATACTTGTTGTAGGACCTTTCTCTGGAATCTGTTCTTTCTTAGGACAGTCCTTCATAAAGTGCCCGACTTCCTTACAAATGTGACACCTGAAAGCCTTTTTTTTTCCTTTACTACCTTTCTTGGTACCTTTCGCAACTAACACATTCTCAGACGTAGACTCAGACATGTTCTCCTTAGTTGACAATGCCTTCTCGTGAGTACATAACTGACTAGTAAGGTTCTCTACGGTTCTATCCTTCTTAGACATGAGTAACCAGCTCGATTTAAAATTGAAATAGCTTTCTGGCAGGGTCTCCATAATCTTGCATATCAATAACAATTCTGGTAATTCTTTACCTTCGTCTTTGATTAGCTCCTGATTTAAACTGTGCCATAAATTTTTCATCTTTGAAATATGAACTTTCATATCATTTCCTGAAGTAAATTCCCATTTGTATTGAAAGAATTCCATACATTTTCTGTATAAATGGTCTTCACATACACCATCGTACAATCTATGTAGTTCATCCCATACTTCCTTAGGATTCGTGAACCTTATTACTTTGTCGAGAGTTTCGTCTAATAAACTGTTCGTAATCAATAAGAGAGCTGTACTTTCCAACTTGTAGTACTCGGCTAAGTTCCTTTGATATGTAGCCATCGCTGCTTCAAAAACTGTACCTTCCATAGTATCACTCTTTGCAGGCTTCTCTGGTTTACTTATCTTTCCCTGAACAATATCCATAAGACCGTCCATGCCACGTAACATCGCCAACATGCGGTACTTCCATGATACCCAATTTTCGCCGTCAAGTTTCGAAATTTTAATTTCTGATAGCTCCATTATTTACAACAATAATTATTTTTTGTGCAGGGTCCATAACCAATTAAATATTACCAGTGGAACAGAATAATTAATTATTAGTTTGCAGACATGAAAATATATATTTCGGTTACCATGCTTATTGACAATGATGTTCTACTTCAAACAAAAAATTATAAACAAAAAACATCACACCAAAGACACATATCAGCCTATAATAAAAAAGGTTTCATATCGCTACTTCAACAACCGGCACCTCCTCCTTTACTCACAAACTCCTCTTTTGTGTATATGTGGGATTGGTTTTTTGCTTAGCTTTATTGTTTTTATAAATGTAATTTTTCTATTTAAAATAATAACGGTTTTAAACCGCTCTGCTATTCTTGGTAATATCACGAAAGGCGAGTACATGTGCTTGAAAAAAATTACCAGTTATTCTTCCTAGCCTCAATCCTCTCGCTTTAAGGGCCTTCCCCGCAAACCCAGCGGCTTCCGCTCCCAGCGAGAACCCTACGACATGCAGGGTCGCCGGTGGAATACCCGTAGAGTTCAGGAACTCTACGAAGTCCGCCAACCGATTCCCCATGTACCTTGTGTTCTTCACCGCTGATATATACCTTCAACAAAATAAGGCAAAAGTAAGCACGAAGCATTTTTATCATACGAAGAACATTACCCACTCAAAGCTCTTCTTTGTTCTTATATCATTCCGGGCTATGCCACAATCTCTTATAGCAGTAATGTTGCAGCATTGTTTTGACATTTTCTTTAGACATTTTCTTGACATTACTGTTTTAAGAGATGGTGGTAGATACAACCGGCGGCCCCAGATTATCTGCGATCTGTCTTCATATCGAGAAGTATAATAGGCATAAAAATCTTAGACTCACTATAATGGCGTTTATGTAAACACAGCGTTAATTTATTCCATAGCTTCTAACTAAGTAGGTACAGGAACTTTATTTTTTGTTCCATTTTTGTAGTTTTTACTAGGTAGGTATATTATGTATTTTGATTTCGAATTATCTCCAAAGTTATCCTCCATTGTCAATAGATCGCAAATTAAAATAAGTTGTTAACGGCTCTCCAACTCTACTATTGAAAGATTTTCAATTGAGTTACTTAATGTTTTCTGCACAAATGTGGCAGTTAGATACCTACATCAGAAATTAATATAATACTTAGATGGTTTTGACGTAATTAAGGTTCATCTTTCACCATCTTTCTAATATATAAAATTCTCGGGCCAATTTTTGTTACCAAACTCCTGCGAAACGGCTCGACCGATTGTTATGAAATTTTCTCCGTATGTTTGGTAGGTCTGGGAGTATCTACTCGCAAACATACGTAAGCTACTTTTTATATCCCTAATGGTAAACAAACGTTTGCTTGGTCAGCTAGTAAAAAATTATGAATTGTATTCTAATTCGTCCCTTCATAGCGTCTTTTAAAGTAGAACAGCCATCAGAACACAGGGTTCATGCTAAGCCGAGTGGAAAATACGTTAATGTTTGTGCATAATTGTGGAGATGAATAATTTATCCCGCGTCAGTGTAATAGGAAGCCTGTTTAGGTCAGGTGTACTTCTGTACGTGACCTCATTGCCACGAGCTCAGTGTGCTGTAAACAAGGGACTTGTGGTTTAAGTGCTTAACTCTACGATTAACCTGTGTGGCCTATGATTCTTTGCGTTTGATCTTTCTATGTTTGTTAACTCCAAGTAAAGGCTACCTCTATGTTTAGTAGGTACTAATTCAAACAGTAATTAATACTAATTTTATCGTTGATTAATTTGTGGTGCCTATTGCCTTCATCTCTATGCATAATATTATACAGTATACAATGGATATTAATAAATTTAATTTATTTCAGTACATACAATTAATAAATTATAAGTTTTCAATTTTTTGGTAATCCCTTTAATTCCCATCGTCAACTGCAGTTCTAACAGTAACTTCTTTTTTATTCATTAAGTGTTATTATTGTGTAGTTGTATTAATTAGTGATGTTTCACTATGATTTGCAATCAAATAGGATTGCATCCTATTTTTTATGTTATAAATATAATTTCTTATTCAATGGTGCTTCAATTACTGAACTGGTTTGGCTAAAATTTAGAATGAGGACTAATCCTCGTAATAATATTAACAACCTATTTATAAAGCATAAGCAGCATAAGTAACCAGAAAATCCGTAGTTCCTACGGGATAGGAAAAAAAAACAAAATTGGCGCGGGAAGCTGCAATATCTAGGAAATAATGAACTCATTTAGATAAGATAAAAATAATTATAACTAATGTTAAGATTTGTTAGATAGATCACTTACCAGGGAAACACAACAAGTCGCGACCAATCAACTGCGATAAAGTTGAAGTCGCCATTTTGTAGAAATGCTGCAAATTAATTTAAATCGGCATGACTATTATCTTTATAACTACTTACATACTCAAAAGAATAAGAAGTAAGTAACGAGATTAACCTTAAGATTAAGACCTGTATAATATTAGTAGTTTTATAGTACGTGTAGTTAACGAGTAAATATCGTGCTACAAAAGCATCGATCAAGATTTTTAACACGGGGTGCTGACAAATTTTCGTTAGTAAAGGAAACTCCCCGTGTAAAATTTACAGAGTGCCGGAAAAAGTCCTATCTTTTGTTTCTATGTGCGAGATATCTTAAATAATAGAGGCATAGATAAATATGATTGTAACCAGTGTAAAGAGGGCATCAGCCTTAGCCGTATTAGGACTTATCTACAATCGTTATAGAAATCATTCGATTGCTTACCTATTCTATTACAAAATGGAACGAAAGTCATGCGAAGACATATTATACGATCGACAATTGATCACGTAACTACAATTGACATTATTTTTTTGGTTTTCTTTCCATCCATCCATCCATTTATATTTTACTAGCGACCCGCCCCGGCTTCGCACGGGTGCAATGCTGATACTAAATTAAATACACTACAGAAAAACTATGAACGTTGTATATAAAAACATAGCGGCCCGCTCCGACTTTGCACGGGCATAAAATATATAATATGCCTATGTCACTCAATGAAAACATGATTAAAATCGATCCAGTATTTTTGATTCATTCATTACTGCCCTTGGCCTGCACGCATTAAATTTGGAGTAAAACAATTCCTCTTTCCCTATACTTACTATGAAGATTTCCTGCTATCTTTGGAATATCTAAATTCATACAATTTTTATTACATTACACATTTTTACTTATTTACTTTTTACATTTTTACCTAGGTATTTATTTTATTTTTACAACAATTAATATATAAGTATAACTATTAGTATTAGCCATATGTACATTAGTATAACTTTTGTGTATTTATCAATGTTTTCTCATGTTTTATTGGTGTACAATAAAGAATTTTCTATCTATCTATCTATATTACAGGATGTCTTTATACACAACGTTCACAGCTTTCTTGTCATTAGACAATACAAACATGTTTTCTCTTGAGGTTACTCTTGAAAGAGCGACATACAGTTGGCCATGACGTGAAAAACAGTCAACGCTCAAATCTAAGCCTGCAACGTCCGTCCGACCGGTACCGCCCGCCGCAAACGCAAATTTTAAATTTGTAATATCTCCGAAAATATTTATTTAATTTACATGCTGTAAGGAACCATATTGATCTATATTAATTGCACACTGTATTTAAGGTACTTAATTCGATAAGGATTAATGCCGTATTGCTTAATATAGCTTCGTAAATAAGCCATTTTTTCACGTAAAAAGTAAACAATAAAAATGGTTAATGTGGGTTATCCCTAAAATATAAACATATACCATCGCGGACTTTTTTGTAGACCTTTTTATGGTGTACAATACTGATACAGTACATTAATTTGATCTAACTCGTAGGGTTTAGGCAGCGTTTTTGCTAAATTGCTAAATAAGCCCAAAAAAATAGGTTAATTTACGACATCACGTTAGAAACCTCTAAAATTAGCAATGTTGCCTTAGTATATGATGCATGTATTATACATATAAACCTTCCTCTTGAATCACTCTCTCTATTGGAAAAAACCGCATCAAAATCCGTTGCGTAGTTTTAAAGATTTAAGCGCACATAGGGATATAGGGACAGAAAAGGCGACTTTGTTTTATACTATGTAGTGATAGGTAAATAAAGATTTTTGTAAATTCATACTTCCGAGATTTTTTACTTTCTTTTTCTCACCTTTAGTAAACTGCCCCCTGATTCACAGACGTGCATTTGCGGTAGAATGTATACAATCTTAATATTTTGTCTTTGTTTGTCAACAGTCATTTGGCTTTCGAGGGACACAGACAAAACAAAACAACTATTCCTCCTCTATCTCACGTTTATGAATAAGACGGTTCATAAATAAAACATTTTTAAGTATGTCTAGTATCCTATACCAAACCCCAACCTTACCATTCTTCAGCATCGTTGTACTGGCGCCTGTGACGGCCTCTGAAAATCCGAATAAATAGATGACTGTCGGCCTGCTGGGGTTGAACCGGGTCGCTGTAAGCGCCTTCGCGTCGCCCGGGATGATTGTGTCGTGGTAGATTGGATTATCCCTGGAAATCAAGTATGGCAAAAATTGTTTTATATGTAGGTATGGCGCAAAACTGCAATTTTTATTAGTTTTTCACAAATAGTTTTTTCACCAATTACTCTACGTTCCTGGCGCAGTGGCGGCGCGGCGGTTTCGAGTGAGAGGTCGCAGGTTCGATTCCCGCCACGGGCCACTTTGGAATTTTCTAATTTCTAAATTGGCTCAGGTCTGGTCTGGTGGGAGGCTTTGGCCGTGGCTAGTTACCACCCTACCAGCAAAGACGCACCGCCAAGCGATTTAGCTCCGGTGCGATGCTCGTAGAAACCGTTGGGATAAATTTACTTACCCTCCCAAGTTAGTACGATCACATCTTAGGCTGCATCATCATTTAACATCAGGTGAGATCGCAGTCAAGTACTAACTTGTATAGAGTAAAAAAAACGTCGTAGGTACGCTTATGCTTATTTACGAGTATAACGTTTATGCATCTACATGTTTTTCATATATAGGTAAACTTTACCAAAAAATACTCATTTACTTCATTTATTGGTTGCTGATAACTCCAAATCTGGGGAACTGCAGAAAATAATCTTTCGGGAAACAATATGAGTAGAATGGGAAATTTGGATGAAAGTTTTTAGTGGAAGACCTTGTTCTAGACAGGTAACGACGGGGACGGGTATAGTCGGGTGGGTTTGGTTATATACAAATCAATATTTTGATTTGAGTAAAATACGCTATTACCTAGTGAAAAGTTTATATAGAATGTCGATGGTGTCGTCTCTTGCGCAGCACATGTTGCAGTCGCCCACTGGTGCCGGCATGAAGCACACCTGCGTGATACCTAGAACCACAGACCAATGATTAACGGCGTACACGGTACAAGCCGTATTTAAGTGATTTTGAATGAAGTTTTACGTAAAAACTATAATGACAATTACTTTCAAATTTAAACGTCATGTATTTTGGGTCTTTAATCTAAAATCGCTTAGAAGCAGAAACACAATTTGATAAAATTTACTCGATAGAAAGTTCTCCCAAAAGTTGCTCAATCTCAGTTTTCCTGTTTTTTGTCGGAAACTACAATGGATATAATTGTAATTTTTATTTTAATGTGTCGGTAATAACAATACCCAAAAACGCTTAGAAACCAATTTTTGATAACTGGCTAACTCAAAAACTATTGAGTAATTAGGTAAAAGGTCGATTTTCTGTTACTCTTCCGCGACGCTGCATGTCGCGTGATGTCGCACCTACTAACGTATCCGTGAGAGTGAGAAAGACAAAAATAAATTCAGCAAATCCCCCCTGAGGCAACTCACGTGCGGACTAATAACAAGTATAGTGATCTGCGGCGTGGACCGTGGTCCATAGACAATAATACTACAGTCGGCTTACAACTGACGCTGTTGGTGTCAAAACAAACATTGTTGACACCCGCCAACTGACGACATTTCTTCGTGCGGTCCGCCGGGCCCTGTGTATACGTCTATTCTTGTAATGTATAAAAAAATCCTTTTAGATAAGTCCCGGAGTCCGGACGCCCTCTTAGCTAGGACATATCCGGGGAAATCAAGACGCATGGTAGCCCTACCTACTTACCCACTTATATTTTCCATCTAACAAACAAGCCATAGGTCAAAATCGTTTTTAAAACAACATGCACAAAGATATCTTTCGTAACAATATTAGGTACCTAACTGTGTAGTACAGTACCTACAGGTAAAATAGGGTATTTTACTCAAATCAAAATATTAATTTATTTAACTCATTTTGAGTTCTTAACAAAATATTCAATAATAATAATTATTTGATCGATTTAATTGGTTTTTTCAGTGTTCGTCATTATTTTTATCCTAGTTAATAGTAAAGTGATAACAAATTGGAGTATAATACCCAATTGAAAAACAATATAACGCTGTTATTTGCGCGATGCACGAGGCGCATATAAGAACAATCGGAAATAACTTCGCAAAGTATTTTACGATAGGTACCTACACTGTTTCTAATAGTTTAGCAAAACAAATCTGTTTTATACCTACCTACAATGTTATCAACTTATCACTACGCACATAGTAAAAGTATATACCTTTTTTTGACGACCTCCCTGGCGCAGTGGCGGCGCGCTCGGATCTGAGGGGGAGGTCGCGGGTTCGATTCCCGCCACGGGCCACTTTGGAATTTTATAATTTCTAAATTGGCTCAGGTCTGGTCTGGTGGGAGGCTTCTGCCGAGGCTAGTTAGCGATTTAGCGTTCCGTTGTAGAAGCCGTTGGGGTAAATCATACACATCTACACTACATCTTAGGCTGCATCATCACTTACCATCAGGTGAGATCGCAGTCAAATACTAACTTGTATAGAGTTAAAAAAAACCTACGTTATACATACAGTGGTGCAGACGTGTACTGTATAAGAATCTCAGGTTCTAACTCAAACTCAAACTCAAAATATCTTTGGGTATTTCACATAGGTCTAACACGTACAGGCTCTTGTAAAACGTCCATATATGATATTTGTCACATATGTATGGTGATAACTAAAAGTCGACTTAAAACTAAGTCTACGAGGGTTCAAACGCGCCCTGCACTGAGAAGACGCCCATGCAACAAAGTCAGCCGGGTTTTGTTTTCTGTTATCACTACTTCACAAAAACTAAATGAGCTAGTTTAATTACAGCAGTTCATTCGCTCCCAAGGATTTAATTCATGTAAATAATCCTTAATACTGTAGTAGCATAATAAGCGATGTACTTCAGTGGCTCACGAGCCTCTATACGAGAAGGACCTGCGCAAGTTTTCACGACTCACGCTCCTTTCGCGCTAAAATTATTTATTTTTTAATTATTTGTAAATAAATTCTCTTACTACATTTAGTAATAAAATTAAAATATGGTAAGTGTTTCTTGAGTTTTTCAAAATACCTAGCCCTCAAAAGCTCCAAAGAAAATCTGATACGAACTAAGAAAATTAGGTAGGTAGAGTAAATTCCACCACGTGCAAATACCATCACGCGTAACCACAGTTTATACCTATATACAGTCAGTAAAGGAGACGGGATTTTTTTTGTTTGGCTAAACTGAGTTTCTCATGAATACATGATATTCATAAGCTTTCGTTTTACAGCCAAAGCCAAAGTTCAAATACCAGGGTTATACTTACGACTTTTTGGAGCTTTGTGACAAATATACCCCCCCATATACTTAGAACTGAAACTCATTTTTTTTTTTCATAAAACCCTTACATGTGGGGTATCTATGGATAGGTCTTCAAAAATGATATTGAGGTTTCTAAAATCATTTTTTCTAAACTTAACAGTTTGCGCGAGAGACACTTCCAAAGTGGTAAAATGTGTGTAAGTAACTTTTAAAATAAGAGAATGATAAAACTAAAAAAAATACATGACTTACATTAATACAATATTAATCACAATTTTAAACACAATTTTAATCACAATTTTAAACCACTCACCATTGATATAAAAGGATATCAACTGGCATAACACTGTGCTGTTCAACATTTTCTGATAAAAATAATATATTAAAGTTTCCTCTCGTCGTCAGCTTAATTATTACGATGTTATGGAAATTTATTTCTAAATCAATTTGCTATGTTCAATGAGTAGTGTAAGTTAGCGACAAGTTTAAATGTAACATTTTCATTTAAAAGCCAAATAAAAAATACAATGTTAGAGTTATTTAAAGACAACACACCAACTATTCATTGGATTACCAACTATTATTAACTATTTAGTTGGTAATTAATTTACCATTAGGTTAAGGACCGGCCGATTTTTCTTATTCAAAATAATGATTGGAAACCTGTTTTAAAAACAATCTTATCCCCAGGAGATTCAGAGAAGATTTCTCGTACTCGCAAGTACCTAAATAATAAATATTCTATTTTTAGGCTTCCAAACAATTTTGGTATCCTTAACTTTCTCTGTCTCTCCGTCCGTCTGTCAGATTCGATTATTTCAGTAACTATTAAATTAACCTGCAGATATTTACTTAGATAAAAGTCACTGCAATAATAAAAAATTGAAAATCATTTTTAATTTTTTTTTTAAAAGGAGGAACACCAGGGTGTTGAATTTCAAAATGGGTTATTGAGTGGAATCTCATATGAAAGTGCGTTACTTTTGTAATCTAAAACAGATTTTTATTTATTTTTAAGTCTGATAGTTTTTGATTTATTTTTAGTTCTGTCGAAAAAAATACCTTTTCTCCCTCTCCCTTATCTCCGAAGTTTTTCGATCGTAAAATCGTAATAATCATGATCAATAGGGACTAACTTGTTTTTTACAGGAAACATAAAATGAATTCTCTAACTAGTGGAGTTTTTTTTAATATACGGCCCATTATCCCGGTTTTTAGCGACTACGCCACTTTTCAAACCAATTCAAAATCATGAAAAAATAGTTTTTTTTTCACTGTTAAAAATAAATATTAAAGATACATGCCTTATCTCTTTAATGTACTCATGAAAACACGATAAGTTAAACTTGCCTCGATCATAAAAATTTTTGAAAACAGGTCGTTTTTGTTCATTTTTCTAATGGCATTTCCAAAGCTTCAGACCAAATTTCATAAAAATTATACGTAAAGTAAGCTCATTGTATTACCTATTTATTGGAAAGACAGATTTTAAATGAAAAAATTGCTGCAAAATTTCGCCTAACAGAAGTCATAAAATGATCTAACGCATCGAATAAGCGATGTACTTCAGTGGCTCACGAGCCTCTATACGAGAAGGACCTGCGCAAGTTTTCACGACTCATGCTCCTTTCGCGCTAAAATTATTTATTTTTTAATTATTTGTAAATAAATTCTCTTACTACATTTAGTAATAAAATTAAAATATGGTAAGTGTTTCTTGAGTTTTTCAAAATACCTAGCCCTCAAAAGCTCCAAAGAAAATCTGATACGAACTAAGAAAATTAGGTAGGTAGAGTAAATTCCACCACGTGCAAATACCATCACGCGTAACCACAGTTTATACCTATATACAGTCAGTAAAGGAGACGGGATTTTTTTTGTTTGGCTAAACTGAGTTTCTCATGAATACATGATATTATAATATCCTCTCGACTTTATTTTGGACATGGCAGTCAATAGAAATTTAAAAACTGCGTGGGAGATATTTCTGAATTTCCAACCCCTAGATTGGTTCCTACTAAATAGAAATACCTCACCAACCTACTAATAAGTTTTTAGAAAAATACAAATATAATAATATTAAGGAGCACAAACCCGCGGAACCCGAGACCTTTCAAAATTTCAAAATGGCGGATTCAAAATGGCCGCCAAACGAATTTCGTCGGTATCTCGGAAAGTATAAAAGATGGAAGAACGGTTTCTTGACAAGAGGTGATCAAGACCCGAAGGTCTATTTGATGGATAGAAAAAAATTTCAAAATGGCGGAATTTGTTTTTTACATAGATAAGTATGGGAATATTTAAGAGGTCAGCGATGATTCTTTTATAGGCTGGAAGACAACCCGCGGCCTACTAGTACATTTATATATTCACTGACTCATTGATCACCTCTCCTGAGCAATTTTGTATGAAACAAAATTTTTTGACGTATACTGTCAAGTACAAGCCAAATGTCATTTGAAACGTCATCCAATTGGCAATGAGCTGAAAAATTTTCAAAATTGCGGATTCAAAATGGCCGCCAAACGAATCTCGCCAATATCTCGAAGAGTATAAAAGATGGAAGAACGATTTCTTGACAAGAAGTGATCAGGACCCAAAGGTCTATTCAAAGGACAGAAAAAAATTCAAAATGGCGGAATTTATTTTTTTCATAAAAAATGTATGGGGAATGTTGAGACTTACGTTGTAAGGTAAATAGCGGGGGAAGACAGCACGCGGGCCACATGTGGCCCGCGCCCCCATGCGCCCTACTAGTCAATTACTATAACTATTAATATATATATAGCTGGTCGTGCTGATTCACTGACTCATTGATCACCTCTCCTGAACAATTTTGTATGAAAAAAAATTTTTTGACGTATACTGTCATATACAATGGAAAAATTCATTAAGAACAAAAATATGGAGAGAGCTGATGATTGAGGATTTCGGAAGCGGGTGAAGAGCACGGCCAAGGTATCGAAGATAGGTGGGGGATGCTCGACCAAATGTCATTCGAAACGTCATCAAACGTCGTCAAAAAAAATCAAAATGGCGGATTCAAAATGGCCGCCATTTGAATTTCGTCGATATTTCGGAAAGTATAAAAGATCGAAGAACGGTTTCTTGACAAGAGTTTATTATGATCCGAAGGTCTATACGATGGATAGAAAAAAAATTCAAAATGGCGGACTTTATTTTTTTCATAGAAAATGTATGACGAATGTTGAAGAGACTAAAGGTTGAAAGGCAAATAGGGGGAAGAGAGCACGCGGGCCACATGTGGCCCGCGCCTCCACGCGCCCTACTAGTTAATATATATATATATATATTACTATATATATAGCTGCTTGTGCTGATTCACTCACTCACTGACTGATTGATCACCTCTCCTGAACAATTTTGTATGAAAAAATTTTTTTTCAATAACCATTTCGTATAAAGGGGAAAAATTCATTAAGAACAAAAATATGGAGAGAGCTGATGATTGAGGGTTTCGAAGACGGGTGAAGAGCACAACCAGGGTATTGCAGATAGGTGGAGGGTGCTCGACCAAATGTCATTCGAAACGTCATCCAATTGGCAGTAAGCTGAAAAAAAAATTCAAAATGGCGGATTCAAAATGGCCGCCAAACGAATTTCGTCAATAACTCGAAGAGTATAAAAGATGGAAGAACGGTTTCTTGACAAGAAGTGATCAGGACTAGAAGGTCTATTCGATGGATAGAAAAAAAAATTCAAAATGGCGGAATTAATTTTTCCATAGAAAATGTATGGCGAATATGGAAGAGGCTAAAAGTCGGACGGCAAATAGGGGGGAAGACAGCACGCGGGCCACATGTGGCCCGCGCCCCCACGCACCCTACTAGTATAATATATAGTTACTCGGGCTGATTCACTGACTGACTCACTCATTGATCACCTCTCCTGAACAATTTTGTATGAAAAAAAAAATTTTTAATATCCATTTCGTATATAAGGGAAAAATTCATTCGGAGAAAAAATACGGAGAGAGATGATGAGTGAGGATTTCGAAGACAGGTGAAGAGCACAGCCAGGGTATCAAAGGTAGGTGGGGGGTGCTCGACCGAATGTCGTTCGAAACGTCATCCAATTGGCAGTGAGCTGGAAAAAATTTCAAAATGGCGGATTCAAAATGGCCGCCGTTCGAATTTTGTCGATATCTCGGAAAGTATAAAAGATGGAAGAACGGTTTCTTGGAAAGAAGCGATCAGGAGCCAAAGGTGTATTGGATGGATAGGAAAAAAATTCAAAATGGCGGAATTATTTTTTTTCATAGAAAATGTGTGGGGAATTTTGAAGGGATTTTTTATGGGCGGGAAGACAGCACGCGGGCCACATGTGGCCCGCGCCCCCACGCATCCAACTAGTATATATATATAGCTGCTTGTGCTGATTCACTGACTGACTGATTGATCGCCTCGACAGTCTTCAGAACCCTGAATCATCATCTCATTTCATATGTTTTCTGTGAGAATCCTCCAAAAAACCGCATCAAAGTACTACATGTTGCACAACTTTTCAATAGTCTCTTCAATATTCCTTAGACATTTTCTATGGAAAAATAAATTCCGCAATTTTTAATTTTTTTCTATCCATCGAATAGACCTCCAAGTCCTGATCACTTCTTGTCAAAAAACCGTTCTTCCATCTTTTATACTTTCCGAGATACCGACGAAATTCATATGGCGGGCATTTTGAATCGTGCCATTTTTAATTTTTTTCAGCTCACTGCCAACTGAATGACGTTTCAAATGACATTTGGTCTAGCACCCCCCACCTATCTGCAATACTCTTGGCTGTGCTCTTTACCCGTCTTCGAAATTCTCAATCATCAGCTCTCTCCGTATTCCCTCTGAATGAATTTTTCCCTTAAATACGAAACAGTACTTGAAAAAAAAAAATTTTTTTATACAAAATTGTTCAGGAGAGGTGGATCAATCAGTGAGTTAGTCAGTGAATTAGCACAAGCAGCTATATAGGTACTCACCGTTCAAATCATTCCTAGACTACGACTAGTATTTAAAAAACAAAATCAGCTAAATCGGTCCAGCCGTTCTTGACTTTTAGCGAGACAAACATACAGCAATAACTGATTTATATAAAATATACCTCTGTTGAGATATCGATTACCATAAAAAACTCAAAATATAGGTAAAAACGCAACTTCCAACATATATTTCGTGAAGCGAATTATAATGTAAATAGTCCAACTGTAACAGTTCAACTGTGACGCAAATATTTATGATATAGGGTCACGGAGTTCATTAGAACTGCGCGACTTACGGCAATGATCGGTAGGTATCGTAGCGCGGGGTCTGAGCGAGCGATAAATGCCTAAAGTGCTGGGATATAGTCGCCTTAATAATAAGCCTAAAAAAACAAAGTTAGGTTTGCGGTTATTTATCAAAAGTACTTGTACATTATAGTTTTATGAACAAAAGTGATTATTTTAAAGTTTCACATCTTTTGTAGTAGGTGTAAAACCCTCGGTGCGCGATTTTGACTCGCGCTTAGCCGGACTTTTTTTCGTTAATGTTACGCAAAAATCATGTAAGGCGGAATTGTTCTTCTTTAAAATTTCAAAAAAGTAAGCGACGACACAATGTCTATCTTTTATGGGTGACTTGTGCCGGTTCCCAATATTCTACCTATCTTCTAGATAGAGAATATAGATAGAATAGATAGATAAACTAGAGATACCGATGTGACATAAACTTCATACAAGTTATGTCAAATTTCTATCTCTAGTAAAGCAAACCGTAGATAAATTGAATATTGGGAACCGCCATTAAAAGTTGACGTATAACTGGATACAGCCCGCTATAATGAGCCATTACGCAAAAACCAAAATCCAAGCGCCAAAGGCGAAGCCTCACGCAACAGCTAGTACTACTATACACGTATACATTGCACTACGGTCTACATCCTGAGGAATCAGCAGCCGTAGCCATATGACATTTGCGATCGCCGTGGAAATGCTATCGATCGCTCAAATGGATCGAAATTCAAAAAAAATATAATGAGTATGAGTTATGACATAACGATAACGTGACTTCCGCGCAGACAACTCTAATTCTCATATACCCTATACCCTTTAAGATGTGTAATGTTTCCCAAAACAAGGAGTGTAATGTTTTAGGGTTCATGTATGTATGTGTGTGTTTCTTTATTCCACCATAACTTTTAAACTACTGAAGATATTTGGATATATCGTTAGATTCCTTACATCATGCTACTTATATGTACTTATGCTGTTTTCCCACAGGAAAGTCGTATATTTTTTTGATTATTCCTTCTGAGGTACGGAATTGCTAAAAAATCACTTACTTGACATAATAGCACACACACTTATACAAACCGCATCCATAGCTTTAATAAATCCTAAAAACAATAACTAATTTAATAATCCTATCTAACTTATCATCTGAAGAGGATTTATAAGAGCATTGTAATAACGTGTTTGTTTTAGTACCACCTGCTAAGTGAGCTAACATCTATTCATAAATTAGGAACCATTAAGATAGTTAAAACCGTAAAGAATTTAATAAAAAGCAACGCTGCACTAGTTATAACGATTTCGAATCAATTTTACCAATGCTAAACAGCTCTTGTGTAATTATTTACAAACCATTTAGAGCGATGCGGGCACTTTTTTTTCAAATATAGGCAACAGAAACATTAATTTATTTGGTTCATAACTATCTATCTCTACTACCAGGCAAGGGGGCACCGTATTACGCGAAGAAATTGTTTGTTTTTCTTCCTGAAAACGGAATTATTTTTTCACAACATATTATTAAAATTACGTGATAACTTATTCGTTAACATCTTCTCACCTACTTAGTTGTTTTTTTAAATTTTTTTAAAAGTTATATCCACGTTAGATCTAGGTATTTCTGAAAAGTCGTTCGCTTGCTGAAACTATATTGTTTTTATGTAGGTACACAACCCAGATTCAAAATCCTTCAGACTGTTGACACACAAAGCATTCATTACAGCATTTTAATTCATTTTCAAGAGCTGCTTTTTTTTAAAAGTTGTTTCTTAATATTATCATCATAGTTAGTTTATTAGTAAGTAAAGATCTAATTCTATAGTTCTTTAGTAAGTATAACCTAGGTGTGTTCAAGAGAAGAGTGAAAAGGCATTTTCCAGGAAAGCGCGCTCCACCTTAGACCTCTTTGCTTTCCATCAGGCATGATTGTAATCAAGCGCGCCTATTAATAATTAAAAAAAAAACAACTTAATTGTTTCCGTTGTTTCATATAAAAAAATGTAGATTAATAATTGAATTAAAATTACAATTGTAAACCACTCACCAATAAAGAAAGACATCAACCGGCATGTCGCTGCGGTGTTCAACATTTTCCGATAAAAAAATTTATTAGTATTAATATTTCCACTTTTCCACGCGTATCGGAAAATATTCCAGATACATTTTATCACAAATCTGTACCGAGATTAATTGCTACACCAATAAACACTGCACCAATGCACATTTCGATGAATATTTTAGTACTTAACAACTTTTGTGATTTTCACTGATTGAACTTTTTATAGCTTTCGGTTTTTTTAAACATAAGTTGAGTGCGGCAATCACTCGTGCATATTGACTTCTGTGTAAGATATATCGAGTGTTTAAAGTGCACGTATTTTTCTCCAAGTATAGACACTTCGCATCTTCTTTATACAGTAAGCATAAATAAACATGAATAAATCAATTCAATTAGAGCTATACAGCGTTCAAGGTGATTTCGATTACTAAGTTTCTAGTATCGCAGAGTTCGGTCGCGGTAGCTAAAAGTTATGCAATTGTTTCTATTTAAATTATTTTATTACATAGTTTTGTCATCGATAATGGAAGATTAGCCATAGACCCAGCGCTTGCGACTGCACTCTGTCGAATCGATTACTTCGACGGTTTATTGAGAGACAAATTGGAATCTAAGGAAATGTAGTTACCATCATGATAGGTTTGATATTGAAGTTTTGCCCGTGATTTTGGTCGTGTGAATAGGAAATATTTTGTCGTAGAGCTGCTTTCAAAGGATACATTAGAAACAATATAATTATATCCATCTAAATAGGTTACTTAAAAGTTAAACCCTGACTTATAACTCTGGTTTCAATACTGTGTTGATTTGCTATTGCCTCGGTTAAACAATTTTCTGTCATATTTGTATGGTTTTCTCTCCCATGTGACAACAAAATCTCAAACCTCTATAGTCAAAACAAAACTCGCAATAAGATACGCTTAGCTAGAGTCAATTATAAAATAATAAAGATAAGTGTTTAAAAGTTTTGTTATTTTGAAAATTATTTGGCCCTCAATAGACGAAGGCAATTTTTATCTAAAATTAATAAAAATCAAATTCAACGTATAAATAAACACATCTCCCACAATCTTGTATTAATACCAGATGGCATTACTGTTATTGAATTTAAACATCTTCGTGTCTTACGGTGCTTATACAATTATCATATTATTCAATTGTATTGTTAGATATAAATTTGCATTTATGGAAATTGTTTTTAAACTAGCTGACCCGGCGATCTTTGTTTTGTCTTTATATATTATTTTGTCTATAATCATACGTGATAAAGCGCACTTGACAGTTGACCCTCCAAGAACATGTAGAGTAGGTAATTATAGGTGTTGTGTAAATAGACCGCGCGCGAGACCGCGAGAAAAGTTGTCGCCATGTTCACCGGTGCTAAAGGTGTTTGTTTTCACACCGAGAGCGTCAGTAGTAAACCAACAGCAGTATTGTCTATAGCCCGTGGTTCCCGCCACCTTATCAATAGTCTGCACAGTGCACACTGCACAAGTGCACACCCGTTTCCATGGAGATGGTTTCCGCCATATTCAAAACGAAATCATAACGGACAAAAAAAATTCTATGAAACTAGAGGTAGGCAATGATAAAATCACTTGTATTAAAATTTTCTTCACTTCTTTGACAAAAATTAATTCAATTTTACCTGAAAATTTAAAACAAAACCATTTCATGAAATGTTTTAAATCATCAATTCTAGGATCTGTGGGCTAACTCTGTATCGTTCAGTTTGTAATCCAATTTTTGCATTATTTTTCACAAGTCAATATCATATAATATGGTATCATGTCAAAAAAAAAATACCACGCTAGTTGCTAACTTGTGCAAAAAAATACAAAAGTAGGATTTTTGCCTACGTTTTCTTAGTTAATAACCCAGTAAGCCAACTTATAACGTCGCTCGCGCTCCGCCCCAGTGAGGGTTACTAACTAACAAACTGAACGATACAGAATCAGCACCATTTTCACGATGTAAACAAAAAACAAATATTTAGGTTAGATTTATATATCTACCTACTATAAGGGCCATTAAGCTCTGTAAAGTATGTTGAAGCGTGAAGCTGAGGTCAAAAGTCATTAGATAAACAATCAAAGGTATCTGCGAAGCACGTCGTAGGTACTTATTGAGATTTGAGTCATTGAAATAAGAAACATCATCACGATTAATCATTACCCATAGATGCAATAATTAGGTAAGACTGCGTGAGCACCTAAACCATACACAATGTTTTATGAATATAAGTAGCTGACCCGGCAAACATGGTTTTGCTATATTAATTTTATGAACAATATTTTACGTATAACTCAGACCTACCGAATATATAACAAAGAATTTCATAAAAATCGATCAAGCCTCTTCGAAGTTTTGTTAAAACACTGTGATAAGAGAATTTTACATGTTATTTGAATAATATGAAATGCAACGAACGTTATACTTATAGGAGCATTGCAAAAAAACCATTTCAGTTTAGAACTGTCTACTTTCAACCGAAAAGGATCTTTGCCTAACTACGGGTAAACAATATAAATATGATTAAACAAAACTATTAATAAAACAGGTGGATGCATTTTGATTAGATACTGAGCTCCTATACATAATAATGAGGTACATAAAAAATGTAATATTAATTTAGTACTGTTATTCCTAAAATAATATAACAACCACACCTTGGTTCTACCACCACGTTTCGTGCAAAGATTTGCAAAGTGGAATTTCTTTTTACCCTTCCAGCTTCCGTGTTCCCAGCCAAGTACACTGGGTCTGGGTGCCTTCAATAGAGGAGTGAATAGGCATTTTATATTTATAGGCAAGCGCTCCATCCTAGACCTCATCATTTCTGTCCATCAGACATGATTGTAGTTGACTACAATCATGTCTGATGGACAGAATTGATAGGCTTGCGCTTGAGCGCAAGCCTATCAATTAAAAAAAATGTACCTAGAACACTACAAGTGAAAGCTATATTTCACGATGGAATAACTGTATTTTTGCAAGGTGCAAGGTTTCATCGATCTCATCTTTCTAATCAATAAAGCGTTAAATATTCAGAACTTCAAATGCCCAAGGACTTGTGTATTGTGTATGCCGTGTAATTTTCCTTACGTAACATTTACGTATTTTTTTACATGCTGCTACAACCTCCTTGACCTAGAAACACTGGCAATAATAATATAAATCTGAGAAACCATAGGTGAATATGGTGTGCAATTTAAACTTCAATTGTAACCTAAAATAACTTCAACACAACAACACAAGTACAAGGTACAAGTTCTTCAAATTACAATTGGGTATTACACTACTTTTGAATTTGATAAAAAAAAATAGTACATTTTTATAAACTAGGATAAAAATAATAACGTACATTTAAAAAAATATTAACATCCAACGATCATTTACAAAGTTACGGGCATTTTAATTTTGGAGTGGGAGGGTCTTCTAGCCCTTACTCGCAAAACGAAAATTTGTATGCATTACAACGGTTTATCCAATTACAACGGTTTTTTTACATGTGGAATTAAATCTTCATTGGTGCTGATTGTGCGAAGAATATAATCTAAATCTAGATCCTTATTTGGTTTTAGTACAACCTAATCTTACACATGCATTTCGCGTAGGTTTTTGTTTATGTTCCTACACAGAAACCGAGAACCTTTGCAGGATTTAATTCATCAAAAATCTTCTTTGGGAAACCTTTGTATAGTAGTAAACGTTATTTCGTTTATAAGTGAAGACTGTAGCCCACATATCACTTTTAAATAGTTACCTATTATGAAGCACATGGAGTTAAAAATTGCGCTACAGTCTACACGAAATAACGTATGGTGTTTACATAAAACGTCATCCTTAATAAATCACCAATATTAGGTGGTCTTAAGTAACGCAATGGCCATTCGATGGCGCACGTTTGAAGGAGTTTTTGGCACTTAGCCCAATTGTTAATTCCACGCCTATTTATGAATTAATACTTTACGTATTTTTATTAATTTACCTATAGTTGACTGCAGTGTAGGTAATAATTATGCTGGTAAGTGACGATCTATGTGTATCAATTATATTGATGTCTGCCAATTATATCGATCTATGTCTATCAATTATATCTATATCTATCAATTATAACGATGTATGCAGTTAAGTACTGCCACAGAACACAAAATGGCACTGCATAGCATCGCACTGAAAAGCTAAAACATTATTGGTAGTATAGCGTCTGCTATGACAATTTTGCCACGGAGAAAAGTTTATAGTAGGTATGCAATCTGGGGATAAAGAGCTGTATAAATATGGGAACTATATTTTCTATCACCAAAATTTATATTTGTCATCAAGTTGTATCACCTAATAAATAGATCTATCGCCACGAAATATTTTCGTTCTCAGATAAACAAAAATTGTTCCCAGGTATGAATTATCAAATTAATGTTAATATATGTGTAAAATATAAGAGATCGATAATCAATAAAATCATATTGCATTACATGAATATAAACTTCGTTCTTATAATAACAGTTTTGTACTTAAATAATAGCTCAGTGCTCAGAATGGTAGATCTGTCACCAAATAAATCGATTATCGATCCCTGACTGCGACTCCGTCGACATGCTCTTGGAGGGGAAGAGGGTGACGGGCTAAGGAGTTTTCCTAGGTCCCATGTGCACCTATAGGTAAATAGGTTAAGGTTATTTTCCTTTTTTGACCACCCAGAAATAGACGGAGCCCCGCTTCGCGGGGCTCCGTCGACATGCTCTTGTAGGGGAAGAGGGTGACGGCTAAGGAGTTTTCCTAGATCCCCCACTTTTTCTTAGGCTATAGTCGTAAATTCTTATATAAAGTTAACACATAAGCTCAAAAAATAAAAAAAATTATAAACATAATATGATTTATTGGTGATCTCTTTAAATTATTTTGCTTAAATACTTATTAGGACACACCTATTATAATACATACAAAAACATTTATTTGGTACTAGACCTTATATCTCAGGATTTTAGGTGATTTATTGTGGAACTGATTTTGCATTGTTGGTGACTACATTTTGGTGACAGATCTACTATTTTGAGGACAAACCCTGTTATTTAAGAAACACAAAACTAATTAAATTGGTGATAGCTTAAATGATACCCTATAAATATTTCAATCCACGACGTCGCGCCCCACTCTGTCAAAATCGCTTATGTTTCATTCGATTTATATGGAGTTTGACAAAAGTGGGGCGCGTGGATTGAAATATCTATATCTCCTGCCCATGCTAGGAAGGCTAGACGAGAAGGTTTTAAACCTGAAGACCACAATGTACCTACAACGCCAGGGAGATCTAAAAACAAATCAGCATAATATTATGACATCAGGTCTTCAGCATAGTAAGCCGTAAAAACTATAATAGTGTATTGACCACTCAAGCGTAAACTTTACGAATTTTTGTAATATCTTTATAATAATAGGCCATCAACTTTCTTTGTTATTTATGAAACATCTTTGTAAGTAGAATTTATGAACTAAAATCGCACCGGAACGCTAAATCGTTTGGCGTCTTTGCTGGTAGGGTGGTAACTATAGTCACGGCCGAAGCCTCCCACCAGACCAGACTTGAGCCAATTTAGAAATTATAAAATTCCAAAGTGGCCCGTGGCGGGAATCGAACCCGTGACCTCCCACTCGAATCCGAGCGCGCCGCCACTGCGCCAGGGAGGTTGTCAAACAAGTTTAAAATACTATTTTTTTTTTATTTAACCAATTTCGAAATTCACATAAGGGCACATAGGAAATCTTAACGCGTTTCATAAAAAAAATCGCCCTGTGTATGATTTATATCACACTACAATCGAAGGCGAAAGTTTTATGTAAGTTTACAAGAGTGCTTTTACTTATGTTTGTTACTGATTCACGACGCAACTACTTAACTGATTTGGCTGCAACAAGGAATAAAGATAGATCATATCCTGGATTTAATGCTACTTTTTATCCCGAATTAATCATGGTTTTTGCGGGATTATGAAATACCGAAATTCACGCAGGCGGAGCCGCAGGTGTCCGCTAGTCACTACATAATTTCCTACCTACAATCACACGAGTTTGGGAATGACATGATATATTATAATAGCATAGTATATTAGGTACTTGTATTTAACGGCCTACAAGCCGTATTTAGGTGATTTTGAATGAAGTTTTATGCAAAAACTATAAAGACAATTACTTTCAAATTTACACGTCATGTATTTTGGGTCTTTAATCTAAAATCGCTAAGAAGCAGAAACACGATTGGATAAAATTTTCTCGATAGAAAGTTCTCCCAAAAGTTACTCCAAAATTTCAGTTTTTCTAGTTTTTATCGGACATTGGATGTAATTGTAATTTTTGTTTTAAAGTGTCGGTAATAATAATATCCAAAAACGCTAAGAAACAGATTTTTGATAACCAGCTTAGTTTTTGAGTAATTAGGTAAAAGGTCGTTTTTCTGTTATATTCTTCCGCGACGCTGCATATCGCACCTACCAAATCTCCGTGAGAGTGAGAAGGACAAAAATAAATTCAACAAAAATCCCCTTAATCCATCTTTTCAGATTCAGTGACCTTCCTTTATACCAATAGACCTCCTGCTTTGATTCTTGACATTTTACGCTCAACATATAGAACAACTTTGTTAACATATTAAAGAAAAACAATCCCTAATAAAATTATTTCAAAGTACCTACTACTTATAATATACTTACTTACTTTACGAATAGTACCTACTCGTACTAAATGAAATATTGAGGTAATAAACGGACCGTTTCTTTGTTACAGGATAAATTGCTCAATAAATTGGAAGAAAATGAGCCTGAACTTGCCACTTCACCTGAGGAAGAAGTAAGTGGTTGTTGTTGCTTTATTGTTGTTGGTATGATAAAATAAAATAGATAATAAACTCGATTAAATAGGTCGTGAACAGCATGTCCAACTCACACAGCGAATTATAAAATAAATATATATTATTATACGTAATATGTAATGGTTAAAATGATTCAGTGGTTACTGTATTACAAACAACATGTCAAAATAATTAGTTTCGATTCCATTTCAGAGACGTAAACGACATGCGAACGATTTATGCATAAGTCCAAATAGGTCCTGGATGCCTATGATAATAATATTATGGCAATTAGTACGGACTAAAAAAAGATTTTGCAAAAAACACCTAAACAAACACAATTTCTTCATTTTCCGCATGGCCGTATGGCCTTATAATACTTTTTTATTCTCGGTGCAAACCTGCTTCTCGATGCAAACCTGCTTTCCGACCTGGCGGTAGAGTTTTGACTTTTCGAGCCTTTTATTATTGAGGCCTATGTGAAAATAAATATTTTCATTTTCATTTACCTGGTTTCTGTTCCAGTGCGTAATATGCGTGAATGCGAAAGCGACGATGCAAACATCGCCATGCGGCCACCGGGTGGTCTGCCGGCGGTGCTTCGTGAAGACCATCCAGATGGCGGTCAGCCAGCGCCTGCTGCCGCTGCGCTGCGTCATCTGCCGCGCGAAGATCCTGCGGCTGCGGCAGGCGCCTCGCTTGGTGACCAGCAAGAGTTGGCAAGTGAGTACCGACCAGATGGCGGTCAGCCAGCGCCTGCTGCCGCTGCGCTGCGTCATCTTCCGCGCGAAGATCCTGCGGCTGCGGCAGGCGCCTCGCTTGGTGACCAGCAAGAGTTGGCAAGTGAGTACCGACCAGATGGCGGCAGCCAGCGCCTGCTGCCACTGCGCTGTGTCATCTGCCGCGCGAAGATCCTGCGGCTGCGGCAGGCACCTCGCTTGGTGACCAGCAAGAGTTGGCAAGTGAGTACCGACCAGATGGCGGTCAGCCAGCGCCTGCGGCCGCTGAGTTGCGTCATCTGCCGCGTGATGATCCTGCGGCTGCGGCAGGCGCCTCGCTTGGTGACCAGCAAGAGGTGGCAAGTGAGTACCGACCAGATGGCGGCAGCCAGCGCCTGCTGCCACTGCGCTGTGTCATCTGCCGCGCGAAGATCCTGCGGCTGCGGCAGGCACCTCGCTTGGTGACCAGCAAGAGTTGGCAAGTGAGTACCGACCAGATGGCGGTCAGCCAGCGCCTGCGGCCGCTGAGTTGCGTCATCTGCCGCGTGATGATCCTGCGGCTGCGGCAGGCGCCTCGCTTGGTGACCAGCAAGAGGTGGCAAGTGAGTACCGCCCATATGGTGGTCACTTGGTCAGCCAGCGCGTGCTAGTGCCCACTCTCTTAATCAAATAATTCTCTCAATTTATTAATGGTGAATTAAGGAAATGGTGTAAACACCATTAAAAGCCTGCCACAAGATTAGTTGCCTCAATCCTCAAAGCTGAGGAGACGAGTCATGAAGAAGAACTAATTTATTATCATTATGATTTCCAGGTGTCGAGTGGCAGTGGAAAGTCGTGGGGCGTGCCCGGCTCGGTGTCGTCGTACTCGGTGGGCGCCAGGTCGGTGCCGGCCTCCGCGTCGCTCTACTCCGTCACGAGTGGCGAGTCTTCCCTTTCAGGTAGCTATAACAATTCCTCTTTAATAAACCTTCCGAATTCTTCTACTTTTTAGGATATTGTTACAAAAGAGCTGACAAAGTGACTTTATTATTTAGCGTCCGCTGTCTTATATGGCATACCTAGTTAAAAATTTTACAGACTGTACATTTCTGTTGCCGCTTTAACTACAAATTAAAGAGGGTCTCCAAGAGCGCAAGCGATTAAGCGTTCCGGTGCTACGCTGTGTGTTTCGGGTTACTGGCCAATACGATAACATCCTGGCTGCATCGTTAGAGGTCATCAATTGACATTGCAGTCAAGAAGTTGTGCGTAAAAAAATACAAACTTAAAGGTACCTACGTTTTGACAATTCCAGGCGTGTCTTCCGTGTCGTCAAACAGCGGCGGCAATGTGAGCGTCACCAACAACGGCTGCTCCACCAAGCTGTGCGGCGGCGCCAAGTGCGGCGGCGCGTGCCTGGGCGCCGTGCCGCGCGTGCCCGCCGCCGCGCCGCCGCAGCCGCGCCAGCCCGCCTCCAACGCCTTGCGGCGCTCGCAGCACCACAGCATGAAGGTGCGAGCGATGTTTATACACCCTGTACAACAACGGCTGCTCCACCGAGCTGTGCGGCGGCGCGTGCCTGGGCGCCGTGCCGCGCGTGCCCGCCGCCGCGCCGCCGCAGCCGCGCCAGCCCGCCTCCAACGCCTTGCGGCGCTCGCAGCACCACAGCATGAAGGTGCGAGCGATGTTTATACACCCTGTACAACAACGGCTGCTCCACCGAGCTGTGCGGCGGCGCGTGCCTGGGCGCCGTGCCGCGCGTGCCCGCCGCCGCGCCGCCGCAGCCGCGCCAGCCCGCCTCCAACGCCTTGCGGCGCTCGCAGCACCACAGCATGAAGGTGCGAGCGATGTTTATACACCCTGTACAACAACGGCTGCTCCACCGAGCTGTGCGGCGGCGCGTGCCTGGGCGCCGTGCCGCGCGTGCCCGCCGCCGCGCCGCCGCAGCCGCGCCAGCCCGCCTCCAACGCCTTGCGGCGCTCGCAGCACCACAGCATGAAGGTGCGAGCGATGTTCATACACCCTGTACAATCACGGCTGCTCCACCGAGCTGTGCGGCGGCGCGTGCCTGGGCGCCGTGCCGCGCGTGCCCGCCGCCGCGCCGCCGCAGCCGCGCCAGCCCGCCTCCAACGCCTTGCGGCGCTCGCAGCACCACAGCATGAAGGTGCGAGCGATGTTTATACACCCTGTACAATCACGGCTGCTCCACCGAGCTGTGCGGCGGCGCGTGCCTGGGCGCCGTGCCGCGCGTGCCCGCCGCCGCGCCGCCGCAGCCGCGCCAGCCCGCCTCCAACGCCTTGCGGCGCTCGCAGCACCACAGCATGAAGGTGCGAGCGATGTTTATACACCCTGTACAATCACGGCTACTCCACCGAGCTGTGCGGCGGCGCGTGCCTGGGCGCCGTGCCGCGCGTGCCCGCCGCCGCGCCGCCGCAGCCGCGCCAGCCCGCCTCCAACGCCTTGCGGCGCTCGCAGCACCACAGCATGAAGGTGCGAGCGATGTTTATACACCCTGTACAACAACGGCTGCTCCACCGAGCTGTGCGGCGGCGCGTGCCTGGGCGCCGTGCCGCGCGTGCCCGCCGCCGCGCCGCCGCAGCCGCGCCAGCCCGCCTCCAACGCCTTGCGGCGCTCGCAGCACCACAGCATGAAGGTGCGAGCGATGTTTATACACCCTGTACAACAACGGCTGCTCCACCGAGCTGTGCGGCGGCGCGTGCCTGGGCGCCGTGCCGCGCGTGCCCGCCGCCGCGCCGCCGCAGCCGCGCCAGCCCGCCTCCAACGCCTTGCGGCGCTCGCAGCACCACAGCATGAAGGTGCGAGCGATGTTTATACACCCTGTACAACAACGGCTGCTCCACCGAGCTGTGCGGCGGCGCGTGCCTGGGCGCCGTGCCGCGCGTGCCCGCCGCCGCGCCGCCGCAGCCGCGCCAGCCCGCCTCCAACGCCTTGCGGCGCTCGCAGCACCACAGCATGAAGGTGCGAGCGATGTTCATACACCCTGTACAATCACGGCTGCTCCACCGAGCTGTGCGGCGGCGCGTGCCTGGGCGCCGTGCCGCGCGTGCCCGCCGCCGCGCCGCCGCAGCCGCGCCAGCCCGCCTCCAACGCCTTGCGGCGCTCGCAGCACCACAGCATGAAGGTGCGAGCGATGTTTATACACCCTGTACAATCACGGCTACTCCACCGAGCTGTGCGGCGGCGCGTGCCTGGGCGCCGTGCCGCGCGTGCCCGCCGCCGCGCCGCCGCAGCCGCGCCAGCCCGCCTCCAACGCCTTGCGGCGCTCGCAGCACCACAGCATGAAGGTGCGAGCGATGTTTATACACCCTGTACAATCACGGCTGCTCCACCGAGCTGTGCGGCGGCGCGTGCCTGGGCGCCGTGCCGCGCGTGCCCGCCGCCGCGCCGCCGCAGCCGCGCCAGCCCGCCTCCAACGCCTTGCGGCGCTCGCAGCACCACAGCATGAAGGTGCGAGCGATGTTTATACACCCTGTACAATCACGGCTACTCCACCGAGCTGTGCGGCGGCGCGTGCCTGGGCGCCGTGCCGCGCGTGCCCGCCGCCGCGCCGCCGCAGCCGCGCCAGCCCGCCTCCAACGCCTTGCGGCGCTCGCAGCACCACAGCATGAAGGTGCGAGCGATGTTTATACACCCTGTACAATCACGGCTGCTCCACCGAGCTGTGCGGCGGCGCGTGCCTGGGCGCCGTGCCGCGCGTGCCCGCCGCCGCGCCGCCGCAGCCGCGCCAGCCCGCCTCCAACGCCTTGCGGCGCTCGCAGCACCACAGCATGAAGGTGCGAGCGATGTTTATACACCCTGTACAACAACGGCTGCTCCACCGAGCTGTGCGGCGGCGCGTGCCTGGGCGCCGTGCCGCGCGTGCCCGCCGCCGCGCCGCCGCAGCCGCGCCAGCCCGCCTCCAACGCCTTGCGGCGCTCGCAGCACCACAGCATGAAGGTGCGAGCGATGTTTATACACCCTGTACAATCACGGCTGCTCCACCGAGCTGTGCGGCGGCGCGTGCCTGGGCGCCGTGCCGCGCGTGCCCGCCGCCGCGCCGCCGCAGCCGCGCCAGCCCGCCTCCAACGCCTTGCGGCGCTCGCAGCACCACAGCATGAAGGTGCGAGCGATGTTTATACACCCTGTACAACAACGGCTGCTCCACCGAGCTGTGCGGCGGCGCGTGCCTGGGCGCCGTGCCGCGCGTGCCCGCCGCCGCGCCGCCGCAGCCGCGCCAGCCCGCCTCCAACGCCTTGCGGCGCTCGCAGCACCACAGCATGAAGGTGCGAGCGATGTTCATACACCCTGTACAATCACGGCTGCTCCACCGAGCTGTGCGGCGGCGCGTGCCTGGGCGCCGTGCCGCGCGTGCCCGCCGCCGCGCCGCCGCAGCCGCGCCAGCTCGCCTCCAACGCCTTGCGGCGCTCGCAGCACCACAGCATGAAGGTGCGAGCGATGTTCAAACACCCTGTACAACAACGGCTGCTCCACCGAGCTGTGCGGCGGCGCGTGCCTGGGCGCCGTGCCGCGCGTGCCCGCCGCCGCGCCGCCGCAGCCGCGCCAGCCCGCCTCCAACGCCTTGCGGCGCTCGCAGCACCACAGCATGAAGGTGCGAGCGATGTTTATACACCCTGTACAACAACGGCTGCTCCACCGAGCTGTGCGGCGGCGCGTGCCTGGGCGCCGTGCCGCGCGTGCCCGCCGCCGCGCCGCCGCAGCCGCGCCAGCCCGCCTCCAACGCCTTGCGGCGCTCGCAGCACCACAGCATGAAGGTGCGAGCGATGTTTATACACCCTGTACAATCACGGCTGCTCCACCGAGCTGTGCGGCGGCGCGTGCCTGGGCGCCGTGCCGCGCGTGCCCGCCGCCGCGCCGCCGCAGCCGCGCCAGCCCGCCTCCAACGCCTTGCGGCGCTCGCAGCACCACAGCATGAAGGTGCGAGCGATGTTTATACACCCTGTACAATCACGGCTGCTCCACCGAGCTGTGCGGCGGCGCGTGCCTGGGCGCCGTGCCGCGCGTGCCCGCCGCCGCGCCGCCGCAGCCGCGCCAGCCCGCCTCCAACGCCTTGCGGCGCTCGCAGCACCACAGCATGAAGGTGCGAGCGATGTTTATACACCCTGTACAACAACGGCTGCTCCACCGAGCTGTGCGGCGGCGCGTGCCTGGGCGCCGTGCCGCGCGTGCCCGCCGCCGCGCCGCCGCAGCCGCGCCAGCCCGCCTCCAACGCCTTGCGGCGCTCGCAGCACCACAGCATGAAGGTGCGAGCGATGTTTATACACCCTGTACAACAACGGCTGCTCCACCGAGCTGTGCGGCGGCGCGTGCCTGGGCGCCGTGCCGCGCGTGCCCGCCGCCGCGCCGCCGCAGCCGCGCCAGCCCGCCTCCAACGCCTTGCGGCGCTCGCAGCACCACAGCATGAAGGTGCGAGCGATGTTCATACACCCTGTACAATCACGGCTGCTCCACCGAGCTGTGCGGCGGCGCGTGCCTGGGCGCCGTGCCGCGCGTGCCCGCCGCCGCGCCGCCGCAGCCGCGCCAGCCCGCCTCCAACGCCTTGCGGCGCTCGCAGCACCACAGCATGAAGGTGCGAGCGATGTTCAAACATCCTGTACAACAACGGCTGCTCCACCGAGCTGTGCGGCGGCGCGTGCCTGGGCGCCGTGCCGCGCGTGCCCGCCGCCGCGCCGCCGCAGCCGCGCCAGCCCGCCTCCAACGCCTTGCGGCGCTCGCAGCACCACAGCATGAAGGTGCGAGCGATGTTTATACACCCTGTACAACAACGGCTGCTCCACCGAGCTGTGCGGCGGCGCGTGCCTGGGCGCCGTGCCGCGCGTGCCCGCCGCCGCGCCGCCGCAGCCGCGCCAGCCCGCCTCCAACGCCTTGCGGCGCTCGCAGCACCACAGCATGAAGGTGCGAGCGATGTTTATACACCCTGTACAACAACGGCTGCTCCACCGAGCTGTGCGGCGGCGCGTGCCTGGGCGCCGTGCCGCGCGTGCCCGCCGCCGCGCCGCCGCAGCCGCGCCAGCCCGCCTCCAACGCCTTGCGGCGCTCGCAGCACCACAGCATGAAGGTGCGAGCGATGTTCATACACCCTGTACAATCACGGCTGCTCCACCGAGCTGTGCGGCGGCGCGTGCCTGGGCGCCGTGCCGCGCGTGCCCGCCGCCGCGCCGCCGCAGCCGCGCCAGCCCGCCTCCAACGCCTTGCGGCGCTCGCAGCACCACAGCATGAAGGTGCGAGCGATGTTCATACACCCTGTACAATCACGGCTGCTCCACCGAGCTGTGCGGCGGCGCGTGCCTGGGCGCCGTGCCGCGCATGCCCGCCGCCGCGCCGCCGCAGCCGCGCCAGCCCGCCTCCAACGCCTTGCGGCGCTCGCAGCACCACAGCATGAAGGTGCGAGCGATGTTCAAACACCCTGTACAACAACAGCTGCTCCACCGAGCTGTGCGGCGGCGCGTGCCTGGGCGCCGTGCCGCGCGTGCCCGCCGCCGCGCCGCCGCAGCCGCGCCAGCCCGCCTCCAACGCCTTGCGGCGCTCGCAGCACCACAGCATGAAGGTGCGAGCGATGTTCATACACCCTGTACGAACACCGCGCCAGCCCGACTCCAACATGTGTTCATACACCCACCTAACCTAACCTAATCTAACCTAACCTTACCTACCCACCTATTATGCCCACAACGGTAGACGCCACCTTTCAGAGCTCATGAGGAAACCTGCCCGAATTGCAGCTGCAGCCACAAGATACATTTACGATCGTTGTAGAAAAACGTAGATCACTTAAAATTTTAATTGTAATGAAATAAAAAAGAGTATCTAGATAGTAGTACCTACGATTATCTAGATAGTAGTAGAGCTATACGATTATGTATGTTAGATAAGTCATAGCGTTAAGCAGTCGTCGCTCGTTTCAGGCGCGACTGCAGGACTACCAGGTGCACAGCTACACGGGCGGCCCGGCCGGTGAGCCGCAGCCCTCGGGTAGACTCCCTCCGATCCGCGAATTTCAAAGAGAATTTCGCGAAGGACGCCGCGAAAGCGCCGCCGCCGCTTCAGCGTCGACTAGAATAAGGTACTACTACCCTTTTGCAAAGCTTTGCCGATGACTTCCCCTCCCACTTCAAATTACCTCAACCCGCGCTCGTCCGTTATCAGGCGAATTCGGGCTGCGGTAGTATGAAGTGGGAGGAGAAGTCATCGGCAAAGCTTATGCAAACGGAATTCGTACTTCTTGGGTTTTCCTAAAATCTACTTATTTCAAGAAAGATAAATATTATCTTACTTACTCGTATCGTACTTCGGAATAAACCTAATTTCTTTCCAGGTGTGCACAAAAAATCGTAACGCAGCTAGAAACGAGCCCACAGAAGAATAAGCAACACTTTTTCCGACCCCTAAAACCTCCTAATAAAGATGAAACCCCGCCTAAATCAAGAGATCACAGCAAAGAGACTGACAAGAAAAAGGAAAACCCCAAAGCGAAACCCAAAAAAGAAGAAAAGAAAAAGAAAGAGCCAGATGAAAATGCAAAACAAGGCGATAAGAATAAAAAAGACGAAGCCAATGATAATAAAAAGAACGAACTCGCCGAAAAGAAAAAGGAGGAAAAACTCAGACTTAAAGCGGAGAAAGAAGCCAAAAAAGAAGCTAAGCAACAAGCTAAAGAAGAAGAACGGCAAGCTAAACTCCTTGCCAAAGAGGAAGAAAGACAAGCGAAACTATTAGCAAAAGAAGAAAAGAAAAAAGCTAAAAAAGAGGCAAAACTAGCGGCGCAAGCCGAAAAAGAAAAAGCAAAATAATAAAATACCCTTAACATTTTTATATCTTAGGAACTTTTAGCCGTCTTTAGATTATAGATTCGGAAATCGTTCGAGGCAGGATAAAATAAAATTTCACAAATATTTTAAGCTCGTATTAGAATATAATACATTATTGTAATTAATCTTAATATATATAAATCTCGTGTCACGATGTTTGTCCGCGATGGACTCCTAAACTACTGAACCGATTATAATAAAATTCGCACACCATGTGCAGTTCGATCCAACTTGAGAGATAGGATAGTTTAAATCTCAAATTATAGTCGCAATTTTAATTTATTAATATAACAAAAACTTTAGCCACAGCAACGCGTGGCCGGGTCTGCTAGTATTATTATATTTAGCATGATGATTTCATTTCTATTTTTTTACTCTTTTTGTTACCTACCTTCTTTTGTATGATAAGGACAATATGAATTAAATAGATACGTTAGAAATAGGTAAAGATATATTATACGTAGATAAACATTATGTTACCGAGTAGTGCATTAACCAAATTGCTCTTACATTGTTATACTTTTAATTTGGAATGTTAAAACATAATAATATTATAAATATAGTTTTAAAACCCGAAGGTTATAAAAGCAATGTTATTAAAGTAGATGTTGGATCATAGTCGGAATATTACAAACTGCGAAGACTGAACGAATGAGATAAAGAAATCATATCTTTTTGTAATTTGTGTGTAACAGTCGTAATTAGGAGCTCTTTGCGTAACTGCATTGCCAAAGAATTTATTAACTGATCTTATTATGATCCCACCATCGTGCACGTAATCTGAAACCACAAGAAGTTAGGAGGGTAGTTCATAAAAGTTGCCGAATGCTTCACTTCTGCTTCTGCGTTCTTACTTTTTATGGCTATCGCAAAGTGGGCGCGGCATGGCAAGGGATTTCAACTTTTACCAACGGACGTTCAAACGTGTCTTCATAGAAATACGACATAAACTGCTGTGCTTCAAAATAATCCCGCGGCATCGAAAGGAGTCATGGCATGCATGTGTGGCTGTGCCATTGATTAAACATATTTATAAAGGATCCGCACTTGTCAAAACTGTAAAATGGCGCTAATGTGAGCGACTGACAGCGCTATGTGCTGTCAGCGGTAGGTACCGAAATGTACGGGCAGTAACGACGCGCGACGCTATTCTTGATAAATTTTTGGCTTCGTACGTCATGTTCATCCGTTGCATATTATTTCCCGTCCTCTTAGCGTAGCGTATTTCGTCATTGGGCTGTGCGCTGACTTACGGCATAATCCATTGCCATGCCGTGACCAGTGTGCGGTAGCCTTTATGCTCAGTGCAACGGTCTGCCTCCCAAATTCAAATTTTATTTGATTTTTCCTAATAATATTGTAAAGGAATTAAATTTAATAAATTAATGTAAACTTTGCGGGCATGGGCGATTATGCTTTCTGCAAAATCAATCTTGACATCCATGAGATAGATGTCTTAATGAATCGTAATTGGACGCAGCATAATAATAAGGGTATCATTTAAGCTATCACCAATTTAATTAGTTTTGTGTTTCTTAAATAATAGGGTTTGTCCTCAAAATAGTAGATCTGTCACCAAAATGTAGTCACCAAACAATGCAAAATCAGTTCCACAATAAATCTCCTAAAATCCTGAGATATAAGGTCTAGTACCAAATAAATGTTTTTGTATGTATTATAATAGGTGTGTCCTAATAAGTATTTAAGCAAACTAATTTAAAGAGATCACCAATAAATCATATTATGTGTATTATTTTTTTTATTTTTTGAGGTTATGTGTTAACTTTATTTAAGAATTTACGACTATAGCCTAAGAAAAAGTGGGGGATCTAGGAAAACTCCTTAGCCGTCACCCTCTTCCCCTCCAAGAACATGTCGACGGAGCCCCGCTTCGCGGGGCTCCTATTTCTGGGTGGTCAAAAAAGGAAAATAACCTTAACCTATTTACCTATAGGTGCACATGGGACCTAGGAAAACTCCTTAGCCGTCACCCTCTTCCCCTCCAAGAGCATGTCGACGGAGTCGCAGTCAGGGATCGATAATCGATTTATTTGGTGACAGATCTACCATTCTGAGCACAGAGCTATTATTTAAGTACAAAACTGTTATTATAAGAACGAAGTTTATATTCATGTAATGCAATATAATTTTATTGGTTATCGATCTCTTATATTTTACACATATTATATTAACATTAATTTGATAATTCATACCTGGGAACAATTTTTGTTTATCTGAGAACGAAAATATTTCGTGGCGATAGATCTATTTATTAGGTGATACAACTTGATGACAAATATAAATTTTGGTGATAGAAAATATAGTTCCCTAATAATAATCAGGCTTGTACACAGCTGAAAGTTTTAAGTACAAAATAACATTCACAGTTAAAAGATATACCCTGCTTACTTCTTGGGGGTCTCAGAATATGTATAAATAATAATATGTACTTAATTTCGACATTAAAAATAGAGAAGCTAGGTAATATTATTTTTCATTACGAGTATATAAGGATTTTCTTATTTACTGCTTATCAAAGTAGATCCAAATCCATAACAACTATGAGAATTACGTGACAATGAGGGTAATCAAACAAAAGCACGTCTGTACTGCGAACACTGACCTCTATTATACTAGTACTCTGGACTAAATCTTCTATCTTCTCTAATATATAAAATTCTCTCGCTTTTCTTTGTAACCAAACTCCTCCGAGACGGCTGGACCGATCGTCATGAAACTTTCAGGGTGTGATCTCTGGGTCCAGGAGCGGGTTGTTACCTATATTTGATGTCCCTAAACGGCACAACGAAGTTTGCCCGCAGCCCGGTCAGCTAGTCTTCTAATATATAAAATTCTCTCGATTTTCTTTATAACCAAACTCCTCCGAGACGGCTGGGCCGATCGTTATGAAATTGTCAGGGTATGATCTTTGGGTCCGGGAGTGTGACCTAAGTGAGACAGTCTGTCCCTAAGTGAGAAAAAAATTATATGGCAAAACAACGTTTGCCCGGTCAGCTAGCATTCTATACAATTGACAGTACCTTTTTCCGACTTGAAGCGCCTCCCAGGTCCCCGGTACTAAAACTTACATTTATAATTATTCAAATGAACGTCGTTGTGATTGTCAATTTATTTTAGTTCCATGGACGCTCACGCCAGATCACGCAACAATCAGCGCCAAAGATCAAGTGACTTGATTTTTACGTTACGTTACTTCATTCTGAAGTCCAGCGTATTGTATTATGGGGGTCAGTGACTGCAAACGAGTCACGAGGTAATATTTTAAAATATTATAATGTAGAATCATATCAAGTTGAGTTAGCATGAACTAGATAAGTGTTGAGGTTTTATTTTGTAAGGTTTCCACGTCGGAATCTATTGTCAATCGTTAGAAGTTTCCTGTAAAATAAATAACAATGTTACTTAAATCACTTGTGTTTTATTATTCCATAGAATAATTTTTGAATTTGGTCTAAACAACTCACCGTTATTCTGCCCTTTCAATCCCCATGTTTTGCTTCTATAAAAGCCTGTGTCACAAGCACTAGGAGTAGGACGTTTATGAGGCAATGGCTTATTTCACACACTACAAGATAACACTTGACTGCAATCCAATCTCACCTGTTTGGGCTTATTCTGTATTGTTAGTTAGCAACTCGCACAGGGTTAACTAAGAAAACAAAGGCAATAATCCTATGTTTGTGTTATTTATGCGAGTTTTTGAGAAATTTTGCAAGTGCTATTTGCTAACTGACGATACAGAATAAGCCCACCGATGTAACTACTAACTAAAGTTACACTGTTAAGTGACACTTTGTACTAAGTTGGAAGTGGTTGGTTGTGGTGGTGCATTGGTTGCTACACAGCTTCGCACCGGAACGCTTTACCCTTTGTGCCAAAATTCGGCTGATAGAATGGTGACCAGCCGCGACCGAAGCTTCCCACCAAACCAGCTCTAATAAGAGTTAAGTTGAGTTTAAATCAATTTACAAAATTAAAAATTCCGAATATTGTGAACAAAAAGTCCTAGTAGTTTCATAAACTCATATATTCACAACAAAACTTTAAAAGCTTACGAAAGAATCTCCAGGTGGTAGAATAAGGGAGCACAATTATTCCTCAAAAAAATATACACAAAAATCAAAAGGTTTCGCTTATCTACATAATTATTTGATAACTAAGTTTACTACAACACTGTATAAAACTAATCTTTGTAGTCATCACCGATGCGTTCAAGAATTTCATCACCAGCTTTCTTTTCAATGCGGAGATATTTGTTGACCATTGGCCTGTAGTAATAGGCTTGGTAGTCACTTCTCTCAGCCATTTTCTTGGTTACTTCCTTTTCTAAAGCCCTCAGTTTTTGCTTCTGGGCTTCTTCATCTATGTAATGAAGGAACTTTTCATATTCCTGTAAATTAGATAAGTTCTATGTAGAATAATACAAAACTAAATATTAATATTATGATGTGGGTATGGGATCTACAAAACGGAAAGGTTTGGTACACAATCCTCTTAAATAAAAACAATGAATCTATGCCTGAATCCATGTTTCCTATTGGATACTTTCTTTTCTTTTTTTTGACCTGTTAATTCCAATAAATCCTTCCTTATTCCTTTTTTAACATAGTAATATATGTGCAAACTTTTAGCTTTCTAGAATCAAAGGTAGCCTCTTATTTAATATGTCAGGAATTTCCGGTACTAAATAAGTCAGATCTTTCTGTTAATGAATGAGTCAGGAATTTCTGGTTATAAATAAGTAGGGACTTTTTGTCAATGAATAAGTAACATGGCTCAAGTTGTGGTCTATAACTCCCCCTTCTCATTCTTTGAGGTGACCCATGTACAGTAATTCGTGTAAAATTCAAATGATGATAATGAATTTTTGTTTTACTCTATACAAGTTAGTACTTGACTGCAAACTCACCTGATGGTAAGTGATTATAAAGCCTAAGATGTTATTGTACTAACTTGGAAGGGTCAGTAAATTTACCCCAACGGTTTCTACAAGCATCGCGTTGGAACACTAAATCGCTTCTCTGTGTGGCAACTAGCCACGGCCAAAGTCTCCCACCAGACTAGACCTGAGCCAAGTATAAAATTCCAAAGTGGACCGTGGGGGGAATCGAACCCGCGACCTCCAACCGGAAACCAAGCATGCTGCCACTGTTCCAGGGAGGTTGTTAAAGTTACAGTATTACCTGCTGAGGACTGTTGTGAACATATCTGGCAATAAATCTAGTGATGGGATGGCGGTGGTACTCCCAGTGCTTTGGCTCGTAGCCCTCAGGTATAGGTGTCAGCTCAGCTGGCCCAATGAACACATTGCTGTAGAAAATTATGGCGCCCATGGGAATCAGACCGACCATCAGGTAGTAATGAAACATGTCCTTGAATTTATGCCATTGCCACCTGGAAATATCAAAATAGTCTATATCTCTTTAGAAGCTTTAGCTTTTGAGCAAGAGAGGGACTTTCTAACACAGGGGCAATTTTAGTGCCCTAAAGAAAGATCCAGCTAAACTTCTTATCTAGTCTAAGGAGTTAGGTTACTAAAATAATAAAAAATTTATTTGATTTGATCGAGCTATAAAATAGGTATGTTTTTTTACAGTAAATACATAGTTGATAGAAATTACAGTTATATGGACATAATATTTATATTTTAAATAAAAGTTAGGAATTCCAAAATGTTTAAGGAAATTTGTTCGGCACATGGATACAATACTATTTTTTGTGTAACTTATCAGGAAAATAAAGAACTATATAGTTCTAAATATATATATTTTTTCTTTTTTTTATATAATAATAATAATATTTTTGAAATGTACTTATGTGGTATGTTCATTAAAAATCTCAGCCAAATCAGTTTATAAATTCATTTTGGCGTAAAGGACGTCCATAAAATCAATTGATGTTGAGATAAATTTACAACTATACTATGTGCTGGACAGTTTTGTGCCGGCCCCACATAACGTGGGAAAAGGGCAGGAAGATGATGAGACTCTAAGTTGGACAGGTCTGTTGGCCAATGCATATGTAAAGCTGAGCTAGATTAGATACTAGACGATGCTGTTTGAACCTGAAAATTGGTTAGGTAATCAGTCTGAGGAGGTCCTACCTGGATGGCTGTAAAGCCATTGTTCTAGGTCCATGGTCACTGGCCAACTTCTTGCCCACAGAAAAGTTTACATTTTGCACTACAAAAGGTGTCTTTACATTGTTTTTGAATAGATTTGTGCCGAAAGATCGGCCTAAAGCACTCCAGGAAACCATTTTTCAGGAAGTGTCAGAGCTGACAGACGACAGTGACAGACGACACTTGACAATAATGACACTGACAGTTGAGACAAGGCTGCCAACATATGAAGTAAGAAAATCTCTATGCTCAAGAAACCTGAACAAGAACCATAGAGTAAAGTAATGCAAGAACCCTAGAGAAAAGAAAAAAGTTGTTTTATCGTCACTGACAACTTCGTCTTCGGAGGAAGAAAAATGGCGGGAATAACAAAATCGTGGTAATGAGATTGTATTGTTATTAATTTCGACTTCGGATTAAATATTACATTGCGATCCGAAAGATAAAATGGATAAAATGGATATCGTGGTAATGAGATTGTATTGTTATTAATTTCGACTTCAGATTAAATATTACATTGCGATCCGAAAGATAAAATGGATATGGAACGATCAAAAAATGTGTAACAATGCACGTAGTTCACGAATCACGATGAATTTAGCGACAATTTTCCTAAATAGGTACGTGTACTACCCAAATATACATTTTTTGAACTTGGTCTCCAGAGATCCCATTTCATTCAATCTAGGTATATCAAGTATCGTATCACAATAATTACTAGTTGAGTGACCGAGCTTTGCTCGGTAGTATTAAAGCTACTTACCAATAGATGGCAGCAGGAGTTTACTGTAATAGTTTTACTTTAGCTCCAATAGATGTCAGGTATAGATTTATATATATATTTTTTGGTAAATACGACATTTTCTTAAAACGAATCCTAGCTAGATCAATTTATCGCCCCCAAAACCCCTTGTATACTAAATTTCATGAAAATCGTTCGAGCCGTTTCCGAGATTCAGATTATATAGAAATATATATATATACAAGAATTGCTCGTTTAAAGGTATAGGATATTATGCCATTTGGCTAGAGGCTGTTCTCGATAAAAGCACAATATTTAGGGTTCCGTACCCAAAGGGTAAAAAACGGGACACTATTGCCACCGAATATATAAATGTTAGTATAAAAATAATAACCTATTATGTACTACTTTTATACTAACATGTAGGTAGGTACATACTATTACTGAGACTTCACCATCTTCGAGAGACCACTTCGTGTGTGAGTCCAACTCGCACTTTGCCGATTATTCTTTTAAATATTTTCAGCAAGTATTTAATACTCTATTCCTTTACCTACTGCAAAAATATCTGCACTATAGTATAAAGAGTAGGTTGGTAAGTTAGATGGGCTTACATGATAAGTACGTCTTATGGGGTGTTTTAGGAATTTCGAACTACAAAAATCATGAATCATGATTTTTATATTAGACCTACAAGCACAAGTAAGAAAATATTTAATATAAGTAAGTACCTAAAATGAAAAAACATTAAATATTATAGTTTTATAGTTTTTGGGGTAGAGACGGAACCATTAGTGCACAAATCCGACTTGCACCAGACCGGTTTTTTAAATTGTTGTTAAAATAAATTGTCTATCATGATCTCCAGGTGGTAACTATACAAATATTTGAGGGAGCCTTATGGATTCTTTCAGAAAAATCATTCAAAACAATTATGTTTTTCTGTTGCCGCAATAAACAATTATTTTTATTGCTGCAATCATTCAAGGTTTACGCTACCACCTGTTGATACCTACGTACTGTAATAAACGATAATATAAAAAAACAACAGCAACCAACTGAAGTATTGATTTTTAGTTCGAGCATGCTCAGAACGAGGCTTGAGATAAGCCCACCCACTCACTGTTGTATTACGCAGTACTATCTACATAAAAACACCCATATTGGTTCTCCAACTCCTGGTAGAAAAGATCAGTGTAAAAAATTCTAAAGGAGCAAAGTGATCCTAAAATGTTTTGGTTTAATGAGTGATATGGAAGAGTTGCTTCAAGACATCTTCAAAGAAGCTACTGGACCGAAGTTGATTTCACTCAAAAAATCATGTCAGGATGCATTAGGTAAATTCTTACAGTCATAAATAAGTATTGTAAATTGTTAGAATATTATGGAGTAACTAAGTAAGTGCAGTGATAATAACACTTCGGATTTCGGCATGCCTAGTTATTAACTTTGATCCAGTGACGAGCTTGAACTTTTGACATTCAATCCCCATGACGTCATTGCTTGCAAATTTTCCGCAAACAATTTAAAGATGGAGATAAGGATTTAAAATACGAGTAGGTAGGTACCAAAAATAGGCATGTACCTATGAACTTAGGTATATTGTATTCAAGAAATAGGTGGTGAGTAGGTAGGTACTTTGAGGAATATAACTTAGATACAATTAAATCAATAACCCAATCTATTAGGTAGGTATGCTTTGGTACTCTGACTAAAATCTTAACTAATATGAAATCACACAATGATTACACAGAATAACAATGCAATACCAGACAAATCTTCCAAAACATAATAATGTCTCGACAAGTTTTGTGTTCTCCCCGATACTAGAGCATCAATTAACTACACAGTGTGATTGTACATCCGTGTTCCGGATTGCAACTGAGGAAAATCTTGGCCGATGTAAAAGCATTTGATGAGATATTGGTAGAAGCCGAGACTGGTAGAGACGTATCCGATTGACAATTGATCACGAGATCACTCTCTAACTTTTTAATTTCATTCCATGTTGTGATCGTTCTGCAGATATCTGTGGCGATCGTTGAGAAGTCATATTACTGCAGCTATCGAAGTCTGATGTTGGTATTTGCATGAAAGTGCGTCGAGTATTGCACAGTCCTTTACTATAACCTGCTTTGTTCCTATACGAATAGGCTTTGCTTCATGGGTGTGATCTATCCTATTATACTTGTAACTTGTGTGATGTATCCAGAAGCGCTATGTACGCAAGAAAGCAGCCGGCGGGCGTCGTTCGAGATCCGGCGCGCGTGCTTGCTGCCGCTGCAGCTCGCGCTCGAGACCAAGCGCCCTCGCCTCGTCGCCTTCGCGCTCCAGGGATTTCATGTGAGCATCAACACAGTCCATCAATTACTTTTGTAATAACGTTCCACAGAACGAGCTCGGCCACGTTTGTTAGTCTCCAAGAAGAGTTTACTGGGTACTAGGTACCTAGCGGCAGACATAATAGCGTAGGTACAAGTGTGCGTGCAAACTTAGGCGCACCCATACGCTCACTCTCTCATTCTGATAGGACATCAGCTCGACACAACCGGAGGGCGATCAGACGAAAGACCAACGGTATAACGGTATACTGCTCTGAGAGGCACGAGGCCCGAGGGTGAATCATCACCAATTTGCAAACTCCGGGACAGCTAGCCAGAAGCCAGGACCTCGTGATTTGCAATCGATCATGCTCTCCACTAGACCAACGATTAGGTACTATAGTGACTACACAGGAAAAACATAGACCTATTTTTATAAACCGTGGTTCCGTGCCTAGCTTGAAACATGAATGAATGTACTTCACAAGTTGCCCTAACTGCTGCTTTAGGTACCTTTGAAAATTTTACGAAGAAGATATCGTGGTAATGAGATTGAGAGTGAGAACGAGGAAGATGTCCTTGCTAAATCTTTATTGGCCCACGCCTTGGCCAATATGAAATGGACCTAAATGATCTTTATACATTTTGTAAGCTGTTCGTAAAATCATGGAGGTTAGAGGGATGTTAATAACAACATATATAATAATATTATGGTTGTTATAGAAAATTCTTCGCGATGATCGCTTCCACCGAGGCATTGAACCTGAAGATGATTCGCTGTGGATGCCATCCCAGCTGCTGTGTGCCACAACATCCGTCATGTACCATTTACCCGACACTCAGGTAAATTGTGAAATGCCGTCATTTTAAAATACGATTGCTGGGATATGAGTGATCACTGATGACACACCAATTGGCGTCAAGTAAATTTAAGCTTCCGAAAATTTCTGAGCACCAGATTGGCACCAGATTCCTCTGAAATCCCATGGTATATAGCCTCATTTGGTGACAGAAGGGCGGGCTCATTTTTTGCGCAACGAATCAGCCTAGCTTTTTCAGCCAGTACTCTTGGCACCATTTCACGCAGGCAAAACTTGTGTAGTAGGTAAGTAATTATAATAAATTAGGGACAAGTTTTATGGTATCATTTTCAAAAAAAAACTTGGAATCTTGAATCTTGCGAAAGATTCGTGAAACTTGTGGAACTCTGGACATCGTCCTTACGTGGATGGATTATCGTGAAGTTCTTCTTTGTTATTCGCACCGCAATAAGCCCTTGCGGCTAACTTTTTGTCCCTCCCCCTACAACACTTATCATCAGGTGTGCCACATATTGCAGTTGCAGTTGAGCCTTAGTCATGTACTTTTAGGTGCAAATATTCCGCATGTACCTGTCAATGGCGCTGTCTCCTCGCCGCACGCTCAACGGGCGGCTTTGCGTGTGGGCGTGCGGGCGGTGCGGCGAGGCAGCCAATGCGGCACCGCATGTCGCTGCTGCTGCGAGGGCCGCTGCCGCTCAGATGTTGAGGGCTTACTGCGCTCAGTTGGGTGAGTTTTTTGAGATGAAAAATTTCCGCATGTACCTGTCAATGGCGCTGTCTCCTCGCCGCACGCTCAACGGGCGGCTGTGTGTGTGGGCGTGCGGACGGTGCTGCGAGGCAGCTAACGCAGCACTGCATGTCGCTGCTGCTGCGAGGGCTGCTGCCGCTCAGATGTTGAGGGCTTACTGCGCTCAGTTGGGTGAGTTTTTTGAGATGAAAAATTTCCACATGTACTTTTCAATGGCGCTGTCTCCTCGCCGGAAGCTCAACGGCCGGCTGTGCGTTGGGCGTGCGGTCGGTGCGGCGAAGCAGCCAATGCGGCACCGCATGTCGCTGCTGCTGCGAGTAGGCTTGCCAGGTGTCCGGCTTTAGCCGGACATGTTAGGCTTTTTGCAGTCGCGTCCGGCCAAATATGTACGTGTTTGGCCTGTCCGGCTTTTGTCAGGCTTTTGACGAGCGCAGGGGCGAGCGGAGAGCAAACTATCTTCCGGCCCGCGATTCGCGCCGCGCCGCGCGTCACGAGTCACGAGTCACGACTCACGCGTGGCGTGCGTGAGCGTGGTTACCCCGCCCCGCTGCTCGCACCGTCCGCAGACAGGTTCGCGCCCGTTAGTCTGCCCTAGGAACGCGTGGCGTTTGCGCGTGCTTGGCGTGTGTTCACGTACAATTAAGTATTTCAGTTAGTGGCGACCGTATTTTTGGTGAGTTAGTTTTATATTTTCCTATTTGTAGCACCTGTTGACTCACAGAATTTCAACTGTCACTTTTTGCGTTGTTCCTATTTCGACACCCGCTGGACACCCGCATCATGGCGCTTTAGTACTTTGGCGCCGTTTTATCAGTCTGAAATGGTTTGTGTTTGACTTTTGAATAGAAACGTCATCTGTTTAAGTGTTGCAATGGATAGAAAAAATATTATAGTTCTCTATGGCCACAAGTTGTTCAAAGAAAAGTAAACTCTAACATTATCAAAATTTGGTTTTAAGTCGCCCGGAGCGGCGCGGTCCCCGGGGTCCGCGTGCCTGTATCGACGATGTACGTGTATTATTAGGCCGGTCCCCGGTGTCCTCGTGATATTGTGTTATTGACAAACCTCAAATACAAGTACAACATCTTTGTTTCAGATCTCTCTATTAGTCATGTCGAAAAGAAAATGTATATTTTCTGACAGTTTAAAAAGTCAATACAAGATGTTCAAATCTGGCAAAGAGCCATGGGACGCAAAATGTGTAATTTGTGATCAAATAATTTCCATTGCTAATAAGGGCAAAGCTGACTTAGAAAAGCATTTAAATACCGAAAAACACAAAATGAAGATTCGTAGTACGGCATCTACATCAAGAATTGATATTTTCATGGAATCCAATGCGAACTTAAATCTTCAACGGAGCGTTCGGGCCACAGAAGCTACTCTGGTTTATCATACCGTTAAACATCACGAATCATTTAACTCACTAGATTGCACAGCTCCACTTTGCAAGAGTATATATCCAGATTCGAAAATCGCAAAAGATGTAACCTGTTCCCGCTCAAAAGCTGAAGCTATCCTAAAAAATGTTTTAGGCCCATTTGCCCAAGAAAATATGTTAAAAGAAGTGTCAAAAATCAGATACTTGAGCGTCTCCACAGATAGTAGCAACCATGGTGCTATTAAGCTATTTCCTGTGCTTATACAATATTTCAACCCTGAAAAGGGAGGAATTCAAGTTAAATTACTGGAGCTACAGGCCTTACCGAACGAGACTGCTGAAACAATATCCACTTACATACACACCATTTTGACGGACAAAAACTTATTGGATAAATTAATAGCTTTTTCAGCGGACAACACCAATACTAACTTTGGCGGTAGAGAGAGAAGTGGGACCAACAGCGTCTACAGTAGACTCAAATCAGCTACTCAAAACGATGATATGGTCGGTGTTGGATGTATTGCACATATCTTCAGCAATTCCGTACATCACGCAATCGAATCTTTACCAATCTGTGTAGACAGCATAGTGATGCAAATGCACAACCATTTTGCCAGCTTCACAGTTCGTACTGAAGCTTTAAAAAAAGTTTGTTCAGAATTGGAAATTGATTTTAAACGTATGCTTAGCCATTCAAAAACCCGCTGGCTATCTCTTTATCCCGCCATAGAGAGAATCTTGCAAATGTACGAGCCATTAAAGTCATACTTTCTTTCACTGAGTTATCCGGCCAGAACATTGCAAATGTTTTTCGAAAATGACTTCTCTGAGTGTTATTTATGGCTCTTACATTCTTTCATGTCTATATACCAAAGCCGAATCAAACACACTGAAACTGCTGATATTTCTGTCAATGAAGTAATTGATCAGTGTTCGCAAGTAGTGGAAAATATAAACGAAAGATTGGAACAAAATTTTTGCCCAATGAAAGTGACCGAAATTTTACGGCGTTTATCGGAGGCTCGTCGGGATGAGGTAGAAGATTTTAAACAAAACATGAGAAGAATGTACAATATTGCCAAAGATTACCTGAATTCCTGGACCAGTGAATTTTGTACTGACCTAAAACACTTTCAGTGGATGACTTTAGCTAATATTCCAAGCTGGGAACAAGGGGCAAAAACGATAGACACTTTGTCTAGAAAAAATGTACAGTTAAATGACAATAAATTTTTTGATCAGTGGCAAAACTTCATAAAATTTTTAAAGCAACACGAAGATGACTCTGACTTTAAAAAGCTGTTGGCACATCAGAAGTGGACCTCGTATTTTAAATCATTTAATAATGAAGAATTTTATTCGGAACTGCTTAAGTTGGCAGAATATTATTTTGCAATACCAGGCCACAATGCCAACGTTGAAAGAGTTTTCTCTTTAATAAACGCCCAGTGGACAAAGGAACGCAGTAGACTACAAACAAATACAATTGCTAAGATGATGTTCTTGTTATGCAATTTAAAATTAACATGTAAAGAATTTTACGATATGATTTCTAAGGAAAACGAAATTCTTGACAAAGTAAGTGCAAGTGCCAAATATAACTAGATTTTGTTATTTTTTAAAGATTTTAAATTGTTCTATAAATACCTACTATAAAGTAAATTCTTACCTAGCCGTAAAATTAATATTATCTTTTTGTTACTTTCCAGAAGAATGATTATTTTTATTTGTTTTATTATATTTTTTAGTTTATAGTATTAAGAATGCCAAAAGAGAGCTATATTCATTTGTTTTTTTAGTTTTAATAATATTTAATTATCTACAAAAGACTGATGATCCATTTGTAAGTAAAACTGTAATAGTGTAACTTAATAAACATTTCAAATTCGTAAACGAGTTTTTTTATTATAAATATTATGTCCATCTTTTAATAAATATCGAATATCCTCACTTTTCACCACGTATAAATACTTTTTTCAACAGCCCAGCTGTAAAAACATTATGTTTGGCAATAAAAAAAACATGTCCGGCTTTTAGGCTAAAATGTCCGGCCTTATATAGTGCGCAGTCCGGCCTTTGCATTTTATGGCCTGGCAACCCTAGCTGCGAGGGCCGCTGTCGCTCAAATGTTGAGGGCTTACTGCGCTCAGTTGGGTGAGTCTTATTTAGGTGCAAATTTTCCGCATGTACCTGTCAAATGCGGCACCGCATGTCGCTGCTGCTGCGAGGGCCGCTGCCGCTCAGATGTTGAGGGCTTACTGTGCTCAGTTGGAAGAGTGTTTTTATACACTACAAGTAAGTAACAACGATGAAGCCAAAGATGTTATCATACTGACTTGGTACCCCTAACGGTTTTTAAACAGCATAGCTCCGCGCCGGTTCGCTAAATCGTTTGGCGGTGCGTTTTGCGATTGCTTCGTTTTAGCCGACGAACGTCCACTGTTGAACAAAGGCCTCCTGCAATGATAACCAGCTCATACGGTCCGTCGTCGTCGTCGTCGATGTAGTCAGTCCATCTGGTCGGGAGTCTGCCATTCAGTCTGCGCTTTCCCGTGCAGGGCGCCTTTCCAGCATTTTGGGTCCCCAACGTCCTTGTAGGGTGGTAACTAGCCACGGCTGAGACTTCCCACCAGATCAGACAGCTGTCCCTTAAGCAAGTGATAAATAGCGTTACTTCGCGAGGTAACGCTATTAGTCTTAGGTGGCTTAGGTGGCTGAGTTATTTCAGTAGTTATGAAGTTCTAAATTCGCCTGTGACGAGAATTGAACCTTTGACCTCCCACTCAAATCCGAGCGCTTTTCACAGGAAGGTCTATGCTAGGATGCTATAATTGATAAGCTAATTGTGGCCAGTGGTAATAAAATACACAATCATGCTGGTCGTGTTTCAGATGAGGAATGTCAAGAACTGCTGTCAGAAGGCTCGCCTCTGGGCAGGAACCACATAGTGGCCGTGGGGTGCTACAGCGAAGTCATACCAGTCATTCAGTACCTGTGCAGCAGGCTCTCAGAAACACAATTGTTAGTATGATCACTGGAGTAAACCATTGATGAATTTACTTAAAATGCTGTAGTTTCTATAATTACGAAAGATTCTTCTAAAGAATTGCCTTATTTATCTATTGCTGAGCATGTTTAACTGCAGATTACAAGAATCTAGGTTCGATCCCCAGGTCGGGCCTATAATGAAAAAAAATGAAAAAATATTTACGGGCCAATAAACTGATCGTAGTTCATTTCCATGTCTAGGGGAGCACGTTAAGCCAAAGATCACATACCTAATCTCTCTTGAGTTGTGCAGTCCCATCGGAATGAGATAATGAGGGAATCGGAATCATGTTCTGTGCAGGCGCTGTCTCCTACGCAGAGAGACTTTGTTTTACAATTTATAATTACGATTATAACAAAGTACTTTATAACAAAGGTTACGTCATCATAAATGAATTATGATAACTTAACCTTCGAAGACAGCCCCTACCTGAGTCTGTCTTTTCCAACATTATTGACGACTGACACACATTGTTTGAATTCTGTTAAGGTACTAATCATAATTCATTTTCATCAATCACTTAAAAAAGAATGTGTTCTTTCAGGATACCAAAACAGAATCCGTTAGCTTTATTCTTTTTGGACTGTCTTCTCACATTGATATCAAGTCTGTCAGAAAGAGTGAGTGGAAACTCACATTTCACTACGTTCCTGTGGCAGAAGTTTTGTCCATCACTCATATCGTTCTTGGGCACTCCAAGAGTTGACAAAAATATTAAATCGAGGTAAGAAAATTAAAAAAAATACATCACATAGACTTAAAGTTATAAATTTTTATAATTCCGTTTTCGTTTCAGAGAGCATGATGGACACTTGGTGGATGATTCTGGCAGAGGATCTGGTGCATTAGTTTGTGCCCCAAGTTTTAACAGCAAACAAGCCAAAGCTATTTACAGGTATTTTATAATAAACATTATGGCAACTTGATTTTACTTACAAGATTCTGATCTTAAATGGACCAAAGCATTATGAGCTTTGTTCTCGCACTCCAATATTCGCTCAAATCACTATAACACAAGAAATTCCTCAGAAAATGGTAACTCTTCAGGTTTTATAATTCCTTGACACAATATCATAGTAATGACAACAAAGGCAAAAGCAAATACACGCAAAAAGTCAAGTATGTCCGACTACTTTCGGATTCGTCCTTCTTCATTGAGCATGGTTGGGCGTCGTCGCGGAAAACTAGTCAGGCATGTCTAACTTTTCGCGTCACGTTAATTGTTACCATTACTGTAACTTCTCAGACATCCTGATTTCTACTTGACAACCAGCATATACAACAATTTTGTGTTGTGGAAATTCGTAGAGTAAAGTAAAATTGCATTCCTATGATATTTTTTTCTAGCATTGCCAATCAACTTGTTCGTCTCGTGGGCTCCACGTCGAATCTTAGACCAGTTCTCGAAGCATTGTACCACAGAATGCTGCTGTACCCGCCGGTGCAGCATCGCGTGGAGCCCCTGCGGAGTGTTCGCGAACTCCTGCACAATCCAAAGAGGCTGTGTCAACTCGTGCTCATAAAGAAAACAGATCATCCGGAACGACATAGCGATGATATGGCCATTGTAAGACTGTGAGTACGAGGTTTTCTATAACTTTGTCTGTTTAAGCAAGCACAGGTGTTTCTGGAATTCTATAGACATGGTTGACACCGTCGTCTTTTACTTGAATTCGCTTCAATTATCGCGTGGTATAATTAAATTTTTGTTTTAAAGGACAGATGTTATTAAGCTCTCACACCAAATTTTTTATCACCGGGTTCCCAATTGTTTCCCACTATGGAGGTTAAAGACGTGTTCACAACAAATTATCTCAGCTTCTTAAATATGTTTACGTAAACGTCCGATACGATTATGATACGCTTGGCGACTTAGCTCCTAGAATATGGAAGATAAACTATCATAGCATTATAATATTTATAGGATCATGGATGGAATTGAAGACTGCGGTAGAAGTGGTAACCCTGAAGTAGTAGCAGCGGCAGTAGAATGTGTTTTCTCACTCCTTGATGCATTGGAGAAACTTTGTTCTGGATCAGTGGAATATCTGCCACTGGATACAGCAACCCTCATACTGAATCACTGGCCAAAGTTGCAAGACGCTGATTATAGTGGGCCCTTGACTTACCAGACCTTGGCAAGATTACCTAGTCCCTATCGGTGAGATTTTTGGCTGACAGTTTTTGTAATAATGTTTGAATTGATCTTGAAAAGGCAAATATCATCTGTGTTTTGTATTTTATTTCAGAGATGTTGTTGCGGTTTTGCAAAGTAATGAATCTAAGGACCACGACTCATCAGGTTGGTTTTATAATTACTAAAAATACACATAATACGTATGGTAATATGAAGCTATAAATTCCTCGCATTCAATTCAATTCTTTCCTCAGCCTTATATCAACACTTGTATGAATAAAAATACAAAAACGAAGCTGTTCCATAATGGTGATTTATTAATCCCACGCAGATATAAAACAAATTAAGGAGACAATTAATTTGAAGCAGCCAGTTACAAATCTTCTAGTCAGGCCGCTAATCATGTGCGGGCTCTTTGTAGAGTCGTCACAGGTCATTAACATGTCCTTTATATCTCACCAGACACATCAGGTCCAGAAAACATAAGCTCTGGCAGTGAAGCCGAGGCTGATTCGGACGCAGACAACGTTTTCCTCCCATCGAGAGCAAACGACCCTGGATCGCCGAAAAACGCACAAAAGGAACCTTTTAACGGCAAAACTAAAACTGTCCCTAAGACATTAAATCTCGGAAGGTAATTTTTGTGAATATCTTTAAACGTACCTACTTATTCAAACGAATTTCAAAATTGTTCTTCTATTTCAGATGTACCGTTACAGAGTGTAACGTAGACTTGGAAAGACACAATGCAAGACAATTTGTTAAAACGCTGCTAAACTCCTTGCTGCCTAAGCTCATAAATCTGAGAACTTGTATTGAAGTAAGTACTGTCTACTATATTTGTGCGCCTGAAGTTATTTAGAGTAATTAAGAGTTTAAGAGTAATTAAATAAATGACATACTGTTACTTTTTTATCCATTACAAGTTAGTAATTGAGTTCAATTTTACTTGATGGTAAATGAAGATTTAGCCGAAGAGGTTATCGTACTAACTTGGAAAACGTAAATATAACCCTCATGGGCTTCTACACATTATCTCACCGGAACGATTAATCGAATGGTGATACGTCGTTGTTGGTAGAGTGCTATAAGCCGCTGCGCCAGTTGCTACCAGAACAGACCTTAATCAATATAGAAATAATAAAAGCCGAAAACCGTACCGGAAATCGAATCGAATTTGAGAGTAGAGTAATATTGAGAGTTCTGGACCAGAGATAAGAGCAGATAACGCCCGCACCAACACTTCTAGTAGGAGCATTTCAACCCATAGTCTCTCCGCCCAAGCACAAACCACTTAGGACAGTCCCTTACAGGGTGGAAAATCCCACGGCAGATAGGACCGCCGTCTCCAGGGCGTTGAACTCTGGGGCCCAGAACTCTCTGGTCCAGAACTCTCCATATTACTCGACTAAGGAGATCGTCTTTATTAATGCATTAATGTTATTTGTGGAAAGGTGGATGAAGCGATGCAAGACTTCGCCTCTAAATGCTGCCAACACAACGCGTCGCAGCCCCCAGCCACAGCTTGCATCATGAACGCCGATGGAGTGTACTTGGCTACCTACGCTGCACTTCTTCTTACCTTGAAACAGAGGCGCACCAGATATTATACAGACACCAACGTGAGTCCATAAATAGTGTATAACTTGTTAAGTTCATGGTCTTTTATTACTCCTACTTCTATATTGTGTTCTTGGATATCTATTTTGCCTTCTTCCTCTTTGGCATTTTTGAGAATTTGGATTCTCTTTGAATTTGGAGTTTCGTACTACGACATCGACGTACTACTTCAAAAAGTCCAACATCAAATCAATCACATATTCCTTAAGTTTTAGAAATAGTTATATTTACACTGGAACAACCACAATTGAAGGCATCAATGTCATCTAAATAAAGATTTCCATGATGGTATAAGAATCTATAACTGTTTTAATTTTAGAAAATTCCGGTGCCACTAACAGAAGACGAATTTGTGGATGAAGTGCAGGGAAGTGGAGTTTTGGTATATTTGTCTGCCACGTGGCTTCGGGAGCTATACCAACAAGTCCTCGCTACGGATTTGCTGAAAGACGTAGCGACCGCTGATCACCCTCTCATACATCTTTTGTCAGGTAGCCATTACCATCATTTTTTAGGTTTCATAAAAAATAAATAAAGCGGCAATTCAATCTGATCTCAAACTATAAATATATTCAGAAGCGATTTGTATTTCCTTTCCAGATTTAGGAGGACTAGACCAAAGCCCAGTGATGTCAGATTGGCAAAAACTAAAAGAAGTATCCATGATTTATAACAACACCAATGATTCACCTCAGTACCAGGCCAGCTTACGTTGGTCTAGAAGGTAAACGTCAACAAATAGTAGAATCAATCAAATTGAAAAGAAATGTTCCCCAGCCAAATGAATTTTAAGAATCCAATGAACATGTTTTTAAAGAGTCATTAAAATTTCAGGATACTAACATGTATTTGGGATTCAATGGTGACGGTACTCAGTGTTCCCCTAACCGGGTACAGAAATAAGAAACACAAACTGCGTGGAATGATTACGACGAAGATCAACACGTTCGGGAAAAGAAAGCGCATTGCCTGGGAAGGTTTAACTATACAATGTTTGGAAGGACTGCACAAGGTAGTTTGAAATTAGGGTTTCAAAAGTTCCACCTTTTTAATCTAAAACAAAACGTGTTGCTTGTGTTGAATTTACTATTCTAGTAAATTTAGCTTATGGTTCATAAGAATTTACAAATAACAGTAGCGTAAAGAATTTGCTTATCATTATGGCACAGAAAAAACTAAATAGCTTTAGGAGGATTAATTTTGAATACATTTTTAGGCTGCACGAATAAGCACAACTCTAAGCTTGCAGAATCGCTGCAGCAGCATATTATCCCTGCTGGCAAATTCGGCCATTTCTCAGCCAGCTAACGGCAAGATTCTATCCACGCACGCCTTATCACTGGATATTTTGATATCAGGTAGGTCATAGAACACGAACTTGGCGCACAAAACATTTAAAATATTCTTCATCTGCAGTCACTTCATTCATTATTAAATCACTTCCCATCTTTGGTGGTATTAATACATTACATTTTTTCACACTGTATTTCATCATATATTACATAAATCGATGTTAAATCGAAATTTCAATCAAATCACATTCACACTCCATAAAATTCTCACGATGTACCTAATAGGGCACTTGTCACCCTAAGAATTACACCACATCATTGCGCCTACCTATTTTGATATTTCGAAAGAAATCTGAGCTCCTTAAATCCATTCAAATCAAAGAAATATCAAAGCCATTCTCACAAAATTGAATCAATCCTGAACCCGTGAAAATGTTTTCAACTAGATTCACTACCACTTCCACCACTTCAAAATTGACCTTTTAAAAAATCCATACAAAGATTGATAGGCATAACCGATTTAATCTTTTCAGGTGGCCTAGAACTTGGTTCCAAAGCACCAGAATGTTGGGAGCACATCTTTGCTGCTTGTCAATACGTCTCCAGCTTTGAGCATTCACTGTTTGGTCAGCAGGGGAACAATGCTACTCCTATAGTCACGATGCAGACTGGAAGAAATAAGACAATTTCTATATTATCCCAAGCTGATGCTAAATTAGTAATGGATGGAAGGGACGATGAGACTTGGTAAGCGATGAACCAAATTTTGAAATTGACCCAAATAGTGAACTCTGTTTGAGATGGTTAAGAAAATTTAAGTGTAATTTTCGTTTCAGTGTCGACGTCTTTAACTTCTTACAACCTGTTCTTGAAAGCAATCCCAATAATGAGATGTCAGTAGCGAAAATTGTGGAAACTTGTAGACAAGAGGTAAGGTTCTTTTACTCCTTTAATCGTTAATCTTTCAGAAGCAAAATAAGGATCACTGCCTTGGTTGTTATTAAGAGATGTGGTCACCTACATTTTCATAGGATTGGAAATCAATTTCGCAAATCGAGAATTTTCTAAATATCGCAGGATTATGTTAGACAGACTGTCACAAACATGTGATTCACTTTTCTGACCCACACACCGTGGAACGCCGTACAGACGTTAGCTTTCTGTGTAGATTCTTCAATGGGGAGCTTTTGAGGAACTGTTTGAGGGGATTCTGCTCTTCCACTTCCACGTACACTTCGGCGCAAAAACATGTTCCATTCCTAAAACCTGGATCGCTAGTAATCTTATACCACCCGATATGCCAGATCCTTCTTGCGTACATGCAAACTATGAAACCACTAACAGCTACAACTACCAACGGAAGTGTTTCCTTTAATCTATTACGTGGGGCTGTTCAACTGGCGGATAAAGACTCCTGATATCGCTTTTGCAATACCTGGTGGTGTAAATGTCCATGTGCGACGAGACCCCGCCTCCTTAAAATAGAAAGTCATCTATCCGCAGGCAGGCAACGTGATCTCAGGGGCAGGGGCGGCGCGAGTATGCTGTGCGTTGTCTGCGGCTGCTGATGCGCTGTTCACTCGCCTCGCTGCCACTACGACGCTACCAACGTTGCGGGCGGCATTGCAGAGACTTGTGGCACATAACCATAGATTGGTATGACTGTCTTTATTTTGTGACCTATATTTATTTTTTCCCGACTGCCAAGGAGTTTATTTGACGGTATATTTTGTCAGGAAATGATTTCCTTATCTTTATTTGGAGCTGTCCATAATTACAGGACAAACAGCTTGACGAAAGCGTCCGCTTCAGCGGAACAAATTTTTTGATATCCCCTCTGTGTACTCTAGTCAAAGAGAATCGTCATTATTCAGAGTTAAATTGCCCCAATTGCTTGTATTGCATTGACGCTACCGTATCTTCTACTTTTTTTTTTTTTTTGAGAAACTATATATTTTTAGCTACGCATTTTTGCAGTTATTTTCCTCGTGGGACCAAGACGTAGCAAACAACAACGCAACTTGGTGGCGTCGTGGTAAAACGATTTCCGGGGGAGTGACAGGGGGAGGGGAAGCGGCGCGTGCGCTGTGCCGCGCGGGCGATGTCGCGCTGAGGTGCCTGCGCGCTGCGAGACCGTTGGCTCATCGCATGGCTATATGGACTGTAGTTGGACCTCACTTCATGCAGGTCAGATTCAGATTTTTTTGCTGCTTCTTTTCTTATCTTGCGACTAATTTTAAATTTAATTTTTCGTTCCGGACCAACAAGTTCATTCTGGAAGAACTCAGCGTCAAGCAGCGTCTATCTTCCATCGTGCAAGCTCGAATTGTCACTTTCTTTGCTAACGTGACTAGACGTAACAATGTCTCCATCGAACATCTAGTTATCAAAGGCAAAGTAGAAGGAACTAGACCTCACGGCAGATCACCTATGAGATGGACGGACCAAGTAAAGGCTTCAGTGGACGATCCTTTACATGTGTGCTCAAGAAAAGCAGTTGTCCGGCATGAATGGAGACGGATTGTCAAGCGTGTGACAAAAAAATTATGACCAGGACCGCTCTGACAAGAGCGTAACGAACGAGATTAACTAATTTTATGATTATTTAATCAGTCAAAAGTCAGGATATAGACGAAAAACATCCAGCATATCAGTGATAAGATTTTAAGTTTGTCGTTATTGAATTAAAGATATGGATAATAATTTATTTTCAGGCTGCATGCCACAAGGACATTCAGATATCAAGTTTGGCCATCCAATGCCTTCACGACTGCGCCACAGCATTGCTAAACCAACAAGTGGAGCTTCCTCACTTCCACTTCAATGAGGCTTTATTGAAGCCGTTCGAGAACCTTCTGTGTCTAGAACTTTGTGACGATGACATACAAGTAGAGTACTTTTATAATAATTTTGAAATATATTAAATATTTCTAGTGTGTCAACTATTTTCAATGTTTGTCTTTTTTCAGGAACAAATAATATCGTGCATCTGCGAGTTTGTTGAAACGAACAGAATGGAAATCAGGTCTGGTTGGCGGCCATTATTCAACACTCTCCGAGCAGCTAATAACTCAAACCAATACTCAGCAATACTCGAAATTTTTAAAGTATTTTTAAATACAGACAATACTTTAGTTTTTGCAAACGCTGCCCTTGACTGTATTATGTGCCTCTTGAGCCATATTAAGGGACTACATTATGAAGAAGTTCAATCAACGGAAGTTAAACCAAAGAAAGTAACGACACCAACACAACCAAAGCCAAGTCTGAGCTTAAAGTTTTCAAAAAACAGTAAATTCATTCCTCTCAGTGAGGAAAAATCTGAGAAAGTTATTGTAGACATGTGTAGAGAGGCGTTATATCATTTAGAAAATTGTGCTGATATTCTAACAATGATGTATAATATGCCGAAGTGTCCTATTTTCAATACAGGGAATAGAATTCAAGGAGACTTACCATTATCAGTAGTTGATCCTATTATACCAAACGACTCCCTCGATGTAACTAAATATATTGTTAATGAAAACTGTGAGGAGGAACAAATTTCTTACAGAAAATTATCAACGAGCTTACCACCTTTAAGCACGACAAACAATTGCTTACTTAAGTTTGATAAGCCTAGTAACATTTTCAAAGTATGGTATGTACTTATTGAAGGATTGATTTCGGCGACGGTTGTGTGTTCAAAGAAAAATCAACCAGCAGCTATGGAGACACTTTTTAAGTTACTTAAAAATATAGCTGATGTTCCTGGGACGCACTTTGGCTTCCATTGCATAAATCATTTACTACTGCCAACCGTACAGAATTGGTTGCGGCAGATTGGCAATGTAACCACCCACTGGGATAGTGTCATGCCAAACTTTAAACAATGCTGTGGTATGACTACTGATACTATTGTAGTGTATCTTCATCAGCTCCAAGCGATCAATGTAGAAAGAGAAACGGCCATTGATAAAGGTGAAGAAATGGAACCAATCGAAAGTTTAGAGGCGACTTTTGCGTTAAAGCAAATAATGCTCATATTAGTGGAATGTATTGCTCAACCACAAGAACCAATCGCTAGATTAGGAGCTTCGTGTATCAGACACATAATTTTAACATCAGGTCATCTTCTTACAGACAATCAGTGGGAAATTGTCTGCATCAGTTTACATAGAGCTTGCAATGCCAGTTTGAGCCCATTAAAGCAACTCACTTATGCATTCAATGAAAACTCTAATAGTTTTTACGGAGATCTGGCTATTGTTAAGGTAGCGGCAAGGCGAGATTGCTCAGTAAATGATAATGTAAGATTACATGCTATGGCTCAACAAGTTTTTTTAACAGAATATCCGAGAGTAGAAACTCATTCAAAACAAACTGGTAAAAACAGTAGCCAAAATCTGATTGATGACCGAAGTTACATATTTCTTATTTATCTTCAAGAATCTATCAATTCTCATAACCCTGATCTGTTTACGGTAAGGATACCGAATAGAGGGTTGGTTGTTGGACTCCTAGCTCATCAAATTTTAGTTCAAATTATTGCTACAGTACTTATTCAAGCCTCATCGGATGTATTTTATGGTATTAATAGTATTTTGCTAGAAGGTTTTAAGAGTGGCACAAATATTTGTAATTATAAGTTTTTCCTAAATAAGGCTAACATAAATCTTTTACTAATGAGTTTAGAATTATCATACACTAGAGCAATGCAGTTTGATGCAAGACCAGGGCTAAAGTTCCTTGTACAGAAGGTATCAAATTTAGATCATGCCGCCAATTTATACAAACAAACGTCTTCTTCTTGGCTGATCAAAACTATAGCTTTAACTGAAATATTCTTCAGTGGAGTAAAGAAATTCAAACTGAGATCAACTGATGTTTCAATACTTTTGAACAGCTATAAGACTACGCTCAATATGACTTTAGAGTACGATCAATTTGTCATGAAAATATTTGACTTGAAGGCGACTTGGGAACTGTTGTGTTCTATTTATGTAAAACACCTCATAAGTGTTTCTGATTTTGATAATAATGATAATAACAAGGACAGAATCTCATGTAGCTCTGTTGAAACAGACTCGTCCTCTAACAACTACGAACACTATTTCTCACAAGAAGCAACCGAAGCTGAAAAGGATATAAACGTGGATACAGAATCTACAGACAATGTTAGCGAATCAGTTGATATTGAAACTGAAAAACCAAAACCTTTTACGTTTGCAGATTTTAAATCTAACTCAATTAATGAGGATAATCCTAAAGAATCATTAAAATCATCAAACGAAGAATTAAAAAGTACAATAGAGGCTCATTGCTTAGAAGAATCAGAAAATGAAATCCATAAAGAGTGCGATAGTCACGAAGAAGTAACACATGGCGTTCGTAAATCAGCGGATTATCCACAAAGTGAAATGAGTCCTATAAAGCTGAAACAACGCTCAGCATCTGAAAATAATGATAATACGAGAAAAGTTAACATCACAATATGCGATGGTCCCACGTATGTGAAAAATAAACACGTTGAGCCATTAATACCTCCACAACCAGTACCACCAGAAATTGAACAGCAAAGAACCCTCAGTATTAACAAGGTAAACTTGAAACTTATTAAAACTTTCACCCTGAAATATGAAATGCTCAATAAATTAATTAATTATTACTATTTTTTTTCAGGACATGGAAGTGCAAAGAAATTGCTTCCAGAATATTTTAATGGCGTATCTAGAACTCGTCCTAACATTTCCTTTAGAAAGATTTCATCTGATTTATCCAGTCCTGCAGACTGGATTCATGCAGCTAGCCAAAACGGTCACCGAACCACAACTTCTCGATAGAATCAACATATTTTTTGACAAAAAAGACTTAACTGAATTTAGATATAAGTAATCAATTAATAGTGATATTGGAACAGTCATAATCTTCTTAATATTATATTCTTGTCTTTACTGTGCGTAAATAAAACAACTATATCATGAACCGATTGTTATTTTTATTCCACTTTGTATACTTACGCAAATAAATACATTTTTCTCATTATAAGTATATCGAAATATATAAACAAAACAACAAAAATAACTTTTACATATTTGGTATAAGGACTATAATTCCATAAATTGTCTTTTGTAAAATTGTTACAAATGCTTACTTCAGTCTATCGTATGATCCTAAAAATATTTAAAACATTTAGAAAACACGTAAAGCTTCAACTATTGGAGATGGCACATTTAACTCACAATTTACAAAATTTTACAACAGCGACTGTGCTGAGCTAAAGCAAACCAAAGCATTTATAAATCTCAGGATAACTACTAACATATTTGGTGTTTAACATTTCATATTTACAACTATTTACAATTGCCATATTACAGTCCGTGGAGAAGTTGTACAACTTCACCTTAAAACAAAAAAGAGGAAATATGATAAAAGTGTGACAGAAATTGATAAACTTACACTAGAAGCACCTTGTGTGGGATGAGTATGAACAGTTAAGGCGTATGACAAAGCACTTAAACCTAAATCACTTGTTATTAAAGCACTTTCTCGGTTGATGAGATTCGCCAATCTCTCAGCCTCTAAAACGCAGACGTTTAACTGTAGATCTGTAGGATTTTTCAAAATGGTCTCAACGGTAACAAATATTTCCATCTCTATAGTGAGGTAACCTCTCAGAGCGCATTGAGCTACTTTCACATGTCTATCGAGAGCGGATAATACATTGTGTAAGTTAATAACGCTTGCGGATATGTTAGTTCCGTATAAGGCCCTGTCTATTTGTTTTTTGGAATAAAGGATTCTTAAAGCTCCACCACATTTAGGACAGCACGCCCCCGGAGCAGTAAATCCTAAGCAGTTTGGTATCTTAAGAGGAGGGCAAACGATTCTGTCAAATTGGCATTTTGGTTCCATAAGATCAGAGATAGGGCCGACGGCGAAGCAAGGTCCGTTGTAGTCGACGCTGACATACTCCGCCCAAGCAGCGCACTCCGAGGTATACGTGATGCCATTGACTCCGCATACGGCGTTAGACTGAAATAGTTAAAATAGTTGAGTTGAATACTGAAGGAAAACATTATGCCTCATTACAGCTATGGCCTTAGTTGAGGAGGTATGATTAATTCGCAATATTAGTACTAATATCGTAGGTAGAAAAGGTAGGAGCTATTGATTTGCTAGAAGTAGTCACATATTATACTCGTATTTATCCTATATTGCGAAGTAAAGAGCCAACCGTTCATCAAAAATTAGGAATGATATTATAGATCTGATTACTATGCACTCACCGAAGAACAACCGCGCAAACATGATCCCCAATAAGCAAGTTTTCTTCCGCTCATGACGAGGTGGCATGGATTGGAATGCGTTCGTCCGTCGGTGTCGCAAACTGGTAAAGTTGGTTGTGCGTTGCAAGCGGTCATGTTCACTGCAAAGAGATATAAAGCTGAACATGATATGACATGGCAAAGTTTATCAAATCCATGAAAGTCTATACTATGAACATACCCCCCCAAAATAAACTTTTCTTCTTGCTTTTCTTCTTGCTTCAGTCATTAGGTAAGAATATTGATCACAATGCGAAATCGTAGAGTCTCTACGATTGATATCATGAAGCCAACATCTCCTGAGGATGTCCCGGTGTCGGGACGAAACGGGCGTCGAAGAAAGTGTTGGAAATTGTGTGTGGTGTTTCATGTGGGCAGTGCATATTGTACCATACAAAATCTTTTCAAGTAGCGGATTATAGCAAAACAAATTAATCTGTCCTGCTATTTGATAAGAAGTAAAAATAAAAGATTGAAATAAAACATTTGAAATTACCCTTATAAATTTGAAACCTACCGCATTTGAATTGAGGACAGGCTGTTTGCAAACGCGACAAGCAAACGGAGCGCGCAGGGAGACACGCGTGGTGACGCCCGCAGGAGGCGCCCGCGCACGCTCCGCGCGACCCGAACTCGATGTCCCCGTCCGTTGCGCCCGCGCACCTGAGGCGCATAAAATGTCACATAATATCATGAAGTATCCACAAAATTACAACTGTAATGACAACATTTCAAGCAATTAAAACAGCCAAATCATCGCAAGCTGTGTGAAATATAACATTTTGTGGTAACTCAATTGGTACAAGCTGAAGGAAAACATCATGAGGAAGTTTGAGAGATATAGGACTGAGAGTTCACCAATGTTCGCAAATATTTCGGAAGCATACCAACCAGAAAGTCTATGTAGTGAGCTATAGGAGCTATAGCCAAACCCCTGTGACCATGAAATACATAGCTGTGACCACTTAAATATAACTGTTTGTGGTAACTCAATATCACCAGCTACACGATGAAGGAAAACATCATGAGGAAGCTTGAGAGATAGGATTCAGAGTTCACCAATGTTATCCAAAGTTTCGGAAGCATACCAACCAAAAAGTCTATGTGGTGAGCTTTGCCTCTAATTTTAAGTGAAAACCTGTGAGAAGTAAATGGCAATAAGATGAAGTTTAGTACTAACTTGGCAAGACAAGCGTTGGGGTAGAGTCTTCCAGGCGAATGCACGGGCAAGTGGTGAGGTGGGCAGTTACACGGCAACCCAGTCAGCAGCGCCGCGTGGCCGCACGCGCGCCTCGCACACACGCGCTCACCCGCCACGCACACGCATTCGTTGCACTCCATGTAGTACTTCTCACCTAGGATGAAAAAAACCGAATGATGTTTTTGACTAAAGCAAAATATCATTGCCGTCGTCTCAACCGATGGATGTCCACAACTGGTCATATTTAAGTCGTTTAAAGAGATTGCAAAACACGATGCCGTGTCGCGTGAATTCAGCGACTTCCTGCATCCATCATTCGTCCACCTGATACTTTTCCTGATGCGTGGTCAAATCCTTTTTACCATCCACCGCAAGGGTATGGGTCTCCTCTCAGAAAAATAACTGGGATTGACCATAGGCTATGCAAGTCAAGCGCGGCTTGGGAAAGAATATTAACTCTTTTCACGCCTATCAAAAGCTGACGACTTCACCATGTGAGGTCCAGGATTGAGCACCAAGCCTAATTGCCTCATCTCTTGAAGGCTCCCAGATTACACTTGGCTGTAAATACGGCATTTTATACCTTAACAGTTTGATTCAGAAACGTGGGAAAAAAATGTTTGTTGCGATTGCGATAGTAGTTACAAATATTCAGGCTCAGTAAAACAATTACGACCTTGAAACCATAAAAGAAATCGTTGCCTTACCATGTTTAACAATTTTGTCGTGCAGCCGGCAATTGTCGAGAGACACGCTGGGCAAGGGTTGACAATGCGACAGGCCGCGATTGCTGCATCGACAGATCTTCATGCAGACCTTCTGCGAGGCGCAGGTCATGGGCACCCTCACCCATGACCCGATTGGCACTATGTACGAACTTCCATCGCCTACAGAAACAATCAGAAACGTTTGAAACCCTTTGCATATTTTTGCTTATTATTAATGATTACGGTAATTTGAAATCATGAAGGGCTGTTCATTAGAAAGTAAGTATTTATAAACTTCTATGAGGTTTGATCAGCGATAGCAATGGAATGGAAAATGAAAGCGATAGTTATAATAAGTAATAGTAAGCGAAAGCAGTTATGAAATATCTTTCATGGTAATGGAACTAAAGTTTTTCGATTTTTCCAACACTTTTGAACTATGGACAGATGACGCTTCATCAGACGCTATAGATGTTGAAAAAATGGTCATTCGCTAATGGTTCCATTAATCTCATTATTATAAGTTCTAATCTACTTGCCTAATGGGCAGCCATCGACGCAGGTGTACTTAGGACAGCCTCCTTGAAGACAGTTCCTGTTGACGACACAGACTTGGGTCCCGTTGCAAGGCGAGCCCGCGCACGGAGACGTAACCACTTCCAGAGCGGAGAGGAGAGGTGGGTCGACGCCTGCCGAATCAGTTACACAGTTACTGTAGATGCTAAACAATAGAACAATAACTTGGATGAAACTGAACTAGAGACCTTTGCTATAATCCATCTTAATAAAAAGATACAAATCCGAAATATTATTAATTTGACTGTATTGTGTATGGTTCCAAATGTAATCCCCTCCACATGGTGAATGGTGTCCCCTTAGTAAAATTCTAATAGGTACTTGTTCAAAGTTACGTTCGTAAATATCTAAACTAAGTTCCTACAAATTTTAAGGTCACAAATCTTTGGCTTAGTAAATTAATTATAAATATTTGGCTGTAGTAAATATGTTTGTGGATTTTGGAGCTAAAGATGTAAGTGATCATGCCGTTCATTTTATCACATCTGACATCAGATATGATACAAGTGGAAAATTAAAAAAATTTAAACACCCACGACTTTTGCAGACTTGTAATTGAAAAAGGATTAAATAAGTTATTTTTTGAATCACCCCGACTAAAGGAAAGTAAAAACTAAGAACCTATCAGTATAATTACAAATCCAAGAAAATCCGCCGGAGCTGCTGTGTTCTGCCTGTGACAGTGTTGATGGTGCTGTTTACCAGTTGATGACTAATTCAATTTCTTGATACTTCTGATATACCGGCAGTTTATCAATACTTACTAATTGCATTAATTGATATTGGAAACGAAAATAGCAATTGCAGCTCCGACGGATTTTCTTGGATTTGTAATTATACTGATAGGTTCTTAGTTTTTACTTTCCTTTAGTCGGGGTGATTCAAAAAATAACTTATTTAATCCTTTTTCAATTACAAGTCTGCAAAAGTCGTGGGTGTTTAAATTTTTTTAATTTTCCACTTGTTTTCTAGTTTTTCGATAAATATATAATTAATGTAATTTAAATGATATTATTATTAAAAAACGTAAATTAATCTTCAAACTAGCCATTAGCTCCTGTATGCACCGTCTGAAGGCATCATCTGACCCTTGTCACCAAATTTATTATTGGATTTTTAGTTAAAACATACGAATGCCTAACACCTTGTGTTTACTAGAAGCATAACACATTCAACATTGAGAATTCCTCTAATAAAGTAAAGAAAGCACATTAAACACAGAGAATTTCTCTAATAAAGTAAAAAAAGCTAGGTGCGGCTAGGGCCGCCCCTCGGAGGCTGACGCCCTGGGCTATAGCCTTCTTGCCCCTCGAGTAAATAAGCCACATTCATTCATTAATCCTCGCCACCAAGCCTAACGTGTTAGAATAGTTTAACCAAATCAAATGAGCCTAAACTCGAGGTATTTACTAGTTACCATTATTAAACATCGCTAATCAGGTCCATGTTGCATCATCAGACCCTCGTCACTAAATTTAATGTTTGAGACTAGTTAAAACAAATTCAATCCCTAACACAAGGAATTTACTAAGAAAGATATCATTAACACAGAGAATTTCCGTTCCAAGTCATAAAGAGACGTTTATTGTGGCGCCCCCTGCTGTTTAATCACAAGAACAACTATGTACGAACCATTGCCAATGACTCACTAATATTTTGTACAAAACTGTATCCAAATCGGTTCAGTCGTTTTTGTAATACTTGAGAACATTCGTTTGCACCGTAAATGTTTTTTATGGCGCCCCCTGGTGATCGATGTTCATAACAACTATCTAAGAACCATCGCCAATAAATACCAAACATTATACAGAAAACTGCATTTAAATCGGTCAAGCCGTTTTTGAAATAAATGGGAACATTCGTTTGCAATATAAATGTTTTTTATGGCGCCCCCTGGTGATCGATGTTCGTAACAACTATCTAAGAACCATTGCCGCTGAATACCAAATATTATACAGAAAACTGCATCTAAATCGGTCAAGCCGTTTTTGAAATAAATGGGAACATCGATGTGCACAAACGAACACACAAACAAACAAACAAACAAACAAACAAACAAACAAACAAACAAACAAACAAACAAACAAACAAACAAAAATATTATTGCATTATTGGTTTTTGTGAACAATTTAACATACAAAGAAACATAAAATCTTTTTAATAGAGCAATGTACAAACGGTCTCTCACCCTAAACGCATATACCCGTACTCCGTTCCGTCGTGGGTAAAAATGAACGCCATGATCTATTCTAAATATTATTCCCTAAATCAAAGGTCTTACAGGGTTACCAGTCAGCAGACTTTTGTCAATGGGGAGGCCTTTTCCCAAAAGGACAGTGAGAATTTAATAGGTACAATGAAAACTATAATGACGAGGCATGACAAATCGTGAAGATATCACGGAACCAGATCACCATACTTACTTATTCTTACAAAAAGGTAAAAAAAATAATCTTACTAGGAGTCATAAATTCCTGCAAGGAGACGCAAGGAGCATTGTCGCTGGAGGGAGCGAGCCTGGCGCACAGGGCGGTGGCGGAGAGGGATGCTCGCGACCACTCCACGCACGACGACACCAGCCTCTTGCAGTCCTCCATGCAAAGCAGACTGCTGTGGCCCTGGAATACAACAACGCTTATTATGACTGAAACTTCATTGGCCCGCCGCGGGTGGAGTTCATGGGCGTGAAGCGGTGCAAGTTAAATGTAACTGCTATGTAGATCTACTAAGATTCGAGTCAGAAAGAATATATAAAGTGAGAAAGTGCAGACTTAAAGACTGAGTTCGCAATAAAGAATTTTGAATTGAATTGAACTTAACTTGTTGGTATTGATAGGTTGGGGAAGTTTCATTGCAACATCAAAATAGAATTAAAATGGTAAAGGTCAGGCTACAAAAGAAAACAACGAAAAAACGAACAAAAAGGAAAACTAATTATCCAATGCAATTCAATATCAAGAGTTAATCTAAAAGATCTAGTGCTGCATCACATTACTCCTATCTAATCCATTCAATTGTATAAGAATTACAATATTATGTTTATAGAAAGTACTTGTAGTAACAGTTTTTAACAATGAAAGCACTAAACAGCTCTTGCATAAGTACTTGGATACTTTAAATCCTTCATCTGAACCTGGTGGAACATACAGTCTCAGATATAAGTGAAATCGGTGGACTTTTATCAAAAGAATAATATAAACTTGGTGTTGTAATTTAACGAAATATAATTTAAATGTTTGATACCTTTTCAGTACATGGTTTCACGTGTAATGCACAAGCTACACTTTTCCAGATATCTGTCGTGCATTGCGACGAATTCTTCAACGGCAACTGAAGCCCCGCTACTGTGACATATCTGAAAATGGAAATAATATTGCAAGAAGCATGTTAGCAGATAATAAACACAATTGTTTACTGCCCGTTAGCAGAGACATCATTAGAAACAACCATTAGTAAGCTCCTATTTATAAATTTTAAAAGAATTTCAAACTGTTTTGAAGTCGGTGCCAAACTAATAGACCTATGTCGGTGTTATTAGTAACGAGCTGATTTTAACTTTCGGTTAGGTACTGCAAATAAGGCGCCCATTAAATCCCGGTTCACGTTTTTCAACACAAAAATAAATCTAATCTTCAAGAGAGACAAAATGTAAGTCATTTTTAGTTTTAAAAGAAAATTCTAAAGATGTGTTAAATGTTATGTTTGAAGAGAATATATTCTCTCTAAAGTAACTTACCCGCTACCTTTTTGTTCTGCTACCGCCGAATGTGCATCGAGATCGGCCTGAGAAGAGCAAGACCTAAACAAACTCGTCGGCCTGTTGTTCATTTGACTGCAGTACGTTAAACCCGAGCAACCAAGAGTGCATGGTGCTTCCACTGAAATTCCAAAAAATAATCCAATTGGATATGATCATAATGAAATGTTCAGTTAAAATAATAATCGACGTAATACACGCACAAGATGGTACAGAGGCGTTGCGCAAGGGAGCCTCCGGTGCGTTCGTATGAGATCGCGGAGGCTTCCAACATGAGTGCTGAGGATACCCGAGGGGGGCTATAGTGGGTAAAAATCCCACAAAATCCAATCTACTTACAGATTGGATATCTCAATGGAGATTTTCTTCCCGTAATAAAAAGATGGTAAGAAGTTAAGAACCTAGGTATATAAACCTAGGCTATAGGTACCTGATGACCGTATATGAAAGGCATACGAATTTTTAAGTTTGTGTTAGCCAAAAGTCGTAAGATACGAGTAAGACCTTACCTTCTTCAATGCATTCTGCCATTTCCATTTCCTGAGGATCTCCAAGGCATTCTGTATAAAATTTCTGCCAATTTAATTGCCATCCATTGTTGAACGTGTTAAAACAGAGCCTCCGGCAGTTTATAGTGGCTCCCTGCAAGAATAATCCAACTGTTTCTAAAACCAAATCCAACTAAATCCATGCAGATTTTCTTTTTTCAAAATACCATAGCCTCCAAAATGGAGGGCACTCGACAAATAAAAGATAAGAACTTTAAAGTATTTGCATTAAGACTAGAACCACCAGATGAAAACGAATGAAATGAATATCCAATTAAACTTCTATTCCTCAAACATTTTACTAGAAAACTTGTCAAGCATTGCACAGAGTTTGAAAGTTCCTCATTTAGACGTTTTTCATCATAATCACCTTCTGACAGCAATGCAGCTTAGCCACATCGTGTGGGATCACGTCCTTGGTTTCAGGCGGTGCGTCCATCCTCAGGAAGCATTGCCACATGTTGTCGTGCAAGGCAGGCGCCCCGCACTCCTGCGATAAAGCCTCCGCAATTTCTTGAGACTCGCCAGTCCGACGGAGCACCGCCTCGCAGGTACTTCGACATTCTTGACTTGGAGATTCATGGCAGCAGGGTAAATCTAGAGTGCAATAAAATCATACTAAAACTACCTATTCTTTCAAGCTTCTAATACACAAAGTTAATTCATAGAAATGGAAAGCAGTCAGATGAACGAATCACATCCTATAAAAATATCTAATAGAATAAAGACAAGGATAGTTTTAAGGAGAATACAAGTACGTAAGAAATACATCGACTCTGGAATGTTTTCATAAACCATTATTGGCCATCACGCCGCAAAGTAGAGCAGATGCATAGTATGAGATGTACCAGGTATATTAAGATGTTTGATAAATAATACTTCTAGAGAACGCATGATTTTGGTAGAGTCTGTTATTTAGGCTTTTGCGTGTTGATACTCACATTTAGACGTATCAGTGAGCACAGTGGATACTGTTAGGTCTCGCAAACAGTGGAGCAAAGCAGGTGACTGTTCACAAAGTTCCATGGCCTTCTCCCGAACGCCGCTGTCTGCCCGCGTCTGACCAACCCGCCACACCGCGCGCTGGCATGCCTCGTGGCAACTCAGCGACTGAGTTTGAGCTGGAGCAAGAATTATTTACTTTTAAGCCAAGGGCTACTTGATTAAAAGGGCTATAGGGAGAATGAACACATAGGGATGAAGAGTGAGAGAAACCAGCTTGTAAAGAATAAAGACGGCGCCCCGGGAACACCAAACCAGAACCAATACGATCAAACAAGTTGTGGTCAGTATCTAATCTTCACGAGAATTCTCACTCTCCCTCTTGAAATATTGAATTCGTATTTCATAGACTTGATTAAAAGATATAACGAGCTACTGCTCGAGCTTATGCTTATGCGAGCATACATAACATGGCATGTCACAGACACAATGTTACTAGTTCTTTGAAGACTGAAGCGTATAGAGGACGATACGTCCCACCTCCAGTTTAAGCTTTTCGCAGAAGTTAGTCGAAGAAAGCGATTTCATCAGATCTCCGGCAAGGTTATACTTATGCGAGCATACATAACATGGCATATCTCAGACACAATTTTACTAGTTCTTTGAAGACTGAAGCGTATTGAGGACGATACGTCCCACCTCCAGTTTAAGCTTTTCGCAGAAGTTATTCGTACTCACAGCAACACGTCTGCGCTTCCTGCTGCCTCTGTACACAGTCGAAGAAGGCGATTTCATCAGATCTCCGGCAAGGTTCGGTGAGCGCGCCGGCATCTGCAGCAGTGGCGCAGGCGCGGCGACATCGCGGCGAGTGTCCCAGCGAGCAGCACGCTCTACCCCACCAGCCTGATCCTGACACCACCTCTGGACAAAAGATTGGATTTTAAGTTGGTTTAAAATAAAAACGAATAGATATTTGGTACAAATGAGGCCACACACTTCTTTTTAACGCTTTTGGAGATAGGTCCAGTCAATTATATAAATCATTTTGATCCACTTGCGCAAATCGGCGGATTAAATATATACATTTTTCAACCAGACTCAACGTCTCTTATTTTGGACATTTTTACAGATTCAACTTCGGCTAGCGTGTATAGTTAACATAAATCGGGCTGAAGCAAGTTGGCCTTACAGAATGTTCTTGATAGGTTAAACGAAAATATATTTGGCTTTCTAATAATGACTGAAGTAAAACAAAAAGTGATAAAGATCAACCTCGCTTTACAGATTTGTAACAAAAAATTAAAACCAAGATGTTTAAAATAAGTGCTGACAGCTAAAATCTGATATGCTTTCTTAAATATTTCTTAAATATTTTGACCATTTTAACATTTTAATAATGACTTCAACTTAATCTATTAAGTATAAAATTAATTAAGCATTACCTTGAATAGTTTGATTCATACATATCCAGAACTCTATCTGCAATGACAAAGATAAATGCGCATTATTAGACGAAAACAAAGATTTATTTCGGCTCGTCTTTGTTAAGTGATTTCTCTATCTATTATTTGTACGTAATTCGATACGAACGTAACCGAAGACGATCACAAACCCTCCCCAATTACAATACAATGACGATAGGCGGTTTATTGACGATCGCAAAGGAAGGCTTTAGTATAAATGCCACCTTTTGTTAATAAATGAATGAATATCATCTTTCTTACTTCATATGAGAATCAAGGAACTCTCGATATTTAATGATTCTGAGGCGGCAAGATACAAATGAAATTGATAAATGCTCAAAGAAATGTACACCCGATTTAAATCTCTTCTAGATATGTCGGCGATGATTTCCATACTTCATATGACTTCTGTGTTTAAACAAAAAGGGGATTTTCCATGCACCTATATACTGCAAGTTCTACATTGTAATTTCAGTAACTTGATTACTATTGAGAAAAAACTTTAACTTGTAGATAATAATTACGGACACTAAGTATATCTCAACTGTAGAGAATTGAGATCCTTCAAAATTAACTACACAAAGGTTTCAGTTCATTTCTAAACAAAATGCCCCATGAAGCAAAATCTTTCAACAAAATAGAAGAGATTGATTACTGTTTGAGAATCTTCTATACTTATAATAAATCTGTAACAGGTCAAATTCTGTACATAAAGATATTTTGAAAATTTTTTTTCGAGGGCACTCTAAAATCGGTTCTGAACCCAAAACTGTATTTTTTTTCATTTTTGTCTGTCTGTCTGTCTGTCTGTCTGTCTTTCTGTATCACGGCCGCGCATCACGCCGAAACTACTGAATGAATTCCAATGAAACTTGGTATGACTTGAGTTCATACTACGAGGAAGGACATAGGATACTTTTTATCCTGAAATTCAGCATGGTTCCCTTAGGAGAGGGGATAAAAGTTAAATTCTCTCGATTTTCTTTGTAGCCAAACTCCTCCTAAACGGCTGGATCGATCGTTGTGAAACTTTCGGGGTGTGATCTCTGGGTCGGGGAGCGGGTTGTTATCTCTATTTGATCTCCCAAAATGCTGAAGAACCCTGGCCCTGGCCGATTTAATTTTCCCATACAAAAACCAAGGGCGGTACCGGTGTATGGTGGAATCGAACGAATCGCACATCAAATGAAAGAGCGTAAAAAAATAATCGACCCGAGTCGAGGACTTATACGTGGAGACTTAGGATTATCGAGTATTTTCAATTGAAAATAAAATTAATAAATTGATTTAATGGCGTTGCTATGTAAACATTTCATTGCTGTCACGTCAGCACCTCTGACAAGTTTGTTTCGAAATTTGTAGCCGGAGTATGATGTCCGACCTTTTTGGTCTATTTAATTTATTTGATATGCAAATAACGTTATAATACCGATTGTTAGTTTGGGAGAAAATCGTCGAATTACGTCGATGCCAAGTATTTGTTCAAGAAAGGATTAACGCTGAAACAGAATGACAAAGAAGTAGGATCTGCTCCATCGTATACAATCGTTAAAAAATGGTCAGAAGAATTGATGACCCACGAGCTGGACGGCCATCAGCTTCGAGTACTGAGAATAACGTCGGAAATATTTGGGATTTCATACTCGGGGCCGTTGATCGAAAATCAGATAAATAGCTGAAATCATAGGTGTATCCTATGAACGAACTTGAAATATAATTCATAATTAATTGTGGCTTCGAAGCTTTCTGCGAGATGGGTACCGAGGCTTCTTTCAGCTGAACATAAATGCAACCGACTAACGATTTAGCGCAATTGTTTGGAGTTGTTTAAAGCCGATTCACCAAACTTCTTACAGATATTTGTTAGTACTGATGAAACTTGGTAAATCGCGGTTGGATTTACTTTCCTTTGGCAGGAGTTCGGGGGAGAAAGGTGTTGTATTTGGTAGAGGTTTGGTCCCAGATTACAACAATACTATTCGCATTACGAGGTAACGCAGTGTTTTCGAGCTTTTCAAAAATCAATCTATATGGCGGTCAGTATAAATCGGGAAGTCTTTTATCGGAGTAAGGATGACTTTCGGGAGATACAGTAGGACGAGATGGAACACCACACATGTATTTTGTTGTACCGACAAAAAAAATAGGCCACAGAACTTTTTAAATATGTTATTTGTAGTATTAAATTTTTGACACAAACCACTTAGGATCTTGAGCGAGCGAAGCGAGCTCGGGACTTGGGGCACCCCGACTCGGTTAACGGATAGGTGACGAAGAGGATTGCATTGGCCTTGCAGGCCCCACCATCCTTCTGAGTGGTTATTTTCTTTTATGACCACCCAGAAATAGGAGCTCCTTCGACCGAGCCAAAAAAGGGTAAGGGAAAGACAGAAGGCTAAAAGAGTCTTAGCCTCAAGATTTTAAAGCTCTGTCGACTGACCCTTAGGGGGGGTGAGGGGTAGATGGTGATGGATAAAGGGTTTTCCTAGCTCCATTACTTCTTCTCCGAGCCTTAAAAAGGGTAAGGGAAAGACTTAAGACTTAGGATGTAGAGCGAGCGAAGCGAGCTCGGGACTTGGGGCACCTCGACTCGGATAACGGATAGGTGACGAAGAGGATGGCGGGGCCTGCAAGGCCCCACCATCCTTCTGAGTGGTTATTTTCTTTTATGACCACCCAGAAATAGACCGAGCCAAAAAAGGGTAAGGGAAAGACTGAAGGCTAAAAGAGTCTTAACCTCAAGATTATAAAGCTCTGTCGACTGACCCTTAGGGGGGGTGAGGGGTAGATGGTGATGGATAAAGGGTTTTCCTAGCTCCTTTACTTCTTCTTGAGGCTAGAATTCCCATTTCAAAACATGTATTTCAGTAATTATAACAGCAAAATCGAATTCAAAACTTCATAATTAAAAAAAAATATTTCTTAAAAACTATTACGTGTCGAAAGTTTTAGCTTGGGAGGGGGAAAAAATCCCATTTTTTTCTTCCCACCCCTTCCCCTTTCGCTTCTCTCCGCGACGAAGCGACTCCATCATCGTCATTTTAATTATTTTAATCTTTTTAAATTTGTTCAAGAATGGTGCAATACCTTTTCAGGGAGTGGTATCGGGGGTTAGGGGACACCCCCTCTCCCCCCCTTCCCCCTTCCCGTCCCCCTACTCCTGCCAAACGATTCTAAATTTTTACCATGGAGTCTTCTTCCATTCTCTTCTTCTGCTGTCAACGTGCAATACTCTTCCATACGATCCATCCATTTCTTTTTTGGTCTTCAACTAAGTACTTACTAAACAAACCTCTCTTATTCTGAGAGGAAACCCTAACCCAGCTATTGTGGGGTTGAGATGAAATTCAATTAACTATATTTGATCCAGCGAGAGGCTTCGGCCGCGTTCAATTAAATGTTGACAAAAAATAACAGGCAAAACGAAGTTTGCCGGGTCAGCTAGTCTTAAATAAAGTTGCAATGATACATACCAAATTCGGTATACAAAATTTGTAAATATTTTCTATCCTCTCTTCCCGCATCGCCGAGTCTGAAGCTATTTCCACAAGGGACATCTAGAACAAAGTAAAAGCAAAAATCATTCTCAGTAAAAATATAGCTAGGTATATTCTACAGGTGTTGGTAAAAAAATGTAAAGGAACCAAATGAATATTTGGAAGAATATGTTGTTTGGGACTGTACAGTATTTTTTATTGTAAAAAATGGCTTTGGAAACATTTTACTATTAATTATTTCAGAAGTCACATACCATGCAAAACAATATACATGAGTATGTTATAAAGAGGAATATGAATTAAAATTAAATTGTAACCTAATTCGTACATCTTGCGAGCTAACGATTCCCACATGGCTGCTATGATACAATCATAATCAGCATCAAATGCCTTACAAATAGGCCACAACCAATAAATCACCTAACCAGACTTCGGAGATGTAATAAAACTAAGTCGACGAGAGCGCAGATAGAAATAAACACGTGTTCTCTGCTCTTTATTAGTGGCATTAGGGGTAATGAAATTAATTGACGACTGACGAGCGCCTACCGTCGCTGTCCCTTTTAAAATATCTGATTACCTCAAGACTAAAACTGAACCTATTATATACCTTTACGTACATAAGAATATCGCTATACCTTTTTACTGTGCTGACTCTTTATATGAATACCCGATAATATCACACAAAATCGAAAAACGGATCGAATCAAAATCGAAGTTCATGGTCATTTTGAGTTTGGAGTAGGGATCTAATTAGAAAAAAATACAGAAATTTATGATTTGTAATGCTTTATATAATGCATAGTACACGTATGCATTAAGGTAGTTAAAAGAACCTTATTATTTTCTTAATTTAGACATTCTTCGTCTTCACTATGAATTTATTTCATTTTGTCGTGAAAACAGTAGGGAACGTTATCTTTTTGTTCAGTTTGGTTTCTCGTAATTTCTTTACGATCACGTTTTCCGTACGCCACTGATCAAAGAGGACACATCCAATTTGTGGCTAATGAGAGTTGATGGGCTATCCCGGTGAATTTCAACTAATCTAAGACAGAGTTTCAATATTAAATTGTTTATTTTAAAGTTTTATTTATTTTTACTGTATCTACGGTCTACCTAAACCTAATGGGACACGGATGTCCCTTTCAGGGAAACACTTAAGGTTTAGGACTTCGTCAAAATAAATCTCTCAATCACGTGTGCTGCATACATAATCGCTAGTCATTATTCAATGAATATTAAACGTATCCTCTTGAAATGAGTCAAAGCACATTACAGCGTGATTAAATAACTCTAGAGACGCGGTTGGTGGAGTGAGTTTGTTGTTTTTATCTGTATCTTGTGTTAATAAGGTTATCTGGGGGCGACCTACTTACTTGATTAATGACGACGAAATCTCTCACGAGAGGACCGACGAAGTGTCGCGTCGCCAAGAATTAATGTCTGGGATCCAAACCCGGGCTTGGTTCTTCCTTGCTCGCATTTTTTATGGTCGTCACTATTTTAGGATAACGGACGATTTGACGAATGATGTAAGTATAGCTTATTTGATAGGATGTTTTTGTACATAATATTGCGTAGGTACCTACTCAAGTTTTGCGTCTCTTTATCTGCTGTATGATATTCTATTTTTATTTATTTGTAATGTCTGGCCTCTAGGCTCTAATCTTAAAATTTTTGCGTTTCGTCATCAGATTAGCATCCTAATGTGTTTAATTTATTCAAAGTTCATTGTTTCACATAGGTCTTACTTAAAGGCACTTATGACGACTCAATAAATAGTGAATGGTGAAAAGTAACTCATGGCTCAAAATTAAGTTTAAACGTGGCCACAACAAACTCAGCCGAGTAAAAAAATAACTATCTGACTGCATAAAAATCCACAGATGCTAACATACAAATCAAACTTACAAGTAATTTAAATAACTCAAGATGCTTTTAATTATTGTAATAAACGATTTCTATTCACACAGGAAACCCGTCGCTTGGATAAAACTCCTTCATACGCAATAGTATGTGCATATGTAGTAAAGACATCTTATTTAAATTACCCATTATAGACATGCATAATGTTTAAAACATGTCAAGTGCTACATCGAATGGGCATGCGATGAGCCTTGATGAGCATTGAGCATACATTAATCCAAGACATGCAATATTAAGCTCGGATCGTCACATAAATATCGCTCCTCTAATAGGAAGAATCGACGCCAAGCGGTTATTAAACTGTATGAATAGAGCTTATGGCCTTTGCAGACGTCCCAATTTATGAATAAGTTGTGGATAAAAGCGATTTTTTTCAAGCAATCGAAGATGATTCAACATGATACAGCTATGATAATACTACAAACAACAAAATGTGGGAAGACTTTTAGGTAAAGAGGCCAGTTGCTACTCAACTCTCTAGCCATGTACTCGTAGTAATAGGGCTACCAAGCTTAAGTACAGTTTACAGTTAAGTTTACCTATGTTATATGTTACGGCCCCTTGCCTGTCCAGATGAGGGCTCAGTTCCCGGGCCCATAGAGGAACGAGCCCGGACAGGTCGAGGGGGGACCGACTAGTGAGACTACTCGGGATCACTAGTGTACGATCAGTCTCGGGTCAGATGACGGCATCCAATCCGAGTCGGATAGCAATCGAGTCTCACTAGTCGATCAGTGGAAATAGTAATCAGCGACTTTTACTAGACAACAGGTCGGCCACTACGGCTGATACAATACGCCACCGGACGCGGCCAACTATAAAAATAGTTTAAAATTAGTAGGTGCTTATTGACTGACCTTGATCCCGAAGCGTCGGCCTTGATACGGAGTCCTCTGTAGTAGATGTGTGACAGTGTGTGACGTGAAAGTGTTAAGGGTATGTACAAGGGTGCGTGTGTGTATGGGACTGGCAGAGCCGTCTGACCTCCGCTTCAAATCAGCCTCCAAACACGAAGACCACACGCGCAGGAACCCACTTTCCGTCGGCTACCGGTTCGAAGTGCGAAAGGGACCGCACCAGCGCCCCAGCGCGCGATAGAGGGGGCGCGGCAACAGACAAAAAACGCAGTGCGAAAAACAAGTCAGGCGCATCAAAAAACGGACGTCCCGTTGCGATGTTATTCGATGACTAAACACCCGCGCAAATAGAAACGTGGCTACTCAAACGTAGTAATTTGCGTCTCGCGACTACGCGTTTCAAGGACGACACGCGATCAAAATTACGTCAGCCACGCGCGGGGGACCGCTAAGTTCGTCGGTCGACAGCAGACTGAATGGTGCTTAATACTGGCGCGCACCGAAGTCGCCGCGTCATTGCAGGCATAAAAAAATCTCGGCGACCGATGCGCGAGCGGGATAGGAAGATTGGCGTTTCCGCGAGTTGGAGCGGGAGCGCACGATTCGATACAAAACGCATGCAGCAAAAAACTCGCCGTAACCAAAGGGCTTCCGCGGGTTAGAGAGAGAGAACACGATTCAACACAATACAATAGGCTCGGCGCTCGCGCCAGCTACTCTCGCGTAAACAATCCCCCGCTCCGAATCTAAGAATGTAGATTCGCTAATCAATAGGCAGTCGGGACAACGTGGCCACGGCACGTTGCAATACTGAGTCCCCCACAAATACCTCGGCCACCCGGGGAACGCCATCCGATCCAAATAGCAGTTTAACAATGCGTCCACGACGCCAAAATAGTGGGAGTAGATTAGGTTCTTTAAGCAGAACAAGATCTCCCACCTGGGGAGGGTTAGTTTTGTCAGTCCACTTGACGCGCTGCTGCAGCAAGTGCAAATACTCAAGAGACCAACGGTGCCAAAAATTTTGAGTCATTTGCTGCAACATTTCAAACCGAGACAACCGTGAGGTCTTGACCTCCCGATAGGGATACTCGGGCAGCGCGTTAAGAGGCTGACCAATCAAGAAGTGACCCGGCTTTAAAGCCTCCAAATCATTTGGATCGGAGGAGACGGGACCGAGAGGCCGAGAGTTAAGAACCGCCTCAATCTTGCAAAATACCGTGGACAGTTCCTCGAAGGTTAAGATGGTTTCCCCAATAACGCGACGCAAATGCGTTTTAGCGACCTTAACAACAGCTTCGAAGATTCCGCCCCAGTGAGGACACGCCGGAGGGTCAAATTTCCAAGTAACTCCCATTCTAGACATGGCGGTGCCTACACAGTGCCTGTTCTTAACAAGGAAGTCAACGACCTCCTTCAAATAACGATCGGTTCCCTTATAATTGGTCCCGCAGTCTGTCCGAACCAAGTCGGGTAGGCCGCGACGGCTCACGAAGCGGCCCAGAGTGGCCACGAACGCCTCCGTGCTGAGGGCACTGACAAGCTCCAAGTGAACTGCCTTGGTTGCGAGGCAAACAAAGACGCACAAGTAGGCCTTAAAAGACCGAGCATTCTTAAGGTTAGAGCTCTTAACTAGAAAAGGACCGGCAAAATCGGTTCCAACACCGGCGAAAGGTCGAGCAGCCCTTACGCGGTCCGCAGGCAGGTCACCCATCACAGGCTGTGCAATGGATGCCTTCAAACGATAGCAAGGAATACATTTGAAGATCACGCTTCGAATGGTTCGTCGGCCTGCCAAAATCCAAAACTCACGGTTCGCAGATATACCACAGCTGCATATCCCTTCTCAGAGGCATCGCAGAACCCGTGTAAGCTTGCACGACATTTGCCCGGAGGCAAGAAGCATCTGGGTAAAGAGATTTGGTTGATGTCGGGAAGGGAGGACACCAAAGAGAGCCACTCTCTTAAGAGAGCACCAAGAAGAGGCTCATCCCAGCCTAACCCAGACACCCAAAGCTTTTGAAGAAAGCACTTGGCCAGAAAAACAACCGGAGTTATCCAACCGTTTGGATCAAAGGTGCGCGCCACAGTGGACAGGACCAGTCGTTTGGTCCAAGACTTCGGAGGATCATCTAACTTGACCCGGTACGTAAAAGAATCCTGAACGGGCTGATACTGGATACCAAGCACCGTCAGCAAATTGGGATTCTCCGGGTGTTCAAACAGGTGAGGATCCTGTTGATCCTCTCCAGGTAAGTCCTGCAAAACCTGAGGTGAGTTGGATAGCCATTTACGTAACTCGTACCCTCCGGATTTCAAGATGGCGATCAACTCGTCCCTCAGGATGCGAGCTTCCTCAACACTGGATGCTCCGGCGCAGATGTCGTCCATATAGACAGAAGTTTCTAGGACATCCGCTGCTCGCGAATAATTCAGTCGTTCCCGGTTGGCCAGCTCCAAGAGCGTCCTCATTGCAATATAAGGACTAGACCTAAGGCCATAAGTTGTAGTGTTCAGCTCGAACACGCGCACAGGATCACTGGGATTCTCGCGCCACAAAATCAGCTGGTAACGACGATCATCGCGATGCACTACCGATTGCCTGAACATCATTCGTATGTCGGCCACAAAAACCACCTGGTGCCTACGGAAGTTGGTGAGGATGTCAGATAGATCCTTAAGAAGTTTGGGGCCAGTGTGGAGACACTGGTTCAAGGAAACCCCATTAGACGTGGCCGCTGACCCGTCGAAGACCACACGAATTTTACCGCCTGGAGACTTCAAGACCGCGTGGTGAGGGAGAAAATAGTGCTCGTGAGAGCGCCAGTCAAATGAGGAAGGGGACATGTGCCCCAACGCCTCGTACTCCCTCATGAACTCAATATATTTCTCTCGAAATGCAGGGTCTCGCTTCATGCGGCGTTCCATGGACAGAAGTCTTTTTTCAGCTAACGCCCTTGAATGACCAAGGGGGGGGCGTGAGGCAAGGAAGGGTAGCCGAGTTACAAACCTGCCATCGACGCGACGACCTGTGTTATTCTGGTAGAATAACTCGCATTCCTGATGGAGGGGGTCTACCCGAGCCGCTTGAGGGGGCTCTTCAATTTCCCAAAATTTTTGGACTACATCGGAAAGTGCCACTCCAATAGTTTGGAGATGGTCCACGTCAGGAGGCAGGTTGGTCCATAAAACCGGACCGAAAAAACTAAACCCAAAGATAGTGGGCATGGCCGACAAACCATTTTTCTGCAATGTCCTAATCTCTCCTGACATGATCAAGCCCAGCACGTCGGCGCCCAAGAGCAAATCAGTGGGGCCAGGTTCAGACCATGAAGGGTCCGCCGGGGTTAAACCCGACGCGCAATGAACCGCCGAGTTATGGATAGGAACGTTCGGGAGGTGTCCCACAATATCGTCAAGAACGTTCACATCGACTAGGATACGAAGGGGACCTTCGGCTGGACCAAACATAAGTTCTGCCCGACCCCTGGGAGTCGGAGGAACCGATCCTCCTATTCCTAACATTGGACGATTGTCCGGACTCCAGGGGAGCCCCAGCGTCCTCACCAACCACGACGATGCAATGCAGCGCTGTGAACCGAGATCTAGCAGCGCGCGTACCATTAGCCACTCACCGTTCGGGTTAAACACCCTGACCAAAGCCGTGGGCAAAAGTACGGTCTGGCAGACCGTCTTATGCTCGCTCAAATTGTCGGGTGAGGTGGCGGTGGTGGGAGCCAGGGCAGCAACTAGTCAACGGGAGTTGCCCCTTTCGGGCGACTCCTCCAGCCTCGGGCGCTCGTAGGGGCCAGCTTGCGGAACTTCTACCACACCAATAGGTGGGGTTCCCCCAGGGTACACCCAAGCGTCCCTCATGGGCTGAGGGGGTCTGGTCACGTACGACAGCCGCGGGACGACGTAGTGCGGAGGGGGGTGTCCAGACCATCGAGGGGGGTATCGCTCCAGCCTGGGGTATTCAGCCAGAGGAGGGGAGTACCTCCTTGGTTCAGACTGAGCGACGGCAAAACCTCCCTCAGGGTTGACAGAGGGCGGAACGCCCCCGCCCCTGGAGGGCTGCACCCCCGCCCGAGGGGGGGGTGAAGCCCTATCAAAACCAGGGGCCGGACGAACAGTGTTCGCCCCACGCCGTCCATCGGCTGGGCACGTGACCGAGGAGGAGCCTCCACTCCTGCCGGGTGTCTGTTCAACCACCTCCTGCCTGCCGGCACCATTGCGGTCGAGACAAAGAATAGGAAGGTGGTTGCCCTGACAGTGTGTGCAAGGCCGTTGGTGCTGGCAATTGCGTTGCAAGTGCCGACCTAAGCAAGAGTAGCACCAACGGCGCTCCCTCGCGATGGCCCTACGGTACTTGGGCGGTCTCTCCAAAAATTTAGGGCAATCGGCCGTTGTGTGCGTGGAAGCACGGCAATAGTTGCAGGGGGTTGCCTCGGTCGCAGCAAGGCTACTAAAGTTGGGGATTGTGCGGCGACCAGTCTGCTGCGCCACTACTGGCTGCTTGAAACCCCTGGTGGAAGTCGTGGGTTTAGAAGCGGGCGTCGGTCGCGCCGGCTCCTTTGCCGGTGTTCCCGAGGCCACGGCATTCTCCACCTGGCGGCTCTGTTCCTCAAGGAACTTTAAGAGGTCACTGAACGGGGGTATATAATTAGCCCCGTCCCCGCCGTACCTCTCTTCAAATCGGATCCGCAGATCGAGAGGCAGGCGGGACAGAACCAGGTGAAGAAGCCAGAAGGACCACTGATCCACCGGTAAGTCAAGTTGTCGAAGGGCGTTGCAAGCAACCACGACTGGGTCAATGATCACCTCCCGGAGACGCGCTAGGTCTTTCAAAACCGGGAGGGATATTAACTCCATCATGTGCGCGTCAGCAAGGCGGCGCACATTGGCGTAGCGCCTCTCGAGGAGTTCTCTGGCCGTGGAATAGCTGGCGTCAGACAACTTCAAATGGCAGACTACCCCAAGTGCCTCCCCTTGAAGGGAGGTCCGCAAATAGGCCATTTTTTGGCCTGGGGATAGGTCGCGGCGGGTATGGACTAGACTGTCGAAGATGGAGATGAACCCCATCCAGTCTTGAAGCCGCCCACCAAAGTGTGGAAGGTCCAAAGTAGGCAGCCGACCCAATAGGGCGGGCTGCTGCTGCGGGCGAGGCGACTCGCACAGAATGCTCTTTCGAGCCTCACGATTCATTTTGGCCCCAGCCTCGAGCACATCGTCTGTGAACTCGAAGAACTGCTCGTAGTCCTTCTGGGCCGATTCTCGCGCCTCGTCGTCCTCCACTGTAGCAAGGAATTCCGAATAGGCCTCTTCAAAATGGGCTCGTCTGGCTGGGAGCTGCTCAAGGCGGTGGAGCAAGCTAGCCGTCCTGTCTGGACGAGTAATAAGCGCGTGCGCGCTAGCTGCCCACCGCAGCTCATCCTGCATACGGCGCACCGGAGGCTTATGCGAAGGCATGGCGAGACTGCGCGAAGATAATTACAAGGAAGCACGAAACCGAAAAATAAAACAACAAGGACGTAGAACAAGCACAGATGCAAACACCAACACGTGCAGAACGCTAATCAAGGTCGCGGTTAACAAACGCGCGGCACGCGGTAAATAACGCGGCGTTGCTACAAAAACGCGTGGTGTAGCGGTACAATAATCTGTGGCCGTTAACGCGGCGTATCGGTCCGACACGTGGCGTACCGCGCCTACAAACGTGTGACCGACAGAGATACGCGACGAATTAAATACGCGCAACAAATATCGATATCGACGCGCCGACCGTGTAAAAGCCGCTTAACCAAAAGGCGCGAAACCACGCTCTGCTACCAATTGTTACGGCCCCTTGCCTGTCCAGATGAGGGCTCAGTTCCCGGGCCCATAGAGGAACGAGCCCGGACAGGTCGAGGGGGGACCGACTAGTGAGACTACTCGGGATCACTAGTGTACGATCAGTCTCGGGTCAGATGACGGCATCCAATCCGAGTCGGATAGCAATCGAGTCTCACTAGTCGATCAGTGGAAATAGTAATCAGCGACTTTTACTAGACAACAGGTCGGCCACTACGGCTGATACAATACGCCACCGGACGCGGCCAACTATAAAAATAGTTTAAAATTAGTAGGTGCTTATTGACTGACCTTGATCCCGAAGCGTCGGCCTTGATACGGAGTCCTCTGTAGTAGATGTGTGACAGTGTGTGACGTGAAAGTGTTAAGGGTATGTACAAGGGTGCGTGTGTGTATGGGACTGGCAGAGCCGTCTGACCTCCGCTTCAAATCAGCCTCCAAACACGAAGACCACACGCGCAGGAACCCACTTTCCGTCGGCTACCGGTTCGAAGTGCGAAAGGGACCGCACCAGCGCCCCAGCGCGCGATAGAGGGGGCGCGGCAACAGACAAAAAACGCAGTGCGAAAAACAAGTCAGGCGCATCAAAAAACGGACGTCCCGTTGCGATGTTATTCGATGACTAAACACCCGCGCAAATAGAAACGTGGCTACTCAAACGTAGTAATTTGCGTCTCGCGACTACGCGTTTCAAGGACGACACGCGATCAAAATTACGTCAGCCACGCGCGGGGGACCGCTAAGTTCGTCGGTCGACAGCAGACTGAATGGTGCTTAATACTGGCGCGCACCGAAGTCGCCGCGTCATTGCAGGCATAAAAAAATCTCGGCGACCGATGCGCGAGCGGGATAGGAAGATTGGCGTTTCCGCGAGTTGGAGCGGGAGCGCACGATTCGATACAAAACGCATGCAGCAAAAAACTCGCCGTAACCAAAGCGTGAGCGAGACGCGCCGATGAGGGCTTCCGCGGGTTAGAGAGAGAGAACACGATTCAACACAATACAATAGGCTCGGCGCTCGCGCCAGCTACTCTCGCGTAAACATTATATGTATATATTTTTTGGGTTTCTGCTATAAATGTTAGACTATTTCGTACGTTCGTGGTTTATGGTAAAAGTAGGAGCAAAGTCTTGTTTTACATTTATCTCATATATAATATATTACAAAAAATGTTTACGGAAGGCAGTTTACTCTGATAGATTACGCTCTCAACTTCTCATGTACATTCATATAATAAAAAATCACTAACTAAAGTACTGAACTCTTTATTATAATAGTAATATGGGATATGCTGTTGCGTAAAACCTAGACTAAATAGATTTAGTTTTTAAACGTCGCAGTGGTGAGTAAATATAGTAAGAACTTTGCAAAACCAATCTCGCAGTTCGCACCAAGTCATAATAAGGTACTGAATCAAAGTCACGAGTCACGGTCGTGATTGGAACGTAGGAACGAGCCCTTACACTTGGAACAATGATCATTGTATACAAATCAGGTGTCGTTAAACAAGCCCGAATCAGCCCACACCACTGGCAATCATTTATTCAGCGCTATTGCAAAATTGCGATTTGAATACCTAGTCTATAACTGCATTAAAAAATGCGAAGACCATTTTAGTACACAACAAATACTGAAAAATAGAATCAGACAATAATTTAAGGGGGCTCCCATACAAAAAACGTGATTTTATTGCTTGTTTTGGAATTTGGTGGGCAGGGGTGTTTAGGTACTTGAATACTACGAGAATCGGTCTTGACACTACGGAACCCTCAGTGCGCCAGCCCGACTCAAACTTGACCAATTACCATTGACCATTGGCTCTGTGTCCATTCATTAGTATTATGTTTTTATTTACGTATGAAATTTTTGGTAATTTTTGATTTAAAAATGAAATATGAATGTACACAAAATATAGGAACTAACTACACTGGACCATAGATGAATCATCAGTTTTATGACGACCACATGGATGGTTGTAGTGGGATATATTATTTATTTCTGTTCACACGCCGCTGTCTAGGAAACTGATTTTTGCAACATGAAAACATGAATTTAATGAAACCTCGTAATATGGTTTGTGAAACAGTAATTAGGTAGGTATAACTGTATAAAAAAGTAAGTAGTAGCTTCCTATCTAAAATGATCATTTTACACACTCAAACGATAATGAAGAAAATGCTATAGGTACTACACTTCAGAATACTCCTAAAGTTCTGAGGTAAACTCTATTATCTTTTTGTCCTCGTATCTCTGACTCTATCTACGAGTAGAGTAGGTAAGTAGTATATTATGAGCTACAGGTAGAAAAGTAGGACGTATTTATTGTTGGTATTTGGAAGAAACTTAACTAGGATCTAGATAGGTAAAGAGTTGTGGTTGAGCTGGACTCATGTGGATAGACCAATTTTGTATCTAATGCCTTCAAATTACCTATTCGTAGAGGTCCTAACCTTAAAAAATCATCGTAGTACAAAAGTAGTGCCATAGTATTTTCAGTCTCTCAAAGACACCCATAAATATCACAAGTAAAATATATAATACGTAATAAAATGTCGTGACAAAAAGGCAATTGATGTGTGAAATACACGTAACAAATCATCGAACATTAAAAGAATAGCTAGAATAAAAGCTGCGTCGACGAATAGAGAATAGATACGACATAAAGGCGACCGGGTATTTTTATTTCTCGTCGCGGACATTTCAAAGCGGTATTTATTATTCAATCCGCGAAACACATTTGTCAACGTGACAGAACAAGGAGTGTTTCGATGTACATCGAATGATGGGTTTATGCTGAGGGTGAGGACTATGGGAGGAAGTCTTAGTCGTAAAAGTTTTCCAAACGAAAGTTCTTTTAGGTACTTAAAGTACCTAACTCACGTACTCGTCACGTATACGTTTGTCTTGGTGGCATTTTGGGCTGAAAAATATACAGATTTATTTATCAAAAATTATTTACATAGGTACTTTCTCAAGTACTGAAATACAAACTACCTAAATACATTTTATAACCAATTCAGTTAAAACTAAAATGTAGTTTACCGACATCCATAAAAATACTACCTAAATGGGTGAAATCGAAGACACTGTTAACTGTACATTAGCAAACGAAGATAAACCTTGTCGCAACGTATTAAAGTCTATGGGTGGTCAGTTAACAGTATCTTCGTTTGTACCCAGCTACATCGGGGCTGAATACTGGATCGGCAACACCTAGTGGTCAGCCGCGTTTAAATAAAATGTTTAATGCGGCTGACCACTGGGTTTTTTGAGGAATATGGAAGAACATACCTTACTAAAATTGAAAATTTAAATTTAACGGTTTTAATGACCGATTTTAAAAATAATTCAAGAACCCAGTGAACAGCCCCGGCGGCCGACCACTGGATCTTTTATAAAAAAGTAGTACCCTATGGTCAGCCCTCACAATATTTACGTAAAGCAGCGATATTTTTATTCAAATTTAATATAATTCAATACATGAAGTAATACCAAAGCCAAATTTCATAAAAGACTATCACATTTAATAGTGAAACATGTTTTTTCTTACCTTTTAAGAGAACACCACGCGAAGTAAAAAAAAAAGGGCGGACATGACACAACTGCTCTTTTCAACCGCCGTCACCTGAATGAACGAGTTTATTTCTTCCCCCTTATCCCCTGCCGCACCTATCGTGTGACATATTGACCAATGAGGAATCAAAGTTTCTATTTAACGGCCTACAAGCCGTATTTAGGTGATATTGAATGAAGTTTTATGCAAAAACTATAAAGACAATTACTTTCAAATTTACACGTCATGTATTTTGGGTCTTTAATCTAAATTCGCTTAGAAGCAGAAACACGATTGGATAAAATTTTCTCGATAGAAAGTTCTCCCAAAAGTTGCTCCAAAATCTTAGTTTTTCTATGTTTTATCAGAAACTACAATGGATGTAATTGTAATTTTTGTTTTAATGTATCGGTAATAATAATATCCTAAAACGCTTAGAACAGATTTTTGATAACTGGCTTAGTTTTTGAGTAATTAGGTAAAACGTCGTTTTTCTGCTATATTCTTCCGCGACGCTGCATGTCGCACCTACCAAATCTCCGTGAGAGTGAGAAAGACAAAAATAAATTCAATAAATCCCCTTAAGCACACGTGATTCGTTTATTCTTATTGTAGCGATATTTATGACCAATAAACGACGCAAAAGGCTGACCACTGGTTCCTGGCTGGCCACTTGTGCCTTTACCCTAGGTCGGCTTGTACTCGTATAAATTTTTCGGGAGCATAGCACTTGGCGGAATTTAAAAATGAAATTACATGAACGGATGCGTTTGTTTATGTACAATACAATGAAACAGAAAAATCCAAAATGCTCTTTTTAAATTTCGTTTTAAAATAAGTGCCCTGGAAAGTTTTTTTTATTGTTAATTGACATAGAGACGTTATTTCCATTAGGAACTTATTTATTTTTTTAGGCTTATATCCAATGGCGATTGGCTACTCTACGCTATGACGCCGTTAGTCTATGTAATTTAGTAAGGATATAATGCATGGAGTTAGCATCACAAATACAATAACTACATTAACAGCAAACACGCGTCCTGTCTCCAACGCATACGACATCCTGGTAGATTGAACACTACCAGGAAATACTTTTATAACAATAGGTACTTGAACTATTAAGAGGATTTATTGAATTTATTTTTGTCTTTCTCACTCTCACGAATACGTTGGTAGGTGCGACATGCAGCCTCGCGGAAGAATATAACAGAAAAACGACCTTTTACCTAAGTACTCAAAAACTAAGCCAGTTATCAAAAATTATTATTACCCACACATTAAAACAAAAATTACAATTACAACCATTGTAGTTTCCGATAAAAATTAGAAAAACTGAGATTTTGGGAGAACTTTCTATCGAGAAAATTTTATCCAATCGTGTTTCTGCTTCTAAGCGATTTTAGATTAAAAACCCAAAATATATGATGTTTAAATTTGAAAGTCTTTATAGATTTTAAATAAAACTTTATTCGAAATCCCTTAAATACGGCTTCTATACGCCGTTAATAGCTAACTATTACTTATACAGGATATTAGGATTATAACCCTATAGATTTATAAAGTAGGAAAGATTCTATAGATACTTAAGTATATCAGTGTCTGTGGCACATAAACAGGAATAGTACATTGTTACCCTAGGGATGAAAGTAACTTATTTAGTCCCGAGACGGGGTTTGGCGCCCGAGCGTAGCGAGGGGGCCTATAGTTCGAGGGACTAAATAAGTCTTTATCCCGAGGTAAACACTGTGCTTTTCATTACGAATATAAGGAAAGTCAAAATAAAAATAGAAATTAGCTAAAGAAAATTGAATAATTGTGTCAATAAAAATCACTGTTAAACAGAAGCCTAAACAAAACTCTACAACTCGAAAAACAAATGAACGGCCTACAAGCCGTATTTAGGCTCGGAGTATTTAGGTGATTTTGAATGAAGTTTTATGCAAAAACTATAAATAAATTACTTTCAAATTTACACGTCATGTATTTTGGGTCTTTAATCTAAAATCGCTTAGAAGCAGAAACACGATTGGATAAAATTTTCTCGATAGAAAGTTCTCCCAAATGTTGCTCCAAAATCTCAGTTTTTCTATGTTTTATCGGAAACTACAATGGATGTAATTGAAAATTTTGTTTTAATGTATCGGTAATAATAATATCCTAAAACGCTTAGAACAGATTTTTGATAACTGGCTTAGTTTTTGAGTAATTAGGTAAAACGTCGTTTTTCTGCTATATTCTTCCGCGACGCTGCATGTCGCACCTACCAAATCTCCGTGAGAGTGAGAAAGACAAAAATAAATTCAATAAATCCCCTGAAGATCGGATTGCCGCTTGCCACTTTCCGGCTTTTTTTTTCTTTGGCCTAGCCGGCGGGCTATGCATTTAGCTTTTTAATAGTCAAGTATTGTCTATGATTGTCTATGAATGTCTATGAATCAGTTGTCTTTACTTTATGAATAAAGTCTATCTTTCTTCTTGTCTATGGATGCACTCGGGTACGTCGTGTTTCATTTGAACTCCAATAAAAATGTGACAACTAGTTTTTTTTAATTAATTGACAGCTGTCAGTTGAAAACGATTCTCCCTAGGGCTGCAAAGTTTCAACCCGCTTCTCAGGCAACTTCAGACCTACTTTCCGTGTATGAGTGATGAAAAATAATTATGTTATTACCTAAGTGGTCTATAATTTCACCCTATACCTACCGATTGATTAGTAAGTACTACCACTTGAAAAAATAAAGTAGTTTTTAAACGCTAAGCTTTTTAAAACGATTTTTATAAACGTTCCGCGAAATTACTCGCCAGTTAATATATACCTACCAAAACGTCTATAGCTTGCATAAAATAGAGTGGTTTATAACCACTGAACCGTTTTTAGTAGAGCTCTTGAAAGCTTCTATGCAAAAAAATACTGTTGCTTTTACGCGATTTCAGGTCAAAGCAAGTTACCTAAGTATGTAGTATTAAGTACAGTCGCGGAATGAAAAGGTTCGTCACCTTAGTGTCGATATTCGTTTGCACTAGTACTCTAGTACTGCAAGAGTCCATTATGCCAACATTCCAGTGCAAGAAACAGCGCTGCTAACATTTGAATAAATAATATGACGTTTGCTGTCGAATAAGGTTTTGCTTGTTTTTTCTATCCCGTCAATGTGTTACCAAAACATTAAAACCTCATTAAAACCTTAGTTATTTAGGAGAAATTAATATATTTTGAAGTTATGACATTGACCGATTGACAATACTTCTGAGGTTTTAACAGAAATAATAATGTCAGGTTGAATTAACAAGAAGGTTGCAGTTTATCCATAATAATCTTGTTGACAAGATAAATAGTCAAAATACCTTGATCTGAACAATTTTGAACTTTACTAACTAACAGTTAAACTTTATTTTCTCTAACTCGAGTCTATTCTGTAACATAGTTTCAAAACGTAATATGTGCTCGTGATACGTTGAACGAATCAATTTGAAAATTGACGAACCTTTTCGTTCCGCGACTGTACATTTTACTTTACAGTTCTTCAGTTTTATACTTTATCAGAGGCGATGAACGAAAATTATGCGATTGACTGAGCATCATAATAATTATGGATGAAATTAGCGCTATCGCACCTAAATTCGGCGCCAGAGGTAAAACTAAAAGATCACAGACTAATGGTAGATCGCCCGAAGTCCAGCAGAATTTGCTTCCAGAAGGACGCAAAATTTTTCGGTTATATTATTACTGTAATAAAGCTACAATAAGCTTGAGCCTCTGTCTGTGTTGATAAATGATCAGTGGAATTTAGATCTTTTTATCTAATAATTGTTCAATATCTGGGTGACCGTATTTTTTTTGGTAAATACGACATTTTAAAAAAATAAATCCTAGCTAGATCGATTTATCGCCCCCGAAATGCGTTGTATACCAAACTTCACCAAACAATTTCAAAGATTTTTACATAAACATGTGAATAAGATTCATGAAGAAAAATGCCCACAAAAAATTGCCGAATTTTATTATCAAATCGAAGGCTTATAATTATGGCAAAACTAAATGAAATTCTGATTTGGCGTGTAAATTTCACCCATCCACTTTAAATCATCCATAGTTATGATAGTATTATATTATCTGTGGTTATGATATAGGGGTCATAAAGCGCCAAATGTGAGCCGCAGAAATTATAGCCCCATTTACACTATGGGCGGGTCGTGACCCATCGTTGATACCTATATAGCACTAGTACTAGCAGGCAATCACGTCAGACCACTAGACAATGAATCTATTACAATTCGGAGCTCGCACCGCCTCGCAGACACTTTGCATATAAACGCATCATAATAATAGCCACCTAGGAGCTAATATGAATAAACTATAATAACTATAATATATTTAACTGAATTTCTTGGAATGATATGAATAAACTTCCGTCGATTCAGGACATCATAAAAATCATACATTCATATAAGGTAAAATGTCATGTTAATATACCAATAATAATAGATACAGAATACCCTGGACAGCCAGTTATCGGTCGCCAGTTTATCGGTGCCAAAAATGCTCTTTTGCCACCAACAGTAAGGCCATGCTGTATAGTTCGCTCAGAAACCACTTATAGAATTTTGACAGATGGCGCCAATGTCTGCTTGTACGAAAGAGGTTTACGTAACCTCTGATACGTGAACGTGATACATGACTGATACCGACATCCTGAGTTTTTTTAGTTTAGTTTATATTAGGTAAGAATAGGTATGAAATAATCATAATATAATTGTGGATCATTTTGCTTCCATTCTGTATAAGTATATGAACAACCCTGTATACGAACAACGTTCACAGTGCAGTCAGTGCTAATTAAAACACAAAGGGCCGTAGTTGACATAATAAAACGTAGCCGAGTGCGTTCGTCCCCCAAATAGTGTACCCGACTACCCGCCAGCCGACCAGCCGTGCCGCCTGTGATTATTGCACAGGGCGTCTGAGTGCCAGCCCTGGACAGACAAACACCACAGGGTTGCAAAAACAAATCATACACACAGTTTACGCGAATCCTACGAGTAATGAATTCTTTGATCCCTTAACTTTTGAGTTATGTGAGTGTTAACTCTGGACAGACAAACACCACAGGGTTGCAAAAACAAATCATACACACAGTTTACGCGAATCCTACGAGTAATGAATTCTTTGATCCCTTAACTATTGAGTTATGTGAGTGTTAACTCTGGACAGACAAACACCACAGGGTTGCAAAAAAACTGTGCGTCGTGGGACACTCGGTAGAAACTAAGTTTCACCCATAGCTCGATAGATGGCGCTGCCTTCAGTAAGCTCGCGCTAAAGATTTCAATACCACATGTTAAATATATAATCCGTGATTGCATGCGTGCCCATTCTGTCGACACTATTTTTATTCTAGACTTTCGAAAATTTTCGTAGTTTTTTTTCGTAACGGGATTTTCGACACGCGATTTTCGCAGATTGCCTTCGAAAATAAACTTTGTTTCAATAAATATTTATCTTAGTAGTTAGGTAGAATGTGGTCGTTGCGTCTGTCAGTCGTTTAATAGTATTCAATCGTTTAAGACAAAGCTTTCACCAACAATGCCAGAAGCTTTCACTTAACTTGTTGGTTCAAGGGTTACATACCACACATACATAAGTAAGAAGACCACGGCACTTTTCCTCAGAGATATGCGACGTTTTGCGTCAAATACGCCAAAATAATTGCTTGATTTTCATTTGATTGCATAGATTATCAAGACAACACCCTAACAGGGTCCCAAAATGCTTGCCGTCTGCGTCAATGGTCTCACTTTTTATTTTTATAAAGTGCTTTTTTAGGAAAACATGATTTATTATTTCAAAACAATGAGAGAAACTGATAACCCTGAGTCACAACTAGAGTGTTAGGTCAAAATAGCTAAATTTGTTGACAATAATAGATTATCAACAAATATAATATCAATAAAATTATCAAGACATAAACAACCATTAGGCCCCAAAATGCTTGCCGTCAGCGCCGATGGTCTCACTTTTTTATATTTTTTAAAGTGTTTTTTATAGGAAAACATGATTTATTATTTCAACAAATGAGAGAAACTGATAGCCCTGAGTCACAACTAGAGTGTCAGGTCGATAATAGCGAATGGGACGAACTGGTCGGTAATCAAAGGACAGAATCGCATCGCTGGCCGTCCGACGCCTCCGACAGCGAGCGCTTTGAAGTTTCTTTGTAAATTTCTTTTGACTGCTTCTACTTTAATGTTCTCAATCCGTATTCATTTACATAAATGTAACGCTAAAGAAACATTTTTAAAACTCATTAATATTGTTGGTTGAAAGCACTTCACGCTATCACTCGCGCTCTAGAGTAACTAGGGTCTTATTACTAGTAATAGCCGAATTTAAATGTCCAAATCCAATGCTACGAGTCTGTCTGCAACTCGTGAGCAAAAATATCTTCATAAAATTATGGGCAAGACAATTACTTACTGAGATCTATATTAAATCAGCCCCTAGATTGTATAAGAAAAACGCATTCATCGTTATCGTAATCTTTTACGAATTCTGCCCGCTGATTGGTTCCCTAATTTACGACAGCCAATTGGGGAGCAGTATTCGTAAACGATTACGATACCGATGAATACGTTTTTCTCACGCAATTAAACCCCAGGTCATGATGGTATAGTAGTTACTATGGGTAAAAATTCTGGTACGGTCATATTTGTTTCAAAAACATCCTAAAGTTAATAGTATGATTGTAATTTGTAATATCTAAAAGAATAAAACAAAAAAGAACACCAGCCCGCATTAAATGACATTCGAAAAAGCAAACATCAGAAAGAGTTGACTTTGGTACACTTTTAGCTGGCTATACATTTCAATTATGAGCATGAGGTTACTGCTATAAATACGGAGACGCGACGCGGACGGCAAAACTCATAATTCTGAGAGTAATGCAATAAGTCAAAATATTAACTTTTAAAGGAGTCACTTTTATGAGCATAAACGTAGGGTATATGCTAATTACAACCACTTTCAAGGTTTTTAAGGTATTGGTATTGAGACATGTAAAGATTTATAAGCCATAAAACTGCTTAACCCAATCAGAGATTAGGATTTAGGATGTACTTCCTCTTTGCTAACCTAACCTAGCATAACGGATCTAGCATTGAAAATAGTACCTAAAGTGCAATCTACTTGAAACTTGGCATAGGTACCTAGTTGAAAACTATTCTAAGCTATGACTTTAAAAATAATTGAAAATAATAAAGACAATCAGAAGCAGTGTCAGCCCATTGGTTCAAACTTCTAGACAGGGATCTGGGGCTTAATCCGTGCGTAGGTACACCAATTCGGAGCTAATGTGCGAGTTTGTGAAACCTAGATATAATTTGCCGCTAGTGAAAAAAAACATGCTGCCTAAGACAACAATATTTTCAAATGAATCCAAATGCAAAGCCTGCCAACCCGCACTTGCCTGTGTGCTATTGCGACACCCCACATTCTGAGAGGAGACCCATGCCCGGCAGTGGGACATAAAAGGCGTTGATGATGTATAAAAATTGGTTGTCTGTAAAGTCGGTTTACTGACGATAGTTGAACGTGACAACTCTCGCTTGCACTTCAAGCCTTACATGGAACGCCTCAGAGCAAGGTAACGCCGCATGAGCGAGGTAACGCCGGATGAGTCATGTTTTTTTTGTGCGTGCAGCCGGCTCTATCGATTTATATGACGTTGTCACGTCAAAAACATAAATGAGCTTGTATCCAATTGAGTACGTTGAGTAGACACATGTTTGATTTGAAAGTCAAAGTTATGAGTGTATTTATAAGTCAAAATACTAATTTACAAAGCTACAGGCGTTTACGAGCATCAAGAGCTCGTCTTCATGCAGTCTGGCGAGCTATAAACTTCAGCGAGATATCACGGGCGAGGACATGCGCTTGATTAATGACCGAAACCTGAGCACACACAGCATTTCAAACGGTAGTTTAAGAATATACGGTTCACTTCTTCTATTTTTCACCAGCTTTTCCCTACGTACAGTACTCGCCTTTAAGCTTCTTTTACACTCGCAAATAAACAATTTTTACTACTACTTAAATAACTTGCTGTTATCCACGTTTACTTGGATGGGATTTTTTCGGAACAAAAAGTAAATCCAGGGTATACCTACTCTATCTCTAAACCAAATTTCAGCAAAATTGGCTCAGTAGTTGCGGCGTAAAGGAGCAATAATTGAGAACTTTCAGATTTCTTACATAATGTTAACTATGGTCTATTAAATTGCAATCCAATTGCATATTACGTACTTACGAAAATAGCTAAAAATAAAAAGGAACTTTTTCATATTGCAAACAAAATTGCCAAGTGCATTTTCTTAAAAGCAAATTGATTTTCTGTTTTTCTATTTTCCAACCTCGATATAAATTATTATAGCTGGCTAATATCGATCGTTCTTATTTAACATAATATAATATTGGATTGTATATGTAGGTATTGCAATAAATCTGATGCCACTATTACTAGGATCTACGATCTGTTACAAAGGATATTGAGGGATAAGATTTACGAGTAGAAAACCGATAGGGACTCAAGGGATACACATAAATTACTAAGTTACGCTGTAAATCCTTGCCTGAAAAAGTTCTTGCCAACTGTAAAGTCATTTACGATGAATGACTATTATGTCCGTTCGCGCTTAGAAAATAGTAATGAAATCGTAATAATATTATTAGCATTTCACTAGTTAACTTATTTCATTAGTAAAAAGACGAAACTTTCTTAATCATCTTATTTTTTTAATTTCACGGGCTCATATCAGTGACATTATAATTTCACGAGACATCGGGTTTGACGATATCCAGACGACATATTTATACAGAGAGTAAAAATGCAAACAATTTTTATTGGAACGAAGTTCCTTATCGCGCGTTGTGAAAGGGGGCTAGACGGAAAAAAATCATACGAAAAGTTGTAACGACACTTTTTGCTATAGTAAAGTTATTGTAAGCCGTGCGGCGTGCGCATGTTTCTCTGTCAGTCTCTCTCTCTCTCTCTGTCTCTCTCATAAGAAAGCAAGCCAGATATACTTCGTTCCATCCGGGTGTCCCTTGACACCTCTCAAGTTTTTTTCAAAGATAAAGTCATGATAAAAGATTTAACTTTGATAGGTCGGTGGCATTGCTAGACCAGCGAAGAAGAACGATAAATCACCTTTTTCTTAAAGCAAAAGTACCTGCTTCAGCTTACGTAAATATACGTAAGTAAGCTTCCAGTCTTTCAGTCGAAAGTTTACAATAGCGGGAAACCCTCGGCCTTCCCCGACCGTCCAGCGTAGAACATTTCTCGGAAACGATAAGCCGATAATAATATTCGCATTCATGATAACATACACATCGACATACTCTGTTAGAAATCGATGAACAAACTTTGTATGTCGATTTTAATCTTGAAAATATTGTAAAAGTTTGCCTTATTATTTTAGTTGCGATTTGCGTGGATGCTAAGCTTTTGTACTTCTAAATAATAATGCAGTCATGTAAATGTTCAATTACAGTTTAAAAATATTCTATGGTTCAATATAAGAGTCTCCCGACAAATTCAAATTGTATTTGGATTTTCGTAATTTGCAAGCTAATTACATATTATGTTGGACTACTGGGTGTAAAATTGCGGGAATGGCAGTATCTTCACAAGTTTTTATAAAAAAGGCCGAAAATTCTAATAAAATTTGTATTTGGCGACTCTGTGCACAGTTCGCTGTAAGATGACGCATTTTTCAATTTTGATCAAAGTTTATTTGATTCACAACCCGTAGGCAAAGTGTAGGACAGGATCTAGTTTGGTGACTAAAACCCAAAAAAAATTGGTTGTCTGTAAAGTCGGCTTACTGACGATAGTTAAACGTGACAACGTCTTCTTTGTCGCTCGTTCCGCGCTCGCGAGGTAACGCCGGTAACGCCGCATGAGCGAGGTAACGCCGGTAACGCCGGATGAGTCATGTTATTTCGTGCGTGCAACCGGCTCTATCGAATTATAAGACGTTGTCACGTCAAAAATAGAAGCCAGAATAAAGGAGACGATCAAGAACTTTTAAGTTAGCTTGAACCGATATACATATACAAAACTTTTGAAAGTGGCAACGACTTTTGACAATACATTTATTTCACTGGAAAGAAATTACTGAAAAGCTTTCCCGAGAAACTCATCCATCCTAATTCTGTCTGCCGTAATTCGTAAGTAATATATTTCTGGGAAGCGATAAGCCATACCATAAATAATCGCATTTATGATGTCAATAATTCACACTCGGCGACATCCGCTCAGATTAGTTAGCGTCCGAAGTTAATTACATTTCGAGTACCTAATAAGCAAAATATTATTTTAATTATAAGAACAAAAACAATCACTTAGCCAGCTTACCTAAAACCAGCCCGCGAGTATTCCCAAGTTACGGTACGGTACTTCCTCGTAGGAAAGAAAGAATTTAGGGATGAAAACTTAATAAAAAATACTCACCATTTTATTTTAATATTTAAAAACTTGAGAGCCTATAAAATTTAAAGTTAGAAATAGGAGTTTTTTAAATTTTATTTATTTATAAAAGTTATTAGTTGTAATCATAGTCTTAACATCAAATTTGACCTTTTACTAAATACACGGTATACAATTAAAACTAACTTTATTATAATTACCTTTAAATTAAAATCTACTTATGAAACTAATTAAAATATCTTGGGAACAGGGAATTGTTCCCAAAATGCTGACCGCATTGCTCCGTTGTGTCCCCGGTGTTCACAAGGAGTTATTATAACAAATGTAGTCAAAAATAATATCTATCCTGTCTTATTCCTAAACCCGGTTGCGACTCAGAGCGATAAAGTGGTCATAATATTCGCATTAACGATATCTAGTAAGAGCCTTACCCTGGGAGGTTGCATTTCCTTCCCATAAATTTTCTTGGTAAGATAAAACGGGTTAAACTGAATACATTTTCGGAAGTAACATTAATAAAAAATATTAAAAACTAATGTATATAAGAAAATAGTATTCCAAACCTGTTTACTATTTATAAAATCTGAACATGCTGACTTTTTAAACAAATTATCACGACTAGGAACTGTCGTTTTTTGAGTTCTCGATGTTGATTTATTAACAAAAACTGATCATATCAACAGAAAATATAGAAAATCTCACAACGCCTTTGAAAAGTTAATATAAGACAGATAGATAGATATTAGATATATTATAGAATAGATATTATTATATAGACTACAGATATTATAGTAACAAACCCAATGATCGTATTGTAACAATCAATCTTCATACCTACTCAGAGAGTAGAGACTGATCCATAGAATAACGTTGAAAAGGTAATCTTTAAGAGAAACAGTTTACAGTTCACAAAGCAAAATACACGTAACTCTACTGATGTAGTGTCGGAGAATGTAAACCTAAATAGAAAACTTTGAATACGCAAAATGGTTTTACCCTAAGATCACCTTGTTTCTGTGATCTGATACATATTGTGTGACAGCGTGCAAAGTTCTCGCCCAGCGATGTTCAAACTACGCAGTCAAAGGTGTTTCTGAAGTCTCAATAAGAAAGGTTAACACTTGTCTGGGAAGTGGGCTGCGCGACAGACATGAAAGGGTTCAGATGAGTCTATTTTCACCCGCTTTGAACCGGTGACGGAGGGACGTGGTGCTTTGTTTATTTTTGCAACTTCCATCTCAAGGAATGTCACATTAGCTATATTATAATTAGGCTTGGCAAAAATGTCTTGAAACGCAATAGTCAAGGCGTAAGGCGACTACTGCATGAATAGTTAGTGTACATCATCTTTCTTAATTTACCCATTCTTCAACTTGATGCGATCCTACAGCAGACAAAACCTATAGGTATAGGAAGGCATAATATTATCCTCCTATCTCCCCATGCAAAAATCTTTAGGCGAGATTTAGATAAGCAAGAAAACTTGCAGAAGTTGCCTTCTGAAAGCAATATAAACAGTCACGCAAGCTACTAAACAAAGAAGGAATAGTTTGCAGAAGTAAACTTCTGCAAGTTTTTTTGCTAATCTAAACCTCGCTTCACCAACTGTGCTATTACCTACTGTAGATATCATAAAAAAAAATAACTAGTAGTGGATGCTTCAATAAATACACAAAAGAGATGGTTCTCAGTTCTCAGACTTTATATTTACTGCAAAAAACAATTTTTACAATTTTAATCATAGCTGAGTCAATTTTTTTTGTTAAGTACCTACAAATTTTTCCTCTCTACACATAATTTAATCTGAAAAGCGTGAAATAAATCCGGAAGCTACGAAGTTGTACCTGGATTTAACTCGGCTCGAAAGTTTCTCTACGACAGTCTACGAAAATATTAGTTCATTTTTAAATAAAAAGTATTTCATACCTACTTCCAGTTAATAAGGTTTTATTTACTTACTATATTTATAACCTCAACAAACTTGTTTTTATTTTATGAATTCAACGTCAACGCTAAATTAAAAAAAAATTTTTTGGTGTAGACTGCTGCAGTTTATAGACCTTTCGTAAGTCTTAAGTTCAATCCGACAAAGCTTTTTCAAGATTACCGTTGCCCACGATTTTGATACTGAATTTTCTTTTTCTGCTGATGAAATCCACTAAACATAATGTACCTACGTCTATAGCCTTTCTTGTCATAGGCGAATTAAATGACTTGTCTTAGTCTATACAATATCCATATTTAATTTTTGTTATAGAAATGTTACATTGAAACTTATCGCTAGCTTTTTCTAAATACTATACATTTACAAGTCTTGTCCGCGTGCCAAAAATACTGGCTGCATTTTCGCGTTGAACAGATAGGCAGATTAATTGCGCAGAAAATGAACCAGCCCTTCTGTCACCAGTTGAGGCTATTAACCGCGGGGAAAACTCTCGAATTAATTTTTGGCACTATGCCTCCATTGCCCCAAGGTCTCCACGGCAAATGGGACAATAGTCAAATAGTCAATTTATTGGTATCAAAGTCATACAAGTCAAAATAAATGGGACAATAGGTAACTCTCTAAACAAGCATAGGTATACTTGCGACGCTTACTGGATTCGGCAGTCTCAGTTGCAGGCTGCAGCTCCCGGCTTTGAATCTTTGATTCTGTCTCCCTGATATGAATCGAAGCCAATGTGTTAACGCATGTAGCGTCCCACATTAACGCCCGATCCCGTTCCCAGGGAACCACAACTTCAATCCATCAGGTCTCTTGCCATAATATTTAATAACTCTAATACTGCACATTTTAGTGCAAGTAGTTTATAAGTATAAGTGACACTCATCAAATGGATTCCTACAGGAAACGTAACCTCAAACTACCAAATTTACTGGTCACACTGCCGCGGCCGTCCCTAAACAAACCTTATTTCCTGCTGATTTCGTCTGTATTCTAAAGGATTTTGTTTGAAGTGCGCTAACAAAAACAGCAGTCGTATGGAGGCACCTAAGGTTGCCCGGACGTGATTGGAATATCGCCGTAGCATCTCCAAATTCTAGTAGGTATATTATTCTAAACGTATTTTACAGAAATGCGCCAAATTATTCGAAAACCTTTTTGTTTGGCATGAAGTTATATATGCAACTCATTACTAAGAAGTTTGCTAGAATATAGGTACCTAAGGGGCATGCGACGGGAGTGCCCGCAAAATTTAAATTTTTCGTAGTTTTTCACAATTTGTAAGCTAATAAGACATAATAGGCTTATGGAAGTAAAATTGCGGGAATGCCAGCATGATCTTTGCGAGTTCATATGAAACACTTTGCTTGAAAGTCTCCAACATAAATAAGCCCGAAATTTGCGAGTTACTCACTTTGACCTATAGATACTCAGACTAATTTCTTAGAGTGGTCATTTTGCAAAGATTTTGATATAAACATGTAAAGATGATACTGTCATTCCTGCAATTTGACTGCTATCGGTCTAATTAGTCCCGACTCTTAACCAATTGGGCACATGACTAATTTTTGATTTAGTTTGGACAGACAATGCGCATCTACGCAGTAGTAATAAGATTTCCCTTTGAATACATTTCCAAATATTCAACTCTAGGGTAACCTAAACGTGCCTGAAGCCGTTACGTGATTGGAATTCCGTCGCTTAGGTTCAGGACTGCAATTGGCATGACAGTGGCCGTCTCGTCTATATTGAAGTGGCGCATTACTATTGAATTCCCGCGACATAACGAACTCGATAATCAGTTCACGCTGCACAGTGCACAGCTGTTACAGACTAAACCAATACCCGAAATCCGAATGTTACAAACACAAATAACTCCTAGGGGATGAGTTTTGATCGAATCTCTATAGCGGACCTCTATAGGAAAGTTAATCGAATAATGTAGTAATCTTAACCTTATTTTGTGTCTAATCTAAATTCACAAAACAAAAACACGATTACATAAAAATTTTCTCCCAAAAGTGCTCCAAAGTCTCAATTTTTCTAATTTTTATCGGTAACTTTATTTTTCCTTTAATGTGTCGGTAATAATGATATCCAAAAACGGATATTTGATAACTTAGTTTTTTAGTAATTAGGTATCGCCGTTTTTCTGTTATATTATTCCGCAACGCTGCATGTCGCACCCACCAATGTATTTGTAAGAACTAAGAGTAACAAAAATGAAATCAGTGTACATGCTCTTAATATTTAAACAATATACTAGGTGACCCGGCAAACGTTGTTTTACCGTTTAAAGATATAAACAATAGCTTACGACCTACTCTCGGATCTACCAAACATACACAGAAAACATAACAATCGGTCGAGCCGTTTCGGAGGAGGCACGAGAATTTTATAATATTAGAGATAATCGTGATTCAGAAAGTGAATAATAAATAGAAATCCTAAACAATCTTCCATCTTCATTCCAAACACATTACGTGGAATCGAACAATGATCACGCGAAAACTTAGCAGTTAGCGCGCGAGCACCGCGTCCTGTGCTCTACGTGACTAGAGTGCCAGCTCCGATTGGGGGATCCTCACTAATTCTGCTAAAAGTCTGTGAAGTGAAAACTTCTTTAGGCACATTCGGCTGTTTTGAGATGGAACACAACCATTGAACTAGCGACATTGCTACGGTAACCGACACCACACACTATTACCTTAACCTTGATTATTGTTCAGACTTTCGCTTCTCACAGCACTCCCGGAATGCCACGTTTTTTAAGCTATTGCATAGCTTCTATCGCGGGCAACGAAACTAACGAAAATAACCTAACACCCCCCACTCCGACCGGCACAGCGATTATACTTTTTAGTTTTGCCATCTATCGATGAACAGAGCTTTTAATGACTTTTTGTAATATATCACGCTTGTCTCTTTAGTTCAGCAACTCGTCTCTAGATGGCATTGGTTGTATAATTATATGCAATAGCTTTACCGCGGCAGTTTCCGAGTGCCACACGTCTTTTTTTTAATACATTTGCTTGCATTTTCAAAGAAAACCTTTCCCAAACTTTAATATAGGTACAACCCTAACATTCAATTACTCATATTATGACTATCTGCTATGAAAGGAGACAGTTGTAAAATCTAGAGGCTATGGAGGAGTAGCAGAGATTTGAGACATAAAATGAATTGCAGTCGATCGCTATGGATCACGTGATTTATCAAAGACAACTGTCATTCTTATACATTTTAGAATTCCGTTCCATTTGAGCGCTTGACAGGTTTCTGTGTCATTGATATGGCTAAGGCGTCACATACAAACATTGATCAAAATCAAAGGAAGATTTCTTTTTTACTATAAGCCCTATATAAAACTCATACGGAAAGTATTCCGTTCGATAGATCCCTCAAAATACGCGCACACGGGTAAACGCTCCCGAAGTTGGCCGCACGTGATCGGAATCCACCCGTCCCGGCTCCCGCGTCCCGGCCTGTCGAATTCCCGGCCCGGGACGTGATTGTCACGTCGTAATCCCGGTAATCAATTGTCACAGCCGCTACACTGAATGCGGATTCCGGGATTGAGCACTCCGTGTTGAATTCCGCTGATTTATGTTCGAATTAAACGAAAACGTTTTTGTTGAGTGATATCAGAAATATAAGGACATTATCAGAGAAATACAAGACATTGATACAGCCAGGCTTGTCTATTATGCCTATTTCCACGGTGTTATGTCCTATGGTATTCTATTATGGGGCAAAGCTGCTGAGATTCAAACTATATTTGTATTGCAAAAGAGAGCAATTAGATCTATATACAAAATGAAGCCACGCGAATCTCTTCGCCAAAAATTTAAAGAAATAGGTGTTCTTACAGTGGCATCTCAATATATTTATAATTGCTTACTCTTTGTACGTCAAAACATTAATAATTATAAGCAACGTATAGATGTAAGTAACCGTCCAATTAGAAATGGCGGACACAAGTTAGTTGTAGTACCACACCGTTTACGTAAAGTACAGAAGTCCTTTGTGGGGTTGAATGTACGCTTCTACAATATGATCCCGAAGTCTGTTTTGGACTTACCTTTACACAGGTTTAAAGTCACTGTCAAAAAACATCTAATAAGTCGGGGTTACTATACTATTGAAGAATTCTTTAATGACAAGAATTGTTGGAATGATAGGGATATATTTCCATCTCTTCACGAGATATCTTAAAAATTATGTATTAATTATTGATATTATTTAAGAAATTGTATATAATGACATTTTTTTTGAAAAGAGCAAGTGCCGAGTTTCTTGCCAGTTCTTCTCGGTGCAAACCTGCTTTCCGAACCTGGCGGTAGAGTTTTGACTTTTCATAAGAGCTTATTAATTGGGCCTATGTGAAAATAAAGACTTTTCATTTTCATTTCATTTTCATTTTCAAGGATAAATTGGTAGGTAGAGCTACCTACTACCTACCTTACTTATTTTCCATTTCAGTCGAATGCGAATACACATACATGATAATTGTTATTTGTAATCCTATATTTTTATACCTTTAAACGAGCAATTCTTGTATATATATATGTACTAGCTGACCCGGCAAACTTTGTTTTGCCTGTTATTTTTTGTCAACATTTAATTGAACGCGGCCGAAGCCTCTCGCTGGATCAAATATAGTTAATTGAATTTCATCTCAACCCCACAATAGCTGGGTTAGGGTTTCCTCTCAGAATAAGAGAGGTTTGTTTAGTAAGTACTTAGATGAAGACCAAAACAGAAATGGATGGATCGTATGGAAGAGTATTGCACGTTGACAGCAGAAGAAGAGAATGGAAGAAGACTCCATGGTAAAAATTTAGAATCGTTTGGCAGGAGTAGGGGGACGGGAAGGGGGAAGGGGGGGAGAGGGGGTGTCCCCTAACCCCCGATACCACTCCCTGAAAAGGTATTGCACCATTCTTGAACAAATTTAAAAAGATGAAAATAATTAAAATGACGATGATGGAGTCGCTTCGTCACGGAGAGAAGCGAAAGGGGTAGTAGTTTTTAAGAAATATTTTTTTTTAATTATGAAGTTTTGAATTCGATTTTGCTGTTATAATTACTGAAATACATGTTTTGCAATGGGAATTCTAGCCTCAAGAAGAAGTAAAGGAGCTAGGAAAACCCTTTATCCATCACCATCTACACCTCACCCCCCCTAAGGGTCAGTCGACAGAGCTTTATAATCTTGAGGCTAAGACTCTTTTAGCCTTCAGTCTTTCCCTTACCCTTTTTTGGCTCAGTCTATTTCTGGGTGGTCATAAAAGAAAATAACCACTCAGAAGGATGGTGGGGCCTTGCAGACCCCGCCATCCTCTTCGTCACCTATCCGTTATCCGAGTCGAGGTGCCCCAAGTCCCGAGCTCGCTTCGCTCGCTCTACATCCTAAGTCTTCAGTCTTTCCCTTACCCTTTTTAAGGCTCGGAGAAGAAGTAAAGGAGCTAGGAAAACCCTTTATCCATCACCATCTATCCCTCACCCCCCCTAAGGGTCAGTCGACAGAGCTTTAAAATCTTGAGGTTAAGACTCTTTTAGCCTTCTGTCTTTCCCTTACCCTTTTTTGGCTCGGTCGAAGGAGCTCCTATTTCTGGGTGGTCATAAAAGAAAATAACCACTCAGAAGGATGGTGGGGCCTGCAAGGCCAATGCAATCCTCTTCGTCACCTATCCGTTAACCGAGTCGGGGTGCCCCAAGTCCCGAGCTCGCTTCGCTCGCTCAAGATCCTAAGTGGTTTGTGTCAAAAATTTAATACTACAAATAACATATTTAAAAAGTTCTGTGGCCTATTTTTTTTGTCGGTACAACAAAATACCTACATGTGTGGTGTTCCATCTCGTCCTACTGTATCTCCCGAAAGTCATCCTTACTCCGATAAAAGACTTCCCGATTTATACTGACCGCCATATAGATTGATTTTTGAAAAGCTCGAAAACACTGCGTTACCTCGTAATGCGAATAGTATTGTTGTAATCAGGGACCAAACCTCTACCAAATATACAACACCTTTCTCCCCCGAACTCCTGCCAAAGGAAAGTAAATCCAACCGCGATTTACCAAATTTCATCAGTACTTACTAACAAATATCTGTAAGAAGTTTGGTGAATCGGCTTTAAACAACTCCAAACAATTGCGCTAAATCGTTAGTCGGTTGCATTTATGTTCAGCTGAAAGAAGCCTCGGTACCCATCTCGCAGAAAGCTTCGAAGCCACAATTCATTATGAATTATATTTCAAGTTCGTTCATAGGATACACCTATGATTTCAGCTATTTATCTGATTTTCGATCAACGGCCCCGAGTATGAAATCCCAAATATTTCCGACGTTATTCTCAGTACTCGAAGCTGATGGCCGTCCAGCTCGTGGGTCATCAATTCTTCTGACCATTTTTTAACGATTGTATACGATGGAGCAGATCCTACTGCTTTGTCATTCTGTTTCAGCGTTAATCCTTTCTTGAACAAATACTTGGCATCGACGTAATTCGACGATTTTCTCCCAAACTAACAATCGGTATTATAACGTTATTTGCATATCAAATAAATAAAATAGACCAAAAAGGTCGGACATCATACTCCGGCTACAAATTTCGAAACAAACTTGTCAGAGGTGCTGACGTGACAGCAATGAAATGTTTACATAGCAACGCCATTAAATCAATTTATTAATTTTATTTTCAATTAGAAAATACTCGATAATCCTAAGTCTCCACGTATAAGTCCTCGACTCGGATCGATTATTTTTTTACGCTCTTTCATTTGATGTGCGATTCGTTCGATTCCACCATACACCGGTACCGCCCTTGGTTTTTGTATGGGAAAATTAAATCGGCCAGGGCCAGGGTTCTTCAGCATTTTGGGAGATCAAATATAGATAACAACCCGCTCCCCGACCCAGAGATCACACCCCGAAAGTTTCACAACGATCGATCCAGCCGTTTAGGAGGAGTTTGGCTACAAAGAAAATCGAGAGAATTTAACTTTTATCCCTTTTTCTAAGGGAACCATGCTGAATTTCAGGATAAAAAGTATCCTATGTCCTTCCTCGTAGTATGAACTCAAGTCATACCAAGTTTCATTGAAATTCATTCAGTAGTTTCGGCGTGATGCGCGGCCGTGATACAGAAAGACAGACAGACAGACAGACAGACAGACAGACAAAAATGAAAAAAAATACAGTTTTGGGTTCAGAACCGATTTTAGAGTGCCCTCGAAAAAAAATTTTCAAAATATCTTTAATGTACAGAACTTGACCTGTTACAGATTTATTATAAGTATAGATATATATTTCTATATAATCTGGATCTCGGAAACGGCTCGAACGATTTTCATGAAATTTAGTATACAAGGGGTTTTGGGGGCGATAAATTGATCTAGCTAGGATTCATTTTTAGAAAATGTCGTATTTACCAAAAAAGATATATATATAAATTGGCGATAAAGAAAAACATTACAGTAAACTCCTGCTGCCATCTATTGGTGAGTAGCTGTAATACTACCGAGCAAAGCTCGGTCACCCAGATATTAATATTATATACGAAATAGTCACATGGGCAATCGCTGAATATAATATACTTATTCCCATACTATATCGTGTTTTTGTCGTAGTCGATAACTCTTACTAGCATTTGAGCCTTAAAATCCTCAAAAAGACGTCAAAAAAAATTAAATAAGGCCCACTTGCGCCGAACAATGGGTTCTATATTTACTTTTTTAAACCAGAGGTAACGTCTTTCATTGGTTGTTTTTCGGAACTTTCAATGTATGCAAGCAGTAGGACTAAGAAGTTTAATCTCACTAAAACTCGAACTCTCGGTAAAGGTAGGTATACAAAATAATCTCACTTCTGATGTCATATTTATTTGAAATCATTATTTATACAGGACTTTTTTCTTTTACTTATTTAGGTACTATTATAGTAGGTAATCTATGATAACACTGATTGAGCCGGCTGATAAGCTAATGGAAAAAATAGTGTCACATAAACTGGCGCGGATATTTTCAGTAGGACGTAGCGGTTTCAGGCACGCGGCGGCGAGTTCAAAGCTCGCGGCCGCTTTGATGTGCGCGCGTATGATCTAAGTTGTCGCGGCCGCAGCTGCTACGGTTATTAATACACATTCTTGTTTACTCACAGCCCGCTACAGTTATTTGCCATTAAAAAAATTCACACGGTCCAAAGCCAACCATGTAGGTATTAAACCTCCATTAACTCCTTGGATTAAGTATTAAAACTGGAGGTGCTTGTACGTAGTTACTAAAGTCAAGTCAAAATATACTTTATCAAGTAATTTTAATATCTCTATAATGGTGATAAGTGATAACTAGGTACTAATAACTATTTCACGACTAGAACCACTCTACTTTAGATTTAAATATCAAACTAAATCAGACTTAAGTACGCGGAAGTATGACCTTTTGGTAAGTTTAATAGTCCAGTTGTTTTAAATATGATAATATGTATTCAATCACTACACATAGGAAAAGTTTTCAGGTCAATTTCCAAGTTACATTTTTTTCATTCCGTAAAGTCTGTAAATAGTTAAATAAGTAAACTTACGAGTAAAAAGATTGAGAGAGAAAAGAGAGACTGCTAGGTGTATACGTCCGTATTCTGTGACTTACTTCTTACCCGCGCCCCGGTTTAAAACACCGCCAATTTCCTAACTCAAAAAAAACCAGTACGGTTTATTGATTCCACCTAGGATCGAACCCAGGATCTCGTGATCTGCTGAAGATGCTCACCACTAGTCCAACGAGGCAGTTCCATTTCTCAGCGTTTCTCACAGGAGCACGAGCAATATTTCTGTGTTTACAACTCGCGAACTAGATACGAGCTTGTTTTTATGGGCCGTTAGTTTTTCGCGGCCCATCGCCCGTCATGTAATCTTCTGAAGCAGTGCCGGGGTGCCGACAGTTCATAAATTACTTCACAGGGTTATCTGCGGTAAAGGATTGGGTTTTGAGGCGTAGCAGAAAAAAAATATATGCCGTGAAATTAGTAGAGGCTTGTATCGAAAGATCAACAACGTTACGTTACGTTATGAAATAAGTGTCAAAAGCACTTATACAGATTTTAAACAAGATATAATCATCTTTCTGTACGCTGGATGCACTGCCTACTGTTGTTTATTAAGACAAAAAGAACAAAACCATAAAGAAATTTTTCTCCAATTTGAGTAACAAACGACTGACTTCACAAAGAAAACTGTAAGTAGAAATAACCAACAGTTGTAATTAAGTAGTTGTCAAACCAACAATAATTAATCCACTAATTATTTATCCATCGAAATGTTTTAATAGCAATTTAATGGAGCCGGAAAGCCCCGGCCACTAAAGGCATGGCTGAAAAGCTTATTATGGCGTCATTACCTTCCTCTCATTGTTTATAAAGACAAGCAAGAAGCACAACTCTCACACTGTGACAACTCTAAAAAGAAAAGTTTAAGAAACAAACAACTGACTAATTTATACCTTCACAAAGAAAACTGTACGAAGAAACAACCAACATTTGTAATTAAACTAATTGTCCAACCAACCATAATTAATCCACTAATTATTTATCCATGGCAACGCTTTGATAGTAATTTAATGGAGCCGGATAGCCCCGGCCACTGAAAGCATGGCTGAAAAGCTTATTATGGCGTCATTACCTTCCTCTCATTGTTTATAAAGACAAGAAGCACAACTCTATAAAGAAAACTTTGGGAAACAAACAACTGACTAATTAACTACCTTCATAAAGAAAACTGTACGAAAAAAACAACCAACTCTTGTAATTGAACTAATTGTCCAACCAACAATAATTAATCCACTAATTATTTATTTATCCATGGAAACGCTTTGATAGTAAGTAATTTAATGGAGCCGGAAAGCCCCGGCCACTGAAAGCATGGCTGAAAAGCTTGTTATTATGGTGTCATTACCCCTCCCCGCTAGCCGACGTTGCCGCTATCATTATTGTCATTACACCGAGCCGCTCGATGCACTGCCTACTGATTGGGTTCGTTCGCGAAGTTTCTGGCCCAGTTTATTATCAGGATCTCGTGGGTTCGGCGGCCAACTTCGGAAAGCTACGGGAGTTCGCGCACGCGTTGCATAAGAGGCTTGGAGTGACACAGAGAATTTATGCTGCGGACAGCGACGGCGCGGCGAGTCCGTATTTTGTATCGTCCTGCCCCAGAATGGGGAGAGTGAGCCCATAGGGACAAGAAGCGAGAGGAAAGAACTTGTAGGGAGTCAAGAAGGCGCCCCGGGAACACGCCAAGAGCAAGTACCGAACGGGCGCCCTCCCGCGCGTTTCGGCCCCTATAACCGCGAGGTTGATTGGGCCATGGGTGGTGGAGGGTTGTCCCTACACCGAGCCGCTGTGTCACCTGCTAGAGACCTTCCAGACTTACGCCAGTTTCGCGCTCCTTTTCCTTGATAAATAATATTTTCTTCCGACCATTATCTACATTACATGTAAGCATAAAACTTCTGACTCAGTCAAACTCAAACACAAATACTTTATTTGCTAGGCCTAACTTAAAGGCACTTATAAAGGGTCAGTAAATTGTTAATTGACGCATTATAGCCCATATATACTTTGGACCTAGAAAAATGGAACTTTGCTGAGATCCTTTAATAATGAAGGCGAAGAAAACCTAAGAAGGAGTTTGCGATCTTCTGATAAATAAACTAAACAAAATTCAAATCAATATATTCCCATTAAAGTACTTTTATTTACCCTCAAGTGCACCGGACATGTAAGACATTGCTATGCTACGTTTTGTGTCAAACGATATCAAAAGAATCCATTTTCATTGATTTCGGGAGCTTATGAAAATCAAGCGATGCTATCGGTGCGTTTGATGTAGTGGTGGAAAAGCCAGCCTAATTTTATTAATACCATATTGATCTATCTCTATCGATGCATGCATCACAGTGTAACGAATTGTCAAAGAACCAAATTGGGTTAAATGCATTAATGGGGTCTTAACAAGCAACCACTTTATTTAGATTGTCTGTCCGTGGCAGCGCTTTATTAACTTCACCGGATGAGCTCCTCGAAGGGCTCCGACCACCGAGACAATCGATCCGTCTGTAGGTACCTATCTAGGTGCCTACAGTGTGACTCATCTATTTGTATAGGTATAAGTTATAACCAAGCAATAGGTAAGTCTAAAATAACCAGCTTAGAACGTCCTAGCGTCTAAAACCGCAGTTTACTCCAATAAAAGTAAGAATTAATTGACGAAGCCCTAATTCACGCCTATTTTTTGCTGATGCATTTGTCTACAAACTAAGTAGGTTTCCTACACTAACTATTTATTTATAATCAGGGGGCTATTCACGTAACGTTTTCACGCGCTGAGTGAGGTGAATCAAGAAATAAAATAAAAATTTAACACTGTAAAGTCTTAAACTTTACGTCTATTGGTTTAGAGTGTAAAATTGAATCTATTTCAACATAGGAAATACAATCTTTCAAGCTTATCGCGGAAAGTAAGTTTAATTTCACGATTGTCGACAATGTTGTGTTTTGAACTAAGTACTATCAATTTGACCCTCTATGTCAATAGCCGTAAAATTAATTTTACATGATTACGATACAAATTAAACATTTCACTTCACAAAATACTAGCCGACGCGTTAAGTGAATAAAGAGCCCCCCGCAGTATAAATTCTGGAATGAATTTCTTTCACAGAAATAAGGAAAGCACCTCACATTTTCTTAATAAATTCTAACCCACTGGCTGGTGGCTCATTAACTTTAATCTTTATAGACAGTAAGTAAGAATGTGTGAAACGTGGTATCGATGAAATTCTCTCATGCGCTAAGGAACGGCCAGTTCGTGGAGCATGCTTGGTGCGTGGTTTATACTTATGAATTCCTGGTCGTCGTCAAACATTCCTTGTTCTATGCATCGGCTGCATTCTAATCACTATTGGATCCCTATCAAAGTACCGAAGATAAATCTGCATGTAAAACCTTATATGTACCAATATGTAAATATAGAGACATCTCTGAACTTCTTAGTTACTACACGTATCATCGATAAAGGTAGATAGGACATAATGTTATGTAAATACCTAGTAGGTACATACAGGACTCAAAATATATTAACGATTCTTTCTACATAGGTATATTTTACGCAAAAGAGCTTTATAATTTTACGAACTTTTACTTTAATTTCCATTGAAAACTGGATTAACGCACATTTAACTACCAATAAACATAATGTTAATAAAATAAACTCATCAGACTAAAGACTAGGCAATATTAGTGAGATACGTTAACAAAAGATTTCATTGACTAATTAAGTCGATTTATAGCTTCCGCAGAGCTTCCAAGTTCCACCGGAGATATTTTTAACATCCGTTCACATTAAGGTCATTTGATATCTGTACACATAATAGTTCGGAATAAGAATGGCCTTTGATTTTTTTCTTCATACAACGATAGAACCCGCAGTCTTTGATCCGAAAGCAAACAAATAAAGGATACGTGGTGAAAGATCATCGACTTTCTTAGCTTCTTGTATCCTGTGGACTGAAGAGTCCAGGAGCAAGTGACTGATAGGCGATTTGATATTAAACTTGTATAAAGGCTTTACCTACCAGAACTAGATAAATACCTATACTTATCAGAAGATTAAACAAACATTAATTAATTATTGCTACTAACTACTAAGACTATATGATACTAACATAGATGTAGATAAATCACTTAATACAGAATTCGGGTTGTAACCAACCTTCATGTTGTTGTCTTGTTAAAATAAATACCTACGTTTAATTTAATTATTATTACAATAATTTTACAATCTTGTATCAGAGTTGTAATTAGATTTAATCTGATATAATATTATAAAATTGAATGATCTGCAAAATTGGTAAAAACAATTTGAAAATATGAGAATGACGTCTCGTCATCGGGCTAGCCTCCCTGTAATTTTTTAGTTAGTTAGAACTCAATAACTACAGGTTGGGTTACTATAGTTATACCTACTCAGTATATTTTTGTTATGATGGACGTGTTTTGAACATAATGTTCACTAGCTCCTGGAGTATCAATAGCAGTGGATATTCGAGGCACCGCGTCGGGACTAATCAAGAATCGTGTCACATTGGCTAGTGTTCCCAGAAGGAGCGTCGAGTGAATAAAGGAAAATTATTAAAACTTGTAAGAGGATCCGGGAATGGAGCCCCTGACTAACGTTTCCAGATATCCCGCTTTATGTGGGATGTCCTGATTTTCGAGATTCCAGTACGTCCAGGTATAGAATAATTTGATCTTCGGGGCAAACGCACAAACGTAGGGAAAGCCGACAGCTCGAAAGATTCAAAGACAACTAATAATTGCCAAAATAACTACGCACCAAATTAAAAAAAATCCTTGTTGAGGGATAAAATGGGAAATGAGGAGATCACTGATATAGCCCAAACCATTAGCAAGCTGAAGTGGCAGTTGCCAGTTCACGCATGTCGAAGGGGCGATGGCCCGAACCGAAAAATTCCAGAGCCTGGGGTCTGATTGTGTAAGAAAAACGTATTCATCGTTATCGTAATCGCTATCAAATTCTGCCCCCCGATTGGCTGACGCAAATCAAGGAACCAATCAGCGCGGACACAATTTGTAAGCGGTTACGATAGCGACGAATACGTTTTTCTTCGACAATCTAGGGCCTGAAGTGGCAGTTGTCAGTTCACGCATGTTGTAGGGGCGATGGCCAGTGGAACCGAAAAGTCCTGGAGACCTGCGGGGCTAGACAAAGTAACAGTCGTAGACAAAAAGCTATGGACAAAACAAGTGACTAGAAAAACCACGTGACCGAATAAAGGAAAACACGCTGTGTTTGAAAATCGACTACGACTATTTGAACGCTCCCTGGCGTTCTCGCAGACCTTGTAGATAACTTTAGCGGTACTTCGCATGACAATTGACAGCCGACTGTGAACAACGCTAAGCATAAAGTAGATTCTGCTTTCATTTGTTTTCATTCGTCACGTGGTTTGTCCATACATTTTTATCTGCTGTCGTGAACGCTAAATGGCTGTTACTTTATCTAGTCCCATTGGAGTGGAGACCGCATACAAGCAAGCGTAGCAGCTATGAGTAGCAGGGGGTGCCCTCCAGCTCGATGGACTGACGACCTAAAGCGGGTTATGGGAATTGGCTGGATGAAGAAGGCTGAGGACAGGGTATGATGACGTTCGCTTGGGAATGCTCAACAGTGGACATCAACAAGTTCCTGTCACAAATTCCAAGTGCCAAAATGAGCATACAGTTCTTTTGTTTTATGTCCCGATATTTAGAACTCTGGGACTGTCACCACTAGTGTTGGGACGTCTAATACATTCGTATTTAATTCCGTCCCCGAACCGCGTGACGCCGGCTTCCTCCCTACGACACTGTCTGAATAATATTGACGCGGTTTAATTGTATTTTGAACGGTCGATAACTTTGTCGAATGATTTACGACAAATCAATATTTACTACCTGCTAACAATCGACAAAGAAATAGATGCCGGATGAGTAGCATAACTGTAGAGTAAAAACTTTACTGTACAAAAACTTTGAAATGGAACAAAGCATAAAAGCTTGAATTTTCACCGAAATTCTACAAAATTAGAGTTGCATTAAATTAAGGTGTGACGTGCCAAAATGTTGTTTATAAAAGAAATCACTTTAATTATTCTCGAAAATTCGTCATACAATACCTAGGTACCGTTAATATTCACCTATTTCATTCAAAATGATAATTTGGTCACGACGCACGGCCTAAGAGTAACACTAACAACGCATACAATATCCGGTATGCATAACGAAATATTGTTTTCCTTATATATTTCCTGTTAACTTAAATGTAACTTACCTTCTCGCAAACACTGCGGCATGTCCCGACGGCTTTGTCACAGCACGCCGATATGTCTGAAATGAAAAATGTCCAAAATAAGTATCTGAAGCGAACCTACCTATAACTGCAAATTGCAATATACTATTTACTGAAGGGAAAGCAACACCTTTGCCCGAGCACAACCCGTCGCTATACAACAATGTCTCCATAAAGGTATACGTTTTTACTTTAAATTCAACATGCACAGGGTTCAACTTATGCGCCACCTACTGTAGGGCACACTAAAATGTTGAAAGATATAAATGACGTCACAAAGCTTTGATCTATCCCGTGAAACGAGTCGCGCTCACCCATCCAAAGTGATCTGAATTAAAGAGAGTTATGCTGGCAATTAAGAACCCCGCCTACTTTAGCTTGACTCGAAGAGATTGATGCCTTGAAGAATTACACGGATTCTGACTTAAAAGTCGGTGGAATATAAATAACTTTAAACATGTTTAGTTAAACTCGTCTACCTGCACCACCAGGCTAAATGGAAATGGGAAAGAAACTTTATTCTTGAAACATATTAGATACCTGGATGGAAAACCCTCAAGTGCGATCTAAGTCGAAAACTAAAGATAGGTGGGAAACCTACTTTAATTTTCACTTTAGCTTTCCTCCGTCTAACTCTAAAAGAAAGTGCCTGCGTAAGAATTCTTCTTTGCTTGCGCTTGACAATAGTAATGCCCTATGGAAAGCAATGACGAGGTCTAGGTTGGGGCCACAGACTTGGAGCGCGCTTGCATATAGAAAAATGCCTAATTAATGCTCTTGAAGGAGCCCAGATTGTAACTAAATGGCTGGAAACACGGAACATCTTAGCGGTTCATAATATCAGAAACGTGGAAGTTACCTCTACTTATCTGTTAGTGGTCGTAGGTAAAATAAAGGAGATTTAGATTTCGAGCCAGTGTCTGTAGATGTAGCTGACTATAGCTGCATTGTAGCGTCGTGGGGGGTCTAAGCGAATTCTTCTATTAGAAAGGAATATCTAGGCTCTACCTACTATTTCAAACAGCGGCATATTTTGCAAAAAAAAATGGCGCGGAAAATCGTACCTACGTGTATTCCAGTGAGAGTCCATAATTCATAACAGTAGATTTACGGTAGTACCCAGCTCATCATTTATGTCTAAGCTCTAGAGTCTAGACTATAATGGGTATATTTTTATGCAAAACACCGTCTAGTAACCCAACCATTAGCTCAATATTTTATAGAAGCGACTTTATAGAATATCGCGCTATTACCCACCCTACAGTCACTGTAATCACATACTGTCCCGCGTTCAACAATTTACAATCTACGGGAAAGTGCTTCCTATAATTTCGTTTCATTGAAAACCCGCTAGAGGGCCAAAGACATAATGTAAGACGTAAGTATTAAACGTGTTTCACCAACTAGCCCATTAAGTGCTTTCACTGTAAAACTAATAAAATGGATATCATATAAGTTAAACATAATTGCGCCGAGCTATTTATTACGCAAACTAGTCTTCAATGATATAAATGAGATAGTTTCTTTTCGCGAAAGCATTTTCATTTAGATCCTAAGGCAATGGAAAACAATATGTATTTGACTTCTAAAAAATGCCTAGAATTTAAGATAAGTAATTTGTGTCATGTACTTGAGAATAATAAATTACCTTCCTACTTATTTTATTATATTTATTTCACTACTTATCTACGAGTAGTTCTCCCAAACATTGCTGCAATTTTTATTTCTTTGCCTTTTTTATTTGTATCGGTAATAAGAATTTCCAAATACGCCAAAAGCAGAATACCTACTTTCAATTTATTATAAAAATAAATAAATAATAAATAAAATAAAAATGTTTTATTTCAGACATAAGTAGTCCATATTACTACCGTAATTTTTAAATTTAATTAAAAACAACAATTAAAATTCAATTTAATATAAAATTAATAATAAAAGAAAAATTATAAACAATTATGATTCTATGAAAATTAATTTACATGTTATGTTATTATATTTTAAAGAATTTGGGGATGTTAAAGTGGTACTTCTTGAGATTTAATATTATTATGTTATTACTACTGTATAACCTGGTATTAAAGGCCGCCCTCGTTTTACGCATCACTGCATAAAAATCGTCAACCCTGTTCATCGCTAACATGCCCGACGCGCTACACCTCCACGGCAGCCCCAGCAGAGCTCTGAAGGCGTTATTGTATTGCACTCTGAGAGAGTCAAAGGAGGCTTTAGTGTAGTTATACCAGAGCTGCGAGGTATAGAGCGCCCGGCAGTAGGCTTTGAACAGGGTGATCTTCACTTGTCTGGAGCAGTGGGTGAACCTCCTAGCCAGCATGTTGCTTTTGGCTGCAAGGGACCGTCTCTGTCTGTCCAGGTCCAGGATTATTTAAAGAATATTTACAATAAAACTTATCACTAGCTTATTCTAATTACTATACAAGTCTTGCCCGCGTGGAATGGTGGCAAGACTACTGGCTGCATTTCCGCGTTCAACAGCTAGGCTGATACGTTGCGCAAAAAATGAGCCAGCCCTTCTGTCACCAGTTGAGGTTATTAAACGCGGGGAAAGCTCTCGAATGAAAGCTTTCAATAGAAAAAGTAGAACAATTTCAAAATAAGATAAATTGTAATGCGTACATCATTCTGGGTAAAAAAATATTAGTGTGAAGACGTTAACTCTGGTTAAGAAAAAATGAAATAAGTGAACCCGCTGTTTGGCTGGTCTAAGTTTGGAGTCTAAGCACGGTTGCCGACTATGGGCCTCATAAGAAGGCTCATGGTCACTCGAGCGATGAAGAGCTATGCTCGAAGTATCTTTGCGCGATCGTATCAGAAATGAGGAGATCCGCAAAAGAACAAAGTGACCGACATAGCTCGTAGGACTGATGGACGTTGGGGAACAAGGTGCTGGAATGGCGGCCACGCACTGGGAAGCGCAGGGTCGGCAGACCAGGCCAGACCAGGTGGACGGACGACATAAAGAAATTCGCGGGGAGTCGCTGGCGCCAGGCAGTGCAAGATCGTGGTGTTTGGCGGTAATTTCAGGAGGCCCATGTACAACAATGGACGTCCATCGGCTGAAAGGACCACGACACCATTATTGGCGTAAGTAGGCGTAATAGTCATTAGACATACTCGTAGGTATTTGCTTTTAGGAATCATCTGATAGCCACACCGTTGGAATTAATAATACAGGTAAATTATTATGAACACTGCACTTGCCGGTTCATTGGGACGTAAATTAAATTTCAATTAGTTAGCAGATTGCATACCACGCCTCCATCACAGGAAAGCTTAATTAATGAACGTGATTTGATTATTTATTTATCTGTACATGCATAATAATATGCAAGTACATTTAGATGTACCCAGTCTGTAACTGGTTATACTTACTTACCTAATAAATAATTTTATATTTATCAGATACCTACAACTACATATTATAACCTATTTAGATTTTTTCACGTTAGATATTATTGTTATTTACTCGTAACATGAAAAATTCTCGAGGCAGAGACATTGTTTATAACAAAACTCCATCGCAACGGCTCGACCGATTTTTATGAAATTTTTATGTAGGTATATTCGGTAGGGGTAGGAGAAAAGGACGTAAACTATTTTTCACACCCTAAGTTAGAAATAATTTATATGACAAAACAACGTTAACCGGGCTAGTTGTTACAATATTTTTTTTCCTTTTTGTATACCTAGGTAGTTTTCTCCGTCAGCCTTTTTATTTCCCATTTTACTGGCTCTAGCTCGATAGGGTTAGTACATTTTTGAACAAATTTCGAGTCCACTCGCTTCGCACAAACGAACCAAATTCCTCCGTACATTTACAGCCATCGGCATCTATGGACAGCCGCCTGTCAGCGTCTGTCAAAACTGTACTAATCCTACTGAGCAATGGAGGTGATGAAGGAATCGACTTACCCTGAGAGTATGCGCTTGCTAGAGTGACCGCTGCCAATATAAGCCTCGACTTCCACCAACTGCGATCTGCTGCTTTCATTCTGCGTCTGCGCGTACTCATGGTTGCATGATGCACTGATCAACTTATCATCCCTCCATCTGCAACCATATTTGTAAATTTAATAATAAGAAACATGAAGAAACGTCAGGTCATGGGCATCCGAACGATTTACATAAACCTTTTTCGTACAAGCAAACAGTAGCGCCATCTATCAAAATTCTATAGGTTGGCTGCTGAGCGAACTACGAGACGAGTGTAAATGAAAGTTCCGCACGTGCATTGAATGACTTTTTAATAAAAATAAAAACAATTTTAATACATTTATGAAAAAACCGGCCAAGTGCGAGTTGGACTCGCGCACCGAGGGTTCCGTACTACATTAAATAAGCTTATAGGTAGTTATAGCTAGGTACTTTTAAGATTCGTTCGTACTAATGTAGATGTAACACGACCAAAACTGTAACGACCAAAGATGTAAAACGGTAATAATTACCTTTGTTAATGAACCGCAAAACTAACTTTGTTTGTAGAGGTTTATTGTTAATATCAAAAAAACTATGCTAGTTAGAGTATTGGCTATAGTTTTCCTGTAAAATAGACGTAAATTCCTATTGACCATAATTATTTGAGATTTTTCAATCGGTAAACTCCGGAGATAAGGGGGGGGAACGGTGTTTTTTTAGACATTTTCCCCGATAAATCAAAAACTATCATGACTAAAAATAATTAAAAATTGGTTTTAGAATGTACAAAGTAAACCCTTTCATATGATACCCCGCACAGTACAGTTATCTCACTTTTAAATTTCAACCCTCCGATTTTCCCCCCTTTTTAAATAAGAACAAAAATAATTTCCATTTTTTTTTTATTCCAGTGTCGTTGGGCCACTAATATACACAACTATTCCAAATTTCATATCGATAGCTCCGGTAGTTACTGAAATAATCGAGTGTGACGGACAGACAGACAGACAGACGGACAGACAGACGGACAGACAGACGGAGAAAGTCGCACCATAAGGGTTCCATTTTACCATTTTGGTACGGAACCCTAAAAATATATAAAAACATATTGAATTCATGTATATAATAATAGTATTAATTACTTACGCTGTAGGTATATGTTAATAGTCAGTTCATGTATAAAAATTTTAAAGATCGTTATGTTGAATCGTTATGATTAAAAACCTCTCCCACGCATTTGAACTTAGGTATACTTACAGGTGAAAACAAAAAGTATTAGTGCGGAAAAGACGAACTTTCCGCACGTTAACCAATACATGGAAAGGTCTACTTTTTGAGAAAATGTATTAAAAAAGATTTTATATGATCATCATCAACACTGTCACAGTCAAAAATAATAAGTTAAGTTGATGGTGATGGGTTCAGTCAAAACAACCATGACTCCATAATTTTATTACTAAACGGGAGTTTAGTACTAAACTACGAAAAAGTCTATTTTAGTTAAAGAGCTATATTAGGTCACTATACATAATGAAATATATACAACGCGCTGTACTTTCAAAAATCTAATTATAATTAAACTTTCAACACCTAATGTTTCTATCGCAATATAATATCAACATTCACTCAAAATACTCTTCATGTTCAAGTATTAAGTAGGCAGTATTATAAAACCCGTCTAAGAAAACTGAGTGAAAATTCATATCGTAGAAATTAAATGCAAAGTCACGTAGACTCATTTAAAACGTGTTGTTTATAGGATCCAAAACATTTTACACCAGAATATTCATAACATGGAAACTCGCAAAGGGTATCTTTTTATTTAATTAGATACTTTGAGTTTTCCATATTATTTTGGTGCGACTCTGTCCGGCTGTTTGTCAAAGCCGATTATTTCAGTGACTATTAAAGCTATCGACATAAAATTTTGAATAATTATTTATATGATGATCATCAAATAATAATGGTTATGGGAACAAAAATAGAAAAATAAAATTTTCATAGGGAGGAAAATTGGGTGGGTTGAAATTTGAAAATGTAATCATTATACCGTGGTATGATGGTATCATATGAAAGAGAGCTTTACGTGTACATTCATAAACAGACTATTATTATCATTTATTTATATATGTATAATTGTTTTACTTGTCGTGAAAATTGTTAAAAAATTAAGTTCCGCCCTTATCTTCGAAGTTCATCAGTTGAGTCATTAGTCAATAATGTGATTGATAAATGGGGGCAATGCTCTGAATGTCATATATTTTTTAAAACAGTTAGTTTAGCAGTTCTAAAATAAAATAAATGAGATTTATCGTTTTATAATTTTTGGGTTTCTACTGAAACCTCGGTGCGCAAGTATGAATGATATGAATGAATGAATATTCTTTTATTGCACACCACAAAGAAATGAAAGGACTTCACAAAACAACAAAAAAAAGATAATAGGTACACAATTAGGCGGCCTTATCGCTAACTAGCGATCTCTTCCAGGCAACCAATGCTGCAAAAGAAAGCAAGTATGACTCGGACTTGGCCGGTTTTTTAATAGCGCATTAGGTTTTCAAAGTTCGCTTGTAATTTTTTTTATAAACTGCATTTTCTTGCACCTGAAAGGGTAAGGGGAACTTCAGTAGCTCATAGCAGTATCAAGATAAAAAGGTATAAAATACCTACCTATTGTTATTCAATTTCAGTTCTGCAGACTTTATTAAACGCGCGCGGTGAACAGAAGACAGATTGCTTCATATTGAATCTACAAACGAGATGGATATTGCTTTAATATGCTACTCTTGAGTACTAATGCTTTTATATTAAAATTTAAGATTAAATAGAAACGGTTACACTTACGTATCAGTCTCACTTAGGATGCTGCTTCCTAGATGATTTGTGAGTTAGATGTGGTTAGATATTAGTTAGATTACAATTTACATTCATTTTATACAGGTAAATTTTTGTATGACTGTACAAATGTGAGTGTGTGTGTATGTGTGTTGTTTGTTACTCAATGCACAACAGCTACTGGTCTTATTTGGATAAGCCTAGATTAAAACGTAAGCTACTTTATATCCCCAAGATAAGTCCCCGTGGGAAAGTAGAAAAGACGAAAAAAAAACCTTCAGGCAAAAACTGGCACTTTCAAGATATACATATTTGGATAGGTAGAAAATACTAAGTAAAGTTCTATTGTACGTCCATGCAGACTTTAAATACCCAGGGCGGTTCTATTCTCCCAAACGTACGTACTAACTAAACTGTATAAAATATTAAATTCTCGTGAACTGGACGCTACCTCCCTTTTTTATTTGAGAAACAAAACTTTACACATAAATCGAAAGGAAGTTGCGAAGTCCAGAGTTATACGCACGAGGATAAAAATTACACAACGTGTGCGCAAAGTTACAACAAAGTGAGAAAATTGCTCTTTGCAGCAAAACTTTCACAGCACCAACAGCTCAGAATTGACTATACACTGTGTTCTTACTTCTTCTTGAATGTTTGTTTATACATACATTCATAATTATTATAAACTTAGTAAAAAAATAGTCGTTAATAGGCTTAGGTTCATCAGCAATTTTAACTTAATTCTCATAATTTAAAGGCAAGAGATCCGTATAGTATGTAGCTATAACAATATGTCTTTGTGCATGTCCTCTCTATGTTTGTGTTGTTGTAACTTTCTGTGTACTAAATAAATAAATATAGGTACTTATCTAATATAATCAATAAGTAATTTTAAATGCCCAGTGCAATGTGTCGGACAGAGTTAAAGTTCTAAAATTAGTTATCAGACTAGAAAATTATTTAAACCAAAAAAAACCGATAAGATGAAATATAAAAAAAGGTAATGCAGACAAATGAAGAATTTTAGAAGCGACATATCTACCGACATTATCTCGTGTGCGGAAGTTGCTGACAAGTGACAAGAAGTAGAACAATTTGATTAAGAAGATAAGTACTTATACCTAAGCAACCACCAGCACATGAAATACAATTTTTCTAATGTTATAGATAATTTTGTAACATAATAGTGTATATATAGTAAAAGGTATAAGGCAATAAAGTTGTCAGGAATGGCAGTATAATCGTTATAAATTTATTAAAATCCAAAAGAAGTAGTAAAATGTTTTTAGGAGAGACCAAAAATAGAATTTTCCATTTAAAGTTCTAACTAATATGAAAACAGAAAGATTTATTTCGTTGTGCAAAAAGGAAACAAATTTTAGATACATTTTTGATTTTAGTGGTTTTTCGTAATGGCCCTTGTAAGCAAAACAAACAAAAGTTTTCACATAAATCAAGCGTGACTCGGAAAATTTCGGAAAACATTTGGGAAAATTTTCACAGCGTGCGCCGTGTGCGCCAAAATCTGAATATATTGCGGAAATTGCTTTAGTTCTACTGGCAAATGTACCTAGATACTTCATACCTCGTATAGACTACTACACTGATATGTAATTTGCTCTTTTCAGTTTTCACTTTTCACCAATCACGTATTAATAAATAAGTAGGAACCTACCTATGGAGAGTTACTGACAACTTAAATCGTACTAGGTAGGTATGATTTAAGCTATGTCAACTTTTACAACATTGAGTTTTTTTAAGTTTCATTCTATCATTTGAATTACCGTGGGTTGTTAATAATATGATGTTTGTTTCTTTTGTAGAACAATTCTGTTCATACAGATCTCTATCTAAATACCCCCCTGACTCCTAAGTTTTTGTTCAATACGTTTGCCCAAAAGTAGACTTTTCCATGTGTATTAAGCGTGTTGAAAGTTCTTCTTTTCTGCACTAGTAGGTACAAACTACAAACTAGAACATCCAAAATTCATAAAAGAGGTTTTTAAGTTTTCTGTAATTTTTGTGTATGGAATCACTATTTTACTATTAATAATGACTATTTTAATACTATTGAATAATACACGATTTTTTTATGATTTTGTTCGTTGTTTATTTTTTTCAAACCCAGGTAATAATTTATTCGCAATTATATTTAAAAAATGTTCTTATTTTATGCACGTGCGTTTCTACGCTACAGACCGGGACGGGATAAAGAAATGACCTAAGTAAGTATAAGTACCTACTCGTAAGTAGGTACTTTCCGCACGTGTATCGAAATGTGCTATTATGGGTTTCACATTTTTGTCAGTCTATCGACCACTTATGGGCATTTTTCTCAGGAAATGGTTGAGCTATCCAATCCAAGGAAGGTATAAAAAAGTTCAAGTCTCCAAATCAACCTAATCAAAATTTACTGCCATTTATGTTATTTTCGTAAACTCGAAAAATTAGCTTGGGTAGGTACCTACCTACCTATTACTTCTAAAAGTATGTTAATAACTATGTAGTACAGTTTATTAATAAATCAAAGTGTTAGTTATTATCAATTTGCTCTACATTTCAGAGGATCATAGCAAAGAAAACATTCACAGACCGTATTCCTAATATCTCAGTTATTTTCGGACGGGCTCTCATCTCTTTAATATATCACTTCAAAGCACACCCCGGACGTCTTATCTTTATTTACTTACCTATATTCCTGTTGTATAATTCAACTTCTTGATAAATTAAAATAACACACAGTAGATACAATACGAAACACAATGTTCTTTGAAGTTAACTCTAAAAATATTAGACAAAAAGCCTACAGTATTTATTAATAACATTTAATATTTATTTTATTTCAATTCAATGCCAAAAAAACTCAAAAATATACCAAATCAAAAATAAACACTAAGATAGTCACGAATAATTTATTTACGAACAATATTCTCCAAATAAAGACTTTCGGAGAAGTTCACGATTCGCGGGCTTTTTGTGACGTCAGATCACTATGTCACCCACAACCATACTCGCGCCAAATTGACGCGTTACTAAATGGACCGGCATAAATTCATTCAACTTCAGGCTCCATCTCTCGTCCTTTTCTTTCACATGCCACTTCGTATGTTGCCGTTTCCTTCTGTAGCTTCCGCTTGATGAACCCTATTGAGCTGGTTAGTCATTAATTAATTCTGCATAAGAAAATTACTTTTAATTTAAACGGAGCACAGATGCGACGGTACGGGCCATCAGTGAAGTGTTAAAGTCTTTGCGGCTGAAATGCGTTGAGATCCTGTGTGGTCCAATGATGTACCTCTATCTTCGTAGTAGGTAGTACCTGATTAAAAAGCTTAACTTAGCATAACGCTTTCCACACACTTTTCACCAGAAACTTGAAACATGTATTTACGTTGGTGCATACGGGTTTATTCTGGTACGTGTAGGTAGGTATGCCTACATAACCTTCAGTAAGCTCTAAATCTATTACGATAAGTACTACTATTTTGATTTTTGACTGATTTTATACCGTTTTTATACTAAACACTTTTGCGAGAGTGACACCTGAACAAGATTTTTTTTTAATTTCGGTGAATTTAAGGATAATTTTAAGATAAGGATATCGAAGGGTAAAATTAAGAAAATGAGCATACAAAAAAACAAACAAACATAAATTGCAGTTAACAGTCAACATTACAACAATATTATTTATTTGAATGATTTAGTAGATAAGTAGGTACAAAAAACATTATTCTCAATTTCTGTTATCAGAAACATTTATTACAAACCAAGTCCGTAGCTCGCGAAGGCGTCCAAGTCGAAAAACTATAAATTCCACTCAGCGTCGAAAAACTTCGTATCGGCTCCTGGCGCAAAACTTACTGCTCAGTTTGATGTAATTGATAGCAGATTTAAGTTAAATTACGCGTCCCTGGCGACGCTGTAACGGCGATAAAAAATGTTCGATGCCAAGCTGGGTGTTCTGAAAGTTGGAGACTGAAAACAGTTTAAGAAAACCTGTCTTGTCCCTATTTTTCTGCATGTCGACTTTTTACAATGAGAAATGCAGTTGTGGTGCAGTGCGTCCCAAAACTTTGCATTACTAGGTACTCGTACCTATAATTATGTCATACGACGCACTTCACTATTCTGCTTTTACCGCAGAATCTGACATTGCGGTGGTGGGTACCTAATCTGGCAAGAGCACTCTACAAAAAAAGTCCTATTTCTGCTCAAAACACTATTGGGAATATTCTCATTATCAATAGAAAACAGCACGCGGGCCACATGTGGCCTACGTCTCCACGCGCCCTTCTAGTTTCATATAAGCTTACTTTACAGATGTAGATATAGTTAGACTAGTAGGTCGCGTGGGGGCGCGGGCCACATGTGGCCCGCCCATAAAAAATCCTTTTTATGATCCCCATACATTTTCTATGAAAAAATAAATTCTGCCATATTGAATTTTTTTTCTGTCCATCAAATAGACCTTCAAGTCCTGATCACTTCTTGTCAAAAAACCGTTCCTCCATCTTTTATACTTTCCGAGATATCGACGATATTCGTACAGCAGCCATTTTGAATCCGCCATTTTGAAATTTTTTTCAGCTCACTGCCAATTGGATGACGTTCCGAATGACATTTGGTCGAGCACCCCCCACCTATCTTGAATTCCCTCCCCGTGCTCTTTACCCGTCTTCGAAATTTTTCCCCTCTTTATGAAATCATCCATGAAAATTTTTTCCATACAAAATTGTTCAGGAGAAGTGATCAATCAGTCAATCAGCACAAGCAGCAATATTAATACGAGATTAATCATAATACAAACGTACATTAAATTAGTTATACAAAACATAATATTTACTAACATTATTTGTATATATGTACATTTTACTACCACTAGAAAAAATCAAATGCTTGTTAGCAAGGATCAGCTACCTGCGCAGATGTTGAGTGGTTTCGAGCGAATACTTAAATTCATATGGACGCACTTGAAAAGACGATAAAACTCTGCCCAGTACTAACCTACGTATCTTTATTGATATTACTGAAATACCGCGCTTTTGGCTTCCGGACCTCTGTTCTAGTATCTTTTGGGAACCTAACGTCTTCGACGTTCGAACAACATGCAAGCGTCAGCTATATTACCTAGACTAGCAAACGCCCGCGGCTTCGCTCACGTTAACTTCTGAGTTATGCTTTACTATGGTGGTTTAATTTCCAAAATTCCTGCATTACACACCATTTTGCCCACAAAATTTTCTCTTGCTTCCTGGTAATAGTCACATATTGATTTTGAAAAATTCGAGCGTCACAAAAAAGTTAAATATGGTGGCCATTTTTAGGGTTCCGTACCCAAAGGGTAAAAGCTCTTACTAAGACTCCAACGTCCGTTCGTCCATCCGGCCTTGGTGGCTTGCTACCAAGGTAAGACATAATATAAGTACAAAATTGTGGCCAATTCTTTTAAATTTTTACCAAAAATTCCTTTTCTATACTCGCTGCGATAATCAGATATCAATTTTCAAAACAATCGGCCCAGTAACAAAAAAGTTCAAAATGGCGGCCACTTTTTAAAATGTTGACTACAAATTCTTTCTCTATGCTTGCTGCCATTGTCAAATATCGATTTTCAAAGCAATCGGCCCAGTAACAAAAAAGTTCAAAATGGCGGCCAATTTTTTAAATTTTGACTACAAATTCCTTCTCAATGCTTGGTGAAATAATCAGATGTCGATTTTCAAAGCAATCGACCCAGTAACAAAAAATTTCAAAATGGCGGACACTTTTTTTAAATTTTGACCACAAATGCCTTCTCTGTGCTTGCTGCCATAGTCAAATATCGATTTTCAAAGCAATCGGCCCAGTAACAAAAAAGTTCAAAATGGCGGTCTATTTTTTAAATTTTGACCACAAATTCCTTCTCTATGCTTGCTGCCATAGTCAAATATCGATTTTCAAAGCAATCGGCCCAGTAACAAAAAAGTTCAAAATGGCGGCCACTTTTTTAAATTTTGACCACAAATTCCTTCTCTATGCTTGCTGCCATAGTCAAATATCGATTTTCAAAGCAATCGGCCCAGTAACAAAAAAGTTCAAAATGGCGGCCACTTTTTTAAATTTTGACCACAAATTCCTTCTTTATGCTTGCTGCCATAGTCAAATATCGATTTTCAAAGCAATCGGCCCAGTAACAAAAAAGTTCAAAATGGCGGCCTATTTATTAAATTTTGACCACAAACTCTTTCTCTTATGCTTGCTGCCACTGTAAAATATCGATTTTCAAAGCAATCGGCCCAGTAACAAAAAAGTCCAAAATGGCGGCCACTTTTTTAAATTTTGACCACAAATTCCTTCTCTATGCTTGCTGCCATAGTCAAATATCGATTTTCAAAGCAATCGGCCCAGTAACAAAAAAGTTCAAAATGGCGGCCACTTTTTTAAATTTTGACCACAAATTCCTTCTCTATGCTTGCTGCCATAGTCAAATATCGATTTTCAAAGCAATCGGCCCAGTAACAAAAAAGTTCAAAATGGCGGTCTATTTTTAAATTTTGAGCACAAATTCCTTCTCTGTGCTTGCTGCCATAGTCAAATATCGATTTTCAAAGCAATCGGCCCAGTAACAAAAAAGTTCAAAATGGCGGCCACTTTTTTAAATTTTGACCACAAATTCCTTCTCTATGCTTGCTGCCATAGTCAAATATCGATTTTCAAAGCAATCGGCCCAGTAACAAAAAAGTTCAAAATGGCGGCCACTTTTTTAAATTTTGACCACAAATTCCTTCTCTATGCTTGCTGCCATAGTGAAATATCGATTTTCAAAGCAATCAGCCCAGTGACAAAAAAGTTCAAAATGGCGGCCTATTTTTTAAATTTTGACCACAAATTCCGTCTCTATGCTTGCTGCCATAGTCAAATATCGATTTTCAAAGCAATCGGCCCAGTAACAAAAAAGTTCAAAATGGCGGCCAAAAAATTCAAAATTTTTCCTCCTCAAAATTTGAATCTCGAAAATCCCTTTCTGAATACGAATTCATGATATACCTAATACCAACCTAGGTACCAAATTTCAGATCTCTACGACTATTAATTTCGCTGGAACCCTGGAACAACGCAAAAATTACACTTTTGTATGGGAAAATCCCTTAAAAGTAGGATTTTTATCCCTTCCAATTTGAATTTCTGGAATCCCCGTCTTAGTACGAATTCATGACTTAATGTCAATGTAGGTACCAAATTTCAGATCTCTACGACTTGTAGTTTTTCGGGAATTCCTGGAACAACAAAAAAAATTACAATTTTGTATGGAGAAATCCCTTTAATGTACTATTTCTACCCCTAAAACATGGAATTTCTGGAATCCCCGTCTTAGTACGAATTTATGACCTAATATCTACCTAGATACCAAATTTCAGATCTCTATGACTTTTAGTTTTTCTGGAATGCCTGGAACAACGAAAAAATTACAATTTTGTATGGAGAAATCCCTTTAATGTACTATTTCTACCCCTTAAACATGAAATTTCTGGAATCCCCGTCTTAGTACGAATTCATGACCTAATATCTTCCTAGGTACCAAATTTGAGATCTCTACGACTTTTAGTTTTTCGGGAATTCCTGGAACAACGAAAAAATTTTACTTTTGTATGGGAAATACCCTTAAATGTATGATTTTTACCCCTTAAACATGGAATTTCTGGAATCCCCGTCTTAGTACGAATTCATGACCTAATATCTTCCTAGGTACCAAATTTGAGATCTCTACGACTTTTAGTTTTTCTGGAATGCCTGGAACAACGTAAAAAATTACAATTTTGTATGGAGAAATCCCTTTAATGTACTATTTCTACCCCTTAAACATGGAATTTCTGGAATCCCCGTCTTAGTACGAATTCATGACCTAATATCTTCCTAGGTACCAAATTTGAGATCTCTACGACTTTTAGTTTTTCTGGAATGCCTGGAACAACGTAAAAAATTACAATTTTGTATGGGAAATACCCTTAAATGTATGATTTTTACCCCTTTAACGTGGAATTTCTGGAATCCCCGTCTTAGTACGAATTCATGACCTAATATCTACCTAAGTACCAAATTTCAGATCTCTACGACCTATAGTTTTGGCGGAATCCGTGGAACAACCAAAATACCTCATTCTTTTATATATATAGATAGGTTCTTTCTACATCAACCACTTGGTAAGACCCACTTCTTGGTCACCGACATATAGCAATGGGCACATAGCTCGCAGAACCGACTTACGTATGGGGCCCCCAAGATGCTGGAATGGCGACCCCGCACGGAAAAGCGCAGTGTTGGCGGACCTCCGACTTGATGGACTGATGACATTAAAAGAGTCTGGAAGGCGCTGGATACAAGTGGCGCAGGAGGTGTAGGCTGGAAATCATTATATCCGTCGTATGAAATGAACGAACTACCTCCTGGTACCTGCTTCCTCGCAGAATGATTGGCACAGCATAGATTACCCAAGAGCGAGATGCCAGGCTTCAGACACTTTTGAGTACATTATAGATGACTCTTAGTTATATTAAAGCATGCAAGTTTCCTCAAGAATTTTTTTTGCAGTTAAACATTCTCACAAATCAGAGGCTTAAATCTGCCACAAACTCAGACGTTTGTCTGTCTGAAGTCTGAAGTGTGTTATTTCTGAAAAGTCTAAGCCGGTATTCGTATCTCTGACTCCCGTACCCCGACCACTGCGCTATGAGTGTTCTTCGTACGTAGGTACTCATTGCTACGTATTCTACGTACCTACTTACTCGTGCTATAAGTAAGTAAGTAACCTATGTTATGTAATAAAACTGAAATTTAATTCACTTGTTATCTCAAAATTGTAACTTTATTGCCCTATTCATCTTCCCCCGACCATTTCAGCCATCGTTTCAGCATAGTAACGGTTATTTTTATGCAAAAATATACAGCAAGTTACGGACCAAGACAATGATGGATGAGGTCGGACCTGCCTCGCTTGAAAGGGGCCGAGCATCTTTTCAATCTCGCTTCGCATTACATATTTACTTCACCACAACTTGTTGGGGAGCTCTAATTCTTTAAATGTGAAATTAATAAGTAACTAGGTATATGCGCTTTGTGCGGCGACTATTGCATCTCACAACTCACAACACGTTGAACTAAATATGTAGGTACTATATACCTATAGATGACCCGAGATCTCTTTTCAGCGGCCTCGACTTATCTACAATCGTCATAGAAACTTGTCGATCTTCGTTCCATAACTAAATGGAAGGCAATTCAAAAAATGTATGGGAATGACAAATTTACCACGTGACTTATAGAAGACAACAAGTGTCATGATGATCGTAGGCGAAGATTATTCATATGACTGGTTTGGATTTGGTCAAATCTATAATATCTACTATATAAAAATAAGTCGGGTTTTCCTTCCTAACGCTACAACTCCAGAACGCACGAACCGATTTCCACGGTTTTGCATTCGTCTCGGGCTCCGTGAGGTTTATAGCAAAGAAAATTCAGGAAAAATTTCAACAGAAAAGCGGGAAAATCTTTTTAGCGGGAAAGCCATCTGGTGGCGTTCATGATTGTGTCGAACCCATACCTACTTATGCCATAGACCATCATGTGGTCACCAAGAGATGTGCCAAGAGTACCTATGTAATTAGTCTTCGTCTTGCCCGTTGTAATATAAATTTTAATACCTAGTCACTTCCTTGATTGATGTATTTCCTCTCGGTTGCTAAATATTTTTTGTGCTACTACAAAACTACTCGTTTTGGAAAAGGGACTAAAATATTATGGTATTCCGTGGTGTTTTGCAGGCCCCACCATACTCTTCGTCACCTAAGTGATCCAAGTCGGGGTGGATTTTTTCTTTTATGACCACCCAGAAATAGGAGCACCGCGTGGTGGTGTTACAAACACAGACCAGTGAATAAGTCTGTAATGACGTAGGGAGCTGTCGGCGATAATACTTTTACAGGCGGGAAGACAACCCGCGGGCCACATGTGTGGCTAATTCACCACTGTGCAAGCTCGTTCTTTTTTTTTCAGGAGTATGGACTAATAACTTGCTTGAACTCAAAATTACTTCCAGGTTCTAAATTCTAATGAACTATTGTTTGGTTCGGGAATTGTAATAAAAGACATTTTTCGACAATCATTATGCTACATTTTATTATTTACAAAACTTGTCCTTACATCCTCACTTTTTGTCAAATACAACGCAATTACATTCCAATGATTCTACTTGATTTATATTTTCGTAATATTCATTTTAATTGGAATTTATTTGCCTCATCTTAATGCTAAATGATACTGACATGATACTAGCTCACATCTTGCCTGCTAATTCCACTCAAATCTTATCATAATATGAAGTAATTAAGTTAGCAGACAAGATTTAACATCATCCGCGTTTCGATAGAATTGAATATTAGATATAGTATACAGAATAAATACTAGCTAAGTGACAGTCGGTATGTACAGTCGAACGCATTTGATATCGAGGCATATAAATAAATAAATAGTAGATTAGGAATGTACGCCCGACTGTATTATCGTTCATTTTCCTAATATAAATGATTGAAGAAAGGCAAAAATCTACATAAAAAAAATTTAACAAAATTGCAGCTGTCTCAGTTCAATCTAAACAGAAACAACTACAAAAATATTAATATTATAAGAATACTTCAAGTATCGATATAAACGACAGTAATAACATAGTTTTCTATTGAATCATTTATACTGAGTAAGTATATCGCATGATTATTGCAAATATTTTATTTTTACTAATGATATTTAATTACGAACGGGTATAATAATTATTTTAATAAAATGAAATGATTCTTCGCAATTGCTATAGTACTGTGAAATTTATCAACTTCATTCGGATAAATGGAAACACTTTTTGTTTGACTATAATGAGGCATCGAGCATTCGTTTTACCAGACTATCCCTTAAAGCAGTAATTCTACAGTACTATTTTAATACAAACAAAGTATGCAAAAGGCCAAAACAATACTGCAGCATTACTGCTTTAAGAGACCCCAGGAAGTCACTGAGATCGAGATTAATTCTGTCGATCTCATATCAAGATGACGTCACAAGCGCGAGGTGGTCACACGGACTATAGTAGTGTTATTATCTCGCTGCAGACTCGGTCATAAATCATTCGAGTGTTTCGCTTTTGTTGTTCTGCAGTAATGCACAACCCAACAAAGAACAAAAGCGAAACACTCGAATGATTTATGACCCAGTCTGCAGCGAGATAATAACACTACTATAATTAACATATGAACGCTATTTCAGCGCTGCCTGCTCGTTCTCGGTGTCTTCCCGCGGGGGTAGGATGTGTGCGTAGAGATATTTTTCTCTACTTTTGTCGATCTCTTTTCTCTTTCTAATCCAAATAGGTAGACAGAGAAAAGAGATAGAAAAAGTAGACAAAATTATGTCTACGTGCGTTCCTTCAGCGGGGCTAGACAAATTAAAAGTCGTTTGGCGTTAACGACAGTAGACAAAATGTATGGACAAACCACGTGACGAATGAAAAATGAAAGCAGAATCTACTTTATGCTTAGCGTTGTTCACTGTCGGCTGTCAATTGTCAAGCGAAGTACGTTAAAGTTATCTACAACTTACAAGGTCTGCGAGAACGCCAGGGAGCGTTCGAATTCTCGTAGTCGACTATCAAACACAGCGTGTTTTCCTCTATTCGGTCGTGGTTTTTCTACAGTCACGTGGTTTGTCCATTTTTGTCCACTGACGTTTTTGTCTACTGTCGTTAACGCTAAACGACTGTTACTTTGTCTAGCCCCGCAGGACTGAATATTGTATTCTATGCATGAATGTTGAAAACACCTCATGAGCTAGCAAATAGTTTGTTTCGATCTCCATGTTCGTATGTCAGGTCGGTGTTAGCTACTAGTAGCGTCTAGTAGGGCGACGTCTTCTGCTTGAGCACGGCCTGCACGCACTTGGCCATGGTGGGCGAGGCGCGGCTGATCGCGTCCGTCATGAAGAAGTCTTCCAGCTGCTTCAACTGTACGTCCAGCTTGCCCGACACCGGCTTCTGGAGGCTCTGCCGGTTACAAGTTCCATCATATTATTATACACGAGTGACTTTTATGTTTGGTACATAGTCATCTCAACTACTGAACTGATTTGCTGCTGCGGACAGCGACGGCGCGGCGAGTCCGTCTTTTGTATCGTCCTGCCCCAGAATGGGGAGAGTGAGTTCATAGGGACAAGGAGCGAGAGGAAACAACTTGTAGGGAGTCAAGAAAGCGCCCCGGGAACACACCAAGAGCAAGTACCGAACGGGCGCCCTCCCGCGTTTCGGCCCCCATAACCACGAGGTTGATTGGGCCATGGGTGGTGGAGGGTTGTCCCTACTGAACTGATTTGGCTGTTAATGTAGATAGATTATACCCTATATCACCAGGCCATGTTTACTTATCACATGATCGAAACTACAAGAAGCCGTCTCGACGTATTGAGTTCAGAAGGCCGCCGTGCGCCGGCTAGGTTGTACGCGTTAGTTCTTGTACGGTCTATTTCACGCGCTGCGTGCGCCCGATTACGAGGCAACTTTAGTACGTCGAAAGAAATAAAGTTACGCAATAGGAAGAGACCACGACTTTAGATGCATAGCGGAGGCGTAGCCAGGCGCTTTTGCAAACTGAATTGCACTTTTTTGTGTCAGCGCTAGGGTCGCTATTTTTTTAAATCATCTTGCGGAGTGAACCTTCTGTACCGTTAGATAATATTATGTCTTCCGTGGTAATGGAGATAGATTATACCCTAGATTAACACCGACTTGACGGATGACAGGGTCTCATCCGGGCAAAGTTAGTTGTTGTTCTGCAACTCGCCGTAGCTCACGAGCGCGGGGCTCACTTCGCTCAGGCGGTCGCGCACGTCGTCCAGCGTGTCGTAGGGCAGGCGTTCGCCACACACTTCTGACGGCGCCATGGTCTCACCTGCGCGAGCGACCTCGCCTGCGCGAAGTAGTTGTTGTTCTGCACCTCGCCGTAGCTCACGAGCGCGGGGCTCACTTCACTCAGGCGGTCGCGCACGTCGTCCAGCGTGTCGTAGGGCAGGCGTTCGCCGCACACTTCTGACGGAGCCATGGTCTCACCTGCGCGAGCGTCCTCGCCTGCGCGAAGTAGTTGTTGTTCTGCACCTCGCCGTAGCTCACGAGCGCGGGGCTCACTTCACTCAGGCGGTCGCGAACGTCGTCCAGCGTGTCGTAGGGCAGGCGTTCGCCGCACACTTCTGACGGCGCCATGGTCTCACCTGCGCGAGCGTCCTCGCCTGCGCGAAGTAGTTGTTGTTCTGCACCTCGCCGTAGCTCACAAGCGCGGGGCTCACTTCGCTCAGGCGGTCGCGCACGTCGTCCAGCGTGTCGTAGGGCAGGCGTTCGCCACACACTTCTGACGGCGCCATGGTCTCACCTGCGCGAGCGACCTCGCCTGCGCGAAGTAGTTGTTGTTCTGCACCTCGCCGTAGCTCACGAGCGCGGGGCTCACTTCACTCAGGCGGTCGCGCACGTCGTCCAGCGTGTCGTAGGGCAGGCGTTCGCCGCACACTTCTGACGGAGCCATGGTCTCACCTGCGCGAGCGTCCTCGCCTGCGCGAAGTAGTTGTTGTTCTGCACCTCGCCGTAGCTCACGAGCGCGGGGCTCACTTCACTCAGGCGGTCGCGAACGTCGTCCAGCGTGTCGTAGGGCAGGCGTTCGCCGCACACTTCTGACGGCGCCATGGTCTCACCTGCGCGAGCGTCCTCGCCTGCGCGAAGTAGTTGTTGTTCTGCACCTCGCCGTAGCTCACAAGCGCGGGGCTCACTTCGCTCAGGCGGTCGCGCACGTCGTCCAGCGTGTCGTAGGGCAGGCGTTCGCCGCACACTTCTGACAGAGCCCTGAGGATAAAAAAAAATAGTATGGGCCATGATTTTAAGTTGTTGATTTTTTGGTTTTTTGTTTAGGAAGGTTTTAGATTCGCTTTTTACGGTATGTTTTAATATGCAGATTTTATCTGTTGGTGGATTATATAATATTGGATAGCAAAATAATCTTTACTAAGTATATCTACCTGATGATCTTCCAGTCCTCGCGCGCCTTGCCGGGCGGCGTGACGGCGGGCAGCGTCTGCTGCGCCCTGCCCTCCGCGTTCACGTATGTGCCTCGCTTCTCGGTGTACGCGGCGCCCGGCAGCACGATGTCGGCGATCGCAGCCCCCGCGTCTCCATGATGCCCTGGTACATCAAACAGAAATTTCATATGATCTATTTGATTTTCTGTTATATCCATTTTGCTTTTTTTTAAGGGCACCAAGGTAATACTCAGTTGGAAACAGACAGGGTAAAGGTACTTAAACATTGTTTTTTTTTTTTCATTTTATCATGGCACCCCTCGATCGTACCTTGGTAAATGACCACGCAGTCCTTGGGCAGCGCCTCGCGTGTGACGACGCCCGCGTCGGCGCCCAGCAAGTACACGACGCGGGGCCCGTCCTGCAGGAACTTGCCCACGCCCGGCTTGTACCCGATGTCCAGCGCCGCCACTTGCGACGCGGTGCGTTGCAGCACGTTCAGAACCTTCATTTAAACAAGATATTATAATCGAATATGGATAATTTTCTGGTAGTAGAACTCTTCTTGCAGAGTCCATCAAGGTCAAAGAACACTTTAGAACAACAGCTAATTGAATGACCGAGCTTTGCTCGGTAGTATTACAGCTACTTACCAATAGATGGCAGCAGGAGTTTACTGTAATAGTTTTACTTTAGTGCCAATAGATGTCAGGTATAGATTTATACTTTTTTTTTTGGTAAATACGACATTTTCTAAAAATGAATCCTAGCTAGATCAATTTATCGCCCCCAAAATCCCTTGTATACTAAATTTCATGAAAATCGTTCAAGCCGTTTCCGAGATTCATTTTATATAGAAATATATATATATATATATACAAGAATTGCTCGTTTAAAGGTATAGGATTATTGTTCTAAAGTGTCAGTTGTTCTACCGTGAAGCAATAACATACTCATATTACTGTTTTAGTTTGTATGGCAACGTGATTACTGGATGAGACTTAGGTCTCGGGATGATGAACATCAGAGATAGAAGGTAGAAAACGGTATTGGTAACAGAGTCGCGAGTTCAATGGTTTTGCCTATCTCAACGCGTCATCTATTGCACCTACAGAATTTTTCACTTCAATAAATACCTTCCAATCCTTGTCATCCAGTTTGTCCTGCAGCCGCAACGCCAGCTCCTGCGTGTACGCCAGCAGCGCGGGGCCTTCGGGCGTCTTGAGCTGGTCCGCCCCGAGGATCACCACGGGTCGCTTGGCGCTCTCCAGCCGCTTGAGCGCCTCGTGCGACGACGACCCGGTCGCGAAGTCTTTGACGATGGATGCTGAGTCGCCGACGTGCTGATGTGATAAATGTTGAAGGGTTAACGGCCTACAAGCCATATTTAGGTGATTTTGAATGAAGTTTTATGCAAAAACTATAAAGAAAATTACTTTCAAATTTACACGTCATGTATTTTGGGTCTTTAATCTAAAATCAATAAGAAGCAGAAACACGATTGGATAAAATTTTCTCGATAGAAAGTTCTCCCAAAAGTTGCTCCAAAATCTCAGTTTTTCTATATTTCATCAGAAACTACAATGGATGTAATTGTAATTTTAGTTTTAATGTATCGGTAATAATAATATCCTAAAACGCTTAGAACGGATTTTTGATAACCAGCTTAGTTTTTGAGTAATTAGGTAAAACGTCGTTTTTCTGCTATATTCTTCCGCGACGCTGCATGTCGCACCTACCAAATCTCCGTGAGAGTGAGAAAGACAAAAATAAATTCAATTAATCCCCTTAAAAGTAAGTATGTTTTCTTCTACGTTTCTGATACGAACCGCTAAGGTGTGGAACACCCTTCCAGATTCCGTGTTCCCAGCCAAATACAATCTGGGTGCCTTCAGGAGAAGAGTGAATAGGCATTTTCTAGGCAAGCGCGCTCCATCCTAGACCTCATCATTTCTGTTCATCAGACTTGATTGTAGTCAAGCGCAATCCAATTATAAAGCGCAAGCCTATCAATTATAAAAAAAGTGGAAAAGAGAAAATCGGGGGAAGAATCCGAGTTGTTAATAGCCAATAATACTTTGAGAATTGAGGAAGAAATGACTCATTGTTGCTTATTCATAAAATAAAATGGTCAGAAAACAGCAATGCATATTTTGGTTTATAGACTAATCTGACTACACTGAAAGGTCTAATAGTGCTCTTTTGCTCTTTTTCCACGAGTAGAAGAACACCTATGAAAAATAATTTTGTCCATCGGCGCCTCAAAGCGCACATTGGTGCCGATCAGCAGCACGAAGTCGCGGGAGCAGCTAGTATTATAACATACGTACGATGTACTCGTAGGTGAGGTCGACTTTGGGCCCGATGGACGCGATGTCGGTCTCCTTGTGTATGAACGCCTTGCGGATGCGCGCGTTCAGCAGCGGCGCCTCGAAGCGCACGTTGGTGCCGATCAGCAGCACGAAGTCGCGGGAGCAGCTAGTATTATAACATACGTACGATGTACTCGTAGGTGAGGTCGACTTTGGGCCCGATGGACGCGATGTCGGTCTCCTTGTGTATGAACGCCTTGCGGATGCGCGCGTTCAGCAGCGGCGCCTCGAAGCGCACGTTGGTGCCGATCAGCAGCACGAAGTCGCGGGAGCAGCTAGTATTATAACATACGTACGATGTACTCGTAGGTGAGGTCGACTTTGGGCCCGATGGACGCGATGTCGGTCTCCTTGTGTATGAACGCCTTGCGGATGCGCGCGTTCAGCAGCGGCGCCTCGAAGCGCACGTTGGTGCCGATCAGCAGCACGAAGTCGCGGGAGCAGCTAGTATTATAACATACGTACGATGTACTCGTAGGTGAGGTCGACTTTGGGCCCGATGGACGCGATGTCGGTCTCCTTGTGTATGAACGCCTTGCGGATGCGCGCGTTCAGCAGCGGCGCCTCGAAGCGCACGTTGGTGCCGATCAGCAGCACGAAGTCGCGGGAGCAGCTAGTATTATAACATACGTACGATGTACTCGTAGGTGAGGTCGACTTTGGGCCCGATGGACGCGATGTCGGTCTCCTTGTGTATGAACGCCTTGCGGATGCGCGCGTTCAGCAGCGGCGCCTCGAAGCGCACGTTGGTGCCGATCAGCAGCACGAAGTCGCGGGAGCAGCTAGTATTATAACATACGTACGATGTACTCGTAGGTGAGGTCGACTTTGGGCCCGATGGACGCGATGTCGGTCTCCTTGTGTATGAACGCCTTGCGGATGCGCGCGTTCAGCAGCGGCGCCTCGAAGCGCACGTTGGTGCCGATCAGCAGCACGAAGTCGCGGGAGCAGCTAGTATTATAACATACGTACGATGTACTCGTAGGTGAGGTCGACTTTGGGCCCGATGGACGCGATGTCGGTCTCCTTGTGTATGAACGCCTTGCGGATGCGCGCGTTCAGCAGCGGCGCCTCGAAGCGCACGTTGGTGCCGATCAGCAGCACGAAGTCGCGGGAGCAGCTAGTATTATAACATACGTACGATGTACTCGTAGGTGAGGTCGACTTTGGGCCCGATGGACGCGATGTCGGTCTCCTTGTGTATGAACGCCTTGCGGATGCGCGCGTTCAGCAGCGGCGCCTCGAAGCGCACGTTGGTGCCGATCAGCAGCACGAAGTCCGCATCTTCCACATCTAAGTAGAGCAACCAGAGAGTATGAGTATAACTACGATTTTATCTTCAACGCCACTGGTATAGGCCTCCGCAACAATTCTAGGTCAGCAGGTTTATCAGGTCAAATTTAAATTTCAACAAGCATGTCTAAGCTTTCTGGTTATTTCATGCCCCTAATTTTTTTTTACCATACAAAAACATAAATAACTATTTTTCTTAACTCATAATCTTAAGTACATACTCAAACTCAAACTCAAAATATCTTTATTTCACATAGGCCTAACGTACAGGCTCTTGTAAAACGTCAATACGATATTTGTTGCTATGGTGATAACAACAAGTCGACTTAAAACTAAGTTTACGAGGGTTCAAACGCGCCCTGCACTGAGAAGAAGCCCACAACAAACTCAGCCGGGTTTTGTTTTTTTTTTCCAAAGTGGCACTAACTTGCGATCTTGGTATTGAGCAGGTACGAGGAGCGCAGGTCGGTGCCGGCGCCCTCCAGCGGGAAGTACTGCTCGGTGCACACGCTCTCGGAGCCCAGGCGGTTGAGCAGGTCCTTGAGCGCCACCAGCGACTTACAGTCCAAAACGACACTAACTTGCGATCTTGGTATTGAGCAGGTACGAGGAGCGCAGGTCGGTGCCGGCGCCCTCCAGCGGGAAGTACTGCTCGGTGCACACGCTCTCGGAGCCCAGGCGGTTGAGTAGGTCCTTGAGCGCCACCAGCGACTTACAGTCCAAAACGACACTAACTTGCGATCTTGGTATTGAGCAGGTACGAGGAGCGCAGGTCGGTGCCGGCGCCCTCCAGCGGGAAGTACTGCTCGGTGCACACGCTCTCGGAGCCCAGGCGGTTGAGCAGGTCCTTGAGCGCCACCAGCGACTTACAGTCCAAAACGAAACTAACTTGCGATCTTGGTATTGAGCAGGTACGAGGAGCGCAGGTCGGTGCCGGCGCCCTCCAGCGGGAAGTACTGCTCGGTGCACACGCTCTCGGAGCCCAGGCGGTTGAGCAGGTCCTTGAGCGCCACCAGCGACTTACAGTCCAAAACGACACTAACTTGCGATCTTGGTATTGAGCAGGTACGAGGAGCGCAGGTCGGTGCCGGCGCCCTCCAGCGGGAAGTACTGCTCGGTGCACACGCTCTCGGAGCCCAGGCGGTTGAGCAGGTCCTTGAGCGCCACCAGCGACTTACAGTCCAAAACGACACTTACTTGCGATCTTGGTATTGAGCAGGTACGAGGAGCGCAGGTCGGTGCCGGCGCCCTCCAGCGGGAAGTACTGCTCGGTGCACACGCTCTCGGAGCCCAGGCGGTTGAGCAGGTCCTTGAGCGCCACCAGCGACTTACAGTCCAAAACGACACTAACTTGCGATCTTGGTATTGAGCAGGTACGAGGAGCGCAGGTCGGTGCCGGCGCCCTCCAGCGGGAAGTACTGCTCGGTGCACACGCTCTCGGAGCCCAGGCGGTTGAGCAGGTCCTTGAGCGCCACCAGCGACTTACAGTCCAAAACGACACTAACTTGCGATCTTGGTATTGAGCAGGTACGAGGAGCGCAGGTCGGTGCCGGCGCCCTCCAGCGGGAAGTACTGCTCGGTGCACACGCTCTCGGAGCCCAGGCGGTTGAGCAGGTCCTTGAGCGCCACCAGCGACTTACAGTCCAAAACGACACTAACTTGCGATCTTGGTATTGAGCAGGTACGAGGAGCGCAGGTCGGTGCCGGCGCCCTCCAGCGGGAAGTACTGCTCGGTGCACACGCTCTCGGAGCCCAGGCGGTTGAGCAGGTCATTGAGCGCCACCAGCGACTTACAGTCCAAAACGACACTAACTTGCGATCTTGGTATTGAGCAGGTACGAGGAGCGCAGGTCGGTGCCGGCGCCCTCCAGCGGGAAGTACTGCTCGGTGCACACGCTCTCGGAGCCCAGGCGGTTGAGCAGGTCATTGAGCGCCACCAGCGACTTACAGTCCAAAACGACACTAACTTGCGATCTTGGTATTGAGCAGGTACGAGGAGCGCAGGTCGGTGCCGGCGCCCTCCAGCGGGAAGAACTGCTCGGTGCACACGCTCTCGGAGCCCAGGCGGTTGAGCAGGTCCTTGAGCGCCACCAGCGACTTACAGTCCAAAACGACACTAACTTGCGATCTTGGTATTGAGCAGGTACGAGGAGCGCAGGTCGGTGCCGGCGCCCTCCAGCGGGAAGTACTGTTCGGTGCACACGCTCTCGGAGCCCAGGCGGTTGAGCAGGTCCTTGAGCGCCACCAGCGACTTACAGTCCAAAACGACACTAACTTGCGATCTTGGTATTGAGCAGGTACGAGGAGCGCAGGTCGGTGCCGGCGCCCTCCAGCGGGAAGTACTGCTCGGTGCACACGCTCTCGGAGCCCAGGCGGTTGAGCAGGTCCTTGAGCGCCACCAGCGACTTACAGTCCAAAACGACACTAACTTGCGATCTTGGTATTGAGCAGGTACGAGGAGCGCAGGTCGGTGCCGGCGCCCTCCAGCGGGAAGTACTGCTCGGTGCACACGCTCTCGGAGCCCAGGCGGTTGAGCAGGTCCTTGAGCGCCACCAGCGACTTACAGTCCAAAACGACACTAACTTGCGATCTTGGAATTGAGCAGGTACGAGGAGCGCAGGTCGGTGCCGGCGCCCTCCAGCGGGAAGTACTGCTCGGTGCACACGCTCTCGGAGCCCAGGCGGTTGAGCAGGTCCTTGAGCGCCACCAGCGACTTACAGTCCAAAACGACACTAACTTGCGATCTTGGTATTGAGCAGGTACGAGGAGCGCAGGTCGGTGCCGGCGCCCTCCAGCGGGAAGTACTGCTCGGTGCACACGCTCTCGGAGCCCAGGCGGTTGAGCAGGTCCTTGAGCGCCACCAGCGACTTACAGTCCAAAACGACACTAACTTGCGATCTTGGTATTGAGCAGGTACGAGGAGCGCAGGTCGGTGCCGGCGCCCTCCAGCGGGAAGTACTGCTCGGTGCACACGCTCTCGGAGCCCAGGCGGTTGAGCAGGTCCTTGAGCGCCACCAGCGACTTACAGTCCAAAACGACACTAACTTGCGATCTTGGTATTGAGCAGGTACGAGGAGCGCAGGTCGGTGCCGGCGCCCTCCAGCGGGAAGTACTGCTCGGTGCACACGCTCTCGGAGCCCAGGCGGTTGAGCAGGTCCTTGAGCGCCACCAGCGACTTACAGTCCAAAACGACACTAACTTGCGATCTTGGTATTGAGCAGGTACGAGGAGCGCAGGTCGGTGCCGGCGCCCTCCAGCGGGAAGTACTGCTCGGTGCACACGCTCTCGGAGCCCAGGCGGTTGAGCAGGTCCTTGAGCGCCACCAGCGACTTACAGTCCAAAACGACACTAACTTGCGATCTTGGTATTGAGCAGGTACGAGGAGCGCAGGTCGGTGCCGGCGCCCTCCAGCGGGAAGTACTGCTCGGTGCACACGCTCTCGGAGCCCAGGCGGTTGAGCAGGTCCTTGAGCGCCACCAGCGACTTACAGTCCAAAACGACACTAACTTGCGATCTTGGTATTGAGCAGGTACGAGGAGCGCAGGTCGGTGCCGGCGCCCTCCAGCGGGAAGTACTGCTCGGTGCACACGCTCTCGGAGCCCAGGCGGTTGAGCAGGTCCTTGAGCGCCACCAGCGACTTACAGTCCAAAACGACACTAACTTGCGATCTTGGTATTGAGCAGGTACGAGGAGCGCAGGTCGGTGCCGGCGCCCTCCAGCGGGAAGTACTGCTCGGTGCACACGCTCTCGGAGCCCAGGCGGTTGAGCAGGTCATTGAGCGCCACCAGCGACTTACAGTCCAAAACGACACTAACTTGCGATCTTGGTATTGAGCAGGTACGAGGAGCGCAGGTCGGTGCCGGCGCCCTCCAGCGGGAAGTACTGCTCGGTGCACACGCTCTCGGAGCCCAGGCGGTTGAGCAGGTCATTGAGCGCCACCAGCGACTTACAGTCCAAAACGACACTAACTTGCGATCTTGGTATTGAGCAGGTACGAGGAGCGCAGGTCGGTGCCGGCGCCCTCCAGCGGGAAGAACTGCTCGGTGCACACGCTCTCGGAGCCCAGGCGGTTGAGCAGGTCCTTGAGCGCCACCAGCGACTTACAGTCCAAAACGACACTAACTTGCGATCTTGGTATTGAGCAGGTACGAGGAGCGCAGGTCGGTGCCGGCGCCCTCCAGCGGGAAGTACTGTTCGGTGCACACGCTCTCGGAGCCCAGGCGGTTGAGCAGGTCCTTGAGCGCCACCAGCGACTTACAGTCCAAAACGACACTAACTTGCGATCTTGGTATTGAGCAGGTACGAGGAGCGCAGGTCGGTGCCGGCGCCCTCCAGCGGGAAGTACTGCTCGGTGCACACGCTCTCGGAGCCCAGGCGGTTGAGCAGGTCCTTGAGCGCCACCAGCGACTTACAGTCCAAAACGACACTAACTTGCGATCTTGGTATTGAGCAGGTACGAGGAGCGCAGGTCGGTGCCGGCGCCCTCCAGCGGGAAGTACTGCTCGGTGCACACGCTCTCGGAGCCCAGGCGGTTGAGCAGGTCCTTGAGCGCCACCAGCGACTTACAGTCCAAAACGACACTAACTTGCGATCTTGGAATTGAGCAGGTACGAGGAGCGCAGGTCGGTGCCGGCGCCCTCCAGCGGGAAGTACTGCTCGGTGCACACGCTCTCGGAGCCCAGGCGGTTGAGCAGGTCCTTGAGCGCCACCAGCGACTTACAGTCCAAAACGACACTAACTTGCGATCTTGGTATTGAGCAGGTACGAGGAGCGCAGGTCGGTGCCGGCGCCCTCCAGCGGGAAGTACTGCTCGGTGCACACGCTCTCGGAGCCCAGGCGGTTGAGCAGGTCCTTGAGCGCCACCAGCGACTTACAGTCCAAAACGACACTAACTTGCGATCTTGGTATTGAGCAGGTACGAGGAGCGCAGGTCGGTGCCGGCGCCCTCCAGCGGGAAGTACTGCTCGGTGCACACGCTCTCGGAGCCCAGGCGGTTGAGCAGGTCCTTGAGCGCCACCAGCGACTTACAGTCCAAAACGACACTAACTTGCGATCTTGGTATTGAGCAGGTACGAGGAGCGCAGGTCGGTGCCGGCGCCCTCCAGCGGGAAGTACTGCTCGGTGCACACGCTCTCGGAGCCCAGGCGGTTGAGCAGGTCCTTGAGCGCCACCAGCGACTTACAGTCCAAAACGACACTAACTTGCGATCTTGGTATTGAGCAGGTACGAGGAGCGCAGGTCGGTGCCGGCGCCCTCCAGCGGGAAGTACTGCTCGGTGCACACGCTCTCGGAGCCCAGGCGGTTGAGCAGGTCCTTGAGCGCCACCAGCGACTTACAGTCCAAAACGACACTAACTTGCGATCTTGGTATTGAGCAGGTACGAGGAGCGCAGGTCGGTGCCGGCGCCCTCCAGCGGGAAGTACTGCTCGGTGCACACGCTCTCGGAGCCCAGGCGGTTGAGCAGGTCCTTGAGCGCCACCAGCGACTTACAGTCCAAAACGACACTAACTTGCGATCTTGGTATTGAGCAGGTACGAGGAGCGCAGGTCGGTGCCGGCGCCCTCCAGCGGGAAGTACTGCTCGGTGCACACGCTCTCGGAGCCCAGGCGGTTGAGCAGGTCCTTGAGCGCCACCAGCGACTTACAGTCCAAAACGACACTAACTTGCGATCTTGGAATTGAGCAGGTACGAGGAGCGCAGGTCGGTGCCGGCGCCCTCCAGCGGGAAGTACTGCTCGGTGCACACGCTCTCGGAGCCCAGGCGGTTGAGCAGGTCCTTGAGCGCCACCAGCGACTTACAGTCCAAAACGACACTAACTTGCGATCTTGGTATTGAGCAGGTACGAGGAGCGCAGGTCGGTGCCGGCGCCCTCCAGCGGGAAGTACTGCTCGGTGCACACGCTCTCGGAGCCCAGGCGGTTGAGCAGGTCCTTGAGCGCCACCAGCGACTTACAGTCCAAAACGACACTAACTTGCGATCTTGGTATTGAGCAGGTACGAGGAGCGCAGGTCGGTGCCGGCGCCCTCCAGCGGGAAGTACTGCTCGGTGCACACGCTCTCGGAGCCCAGGCGGTTGAGCAGGTCCTTGAGCGCCACCAGCGACTTACAGTCCAAAACGACACTAACTTGCGATCTTGGTATTGAGCAGGTACGAGGAGCGCAGGTCGGTGCCGGCGCCCTCCAGCGGGAAGTACTGCTCGGTGCACACGCTCTCGGAGCCCAGGCGGTTGAGCAGGTCCTTGAGCGCCACCAGCGACTTACAGTCCAAAACGACACTAACTTGCGATCTTGGTATTGAGCAGGTACGAGGAGCGCAGGTCGGTGCCGGCGCCCTCCAGCGGGAAGTACTGCTCGGTGCACACGCTCTCGGAGCCCAGGCGGTTGAGCAGGTCCTTGAGCGCCACCAGCGACTTACAGTCCAAAACGACACTAACTTGCGATCTTGGAATTGAGCAGGTACGAGGAGCGCAGGTCGGTGCCGGCGCCCTCCAGCGGGAAGTACTGCTCGGTGCACACGCTCTCGGAGCCCAGGCGGTTGAGCAGGTCCTTGAGCGCCACCAGCGACTTACAGTCCAAAACGACACTAACTTGCGATCTTGGTATTGAGCAGGTACGAGGAGCGCAGGTCGGTGCCGGCGCCCTCCAGCGGGAAGTACTGCTCGGTGCACACGCTCTCGGAGCCCAGGCGGTTGAGCAGGTCCTTGAGCGCCACCAGCGACTTACAGTCCAAAACGACACTAACTTGCGATCTTGGTATTGAGCAGGTACGAGGAGCGCAGGTCGGTGCCGGCGCCCTCCAGCGGGAAGTACTGCTCGGTGCACACGCTCTCGGAGCCCAGGCGGTTGAGCAGGTCCTTGAGCGCCACCAGCGACTTACAGTCCAAAACGACACTAACTTGCGATCTTGGAATTGAGCAGGTACGAGGAGCGCAGGTCGGTGCCGGCGCCCTCCAGCGGGAAGTACTGCTCGGTGCACACGCTCTCGGAGCCCAGGCGGTTGAGCAGGTCCTTGAGCGCCACCAGCGACTTACAGTCCAAAACGACACTAACTTGCGATCTTGGTATTGAGCAGGTACGAGGAGCGCAGGTCGGTGCCGGCGCCCTCCAGCGGGAAGTACTGCTCGGTGCACACGCTCTCGGAGCCCAGGCGGTTGAGCAGGTCCTTGAGCGCCACCAGCGACTTACAGTCCAAAACGACACTAACTTGCGATCTTGGTATTGAGCAGGTACGAGGAGCGCAGGTCGGTGCCGGCGCCCTCCAGCGGGAAGTACTGCTCGGTGCACACGCTCTCGGAGCCCAGGCGGTTGAGCAGGTCCTTGAGCGCCACCAGCGACTTACAGTCCAAAACGACACTAACTTGCGATCTTGGTATTGAGCAGGTACGAGGAGCGCAGGTCGGTGCCGGCGCCCTCCAGCGGGAAGTACTGCTCGGTGCACACGCTCTCGGAGCCCAGGCGGTTGAGCAGGTCCTTGAGCGCCACCAGCGACTTACAGTCCAAAACGACACTAACTTGCGATCTTGGAATTGAGCAGGTACGAGGAGCGCAGGTCGGTGCCGGCGCCCTCCAGCGGGAAGTACTGCTCGGTGCACACGCTCTCGGAGCCCAGGCGGTTGAGCAGGTCCTTGAGCGCCACCAGCGACTTACAGTCCAAAACGACACTAACTTGCGATCTTGGTATTGAGCAGGTACGAGGAGCGCAGGTCGGTGCCGGCGCCCTCCAGCGGGAAGTACTGCTCGGTGCACACGCTCTCGGAGCCCAGGCGGTTGAGCAGGTCCTTGAGCGCCACCAGCGACTTACAGTCCAAAACGACACTAACTTGCGATCTTGGTATTGAGCAGGTACGAGGAGCGCAGGTCGGTGCCGGCGCCCTCCAGCGGGAAGTACTGCTCGGTGCACACGCTCTCGGAGCCCAGGCGGTTGAGCAGGTCCTTGAGCGCCACCAGCGACTTACAGTCCAAAACGACACTAACTTGCGATCTTGGAATTGAGCAGGTACGAGGAGCGCAGGTCGGTGCCGGCGCCCTCCAGCGGGAAGTACTGCTCGGTGCACACGCTCTCGGAGCCCAGGCGGTTGAGCAGGTCCTTGAGCGCCACCAGCGACTTACAGTCCAAAACGACACTAACTTGCGATCTTGGTATTGAGCAGGTACGAGGAGCGCAGGTCGGTGCCGGCGCCCTCCAGCGGGAAGTACTGCTCGGTGCACACGCTCTCGGAGCCCAGGCGGTTGAGCAGGTCCTTGAGCGCCACCAGCGACTTACAGTCCAAAACGACACTAACTTGCGATCTTGGTATTGAGCAGGTACGAGGAGCGCAGGTCGGTGCCGGCGCCCTCCAGCGGGAAGTACTGCTCGGTGCACACGCTCTCGGAGCCCAGGCGGTTGAGCAGGTCCTTGAGCGCCACCAGCGACTTACAGTCCAAAACGACACTAACTTGCGATCTTGGTATTGAGCAGGTACGAGGAGCGCAGGTCGGTGCCGGCGCCCTCCAGCGGGAAGTACTGCTCGGTGCACACGCTCTCGGAGCCCAGGCGGTTGAGCAGGTCCTTGAGCGCCACCAGCGACTTACAGTCCAAAACGACACTAACTTGCGATCTTGGAATTGAGCAGGTACGAGGAGCGCAGGTCGGTGCCGGCGCCCTCCAGCGGGAAGTACTGCTCGGTGCACACGCTCTCGGAGCCCAGGCGGTTGAGCAGGTCCTTGAGCGCCACCAGCGACTTACAGTCCAAAACGACACTAACTTGCGATCTTGGTATTGAGCAGGTACGAGGAGCGCAGGTCGGTGCCGGCGCCCTCCAGCGGGAAGTACTGCTCGGTGCACACGCTCTCGGAGCCCAGGCGGTTGAGCAGGTCCTTGAGCGCCACCAGCGACTTACAGTCCAAAACGACACTAACTTGCGATCTTGGTATTGAGCAGGTACGAGGAGCGCAGGTCGGTGCCGGCGCCCTCCAGCGGGAAGTACTGCTCGGTGCACACGCTCTCGGAGCCCAGGCGGTTGAGCAGGTCCTTGAGCGCCACCAGCGACTTACAGTCCAAAACGACACTAACTTGCGATCTTGGAATTGAGCAGGTACGAGGAGCGCAGGTCGGTGCCGGCGCCCTCCAGCGGGAAGTACTGCTCGGTGCACACGCTCTCGGAGCCCAGGCGGTTGAGCAGGTCCTTGAGCGCCACCAGCGACTTACAGTCCAAAACGACACTAACTTGCGATCTTGGTATTGAGCAGGTACGAGGAGCGCAGGTCGGTGCCGGCGCCCTCCAGCGGGAAGTACTGCTCGGTGCACACGCTCTCGGAGCCCAGGCGGTTGAGCAGGTCCTTGAGCGCCACCAGCGACTTACAGTCCAAAACGACACTAACTTGCGATCTTGGAATTGAGCAGGTACGAGGAGCGCAGGTCGGTGCCGGCGCCCTCCAGCGGGAAGTACTGCTCGGTGCACACGCTCTCGGAGCCCAGGCGGTTGAGCAGGTCCTTGAGCGCCACCAGCGACTTACAGTCCAAAACGACACTAACTTGCGATCTTGGTATTGAGCAGGTACGAGGAGCGCAGGTCGGTGCCGGCGCCCTCCAGCGGGAAGTACTGCTCGGTGCACACGCTCTCGGAGCCCAGGCGGTTGAGCAGGTCCTTGAGCGCCACCAGCGACTTACAGTCCAAAACGACACTAACTTGCGATCTTGGTATTGAGCAGGTACGAGGAGCGCAGGTCGGTGCCGGCGCCCTCCAGCGGGAAGTACTGCTCGGTGCACACGCTCTCGGAGCCCAGGCGGTTGAGCAGGTCCTTGAGCGCCACCAGCGACTCCGCGTCCGCCAGCTCGCCCGCCACCGCCAACAGCTGCGGAGCTTGCGCTTGTATTACATGGAATCAGTCTACGAATATCGGATACCTTTGTTGTTACAACCTTTATATTAATTATTTTAGTCTATGATCCCCTATACTACGACCTTCACTAAGCTGGTTAATGGATGAAAAGTATTTCATATCTAATTAAACATGTCAATAAATATATTTCAAATGGCTTGTGTTAAAAATTTCAGTCCAGAATATGACTAACTAGCTTTTGCTCGCAGCTCCGCCCGCGTGAAATTCGGTTTTTCACAGGAAGGAAGGAACATGACTTTCTTGTCCCAGTTGCCGATCCCTACTCCAACCTTTATACCAACATTCAAGGATGTTTGCTACAAAATCTGGTCTATAGCTTCCGCCATAGATTACTGTAGAAAATTTAGGTTTTTAAATTAAACACACGCACTCACGCACCCACGCATGCACCCACGCACGCACGCACGCACGCACGCGCTGACACATGCACGCACATCCGTACGCACGCACGCACGCACGCACGCACGCTCACGCACACGCAGGCACGCACGTACGCACGCACGCACACAAGCACACACACGCACTCACACGCAGTAATTAAACTTGTTTTAGTAATGTTACCTTGTCGGGCGGGCAGTCCCGCAGCGCGCGCGCGGCCGCCACTATGGCCTCCTCCCACTCGACGGGCGTGAGGTTGCCGCGACTGTCAGCTATCATGGGTGTCACCAGGCGCTGCCGCTTCAGCCCGTCGCACGCGAACCGCGACTTGTCCGACAGCCACTCTTCATTGATCTCCTAGACAGATCAATATTGTTTTTTAGACTATTCCTTCTTTGACAACCTACCTGGCTCAGTAGACAGCGTGCTCTCGGATTGGAACGGGAGGACCTGAGCTCGAATATACAGGGTCATATAAAAAATACCAAATAACTCTCGGCCTGCAGTTGTTTACATTAACACTAAAAAAATTTTGTTCTACAACTTTTCAAAATTCAGTATTGCGTTTTCGCGCCTCACCGCGAGCACGGCTAGTTACCATCCTACCGGCAAAGATACACTGCCAAACTATTTAGCATTCTCAAACTCTTTTATCCATCATAGATGAAATAAGTTATCCTACACAGAATAAAATATACTTACCTCATTAGTTCTAGGCAAGATACGCAGCACTTCATTGGTACGTGTTGCAACTACAATATTGCTGCCCAAAGGATCAAGGACATCCACTGAATCAATCTAAAAATGAGACAACATATTTATACTCAAACTTGTTGCATAAAATACAGGTCTGTTCAGTATAAGAACTTTTTGTCCTTTACTAACCCTCCTAGTCTCCCAAGGTCTAGCAGCAAAACTGTATGGTTTGGATGTCAAGGCGCCGACTGGGCAAAGATCAATGATATTGCCAGATAACTCAGATAGGAACATTTTCTCTACGTAAGTTCCAACCTGCAAGCAAAGTATACATTAAGTACAAGATTAGTTTTTAACAAAAAAATTCATATTTTTACTGTTCTAGCTAATTAAGTCTTTTTATTTTGTTCCACAATATGAAAATACATATTTTAATTTTTTTTAAATAACTACTTACTTAAGATGAGTTTGTAGTTGAATAAAATTAAGGGGGAATAATTACATTTTTTTTTATATCATCTTTACAAATCCAAATATTGTCTGAATTATGTGAGCTGTAGACATTGTAAATTTGTGATAACCAAAAAATACTATCACAGGTTTCTTCTCAGTGGAGGATTAGACTTGTTACAGCTTCCTCTAGGTGGTGAGTAAACCACAACTGAGTGAGTACTTCCAAAGATGTTAATTAAACTCCAAGACAAAATTCACAAGTATGTTTATTTACTTTGCCCGTGCGGCGTGCGTTACAATCTGCGATTTGTGAAGTACTGAATATAATTAAATCCATTGCATAATCCCCACAGACTTTTTGCATAATTATTTTAACTGTTTAGTCATTACCTGCATATCGGTACCTCTGCCAGTGGTACCAAAGTCGTCAACGCCGGCGACCTCCGACGCGAAACGGATGCACCGCGTGCAGTGAATGCATCGGGTCATTATGGTCTTGATCAGAGGACCCACATCTTTGTCCTCAACAGCTCTAGTGGAAATATAATTTTATGAGATAAAATATAACGTTAAATGTAAAAACATATCCACGTAGATCATAGGTATATGATGTGCAAAATTACAAAGGTAAAATTTTATCTCATTTAGCCATTAATTTTGCATGTTGAATATTTCCGTAATCTTTTTGAAAATAATTCATGCAGGTAAGATAGGAAATGAGTCAATTGTTGCAATTTTTAATGAGATGACAGAGATAAATTTATAAAAATTCTTGGAATTAATAAGCAAACTAGAGTTCGGAAATTAAAAGAGAATATAATATAGTGGATGGCCAATTGTGACACAACTCACAAGGTGGATCTTTCTGATGGGGAAGTCATCTTAGCAGACTAAAATTTTCTTAAAAAAAACTATTAGCTTTTATTTATACTAACCGTTTTCCTGAGAAGTGTATATCAGTGAATCTGCTCTTATCAGACCCAAAGGCCATAGACTGATCTTGTAAGTCACACTCCCCTCCCTGGTCACAAATGGGGCAATCCAATGGGTGATTGACTAACAGGAACTCCATAACACCTTCCCTTGCCTTCCGAGTGAGATCAGAGTTAGTCTTGACCCTCATTCCCTTCATGACTGGCATGGCGCAGGCCGCCACTGGCTTGGGTGACTTCTCCACTTCCACCAGACACATCCGGCAGTTGCCCGCCACCGCTAATCTCTCGTGGTAGCAGAAGCGAGGGATCTCAACACCTACTTGAGCTGCTGCCTGTAAATATTAACAAAGTTGTAAAACTTTCAAGCTTTGATAATTGAAAGGTTTATTTTGTTCAATAGTAAGATATCAATTATTAATTTATAGTAAATTGCTAAAAAAAATATTTTAACATTGTTTCTAGTCTATGTATATCTTTGTATTAAAACTATTCTATGATATTGTAATAAAGCATATGTTTTAAAAGTATTGAGAAGTTCAATAAAACACTTTTTTTGGTTTTAAAACTCGTCAAGATTTTTTTTAGTTTTAGATATTATGACAACTGAAAATGCATTGTTTTACTTTTACTCAAGATGCAATTAATAATAAGATATATCAAAGCTAAAAAAAGTAATTGGCGAAGTATGTAATCACTACATTAGTACATTACCTGCAAAACGGTAGTGCCCGGTGGCACAGACACAGGCTGGTCATCTATGAACACCTCCACATTATCGGGCTGTGGCTGAACCTGGTCCGCAAACTTGCGAGCCGACAGCGGAGCCATGCGCTTCGGGGACAGTGCAAGCACCCGGGTCAGCGGCTGCCGCAGCATTCTCTGCAGTGACCACATAGTTACTTAACTATCAATGTTCCATTCACTTTTATCTCAATTTATTATCTATCTATGATACAAATGACTATTCTAGGATACGTCTCAAGGCTTAGAGTACCCACAAGGGCCTTTATGATAAAAAGAATTAAGGGAAAACTAGAAAATATCAATTTTAGAGGACATAAACCCCCTTGTTATTGTTACATAAGTTATGATGTCTAACCTAAACAAATATATTTTTATCAATACAACAGCTAAATATGAATATCAGATTACTAATTAAACTTATTACGAGAGCACTTTTTCGCAATTTACGACGCAATTATAATAAAACGTACTTTAGAAGTTTAGAAAATATTTTTCGGATTTTGAAGAAATCGAATGACAGTAAACCGAATTCTGTCAGTGTCAGTTGGTTGTACAAAAGTTGCATAGAGCTATTATGTACTTAATAGCTCTATGAAAAGTTGTCGTTCTGAGGTTGTCGTGTTCTTTGTCACCGTCTAGTTGACTAGGGACGGTGGAATGGACCGATTTATGTATGAAGCTTTCATCCTTCTCCGCCAGGAGTAATAATGTTCTGTGTTTTAAACTCCATTGAAGACATGGAATTAATAAGTACTTCGAAGTACTTATTAATTCCATGATTGAAGACAAATCAATTTATTTGCAAACAAAATCTGTAAACAAAATAATAGAGAATAATCTCTTGAGCCATAGATTTATTATTAAAGAGATGTGTTTTTCAAAGGTTTTTCACTTAGATGTGGGATACTTCATCTAAGGTTTTTCAGTTAAATTTTTCTAATCTACGATTTCATATTAACTTTAGTCCGAATAGTCCATTATTTATAATCTGCAGGCCAATCTCTATGATATGCTTTGTCAACTTAGTTTGTCAAAGTTTTGTCTATGCTAAACTCATGCTAAACTCGTTCTATCTCTTTCTTTCGCTCACTCAAATCGGCCGTGCGGTGTGGTTTGTACGAAAAAGCCGAATAAAATCCGCAAAAAATGGCATTCGGAGACCTGAAATCTCAACAGGGTCTCGGCGAATTGAACAAATATTTGGCTGAGAAAAGTTATATATCTGGGTGAGTTGTATTTGTGTTACGATATCAAATTTTTGTTCACCACGTCAACTTAGGTTAACCTCTATTTTTAGGAAAGCCGACATATATTCGTGCTTAAGTTTCTAAATAATTGTCAAATGCCCACAACCAGCTACCTGCAACAATGTTCCCTCAAAACTATAACATTGGGTTATTCAAGGAGTGGATAAACGATTTCCCATTGAGCCGGCAACGTATTTGCAGTTCCTCTGGTGCTGCAAATGTCCATGGGCATTGGGCGGCGGTGATCGCTTACCCCCGCTCGTTTGCTTGCGTCGAGTATAAAATATCCATGACCGTGAAGATTCATTGTGGTGATTATATCTTGTTCAGATACACTCCTTCTCAAGCTGATGTTCAAGTGTTCGGAGAGGTGGGCAAAGCGCCGGCCGCCAGTTTGCCGCACGCCCTCCGCTGGTACAACCACATCGCGTCGTACACCCCCGCTGAGCGCAAGGCGTGGGCGCAGGGAGTGAGCCCCCTCAGCGCGGGCGCCAAGCCCACAGCCGCCGCACCGGCCAAGAAGGACGATGATGACGACGACGATGTCGATCTTTTCGGCTCCGGAGATGAGGAAGAGGTTTGTAGCTTCTTTGTCTTGGTTTATAAAACTTGATAATCGAGGGTAGATTTTAAATTGTAATATCCTATCCAAAGGCCTAGGAAAAAATATGGACAGGTACCTTATACAAAATTGTGACTATTTTTTATCAGTCAAGTGGTGTATAAGGTGGCATCATTTAGGCTAGTAACTCGGTACATGAACTTTTGACAACAAATCTTGGAGCTCATAATAGTGCTGCATGTCGCAAGGTGTGAAAGAATGGGACGTCTCAATAGTTTAGTTAACTCATAGATCCTCTCAGACAATCAAAATCAGTGTCATCCTTTTCTCTTCTTTGACAGTTGCATATATCATCTGCCAAAAAGGGACAGCATTACCATTATTAACTGGAGGATCAACTGTTTAGGCCCACTTTTTACTCTACATTTAATTTACTTGTTACTTATCTATTAATTAAAAAATATTCATAATTATGTTTTTAATAGATAATATATTCATTAATTTTAAATAGAAAAATCCATTTTAGCTAATTGATTCATGTGCAGAACTACTGCACATCCACTACAGCTATTTCCAAATTGGCTGTAGCTTAGGGTTTTTGAGCAATTGTTACTGATGTACAAATATATTCATAGGATGCAGAGGCTGCCAGAATCCGTGAAGAACGTCTCCAAGCATACGCCGACAAGAAGTCAAAGAAACCAGCCCTTATTGCTAAATCATCTATAATCCTTGATGTCAAACCCTGGGACGATGAAACTGATATGGCTGAGATGGAGAAACAAGTGAGGACCATTGAAATGGACGGTCTGTTGTGGGGAGCCTCCAAACTTGTACCAGTAGGATACGGCATCAACAAACTACAGATCATGTGCGTCATTGAAGATGACAAAGTATCAGTGGACCTCCTCACAGAGAAGATCCAAGAGTTTGAAGACTTTGTCCAGTCTGTTGACATCGCTGCCTTCAATAAAATCTAAATGCCATCTTAAATTAATTTATTTTCTTTTAAAATAAAATCAACATTTCTGTACATTTACTGAGTTTCATTCTTTCTCAATGCCAAGAAAGAGATATTGTATACAATCAGACTCTGGATCTTGGTGTTGCCCATGCCTTACCATGTCAAATAATGTTCCTCTAGTTTTGTACAGTTCTAGTACAGTACCTACTAAAGCGTCGATGTATTATATTACTCGTCGTCATATTACTCTACATCGGTAATGCCCAAGATAAATGGTAAAGGGTTCTAAGAATCTACAAATCTAAAATAGTGAACACAATTATTATTCAGCAGGGTACTTTGAGCATGTTAAGAGTATATGTCATATGATGTAAGTAAAACTCTTTGAAACGAGAATCATCACATTGTAAACTTCAAAGTCAAATAGCTTTAGGTAGCCATTTGATATTTCAGCCGACGGACGTTTACTGCTGGACAAAGGCTTCCTGGAATGATTTCCAGTCCCCACAGTTCTACACCAATTGCATACAGCGACTCGCTTAATGTCGTCGGTCCATCTGGTTGGAGGTCTTCCAACACTGCGCTTTCCCGTGCGTGGTCGCCACTCTCAAAGAGTATATAATCACTACGTTTTAGCCACTCTAGCACTTTGGGCCCCGAACGTCCGTCGGCTCTATGACTAGAAATAAAACGGCATATTATAAGTAAGTACTTTAATATCGTTTATTACAGAAAATATGTACTCAGTCAATTTCAGGGGGTAAAGGCACTTCCTCGGGAATAACTTCGGATACATAAACCTTTCCCACAGAGTGGATATCGTCCAAGACTTTAGCTATCGTCAGTTTCAACGCCCTGTATTCTTCTAAGGCCTTCGCGCATAACTCTCCTTCAGGAGAGTTGCCTGGTTCTATGACTAACATTTCTAGAGCACGTTTAAGGTGCTTCTCGGCAATTAGCAATTCATCCTGGAAAACAATATGATTTGATTAACATATTTTTTTGGACATCTCATATTAATCGTCTATGTGAAGAAATAATTAGTGCCTATTGGCCTTCGTCGTCTGTAAGAATTAGCACATAAGTAGTTTAGAAGAAAGGTGAGCGGAAAACGAAATTTATTTAATTACGGTTGACCTCGAGCAATAGATTATTATGGGCGTGTCTAATTACAACAAATACATTTCTAAGATATTTACTTACTTCAACTGATTCATACTTCAACTGATCTTGTTACCTCTAAGTAAGTGAGAAATAATTGATATGCCAAAACAACGTTTGGCGTATCAGCTAGTAATAAGTACTACTTTGTAGTACCAATATTTATAACTTACTACGAAATTGGAAGCGGTGATTTCACGGGCATCAAATAATTTCTTTGCGAGTTGCACCATGGTCGCGTGGAGTTCGTACAGAGTTATAGCTGAAAGAAAATAGATAATATCACCTTAACTGCATACAGGTCTCTAGAGAGCCCTCAACTTCAAAAATATTTTGCCCAAATTGGCCGAGCCGTCGCTACACAATTTTTCACGCACACTAGCATCCAAATCCAAAATCCAAATTGACACACTCATACTACAAAAATTGGTTGCCTGTAAAGTCGGTTTACTGACGATAGTTGAACGTGACAACGTCTTCTTTGTCGCTCATTCCGCGCTCGCGAGGTAAAGCCGGTAACGCCGCATGAGCGAGGTAACGCCGGTAACGCCGGATGAGTCATGTTTTTTCGTGCGTGCAACCGGCTCTATCGATTTATAAGACGTTGTCACGTCAAAAAATGTTGCCGCACTCACGGAACTGACTAAGTTAGGTAGGGCTCTATATCGCTCTCGGCTTACTACTGAGGCCGTCCGCCGTTGGTGTAAAAGTAAACATTTTTGACGCCAGTTAACTGGCGACAATTTTTTACGCGATCCGCCGGGTCATGTGTACATATTTATGTCTATTATTGTTCCACAATTTTTCTCACCTTTAATCCTACAGATTCCTGGACTCAGAGTCTCCAAGACGGGCAACAGTTCCTTGCACAGGTCAATCTTGCGCCGCATCACCTTCTTGGTGGGGCGCGGCTCCCTGTTGATGACGTCACGCAGCACGCCCGCCAGGCGCTGCTTGGCGTCCAGCAGGAGGTAGTGGTTCGGAGCCAACACCAGAGACACGTGTTTTATGTATTCCTCTAACTCTTTCTCGTCTTTCTTGTCTGCAATATTCATTAATTTTGCACCAAGTATCAGCAACAATTAAACATTATGGATGACAACAATTTAATTTTTCTTAAACCTTTTTTATGTACCTATTAGTGGGCAAATTCCTCATGAGGAATTTGGCTGGTCTTGGCCACGCTGGTCAAGTGCGGGAAACGAATTTTCTTCCACGTTTAGGCTTCACCGGTTTAGGATTTGGGTTGATCCTAATAAAATACTGTTTAGCGCGAACAAATGTTTAATCCCAAGTAATGTACAACATTACACAGCTTAATGCAAGTTACACAGCTTAACGAATTGGGAGCTAAGGCGTCGCGCTAGTGTCTCTCGTGTGAGACGTGAGATGGTACTAATGTTTGGCGCCGGGATAGACGCCAAGCGCCTAGCGGGACGCCTGCTAGGAGCAGGCGTCAGTTTAAAATTCCCGCGTGATGGAAATAGTGGGGAACGTTTTGTAGATTGCATGGCAAAGTTGCCAGAGTAAAAGATATCCGCCACACACGTTTCTAATACGAACCGCTAAGGTGTGGAACGCCCTGCCAGCCTCCGTGTTCCCGGCTAAGTACAATATGGGTGCCTTCAAGAGAAGTGAATAGGCATTTTCTAGGCTAGCGCTCTTCAACCTAGACCTCATCATTGGTTTCCATCAGACATGATTGTCGTTAAGTGAAAGCTCCGAAAAGCCAAGAGGTGCAGTGTGTGTGTATGTGAGCATGAGTGTACCTACTTTACCGATTTGGCTGTGAAATTGAGATACATTACCCTGTTTTTTCCCCCAGAAAACCCATAGTTTCGCTAGATTTAAGTAAAACCAAAGAGTCGCGTGCCAAAAAGCTATAGGTCTACACTACTATCTATAGGTTATATACTTCTACAACTAATAAAATTATCCTAAGATTATTTATAGATACAGGGGGGTGCTTACTTATAACTTCCAGTTTATCCGAACAACACTGAACCTTATGCCCTATAACAGACTGTTCGGATTCCTTCTTGCAGCTGTGACAGACCCACGCCTCACCGACCTTGGACATGTAACCAGTTTTGCACCCTGGACAGAGGGCTGAGCTCATGAAGGTGTTCATTTCCGTGACATCGGAGCACCGGGAGCAAGTGCATTTGAAGTATTTGCCAACCATCAGGTGCTGCTGCCGTACGGATGTGCCCTGAAAATGAAGGCAATTTCACGTGAGTAAAATCTAAATGGCAATAATAAAACTGCCTAGCGATTAGATAAACGCGTCGGCTATATTTCGTGAAGTGAAATGTTTAAAAAAAAACATCGCAGCATGCGCGTCTTTACGCAAACTTTATAGGCTAGCGCTTGACTGTGATCACACCTAATGGAAAGTGAGGATACAGTCTAAGGTAGAACGCGCTTGCCTAGCAGATGCCTATTCACTCTTGATTGGAAGGCACCCGGGTTGTAAGTGGCAGGAAAAACATCATGCCTGGGAGGGTACCTATTCCAGGCCTTTGCAGTGCGTATCAGAAACGAGCAATCAAACCGGCTTCGTATACGCGTCTTTGGTACGTCGACTATGTATGGGTGGAAGCCTTTTCGATGCCTTGCCGTTATACGTAAACCCGCCCCTACCGCCCTCAGCCTCCCCCGTTCACACCTACGTGAAGTCTGTGATGAAGTGGAGTAAATCATCACATTCAGCGAATCAAATCGAGACGCGAATCGCCTCTATATAGCTGTATCGTAATGAGAGTAACTTTTGATATAAGGCTTGGGGAGAGGCTTAATCTACGCATTTCGGTACAGCTTATATAGAAAGAGGGGCCATTTCGACGTTGCTGTCAAATTCGTGATTGGAACATTGTGATACTCGAGCAGATAAACATTGTTTACGCGAGAGTAGCTGGCGCGAGCGCCGAGCCTATTGTATTGTGTTGAATCGTGTTCTCCCTCTCTAACCCGCGGAAGCCCTCATCGGCGCGTCTCGCTCACGCTTTGGTTACGGCGAGTTTTTTTGCTGCATGCGTTTTGTATCGAATCGTGCGCTCCCGCTCCAACTCGCGGAAACGCCAATCTTCCTATCCCGCTCGCGCATCGGTCGCCGAGATTTTTTTATGCCTGCAATGACGCGGCGACTTCGGTGCGCGCCAGGATTAACCACCATTCGTCTGCTGTCGACCGACGAACTTAGCGGTCCCCCGCGCGTGGCTGACGTAATTTTGATCACGTGTCGTCCTTGAAACGCGTAGTCGCGAGACGCAAATTACTACGTTTGAGTAGCCACGTTTCTATTTGCGCGGGTGTTTAGTCGTCGAATAACATCGCAACGGGACGTCCGTTTTTTGATGCGCCTGACTTGTTTTTCGCACTGCGTTTTTTGTCTGTTGCCGCGCCCCCTCTCTCGCGCGCTGGGGCGCTGGTGCGGTCCCTTTCGCACTTCGAACCGGTAGCCGACGGAAAGTGGGTTCCTGCGCGTGTGGTCTTCGTGTTTGGAGGCTGATTTGAAGCGGAGGTCAGACGGCTCTGCCAGTCCCATACACACACGCACCCTTGTACATACCCTTAACACTTTCACGTCACACACTGTCACACATCTACTACAGAGGACTCCGTATCAAGGCCGACGCTTCGGGATCAAGGTCAGTCAATAAGTACCTACTAATTTTAAACTATTTTTATTGTTGGCCGCGTCCGGTGGCGTACTGTATCAGCCGTAGTGGCCGACCTGTTGTCTAGTAAAAGTCGCTGATTACTATTTCCACTGATCGACTAGTGAGACTCGATTACTATCCGACTCGGATTGGATGCCGTCATCTGACCCGAGACTGATCGTACACTAGTGATCCCGTGTAGTCTCACTAGTCGGTCCCCCCTCGACCTGTCCGGGCTCGTTCCTCTATGGGCCCGGGAACTGAGCCCTCATCTGGACAGGCAAGGGGCCGTAACAATTGGTAGCAGAGCGTGGTTTCGCGCCTTTTGGTTAAGCGGCTTTTACACGTTCGGCGCGTCGATATCGATATTTGTTGCGCGTATTTAATTCGTCGCGTATCTCTGTCGGTCACACGTTTGTAGGCGCGGTACGCCACGTGTCGGACCGATACGCCGCGTTAACGGCCACAGATTATTGTACCGCTACACCACGCGTTTTTGTAGCAACGCCGCGTTATTTACCGCGTGCCGCGCGTTTGTTAACCGCGACCTTGATTAGCGTTCTGCACGTGTTGGTGTTTGCATCTGTGCTTGTTCTACTTCCTTGTAATTATCCTCGCGCAGTCTCGCCATGCCTTCGCATAAGCCTCCGGTGCGCCGTATGCAGGATGAGCTGCGGTGGGCAGCTAGCGCGCATGCGCTTATTACTCGTCCAGACAGGACGGCTAGCTTGCTCCACCGCCTTGAGCAGCTCCCTGCCAGACGAGCCCATTTTGAAGAGGCCTATTCGGAATTCCTTGCTACAGTGGAGGACGACGAGGCGCGAGAATCGGCCCAGAAGGACTACGAGCAGTTCTTCGAGTTCACAGACGATGTGCTCGAGGCTGGGGCCAAAATGAATCGTGAGGCTCGAAAGAGCATTCTGTGCGAGTCGCCTCGCCCGCAGCAGCAGCCCGCCCTATTGGGTCGGCTGCCTACTTTGGACCTTCCACACTTTGGTGGGCGTCTTCAAGACTGGATGGGGTTCATCTCCATCTTCGACAGTCTAGTCCATACCCGCCGCGACCTATCCCCAGGCCAAAAAATGGCCTATTTGCGGACCTCCCTTCAAGGGGAGGCACTTGGGGTAGTCTGCCATTTGAAGTTGTCTGACGCCAGCTACTCCACGGCCAGAGAACTCCTCGAGAGGCGCTACGCCAATGTGCGCCGCCTTGCTGACGCGCACATGATGGAGTTAATATCCCTCCCGGTTTTGAAAGACCTAGCGCGTCTCCGGGAGGTGATCATTGACCCAGTCGTGGTTGCTTGCAACGCCCTTCGACAACTTGACTTACCGGTGGATCAGTGGTCCTTCTGGCTTCTTCACCTGGTTCTGTCCCGCCTGCCTCTCGATCTGCGGATCCGATTTGAAGAGAGGTACGGCGGGGACGGGGCTAATTATATACCCCCGTTCAGTGACCTCTTAAAGTTCCTTGAGGAACAGAGCCGCCAGGTGGAGAATGCCGTGGCCTCGGGAACACCGGCAAAGGAGCCGGCGCGACCGACGCCCGCTTCTAAACCCACGACTTCCACCAGGGGTTTCAAGCAGCCAGTAGTGGCGCAGCAGACTGGTCGCCGCACAATCCCCAACTTTCGTGGCCTTGCTGCGACCGAGGCAACCCCCTGCAACTATTGCCGTGCTTCCACGCACACAACGGCCGATTGCCCTAAATTTTTGGAGAGACCGCCCAAGTACCGTAGGGCCATCGCGAGGGAGCGCCGTTGGTGCTACTCTTGCTTAGGTCGGCACTTGCAACGCAATTGCCAGCACCAACGGCCTTGCACACACTGTCAGGGCAACCACCTTCCTATTCTTTGTCTCGACCGCAATGGTGCCGGCAGGCAGGAGGTGGTTGAACAGACACCCGGCAGGAGTGGAGGCTCCTCCTCGGTCACGTGCCCAGCCGATGGACGGCGTGGGGCGAACACTGTTCGTCCGGCCCCTGGTTTTGATAGGGCTTCACCCCCCCCTCGGGCGGGGGTGCAGCCCTCCAGGGGCGGGGGCGTTCCGCCCTCTGTCAACCCTGAGGGAGGTTTTGCCGTCGCTCAGTCTGAACCAAGGAGGTACTCCCCTCCTCTGGCTGAATACCCCAGGCTGGAGCGATACCCCCCTCGATGGTCTGGACACCCCCCTCCGCACTACGTCGTCCCGCGGCTGTCGTACGTGACCAGACCCCCTCAGCCCATGAGGGACGCTTGGGTGTACCCTGGGGGAACCCCACCTATTGGTGTGGTAGAAGTTCCGCAAGCTGGCCCCTACGAGCGCCCGAGGCTGGAGGAGTCGCCCGAAAGGGGCAACTCCCGTTGACTAGTTGCTGCCCTGGCTCCCACCACCGCCACCTCACCCGACAATTTGAGCGAGCATAAGACGGTCTGCCAGACCGTACTTTTGCCCACGGCTTTGGTCAGGGTGTTTAACCCGAACGGTGAGTGGCTAATGGTACGCGCGCTGCTAGATCTCGGTTCACAGCGCTGCATTGCATCGTCGTGGTTGGTGAGGACGCTGGGGCTCCCCTGGAGTCCGGACAATCGTCCAATGTTAGGAATAGGAGGATCGGTTCCTCCGACTCCCAGGGGTCGGGCAGAACTTATGTTTGGTCCAGCCGAAGGTCCCCTTCGTATCCTAGTCGATGTGAACGTTCTTGACGATATTGTGGGACACCTCCCGAACGTTCCTATCCATAACTCGGCGGTTCATTGCGCGTCGGGTTTAACCCCGGCGGACCCTTCATGGTCTGAACCTGGCCCCACTGATTTGCTCTTGGGCGCCGATGTGCTGGGCTTGATCATGTCAGGAGAGATTAGGACATTGCAGAAAAATGGTTTGTCGGCCATGTCCACTATCTTTGGGTTTAGTTTTTTCGGTCCGGTTTTATGGACCAACCTGCCTCCTGACGTGGACCATCTCCAAACTATTGGAGTGGCACTTTCCGATGTAGTCCAAAAATTTTGGGAAATTGAAGAGCCCCCTCAAGCGGCTCGGGTAGACCCCCTCCATCAGGAATGCGAGTTATTCTACCAGAATAACACAGGTCGTCGCGTCGATGGCAGGTTTGTAACTCGGCTACCCTTCCTTGCCTCACGCCCCCCCCTTGGTCATTCAAGGGCGTTAGCTGAAAAAAGACTTCTGTCCATGGAACGCCGCATGAAGCGAGACCCTGCATTTCGAGAGAAATATATTGAGTTCATGAGGGAGTACGAGGCGTTGGGGCACATGTCCCCTTCCTCATTTGACTGGCGCTCTCACGAGCACTATTTTCTCCCTCACCACGCGGTCTTGAAGTCTCCAGGCGGTAAAATTCGTGTGATCCAAGTGGAACACTTTGAGTCAGCGATTGAGTCCTTGAAACGAGGCTCGCCACTGAAGGGCCACCTTGCTCGCCTGAGTCTATTCTTGGACAGTTCCGGATTACTACGTGTTGGGGGACGCCTTAAAAACTCCAACCTCCCTTATGGAGCGCGACATCCTTTGCTGCTCCCAAAGGATGGCACCTTTGTCAATCTGTTGATAACTCATTATCATATTAAAAATGCTCATGCGGGTTGCAATACCCTCTCAGCCATTTTGCAGCGTGAGTTTTGGATTTTGGCAGGCCGACGAACCATTCGAAGCGTGATCTTCAAATGTATTCCTTGCTATCGTTTGAAGGCATCCATTGCACAGCCTGTGATGGGTGACCTGCCTGCGGACCGCGTAAGGGCTGCTCGACCTTTCGCCGGTGTTGGAACCGATTTTGCCGGTCCTTTTCTAGTTAAGAGCTCTAACCTTAAGAATGCTCGGTCTTTTAAGGCCTACTTGTGCGTCTTTGTTTGCCTCGCAACCAAGGCAGTTCACTTGGAGCTTGTCAGTGCCCTCAGCACGGAGGCGTTCGTGGCCACTCTGGGCCGCTTCGTGAGCCGTCGCGGCCTACCCGACGTGGTTCGGACAGACTGCGGGACCAATTATAAGGGAACCGATCGTTATTTGAAGGAGGTCGTTGACTTCCTTGTTAAGAACAGGCACTGTGTAGGCACCGCCATGTCTAGAATGGGAGTTACTTGGAAATTTGACCCTCCGGCGTGTCCTCACTGGGGCGGAATCTTCGAAGCTGTTGTTAAGGTCGCTAAAACGCATTTGCGTCGCGTTATTGGGGAAACCATCTTAACCTTCGAGGAACTGTCCACGGTATTTTGCAAGATTGAGGCGGTTCTTAACTCTCGGCCTCTCGGTCCCGTCTCCTCCGATTCAAATGATTTGGAGGCTTTAACGCCGGGTCACTTCTTGATTGGTCAGCCTCTTAACGCGCTGCCCGAGTATCCCTATCGGGAGGTCAAGACCTCACGGTTGTCTCGGTTTGAAATGTTGCAGCAAATGACTCAAAATTTTTGGCACCGTTGGTCTCTTGAGTATTTGCACTTGCTGCAGCAGCGCGTCAAGTGGACTGACAAAACTAACCCTCCCCAGGTGGGAGATCTTGTTCTGCTTAAAGAACCTAATCTACTCCCACTATTTTGGCGTCGTGGACGCATTGTTAAACTGCTATTTGGATCGGATGGCGTTCCCCGGGTGGCCGAGGTATTTGTGGGGGACTCAGTATTGCAACGTGCCGTGGCCACGTTGTCCCGACTGCCTATTGATTAGCGAATCTACATTCTTAGATTCGGAGCGGGGGATTGTTTACGCGAGAGTAGCTGGCGCGAGCGCCGAGCCTATTGTATTGTGTTGAATCGTGTTCTCCCTCTCTAACCCGCGGAAGCCCTCATCGGCGCGTCTCGCTCACGCTTTGGTTACGGCGAGTTTTTTTGCTGCATGCGTTTTGTATCGAATCGTGCGCTCCCGCTCCAACTCGCGGAAACGCCAATCTTCCTATCCCGCTCGCGCATCGGTCGCCGAGATTTTTTTATGCCTGCAATGACGCGGCGACTTCGGTGCGCGCCAGGATTAACCACCATTCGTCTGCTGTCGACCGACGAACTTAGCGGTCCCCCGCGCGTGGCTGACGTAATTTTGATCACGTGTCGTCCTTGAAACGCGTAGTCGCGAGACGCAAATTACTACGTTTGAGTAGCCACGTTTCTATTTGCGCGGGTGTTTAGTCGTCGAATAACATCGCAACGGGACGTCCGTTTTTTGATGCGCCTGACTTGTTTTTCGCACTGCGTTTTTTGTCTGTTGCCGCGCCCCCTCTCTCGCGCGCTGGGGCGCTGGTGCGGTCCCTTTCGCACTTCGAACCGGTAGCCGACGGAAAGTGGGTTCCTGCGCGTGTGGTCTTCGTGTTTGGAGGCTGATTTGAAGCGGAGGTCAGACGGCTCTGCCAGTCCCATACACACACGCACCCTTGTACATACCCTTAACACTTTCACGTCACACACTGTCACACATCTACTACAGAGGACTCCGTATCAAGGCCGACGCTTCGGGATCAAGGTCAGTCAATAAGTACCTACTAATTTTAAACTATTTTTATTGTTGGCCGCGTCCGGTGGCGTACTGTATCAGCCGTAGTGGCCGACCTGTTGTCTAGTAAAAGTCGCTGATTACTATTTCCACTGATCGACTAGTGAGACTCGATTACTATCCGACTCGGATTGGATGCCGTCATCTGACCCGAGACTGATCGTACACTAGTGATCCCGTGTAGTCTCACTAGTCGGTCCCCCCTCGACCTGTCCGGGCTCGTTCCTCTATGGGCCCGGGAACTGAGCCCTCATCTGGACAGGCAAGGGGCCGTAACAAACATAATACACATAATTTTAGATTTAATTAAAAATACCAAGGACGAAAATATGGCCTGGAGCAAAACTCAAACCATAATTTATCAAAAAATAGTTAACATCTCCGCGCCGGTGTAAAATTAAGTTTTTCATCAATCCCGCGGAACACACACGAACGCAAACACGCACGTATGCACGCACACGGACGTACGCACGCACTTTTAATATTAATTTAATTAACTCACTTTCAAGGGATCAGTGTAGTTGTAGTAAATTGGCTCTCCCTTGTTTATGTCGGTGCTGGCGTGACACACCAGCGTGTTGTTGTCGTTGATGGACATGTGCGTATTGGCTACGCAGTCGTGCGCTAACAGAGCTGCCTGGAAGAAAAGAAAAAACATTGTTTGTGGAAAACATTAGTTGTTGAATGGGAAAGAGCCACTTTTTACTGCAGATAGGAAACAATGACCAGATACAATCAATGACCAGATATTTTGCTTAATACTGTAACGTACGTAGGTACTTAACTGTAGTAACAACCGCCACAATAACGGCATATGGCCTAATGTCGAATATTGTAATCAATTGCTACACAGTATCGCACATCGTTTGGCGATAAAAGGGAACAATTTTTAATCCTGTTTTTATTTTGTTTAGAGACAATTTCAAATAAGTACAGGGGGGCTATTCACGTTGCGTGTCGGCTACATTTCGTGATGTGATATGTTTAAAAAGGTGATTCTATTTCCGTACTTATGCAGACGATATTGAATTCAAAACATTTTTTGCGGACACTGAAAAATTAATTTTAATTCATTGGCATAGAGCGTAAAATTGAATGGAGTTCAAAACGCCATATTGGTCGACTCGGTCGGTCGGAAATTACTCAAGCGCGTCAAAGTTGAGCATTGTATTTCCTATGATGAAATACATTCAATTTTATACCCTAATCCAATAATTGTAAAGTTCATTTTTCAGTGTTAATATTTTTTTCTTTTTCTTTTATCGAATCACTGAGTATGTGAAAACGTTACGAGAATGCCATAGCTGTAGTGGGGTTTTACATTGGATTGAAAAGAGGCATGGACTCTTATGCTGTAATTTTGACAAAAATTACATTTTCGTAACAAACTTTCAATGGATATAACAGTGCATGTGTGTAAGTGGCTTTTGTATTTAAAAGCCACTGAGTTGCAGTATACGGGTCATGGTAAAGTAGGAGATGTGGTTGGTATTCTGCCTACTTTCAATTTTAGGTGAAGTGGGGAGTTGCTGTCAGCGAATAATAACTACCAAAGTCCATATATAATTTAAATGACAAAATGTCCCAGTACCTATTACACGCTGGCACCCAATCCCGTTCAGACAGCAACTGCGGGGCGACTCGCAAGTCACAACGCTCGCGCTCCCGCCGCGTAAACCTTTTGCACACGTCACGCTTTCACATACATGCACACTATTACAATGTATCCCTACACCGAGCGATTGTATGTAGCCGGCTGCAGTCAACACCTACCATAGAGTAGCTTGGTGACACCTACCTGTAAGTACACTCCTCGCAACACCTCGGCGCACCCGATGGCGGGTATGGGCGGGCCGCGCACCTCGAAGCTGTTGACGTCGATGGCAGCGCAGATCTGCTGCACCAGCTCTTGACTCTGCCCGTTCTCGAGCAGCCCGAGCGACTGAATAAACTGCAACGATCAAATTCTTTGCAGGGGGCTATTCACGTTACGTGTTGGCTACATTTCGTGATTTGATATTATGATTAAAAAAGTGACGTGATAACGTTTAATAAATTAATGAACACCAGCAGCACTCATGAAAAAGTGTACCGTTCCGTCTACCGTTCCGCGTAACGTTCCACCTGAGCCTGTGCGTGCCAGCGAGAGCGCGCAACAAGCGATAGAGAGGCACGATAAAAATTAGGTACCTACATAAAATAATGATTATGATTATGACTATGATTATGATAACGATTACGATTATGATTATGATAACGATTACGATAAAGATTACGATTATGCTTACGATTACGATTATGATTCTGACGTTATCACGTAAATCTATCGTCCGTAACCGACTTTACAGGCAACCAATTTTTTACCTTGACGGTGTTGTCATAATATTCCCACACGCTGCTCTCCCTTCGCCTCTCCAAGTGTGACTCCAGCTCCATGAACAGCTTCCACTCGCGCGGGTGCGTGTGCTGCTTGAGCAGCGCGCGCAGCACCAGCAGCGACCCCACGTGCTGCACCATCGTCATCGGGTTTAACCCTTTGTTCAGTTTGAGCTCTCGGAAGAATTCACACTCTTGTTGGTTGTGCCATTCTGAAACCACGAGAGGTTTTTGAAGTGGATAGTTGAGGCGTTGGACAATTTTGAGATGGGTAAAAACCATAATTGAACTCGTTACCGTAATCGACATTCGACACCTCCGTATAATAGGTATCTGTAATGTAGGTAGTGTAGTCTGATAAGGTCCGATTAAAAAAAAATTTTGGTAGCTACGTGTAATATGTATAATTGTGTAATTGTTCAAGTTTTCACTTCTGTTGGCAGTTGGCACTCCCGGAGTGCTATAGTTTTTTTTTCATTCTGCTAAATATATCCAGTATTTTCAGGAATGGTGCACCAAAAAACAGATAAACAAAGTCCTATAGAGAAGAACCAAGAAAGCGAAAGGTTTTTTGATAAACAGCATTCTTCATCTCTACTGTAGACCGAAGACGTTAGTTTTTATCTTGTAATAAATCATTTCAAAATTGTAGTAGGATATAGCCCTCTACCGGTCTATGAGAGTCTCCTCGAAATGGTATCTGCCGTTCTTGTAACTATAGTTAATTCCCCCCTTCTACCCTGTAATGGGTGATGCAAAGGAGCCAGGAACATAGAAAAACCAACATGTTCTTGCATGTCAAAAACAAGAAAAAGCCAAATAGTTGCACCCATTTTGAATACTTTAACAATTGATCTTCACTGCAGAGATAAGATGTATTTCAACTAGTAACTTACTGGCAATTTGTTCAGGACATCCATCTCCCGGGCATATCGGCGCGACCCCACAGTTCTTGCAGACCAGAAACTTGCTGATGAGCGGCAGGTAACAGTTGAAGCAGACCAGCGAAGTGTCGCTGTTGGGGCCCAGGACGAAGGGCTCATCTGAAAGAATCCTCTCTCCCGCCCTTAAATCCTTTGCGGCTACCAAGTATCTATGGTTGAAATATTGGAAATAATTAGTTATTCGGCTTAGATTAGAATTCACCAAGCAACTTACCATGGTTTCGTGTAATTAAATGCATTTACTTTTCTTTTTTGATAATCACATACGTATAGTCACATCTTGTTTACTACTTACCTATAACCATTATTCTCATAATCCTACAAATCCTTTTAATATCCAATTTTTTTTTTAATAAATAAGTAAGTAACGCGAGCAAACGAGCGGGCGGGTCACCTGATAGAAAGCGTTACTGCCGCGGGCCGCCCATGGAAATTTGCAGCACGAGAGGAACTTCAAATGCGTTGCCGGCTTAAGAAATTTGTTGTTTGTAATTAACATAGGTACAGGATACATCCAGGATATAGGAAAAAATCCATGGCATTTGTGAAAAACTGAAATAATCTATCGCTACAGCTAAGTATTGGAAGTTTTGGAACCTTAATTTCCAGAGCTTTGTGAAGTGGGCTTATGGTTCATCAGTCTGTATCAATGCGATTTCATAAACTATCACCTACGCTTCAGCAATTCTACTTCGTTTTCCAATCATCATAATTTAGCAAGCAAAATACTTAGATTTTACAAACCTGCCTAGTTTACTTGAAGTTTTCACCTCATATTTGCTCATGGTGTAAAATAATCAAGTACTTAACTTTGTTTTCGATAGAGATCTGCATCGAGACCGTGCACGTGTGAAACTGAACCGCCTTATTTATAGAACAGGGAGTGTAGTCCAGTCAATGAATAACCTAAAAGGGGGTGTAGAGTGCATGAGAGGGGACCTAAGCAATTTCTTCTGAAACTTGTTCAGGGTACTTAGGAAGTTAACATACTAAAAGTCCTGACGTCTCTGAGGTGAGCCGGAGTGGGGAGGGGGGGGAAAAGGTACCACTTTTGGGTTTTTCACTAATATCTCAGAAACGGTGCATCATAGAAAAAAACAATCTTTTAATAAATTAAAGCTCATAAAATTATCTAAAACTTTGGTCTTATTCAATTTTGCCGTATTCCTAACCGTTTCCGAGCCACACGCTCCGGAAAAGTTAATACTACAAAAAAAACCTTATCATATAATAATCCGGTCAAGTTAGACATAAAAATAGTGGTCAAATAACAATAATTCCGACAGAGCCAAATCTTCGTAGAGACCTTAGGTTTACCAGAAGGAATAAAGTGTCAAAAGTCCCCATAAATCCTATGTGTGCAACAAAAGTTATTCGGGGTCAAATATCAAAATTTGAGGTTTTTTGGATTTTTCTCGAAAACGGTAAGTTTTCTCAAAAATAAATTCAGGCCAAAGTTGTAGGTCTTAAAATTATCTACAAGAATGGTTTTTATGATTTTTTTCCTAAGAGTTAACATTCCTGAGATATCGCGATTCTAAGAGTCACATTATACATGATATGCACATATATATACATAATCAGGCAATTACAATTGTAGTTGCTGAAGATATTGATTTCTTAGTAGTTACTACTTACTGCAAGGACTCCAATGGATAAAATAGTTTATTTTCTTTAGCTTCCTAACATTAACCGTTTAAGCAGTGTACGCAACGGAAACTCTCAATATGGAACAAATTTTCCTATTTTTGCAACATTTTTCATTGATGCTCCTATTGTATTGGTCGTAGCGTGATGTTAAATAGCCCATAGCCTTCCTCGATAAATGGACTATCCAACACAAGAATAATTTTTCAATCAGGACCCGTAATTTTTAAAAAACAAACACGTTGATCCGCTCCTTCGTTTCAGCGAAATGGCGATTGCAATAATAAAAAAATTATAGCGAGTCAAACTTAGAGATAGGTCTTTGCTGTTGTGGATTATTTTTTAGAACTATTAAAGGAGATCAACTCCGCAATACATGATTTTTGCGAGACTTTAGCCGTTTACGCAGCGTACGCAACAGAATTATGGCAATCGCCATTTCGCTGAAACGAAGGAGGGGATCAACGTGTTTGTTTTTTAGAAATTACGGGTCCTGATTGAAAAATTATTCTTGTGTTGGATAGTCTATTTATCGAGGAAGGCTATGGGCTATTTAACATCACGCTACGACCAATACAATAGGAGCATCAATGAAAAATGTTGCAAAAATAGGAAAATTTGTTCCATATTGAGTTTCCGTTGCGTACACTGCGTAAACGGTTAATGTTAGGAAGTTATAGAAAATAAACTATTTTATCCAATGGAGTCCTTGCAGTAAGTAGTAACTACAAAGAAATCAATATCTTCAGCAACTACAAATGTAATTGCCTGATTATGTATATATATGTGCATATCATGTATAATGTGACTCTTAGAATCGCGATATCTCAGGAATGTTAACTCTTAGGAAAAAAATCATAAAAACCATTCTTGTAGATAATTTTAAGACCTACAACTTTGGCCTGAATTTATTTTTGAGAAAACTTACCGTTTTCGAGAAAAATCCAAAAAACCTCAAATTTTGATATTTGACCCCGAATAACTTTTGTTGCACACATAGGATTTATGGGGACTTTTGACACTTTATTCCTTCTGGTAAACCTAAGGTCTCTACGAAGATTTGGCTCTGTCGGAATTATTGTTATTTGACCACTATTTTTATGTCTAACTTGACCGGATTATTATATGATAAGATTTTTTTTGTAGTATTAACTTTTCCGGAGCGTGTGGCTCGGAAACGGTTAGGAATACGGCAAAATTGAATAAGACCAAAGTTTTAGATAATTTTATGAGCTTTAATTTATTTGAAGATTTTTTTTGTCTATGACGCACCGTTTCTGAGATATTAGTGAAAAACCCAAAAGTGGCACCTTTACCCCCCCCCTCCCCACTCCGGCTCACCTCCGAGACGTCAGGACTTTTAGCATGTTAACTTCCTAAGTACCCTGAACAAGTTTCAGAAGAAATCACTTAGGTCCCCTCTCATGCATTCTACAACTCCTTTATTGATTGGACTAGTGTGCTGAGCTATTTTGAATGTTACAAAAGTTTGCCGCCATGCGGGATACTTCGTTTGAACTGAAAGATGCATTCGCACAAGAAAATTAAATGGTTTTACTTTCTATAATGAAAAAGATTAAAATTGTTTTAACCAGGCACTGTCTTTCCCAACACCTACAACCTGGGCGCCTTCAAATCAAGAGTGAATAGGCTTTTCCTAGGCAAGCGCGCTCCACCTCAGACTGTATCATCACTTTCCATCAGATGTGATCACAGTAAAGCGCTAGCCTAAATACACAAAAAAAATTAGGAAAATTCAAACTAAACTTATCCTTAATAAATTACGAATTGAAAATTCATTTTTTGCAGTCTGTTAGAAAACGGTGGGTCTCCGGGAGTATCGTCAGCAATCAACGCATCTAAAGAAGTTTTCACTATAAAAAAATAAAACAAGATTTTCAGAAGTAAAAATTTCTCGTTTATTATAAGTAACTATTAAATTGTTATTATTTACATTATTCACATTGAACATACTCGTAATGCGCATACTTGTGGACTAGTATTACATTCATCAACGAGTATTTTTAAATACATCTTATTTACATACCCCCTATATTAATTACAGTACTATTTACACTTTTAAAAATCCCATTATTAGCAGGACAGATTAATTTGTTGTGCTATAATCAGCTACTTGAAAAGATTCTGTATGGTACATTATGCAGGAACACACATGAAACACCACACACAATTTTCCAACACTTTCTTCCATGCACGTTTCGTGTCTCTACGATTTCGCATTGTGGAGTCAACATCTCCTGAGGATGTCCCGGTGCCGGGACGAAACTTGCGTCGAAGAAAGTGTTGGAAAATTGTGTGTATGGTGTTTCACGTAGGCAGTTGTCCTGCATATTGTACCATACAAAATCTTTTCAAGTAGCGGATTATAACAAAACAAATTAATCTGTCCTGCTAACTATGGATTTCCGCAAAATAACGCCTGCATCCATTCAATAAATCCCAATATTACATTATCAAAGTTTAGTTATAATTAACAATAATATTGATTAATTTTATTGATTATATCAATGTAAACAGTCTTTTTCTTATACAAAGAATAAAATATATTATGAAGTTTTTATTGAACTGCATGAAGAATGTGCGTTCATACAAGTTGTTCTAATGAAATCTCCAAACCAAATTGACAGCGATGTTTAGGGCGTGCCTACCAGAGACGTTTGCTAAACGCACCCAGTAGAATTGCATGATTTTTATAAGCCTAGCAGACCCGGCAAACGCTGTTGCCATAAAAATTATTATTTCTCACTTATCGAGTATGAAAATAGTTTACGTCGCATTCTCTGCTGAATTATATAAACATTTCATTAAAATCGGTCAAGCCGTTTCGGAGGTGTTTGGTTACTAATACTGTGACACGAGAATTTTATATATTAGGTTAAATTCATTGAAAATCAAGCAGTTAACGCTTGCTGTCTTTAAGAAAACGTTGCTGCGTGCTAGCATTGCAACATGTGCTATGTTAAAAATCTCTGGTTGAAAGCACCTTTATTCTGGTTGATATATTAGGTCATTAGGTATGTTGATATAACCTTATGCATTACTTTTAAAACTAGTGCTATGAGCTATGACCTTTTCAGAGAGAGCCTGGTACCCATATTTATGGTACGGAATACAAATACACATGCTATGTAGTAGCACGAAATCATGCTAGTTTCGCTTTCGAGCAATTATACTATTTCCATTCGTTTATTTTCTCTTTGACACATGAAACAGATATAGCAATAGCGAGAGCCAAGAAAGAGATCACTTTAACTTTATCTCTCTCTGGTCCCTCGCTATTGCTATATCTGTTTCATGTGATTTCATGTGTGAAAGAGAAAACAAACGAATGGAAACAGTATAGCAGGTGTACGAAGTGTCTGCTAGTAATGAGCGATCATTTTGAGCGTGTTCTACTACCTAGCACACTTTTTATGAGCATGTGTATCTGTACCTTCGTACGGGGTAAGTAGAACAGCCTTGTATGGTCACTCTAAAAGCACAAATCTAATAGGAACATTTATTAAATTAAAAAAAATATATAACGATTGCACTTTTTTAGACAGTGATTACTCATATATTTATATAAATTCATTTTTAGCTATCACTTCTGTTTGGAATATATTTAATATTATTGATGTTTATAATTTACTATATACCGTGCAGCGACCACTTTCTCTCCTTTGAATATCACGCCGTCTCCTGAAACAAAATAATATATGTGAGTCTGTATAAATAAATATTCACATTATGATACAACAAATTGATGATGTCCTGCAGGCAGCGCGCGAACTCCTCGATGACGTCACGCATGGGGTCTATCTCTCTGTACACTCACCTCCTCCATCAGGCCGAGCGGCGTGCTCTGGTGCGCGGCGCTGATGATGTCCTGCAGGCAGCGCGCGAACTCCTCGATGACGTCACGCATGGGGTCTATCTCTCTGTACACTCACCTCCTCCATCAGGCCGAGCGGCGTGCTCTGGTGCGCGGCGCTGATGATGTCCTGCAGGCAGCGCGCGAACTCCTCGATGACGTCACGCATGGGGTCTATCTCTCTGTACACTCACCTCCTCCATCAGGCCGAGCGGCGTGCTCTGGTGCGCGGCGCTGATGATGTCCTGCAGGCAGCGCGCGAACTCCTCGATGACGTCACGCATGGGGTCTATCTCTCTGTACACTCACCTCCTCCATCAGGCCGAGCGGCGTGCTCTGGTGCGCGGCGCTGATGATGTCCTGCAGGCAGCGCGCGAACTCCTCGATGACGTCACGCATGGGGTCTATCTCTCTGTACACTCACCTCCTCCATCAGGCCGAGCGGCGTGCTCTGGTGCGCGGCGCTGATGATGTCCTGCAGGCAGCGCGCGAACTCCTCGATGACGTCACGCATGGGGTCTATCTCTCTGTACACTCACCTCCTCCATCAGGCCGAGCGGCGTGCTCTGGTGCGCGGCGCTGATGATGTCCTGCAGGCAGCGCGCGAACTCCTCGATGACGTCACGCATGGGGTCTATCTCTCTGTACACTCACCTCCTCCATCAGGCCGAGCGGCGTGCTCTGGTGCGCGGCGCTGATGATGTCCTGCAGGCAGCGCGCGAACTCCTCGATGACGTCACGCATGGGGTCTATCTCTCTGTACACTCACCTCCTCCATCAGGCCGAGCGGCGTGCTCTGGTGCGCGGCGCTGATGATGTCCTGCAGGCAGCGCGCGAACTCCTCGATGACGTCACGCATGGGGTCTATCTCTCTGTACACTCACCTCCTCCATCAGGCCGAGCGGCGTGCTCTGGTGCGCGGCGCTGATGATGTCCTGCAGGCAGCGCGCGAACTCCTCGATGACGTCACGCATGGGGTCTATCTCTCTGTACACTCACCTCCTCCATCAGGCCGAGCGGCGTGCTCTGGTGCGCGGCGCTGATGATGTCCTGCAGGCAGCGCGCGAACTCCTCGATGACGTCACGCATGGGGTCTATCTCTCTGTTGTCCGGGTTCTCCTTGTTCTCGATTCCGGCGGCGATGAGGCACTGGCACACGGCTTCGATCACTTCTGTCGTCATGAAGCTGCAGGGTTGCCTGTGTACAGAAACACAGACGAAGTGAAAAAAAAAATTATAAGCTATATAAATGAATCCAGTTGGTAAGTATCAAGTGCACACTTAATTTAGTACAATTATATTTGGTTTATTATGTGTCGTATTTTGTATTTGTTGAAAAAACATCCGGCTCCGGTGGCGCGTCCTGGTGCGCGAGCTCCGATGTCGCGCAGGAGGAAAACGAAAAAGCACTAGTGCGGAAATTAATAACTTTCCGCACGCAACACACACATGGAAATGTCTAGTTTTTGAACAAATCTCTTATATATAAAATTCTCTCGATTTTCATTGCAACCAAACTCCTCCGGAACGGCTGGACCTACTGTTATGAAATTTTCAGGGTTGTGATCTCTGGGTCCGGAGCGGGTTGTTACCTATTTTTTATGTGAGAAAAAATTTTATATGGCAAAACAACGTTTGCCGGGTCTGCCAGTGTATTATAAAATTATGGCTGAAACTGCTAAAGAGCATGTGGTCCGCGGGAGCTGCGCAGTACGGCTTACTTGGGCGGGAAGGAGGCCTGCGGCGGCGGCGCGGGCGGGCGCGGCGCGAGGCGGCGGTGGCGGCGCTCCAGCGTGTCCTCCACGTTGCGGCACCCCACGCACTTGCAGTACGGCTTACTTGGGCGGGAAGGAGGCCTGCGGCGGCGGCGCGGGCGGGCGCGGCGCGAGGCGGCGGTGGCGGCGCTCCAGTGTCTCTTCCACGTTGCGGCACCCCACGCACTTGCAGTACGGCTTACTTGGGCGGGAAGGAGGCCTGCGGCGGCGGCGCGGGCGGGCGCGGCGCGAGGCGGCGGTGGCGGCGCTCCAGTGTCTCTTCCACGTTGCGGCACCCCACGCACTTGCAGTACGGCTTACTTGGGCGGGAAGGAGGCCTGCGGCGGCGGCGCGGGCGGGCGCGGCGCGAGGCGGCGGTGGCGGCGCTCCAGCGTGTCCTCCACGTTGCGGCACCCCACGCACTTGCAGTACGGCTTACTTGGGCGGGAAGGAGGCCTGCGGCGGCGGCGCGGGCGGGCGCGGCGCGAGGCGGCGGTGGCGGCGCTCCAGTGTCTCTTCCACGTTGCGGCACCCCACGCACTTGCAGTACGGCTTACTTGGGCGGGAAGGAGGCCTGCGGCGGCGGCGCGGGCGGGCGCGGCGCGAGGCGGCGGTGGCGGCGCTCCAGTGTCTCTTCCACGTTGCGGCACCCCACGCACTTGCAGATCGCCGTGCACGCTATCTTCGCCTGGCAATGTTACCGAATGTTATACGTATTTCAAACCACGAACACGCGCCCCACTCTGTCCAAATCGCTTATGTTTCACTCGATTCGTATGGAGTGGTGTGAGGAAGAAAAACCAGTGACCTTGAAAATATTTCTCGAGCGCCAAATTCCTTGAAAAAATTGCCTGTATCGCTCGAGTATATTTTCAAGGGAAGGCTTTTTTTAAATTTCTTAAAAACCTGTACAAGCTTTCCCCATATAATAAGGTTATCGCAATATGGTAGTGTGCGTAGTTCAAAATTAACGAAGCCCAGCAAAAGCTTTCACCAGAGAGATAACAGAAAGTGACATATGTATCGCTTATAGTTGTTTATTTACCTCGTAACATTCGCAGTAGTTTTTGAGACAGCCGCTTCGCTTACAGTTGCAGCCCTTGTTGTGTCGCCGAATTATTTCTGGACCCCCGCTTTTTGTTTTGCCGATTTTGGGCCTGCAAAAAGAAACGCAATTAGTAGTAAGATTTTTTGGATATAGTTCATAGATGACAAAAAGGCACTGTCTGTACGAATTAGTATATCCGGCACAATACAATTTAAAATCATATATAAAATAGATCATCAATTGAAAATAAAGTTAACGAAAAAGTTTTTTTTTAATTTATTATAGTTAGACGCGATCATAAGAAGGCTCAGGGTCACTCAGCGAGCGATGGAGAGAGCTATGCTCGGAGTATCTTTGCGCGATCGAATCAGAAATGAGGAGATCCGCAAAAGAACCAAAGTAATCGACATAGCTCAACGTGTCGCAAAGCTGAAGTGGCAATGGGCGGGGCACATAGCTCGCAGGACCGATGGACGTTGGGGACCCAAGGTGCTGGAATGGCGGCCACGCACCGAGAAGCGCAGTGTCGGTCGACCCCCCACTAGGTGGACGGACGACATTAAGAGGGTCGCGGGGAGTCGCTGGCTGTAGGCGGCGCAAGATCGTGGTGTTTGGCGGTCATTTCAGGAGGCCTATGTCCAGCAGTGGACGTCCATCGGCTAAAACGACGACGACGACGACGAGACGCGATCAGAAGTGATTTTTACGGAGAAACACCAAGAACACTCGACACGAGAATTTTAAAGATTAAAAGGCAAACTGACCTGAAGGCATTAGGATTCCTGTCCAGGCAGCTGCGGATGGCCTTCTGCCTCATCTCCTCGTTCTCCAGGTTGTTGCTGCAGTTGATGCAGTTGCAGCGGTTGCAGAACTCCCCGTTGGCGAAGCAGTCGCAGTACAGCTTGAGGCACTGCGACTTGGTGCAGTTGCACGCCTTGCGCGGACGCAGCCCCAGGTCTGACGACAGGACGTCTGGAAACAACAGATAAACATACAACAACATAACTATCAAAAGATACGATAACAATTAAATATTAGCACCATTGTAGGTTTATGGCAATAAGTCTTGTGAGTATATGTTAAAATCTTCATGTTTAAAAAAAAATTTTGCTCGAAAATCCCTATTCATCTGCGTATTACGCATAATGCGTATTTTTGAGACAGTTTTTATTAAAAATGTGGATCCATAAATGTTATGCTCGCAAAACTTATTGGTATGATTAGCCCGATATTAGCGAAAAACTAAATAAAATTTGAATTTTCGCGCCCGGATGGTACCCATGCCCCTTATTTCAAAATTATCACGCTACCCCAGCCGTCGAGCTGGTTTCGCGCAAGTGGACCTATAGGTAAACCGCTATAAACTTGACCCTCCTGATGGTCTACGCGACGCCGGGCGGGAGCAGCTCAACGAATCAGCTGTCTGTCACTGTCCGCCGGCAGCGCTGTCGTATAGTTATAACCAATCGCATCACACACCCCGCGTCCCGCAAAGCATCAGGAGGGTCAACTTTATAGCGGTTTACCTATAAGAACAAAAGCAGTTATATCAAGTACCGAATGTAATAACCCTGTACGTGTTTTATGCAAATAAATGATATGATTATGATCCCATTGGTTCAGATTTCTGCCCCATATTCAATGTAACTATAAAACTGCGATTTTCACGTTTCTTGCTAAGAGATACCAAAAAAGATTTACGTAAAAAACTGATTAGCATACATAAATCCAAAATCTTGGAATATTACCTGAATCTAGAGCTGAAAACGTATTGTTCATATCGTCTTCGTTCATGTTTTCCATATTCTCCATAGATCCCACATCCTGCTATAACAAAAAGATAACATTAGTAAAATCTGAGTTTCCTTCAAGGCGCATGAGACGATTGAAATCAATGACGAAATACGCTACGCTAAGAGGAAGGGAAATATGTAACATATATGTTGAAGCTAAAAATTTCTCAAATATGGCGTCGCGCGTCGTTACCGCCCACAACATTTCGATACCGCTGATAGCACATAACGCTGTCGGTCGTTTACTTTAGCGCCATTTTACAGTTTTGACAAATTAAAATGATACTTCAGGGCGGAGTCTAAAAATACCTGCGTGAGTTCTCCTTTTTTTATTCGGGTTACAAAACTGGTTACAATCTTACAGTGGTAACTTACAGGGCCTATGACTAATTTGAATATCGAGACTGCAACCTACTCGATGTAACCACAACATGCGTTACAGATAATTGAAGTTTACAATACAATGAATTAATATATATATAGCTACTCGTGCTGATTCACTCACTCATTGATCACCTCTCCTGAACAATTTTGTATGAAAAATTTTTTTTTAACTGTCATATACAAGAGAAAAAATCATTAACAACAAAAATATGGAGAGAGCTGATGATTGAGGATTTCGAAGACTGGTGAAGAGCACAGCCAGGGTATCAAAGATAGGTGGGGGGTGCTCGACCAAATGTCATTCGAAATGTCATCCAATTGGCAGTGAGCTGGAAAAAAATTTCAAAATGGCGGATTCAAAATGGCCGCCATTCGAGTTTCATCGATATCTCGGAAAGTATAAAAGATGGAAGAACGGTTTCTTGACAAGAGTTGATCAGGATCCGAGGGTCTATACGATGGATAGAAAAAAAATTCAAAATGGCGGACTTCATTTTTTTCAGAGAAAATGTATGACGAATGTTGAAGAGACTAAAAGTTGGGAGGCAAATAGGGGGGAAGACTGCACGCGGGCCACACGTGGCCCGCGCACTCACGCGCCCTACTAGTATAAATATAAACTTGCAGTTTACAGTACAATAAATATAAACCAACATAACATGAGATGCACAGCGGACTAAAAAAACCAGTAAAAAAGTAGAAAATGTTACTTGTACATAGACTGTTTGCATGCTTTTTTTAATGAGGTTAAAGAACAGAATACATCGCAACTATTTCTGTGAAAATTAATTAGAGAACATATTATGCAGTAAAGAGGAGCATGGATGGTTGCCTACATTTGTGCGACATAGTGTCAAATGAAACGGCTTCCGGCTATCCTTCATATTATGTTGAATCAATGATTGAAATAAAATACTGACCATTGTGTTCCGCTCCTGTAGAGAGACTTGCGGCTCGTACTTGTTGGGCAGCACGATGAGGTGCTGCTCGTCCGGGTCCTGCTGACTGCCGGCCTCGTGCTGCTCCGCGCCGTCCATGCTGCTGTCTTCTTGCGGACTCTGTCCAGTGAGGTCAACTTACTAATTACATCACAGATTATTTTTTATTGACTTTTTTTGACGTGATAACGTTTAATAAATTGATGAACACCAGCAGTACTCATGAAAAAGTGTACCGTTCCGCGTAACGTTACCAAGCGATAGAGAGGCACGATAAAAATTACATAAAATAATGATTATGATTACGGTTAAGGTTACGATTCTGATAACGATTATGATTACGATAACGATTATGATTATGACGTTATCACGTAAATTATCTATCGGCCGTAAACCGACTTTACAGACAACCAATTTTTTTAAATTCAAATATGTAATTACTACACTTTTAATTATTAGTACTTAAATAAATAATCATTATACTATATACAAATAAATTAAGATTAAAAATATTTATAATTGATAATTATTTATTATCAGGCGTTGTTTGGCGGAAATTAATAATTAGCAGGACAGATTAATTTGTTTTGCTATAATCCGCTACTTGAAAAGATTCTACGGAGACTAAGATTTCGCATTGTGAAGTCAACATCTCTTGAGGATGTCCCGGTGTCGGCACGAAACGTGCGTCAAAGAAAGTGTTGGAAAATTGTGTATGGTGTTTCATCTGGGCAGTGTACCTGCATATTCAATATTGTACCATACAGAATCTTTATGTCAAAACCACATAAAGCAAGCACATATTATGTAATATAAATAGTATGCTATGAAAGAGCGGGGCTGCCTGCCACAAGTTCTAGTTTTAACTAGGTACTTATTGGGTTGGCCCCAAACCACTATAATATTATGTTTATGTAACTCTGATTCTGAAATAAATATTTTTTCATTTTCATTTTCATTTTCATAAAGGTTGAAGAGCGTTGGTGAGCATAACCCCCCTGCCTCACCCCACACTCCAACCCTACGGATTCGATAGGACGCCTGCTCATCGCATTATACCTTCGTACGTGACGTATATTTTTCAAAAGCCACTCACGTTTTGATGGTGGTACTCGATTTCCACTTCGTTCATATGCTCATCCTCGGACACCGCGTTTTCTATGAGTTGCCGCAGACACTCTTTAGACTCGAGCTGCTCCGGCTTCTCTTCCGCTTCCTCTTCCACTACCTCTTCCGCCTCCGGTACCGCCTCCGCCTCCACTTCCGTTTCCGCTTCCGCCTCTTCTTCGACCTCGTACTGTTCGGGTTGTTCTTCTAGCAGCGTTTTGATATCGGAAATCTCCGGTAGCGTAAGACACTCGTCCACAGTCTGTAGTGGCGCGGACGATAGCGGAGCTAGAAGACTTTGAGACGACCGTGCAGGTTGCTGCAAATGCAAATGCACTGGATTGCAAAGGATAATGACCCTGTAACAAGCTGATTTAAATCCAAGTCCCAACTTAATTATTTATAGGCATCGGTTTCCACATTAACTCCTACAATTCCTGCAGTAAAAAGTAGTTTTGCTCATAGAAGCTATGACTTTCTAGCACAGTTTGTAGGTATACAATATATTACACATATTTACATCTGAAACATTTATTGCAATATATTACATCTGATACACTTACACACACACACATACACACACACTCACATTCGCATATTTGCATGATATTATAACCCTAACTGAATTCTGTAACTGATATCTGATAAGTTGTTATCTAATTGTCAAATGTGATAAATATTTTGATCATAGAAAATAAGGGAAGGCACTGGCTCCTGTAACACAGTTATTACTACCACAGGAGGCATGGTTTCAATCTAGTGTTTGTAAACCTACTATCTGTTTGATGAATACAGATTTTAATAATTTTTTTAATAAACATCCGGATTCCAAAGTTATAGACAATAAACGAGTTTACTTCTCAATTAAATCTGTATGTCAGGAAATGTGCGGTAAAAGTAAAGTAACTTTTTGTATGCAACCATCAAGCAACCATACAAAGGTTAAAGGCACAAAAATGTGTTCTTACCATACTGACTTGTGTAGTTTTCTGTCCGACCGGAGCTATCCTCACTAGTTTGTGTTGCATCTGTGGAGCTGAAACACAAAACAAGACTTGTATAAAATCTTAATAACTTTCTCATACAAACACAAAAATAACTTTTAATTAGACTGACACTCAACTGACTTAAAACATTTGAAATGTTCCATCCTCCATTCCTAATTTAACTAAAAAACATTCTTTTTACGAACGAATCATGACTGTCACGAAATATGTAACGTCGCTAGAATTTCGCTTCCATTTTTAGATTAATGATTTTTTTTGTCGCTTTGAACCTTTTTAAAGTTATCTCTCTTTAATATATAAAATTCTCGTCCCAATTTTTTTTTTAACCTAAATCCTCCGAAACAGCTCAAATGCTCAACCGATTGTTATGAAATTTTCTGTATATGTTTGGTAAGTCTGACAGTAGGTCTTAGGCTATTTTTTTATATCCCAAATGGCAAAACAGCGTTTACCGGGTCAGCTAGTAATCAGTATATAATTACGTAGTTCGTGTATCGGATAAAGAAGTCACTATCACTCATGGCATAGTAACTCTACGTAACTATATACAAATTTTCGTTTTGCGAGAAATAGACAGAAGAAAAATTCAAATGTTTCTAAAATCTAAATGTTGATTTCCTTCTCGGATAAGAATTATATTTTAAATGGATGACATTATTAAAAAACCGTAATATACCGTATTACGGGATTTACAGCAAGCCTGCTCTACCCAATTTACTGGGTAAAGCAGGCTCCGCCGTTTCACTATTTTATTGCAGCGCGTGCAGCGAGATATTACAACCAGTATAGAACATTAGCCCAGCCACCAAAGTCGACCAAAAAGAAGTACATACGTTTATTGGTATTAGTATTGCCGGTTAAAACGAGCGAGGGTGGTTGTCCGGCGTTCATTTTCTCGGCTGACATCTGAATGATATTACCTGTAAAAGATTTTTTATACAGTGGTAGAGTTTATCTAAGTTGAAATAACGCGCCCCACTATTTAATTAGTATTTTGTATGTGTGTAAATATTTATAACTACAATTCATCCGTGTGGGAGCGTCGACTGTTCCTCGAATTTGGATCTGTATGCCTTCATCACAGTCGGTGCCTTGCACTCCATATAGGCAAAAGGCAGTGCCTACCCTAACAAATTCACCCAATAAATCAAGAAAAGGAACTTCATTCACTATACTCGACGCAGCGAACCGTGATCCCTATGACACTGACAGCTAATGTCACCATATAACATTGTAGTGGCGTCACCATTAAATCGGGATCATATTGGGGGCGTCTAAAAATGCCATTTATAAATTTTACGTAGCTTTATACCATTAGTAAAGATATTTCGTTGATATTTTTAACAATTCTTAACATTTACAAGAAGTTATGTCAATCTGAATTTATGTTTACGTCCTGCAAAACTTAAGTCGTGTGACGTTTATCGACTAGGGCGGCAAGTATCGATAAAAAAATGTCGGTAATGGAAACGAGTGCAAAATTTTTCAGACAAAATAAATAAATGGGGAGCATTCATTTTCATGATAAAATATATACATACTTATATAGCAAAAACGTGTTTATCGGGTTAAGCATTATTGGAAAATAACAAGGTTGGAAACTTTCGTTTTACTTACCTACTTAATCTATGCCAAAAATCTTAAATTAATACAACAACAACAAAATGGACATTAAAAATGCACATTGTAATATTTTTTAAAACATGTTTACCAACGTGGCTTAAGGCCACGCCTTTGTCTAAAAAAAAATTATCGACACGACCAAAGACACGACCCATCACTAAACGAACTGTCATAAGGATCATGGTTCGCCGCGTGGAGAATAAACAAAGTCATTATTTCTAAGGACTTTTTAACTTAAAATATAAAGTGTTGCGAATGAGCGCACATCAAACAAGCGGAGACAGAGCGCAAGAAGTGGATCGCGTCTTTGTTGATTGAATCATCTATAATTTTTTTTAAGCTATTGCATAGCTTCTATAGCGGGCCTTGAGCGTGGAGACCGAATCCAGAAAATCCGTAACAAAAATAACCTAACACCCCCCACTCTGTCCGGCACAGCGGTGATACTTTTTAGTTTTGCCATCTATCGAGCAGAACTTTTAATGACTTTTTGAAATATCACGCTTGTCTATTTAGTTCAGCAACTCGTCTCTAGGTGGCATTGGTTGTATAATTATAATTGCTTAAGTGACATATTTATTCAGCAGAAAAATAGTATACATACACAATAACTAAAATAAGCTTAAATTAAAAGTTATAAATTAAAACTAGGTATAAAATTAAACTATATCTAAATTAAAAACTACATACTTATCTAAAATAAAAACTACATATTAATCTAAAATGTTAAAAAAAAAAAAAAAAAAAAAAAAAAAAAATTAATCTAGTAGACCGCTGTCAGAGGGAATTGTTCCCAAAATGCTAGCCCCATTGCCTCGTAGTATCGCGATACTTATTCTCTGGGCAAAATAGAAGCCAGCATTTTGGTCACGCGTTGCATCGACCAGGCGTAAAGAAATTTCTTTAAAAACTTTCTTTGCTCCCGGTCCCCACGGTCCCATAGTTTCGACCCCAATAGGCTCAAATATGTACCCACTGTCCAGGGATACATATTTGCGCCTTTTGAGGTTTTCAGCGGATTCAGCCGCAGCACCAGCCCTAATTTGGGTTCCAGGAAGATGGGACGGTGCAAGTGTGTCGACACAAGTCGCATCCCACACTAAAGGCCTTCCCATCTTCCATGGAATCAGGGTCATTCCGTCCGGTCTCTTACCATCGCTACGCACTAGACCGCTCGGTTCAAGAACGGCCGCACAGTTAGCGGTGGTAAGGGCACGGCGGATGATATATTGCTTAAGTTGACAAAAACAGCTATGCAATAGCTTTACCGCGGCAGTCTCCGAGTGCCACACGTCTTTTTTTTTTGGATTACGCTTGACCACAATCTCACCTGATGGAAAGTGACGATGTGGTCGAAGATGGAGCGCGCTTACCTAGAAGATGCCTATTCACTCTTTTTGTTTATTTACCTTTACTGTCGGTGAGTACAAATGTCTTGGCACCGACTGGCACCGGCTTAGGAACCTGCTTGGCCGGCGACGCCGTTGGATTGGTGAAAATGCGGACATACTGGACCTGCAAGTAATTTCCATACAAATCTAATATATAAAATTCTCTCGATTCTTTGTTACCAAATTCCTCCAAAACGGCTGGACCGATCGTTACGAAATTTTCAGGGTATGATCTCTGGGTGCGGGAGCGGGTTGTTATCTATATTTGATGGCCCTAAACGGCAAAACGAAGTTTGCCCGGTCAGCGTAAATAAATAAAATAATCCGCTTTAACTTAATAAAAACAAACTTATTCAACTTTTGTAATCAAAATGCCTAAGGACTACCGCATACTCGTCACAGCGTGGCAAGGGATTTCAAGTTTTTAGCAATGGACATTCAAACGTGTTGTCATAGAAATACGTAAATACGTTTAGCCGCTTTTGAAAAAATGTTCATATGTATATTAACAATGAAGTAATTTAGACTATTTTTTTTACAAATTTTGATACAATTTTAAAAGGAAAGTTTAGTTTCAATGGAATACTGCAAATAATACGGCATATCTAGACAGGTTCTTTTGATTTTGCATGAAATTCACAACATACTTCGTATATTATAACCGGTTCTGGCGATTTTGATTTTGTATGATATACGCAACATTCTCGTATATATTATAATACTCGGCTTACAAACTACATATATTGTCTTATACTTAGTACTTACGCCTTTGCCAGGCACGTTGATCTGATGAAGTTGGGACTTTTGACTGTCGATTACTACATTGCTTACTTTTGCCGCCTGTAACATATAAATTAATAATATTTATATTCCTAGTTTAATTGACATCAATGTGATATTATGTAGCACAAGGCTATGAGTGAGACAAACAGTCTAAGGCTTTGCTGACTATAGATATTTCAATCCACGATGACGCGCCCCACTCTGTCAAACTCCATACTAATCGAATAAAACAGCGATTTTGGCAGAGTGGGGCGCGTCTTCGTGGATTGAAATACAACGTGTAGAGAAAAGTTAAAATAATATTGAAAGGTATAAGTGTACATGATAAGAAAATATCCTGTAGAAATATTTCATAAAAATAAGCATATGTATTAATTTCTATGTATGGAAAATTAAAATAAGCATATCCATTTTTCCATACATTATGGAAAATAAATATGCTTATTTCTATTAAATATTTTTACAGGGTGAATCGTTACCAAGTACACTAATGTACCCTTCAATGTTATTTCGACTTTTCGTTACACGTTACATAGTACGTATTTAACGCGACATCATAGTTAACTCCATAAATCATAATATTAATAATCAAAGTCAACGAACCTATAAATTTCAATCCACGATGACGCGCCCCACTCTGTCAAACTCCATACGAATCGAATAAAACATAAGCGAACATATCTTTAGATTTCTACCTAGTGCTTACCTCAATAGTATTTGGCGAAGTTGATTTGAGAACAACGTTTTTCGTAGTATTTGTTAACAACACTTTGTTCTTAGCAGGACCACTGCTAACGGGCACTGTAAAAAGATTCAGACTTGTATATCATATTCGACCTCCCTGCCTTTTATGTGCAAAACGAAAATTCGTACAAAGTGTCTCTCAAAGAGTCTATCTCGGTCTAAAAACAAATTTTAAAATCTGTACAAGTTTTTTGTTACCTGATCGAATTAATTCGTTTGGTAAATCTATTTTCAAGAATGAATTTCAAAACTTAATATTCTTATTTTCTCTAATACTCTATTTTATGTATCTACAAAATCTCTTTATCTTACATAAGTTGATAGGTTTGAAAATTTTAATTACAAATGAAACAAATTGAAACAAATTTATTGGACACACGAAACGAAATGTTACATTTTTTCGAACACTCCCTGACTCCCAAACTAGGTAGAAACCCGTGTCTTGGGAGTTAATTGAAAATATTTTAGACCTACCAAATGAGTTTAGATATTTTTGTAAACCCAAACAGACAATATATTTTTCTCTTTTGTTATAGTTATGACCATTCGTAACTGATAATGATTATTTCTAAATACTAATTATGTTGATCAACAATTCGACGACTGAATGGAGTAACGGTAGCGAACCTGCCGTCTGCGTCGGAAATCGTGGGTTCGATTCCCACTACTGGTAAATGTTTGTGTGATGAGCATGAATATTTTTCAGTGTCTGGGTATTTTCAGTATATTATATTTATGTATATTAGTTTGTATGTATATTTATCAGTTGTCTAGTACCCATAACAAAAGCTATCGTTTACTTTGGGGCTGGATTGCGATGTGTGAAATGTAAAATGTAATGGGATACCTAGCGTTGGAGCCGGCAACAGTTTTGCAGTAGGTGATTTGATGGTAATGATTTCTTGCTTCTTTGTCAGCTTCACCATACCGCCTGGTTTCGAAGGCGTCGCCATCAAAACCTGAAAACGCTCACTGATCAACAAAGTGTGCAAAAAATTCGCTGAAGGTTTACAATAGAAATAAACAGTCAAATTAAGTTTTACCCCATTACTTCCTGAACTTCTACTATCCCTGATTGTACCTCCAATTTCTCGATTTCTTTAACCGTGCGTGATAATAAGGGTTTTCTAAAAGGACGAGCACTAGATGGCAGCACTAACAAGACAAGACATTTCTAGTACTAGCTCTTCTTTTCTTGCTTTATGGCTTTCTGTGGCTCCAAAACAGCACAATGTAAAGTATTAGCTCTGCGCCAGGACAAACATCTATGAAAGGTAACAAAACGCCTAAATTTTAATGATTCATGACCAGGATTTTATTAATGCATGGGACAAAAAAGTAATATTTAATGTCTTAATACGACTTTTATCAAAGTGGCACTAACTGGAGTACGAGTTTTCGTCAAAACCCTCAATATCTGTAATATTGTTTAAATATTCAATTTTAATTTGGCGACAGCTGGCAAAAAATTCCATTCCTCTCTACTTTCAAACTTTATTCCAAACGGGATTTCCCCGCATTTGTCGCCACTTCGGGACGACACAGGGGACAGATGAGAAGATAGCATATTTTGAACTAAATGACCCGGCAAACGTTGTTTTGCGATTGGGGACATGAATTTTATATGAGACTAGTTTCAGACTATAAAGAAACTAGCTTTTGCCCGCGGCTTCGCCCGCGTGAATTTCGGGCTGTTACAAATACCGTGGGAGCCAACGATTTTCTGGGATAAAAAGTAGCATACGGGATAGACAAACAGTCAACTACTACAACAACTAAAAGAAACATCGGCTTAGTTGTTTTACTGCTCTTCCCGCTTCCGTCCTTAATCAATATAGGTTCAACTACGGGGCTCAATGTATCTACCCATTTTCACATTTACAGCATTACTATCCCATATCACATTGCTCATCTAAAACATAACGAATTTTTGATAACTGGCTTAGTTTTTTAGTAATGAGGTAAAACGTCGTTTTACTGATATATTCTTCCGCAACGCTGCATACCAACCTATTTTTACCTAAGCTAACCTAGAGTTCTTGCAATTTCAGCAGCTGTGTACCCATTTTCACATTTATCGTATTACTTTCCCATATCCCTTGTCAACTAAAACAAAAATTTTCAGTAGCAAAACAGTTATTAGTTTAAAACCTATGTTATATGGGTACCCGTTTTCACAAATATAATATTTTTAACCTGTATCTCATTGACTCATCTAAACTCATCTATCTCAACTAAAACAAAAAAACTTATAGTGAAACAATGGTAAGTCAGAATTTATATAGGTATTTAATATTACAGTTACAATATTACTAACCCAAAATCCAATTGCTCAACTTAAACACACAATTAACTTAAACACACACTTAAGTACCCATTTTCACATTTATAGCATTATAATCCCATATCCCATTTTTCAACTAAAACACAATGTTAATGGCGAAAAAGTTGTAAGTTTAGGGTCTGTATTGGTACCAGTTTTCTCAGTTATAATGTTATTAACCCATAACCCATTGCTAAACACACATTGTTAAAAGCGTACAGTGCTAAGTTCAGAACCTATATGGTGCCCATTATCACAGCTGTAGTGATCAGTAGTAGTAGTATCAGATCTGTAGTATCATTAGCTTTTGCCCACCGCCCTGCCTGTGTCAAATTCGCTTTTTAACAAATCCTGAGGGAAACATAAATTTCCCGTTCCCATTCAATATTACAACCTTATACCTACTTTCAAAGATATTTGCTTTAGCTACGTACCTATAGATGTAGCTATAGATTGCTTTAAAAATTTCCCACGGGAACTATGGAATTTCCCGGAATAAAAAGTAGCCTATGTGTTAACCCGGGTTATAAGCTATCTATGTTCCAAATTTCAGCCAAATCGGTTCAGTAGTAGCGGCGGGAAAGCGGAACAAACATACAAACAAAGTCACTTTCCCATTTATAATATTAGTAAGGATAAGGATATTGAGTGAGACTTTACCTTATTCCCCAAGCTTATAGGCAAGGCCTTGGTGGCTACGGCGACGAGTCGCGGCTGTGGCTGGGTCTTCGCGCCGCCCGCGCCGCTGGTCGGCGCTATCTTTGTTATGACCGCAGGCTGGTCGATGTTCGGTTTGCCTACAATGGAATCTCAGTGTGGTCACGGAATACAATAATAGTACCTATAAGTAAACCGCTGTAAAGTTGATCCTCCTGATGGTCTTCGGGACACGGGGCGGGTGATGCGATTGGCTATAACGATATGTCAGCGCTGCCGGCTTACAGCGACGACTTGCCGATTGGTTGAGCGGCTCCTGCATCGCGACCATCAGGAAGTGCAATTCGGTTCGCAACAGTGCCAGGCACCGGCTCCTCAATGCACTTAAAGTTGTGCTTTCTTTATATTGCGTAGCTCTTTCGACGTACTAGGGCTGCCTCGTAATCGGGTGCATGCAGCGCGTGTAATAGACAAAACTAACGCGTGCAACCTAGCCGGCGCGCGGCAGCCGTCTGAAATCAGTCAGTCTTGACGACAACTATGATTGACGAGATTTTTGAGGATTTTCCTTGTGTGTGTGTGTTTTTCCTTGTTGAATTTTCATAACGTAAAAATCTCTTCTACAATTTGGTTTACGATCAGAGATTAACAAGATCAGGTTATTCTCAGTTTCTCACTAGTTTTAATGAAAAGGAAGCTAGCTAGAAACATTAGCTACACATATATTATGGTATAAAGCAACTGTCTTACCTTGGACTGCAAATAATTTAGTAATTACAGGCTTTGCTTGAGCAGCACTGACGGTTTTATTTGGTATCAACTGTGCCTGTAAAAAAAATTGAACTAAAAGTAATTTGGGCAATTTTATGAACAATAATATTTAGGGGATCTAAATATTAAATGACGCAAAATTTTAGGTCCATTTCAAAATATGACTTTACCTGGTTAGGGTCTGCCCTGATATACTGTATATTTTGTGTAGACCCTGAAGAGGACACAAGTTTTATTTTCTGAGAACCAGAAGGCATCATTATTAACTGTTTCCCTATTTGCGCTGAAACAGAAATGTTTATATTATAAACATTAACTAAAAATTCTAAAATCTTTATTGTCAATTGAAAATTGCCACCCACTATTGAAGCAAAAAAAAGACATTAAAGTCGAAAATAAAATAAATGTTAAAAGGATATATTGAATTTATTTTTGTTTTTCTCACTCTCACAAATATCTTAGTGGTGCGACATGCAGAACTTTATATCGAGAATTTTTTATTCAATCGTGTTTCTGCTTCACAGCAAATTTAGAAATATTGAAATTTTTAGTTTTAGACTTTCAACTTCAGACATTAAATACATGACATTTAAGACAGTTTAAAAACTATAAAGATTTTCAGTCTTTATAGTTTTTTTTTTAAATCTAACTTTATTTAAAGTACAACTTAACATTTTTTTTTTTTTTATTTTTTTTAGTTTAAATAAATAATATAAATAACGTTTATTTGACTTCACACTAATGTAAATTGAACAGTGACTACAAAGACAACGTACGTCGTAAAGGTACGTGTATTAAAGTATAACTTACCCAAAACCGTGTTCCCCTTGGTAGTGCCTTGTCCAATGTTAGCTATTGACACCTTCTTAACCAGGCTCTGGCCTTTAGAGGCTATGTTCATTGGCTTAGGGGCGATGGCCAGCTGCTTGATTTGAGCGTATGCTTTGGTCGGAACCAGCTTGGGTGGTTTGGGCGCAATCGCCACCTGCCGCGGCATTGGTGCTAGTTCTATATCAGACTTTTTGCTTGTTTGCTGTGGCGCAGTCTGAAAAACAAACTTCTGTTTAGGTTAGGTAATTAATAATAATACTTAATTAATGCCGCCATGACAGCTACGACTGCTGCGGTGCTCTCTTACGAACTGATGTCTTAAGATGATAAATGCAGCCTATGCAGCATGTAAACTTTGAGGTACTTTTGTCTTCTTATATCGATCTTTTTTTTTCTATCAAAATTGACAAAGAAAGAAAATAGACATAGACAAAAGCAGACAAAATTATCTTTATGCGCACAACCCGGAACCAATTAATATACTTTGTTATAAAGAATACTTCTCACCTTGACAGATACAACTTTGGGTGAAATCACTTTGGTCTTGACGGCGCTCACTACTTGCGGTGGAAACTGCAGGTCCATCATCGAGCCTGACTGAGTTGTCAGTATTTGCTGCTGCAATATTTAAGTAAATGTGTTAATGCAGCACTATTAAATAACTATTAAATGTTGCAATACAGAGTGATCGGTGGATCAGAAGGCGATGGAGAGAGCTATGGCTCTGTGATCAAATCAGAAATGAGGAGATCTGTAGACCAGAGTCACCAACATAGCTCAACATATTGCAAAGCTGAAGTGGTAATGGGCAGAGCACTTAGCTTGAAGAGCCTACAGTCTTTGGGGACCCAATGTGCTGGAATGGTGACCCGGCACAGAAAGCAGCAGTGTTGGCAGACCTCTGACCAGATGGACTGACTACATTAAAAGAGTCCCAGAAAGGCACTGGCTACAAGTAGTGCAGGACCATGTGGGCTGGAAATCATTGCAGGATGTCTTTGTCCAGCAGTGGATGTCCATCGGCTGAATGTAACAAATGAACGCAATATGAAGTACAGAATCATAAGCGTTGGTTGAATCAACAATTCTTACATTGGACTCCACAGTGGTTGTCAAGCCAGTGGTCTGATCACTCTGCACTGAATACTCCTGAAGGGTAAACTGGTCTCCCATGAAATCTGAAACTTAACATTACTAAATTAAAAATATGTACAACAATTATTACACCTAGTGAAAGTTTGAATAAATATGTTTTTTCAAGTCACAAATACCTACCAATTGAGCGGGGAATGTTCAGTAATTTTCAAAAAACCTATGTAGTTTATAGCAAGCATTAGATAAGCAAAAAAACTTGAAGTTGACTCTGCAAGTCATTCCTTGTTTATTTAGTAGCTTGTTTAGTGTTTACATAGAAACAAAAGTCAACGTCTGCAAGTTTTGTTGCTTAAAATGTGTATTGAAGTCAGTTTATAACTTATAGTTTATTGTTAGATATTTATATATTGTTACCAATAATCTCTTCATTAGCCGTATCCATGAGTATTGGTTGCTCTTCAGTATTTTCATATTCCATGGGCATACTTTCGTGTGTTTCCAGTGTCATACCAGCTTCGCTGACCACTATATCAACAGGTTGCTCGAAATCGACCTGAGAAAATATAAATTTCAGCATAAAATACCAACAAGAAAGTAAATTTGAAAACATAGAACTACTATCTAAAAATTACATGTTCAACAATATACCAAATTAAACGTAAGTAAGTCATAATATTTTTAACTCGTCTAAAAACTATACATGATGTAAATAAGATGCAAATATGAAAAGCAAAGCCTAATTAAATGTTTGTTTTATAGTTGCACTTACACCCATAGCACTCTCCAAGTTTAACGAGTCGTCCAGATTGTGATCCATATTAGTTTTTTTCAAATACACCTATTTATATAATCTTACACAGTTTTTAAGACAGATATGATTGTGAAATTACACCCAAAAACACAATATTTTTAAGTTCAAAAGAGGCCGCCATTTTACATTGACAAATCAGGGTCTCCCGCAGTTCGCCACGGAAAACAAATTGTTACCAACTATAGAACTCTGTTGAAAAATAAAAACCCGTAAGATATAAATTATACAGCAAGATTAAATGTATTTTACAGAATTCCATAGAACATTGAGCTATTACAAGGCAAATTTCTTCAAAAATAACACAAAATTGTTATGGCGCTTGATTTAATTTTTGTAAAAGTGACAAAAAGGAATCGAAGTACCAACTTTCGGAAACTAATAGTCCACAGATAACGTCAAGCAATAGTCCGTTTTTCTCTGATCTGTGGTCGCCCAATGGTGCAAAATCTGTGATTAATAATGGATTAGTACTCTGTGTGATAGGATTTGTATGTAGCCTGTGGTGTTCCAACCTTGGATGAAATAGGTATAAATTTAATTCGTCCAAGGTTCCAACTATCCTAGTGTTTTATGTCTATGGTTCCAACTCTAAACTGAGTTGTCTATGGTGGTCGGTACATAAATCATAGACAACCCACACACCACAGAACACCTATCTATACCTATCACATAAATAATGTTTTGACTTCTGTGGTACGTAGAAAGCATAGAGTATATTGGTGATTATATCCTCATTGGTATATTGAATCACTACATATTACTTGAATTTGTGGTCTATGACTGCTTGAATCTGTATATTATAATACTCTTTGGCTTAAATGTAGAAAGAAAACTGGCCTTAAAGGACTGGTATCCAGGGCCGTAAAATAAATTAAAAAAAAAAAAAAAAAAAAAACTGAAAGGCTGGAACCCAGAGCCGTAAAGCCAGTTATTAAAAAAAAAAAAGAAAACTGAAAAGAAGTGATACAAAAATATTTTTAAGTTTTTGCAGAAATTAAAGAATAATAAACAAAAATGCCCATGAATTTAGCAGGCGTACGTCAATATTTAGGTGAATTAAGAATTTGGGGTGGTTTACACAAAGATCAGGCTGAAAAGTTAGTATCTATCTCTGTTCCAGTTTTTAAGAATTGACGCTACTTATTAAAGGAATCATCTTCCACAGCTCTAATTATGCCTTCTTTAGGTACCTATCTCTGATCAACGTTTCCCTTGTAACCATTCAAATAATAATAAACATCTAAAGTAGGTACTTTGTTTTGTTAGGTACCGCAATGTATTGAAGGAAATCCTTCAAAGCCCTGAAGATGAAGTGGCTGAATGCTTAAAAGCTTTTGTGGAAGCAAGTAAGTTTTTCGTTGTGTAATTTATGTTTTGACTGCCTACTACCTAGCTACCTCTCGCTAGAGAGTATAGTGTTCTGTGCTAGCTACATTTGCCACACTTATGTACAGTCGCGGAATGAAAATGAGGTTTGTCACCTTAGTGTCGATTTTCCCTTGCACTAAAACTACCAGAGTCCATAATGTCAACATACTAAACAATCGACTAGTGCAAGCGAATCACTTTGAAAATTGACGAACCTTTTCATTCCGCTACTGTGCTTAAAATCTGTTCCATGTGACTGCTGGCCAAATTTAAATTTTTATTTGCTCTTTCTTAACTTGTAATTGTACAGTAAACTAAAGACATTGTCGGCACTGTTGTCTTATTATCTTGCAAATGGCACAAAAACCAAATGAAGTTAAAATTCAACAAGCCTCTTAGATCACCATAAATTAATTTATTTTACAAAATAAGATACGTAAGAGTAACTGAGTTAATACTTTACAATAAAGGAAAAAGAAACAATTTCAACTACTACCTTCAACAACAACAGCCTACCTAGTAATAAATAATGTAGAACTTATTTTATAAAGGTACAATTTGGTAGCTGACTGCACGCAGCAGCAGCAGACGACGTGTCGCAGCGACACTACTGGTTTCTACGTATTTCTATGAAATTCCCTGTGTAGTGAGCGACATGAAGCTAGCGACGCGTCGTCGAGCGGCAGACGGCAGTGTCGTCCGACCGCAGATCAGTAGTGCCGCTGGAGCAACGACACTCTGTTTAAATTAATATAAAATCGAACTGCTTTTTATTTAAACGACAATACTCTCTGAATTCTTTCATATCGCTTTTCAAATGGTTTTTGATCAGTAGGTACCTATATTGAATAAGTTCCCTCACTTGCTCTGCATTTAAGCATAGGACGTGTGGCTTTTCGTCTTTTTCTGTGTAATAAAAACAAGTCATCACTCATCATCATCTTCTTCCTCTTAAAATAAAAGATATAAAAAAATGCGATCACTATTCTCGAACACGTCAAACATCTTGTTTCACGGAGCACTCGGAACCAACTGGATGCCATCTGCTGTTGCCGTCTGCAGTCGGGTTCGAAATCATGACTGCAACGACGTGTCGTGACGACATGAAGCGACGACATGTCTTCTGCTGCTGCTGCGTGCAGTCGGCTACCAACTTGTACCTTTATGCAGCAATATTTTATATTAGATGTTACAATACAAACCTACAAAAAGTAATACATTCTGTAAGTTCCTGCAAGTTTTGACATTGTCAGTTCATGTTGTCATTGGCAACAGGTAGTTTTAGGATGTTTTGTTTTCAGTTGTTAATGAGAATGTGAGCCTGGTGATATCCCGCCAGCTCCTCACTGACGTCAGCACACACCTTACTGTTCTGCCGGATCCTGTTTCACAGGAAGTGTCACATTTCGCACTAGATGTCATTCAACCAAGAGTGATATCATTCGAGGAACAGGTGAGAAGTAACTTTAAATCATAGAATTTAAGGCTAGTAAAAGCACTTTCGAATAAAGCATTGAAAGAAAGAAAGAAGAATGAAAATAAATTTATTCAAATAAATAGAAATAGGCACAGCACAGACGTAAAAACTAAAAGATCTAAAATATAAAGCTTAAAAAATTAAACATACAAAATTAACATTAAACCCTATTCCTATAGATTTGAAACGGTGGCATCTCAGCATGAAGGCTAGCGCTGGTTGCTTATTGCAGTAAGATGTTATCATACTAACTAGTTAAGTAAATCAGCCAATTTAGAAATTATAAAATTCCAAAGTGGCCCATGGCGGGAATCGAACCTGCGACCTCCCGCACTCGAATCCGAGCGCGCGCCACCGCATAGGGCGTCAGGGAGTGACTTTAGAAAACTCAATATTACAGTAGATTAACAGTACTAAGGTTGTTGTTAGGCATTCGGATAATCGAAAATCGGTATAGTCAAATGTACATAAACTAGCAGGTTTAGCTGTGTATATAAAAAAGGGTGTTGAACATGAGGAAGCAATGCTACTGCCCACTTGTCCAGATGTCTGCCTCCTAATCTGGAGTCACTGGTTCAAATTCCAGGGCTACATCTCTGGAGTTATGTCAGATTGTGGCAATTAAATATTTTCTTCTCTTCTTCGTCTTTATTTATACAGTGTATATTTGTAAACTTTTACTACAAATCAATGTACTCTGACAATTGACAAATATAATATTCTTTAGGTCGTAGCAAATTTTTGTTACCAAACTCCTCTGGAATGGATTAACTGATTTTTTTAAAAACATTTCTGGTATGTTCAGTACATTGTAAGGTATTTTTTATATCCCTAATGGCAAAACAACGTTTGCTGGGTCAGCCGGTAATTTATAAAATACATAAGAAATGATTCATAAAGTGTTAAGGAAATAAATTAATTGATGTTATTCTATTTGTATATTAAAAGCATGTTTTTATTTTAGGTTGCGAGCATCAGACAGCACTTGGCAGATATTTATGAGAGAAACCAAAACTGGAAGGAGGCTGCCAATGTGCTTGTTGGTATACCTCTAGAGACAGGACAAAAGTATGTTCTTTTATGTTCATTTAACATAATATTCAACTTATAGTAGTTTTTTAAGAGATCACCAGTAAAATATAATAAATATAATTAATGTTGCTTCTGTGCTTGATAAATCAATGTTTTTGTTTATGTTGTGTAAATCTTAATAATTAGTTTAATTTTTATTTAGAATATTTGAGTAGTAGCTTGTGTATTGAAAACCACAGCTTGATAAACTGTTGTTGGAGTGTTATCAGAAACATATTATCACTATTGTAAACCCACACTTAACTCAAACTCAAAATATCCTTATTTCACATAGGCCTAATGTACAGGCAGCAGCAGCTTGGGCTTTCAGATCTCAAGTTGTTTATTAAAAAAAATGGTTTTTTTTTGCAATTTACTCTTTTTTTTGCATTCTTGTCTGTATCATGACTATGAGTCACTTTTGTTCAGTTACCTACAATAGTTCAATGTTTCAGGCAATACTCAGTAGACTACAAATTAGAAACATACTTGAAGATTGCCCGTCTTTACTTAGAAGTAGATGACCCCATACAAGCAGAGGCCTACGTGAACAGGGCGTCTTTGCTGCAAGCCGAGACCACTAACGAACAACTGCAGATTTACTATAAAGTGTGCTATGCCCGAGTATTGGATTACAGAAGGTGTTTAAAGTGTAATAATTAACAACTCAGTCTGTTACGTGTTGCCATGTACTATATGCATAACTAGCAAACCCGGCGAACTCCCCATTTCCCCATCAGCAGAGATGGCGCTGTATGTGAAAAAAGATTTTCCCGCTTTTCTGTTGAAATTTTTCCTGAATTTTCTTTGCTATAAACCTCACGGAGCCCGAGACCTTTCCAACGAATGTAAAACCGTGGAAATCGGTTCGTGCGTTCTGGAGTTATAGCGTCAGGAAGGAAAACCCGACTTATTTATACATAGTAGATTGTTAATTAATTAATTATTAATATGAATCCACTCTTATATCCTGTGAATTTGATATCGTCTTTTTTTCTAGATTGTTTCCTATCTCCAACAATGGAAGATTCAGATCATTACAAATAAAGACATCCTAGCACGAGAGCCTTAATATAAGGAAAATCAGCTGACCCAGCAAACATTTTGTTGCCATATAAATTATCTCTCATATAAGATTGCAACTTACTAACTCGTACAAAAAATCATGAGATTGTAAATATTTCAGAAAATTCATAGAAGCAGCACAGAGATATAACGAGCTATCGTACCGCAACATCATACACGATGACGAAAGGATGACCTGCCTCAGGAACGCGCTCATCTGCACAGTTCTCGCGTCTGCAGGTACTTACTTCATTTAGCTAACTCCAATGAAGTCATGAACTTTAGTCGTATTATGACTTATCGGTCTGTTAATGCCCTCTGATACAGTGCATGTTGAGTTAGCCTTTAAGTGGAGTGCACAACATTGCAAAAGAGAAATTTGTTGTTCGTTGTATACGTTGGCTTCCTAATAAATAAATTATCCTACGATCGTCGTAGCAACCTGTGTATCGCTCATTCTATACCCATATAGAACGAAAATCAAACTCGAGAATGGCAATTATCTCGATAAATCACACGATCAATCTGTCGATCGGATATATCGTTCTCGTTTTATTTCGTTTCGTTTAGATATGGGATGAGCGATCGATAGACTCTTACGACGATCGTAGACAACTCATAATATGGCTAATAGCCTTGAGCACTCAGCCAAGAAAATTTCCCTTACCTTACTCCTGTAAATGTTACATTTAACGGCCTACAAGCCGTATTTAGGTGATTTTGAATGAAGTTTTATGCAAAAACTATAAAGACAATTACTTTCAAATTTACACGTCATGTATTTTGGGTCTTTAATCTAAAATCGCTTAGAAGCAGAAACACGATTGGATAAAATTTTCTCGATAGAAAATTCTCCCAAAATTTGCTCCAAAATCTCAGTTTTTTTATGTTTTATCGGAAACTACAATGGATGTAATTGTAATTTTTGTTTTAATGTATCGGTAATAATAATATCCTAAAACGCTTAGAACCGATTTTTGATAACCAGCTTAGTTTTTGAGTAATTAGGTAAAACGTCGTTTTTCTGCTATATTCTTCCGCGACGCTGCATGTCGCACCTACCAAATCTCCGTGAGAGTGAGAAAGACAAAAATAAATTCAATAAATCCCCTTAAAGAACTAGTTCTAAATTTAGACTTTAGAGTCTAATAAACTCTTGACTAGATAATATTCAATGTATTTTAGTAGTAGTATTTTCACCCCTTGTTGACTTCGACCTTAGCTGCTTACCATCAAATACCATGGCAAAGACTTTCAAGGGATTTCGCGATCCGTTGCAATTCCACTTCCACCAATAGGAGTTATACCCCGCCCGCAAGTTAGTAAGATAACTATTTAGTGCTTCGGTACTCGTCTTCCACCATTCATCATCAAATTAGATTGCATTTAAGATACTAAAATTGTGTGTAAAAACCCGGAAAAATATGTAAATACTTTGGGATATACAGGACAACAGCGCTCCAGAATGCTGGCAACCCTGTTCAAAGACGAGCGCTGCCAGCAGCTGCCCGCCTACTCCATCCTGGAGAAGATGTACCTGGACCGCATCATCCGCCGCTCCGAGCTGCACGAGTTCGAGGCGCTCATGCAGACCCATCAGAAGGTAATGAGTACATCACCTACGTTATAGTTTGCAGCGTAGAAAGTTGACTCTCAACACAAGTCGAATCGGTAAAAATGCATTTAATATTTAAAAAGTTTTATGCATCTAACTAGCGTACTCGTATTTAGTCAACGTACAGAATTATTGATTAGTAAATATTATGTTTAATTTACCAAATACCATAATGGTTCAATACCAAACTAACTTTGTTCAACACCGTTTATTACAAATTGATATACTTTTGTGCAATAAAAGACGTAACTTAATTTTCATAGGTGTTCGCACGTTTATTTCTCGGTATCGCGCCGTCCTAAAGCGGCACCGCGCGTCGCGCCGACGCGACCGAGTGCTTATTTTGTTACACAGAGTATTTATTGAATTGAAGCAGGCGTTATCCATAATTAGCAGGACAGATTAATTTGTTTTGCTATTATCCGCTACTTGAAAAGATTCTTTATGGTACAATATGCAGGAACACTGCCCACATGAAACACCACACACAATTTTCCAACTCTTTTTTTCTTTTTTTTTCACTATTTTTTTTGTCGAGGAAAGTGTTGGAAAATTGTGCGTGTGGTGTTTCATGTGGGCAGTGTTCCTGCATATTGTACCATACATAATCTTTTAATCTTTTCAAGTAGCGGATTATAGCAAAACAAATTAATCTGTCCTGCTTACACAGAGTATTGGCACGTCAGAAAAATCAAGGAATTTTGAAAAGCATAATAAAAAAATGTTAGTTTTAATTTTTTTAATTTAAATCTGTATCCCCCAGGCGTCGACTCCTGATGGTTCAACGATATTAGACCGCGCCGTGTTCGAGCACAACCTGCTGTCGGCCAGCAAGCTGTACAACAACATCACGTTCGAAGAGCTGGGCGCGCTGCTGGAGACGCCGCCCGCGCGCGCCGAGCGCATCGCCTCGCACATGATCAGCGAGGGCCGCATGAACGGGTACATCGATCAGATCAGCGCCGTCGTGCACTTCGAGAGTGAGTACACTCGATAACAGCTACGAGTAGCTCTACAGCATCACGGTCGAAGAGCTGGGCGCGCTGCTGGAGACGCCGCCCGCGCGCGCCGAGCGCATCGCCTCGCACATGATCAGCGAGGGCCGCATGAACGGGTACATCGATCAGATCAGCGCCGTCGTGCACTTCGAGAGTGAGTACACTCGATAACAGCTACGAGTAGCTCTACAGCATCACGGTCGAAGAGCTGGGCGCGCTGCTGGAGACGCCGCCCGCGCGCGCCGAGCGCATCGCCTCGCACATGATCAGCGAGGGCCGCATGAACGGGTACATCGATCAGATCAGCGCCGTCGTGCACTTCGAGAGTGAGTACACTCGATAACAGCTACGAGTAGCTCTACAGCATCACGGTCGAAGAGCTGGGCGCGCTGCTGGAGACGCCGCCCGCGCGCGCCGAGCGCATCGCCTCGCACATGATCAGCGAGGGCCGCATGAACGGGTACATCGATCAGATCAGCGCCGTCGTGCACTTCGAGAGTGAGTACACTCGATAACAGCTACGAGTAGCTCTACAGCATCACGGTCGAAGAGCTGGGCGCGCTGCTGGAGACGCCGCCCGCGCGCGCCGAGCGCATCGCCTCGCACATGATCAGCGAGGGCCGCATGAACGGGTACATCGATCAGATCAGCGCCGTCGTGCACTTCGAGAGTGAGTACACTCGATAACAGCTACGAGTAGCTCTACAGCATCACGGTCGAAGAGCTGGGCGCGCTGCTGGAGACGCCGCCCGCGCGCGCCGAGCGCATCGCCTCGCACATGATCAGCGAGGGCCGCATGAACGGGTACATCGATCAGATCAGCGCCGTCGTGCACTTCGAGAGTGAGTACACTCGATAACAGCTACGAGTAGCTCTACAGCATCACGGTCGAAGAGCTGGGCGCGCTGCTGGAGACGCCGCCCGCGCGCGCCGAGCGCATCGCCTCGCACATGATCAGCGAGGGCCGCATGAACGGGTACATCGATCAGATCAGCGCCGTCGTGCACTTCGAGAGTGAGTACACTCGATAACAGCTACGAGTAGCTCTACAGCATCACGGTCGAAGAGCTGGGCGCGCTGCTGGAGACGCCGCCCGCGCGCGCCGAGCGCATCGCCTCGCACATGATCAGCGAGGGCCGCATGAACGGGTACATCGATCAGATCAGCGCCGTCGTGCACTTCGAGAGTGAGTACACTCGATAACAGCTACGAGTAGCTCTACAGCATCACGGTCGAAGAGCTGGGCGCGCTGCTGGAGACGCCGCCCGCGCGCGCCGAGCGCATCGCCTCGCACATGATCAGCGAGGGCCGCATGAACGGGTACATCGATCAGATCAGCGCCGTCGTGCACTTCGAGAGTGAGTACACTCGATAACAGCTACGAGTAGCTCTACAGCATCACGGTCGAAGAGCTGGGCGCGCTGCTGGAGACGCCGCCCGCGCGCGCCGAGCGCATCGCCTCGCACATGATCAGCGATGGCCGCATGAACGGGTACATCGATCAGATCAGCGCCGTCGTGCACTTCGAGAGTGAGTACACTCGATAACAGCTACGAGTAGCTCTACAGCATCACGGTCGAAGAGCTGGGCGCGCTGCTGGAGACGCCGCCCGCGCGCGCCGAGCGCATCGCCTCGCACATGATCAGCGAGGGCCGCATGAACGGGTACATCGGTCAGATCAGCGCCGTCGTGCACTTCGAGAGTGAGTACACTCGATAACAGCTACGAGTAGCTCTACAGCATCACGGTCGAAGAGCTGGGCGCGCTGCTGGAGACGCCGCCCGCGCGCGCCGAGCGCATCGCCTCGCACATGATCAGCGAGGGCCGCATGAACGGGTACATCGATCAGATCAGCGCCGTCGTGCACTTCGAGAGTGAGTACACTCGATAACAGCTACGAGTAGCTCTACAGCATCACGGTCGAAGAGCTGAGCGCGCTGCTGGAGACGCCGCCCGCGCGCGCCGAGCGCATCGCCTCGCACATGATCAGCGAGGGCCGCATGAACGGGTACATCGATCAGATCAGCGCCGTCGTGCACTTCGAGAGTGAGTACACTCAATAACAGCTACGAGTAGCTCTACAGCATCACGGTCGAAGAGCTGGGCGCGCTGCTGGAGACGCCGCCCGCGCGCGCCGAGCGCATCGCCTCGCACATGATCAGCGAGGGCCGCATGAACGGGTACATCGATCAGATCAGCGCCGTCGTGCACTTCGAGAGTGAGTACACTCGATAACAGCTACGAGTAGCTCTACAGCATCACGGTCGAAGAGCTGGGCGCGCTGCTGGAGACGCCGCCCGCGCGCGCCGAGCGCATCGCCTCGCACATGATCAGCGAGGGCCGCATGAACGGGTACATCGATCAGATCAGCGCCGTCGTGCACTTCGAGAGTGAGTACACTCGATAACAGCTACGAGTAGCTCTACAGCATCACGGTCGAAGAGCTGGGCGCGCTGCTGGAGACGCCGCCCGCGCGCGCCGAGCGCATCGCCTCGCACATGATCAGCGAGGGCCGCATGAACGGGTACATCGATCAGATCAGCGCCGTCGTGCACTTCGAGAGTGAGTACACTCGATAACAGCTACGAGTAGCTCTACAGCATCACGGTCGAAGAGCTGGGCGCGCTGCTGGAGACGCCGCCCGCGCGCGCCGAGCGCATCGCCTCGCACATGATCAGCGAGGGCCGCATGAACGGGTACATCGATCAGATCAGCGCCGTCGTGCACTTCGAGAGTGAGTACACTCGATAACAGCTACGAGTAGCTCTACAGCATCACGGTCGAAGAGCTGGGCGCGCTGCTGGAGACGCCGCCCGCGCGCGCCGAGCGCATCGCCTCGCACATGATCAGCGAGGGCCGCATGAACGGGTACATCGATCAGATCAGCGCCGTCGTGCACTTCGAGAGTGAGTACACTCGATAACAGCTACGAGTAGCTCTACAGCATCACGGTCGAAGAGCTGGGCGCGCTGCTGGAGACGCCGCCCGCGCGCGCCGAGCGCATCGCCTCGCACATGATCAGCGAGGGCCGCATGAACGGGTACATCGATCAGATCAGCGCCGTCGTGCACTTCGAGAGTGAGTACACTCGATAACAGCTACGAGTAGCTCTACAGCATCACGGTCGAAGAGCTGGGCGCGCTGCTGGAGACGCCGCCCGCGCGCGCCGAGCTCATCGCCTCGCACATGATCAGCGAGGGCCGCATGAACGGGTACATCGGTCAGATCAGCGCCGTCGTGCACTTCGAGAGTGAGTACACTCGATAACAGCTACGAGTAGCTCTACAGCATCACGTTCGAAGAGCTGGGCGCGCTGCTGGAGACGCCGCCCGCGCGCGCCGAGCGCATCGCCTCGCACATGATCAGCGAGGGCCGCATGAACGGGTACATCAATCAGATCAGCGCCGTCGTGCACTTCGAGAGTGAGTACACTCGATAACAGCTACGAGTAGCTCTACAGCATCACGGTCGAAGAGCTGGGCGCGCTGCTGGAGACGCCGCCCGCGCGCGCCGAGCGCATCGCCTCGCACATGATCAGCGAGGGCCGCATGAACGGGTACATCGATCAGATCAGCGCCGTCGTGCACTTCGAGAGTGAGTACACTCGATAACAGCTACGAGTAGCTCTACAGCATCACGGTCGAAGAGCTGGGCGCGCTCCTGGAGACGCCGCCCGCGCGCGCCGAGCGCATCGCCTCGCACATGATCAGCGAGGGCCGCATGAACGGGTACATCGATCAGATCAGCGCCGTCGTGCACTTCGAGAGTGAGTACACTCGATAACAGCTACGAGTAGCTCTACAGCATCACGGTCGAAGAGCTGGGCGCGCTGCTGGAGACGCCGCCCGCGCGCGCCGAGCGCATCGCCTCGCACATGATCAGCGAGGGCCGCATGAACGGGTACATCGGTCAGATCAGCGCCGTCGTGCACTTCGAGAGTGAGTACACTCGATAACAGCTACGAGTAGCTCTACAGCATCACGGTCGAAGAGCTGGGCGCGCTGCTGGAGACGCCGCCCGCGCGCGCCGAGCGCATCGCCTCGCACATGATCAGCGAGGGCCGCATGAACGGGTACATCGATCAGATCAGCGCCGTCGTGCACTTCGAGAGTGAGTACACTCGATAACAGCTACGAGTAGCTCTACAGCATCACGGTCGAAGAGCTGGGCGCGCTGCTGGAGACGCCGCCCCGCGCGCCGAGCGCATCGCCTCGCACATGATCAGCGAGGGCCGCATGAACGGGTACATCGATCAGATCAGCGCCGTCGTGCACTTCGAGAGTGAGTACACTCGATAACAGCTACGAGTAGCTCTACAGCATCACGGTCGAAGAGCTGGGCGCGCTGCTGGAGACGCCGCCCGCGCGCGCCGAGCGCATCGCCTCGCACATGATCAGCGAGGGCCGCATGAACGGGTACATCGGTCAGATCAGCGCCGTCGTGCACTTCGAGAGTGAGTACACTCGATAACAGCTACGAGTAGCTCTACAGCATCACGTTCGAAGAGCTGGGCGCGCTGCTGGAGACGCCGCCCGCGCGCGCCGAGCGCATCGCCTCGCACATGATCAGCGAGGGCCGCATGAACGGGTACATCGATCAGATCAGCGCCGTCGTGCACTTCGAGAGTGAGTACACTCGATAACAGCTACGAGTAGCTCTACAGCATCACGGTCGAAGAGCTGGGCGCGCTGCTGGAGACGCCGCCCGCGCGCGCCGAGCGCATCGCCTCGCACATGATCAGCGAGGGCTGCATGAACGGGTACATCGATCAGATCAGCGCCGTCGTGCACTTCGAGAGTGAGTACACTCGATAACAGCTACGAGTAGCTCTACAGCATCACGGTCCAAGAGCTGGGCGCGCTGCTGGAGACGCCGCCCGCGCGCGCCGAGCGCATCGCCTCGCACATGATCAGCGAGGGCCGCATGAACGGGTACATCGATCAGATCAGCGCCGTCGTGCACTTCGAGAGTGAGTACACTCGATAACAGCTACGAGTAGCTCTACAGCATCACGGTCGAAGAGCTGGGCGCGCTGCTGGAGACGCCGCCCCGCGCGCCGAGCGCATCGCCTCGCACATGATCAGCGAGGGCCGCATGAACGGGTACATCGATCAGATCAGCGCCGTCGTGCACTTCGAGAGTGAGTACACTCGATAACAGCTACGAGTAGCTCTACAGCATCACGGTCGAAGAGCTGGGCGCGCTGCTGGAGACGCCGCCCGCGCGCGCCGAGCTCATCGCCTCGCACATGATCAGCGAGGGCCGCATGAACGGGTACATCGGTCAGATCAGCGCCGTCGTGCACTTCGAGAGTGAGTACACTCGATAACAGCTACGAGTAGCTCTACAGCATCACGGTCGAAGAGCTGGGCGCGCTGCTGGAGACGCCGCCCCGCGCGCCGAGCGCATCGCCTCGCACATGATCAGCGAGGGCCGCATGAACGGGTACATCGATCAGATCAGCGCCGTCGTGCACTTCGAGAGTGAGTACACTCGATAACAGCTACGAGTAGCTCTACAGCATCACGGTCGAAGAGCTGGGCGCGCTGCTGGAGACGCCGCCCGCGCGCGCCGAGCGCATCGCCTCGCACATGATCAGCGAGGGCCGCATGAACGGGTACATCGGTCAGATCAGCGCCGTCGTGCACTTCGAGAGTGAGTACACTCGATAACAGCTACGAGTAGCTCTACAGCATCACGGTCGAAGAGCTGGGCGCGCTGCTGGAGACGCCGCCCGCGCGCGCCGAGCGCATCGCCTCGCACATGATCAGCGAGGGCCGCATGAACGGGTACATCGATCAGATCAGCGCCGTCGTGCACTTCGAGAGTGAGTACACTCGATAACAGCTACGAGTAGCTCTACAGCATCACGGTCCAAGAGCTGGGCGCGCTGCTGGAGACGCCGCCCGCGCGCGCCGAGCGCATCGCCTCGCACATGATCAGCGAGGGCCGCATGAACGGGTACATCGGTCAGATCAGCGCCGTCGTGCACTTCGAGAGTGAGTACACTCGATAACAGCTACGAGTAGCTCTACAGCATCACGGTCGAAGAGCTGGGCGCGCTGCTGGAGACGCCGCCCGCGCGCGCCGAGCGCATCGCCTCGCACATGATCAGCGAGGGCCGCATGAACGGGTACATCGATCAGATCAGCGCCGTCGTGCACTTCGAGAGTGAGTACACTCGATAACAGCTACGAGTAGCTCTACAGCATCACGGTCGAAGAGCTGGGCGCGCTGCTGGAGACGCCGCCCGCGCGCGCCGAGCGCATCGCCTCGCACATGATCAGCGAGGGCCGCATGAACGGGTACATCGATCAGATCAGCGCCGTCGTGCACTTCGAGAGTGAGTACACTTGATCGTCGATATCAAACGAAGGTTATCAAAAGCCGTCGTTGGATATCGACATATTTCACAAGGACCGCTGCAGCAGAGGATTGTAGAAGTTCTTCCAAGTCCGGTATAAATCTACTATAGTCGGTTCGAGAATTTGAAAATAGTGAGCTATCATTGTGCGGCCGGCCCCCCAACCAATCACGTTACAGAAAATTATTAAGTCCACTTCACATTTCTGTGTTGAAACGTCAGACATTTACGAAATGGTCATCCTTGCACCGATGATGTAATAACACCATTCATAAAACGTGAGTACGAGTACATTGGTTTGTTCGCAGCGCGTGAGATCTTACCGCAGTGGGACAAACAAATCCAGAGCCTCTGCTACCAGGTCAACAGCCTCATCGAGAAGATCGCCGCCGCGGAGCCGGAGTGGATGGCCAAACTTATGGAGGAAGAGATGATTCAGTGAAACTCAACTTGATACTAGTCTTTTCTTACTTTAACTGAAAGTTACTATAAATACAAATACTTACGATTAACATATTTAGTTATTTCTTACCTATACAAGTCATACACGGTGCTACACCGCTCTTATAGCAGTATTATTGTAATATATTGTTTTAAAATTTTCATGCTGACATTGCATGAAAATGACAAAACAATATTACAGTAATACTGCTTTACGATATGGTGGTACGGCCCCTGAATATTTTGACGATAAGATCTAATTTGGATTGGATTTATTGATACTTCGTGTTTCACAATGGCCCTTACATGAAGTCTGTTAAATAAGTTTTCGACACAGAGCAAGGAATGACTTTATATTGGCTAATAGAGTTAGCACGATGACGATCTTCTTAGGAAACCAGTGTCGCTAAACTCACATATTTACAAGTCAAGCACACCATAATCCTCCACATTAGATTGGTCAAAAAAATGACGTGATTTTCAAAATATATTTCCATTAAAGTCAACCTTATTAACACAGCTATACAATTTACATTGCAAAAATTTACTTCAAATATGTTTAGTTCCGCTATTGCCCGCATCGGCAGTAGTAGATTCGTTTTATAAAGATTTTTTTGAGAAACTCTGTTTATATGGCGTTAAGATTAAAATTTGAATGGCAAAGAACAAACTTCAATATTTGATAACTGTCAAAGTATAGTGATGCATCTTAACCGTGAATCGTAAAATTATCGATAAAGTTGAAATAAAAAGCAATGTTATATTAATATGTACAGAAAAAAATCCAATTTAATTAATTTCCGTCTAGTCATAATAAATCACATAAAATTATACAAAAAAAATACATTATGGTAAAAAAATAAATAATATTTAATGAATAAATAATATTTAATAATATAATATTTTATGAATTCCGTCCTGTTAGCGTTCCGCCTTCTGACTGTACATTAGATGTTTCATTTTTGGAGACTTCAACCTAAGTACAGGAAGTAATAGCTGTTGTAATAATGATTATCGATTTATTAAGCAAATATAAAGGAGTAATCGTATTTAGAAAGAATCTACGTGACCATATCAAAGTGATTAACATAGCCCAATAGCTAGCTAAAATAGCAGTGGCCAAGCTATAATTATCATAGAACTGAGGGCCGTATACCCCACACGTACTTATGTTTACTTTGAAGTAAAAACCGCGTAGGGCACAACAAGAACCACATCGTACGACAGGCTACAGAACTTGCGATCTGAAGATAGTTGCTAGTGGCAAGAGATATCCCGTACGTGGAGGTGTAAGTTTAGAAAAGTCTTCACCTAGCTCCAGCAGTGGACGTCTAAAAGCTTATCATGTCATGTCATACTTTCTATATATTTTTGCGAGTGAATTACTTAGTTATGACTGAATTTGTGACGTGTATAGACGTACCAGTGCACGATGAATTAAAAAAAAATTTTACGTGGTTCTGCTCCAGTTTTAATGTATTTATTACCACTTTTCTTAACAATAAAATCCTCTTCCAAAAAATGATCGGAGCAGATTGTACTTGCTTTTGAAGGGAACCAATTAAACCTTCCAGTAGCTTTGATCCATTTTTCTTTTACAAATGGCTCCCTAGGGAAACTGAAATAGTAATATTTTTAATTCTTAATTTTCTTCTGACAGCCTATTATCGTAATGAAAAACCATTTTTTTTCCTAATATGGATAAGCGTGCGAACAGTAGTGGTGAATTTCTTAACTCTTGAGATTGCACTGAACAGATACGGCAATACGCGGAACGTTTTAATAAAAGTCGATAATATTTTATCGATATGTTACATGATACAGTACTGGCTGAGTAGCGAAAGTTGAATTACAACGTTCTAGAAGAAAATTATTAGTAAATGTGAAATCAACCGTAAAGTTCTTATTTTAAGGATCATTTTAAAATGTCTTGAAGGCCTATAGAAATTTAACACAATTTTTCACGTATTTTTACATAAAACTAGTAAAATTCAAGTTACCGATGGTAAGTTATCCCTCCAAGTAAACGATTATAGGTCTTGCTACGATTTTTACACACTAATACAGCGCATTGAGCCATTTTAATATATTTTTTATAGCACTTTATTGTATGCATTTTTGACAGCGACTGAGTGTGCATGTCGAGCAAGTAAGGTAAATTACACTACTAGTGGCGACACGGGTAACACCCACATGCTACTTCTAGTGTCTTTTGTTTTCTGTGGTTTTCGACCGACATCACAGTACAAAAGTTACCAATGAGATTAGAAATAACCACTGAGCTTTAAAAAAAATCAAATGCCAACAAAAAGCTTTTACAGCTATAATATACGCTTGTGCTTGCATTTATAATGTAACAAAAAATAGACAAATATTTAATAAAATGTTTTATTTTCACATTCTAAGAAAGAATAAAATAAACAACTAAAAAATGTGAAATATGCACAATATTTACTGAAACAGTGGATAGGATGAAGGAAATAGGTATAGGAATCAATTACCTACCTATGCTAGGGTGGTTACGAAATGAAACAAACAAGTATGATATATGATTCCAACAGACTATTCATTTAATTCTCAATCAATCAATAGTGTACACACCGTAGGTGTATTATTTTTATTTACAAGATGATGCAGATACTTCAAATAATATTATTTCGCAACAAATAGTGTTAAAGCGTGTTTCAAGATGTACAAGGGAACGCTACATTTCCTGGCGTTAAAACAATACTTTAGGAACAACGCTGGTATTGTTGAAATAACCCTGTGGTCTGAGTTGTAATGGTTTATTTGCACGTAACTAGTCATGTGTAACGATAGTAGGTAATAATTAAAGTCGCGTTAAACGGACAAAATACTGTAGTAAGAGACACTTGGTAAGTATGATTTTATCTGATACATACGCTTTCACAATGTAACAGTTAAATGGTATTATGTATTATCTACATATCTATAAGCCGCTGGCTTGAGTAAATGCCTAGGGTTCGAGCTCGAGGGCGACTCCCACTTTGTGACCTCCGGCGTTAAAGTTCTGTCCGTCGATGGCAGCGGAGAGAGTCAGGGTAACTCCTGCAAAGATGTTACATAATATTACAACTTGATATAAATCATGTTAAAAAACTTTCAGAGATAACATAAGATTAAGATATGGTGAGATGGGATTGTTATCAAATGATAAAAGCAAGAAATATGTAAACTAGAAAAATTTATTTGTAGGTACAAAAAGCTGAAATTTAAGTAAAATTAATAATGAATATATTAGAGTATGTCAAAAAAGTGTGAATAATGAAATTATTGCAAAAATACAAATGTTTTGAAATCAGATTTTATCATGAGCAGAAATTTGAAACAACTTGCATACATATTTGAATGCAATTTCAATCCCATCTCGACACCAACTCTGCCTTTTTAAGCAGTATACCTATTCAATTTGAAGGCTAGGATATACTATTAAGAGTCAGACAGTGAAGGATATGGGAGTCCAAAACTACCTTTGCAGCGTCACAAAAATACATAAAAAATTCTCCAATATATAAAATTCTCATGCCATTCTTTTTTACTAAACTCCTCCAAAACAGCTGGATCGATTGTTATGAAATTTTCTGTGTGTGATACGATAGGTCCAAGATTAGGCTATTATCTATTTTTTAATATCCCTAATGGTAAACAACGTTTGCCGGGGCAGCTAGTATTTTCTAAAAAAACTATGTTAACGTAACCCAACCTATAGGTGTATATTAGAAGGTTGGGGAATAGATACAATATAGTTGTACCTGGACGCAGTTTCTGTTGGTAGCCCAGGCCGATGAGCGACTTGTTGTTGAGCTTGGCGTGCAGCGAGGCGTCGGCGTCCAGCGCGAACTTGGCGCCCACTCCAAACAGCGTGTCGGACGAGCCCGACGTCCACTTCATGCTCACGCCGCACTCCAGCTTGTCCGACACCTTCTGGTAGATGGAGCCGCCGAACTCCTTGCCGTTGTCGCTGTTGACCAACAAATACAAATAAATTAACTACCCAGACTAATAGTGGTAGAACTCCTATTGCACAGTACATCCAGGTACACACCACCAATGTCAGTTATTCTATCATGAAGCAGTTATGCATTACTGTTTCATGTTTTAAGGGTCAACTTGATTATTGAGCAAAATGAGAGTCAAGAACAGGAACTGATGTCTCATGTGTCATTTTGATATTGAAAAGTCCTAGGATGTACTTGCATCTGACATGAACAGAAATATTTTTAATGGCATTTGTACATTGTACAGTTTTAGTCAGTGAAACGTTAACAAAATCGCATTGTGTAATTTTTAAATTTTTTAATTTTTTTTTTATTTTAATTTAAATAAATATATACATTTTACACATCGCAATCTAGCCCCAAAGTAAGCGATAGCTTGTGTTATGGGTACTAGATAACTGATAAATATACATACATACTAATATACATAAATATAATATATTGAAAAACACCCAGACACTGGAAAACATTCATGCTCATCACACAAACATTTACCAGTAGTGGGAATCGAACCCACGACCTCCGGCGCAGACGGCAGGTTCGCTACCGCTACGCCATTCGGTCGTCATAAAATTTTAAATCAATACATTCACAGTTCAATAGCTGCAAACTGTGTCAAGTTTCATACCAGTACTTAGTAATTTATACTCATTCAGTTTATTATTATTAGCCCAGTTGTAGTGTGAAATATCTACAACTTGTCCCATTTTCGGGCAAGTTTCCCCAGTCTCCTCCAGGTTTTGATGTTGTTGGTATTTCTGTGCCACAAAGGGCCTGAGAACTCTACAATATCGTCTCTCCACCTGTAGACTGATCTTCCTCTCTTTCTGATATCGTAGTTCTGACTCAGTTAGTATAAATTACTACAAAAAATATTGAAATGATGTAAAAGGTGCATACTCACACATTGGTATGCAAGGCAAAGTCGTTGGTCTGGTAGCCAAAGGCAAAGTTGTTCTTGGAGAACTTCGCCTTCTGTGTGTCAAACTGTGTGTGCGCGCCGGCGAGCCAGCCCTGGTACTTCAGTACGGCTGCTACATCAACAATGGGACCCGCCAGGTCCAAGTCCAAGTTGGTGTTGATGGCTACGGTTTCATTTGCGAATGAGCTCTTGAGTTTACCAGTCTTGCTTCTGAAATGTGAAAGGAACATTTATACTTACTGCTTTATCCATAAAACCTTAATCAATTAATAATAAAAATATCCTCACAATACTCAGTAGTAGTTATTTAGGTCACAAGAACATGAACCTAATGCAGTGTAATGTAATATGATATTTAGGTGTTCGAGCCTTCGCTTGACCCACTTGTGAGATTACCCCCCCAAGTTTTGCGTAGTGGCAGTGTTTCTTTCATGTTCCTACCCTCAAATATTGTATATGTCATGATCAGGTGACGTAGTCGCATCCGCCGCCGCCATTGCCGGTAAGCCAATCTCGAGTCAGTACGTCTTCAAGTTTTGTCAAGTGAGCAGTGTTAAAATAATTATTACTAAGTCTATAAAATTAGTAAATTTTAAAGTTTCTTCATCGTGATAATCGAGAGGAATCTATAAATGGTACTTCAACGGTTCATTGGCCTAGTTGAATGAGCAATCATCAACATTATTTAGCGAATGCCCGCTCTCCGGACGGCAGACTCGCTGTAAGGCCCAAAGACCGCCGCAATTTGCAACCAAATTGCATAGACGACATGTCGTCTGAATTTCAAAGCCCAGTTAAAACTGTCGGCTGCCTACTGTCGGCTGCCCTCTGTCGGCTGCCTAATGTCGACTGCCTACTGTCGGCTGCCTAATGTCGACTGCCTACTGTCGGCTGGCTAGTGTCGACTGCCTACTGTCGGCTGCCTAATGTCGACTGCCTACTGTCGGCTGCCCTCTGTCGGCTGCCTATTGTCGCCTGCCTACTGTCGGCTGCCTAATGTCGACTGCCTACTGTCGGCTGCCCTCTGTCGGCTGCCTAATGTCGACTGCCTACTGTCGGCTGCCTAATGTCGACTGCCTACTGTCGGCTGGCTAATGTCGACTGCCTACTGTCGGCTGCCTAATGTCGACTGCCTACTGTCGGCTGGCTAATGTCGACTGCCTACTGTCGGCTGCCTAATGTCGACTGCCTACTGTCGGCTGCCCTCTGTCGGCTGCCTATTGTCGCCTGCCTACTGTCGGCTGCCTAATGTCGACTGCCTACTGTCGGCTGCCTAATGTCGACTGCCTACTGTCAGCTGCCTACTGTCGGCTGCCTACTGTCGGCTGCCCTCTGTCGGCTGTCTATTGTCGACTGCCTACTGTCGGCTGTCTATTGTCGGCTGGCTTCTGTCGACCGCCCACTGTCGGCTGTTTACTGTCGACTGCCTACTGTCGACTGGCTTCTGTAGAAAGTCCACTGTCGGCTGGCTTCTATCGACTGTCTACTATCGGCTGTTCAGGTGACGCCTAACGGCTTCATGTCGGCTTTGCAGCCGACACGTCAGCTGTTGTAAGGCTGGTTGCCTATTATGTGACCGTTAGCGTTTACTAGAGTTCAATATGATCTTCATAGATCATGGACCGCACAACACTCGGCCAGCTCGCTGCCTGGGAGCCATCTCCAGACCAAGAGGAGTCTTTTTAGACACATAATTGGTGACCTAGATGAGTTCTACCCAGAGGACTGGAGATCCTGGAAGGTCAACAATTTGACCTAACAGTATTTGTTTGGGGACAAAATTCCCTGAGGTGACGAGAACCGACTACAGTTCGTAATACCGGAAGTTAGCTTGGCTCAGGCCTATGGTTCCTTTTACGCGCTCACGCGAAGTGCCGAGCAATGATAAAAGACCTAATTGAATCGCCCCTAGGGAGAGCCCTGGTTTACTCTCCATTTGCCACAAATCACAATGAAGAGAATTCATTCCACTGATGCGTACACTAATTTCATGGAAAACCTTTTCACACTGAAAAAGCTCTTACTTCCGCATCCTGCATTATCCGTGGCGTCGCCATCCACTTTAGTTGGTTCCGACTTCCGTTCTATCTTCCAAGCAATGCTGGTTGAGGGATTCAAGAAAGATAGCTCACAGTCCGGAAACGGCCACAAAAATTTTTGAGAGTTACATGGAGCAGCAGAGTAAGATTTTAGAACAATATTTAGCAATTTCCAAGCAACACACTGATGTGTCAACGCAAATATCTGTGAGCCAACTGGAATACGATAGCCTAAATGTATGCGAGGAGGAAGAAGATGAGGTGAATGACTGGGTTTCTCCTGCTCTAGAGATTCCAGAACCTTCTGTATCTCAGGAGGCCAATCCAAATGACCAGGAAGACAATTTCTTTGAGTTTGCCCCCTGTTAGTAAAGAATCTCAAAGGAAAGGGAAAAATAGGACGCGTAGAAGAGACTCTAGTCAAACAAGGAATATATTGCCAGAGGCTTGGAGAGTCTTCTTGGCTAAATATTTGTTATGCTATCAGCATAAAAATACAGTTTCAGGCCACACCAGTTTTCAATAGTTTAAAGGTCAAAATATGACCCCTAATGTCAATGACCCCTAATTGGCAAACAGTTGCCTTATTAGAAAAAATAACGGATGCTTGGCGCAAGTACTCACTTGTACAACAGAGGAAACATTTCAGGATTTTTATATACAATATTTATATACAAACATTTTCAGGATATTTGTATAATACGGCATCACTGGAAGTCAAATCTTAAGCAAGAACTTCCTTGCCACATATTCAACTTTACGCCGTGCTTCAGACTCTCTATTATTAGGTCCTTATTACATATGAAATTGGCGTTTTGTATGGGAGGAACATAAAGTCGATTTTTTTTTAATATAATATATATATTTAATCAAAGTATGTACCATTACTATCTATGCACTTTTGCCACCTTATAGGTAGTTCATTGATCCTTTTACTAAAAAAGCCATTCGGACGGGAATCAATAAAATCTTTGAAAGCGCTTTGGACTGCCTCATCGGAGTTAAATTTTTTCCCTTGTAAGAAGTTATCCAAATTTCGAAAAAAATGGTAATCTGTTGGAGCAAGGTTCGGGGAGTAAGGTGGATGTCTTAGGCATTCCAATTGAAGCTTCTCTAATTTGGTAGCCGTCAGTTGTGCAGTGTGTGGTCTAGCGTTGTCCTGAAGCAGCAGTGGCCTAGAATGATTGACCAGCCTCGGTTGTTTAGCAGCTAGCTTTTCCATCATGGATTGCAGTTGCTGACAATAGATATCCGCCGTAATCGTCTGGCCAGATTTAAGAAAGCTGTAGTGAACGACGCCGACGCTAGTCCACCAAACGCTCACAAGTAATTTTATTTGAGTCAATTTTCGTTTGGGGCAGGATTTTGGCTGGTTCGCCAGGGTTCAACCATTGCGATGAGCGTTTCCGATTATCATACAGGATCCATTTTTCATCACAGGTAATGATTCGATTTAAAATCCTTTCATTACTGTGCCGGTTGAGTAATGTAACACAGCAGTCTACGCGCGTTTGTCGGTTTGCTGCACTCAATTCATCAGGTACCCACCTTTCAAGCTTTTTCACCTTCCCAATTTGCTTCTAGTGAACTAAAACAGTTTTATCACTAACACCACAGCCTGCAGCTAGCTCGGACGTGGTTTGCGATGGATCCGCTTCCACAATAACCTTCAATTCTTCATTGTCAACTTTGGTCTCCGGCCGTCCACGGGGCTTGTTCTGCAGGTCGAAATTTCCAGAACGAAAACGTTGGAACCAAAAACGCACTGTGTTTTCTTTTGCGACACCCTCGCCGTACACATCATTAATCCTTCGAGCCGTTTCTGCAGCACTGGTGCCACGATGGAACTCGTACTCGTAAATAACGCGATATTTCAAGTTTTCCATTTTGTAAACAGAGTGGCGCAAAAAAAAAACCAAAAGAGAAAAAAACAAATGAATTACGATTTTCAAAACAAAAAAGCATGAGTAAATAGCTGTATAAATTTGAAATTGGAATTTCTAACCAAAGAAGAGATATTTGAGATCAAAGTGGCCAGTACGACAAAACGCCAATTTCATATGTAAGGACCTAATATAATACACGTGCGGAAGAAGGGCCGAAGTTATACAACACTGGAGATCTGTATATAAACACTCGAATAAACGCTAAATAAGCTTTTACAGAACATTCCACCTTCCAGCACACACCTGTTTGCTGAACCTCAGGCAGATTATGTTAAAAAGCAAGGTGGTTTTTCCCTACCAAAAAACATAAAACCCGGAACTATAAACCAACCACAGTTTAGTGAAAGCAGACCAAACTATCGAGGTTTCGGCTAACCAAAGAAAGGCCTTCACCAGGAGCTGGACCTGGAAATCCAAAAATACCAAGAGTCAAGAGAAATTCTAAAGCAAAGAGTAACTTCAGCGGCAGTCTTGAAATTTGGGAATCTTTGGGTGCCCCTAAATCCGTGGTCTTGATTTTATCTGGGTACAAAATTCCTTTCTTTTGGAAGCAAACCTGTTATAAAGAAGTTTGATTCAGGAAACTGCATTCGGCTTTTAGTAAAATCCTCGCTTGAAAAGTCAAAGATGATTTCTGATTTTTAATTTCGGAAATGTGCTGTTCGTATTGACCTGCCTGTCTTTTGGCCTAGCAACAGCCCCATATATATTCAAAGGTCACTGGGTTCTCTCAAAACGCCATTGGGTTGCAAACAAGGGGATCCGAGTCGTTCTTTATCTTGACGATTTCCTTCTTCTTCACTCCGATCCAATTATTTTGTCATCAGGAAATGTACCTCAATCACAAGGAATTTTCTCAAAAACGGTATGTGGACGTGGTGGCTAGCAAAGGGCCCTCTCCCGAAGGCTAGCGCTAGCAAGGGCTAGCATCGGGGTCATAAATTTCGCAGCGTTCATCGTACCATTGGAAAGCCTATACAGCCGCCAAATACACATAGCGGCGAACAAATTACCGGAAAATCAAAAACAAAAGAAATTTCCAATACTAATTAATAGTCTTAGAACAACTGAAGTGGTGTTACATCACCCGAACATCCATTTGCAAAAATTGTGTGTATCTTTATACCGATCGACCTGGCGAAATCTAGATGGGTTGCGGAATAGCAACGTGCCAGGCATAGCAACCAAAAAAGCTTTGGGCTGTTCTGGATATCTATCAGGAGGAAGAGGCCTCAGTTACAGAAGTCGAACCGTAATGTTCCAACCGGATGATGAGACGAAAGGGTATGAGTAGCTTACATTATGAAACAATAAGGCATCAAGCCCCTACCGCTCCTTCGCATTACGCAAGAAATCCTAAATCTGGCCAACGAATTGCAGATAAGGTATATTCCTGGGAAGTACAACGGGACCGCAAAGACAGTCTCTCCCGGTCAAAAGATCTTCAAATAATCTTCGAAGTGTTGGAGGCGCCAGAAGTGGACTTAATTGCCAGTGCAAGGCCAGCGATTCCCAAAGATGTAGGCGAAGATGCCAGGGATCAGAATTATATATATGTGGATGCCTTCAGCTCAGAGTAGAACGTCCAGCTGGGCTGGCTGTTCCCATCTCCAGCGTTAATACCACCAGTCCTAAAATATCTCTCCACAGGGACATATCTCCTGGTAGCCCCGAAATGGGAGGGACCTTTTTAGAAAGTGGAGCTGACTCCGTGAATTCTGGGTCGTCCGTTCACGATCCCCAATCTACAGGAGAACCTTCTCGACTTGAGAACTAGGACGCCGCCCCGAGCAATAAAAGACATGTGTTTGCGGGTCTGGAAAATACCGCCAGGACCCGGTTATTAGAGTCCTGGGCGATGGAGGACCTTAGTCTTTTAGAATCGGCTTGTCTACATTAAAAACATATAAACCAGCTTGGTTTAGATGTTGTGCCAAAGATAATCCAAACCAGGGGATAATCGCTTAGTACATATGTGATCTGCTTGAATAAGTCAAACTAGCGGCAAGATCTATAGCACTTATCTTTATCACTTTAACTATAACACGGTAGTTATCACGTTTGCAAAGCCATAAATGATTATTTAAATATTTGAATAATCATTAGTATTTCACAATAATAAACTTTTAAAGCAACTTTCACATGTCATCCTCCTGTTTCTAAACTATTGTCGTGGGAGGTTGGCTAGTTGATAAACTATTTGAATATAACAATTTGTTGAATATTTATACTTTTCGGGACGACTGCTTATTCAAAGTGTCTCGTCACGTATCAGGTTTTGTTACTTTTAACTTCTGGGCGAAAAGTACATGATTTAACTCTACTTGATATCGGTTCTGACACCTTTTGGAAGTCCTTAACGATATAATATTTTGGCAGAAGTTTGGATCTAAAACTGACATAGTCAGTCAGGTTGGAAATTAGTTCAGAACACAGACGTATACTTATATGTCTGTGGTTCAAAACAATATATAAAAATTTGATGTTACATTTTGTATAAAGAAGCTTATTGATTTCGCGAATACATTTCGGGCTTGCAGAACATCTGTCAGTTGTTCGTTACGACTAGAGGTATCGTCAAGGCAGCTTCACGCACAGTCATTTCAGGATGGCCACGTAGCTTATTTAAATCTGCAAATAATATTGTAGCTTTGCCTGGAAACTTTAAAGCGGCAGTAAATTGTCATGTCTGGTCCAATAGGAATTTATACAAAATTCAGTTTGGATGAAATTCTCTTTCGGAGAAATTTGAGGAGTAAGGATACTTTTCTGAAGTTTATTCTAAAGAAATCCATCAAAAAACTCTCAAACCAGACTTTGTTTGTCTAAGTAAATCATATACGCCTGTATGAATGAATCCTTAAAAAGTAATTGATTGTTTTCTGAGCTTTTCTAATCTCTAGGTTGTTATAAAAGCAATACAACAATTGTTGTTCTTGATTTCTTGTTGATTTAAACATGTATAATTCTGTTTTATTATCCTACCCTACGTAGTATTTGTCACAGTACGCCTTGCCATCGCCGGCAGAATATAAACACCTCTCACAAGTGGGTCAAGCGAAGGCTCGAACACCTAAATATAACCGTTTTCCCCCCGAAGGGCAGAAAACGATTATTTAGGTTTCAGCCGGAGCTTGACCCACTAAATTTTCTGGCCTAGCCGGCTTGTGAGGTACTGACTCGAGATTGGCTTACCGGCAATGGCGGCGGCGGATGCGACTACGTCACCTGATCATGACATATACAATATTTGAGGCTAGGAACATGAAAGAAACACTGCCACTACGCAAAACTTGGGGGGGTAATCTCACAAGTGGGTCAAGCTCCGGCTGAAACCTAAATAATCGTTTTCTGCCCTTCGGGGGGAAAACGGTTATATTATATTATGTAGTATACTTTCCAGGTCATGATCACATAGTGGACTTTAAGTAAAATAGAAAAAATAGGGACAGTTATTGGACTGTAACTTAGATTTAAAAAATAATCATAAGTAGAAGTTTAAGTTTAAATAATATTACTAATGAGCTCACAAGCTAGATTATAATATATATGATAGTAAAGTAACCATTTGGCAATGGTACATTATAGTAAAAAAAATTGTTTGCTAAAATTATAAAAATGGAACCATTATAGTATAACTTATCTGTTTGTCTGTCTGTCACAGTTGATTGACAGAAGTACCACACCAATTTTAAACCAGTTATGGAACCATTTTATTTATTGTAACATAGTGTAAAAGTTTCATTTGAGAAACCCACATTTGTTGGTCATAATTACTATAGAGTTTCATTTTCCTCTCAGTGGTAGTTGATGTCATGACTTGCAAATGTATGTATATGGTTCAACGGTTTTGTGCACTACTGAATAGGCTGTTGTATAATAAATGCAGATTTCAATGCCTGTTAAAATAGATGTTACAAAGTGAAAATAAATTCCACAAATGGGATTTTGTTAAAAGTTAGTTGTTACCCTGTCTGTGGCGCAAATGTGCCCTCAAGGGTGACCTTGAGTCCGGCAGCGATCTTGTCCTGAATGGTGATGTCTGTGGCAAGAGTGTTGTCTGTGTTCCACTTTTCCGTGAACGTCAGACCATAGTCCTTTACTGCATATTTGGATGAAAGGCTGCCGAAAACCTGCATACAAATAACAAATTAGTATTTATATTATAATTATTATTTCTAAGATATGGAAAGGGAGAATAAATTTACTAACAAAACCTTTAATATCTGCATGATACCACAGTTCTAAAGAATACATTTTATCAAATAATTGATAATTTACTTCTTATTTAAATTTAAATATTTTAAAATATCATCCTCTTGCAGCAAATTATTGCAGTCAGTTCTATCATTCGTCTTAATATGATTAACAAGAATACTGGATTTTCTGAAATCTAGGTTTCTATGTCAAGTTTTATTAAGGTCAACAAATGGAAAATCAATCAATCTTACTGTATAACTATGCATGAAACAAATTTTGTGAGTCTAGGAAATTGCATTAAGCTTTCATACTTTCTAATATAAACACAAACAGACTATGCTATTGTTAAATTTTCCCTGCACATGATGCAGTAAAATGGGGAAACAGGACAAGCCTGTAACCCGTCAGACCTTTCTGCAATATTAGGTAAATATGCTCATTTACCTTCCCACTCTCTTGGTTGGAGGTGATGCCACTGCTGAACTCGACACCAGATTCACTCTTGGTCTTAAGGTCGAGTTTGAAAACTCCGAAATGGTAACCTTTTGAGAAGACATCGCTCGACTTCTTTCCAAGGTCAGCATAGTATGGGGGAGCCATTCCCTGCAAAATAACACAATTTTAAATTTTAAATCATGCAATATTTAAGCACTAAGCATTACACTTTCATGTAGGTAATGTATTCTTACAGTAATAAGACAATTGATAAAGAGATTATAGGAGCGTCAGAGGGCATTGAACTCTGTGAAATTGTGTGTTTCAAAAAAACCTGTTCTAGTGATCACCTCATGATAAGACCTTCTTGATAGACAAGTGTCGCATCGGAACAGTCGGTGCCAGCTGTGTCAGGGTCAGCAAATTCGCATTAAACTATTAGCATGCCTGAATTGCACAGGTATTACATAACACTTCAAGGATTCATAACCATTATGCAAATCCTTACAGAAAACAACGGGTTTCTCCGACTTTACAACCAAAACTGTTTATCTATGACGACCGTAAACTTGACCCTTGTGAAAATGTACTAAAATTGGTTTTCAGAGGTTCTAATCACATGCTAATGAGTTCACCATAACATAGCGTAAAATGTTGCAATCGCATAAGATTTGGCCTTTAACAACTGCGACATGGCTAAAAGTATTTAAATAACACCTGTATTGTCTTTTAATTGCGTATTTTTATTGAAATAATTAATAAATCACGTGTGTGACGTAGATAGCACCCCGGCTAGAACACCGTTATGCCGTAACCTATTAAAATTCTACACCTACTTCAAAATCATAACTGAGGCAAATATGAAATTTATAATACTCACTCTAGCTTAAATTAATACACTTATTGAAATTAGATATGTAGAATTCAAAGAATTCTTGGCAGTAACTTCACCTCCGGAACCGTACCACAAGACAATCAGAGACAATTCTGATTTGCACAAATGTCAACAAGAGGGCGTTTTATACAACGGATATGGCGTTATTGACATAATTCGCAATAACTTTTATAATTCAGCAAGTAAGTAATAGAACTTTGTAACATCTTATAAATATAAATTAAAATTTTAAACATTTATAGAGAATTATTTCTAAATTTTACTTTCTCTAGCCAGATACAAATAAATTAAGACTCAATTTGACCGATCTGTAATGCGGCAAAAACATGCGCGAAAAGCAAAATTAATCAATGCAGCTACAATTATTTCGCCTTCTTTGATTAATTCTATAGAAAATCCTATAAATTATTTTAACTATAAAAGTTATTCAGAAATACATGTTATGAACAAGATGTTACAAATAAATTATATTTATTCGTTGATGGATTAATTTTCCTGCCAGACTCCCGCGAAGTTCAAAAGATTCCCAAAATATAGGTAGCTTTTCTTTTCATTAAAATTAACTATTCTGATCTTAAGTTCTTGCTCTTTTACGAATTATACTTACTGGACAACATGTCAGCTTTTGCGTAGAAAACGTTTCTTCTTGAAATTCATCGTTTTCTTCTTCATCGTGACAGGGACAATCGACTCTACGTCCTGATTCATCTTTACAAACTATCATCTCACCTAATGACCCATCCTGTCGAAATCATTCAAGAAAAATTATATTTCAGTATACCGAAAACTCTCCGACTTCTTTTACTAAACTCCCTGTAGCTGACACAGTTGGTTAGTATTTAAGCGAGAGGTCCCGGATTCTATTCCCAGCACTGCATATGTATCTAGTATCTATGTGTTTTATTATTTCTAAATATAGTCTCAGGTCTGACTGGTGCAGGGAATCACCTTCCAGCTATGTATATATTGAATATTGAATGTTCCCAGCCAAGTATAATCTGCCTTCAAGAGCCTAAGAGTGACTAGGCTTTTTCTAGGCAAGCGCTATCCAACCTAGACCTCATCACTGTTTTTCATCAGCCATGATTGTAGTCAAGCCTATCAAAAAAAATCGTTCGGGTGCGATGCTGTTTAGACCTACACTTCGCCATTATAGTTTCTCGTCTGCATTATTAATTACCATCAGGTCAAGTCTAAACTTTGTTAAAATAAATATTAAGTATACTAAGTACATAAGTATGAAGTTTTACCGACTTTCGATGTCCGCGTGCATTCGATTTTTTATAAGTCTCGCGGGAACTGTGAACTTCACCGGGATAGAGTAGGTATAGCAGCTGTGCTAATCTATAGTCTTTCTTGACTCCAATTTTCAGCGAAATGAGCCCAATATGGCGTGAAAAGAGTAAAACATTATAATTCTTATGAGATAAATAATAATTAATAGTTAATACTTACTGAGCGAAGACATGGGACAGTCTCCTTGAAAATAGCAGCACTCACTGCAGGAAGGAAAAAACTCAAAATATCCTCAAAATCAAAAACACTGCTCAATACATCCTTGATAATTGACATACTAAATTAAGACAAAAATAATTTACAAAATTAAAATTTACTTATAATGTCATTTGCAATTGTATCTAGATCACTAAAAATTTTGAATGTAAAAATCTATATGGCTCGAAAACACCATGATTTTCTACGTTCACTTTGTTGGTTCGCACAGTCTTACTCTGACTCTGATATAAATTCGAATAATTACGAGTTTACTTAATCAAGCTAATCAGATAATAATTTTGTCAAGATTTGTAATAATGGCTCTGGCTTGATCTTATCGATTTTGATTTCCCAGATACGATTAATATATTATGTAGATTGCTGAACTTACTAGTAATTAGATTGTTAAATGATTTAATTCCCTAACCATTTAATCTCATCCGGTGATATTTGAACCTGACCTTCCTTACCATTTGCGGGTAGGTATATATAGGTACCTGTAGGCTTTGTAGTTCAAACCTTATTTTGAATACTTGGCCAAGTGCGAGTCGGGCTCGTGCACTGAGGGTTCCGTACTATCAAGACCCTCAATCTTCAATAGTATTAAAGTAAAAAAAACACGCCTGCCCACTAAATTCCCAAAAATCACGTTTATTGTATGCCCCCCTTAATTTTCATTTAACTATTTATTTCTACGGTAAATCGGATTATCCTAGACGAGGCGTTAACTTTGTACAATAGGTAGTGATCGAAGTTCACTTACTTACTTACATAACTAATTACTAAATATTCTGCGAAAAATTTTTAAGCTTCTACCTGTTACCGTTATCAATATGGAGCAAAAACAAGCAAAAAATCACCGTTTGTTGTATGGGAGCCCCCTCAAATATTTTTTTAATTTAATTTAACTATTCATTGTTAAATTAAATTATATTTTGTGCACATTTGAAGCGTCTACCCAAAGGCGCCGGCAGCACGGTGCAAGAGGGTGCACTTGCACCCCCCTGGCAGGAAAGAAAATTCAGAAAAAATACGTATTTTTAGGTCCCATTGGAAACCAAAAGTGCAAAATAATACTATTGATAAATAATTTTATTTGTTTTTTTAATTACCACATAAATCAGCAGTTTAACGGCCTACAAGCCGTATTTAGGTGATTTTGAGTGAAGTTTTACGTAAAAACTATATAAAGACAATTACTCTCAAATTTAAACGTCATGTATTTTGGGTAAACACGATTGGATAAAATTTTCTCGATAGAAAGTTCTCCCAAAAGTTGCTCCAAAATCTCAGTTTTCCTGTTATATATCGGAAACTGCAATTGATGTAATTGTAATTTTTGTTTTATTGTGTCGGTAATAACAATATTCAAAAACGCTGAGAACCGATTTTTGATAACTGGCTTAGTTTTTGAGTAATTAGGTAAAAGGTCGTTTTTCTGTTATATTCTTCCGCGACGCTGCATGTCGCACCTACCAACGTATCCGTGAGAGTGAGAAAGACAAAAATAAATTCAATGAATCCCCTTAATATGTATATTCTCAGACTTTATTTTATTTATAATGTGTAGATACAGCAGCTTTGCACCCCCCTGACTGAAAAACAAGCAAAAAATATCGCGTTTGTTGTATGGCCAACCTTAAATATTTATTTTATTCTATGTTTTAGTATAAATGTTGTTATAGCGGCAACAGAAATACATAATCTGTGAAAATTTCAAGTCTGTAGCTATCACGGTTCGAGAGATACAGCCTGGACAGACGGCCTGGGACGAACGGACAGTCAGACGGACAGACAGCGAAGTCTTAGTAACTATTGTTTTGTTTGTTTGTTTTTAATCAAAAATAGCACAGCCAATTTATATTCGAGTATCTATAGGTAGATTTCTCGAGTATTCGGCCAATCTCCTTTATGTATTTCGCTGGCATTTCTCGAACGCTCGTACGCTTATTTTAGAACGCTCCAAATGGCTGCAAAGCTTTACATTTCAGTCTTCAATCTTCGTCTGGCGTCCCGCAACTACCACTAGTGCAAGATTAATTTTTATTTTTCCAAACAAATCGTTAAATGGGAGACATTTGCCACTACGATGTTTTAAAAAATGAAAAATACGGTCGTTATTTAGTCGCGAATAAGGATTTGGAATGCGGCGAATTGATATTTACAGATACACCTTTTGTTGTGGGACCTAAACCTGGTAAGTATTTTGCGATTTTGAATCACTCACATATGGAATGCTGAGAACATATTTTTTAACATGTCAGGGTGCAAAGGGACCAACTTCCTGACGTATGGTCTAAATTTAGTGAAAGTTTAAAATAAATCATCCAACCAAAACGACTCGCGAAAGTCGCGGATGCAAGTCCTACCTCAATATGAAACGTATTAACTCAGTTTAAAGATATTCTGTTAGGATCCTAACACTAATAACTAATAACTGACAGAGGATTTAGTAGATACTTAAGTACTGCTGGAGTTTTTCTCTTCACTTTACCTACATTTTAGTCCCGGCGGCCGCTGAATCGCAGCCGCAGCCATACTACCTAAGTACTACTTATTCCCACGAAAAGTAGAAGTCATGCTGTGGCCGCTCGGCGCCCCGTGGAGCTTATCGATTTTCTACGATCGCTAGGAAGTCTTGAAGAAAATGTATCTAAGGGGAATGACACATCCATTCGATAGGTTCATCACGGCCCACACTTCACCAGCCCCGTTATCGATAAATAACGGGGCTGGTGAAGTGAGATTACATTCAGATAAGTGTCATTCGTATGTTTCCAACAGACAGTCCGCCACTATGCCTGGGCTGCTACTGCGCGGTGGAGGGCGCGCTGTGCTCGCGCTGCGGCTGGCCGGCGTGCGGCGCGGAGTGCGAGCGCGCGCCGCACCACCAGCCCGAGTGCGAGGTGTTCTCCCGAGCGAAGGTGCGCTTCCAGCCCGTGGACGACTGGACGGCCTGCTCGCCGCAACTAGACTGTATCACGCCGTTGAGGTATGTTTATGATATATCCAACAGACAGTCCGCCACTATGCCTGGGCTGCTACTGCGCGGTGGAGGGCGCGCTGTGCTCGCGCTGCGGCTGGCCGGCGTGCGGCGCGGAGTGCGAGCGCGCGCCGCACCACCAGCCCGAGTGCGAGGTGTTCTCCCGAGCGAAGGTGCGCTTCCAGCCCGTGGACGACTGGACGGCCTGCTCGCCGCAACTAGACTGTATCACGCCGTTGAGGTATGTTTATGATATATCCAACAGACAGTCCGCCACTATGCCTGGGCTGCTACTGCGCGGTGGAGGGCGCGCTGTGCTCGCGCTGCGGCTGGCCGGCGTGCGGCGCGGAGTGCGAGCGCGCGCCGCACCACCAGCCCGAGTGCGAGGTGTTCTCCCGAGCGAAGGTGCGCTTCCAGCCCGTGGACGACTGGACGGCCTGCTCGCCGCAACTAGACTGTATCACGCCGTTGAGGTATGTTTATGATATATCCAACAGACAGTCCGCCACTATGCCTGGGCTGCTACTGCGCGGTGGAGGGCGCGCTGTGCTCGCGCTGCGGCTGGCCGGCGTGCGGCGCGGAGTGCGAGCGCGCGCCGCACCACCAGCCCGAGTGCGAGGTGTTCTCCCGAGCGAAGGTGCGCTTCCAGCCCGTGGACGACTGGACGGCCTGCTCGCCGCAACTAGACTGTATCACGCCGTTGAGGTATGTTTATGATATATCCAACAGACAGTCCGCCACTATGCCTGGGCTGCTACTGCGCGGTGGAGGGCGCGCTGTGCTCGCGCTGCGGCTGGCCGGCGTGCGGCGCGGAGTGCGAGCGCGCGCCGCACCACCAGCCCGAGTGCGAGGTGTTCTCCCGAGCGAAGGTGCGCTTCCAGCCCGTGGACGACTGGACGGCCTGCTCGCCGCAACTAGACTGTATCACGCCGTTGAGGTATGTTTATGATATATCCAACAGACAGTCCGCCACTATGCCTTAGACTCAGACTTTTCTATGAGCATCTGTAACACGGAAAGCACTCCGAGAACTACGCTACGTTTATTGTTGAGTAAGTATTTGAATAAGACGAGCGAAACTAACTGAATTTATATATTGACAGATTGTTCCTAGCAAAAGAGAAGGACCCAGAACGATGGAGCCGGGAGGTGGAGACGATGGAGACGCACACGGAGGAGCGCAAGAAGCGCCCCGAGTGGCAAGCGGACCAGAACAACATCGTCGACTACCTCATCGACAGGTGCAAGCTCGGAGACCGCTGCTCCCGAGACCTGATGACACAGATTTGCGGGATCTTAGAGGTACATAGTTGTATATTTTTTTATGAATATTGATTGTAAAGACAAGAGGAGCAGAGAAAGAACGCTTACGCGATGGACAAAGAACATTATTAAAGCCATTACCTGACTGCTCGAGCATGCTCATTTGAGCATTCACGGCTTTTTTCCCCACAAGATTCCAAGATTATACCACCACCTAGCGAGCCTCAATCTATGTGCTGGCATCATAGATGGTCGCAATTTTCAGACATGAGGCATCGATAAAGACGATGGAGATTCACCATAAATACACTTTTCCATTGCCTTTTAAAGTTCAGACCTTGCATCACACAAGGGGGTCGAGGATTCGTTCAGGCACGCAACTCTGACTTTTCGGAATTGATTGCGAAGAGGAAACCTTACCCCTTAATGGTGAAAGAAAACATAGTAAAGAGACCTGCAACTTGCAAGCTTGGGAGTTCAATATAAAATGTCCTTTATAAAGGTGTAAAGCATGCCAACTCGTACGAATAACGAATTAAGATATTCCTTAACATTCAATGTCAGTATTCTAAAATTAGAACCAAAGCTATAACGAAAGATGAGTTGGGCAGCCTCTCATGGCGTCATTGACCGTATTGAATGCCAAATTTCCTCGCCTTGTAAACTTTGATTGACATGTTGATGAACCACGAAACACAAATCTTCTAACCAGAACGCTATAACAAATATATACGCCTACTATCGCACTGAAACCTCCCTGGCGAAGATGGCGCATGAAAATTCGAGTGTGAGGTCGCGAGTTCCGGTGCAATGTTGCGTAGAAACCAGGGTTGCTTTACCCCTTCTACGTTGGTATGATACCATCTTCGGCTGCATCATTGCTAACCATCAAGTGAGGTCACAGTCAAGTAAAACTATTTTAGCTGGAATTTCGAATTGAGACAGCTTATTATTTACGTAAAAGCTATTTGTTATTCCTGCATACTTACAGAGGCTACAGATCTGTAAATATCATGATTTCCGTGGAAATATGGAAAATCTATTCATTGCTATTGAAATAGGGAAAGGGAATGGGAACGGGAACAGGAATGTTCATACAATAATAGGATACGGTTTATACCAAATTGCCGAACATGACCACAATACGGGCAAATAAGATGACCTTATCTACCTCATAACCTTATCAGTTGGGCCTATAAAATCAAAGTAGTAAGTAATACCATTTATTTTAGGTAAACGCCGTGGAAATCCCCTCGCGTGGTGGTTTCAGCGTACGCGCGGTGTACCCTCGCCTGGCCATCGCCGCGCACAACTGTGTGCCTAACATCGTACACACGATCCTCCATAGTGGTTATGAGTAAGTTTCCAGGTTATACTACTTAATGGGTCTTCTCTGAGAATGGGAGCCTTGGCGTAGCCAGAGTTAACGGCTGGCGCGCCAAAACCTCCAAAATCGGCGGAAAGAGGATGGATACATTCAACCAGCAACACATAAATTAGAGGCAAATTTTTTAGTCCTGACGTGAACTGCATAAAGTTGTGGATAATGATGAAGTGATTTATAAACTGAACTGCAATATTTGACCAGGGTGCAAATAAGAGCAGCGATCCCCATCAAGAACGGCGAGGCGCTGCAGCTGAGCTACACGCACGTGCTGTCGCCCACGCTGGCGCGGCGCGAGCACCTGCTGCAGTCCAAGTTCTTCAGCTGCGACTGCGCGCGCTGCGCCGACCCCGCCGAGCTGGGCACGCACCTCGGCACGCTCAAGTGCAACAAGTGCGACAACGGCGTTATCATGTCCACCGATCCATTGGGTGAGTGGAACGATAGGTGATACACAAGAGCGGCGAGGCGCTGCAGCTCAGCTGCAAGCACGTGCTGTCGCCCACGCTGGCGCGGCGCGAGCACCTACTGCAGTCCAAGTTCTTCACTCGCAGACCTTCGAACTCGACTGCATCTCTCTCCCATATCTCTGATATGATGATGAATTATTTCATTAAATTGGTAAGAAAATCGGCGACCATATCGCCAATCTGTAAAATGCCAGCTCAGTCTTTAGACAATATTCAACATCGTTTAAATGTTAATAAGGCTCTATGGCGAATCAGTTTTAAAGTTTTAAATGGTTCAAAAGCTACTTCAGTAATCGAAAACAGTGCGTAAAAATAAATCAAAGTCATGGCAAGCAGCTAGTCTCCTCGACGCTTCCGGTTACAAGGGGAGTCCCGCAAGGATCTATCCTGAGTCCAATCCTGTTCGCGATGTACACAGCAGATATGATTAACTGCATTACGCACTGTAAATACCACTGCTACGCTGACGATGTCCAGCTATACTATTCATTCCGACCACAGGACGCAGCACAAGCGGTAACTTACATTAATCATGATCTGGAAAAAATATCTCAGTGGTCAGAAACAAATTCACTCACACTTAATCCCAAAAAAACTAAGGTAATGATATTAGGAACAAAACAAAAAATTAGTCAAGTTGAATTACTCAATCCTTCTATTAATATAAGGGGTGAAACAGTGGAAAGGGTTTTTGAGGCACGAAATCTTGGGGTAATTTTCGAGCCATATCTGCACTTCGAAAGCCATGTTAGGAAGGTAGTAAAAAGTTGTTTTTATCGGTTGAAACTTCTATATAAAATGCGCTCTTACCTTAATGTTAATGTTAGAATTCGTTTATGTGAGTCCCTGATATTATCAAAATTAAATTATGCGGACGCTGCATATGGACCTTGCTTGCTCGGTAGGTCCGTCAAGCTTATTCAGAGAGTCCAAAATGCGTGTGCCCGCTTCTGTTTTCACATTCCTCCACGATCCCACGTAAGCCCGTATTTAAACAACGCCGATATGCTGAATATGGAAGCACGGCGGAGACTTCATCTCGCTACCCTTTTGTTCGGAGTGATTTCGACAGGAAAACCTGCTTACCTACGGTCAAGGATAAGGTGGACTCGTGAGAACAGTAAGTACTGCCCAAGGTCTGTCCCTCGGATCTCTTGGCCTTCTCACAGGACCGCCTCGTATAAGGGAGCATTCAAATATGCGGCCTGTAGAATTTGGAATGATTTACCTCCTCCAGCTCGAACATCTATATCTATTTATTATTTTAAAAGAGAAACAAAAAACTACCTATTAGAAAAACAGAAATTATAAGACTTAGTCGCATATTTACCCTTTGTTCTCTTATCTAATTTATCTATATGTATATGTGTATAGTTTTCAGCAATGATGAACTTTGCACTCTGTCTCAGGCTCTAATTAACTATAAGTTACACGGTTTACCGCACTCCCGATCAGCCCGTGACGTCACCTAGGAGGGCTCTGCCTGAAAATCAGCGCTGCAGCACACCGGCTGCAGCATCAAGCTGAGGCAGCGCCCTGTTCAGCCAAATAATTAGATTTAAGTGGTAGGTTCCCGGATATCAGGGAATCAAGGAGATTTATTTTTGATATTTTGCTCCTTGGTTCCCTGAGGTCTGTGGCCCACCTTTTGTATTGAGTTTTTTTTTATAATATTAAGTTACAACTTAAGTTTTTTTGGCTGAATAAAAACTATTTTATTTTTTATTTTTTTTTTTTTTAAAGTAATTCTTGAATGAAACAGACAACGAGGCGCCATGGAGCTGCACGGACAAGAAGTGCCAGTTCAAGACGTCCGCGGGCGCGATGCGCAAGATGCTGGCGGTGGTGCAGGCCGAGGTAGACCAGCTGGACGCGCTGGAGCCCGGCCCGCAGGCCATTGAGATGCGCGAGGCAGCGCTGCGGAAGGTGCGTGGAAATACACGCAGTTTCACTCTTTTTTTTAATTGTATTTTTTTAATTGTGTGTATTGTATGGAAAGCAATAAAAAAGTTCTTCCATTTTAAAGGTTTTTGCCAATCTATACGTGAGATAGTTATGTATTAGAAGCAAAGTCGAACACATAACGCAATTTGTTGTATTTAATGATTAAATATGCGATAAAACCTGTACATGTAATTTCAGTACAAGGCCGTGTTCCACCCGAACCACTACATCCTGGTGGCGATAAAGCACGCGCTGGCGCAGCTGTACGGGCGCGTGGAGGAGTACAGCATCGACGAGCTGCCCGACATCGTGCTGGAGCGCAAGGCGGAGTTCTGTCGCCTCATGCTCAAGATATTCGACGTGATAGCGCCGGGCGAGAGCAGGATGCGAGGCAAGACACTTTCGATTTTTATGCTGTTTATACATCCAGGCGGGCGAAGCGTGTCTGCCTAGCGCTCGTGGTATACAAACAAAGACAATGTATGTATAAAGGCAGATATAGTTATTTTTATCCACGAAAACGCGCCCCACTCTGTCAAAATCGCTTATGTTTCATTCGATTCGTACGGAGTTTGACAGAGTGGGGCGCGTCATCGTGGATTGCAATATTTAAATATACTTACGTACACAATACACATGCTAGTTGCTCGAAACTATAGCATGCTTTAGTGCTACTACGTAAAATCATAGAATGTGATAACCAAATGTGGTTATCATACAGGTATGATGCTGTACGAGCTGCACGCGCCGCTCATGTACCTGGCGCGCAGCGCGTTCAGCGCGGGGCTCATCTCGCAGGAGCAGCTCAAGGAGCGCCTGCAGGAGCCCATCCAGTGCCTCGCCGACGCCGCGCGCATCCTCTCGCGCGAGGACCCGACCAGCCCCGAGGGCGTCACCGGCAACATCGCACAACACTCCATGGAGCAGCTCAAAGCTAGTCTCGACTCCTTGTAGTCACTGACATCCACCCACAGAGCAAGGAATGACTTTACATCCACCGATAGGGGCATTTTTGTTAGTATTGTATGTATGAAAAGTTAATTTGACAAAATTTATAATGGAACACGTCAAATCTAAACACAATCATATACCGCTGACGTGCTTCTGGGTACATATTATGTACTTTTCCAAAAACCATTTTTGATTGCACCTGGGTACGACAGTACCTAAATTTAATGACAAGACATAGGGTGTAAGCCCAGTCCTATCATGCGACTAATGAACTGAAATATAACAACGTGATAACAACTTGTAAAGATATAGAAGTAAGTAAAAGTTTTGATGTTTTTTAAACAACACATACATCATGCAAAAGTTCTAGTACCTACCACAATATTGTATCCAGTGAGCGATAAGTTGCAGTGCTCCTAGTTCAAAAATAACTCAAAAAACTTTGCGCGATATAGAGTAGAGTATGCCTAATAATATTTACTTTTAATTATTGTTATATATTTTATTCATAACTAGCTTTTACCCGCGGCTTCGCCCGCGTGAATTTTAGGGTTTTTACAAATACCGTAGGAGCCAAGGATTTTCTGGGATAAAAAGTAGCATACGCGATAGATAAACAGTCAACTACTACAACAACTAAAACAAACATCGGCTTGGTAGTTTTACTGCTCTTCCCGCTTCCGTCCTTAATCAGTATAGGTTCAACTACGGGGCTCAACTAAAACACACATTGTAAGCGGCGTAAGCGTTAGTTTTCAGTGACCTGCAGTTTAAAAACTATAAATACTTTCAAATTTATTTTGGGCCTTTAGTACAAATTCGCTCTGAAGCAGGAATATGATTGTTCTCCCAAAAACTGCTCCAACATCTACATTTTTCAAATTTTTATCGAAAACTATAATAGATGTAATTGTAATTTTTGTTTTAATGTGTGGTGATAATAATATCCAAAAAACCGCAGAACGAATTTTTGATACCTAGTTTAGTTTTTTAGGGCCGATGTTTCAATCGCCAGATAAACGTTTACTAAGGAATAAATATGACGTTTTAACAGATTTTGTATGGCAATCTTTCAAATTCATTTCTCAGGTAGTCTATCTGGCGATTGAAAAATCGGTCCTTAGAAATTAGATAAAATGTCGTTTTTCGGTAATATTCTGCCGCAACGCTGCATACTAATCTAACCTTACCTAACCTAACCTGGAGCTCTTCCAATTCGCAAACCTATGTAGGTACCCATTTTGACATTTATAGCATTACTATCCCATATCCCATTGCTCATCTAAAACACATAATAGCAAAACAGTAATTAGTTCAGAACCAATATTAGGCACCCATTTTCACGTTTATAGCATTATACTAACTTTTGCTCGCGGCTTCGCTCGCGTGAATTTCGGGCTTTTACAAATACCGTGGGAGCCAAGGATTAACTGGGATAAAAAGTAGCATAATTAAATTGTGTTCAGGACTAATGCTAGGCACCCATATTCACGTTTATAGCATTATAAATGTTACATATTCTATTGCTCAACTAAAACACGCATTGTTAATAGCGAAACAGTTCTAATTTCAGTATCTATATAGGTATCTACCCATTTTCACATTTACAGCATTACTATCCCATATCACATTGCTCATCTAAAACACATATTCAGAACGAATTGTTAATAACTGGCTTAGTTTTTTAGTATTAAGTAAAACGTCGTTTTTCTGATATATTCTTCCGCAACGCTGCATACAAACCTATCCTAACCTAACCTAACCTGGAGTTCTTGCAATTTCAGAAGCGATGTACCCATTTTCACACTTATCGTTATACTTTCCCATATCCCATAGCTTAACTAAAACGAAAATTTTCAATAGCAAAACAGTTATTAGTTTAAAACCTATGTCATATAGGTACCCGTTTTCACAGTCATAATATTATTAACCTGTTGTATATTATTGACTCATCTAAACTCATCTATCTCAACTAAAACAAAAAAGCTTATAGTGAAACAATGGTAAGTCAGAATTTATATATAGGTATTAAATATTACAGTTACATTATTACTAACCCAAAATCACATAGCGAAACAGTGATAAGTTCAAAACCTATTTAGGTACCCATTTTCACATTTATAGCATTATAATCCCATATCCCATTTTTCAACTAAAACACACATTGTTAAAAGCGTACAGTGCTAAGTTCAGAATCTATATGGTGCCTATTTTCACATCTGTAGTGATCAGTAGGTAGTAGTAATATCAGATCTGTAGTATCATTAGCTTTTGCCCACCGCCCTGCCTGTGTCGAATTCGCTTTTAACATCCTGAGGGAAACATGAATTTCCCGTTCCCATTCAATATTTCAACCTTATACCTACTTTCAAAGAAGTTTGCTTTAGCTATCTACCTATAGATGTAGCTATAGATTGCTGTAAAAATTAAGGTTTTTGAATATCCCACGGGAACTATGGATTTTCCCGGGATAAAAAGTACCCTATTATTTAATCCGGACTTCTAACTTTACGTCTGCAAAATTTCAAAGCAATCGGTTCAGTAGTTACGGCGTGAAAGCGGAACAAACATACAAACAAACTCACTTTCCCATTTATAATATTAGTAAGGATAACATGGTAATAGTTAAGAAATAAAATATGAAAATACCTTTTGAGTGTTTTATTTTTCACATAAATAAATTAGAACTTAATCTTCTTAGGTTTCTTAGTCACAGGTTCCTCTGGCACCGACTGCTACTTTGACCAATGTCTTCAATATTGTCATCATTCAGAGTCTGCAACTTGATGGAAGTGCCTTCGTTTTGTTCTTTTACCTGCGAATAAATTGCATCAATTAAGTGGATGGTTAATGGAGCCACTGGAAACCTACAAATATTGGTGACCTTATAATATGATGACCAAAAAGGTCATTGTAAAAGGTTTTGTACTACCATTGGAAACAAATATAAATTAGCCACTCAACACCACAAAAATCGGCGAAACAAGGGTTACTCCATAAAGTAAGTATGTCTGCATTAGGGGATACAATCTTTGAATATAGTGAACCCACTTTCGCATTCACTAATAGACAGCTATGATATAGAGCCTACTCTTCACTCTTCAATTGAATGTAAAGGCTTTGCATTGGTATGAATTACTTACTGTGGGACAATCCTTCCTCAAGTGTGTAACATCTCCACAAAGTTTGCAGCAGCCACCGTTTGGATACAGGCCTTTGGGATTATCTGGACATTGCCTTGCTATGTGACCCTGTAAAATATAATAGAAGCTAAATATTAGTTTTGGTTTTTGATACAGAATACTATATTATATTTGTTATTTATAATTGGTAGGTAATAAGTTGCATATTCAGATGTTTTATTACTAAATCATGCTACAACTGAATAAACAATGAATCAATTTGGAATTATCTACATTTTTTAGCAACTTTTGGTCCCAGGAAAATGCATATGTCGCAGGATTTGGAATAGATCAAACTATACTATAGTTTATCCATAGCTATAGATTGCTATAGCAAACTTCTTCGCTAATAGGTGTAGACAATGAGAAAAAGGGGTAAGAATGGGAATAATAAAACCATTCCATCAGGATTTGATAAAAACCGAAATACACATGAGTGGACAAAAAGTTATAATTTGAATTATGCCTATGAATTACTACATAGGATACTTACAGCCTCCTTACATATGAAACAAGTGGCAAATCGGAACTCTTTATCCCTCTGCACTTTGCATTCAAACTGCCGGTGTTCAGTGGAGCCACATTTGAAGCACACTCCTTCTGCACCAGCACCCGCCATATTATTCTTTAAATCTGGGCAATCAGACAAATTATGGCCACCCTTCCTGCAGTTGTAACATACATCCCTTTTCAATCGTGCAAGGGCTTTCTCAGCTCGCCTCCTCTCTAGCTTCATTGTCCTCTGAACTTCGCTCTTAGGAATTCCCTTTTGTATCATACTTTTCTTCAATTCCTCCAATCTTTCAGCATCTTTTTTCATTATAGGGAAACCATCATATCTTACTAGTTGCACCTCTTTGCTATTGATGATGAGTTTAAAACTTTTGTCATCAATAGGTTTCTTGCGACGGTTCTTATCTTTTCTTTTCTGTGATGGTGATGATTGATTAGGATTCTTCTCATTTGATTCTATCCTTTTTACATCTACACTTGCTTTGTTATCTGTGCTTGTTGCAAAACTGTCATGTTTTTTGTTCTTCTTTTTTTTCTTTTTTGTCTCTGGCTTTTGGCTATGTTCTGAATTATTCTCTTCTTTCTCAGAGTTATTTATAGAGGTATTGGTTTCAGCATCACGATCTCCATTTATTTGTAAGGATTGTTTTAATTTCTTGTTCTTCTTCTTTTTATTCTTATTTGGACTTTGTGTCTCATCTGCATCTTCATTCTGCTCAACTGAGGTTTTTGCTTGCTGTGCATTATAGTCCTCATTTAATGTTTCAGGTTCAATAGAAGCATTGTTTTGGGCTGCATTATTTGATTTCTTTTTTTTGTTTTTCTTTTTAGGATGTTGATTTATTTTCTGATCAATTCCACTGTTTCCATCATTTTGTAAATTTTCTTGTGAGCTTGATACTGCACTTTCTTGATTATTTAACTTTCTTGATTTCTTTTTAATTGAATTGTTTTGAGCTTCAGGAAATTCACACCATGTTGCTTTCCGTTTTTGAGTTTTTTGTTCTTTGAGAAAGTTATTGTAGTTTTCAATTCTTTGTTTTTCTGCCTGAAAAGTGTTATAATGCTTATAATCACACGCTGTTTTCCTTATATATACAAGGTTTTCTAATAAGTCTAGAATAGTTACCAAAATAACATAATAATTCTATGGGTTCATGGAAAACGAGTCAAAATTTTAAAAAGTGCATCATATTATATGTAATAAATTGAATGGGAGTTGGAATACTCTTTACCTCTTCTCGATTTTTGCTTTCTTCGTTCTCCTTCTTCGATTTCAACAATTGCTCTTTCATCACCTCCCATGGTGTACTGTCTTCTGGAGATTTTAGATTAGAGGCTTTAGAGCCTTTTGCCCTAGCAAATCTAGTCATGATTCAAGTATTTTATATAAATCACGTTTTCACTAAAACCATGTTTTTAGTTTAATAATATTGCTGACTGACTGCACGTGTTTTCACGTATTTTTTTCATCATCTGTAATTCAAAGAGGATAGGTATTTTCATTTCATCTGACTTTGACAAATCACAAAATGACAATCAAGGAATTTTATGTAGGTATTATACCTACTAGGTAGGTAGGTACCGTAAAACGGGGTAAATAGGTCCGATCTTCAACTTCAACTGGAAATTAAACCTTCTCGCGCAACAAATAGGGTGTGTTGTGGTACAGTTTTGAATGTCCGGTAAGCTGTTTTAGATGTTAAGTAGCTTTGGATTCTCAAAATATTGCCAGATTTTAAAATATTCACCAAAAACTATGCTGGATTCCAATTTACCCCCGATGGGGTTAATAGGTTCAAGAGAGGGGTTAATAGGAATTTTACTCAGGGCTGTCTATCCAAATCCAATATTTATCCAAAGTAAGTACCTACCTACCTAATTTAAAAAAAGTTTCAGTTTATTTAATCTAATCATGCTGCTTAACTTATTTTATGTGTGTATACTGTAGGTAGGTATAATTAAAATAAAAACTTTTTGAGATCAAGTTTTTATTGTAGCTAGGGTACATAATACAAGTAGCAAAAATATGGCATTGAGCTAGAAAAACAGTATTATAATCAGTCTATTCCTTATTTATTTATGGCCTTCTCTTTGGAATAGCTTATACAAAATTACTATTAAATGTTTAGCTTACAAGTTACTTAAATAAAAAAATGAAGTACTTTATGTAACGCTTAGCGCCTGGCTTGGGTGTGTAGTTACGAGGCATTCTGAAAAAAAAACATTAAGACATTATAATGTTTTTCAAGAAAATAGTTGTTCTATTTGAATACAATGCTTCACTCAATGAAGAATAAAATTAATAATTTAGATTATATCAATCATTATTCATAACAGATTCAATTCATTAATCATGATTAAAAAAAACAGTAGCGCCATCTGTCAAAATTCTACAGGTGGCTGCTGAGCGAACGGTGGCCTGACTGTTGGTGGCAAATCAAGCATTTTTGGCACCCATAAACTGGCGATATTTACTTAAATATTCATTTTTTTTTATTGTGTATATTGTAAATATTAATGGTTTACGGCCAAAAGAGTTTTTAATAAATAGTTTTTAACTTTAATAAGTTTAATAGTAATAGTTTTTAACTTTAATAAGTTTAATAGTAATCGTTTTTAACTTTAATAAATTTATAAGTAAAATTAACTTTAATTAAGTATTATAGTAATTAAACTTTGGTTTTTGACAACCCTATTTCATGATTCCTATTTACCTCTTGTTCGTACCAAATAGCCCCCGTGCTGTTCCAATTAGGCCTGTTGATGTGCCTATTTCCCCCCTTCGCGTTCCTTTTATCCCCAAAATGACCTTAAAACGAGCATTCATCTAAAATTAAGGTTTACGATGAAATTACGCAATTATTTGCTTACCTCTTAATGTTCCTTCAAATTTCAATCCACTATTATTATAATAATTAAATCAATTTCAACACTTCCTCATTAGAACACATCAAAAACTTAAAGTTAAAAACAACAAATTTCACGTGTCCACGACGACCTCACTTTCAACGCGATTTTTTAATATAACCATAGATAAATATGTGTATATACCTGAATATAACCTGATTGGCTAGTTTAAAACTGGTTAGTCTTACCAGTAGCAAAAATAATAAGCTCGTTCAAAAATAAAAAACAATTGATCTCTCATGCTTAGGATGAGAAAAAACAGGACAGTTTAGAAAGTCAGAAATTTATTCCTATTTACCCCGCCGTTCCTAGTATCCCCGTTTTACGGTACTCTCTCGAACTTCTCTCGAATGAATGTCAATGGTGAGCAATGGGTACTCCTCAGACCACAGAGCAAGGAATGACTTTTATGTGCCTCAGACAATGTTCTCAGATCACATCATAGCATATCGTTGTGACTTTGTCATTAATTTTGTGACTATGAGATATTAGGTGATCATTGACCTCAATTTGTGACTTTTGTGATGAACTTTCTCTGTGAAACAGAGAACCACAGTAGCCCGTCACAAACAGACGCGGCCTGTGGTGGCGGCTGCGGTAGCGGCTTGTTTTGTAGTATCAAAGTCTATAGAACTATTCAAATCTACGCGGCCTGTGACGGAAAGCGCGGCCAGCTGCGATCGCAAGCCACGCCCACTCCCCACTCCCCGTCGGTGTGTGCTCTCGCGCGGCCACCAAGCGGCCAGTTGCAATTTTTTACAAGAAGCCGCGCGCGCGCGGCCCATAGTTGGTTTTATGCAAAATGACGTCGTCAGAAAACTTTAAGCCTGTCACAAACAGACGCGGCCTGCGGTGGCGGCCTAACGCAGGCCGCGGCTAGCCGCCGCAAACACACACACCACCGCGGTCGCGGTCTCGGCTATCCCTATAGTGTTAGTAGTCTATGGTCTCGGCTTGGAGCGCGATTTTTGGAAATCGCCAAATTTGCTGACTACTTTTATTCATTAATTTAAAATAAAATGGTTTGCTAACAGATATAATATTATGTATTTATGATTTTTATTTGCGTACTTACCATCACTTTCACCAACTATTTCGGCAATATTGTCCCAGATTTTATTTTTAACTCTATTGATTTTATAATCAGCGTGAGCTGTATCATACAACACTGGATAATTCCGCAAAGTGTCTATTAAAATTTCAGTAATGTTTTTTCTGACGACGTCATTTTGCTTAAAACTAACTATGGGCCGCGCGGCTTCTTGTAAAAAATTGCAACTGGCCGCTTGGTGGCCGCGCGAGAGCATGAGAGCATTGGATCATTCATCTGAGGAGCATACACCGACGGGGAGTGGTGAGTGGGCGGGGCTTGCGGTCGCGGCTGGCCGCACTTTCATAGCGTCACAGGCCGCATAGTTTTGAACCACAGATTTGAACAGTTCTATAGACTTCGATACTACAAAACAAGCCGCTACCGCAGCCGCCACCGCAGGCCGCGTCTGTTTGTGACAGGCTTTACTGAAATTTTAATAGACACTGTGCGGAATTATCCAGTGTTGTATGATACAAACACAGATTTAGATACAAATCACGCTGATTATAAAAACAATAGACTAAAAATAAAATCTGGGACTACATTGCCGAAAAAGTTGGCGAAAGTGATGGTAATTACGCAAATAAAAATCATAAATACCTACATAATATATCTGTTAGCAAACCATTTTATTTTAAATTAATGAATAAAAGTAGTCAGCAAATTTGGCGATTTTAAGAAATGGCGCTCCAAGCCGAGACCATAGACTACTAATACTATAAGGATAGCCGCGACCGCGACCGCGGTGGTGTGTGTATGTGGCGGCTAAAGCCGCGGCCCGCGGTAGGCCGCCACCGCAGGCCGCGTCTGTTTGTGACAGGCAGGCTTAAAGCTGAGAATAGCTCAATGGCTGAGAACATCATTTGCTGTCAAAAGGTTTCATTCGATTCAAGTGAATTCAATGCTCTTTTCATGGCTTTCAGTTGTGCCAAGCGGGCACAGATTGCTTCTTGCTTCGAAAGGTTTCAAAAACTCTCGAGTCCAATGAGATATCATCAATGACAATGACGAAGTACATACTGAGGTACATACGCTATCAATAGATTTCATGCTTGAGATAACATTTGTTTCCGTGTGTTCAAATGGATTAATTACTCCATATTATAATATATATAGCTCGATTACCACTGACTCACTCACTCACTGACTCACTCATTGACATAATTGTTCTCCAAGAAGGAGACTGAAAACGATATAATGATGTATGGAGGATGTGTTCGGGTGCGGGATTCGAGTAGGGAAAAATTATGACATTTCAGAAAAACAAGATGGCGGCCGACGTGATTTCTGTAACTTTTTTGTTTTCCAACCGATTTCGTTCAAACTCGCAACGATTGTAGATATTAGTAAACAATTAATAGAAAAAATGGAAAATTTTGGAAAAACAAGATGGCGGCCGAGATTTTCGCAAAATTTTCTCCTGTAAAATTTTGTATGAAAAAATTTTTTTTCACAAACACTTTCGTAAAGAGGACAACTATTTCTTTCGGGGACAGTATGGAGAGAGCTGATGATTGAGGATCTCGGAGACGGGTGAAGAGCACGCTAAAGGTATTGGAGATAGGTGGGGGGTGCTCGACCAAAAGTCATTTGAAACCTCGTCCAATTACCAATGAGCTGAAAAAAAATTCAAAATGGCGGAAAAAACATGGCCGCCATACAAATTTTGTTGGTCTCTATCTCGGACGGTATGACAGTTGGAAAAGTGGTTTCATAGCAAAAGATGATCGAAATGGGGATATCTATTTAGTGACAAGAAAAAAAATTCAAAATGGCGGAATTTTTTTTTTCATAAAAAATGTATGGCAGAGACCTTGAAGGGGACGGAAAACGATAATATGATGTTTATAGGATGTGTTTGGGTACGGGATTCGAGTAGGGGGAAAATATAACATTTCCGAAAAACAAGATGGCGGCCGACGTGATTTCTGTAACTTTTTTGTTTTCCAATCAATTTCTTTCAAACTCGCAAAGATTGTAGATATTAGTAAACGATTAATAGGAAAAATGGAAAATTTTAGAAAAACAAGATGGCGGCCGAGATTTTCGCAAAATTTTCTCCTGTAAAATTTTGTATGAAAAATTTTTTTTTCACAAACACTTTTGTAAAGAAGAGAACTATTTCTATCGGAGACAGTATGGAGAGAGCTGATGATTGAGGATCTTGGAGACGGGTGAAGAGCACGCTAAAGGTATTGGAGATAGGTGGGGGGTGCTCGACCAAATGTCATTTGAAACCTCGTCCAATTACCAATGAGCTGAAAAAAAATTCAAAATGGCGGAAAAAACATGGCCGCCATACAAATTTTGTTGGTCTCTATCTCGGAGGCTATGACAGTTTGAAAAGTGGTTTCATAGCAAAAGATGATCGAAATGGGGATATCTATTTAGTGATAAGAAAAAAAATTCAAAATGGCGGAACATTTTTTTTCATACTAAATTGTATGGCGATTGTTTTGCTAAATCCGAGTATGAGCGACCACGTAAATTGCTACAAGCAGTTACGCGGTCCGCTTTAGCGGGCCGCGCCCCCACGCGAAAAACTAGTTATAATATATATAGCTCGATTACCACTGACTCACTCACTCACTGACTCACTCATTGACATAATTGTTCTCCAAGAAGGAGACTGAAAACGATATAATGATGTATGGAGGATGTGTTCGGGTGCGGGATTCGAGTAGGGAAAAATTATGACATTTCAGAAAAACAAGATGGCGGCCGACGTGATTTCTGTAACTTTTTTGTTTTCCAACCGATTTCGTTCAAACTCGCAACGATTGTAGATATTAGTAAACAATTAATAGAAAAAATGGAAAATTTTGGAAAAACAAGATGGCGGCCGAGATTTTCGCAAAATTTTCTCCTGTAAAATTTTGTATGAAAAAATTTTTTTTCACAAACACTTTCGTAAAGAGGACAACTATTTCTTTCGGGGACAGTATGGAGAGAGCTGATGATTGAGGATCTCGGAGACGGGTGAAGAGCACGCTAAAGGTATTGGAGATAGGTGGGGGGTGCTCGACCAAAAGTCATTTGAAACCTCGTCCAATTACCAATGAGCTGAAAAAAAATTCAAAATGGCGGAAAAAACATGGCCGCCATACAAATTTTGTTGGTCTCTATCTCGGACGGTATGACAGTTGGAAAAGTGGTTTCATAGCAAAAGATGATCGAAATGGGGATATCTATTTAGTGACAAGAAAAAAAATTCAAAATGGCGGAATTTTTTTTTTCATAAAAAATGTATGGCAGAGACCTTGAAGGGGACGGAAAACGATAATATGATGTTTATAGGATGTGTTTGGGTACGGGATTCGAGTAGGGGGAAAATATAACATTTCCGAAAAACAAGATGGCGGCCGACGTGATTTCTGTAACTTTTTTGTTTTCCAATCAATTTCTTTCAAACTCGCAAAGATTGTAGATATTAGTAAACGATTAATAGGAAAAATGGAAAATTTTAGAAAAACAAGATGGCGGCCGAGATTTTCGCAAAATTTTCTCCTGTAAAATTTTGTATGAAAAATTTTTTTTTCACAAACACTTTTGTAAAGAAGAGAACTATTTCTATCGGAGACAGTATGGAGAGAGCTGATGATTGAGGATCTTGGAGACGGGTGAAGAGCACGCTAAAGGTATTGGAGATAGGTGGGGGGTGCTCGACCAAATGTCATTTGAAACCTCGTCCAATTACCAATGAGCTGAAAAAAAATTCAAAATGGCGGAAAAAACATGGCCGCCATACAAATTTTGTTGGTCTCTATCTCGGAGGGTATGACAGTTGGAAAAGTGGTTTCAAAGCAAAAGATGATCGAAATGGGGATATCTATTTAGTGACAAGAAAAAAAATTCAAAATGGCGGATTTTTTTTTCATACTAAATTGTATGGCGATTGGGTACCACCTACCTACTAATTTTTGCTAAATCCGAGTATTAGCGACCACGTAAATTGCTACAAGCAGTTACGCGGTCCGCTTTAGCGGGCCGCGCCCTCACGCGAAAAACTAGTTACTATATATATAGCTGCTTGTGCTGATTGGCCACTGACTGACTCACTGACTGATTGATCACCTCTCCTGAACAATTATGTATGAAATTTTTTTTTTTCGTGAATGAGATCGTATAGAAGAAAAAAATTCATTCGGAGGAAAAATACGGAGAGAGCTGATGATTGAGGATTTCAAAGACGGGTGAAGAGCACGGCCAGGGTATAGAAAATAAGTGGGGGGTGCTCGACCAAATGTCATTCGAAACGTCATCCAATTGGCAGTGAGCTGAAAAAAAATTCAAAATGGCGGATTCAAAATGGCCGCCAAACGAATTTCGTCAATATCTCGAAGAGTATAAAAGATGGAAGAACGGTTTCTTGACAAGAAGTGATCAGGACCCAAAGGTCTATTCGATGGATGAAAAAAAAATTCAAAATGGCGGAATTTATTTTTTCATAGAAAATGTATGACGAATGTTGAAGAGACGAAAAGTTGAAAACTTTGCAAGTGTATGATGTGGTTCTTCAGAGAACTTCCAGAGAATAATATGAAATGTGATGATGATTGAGGGTTTCTAAGACGGTCGAGGAGCACGGGCAAGGTATTATAGTTAGGTGGGGACTGCGCAAACAAAAAATACTCGGAACCTCATGCAATTGGCAGTGAGCTGAAAAAAAACCAAAATGGCGGATTCAAGATGGCTGCCAAACGAATTTCGCCAATACCTTGAAGAGTATAAAAGATGGAAGAGTGGTTTCTTGACAAGAGTTGATCAGGACTCAAAGTTCAACACGATGGATAGAAAAAAGATTCAAAATGGCGGACCTTATAGTTTCATAGAAAATGTATAGCGAAAATTAAAGGCTGTCGGTGATGATATTTTTATAGGCGGGAAGACAGCACGCGGGCCACATGTGGCCCGCGCCCCCACGCGCCCTACTAGTTAATATATATTAATTATTATTAATTTTAATTAATATATATATAGCTACTCGTGCTGATTGGCCACTGACTGACTGATTGATCACCTCTCCTGAACAATTTTGTATGAAAAAATTTTTTTTCAAGGATGGTGTCGTATAGAGGGGAAAAATTCATGAGGAGGAAAAATACGGAGAGAGCTGATGATTGAGGATTCCGGAGACGGGTGAAGAGCACGGCTAGGGTATCAAAGCTAGGTAGGGGGTGCTCGACCAAATGTTATTCGAAATGTCAAACAATTGCCAGTGAGCTGAAAAAAATTTCAAAATGGCGGATTCAAAATGGCCGCCATTTGAATTCCGTCGATATCTCGGAAAGTATAAAAGATGGAAGAGTAGTTTCTCGACAAGAAGTGATCAGCACTTGAAGGTCTATTTGACGGATAGAAAAAAAAATTCAAAATGGCGGAATTTATTTTTTCATAGAAAATGTATGGGGAATTTTGAAGGGATTTTTTATGGGCGGGAAGACAGCACGCGAGCCACATGTGGCCCGCGCCTCCACGCACCCTACTAGTTACTATATATATAGCTACTCGTGCTGATTCACTGATTGACTGACTGACTCACTCATTGATCACCTCTCCTGAACAATTTTGTATGAAAAATTTTTTTTTCATGGATGGGGTCGTATAGAAGAAAAAAATTCATTCGGAGGAAAAATACGGAGAGAGCTGATGATTGAGGATTTCGGAGACCGGTGAAGAGCACGGGGAGGGTATTCAAGATAGGTGGGGGGTGCTCAACCAAATGTCATTCGAAACGTCATCCAATTGGCAGGGAGCTGAAAAAAATTTCAAAATGGCGGATTCAAAATGGCCGCCATTGGAATTTCGTCGATATCTCGGAAAGTATTAAAGATGGAAGAACGGTTTCTTGACAAGAGTTGATCAAGATCCGAAGGTCTATACGATGGATAGAAAAAAAATTCAAAATGGCGGATTTTTTTTAGCAAAGAAAATGTATGGCGAATGTTGAAGAGATTTAAAGTTGGAAGCCAAATATGGGGGAAGACAGCACGCGGGCCACATGTGGCCCGCGCCCCCACGCACCCTACTAGTTCAATATATAGGTACTCGGAGTCAATTACTTGACATCACCTTGACATCGACAGCAAAACAAGTTGTTTCTAAAAGTTGGCAACTATTAATCAACCGGCTCTGCCCGCCAAATTCAAATTTAATTTAGTTTTTACGAAAACCCAATCCTCAAGGCTCATTTGTAAGCTAATTGACGAAATAAGCTTCTTTCTCAGACTATGTACATTAAATAATTCTTTTTAACCGACTTCAAAACAGGGAGGAGGTTCTCAATACGTCGTGATCTTTAGTTTTTAGGGTTCCGTACCAAAATGGTAAAATGGAACCCTTATGGTGCGACTTTCTCCGTCTGTCTGTCCGTCTGTCTGTCCGTCACACTCGATTATTTCAGTAACTACCGGAGCTATCGATATGAAATTTGGAATAGTTGTGTATATTAGTGGCCCAATGACACTGGAATAAAAAAAAATGGAAATTATTTTTGTTCTTATTTAAAAAGGGGGGAAAATCGGAGGGTTGAAATTTAAAAGTGAGATAATACTGTACTGTGTGGGGTATCATATGAAAGGGTTTACATAATTAAAAATCGGTTTTAGAATGTACAAAACATTCTAAAACCGATATTTAATTATTTTTAGTCATGATAGTTTTTGATTTATCGGAGAAAATGTCTAAAAAAATACCGTTCCCCCCCTTATCTCCGGAGTTTACCAATCGAAAAATCTCAAATAATTATGGTCAATAGGAATTTATGTATATTTTACAGGAAAACTATACGTAAATGCTCTAACTAGCATAGTTTTTTGATTTTAACAATAAACCTCTACAAACAAAGTTAGTTTTGCGGTTCATTAACAAAGGTAATTATTACCGTTTTACATCTTTGGTCGTTACAGTTTTGGTCGTGTTACATCTACATTAGTACGAACGAATCTTAAAAGTACCTAGCTATAACTACCTAAGCTTATTTAATGTAGTACGGAACCCTCGGTGCGAGGGTCCAACTCGCACTTGGCCGGTTTTTGTTTTATGTATGTTCACCGATTATATTTTATTGAAATGCTACAATGAAACTTATCGTTACTTGGATGGTGCCATGAATACTGGCTGCATTTCTTGTAGGCCTGTAACAGTTAAATTGAGGCATAGAGGCACAGAAATGTTGCAGACTTCGGTAACACACTGGAGTAAACATTGCTTCGAATCTGAGAAACTGCAATGATCTATGGGGAATCTAACCAATATGAAGAAAATTAGTATTTTTGAGCAATTTTTTAAAACATGTAGAGCAACTATTTGCAAAAAACTACATAAAATTTGAATTTTAATCTCCCTTACTGACTTCTTAGTTGGGAGTGGGGCGCGAACATTCAAAATTTAGTTTCTGCAAAAAGTGGTCTAATTATACATCGTAGGCTTACCTACTTATGGCAAAGAGTTTTGCGAGCAAAACATTTATGCATCTACACGTTTTTATTGAAACTTTGCTCATAAATCCTCTTTTAAATCTGGGAAACTGTTGAAAATAACTACTATACAATTTATTTATCATAATGTAAAGAACGATTATGTAGGTATAAATGCTAAGGAAAGGAAGAATTGATTGCAAACATTATTATCATTTCTTTTTATTTGGACACAGTTTTGCTTCTATTAATTTCACCCAGTTGTCGTATTGTACATTATCTTCTTCGTTTAACTCATCACAAAACTTATCGATTTCTTCATCTGCAGGTTCTTCCTCGTCGGATCCGTTCGAATTTGCATTTTTACTATTACTTTTACTATCTGCTTCGTTTTCAGAAACTTCTTTTCCATCATCATTATCATCTGTAAAAATTATTTTTTTGTTCTGTTTAACTTTTTTCTTTTCTATAGTTTTTGTTTTACAATTTGTGCTTTGGTTCTGGATTCCCTTAAGTTTCGGTTTGACATTGTCTTCATTGCTTTTTTTAACTAATGATATTTTAGAGTCCTCATCATTGTCAAACACAATTTTCTTATTTTTTCCATTGCCTCGTATTTCTTTATAACTAGACGTCTCGTCTGTATCGGTATCATTTATTGCTGTTTTATTTTCCGATCTTAATTTCTTTGATTTAACAACTTCATTTTCGATTCTTCCTGCTTTATTTCTTTTGCCCATGTTACTGTAATAAGAATTATTAACGTTAGTAACATTATTGTTTCTTAAATATATTTCGTTACGTAAAAATGGTTAAAAACATTCATATAATACTTAATTTTGGTTCCCGATAGCACTAAATCTGGGAAACTGCAGATAATAATGATGTTTCGGATACTGATGTAAGTACCCTATTTGCGAAAAACTAGATTAAATTTGAATTTCGAAATGCCGAAACTGCGCTTGGGCCGAAACCCCTTCAGGAGGAATATATTTTGTTTTTCTGAAACGAATGTTATGAATCATTCACCAGTACTAAGTTCAGGAGTAGGATCTCTGTGTTGACCGTCGAAAGTAGCCGACAGAACGCGACAAACAGAGTAGCACTGTGATAGAAAAAAGTTGTACGACGAAATTAAGAATGTCGAGAAAGTACTTGCTCTTAATCGGCAACGTTGGTCAAGTGCTATGTTGACTTTCTTTCTTCCTGGCCTTTTCCCACGTTATGTGGGACAACATGTTTTATCCTTGCATTCGCTCCTATCAGCCGTCAACTCGCAATCCACTCCTTTCACACGCATATCTTCTTTCACGTAATCCACCCATCTCTTCTTCGGTCTTCCTCGACTTCTTCGTCCCTGCACATGCATACTCATCGTTCTTTTAGTGACATGACTTTCATCCCTCCGCATAACATGTCCATACCACGCTAACCTTTTACTCCTTATATTTTCTGTTATTGGCGCAACTTTCCAACTTCCCCTTATGTACTCGTTCCTTATCCTATCCATTCTCGTCACACCACACATCCATCTCAACAGTCGCATTTCGGTCGCATGCACTCTTCTTTCATCTGTCCCTTTTACCGCCCAACACTCTGGATCCATACAACACGTTACACGAGTCACGACAGGTCTGATGACCGTCTTATAAATTTTCCTGCATAAAAGATGGCCTACTACCTATTACCCGCCCAAAGCCGGTGTGCAGCATAGAAAATTATAAAATGTTTTTTGAGGAAGGAGCACGTAGCCACAAATGGGGACAAAAAATCGAATCAAATGAAACATAAGCGATTTTGATAGAGTGGGGCGCGTCTTTGTGGATTGAAATATCTATACGTAGCTTTAGTTTCACATAATAAGCTTCAGGGCAGTGGGTTATCGTTACTAACTTCTTATGTAGAAAGAAAAAATATGTTTATTCTGGGTAGTTTGCCAATTCTGGACTTAGTTCAGGGCGAAGTTTATATTAATTTAAATCATATAAATCTTATTTATGATTAAAAATAGGTTCAACTAATTTTATAAAAAACTGACAACACAGTCACGCTCACGACTCACATCGAATATAACTTGTGTGCTACTTAGTTACTACTATGAGTTACTATACATATTCTATTATATTCTATTTTGATTAGGGCTGATTTTTCAATCGCCAGATAAACGTTAATAAATATGACGTTTGGACAGATTTTGTATGGCATATGTTTCAAATTTATTCCTCAGATAGTTTATCTGGCGATTGAAAAATCGGTCCTTATACGATATTGCAGTGTACCTACAATTTTTTTTTGGTTCATGGATTTATACATATTATAAATTATAATGTACTTCCACAAAGTAACACCTGGATCTAATTCAAATAAATCGAAAGCTTTACCTCAGTGTCTGATATATAGTAAGGTGAGGTGATCATAAAATTTAGGTTCTTATGGTTTGTTTATAAACATTTCTACGGATCGATTAAACAACGGATTTAGACGGTTTAACATACAAACTATCTTCTAAAGAACGTTGAAACATCGTTTCGATATAATCTCTACACGTAAAGATTTGTAGAGATTAAAATAATATTTGGTTCACATTTGGCAAAATTTCAACGTTCGTTTCGTATTTTTATGACAGTTGGAGGGGATTTGGAATTATAAATTATTATCATCTGACAGTTTAAATAAATGAATGTTTTTAAATCAAAATCTGCAAAACAGCAACTTTTCAGGCGGAAACTAATTAAAATTATATTAGGTACTTACATATGAAATTGGCGTTTTGTCGTACTGGCCACTTTGATCTCAAATATCTCTTCTTTGGTTAGATATTCCAATTTCAAATTTATACAGCTATTTACTCATGCTTTTGTGTTTTGAAAATCGTAATTCATTTGTTTTTTTCTCTTTTGGTTTTTTTTTTGCGCCACTCTGTTTACAAAATGGAAAACTTGAAATATCGCGTTATTTACGAGTACGAGTTCCATCGTGGCACCAGTGCTGCAGAAACGGCTCGAAGGATTAATGATGTGTACGGCGAGGGTGTCGCAAAAGAAAACACAGTGCGTTTTTGGTTCCAACGTTTTCGTTCTGGAAATTTCGACCTGCAGAACAAGCCCCGTGGACGGCCGGAGACCAAGCTTGACATTGAAGAATTGAAGGTTATTGTGGAAGCGGATCCATCGCAAACCACGTCCGAGCTAGCTGCAGGCTGCGGTGTTAGTGATAAAACTGTTTTAGTTCACTTGAAGCAAATTGGGAAGGTGAAAAAGCTTGAAAGGTGGGTACCTCATGAATTGAGTGCAGCAAACCGACAAACGCGCGTAGACTGCTGTGTTACATTACTCAACCGGCACAGTAATGAAGGGATTTTAAATCGAATCATTACCTGTGATGAAAAATGGATCCTGTATGATAATCGGGAACGCTCATCGCAACGGTTGAACCCTGGTGAACCAGCCAAATCCTGCCCCAAACGAAAATTGACTCAAAAAAAATTACTTGTGAGCGTTTGGTGGACTAGCGCCGGCGTAGTTCACTACAGCTTTCTTAAATCTGGCCAGACGATTACGGCGGATATCTATTGTCAGCAACTGCAATCCATGATGGAAAAGCTAGCTGCTAAACAACCGAGGCTGGTCAATCGTTCTAGGCCACTGCTGCTTCAGGACAACGCTAGACCACACACTGCGCAACAGACGGCTACCAAATTAGAGGAGCTTCAATTGGAATGCCTAAAACATCCACCTTACTCCCCGGACCTTGCTACATCAGATTACCATTTTTTTCGGAATTTGGATTACTTCTTACAAGGGAAAAAATTTAACTCCGATGAGGCAGTCCAAAGCGCTTTCAAAGATTTTATTGATTCCCGTCCGAATGGCTTTATTAGTAAAGGGATCAATGAACTACCTATAAGGTGGCAAAAGTGCATAGATAGCAATGGTACATACTTTGATTAAATATATATATTATATTAAAAAAAAATCGACTTTATGTTCTCCCCATACAAAACGCCAATTTCATATGTAAGGACCTAATATTAAGACTTAAAAGGCTTTTAAAATGACAAAGTAATGTAATACTTTAAAAATTAATCCGAGAATATTTTGTTACTAGCTTAGGTCACTTCTAAGCAAAGATTCTTACATGTGAAGATAAATTATGATTGTAAACCTGCTCCTTTTTTCGAAGTCGATTATAAAGAGCAAGGGCCGAGTTATTTGATTGATCTTCTCGGTGCAATACAGCTTTCCTAACGTTGCGGTAGAGTCTGACTGTCTGAAATTTCTTAAGTGCCTGTAAATTTGGCCTATGTGAAAGTATACACATTTTGATTTTGATTTTACTTTAAAATGCGCCACGTCTCAGTCCATCCTTTAAGATAAAACGTGTCAAATTGCAATTAAATAATCATTTGTATACCTACGAATAACGGTTATTACTTCTGACAAGACAAGAACGCGGACTAAAAATACGATGACACAATGGATAAATAGCCTGTAATGATTAATGACTTCTAGTAATTGGTGGGACGGATGAGTAAACGGTGCACATCTCGTAATTCGTATAACGTATTCGTATTCGTGACCTTGCGAGAATTATTAGAATTTCCTCTTGCCATTTAACATGTCAAATGCAGGTCAGTTTTAAAGTTTGGATACCATAGAGATACCCTATAAAAGGGCATCATTTTGCCATAGATTGATATGGTCGCGGACTTCGAGAAGCTCTAGTAGAAGTCTTGACCAGCCAGGGATTTTCTAGACCTCCAGGTACCTATCGGTGACTTGACAGATGTCAAGTAAATATTTTGAAAGTGGTCTTCAAGAAAAAGAATTCAGAACATCTAAGGATAAATTCGAGAACTAGAAGAGTCAGGTAATTTATAACTCCCACTGTGCAAATATTAATGAGCATACGGGGAGGCGGTTTTGTAAAACCACATACCTGCATTAAAAATGTAAATGAGAACACTTAAGCAGGAAATTACCATATGTAAGTAATACTTAAGTAAATAGCTAACTAAACGTTGTGGGAGACCATCGCAAGAAAAATATAGGTTTCCTTCAAACGACCCAATTTATAGAATAAATAAAACTTTCAATAACTTAATCAAATTTTCCCTGTTATCACTAAATAAACAAACAAGTGACAAGAGGATTTATTGACTTTGTTAGTAATAAGTTTCAATAGCGGTGTGATAAACATATCGGCCACTCGACGCGATACGAAATACACACTAGTTTTACGTAACACGAGAGAGACGGGCGTAGTGCCACCGAGCGTCACTGCGGCCACGGACAGTCGGCCACCCGCCTCCCACTCGCCTCGCTGTCGGCTGCACCAACGCCGCAGTGATCGGAGCTTCCTATCAAGTGCCGCGGAACGTAAACAATCACCGCGAAAACGGAAAATTAAAACTAAAGCCACATTTCATAAATCCAATAACAATATGGCAGAAAAACAATACATTTTGGGAATGGACATCGGCACGACTTCAGTGAAAGTTTGCGTATTCGATCCCGACACCAAGGAAATAATCGCGAAACAAAATAAGGACACCGCGGCGAACATCCCCAGCGATCAGGGCATCGAAGGAAACAAGCAGGATGTTCCCAAAATAGTGTCTGCCGTTCATTACTGTGTGTCGAGGCTGCCTAGAGATGTTTTACGGCATGTCAAGAAGATTGGTGTCTGCGGCCAAATGCACGGTGTTGTTTTGTGGAAAAACAGGTTTGTTATTAGATATTAATGCATGGATCGATTAAGACGATACTAGAATTTTTAATGCGTAAAATTAATATTCTCTGTCATTTACAGGGCTTGGGAAAAGGTAGAAAAAGAAGGCATCGTTATAAGATTCGAGGCTACACGTGAAAAAATGTCTGCATTGTACACATGGCAGGACACAAGATGTAAGCCAGAATTTCTGGATACTCTTCCAAAGCCCGATTCACACCTGCAATGCTATTCTGGATATGGTTGTGCCACCTTGTTATGGATGCTCAAACACAAGCCAGAGAAACTAAAGAGTTTTACTTGCTCTGCCACAGTTCAAGACTTTGTTGTAGCAATGTTATGTGACCTAGAATGTCCAATAACATCAGATCAAAATGCTGCCAGCTGGGGCTACTTTAACACAGAGACTAATGAGTGGAATGTCGAGATATTGAAATCAATTGACTTTCCAGTTAACCTCTTGCCTAAGGTATTAAAGAGTGCACAAATTGCAGGAGTGTTGAGCAGTTCTTGGAATGGTATCCCTGAGGGGACACCAGTAGGTGTGGCGATGGGTGATCTCCAGTGTTCAATTATTGCCACGCTTGAAAATAAGCAGGATGCAGTACTAAACATATCTACCTCAGCTCAGCTTGCCATTGTAGCTGATAGGATAAGTGATTTAGGATGTAAGACAATTGAGCACTTGCCATACTTTGACGATTCTTATTTAGTTGTTGCTGCATCTTTGAATGGGGGAAATGTACTTGCTACTTTTGTGAAAATGCTTCAGCAATGGATGTTGGAGTTTGGATTCCCTTTACCTCAATCTAAAGTATGGGAAAAACTCATAGCCCTCGGGTTAGCTGCCCCAGAAGGGACAAATATGAAAATAAGCCCCTTACTGTTGGGTGAAAGGCATTCCCCAACTGCTAAAGCTTCAGTAGAGAACATAGATTTGTCTAATATACAGTTAGGGCATGTATTCAGATCTTTATGTGACAGTCTCATTGAAAATTTGCATTGTATGATGCCAAAAGAAATTTTGAGAAATTTTCACATAAAGAGAATAGTTGGGAATGGGTCAGGGCTATCCAGGAATGCTGTATTGCAGAGGGCAGTGGAGCACTACTACAGCTTGCCTTTAGAGTTTACCTCTGGTGGTGACGCGGCCAAGGGAGCAGCTATAGCTATCATCAAAGCTTAGTTTTAATAAAAGGTGATATGATTTAGTGAAATGTATGTAATCATAGTAGTTAAATGATTTTTTATTAACTAACTATTCCTTTTGTTTGTAAGCTTATCTACATGGAGATTGCTTTTTATTTTATTTTAACTTGTTTGGCTATGTCGATTCAGAGTAATCTATTACCAATTTTAGCGACATCAGTATAGTGGTTGTGGAATTAACCATTGTTTCTTTCTTTCATTTTAACTGCATATTTAATTTAATGTTGTATATTATTAAAGTATGAATTTACAGAAAATGTTTATATTTTTCTTCCTGCCCCATACCACATCATGGCACATCTAAATACTTCATCCACTCTTACTACTTCTGTCAGCCGTCACTTTTACAGTCCATCCAATATGCATCCACTGATCCACCTCTTGTATAGATATTGATAATAGCTAAATATTAAATTATGTACTACCCAAACATTCATACAAATATTAAGCTTCGGTGTAGGGATAAGTTACACTAAGATCCTACAACCTCAACCCAATTGAGGATTTCAAATAGGTTTTGTTTTTTTACTTTATAAAATTCTGTTAATTATATTTATGTACAAGGTACCCCATGTTTGCCGTTCTCTATGTAATAAGTAAGTTATAAAGTCTGTGCCTCTGTTTGTAAATATATAAAATTTATATTGAGTGTTTGAGGTAATAAAGAAAAAGAAACAGGTAGGTACAGTATGTATACTTTCGCATTTATAAATAAACAAAATTAAGAATAATAAACTTACGTACTTTGGCTAAAATCTTTAGATTCCAATTTTAAACAGAATCTTCTTCTATTTTCATTTACGTATGAGGTTATGTTTACCAAAGTTAGGTTAGTAGGAGACTGCAATGCAAATAACTGGTAGGTAATTGAAACAAAAACTAAAGACACCCTGCGAAAATTGTTGATTTTCTTTTCTACTCTATTCTACAACCATTCGAAATACCCTTTCTACTTTTTATTAAAAACTAAAAAGTGAAAAATAAAACAGGAAGCGAGATGCAGTAACCATAAACCACAGATCACAGACCACAGACTACAAAACTAGTCACAGACCACAAACACAGATAGTGACATGGTGACATGACCGATGACCATGGACTTCCTGTCACAGTCACAGATGAGACAAGAACCAAAATAGAAATTCCTGCTATATTCTATGGATATGCAATACTTCATAGATTGCAATTCTAGCAAGGAATATTAGTGTACTCTATAACGAGAGCTTCATAGAATCAGTCACTCAACCCTCTCACCACAGCAGACCAGCTGTGCCTCTCACTCAACGTTTCGCCCTCAAATCTAAATTAGATCTATTGGGAACGAAGTTGGAACGAAATGAAATAAATATGACTATTTTTGACCAAAGTTTCTGTTAAAACTTGTAGATTGTAGATATAAATGGTTTTTTTGTAAAAGTTATTGCCATAAGTCTAACATGTAGTATTTGAGAAAAATTAAATATTTGAATTTTGCGGAAAGTTACTCGTTCACCATCGACCATCACCTGGGTCATGTTGGCGAACTTGATAACAAAAATAAAGGAATTCGGGCTGTCACCAGTTTTAAAAAAATTGTCTATTGTCAAGCTGACACAAACAGTATCCAAGTGTCATTTGTCCAATGACATTTCAAGACAAGTGTACACATAACCTAATTTCTATACAGGAATTGGGTTTCGGTGTTAGTATTATTTATTTGTGCAAACGTAACAATAATTTACATTAGTATTCTTGTTTTTAACGTCCGACGTGTGAAGAATATCGAAAAATGCTATATACAACAAAGTAATATGATACATTGAATCTACAGGCCTAAGTACATTTTTGGAATAGAAATCGTGCTGGAAGTTTAGCACTAACGGAACGAAAAACAAAAATGGAACCCATTAAAAAGTCAGATGAAGCGGACAGTCCAACAGCCGACGGGAATCTATTACAACCGCCCAAGGACAAAAGTGTACCTACGAGAAATCCACTGATGAAAGTACGTACATACGTGCTAGCTCTGCGGCCGTGGTCCCTCAGTGGGAGCCTGCTGCCCACGCTGCTGGGTGCTGCGCTGGCGTACCGCCTCCCGGGCGACAACGGGTTTAGTTGGGTGACCTTGCTGCTCACTCTGTGCACAGTGATACCTGTCCACGGCGCTGGGAACGTCGTCAACACGTATTTCGATTTCGTTAAAGGTATAGACAACCGAAAATCAGACGACCGGACTTTAGTCGACCACATCTTAAGTATTGACGAAGTTGTCTCCTTAGGCGCTATACTTTATATGGCGGGGTGTGCGTTTTTCGTATTGCTAGTGATAATGTCTCCGGCTAGAATGGAACACTTAGCTCTAGTATATTTTGGAGGGTTATCATCTTCCTTTCTGTACACAGGCGGCATCGGTCTGAAGTACATAGCTCTCGGTGATATTATAGTTCTAGTCATATTTGGACCTGTGTCTGTAGTGTTTGCCTTCCTAGCTCAAACGGGCAGAGTTGACTGGCCTATTTTCTACTACGCTATACCACTGGCTCTTAACACGGAAGCCATTTTACATAGCAACAACACCAGAGACTTGGAGGCAGACAGCAAAGCGGAAATTGTAACTTTAGCTATACTCATAGGCAGGACAGCATCTCATTTACTTTATGCATTTTTGCTTTTTACACCATACATAATGTTTGTAGTTGCTTCTGTGCGTTGTTCTCTATGGTTTCTGTTGCCAATGTTGACATTGCCCCGCGCTTTTGAAATAGAGAGGAGGTTCAGACGCCCAGAGACAATGCAGTATGTTCCCAGACAAACTGCTCGACTTAACTTTTATTTCGGAATGTTATACATGATTTCCTGCTTGTTTGCTAATAAATTACCTTTTCTTCTGAGATAATAAATGAGCTGTTTAATTTAATATTAAGTATCATTATCAACAATAGATTTATGTACTTAATGGAGCTTATTTATAATTATTATAAATAAAACTGCCGTATATTGAAAAGGTCCTTTTATTTATTTATAAAATGCATGTTTTATTGAGTGTTAATGCTCAAAACAAGAAAATATAAGGTCACAACTTCCCTAAAAAACTATATTTATTAACTTGACAAAGATAATTTTAATGACTGATTTTACATTAAAATAATTGTATGTATGGGTAAATGGCAGTTATTTTTGTTTGTATATTGAATTTTGTTGGCATGTTTTTTTTCATTACATTTTAATGTTTATCAATTTTACTGTGCTGTTAAAAATGGTTCATTTTGAATATCAGTGTTCTCAGACACCTGAATAGTTACAGGACAATGGCATAGAACTGTGTGATGAAACAGGATGTAAATATTATATTATATTGAATATAAGAACTTGGTAGATGAGGACTACAGATAACTATTGTGACAGTATAATGACGATCTATACAAATGCAAAGTATTATTTTAAATATACATTTTTTGACTGCCTATTCTTGTTCTTAGAGATGCTTTTGTAGTTTCGTTTCATTACATGGATTGTAACTAGATTTTTATTTAATGTGCTCAACTTGCTTCAGATGAACAACGCAATAAAGTTCTCATTATTTGTGTAGAGCAGTCTGTACACCAACCAGTTTGTTAACTATGCATAGCCATGAGAAAATGGATATTTTTGGAATATTGAAAATACCACAATGGCAAAAAGGACAACATATTATGGCATCTAACAATACTCAGATCAATTTAGTTTGAATCTCTAGTTGATTATTACTTTACCTAAATACTAGGCTTGCTTCTAACCAAGGCATAGTAGGCATTTAACAATTGAATTTGTAAGTCAGGGTTTTTTAGGTTTTCGTCTAATTATGAGATACTGAACGAAAGGACAGTTCTAACCTTTCATGACTATGTATTTTATGCTATGCGTCCACATGTCGGCATCGGACGCATCGCATTATTCGCATTTTTTTTCATACTGTATTGGCAGCAATCAGATGAATACTACAATCCGTAAAATGCGTTGCGTCCGTTGCGTACGATGCCGACATATGGACGCTTAGCGTTAATTGTATTCACGAACATTGTATAAGTTATTTTAAAGAATAGTCACAACTCAAAATAATTTTGCCTAGTTGCCACACATTTTGTCAACGTGTTTCAGATAAGAATAAGATTATAAGACAGTCATTACAGTGCTTCTTGATTGCACTATACACTACAATGTTATTATGTGAGAGAGAATACACACCTATTCTCATTTGAAACAGGTACTTAGTATTTAAAACAGAAGTGAATTGATAAAATAAAATCGCTGAAATGTTATTCAACTGACAATAAATGAATGGTAGATGAATACACAAGTAAGATTATATTATACCTACACTTTCCGAAGTTTCATTTACAGGATTGTAATAAAACAAAAATTCAATGTTTATTATATTTTAATGACATCAACATAAACATTTGTTTATTACTATACAATCAATAATATATATGATAAAGAGACAAATTATAATACATGAGACCAAGTTATCTTTAAAGGTGTACAATATGATAATTTAGGAATGCCTGATACATAGACTAAATTGATACCTTGGCAGTGACAGGAGAAAAATTACTACTTATCAAAAATAATAGTTGTTGGCCTGATTTTGTTTTCATTGTAACGAAATAAGATGTAAATAAAAACATGCTCACAGATTATTTTCTTACATAATAAAAATTAATAATATAATTATCTTTCCTAGAAATGCAATATAATAATTATTATCGTGTTGATAATTTTCTAAAATTTTAATGTAATAATGTTCATCCTATTGGTAGCTATATTAAAGGAACAAATTGCATCTTGTGTAATTATAAAATAAAATATAAGTTGCTAAAGAAAAACTAAATTTTATGTGTATGCAAAGAGTAACATATGCAAAAAAAATATACGAGTATAATAGTCATTCTATTGTATATTTTAACATGAAAATAAATTTCTATCATTGCACAGACTCCTATACTATTTCCATTCGTTTATTTTCTCTTTGACACATGAAACAGATATAGCAATAGCGAGGGACCTGAAAGAGACCGCTTTACCTTTATCTCTCTGGTCCCTCGCTATTGCTATATCTGTATCATGTGTCAAAGAGAAAATAAACGAATGGAAATAGTATAGTATACACGCACGTCTCTCGGTTTGCGCGAGCGGGAGAGCAGTTCATAAGTAAGCGTGCGGCAGAGATGGCAACTACTATCAATCCATATTCATATTTTACATACATTTCCGCGCGTATTTTTTAATCGCAATTATAATTAAAGCATTAGTTGAACTGATGAAGTAGTGATATAGGTAGTAAATGTTCAGGCAAATAAAATGCATGAATACAATGCTCTATTAATTCTAAAGGCCGTTTATATGGAAACAACTTCTGGTCATTATATTTTAGGCCTATATAACATTTGATTAAAATAAATTAATAAATTGTTAAGCTCCTATCATTGCTAAGAGAGCATTACTTCAATCAATGATTCAAACAAAAAAATTTGAAAATATAGTTTCATCTAATATACACCTACTAGTTTAGCAAATAAAACGGATAGTAAGCCAACTAAAATTGGAAAAGCATCAGACAATGCAATATTTTTTCATTCAGAAAACGTTTACTGAATAGGCAGATCTAAAAGTAAAATACTATATTTATGACCATTCAGTTAGAAATTTGTACCAGTTCATCAACACATATAGGTACAATATAATCTTGGGCTACCTAAGTTGAGTGAGGTCATTAATGCTCATATTATGCATATCAATCAAATGGCAACATATATTCGATATGTTTCTTACATATTCATCGAATTTACCATTAAATAAACCATACCAGTTTTGAAGAAAACTATTTATATATTTGGAACTAAGATATCTTACGCGAACATTTTTACTACTCAGTTCATCTTGCGTCAGGGAAGTTGAAATTGCGGGTACGAGTGAATGTGAAGTGTTTGGTTTTACTGAAGGGAAATCATCTAAGGTTTTATGTAAAGTTTTATTACAAGTCATCTAAGGTTTATGTAAGGGGCAATGCAAGCGCGTAGTTTTCAACTTACGTGACGCGTTTTGTGATTTTTTTTACTGAATACATTCTCACTCAGATTAAACATAATAATATATATATTCATTATATTGGTTTATACCAATTTGTATTTTATTTCCAACCTAAAGTTACAGAATAACACAAAGTTTATGGCTGCTCAAAACACTAATATTATATACTAGTTTCTGGCAGCGACTTTCGTCAGCTTGGATCCTTAGAATTTTTAAAATCGAGGTGAAGTGTGATGTATATTAAAGTAACGATTAATTTCTAATTTCATACATTACTGTAACCCGAGGGAGTGAAAACCACTGTTTATATGCCACATAGCCGCCAAAATTTTGATTTGAATTATATTAAAATAAATAAATCATAACATTAATATTTACTTAGTATGTGAAATTTAAATGTAAAGTCTATTGGCTTAGAATTTGTCGCGACAAGTACTTTAGTAAGGCGCATGGTCGGCATCGTTTGATGTCTTTTGAGGATATCAACGCCGCAACCGCACGCGTGACAAAATGAAAGCGAACGAACTATATTAATACAAATTGGCATAAAACGCAGCCTGTTTCACGCAGTAGTCTCCCATACATCATCCGCGGGGACAATAGTCCGTTGGTCGCCGGAACGCATCAATATGTACATCAGACTTGGGGTCGCGAGAGCCTCTAAGATGTAGAGGCTTTCTTGTCTCGTTGCCACTGCAGTATCCTTTCTTTTAGTTCCGTTGCTGGGAATGGAAACAAAAAAGTTTGTAAATTAATAGTATAATAGAACATTATTTTAGAGGCAAATTTTTTGTGGTGTATATGTATTACTACATCACACGACGACTGCTGAACCGATTTGGCTGAAATTCGGAATGGAAGAGAGATAATACTCTTGATTAACCGAATATCGAGTTTGACATAAGTGACACATAATTTTAGTGTGCCCGCGATATTAATTTTTTTTTTCGTAATTTTCAAGGTAACGGCATAATAGGCTTATGGCAGTAAAATTGCGGAAATACCAGTATCATCATCACGTGTTTATATAAAAATCTTTGCTAAAGTATTTATATAAGTAACTAGTAGGGCGCGTGCTGTCTTCCCTCCTATTTGCCTTACAACTTTAGTCCCTTCAACATTCCCCATACATTTTCTATGAAAAAATAAATTCCGCCATTTTGATTTTTTTTTCTGTCCATCAAATAGACCTTTTAGTCCTGATCAACTCTTGTCAAGAAACCATTCTTCCATCTTTTATACTTTCCGAGATATCGACGAAATTCGAATGGCGGCCATTTTGAATCCGCCATTTTGGAAATTTTTTCAGCTCACTGCCAATTGGATGACGTTTCAAGTGACATTTGGTCGAGCACCCCCCACCTATCTGAGATACCCTTGCCTGTGCTCTTCACCCGTCTTCGAAATCCTCAATCATCAGCTCTCTCCATATTTTTGTTCTTAATGATTTTTTCCCTTCTATACGAAATGGTCATTGAAAAAAAAATTTTTCATACAAAATTGTTCAGGAGAGGTGATCAATGAGTCAGTGAGTGAATCAGCACAAAGAGCTATATATATATTAACTAGTAGGGTGCGTGGAGGCGCGGGCCACATGTGGCCCGCGTGCTGTCTTCCCGCCTATAAAAGAACCGCCGCCATCCCGAATTCATATTCGCCATACATTTTCTATAAAAAAATAAATTCCCCCATTTTGAATTTTTTTTCTATCCATCCTATAGACCTTCGGATCCTAAACAACTCTTGTCAAGAAACCGTTCTTCCATCTTTTATACTTTCCGAGATATCGACGAAATTCCAATGGCGGCCATTTTCAATCCGCCATTTTGAATTTTTTTTTAGCTCACTGCCAATTGGATGACGTTTCGAATGACATTTGGTCGAGCACCCCCCACATATCTTTGATACCCTGACTGTGCTCTTCAACTGTCTCCGAAATCCTCACTCATCAGCTCTCTCCGTATTTTTCCTCCGAATGAATTTTTTTCTTTTATACGACACCATCCTTGAAAAAAATTTTTTTCATACAAAATTGTTCAGGAGAGGTGATCAATGAGTCAGTCAGTCAGTCAGTCAGTGGCCAATCAGCACGAGTAGCTATATATATTGTAATAAATTATTCCAAGATTTGCGAGTTACTCACTTAAAACTCGATACTTGGATTAATTTAATAATAAGCGTTGGTAATAGGCCCCCAGGTACCCGTGTCCACGTGGCATGTCTCAACAAGATTTTCTATAAAATAACAAACTGTAGTAACCTGGATGCAACTGGTCTTCTGTGAGCGGCTGTCGGTTGAAGGGATCTGTGGCGCTGTTCAGCAGATGCCGCAGGATCACTGAACGGTCCATCACCTAGGAACAAAAAAAAATTGGTTGTCTGTAAAGTCGGTTTACGGACGATAGATTAACGTCATAATGTCATAATCATTATTTTATGTTTGTATGATTATGATTATGATTTTTTTTAAATATAATCATAATCATAATCATTATTTTATGTAATTTTTATCGTGCCTCTCTATCGCTTGTTGCGCGCTCTCGCTTGCACGCACAGGCTCAGGTGGAACGTTACGCGGAACGTTACTATTTTTCATGAGTGCTGCTGGTGTTCATCAATTTATTAAACGTTATCACGTCAAAATTACACATTGGAGGTACTTTCATTTTGGTCCGCGTGTTGACGGTGACTAATTTTAACGTCTAAAGATCGTCTGTAATTAAGTATCGGACCACACCAGTGTGGGAGTACTAAAAGCGATTAGTAAATTCCAATATATACCACCTTCTCAGAACCGCTACATTTTTATTTTATTTTCTTTTCTTTATTTATTGCATTTAACAGCGTTACAGAAAATAAATAAATAAAGCCAAATAAGATTACAATTTACAAAGATTAAATGATAAAAGTATAACAATATAGCAAGAACAAAGAAGTTACAAGTACAGTACTAGTTACAATGACTTGAGGATTGGACGCAACAGTATAGGAAAAACAAAAACAACCAAGTTCGTTCCGGCATGGAGTACTGCAGTCACCTATGGGATGGATCTGCCAAATACCAGCTCGATGCATTGGACTCGGTTGATCGCCGCGCACGCAGAATAATCGGCAAGGAATCGCTAACACGGGCGAAACTGCTCAGTTTAGAACACCGACGCAGTGTTGCCTGTTTAGCGGTTTTTTACAGGATATATTTTGGGGAGTGTGCTCAAGAACTCCACAACCTTGTGCCTCCTTCACCTTTCTACCATAGAACCGCGAGACGTCGAGAGAATTGGCATCCTTATGTGGTTGATGTCCAGCGTACTCGGACGAAACGCTTTTCTTCTACGTTTCTGATACGAACCGCTAAGGTGTGGAACACCCTTCCAGCTTCCGTGTTCCCAGCCAAATACAATCTGGGTGCCTTCAAGAGAAGAGTGAATAGGCATTTTCTAGGCAAGCGCGCTTCATCCTAGACCTCATCATTTCTGTTCATCAGACTTGATTGTAGTCAAGCGCAAGCCTATCAGTATAATAAAAAAAAAAAAAAAAAAGTTAATAATATAACATAAAATAAAAATTTAGCTGTGCAGGAGGAACAAAAGTTTGCCAAAAAGTGTAAGGTGTGCGTGCATGTGTATGTATGATGTGTGCGCGTGTGTGTGTTTGTGTGTGTGTGTGGTGTGTATGGTGTGTGGTACATAGAAGTTATTGTATCGTAATCGGTGTTACAAAGCAGGCATTACCTTTCCAGAGGGCAGGAACACGGGGTCAGTCATTAGTGTATCCATCAGAGGGTCTCGGAACTCCTCCGGAGCGTCGGCGAACTCGTCGTTCTTCTGTTGGTTGGACACTGAAACATATAGTTAGCTATTTAGTTTGCTTTCTAGGTTTGGCAAACGATCATTTTCCTCTGAAAAGTATAAAGAAAACTCTTGATTATGCCACAAAATAATAGCTTAAAGGGTCTGATTGCATAAGAAAATCGTATTAAATCGTAGTCGTTAGCAAATTTTGCCCACAGATTGGCTGACGTAAATCAGGGAACCAATCAGCGGGCAGAATTTGTAAACGATTACGATAACCATGAATACGTTTTTCTTACACAATCTAGGGAAAGATACAGCAAATTTATATCACAAAATCATTCTAGTAAGTTTTTTTTGTTATGGGAGGAGGAAAAATCCTCATAGGATACCTGCTGGTAACGCCCGACTCCATTGGGAATGGACTAAAAAATCTCCTTCCTGCCGCCGAACGATCTACCGCTAACCGCTGTCGCATTCCTTCCGATAAACCGATCGGCGGTGAACATACGTACCGGCGATCTGATAGGCGTTGTCCGCGAGCGCCTTGAAGCGCTCTATCTCGTAGGGCGGCTTGATGCACGACTTGGCGAGCCGCAGCGCCGCCTCCTCGAACAACTCCTTGCGGAACGACCTCTGCGAACACACGGGTACACGTCATTAGGACATACGCTCATTACTTAATTTGCCCATTAAATATAACTTAATATAATGGGCAGTTCTTGACAGTCCATTATGACACGTATGTCAGAGCTAAAGCCGTACTTCTCCGGGTGACGCACCTGGAAGCGTGTTTCACTATCTAATGTCGGAGCTCACCTCGTCGGCGGCGAGCGCGGCGTGGAACTGCGGGCAGTCGAGGTGCAGGTAGATGTCCACCAGCTGGCTCAGCAGCCGGCGCGGCTCCCAGCCGTACTTCTTCGGGCGACGCACCTGGAAGCGTGTTTCACTATCTAATGTCGGAGCTCACCTCGTCGGCGGCGAGCGCGGCGTGGAACTGCGGGCAGTCGAGGTGCAGGTAGATGTCCACCAGCTGGCTCAGCAGCCGGCGCGGCTCCCAGCCGTACTTCTCCGGGCGACGCACCTGGAAGCGTGTTTCACTATCTAATGTCGGAGCTCACCTCGTCGGCGGCGAGCGCGGCGTGGAACTGCGGGCAGTCGAGGTGCAGGTAGATGTCCACCAGCTGGCTCAGCAGCCGGCGCGGCTCCCAGCCGTACTTCTCCGGGCGACGCACCTGGAAGCGTGTTTCACTATCTAATGTCGGAGCTCACCTCGTCGGCGGCGAGCGCGGCGTGGAACTGCGGGCAGTCGAGGTGCAGGTAGATGTCCACCAGCTGGCTCAGCAGCCGGCGCGGCTCCCAGCCGTACTTCTCCGGGCGACGCACCTGGAAGCGTGTTTCACTATCTAATGTCGGAGCTCACCTCGTCGGCGGCGAGCGCGGCGTGGAACTGCGGGCAGTCGAGGTGCAGGTAGATGTCCACCAGCTGGCTCAGCAGCCGGCGCGGCTCCCAGCCGTACTTCTCCGGGCGACGCACCTGGAAGCGTGTTTCACTATCTAATGTCGGAGCTCACCTCGTCGGCGGCGAGCGCGGCGTGGAACTGCGGGCAGTCGAGGTGCAGGTAGATGTCCACCAGCTGGCTCAGCAGCCGGCGCGGCTCCCAGCCGTACTTCTCCGGGCGACGCACCTGGAAGCGTGTTTCACTATCTAATGTCGGAGCTCACCTCGTCGGCGGCGAGCGCGGCGTGGAACTGCGGGCAGTCGAGGTGCAGGTAGATGTCCACCAGCTGGCTCAGCAGCCGGCGCGGCTCCCAGCCGTACTTCTCCGGGCGACGCACCTGGAAGCGTGTTTCACTATCTAATGTCGGAGCTCACCTCGTCGGCGGCGAGCGCGGCGTGGAACTGCGGGCAGTCGAGGTGCAGGTAGATGTCCACCAGCTGGCTCAGCAGCCGGCGCGGCTCCCAGCCGTACTTCTCCGGGCGACGCACCTGGAAGCGTGTTTCACTATCTAATGTCGGAGCTCACCTCGTCGGCGGCGAGCGCGGCGTGGAACTGCGGGCAGTCGAGGTGCAGGTAGATGTCCACCAGCTGGCTCAGCAGCCGGCGCGGCTCCCAGCCGTACTTCTCCGGGCGACGCACCTGGAAGCGTGTTTCACTATCTAATGTCGGAGCTCACCTCGTCGGCGGCGAGCGCGGCGTGGAACTGCGGGCAGTCGAGGTGCAGGTAGATGTCCACCAGCTGGCTCAGCAGCCGGCGCGGCTCCCAGCCGTACTTCTCCGGGCGACGCACCTGGAAGCGTGTTTCACTATCTAATGTCGGAGCTCACCTCGTCGGCGGCGAGCGCGGCGTGGAACTGCGGGCAGTCGAGGTGCAGGTAGATGTCCACCAGCTGGCTCAGCAGCCGGCGCGGCTCCCAGCCGTACTTCTCCGGGCGACGCACCTGGAAGCGTGTTTCACTATCTAATGTCGGAGCTCACCTCGTCGGCGGCGAGCGCGGCGTGGAACTGCGGGCAGTCGAGGTGCAGGTAGATGTCCACCAGCTGGCTCAGCAGCCGGCGCGGCTCCCAGCCGTACTTCTCCGGGCGACGCACCTGGAAGCGTGTTTCACTATCTAATGTCGGAGCTCACCTCGTCGGCGGCGAGCGCGGCGTGGAACTGCGGGCAGTCGAGGTGCAGGTAGATGTCCACCAGCTGGCTCAGCAGCCGGCGCGGCTCCCAGCCGTACTTCTCCGGGCGACGCACCTGGAAGCGTGTTTCACTATCTAATGTCGGAGCTCACCTCGTCGGCGGCGAGCGCGGCGTGGAACTGCGGGCAGTCGAGGTGCAGGTAGATGTCCACCAGCTGGCTCAGCAGCCGGCGCGGCTCCCAGCCGTACTTCTCCGGGCGACGCACCTGGAAGCGTGTTTCACTATCTAATGTCGGAGCTCACCTCGTCGGCGGCGAGCGCGGCGTGGAACTGCGGGCAGTCGAGGTGCAGGTAGATGTCCACCAGCTGGCTCAGCAGCCGGCGCGGCTCCCAGCCGTACTTCTCCGGGCGACGCACCTGGAAGCGTGTTTCACTATCTAATGTCGGAGCTCACCTCGTCGGCGGCGAGCGCGGCGTGGAACTGCGGGCAGTCGAGGTGCAGGTAGATGTCCACCAGCTGGCTCAGCAGCCGGCGCGGCTCCCAGCCGTACTTCTCCGGGCGACGCACCTGGAAGCGTGTTTCACTATCTAATGTCGGAGCTCACCTCGTCGGCGGCGAGCGCGGCGTGGAACTGCGGGCAGTCGAGGTGCAGGTAGATGTCCACCAGCTGGCTCAGCAGCCGGCGCGGCTCCCAGCCGTACTTCTCCGGGCGACGCACCTGGAAGCGTGTTTCACTATCTAATGTCGGAGCTCACCTCGTCGGCGGCGAGCGCGGCGTGGAACTGCGGGCAGTCGAGGTGCAGGTAGATGTCCACCAGCTGGCTCAGCAGCCGGCGCGGCTCCCAGCCGTACTTCTCCGGGCGACGCACCTGGAAGCGTGTTTTAGGATCAGCTACCTTTATTACGTCCACTTTCAATGTGTATTAAAATTGACAAATCAACTAATTTATTAGTCAGTCAACCATTTGATCAATCACTTTGTTCGTGATTGGTCAGACTGTCAGACACTCTTCGAGGCAGCTCGCTGTCAGTTACCTTGAGGTTATTGCACTTGGGCCCGCACAGCTGCTGCAGGTTGAAGTTCAGCATGGAGGCGAGGCGCTCGACGAGCTCGGCCCGCAGGAAGGGCTCCTTGATCTCCACGGTGAGGTACTCCAGCATGTCCACGGTCTCGCGCGCCAGCGTGAGGTACGAGCGGCACTGACGCTCGTCCTGAGCGAGCCCCCGCGCGCGCGCCTCGCTCGAGCTCGTGCTCGCGCCGTTCGCTTCGGCTTCCTGCACTTCGTGGATGCGTTTCAGGTACTAAAATTAAAAAAAAATTGGTTGCCTGTAAAGTCGGTTTACTGACGATAGTTGAACGTGACAACGTCTTCTTTGTCGCTCGTTCCGCGCTCGCGAGGTAACGCCGCATGAGCGAGTTAACGCCGGTAACGCCGGATGAGTATGTTTTTTCGTGCGTGCAACCGGCTCTATCTATATATATAAAAGAATGAGGCATTTTGGTGATTTTGGTTGTTCCACGGATTCCGCCAAAACTAAAGGTCGTAGAGATCTGAAATTTGGTACCTAGGTAGATATTAGGTCATAAATTCGTACTAAGACGGGGATTCCAGAAATTCAAATTTTAAGGGGTAAAAACCGTTGGTTTTATGGATTTCCCCATACAAAAGTGAAATTTTTTTCGTTGTTCCAGGAATTCCCAAAAAGCTACAAGTCGTAGGGATCTGAAATTTGGTACCTAGGTTGATATTAGGTCATGAATTCGTACTAAGACGGGGATTCCAGATATTCAAATTTTAAGGGGTAAAAACCGTTGGTTTTATGGATTTCCCCATACAAAAGTGAAATTTTTTTCGTTGTTCCAGGAATTCCCGAAAAGCTACAAGTCGTAGAGATCTGAAATTTAGTACCTAGGTTGATATTAGGTCATGAATTCGTACTAAGACGGGGATTCCAGAAATTCAAATTTTAAGGGGTAAAAACCGTTGGTTTTTTGGATTTCCCCATACAAAAGTGAAATTTTTTTCGTTGTTCCAGGAATTCCCGAAAAGCTACAAGTCGTAGAGATCTGAAATTTGGTACCTAGGTAGATATTAGGTCATGAATTCGTACTAAGACGGGGATTCCAGAAATTCAAATTTTAAGGGGTAAAAACCGTTGGTTTTATGGATTTCCCCATACAAAAGTGAAATTTTTTTCGTTGTTCCAGGAATTCCCGAAAAGCTACAAGTCGTAGAGATCTGAAATTTAGTACCTAGGTTGATATTAGGTCATGAATTCGTACTAAGACGGGGATTCCAGAAATTCAAATTTTAAGGGGTGAAAACCGTTGGTTTTATGGATTTCTCCATACAAAAGTGTAATTTTTTTTCGTTGTTCCAGGAATTCCCGAAAAGCTACAAGTCGTAGAGATCTGAAATTTAGTACCTAGGTTGATATTAGGTCATGAATTCGTACTAAGACGGGGATTCCAGAAATTCAAATTTTAAGGGGTGAAAACCGTTGGTTTTATGGATTTCTCCATACAAAAGTGTAATTTTTTTCGTTGTTCCAGGAATTCCCGAAAAGCTACAAGTCGTAGAGATCTGAAATTTGGTACCTAGGTTGGAATTATATCATGAATTCGTATTCAGAAAGGGATTTTCGAGATCCAAATTTTGAGGTGGAAAAATTTTGAACTTTTTGGCCGCCATTTTGAACTTTTTTGTTACTGGGCCGATTGCTTTGAAAATCGACTTTTGACTATGGCGATAAGCACAGAGAAGGAATTTGTGGTCAAAATTTAAAAAAAGTGGCCGCCATTTTGAACTTTTTTGTTACTGGACCGATCGCTTTGAAAATCGATATTTGACTATGGCAGCAAGCATAGAGAAGGAATTTTTGGTCAAAATTTAAAAAAAGTGGCCGCCATTTTGAACTTTTTTGTTACTGGACCGATTGCTTTGGAAATCGATATCTGACTATGGCAGCAAGCATAGAGAAGGAATTTTTGGTCAAAATTTAAAAAAGTGACCGCCATTTTGAACTTATTTGTTACTGGACCGATCGCTTTGAAAATCGATATTTGACTATGGCAGCAAGCATAGAGAAGGAATTTGTGGTCAAAATTTAAAAAAGTGGCCGCCATTTTGAACTTTTTTGTTACTGGGCCGATTGCTTTGGAAATCGATATTTGACTATGGCAGCTGGCATAGAGAAGGAATTTGTGGTCAAAATTTAAAAAAGTGGCCGCCATTTTGAACTTTTTTGTTACTGGACTGATTGCTTTGAAAATCGATATTTGACTATGACAGCAAGCATAAAAAAGGAATTTGTGGTCAAAATTAAAAAAAAAGTGGCCGCCATTTTGAACTTTTTTGTTACTGGACCGATCGCTTTGAAAATCGATATTTGACTATGGCAGCTGGCATAGAGAAGGAATTTGTGGTCAAAATTTAAAAAAGTGGCCGCCATTTTGAACTTTTTTGTTACTGGACCGATTGCTTTGAAAATCGATATTTGACTATGGCGATAAGCATAGAGAAGGAAGTTGTGGTCAAAATGTAAAAAAGTGGCCGCCATTTTGAACTTTTTTGTTACTGGACCGATCGCTTTGAAGATCGATATTTGACTATGGCAGCAAGCATAGAGAAGGAATTTTAGGTCAAAATTTTAAAAAGTGGCCGTCATTTTGAACTTTTTTGTTACTGGACCGATTGCTTTGGAAATAGATATCCGACTATGGCAGCAAGCATAGAGAAGGAATTTTAGGTCAAAATTTAAAAAAGTGACCGCCATTTTGAACTTTATTGTTTCTGGCCCGATTGCTTTGAAAATCGATATTTGACTATGGCAGCAAGCATAGAAAAGGAATTTGTGGTCAAAATTTAAAAAAGTGGCCGCCATTTTGAACTTTTTTTGTTACTGGACCGATCGCTTTGAAAATCGATATTTGACTATGGCAGCAAGCATAGAGAAGGAATTTGTGGTCAAAATTTAAAAAAGTGGCCGCCATTTTGAACTTTTTTGTTACTGGGCCGATTGCTTCGGAAATCGATATTTGACTATGGCAGCTGCTGGTATAGAGAAGGAATTTGTGGTCAAAATTTTGAAAAAGTGGCCGCCATTTTGAACTTTTTTGTTACTGGACTGATTGCTTTGAAAATCGATATTTGACTATGACAGCAAGCATAGAAAAGGAATTTGTGGTCAAAATTTAAATAAGTGGCCGCCATTTTGAACTTTTTTGTTACTGGACCGATCGCTTTGAAAATCGATATTTGACTATGGCAGCTGGCATAGAGAAGGAATTTGTGGTCAAAATTTAAAAAAGTGGACGCCATTTTGAACTTTTTTTGTTACTGGACCGATTGCTTTGAAAATCGATATTTGACTATGGCAGCTGGCATAGAGAAGGAATTTGTGGTCAAAATTTATAAAAGTGGCCGCCATTTTGAACTTTTTTGTTACTGGGCCGATTGCTTAGAAAATAGATATCTGACTATCGCAGCAAGCATAGAGAAGGAATTTGTGGTCAAGATAAAAAAATTATGAACTTTTTGGCCGCCATTTTGAACTTTTTTGTTACTGGGCCGATTGCTTTGAAAATCGACGTCTGACTATAACCAGCAAGCATTAGGAAATATTTAGTGGTCAAAATTAAATTAAATGACGGTTAATACAAGAATTTTGGAAACTTAACGCCTGAGGGAGTAAAGCAGAAGATCAACGTGAGCGAAGCCGCGGGCGTTTGCTAGTCGATTTATAAGACGTTGTCACGTCAAAAAATTGGTTGTCTGTAAAGTCGGTTTACTGACGATAGATGAACGCGACAACTCTCGCTTACACTTCAAGCCTTACATGGAACGCCTCAGAGCGAGGTAACGCGAGCGAGGTAACGCCGGATGAGTCATGTTTTTTTGTGCGTGCAGCCGGCTTTATCGATTTATAAGACGTTGTCACGTCAATAAACGTGGGTGTCATGGGACACTCGGTCGAAACAAAGGTTCACCCATCGCTCGATGGATGGAGCCACCTTCAGTTAGCTCGCGCTAACGAGTTCAATATTAAATGTAGATACTGAATTCACGCATAAAATTAATAAGTACAACATCGAGTATACGCGGTAGTAACATACCGTAAGACATTCGTCGAGCAGGAATGTGGTGTCGTTCATCAGCATGTTGATGAATTTGACGAACTGCCGCCCCGAGCGGGACTCCTTTACGATTGCCTGCAACATACATTCAGTACGCACTTGATTATAAACGAATCCACTTGTGGCAATTCGAAAGGTTAACTCTATTCAATCAAAATAGAGCTAACCTTTTTTACAGAATTGCCTGTAGAAAACGATAAATAAAACCTGTCAAGTGCGAGTCGGACTCGCGCACTGAGGGTTCCGTACTACAACCGGAGGAATAAAACCATAAAAACCACTTTTCTTATCGAACCGCAAAACTAACTTTGTTTTTAGAGGTTTTATTGTAAATATCAAAAAACTACTTATTAGATCTCGTTCAAACCAATTTTCGGTGGAAGTTTGCATGGTAATGTACATCATGTATTTTTTTTTAGTTTTATCATACTCTTATTTTAGAAGTTACAGGGGGGGGGGGTCACACATTTTACCACTTTGGAAGTGTCTCTCGCGCAAGCTATTCATTTTAGAAAAAAATGATATTAGAAACCTTAGTATCATTTTTGAAGAACTATCCATAGATACCCCACACATATGGGTTTGATGAAAAAAAAATTTTTGAGTTTCAGTTCTAAGTATGGGGCACCCCCAAAATTTATTACTTTTTTTTTAATTTTGTGTGAAAACCTTAATGCGGTTCACAGAATACATCTACTTACCAAGTTTCAACAGTATAGCTCTTATAGTTTCGGAAAAAAGTGGCTGTGACATACGGACGGTCAGACGGACAGACGGACAGACGGACAGACAGACATGACGAATCTATAAGGGTTCCGTTTTTTGCCATTCGGCTACGGAACCCTAAAAATGATGAACCCTAAAGACGACCTCCCTGGCACAGTAGCGGTGCGCTTGGATTCGAGTGGGAGGTCGCGGGTTCGATTTCCGCCACAAGCCACTTTGGAATTTTATAATTTCTAAATTAGCTTAGGTCATGTTTGGTGGGTGGCTTTGGCCGTGTCTAGTTACCACCCTACCAGCAAAGACGAACCGCCAAGCGATTTAGCGTTCCGGTGCGATACATGTAGAAACCGTTAGGGTAAATTTACTTACCCGTCCAAGTTAGTACGATAACATCTTATATCAGGCTGCATCATCACTTACCATCAGGTGAGATCGCAGTCAAGTACTAACTTTAATCGAGTAAAAAAAAATAAAAGAAGACAAAGTGACGACAGAAGTGAAAACTCAAGCAGAGGTGTCGCTTGCAGTAACAGTGTCGCGAGTTTAATGGTTTATTCTCATCACTAGAGTGGCGAATGGGCCTGTAGAAGTTTCCAATGAAAGGAAAAGGAGCACAGTATTCTTCATGTGAGTGACAAACTTACACATACAAGACAAAAATTACCCATTTATAACACAAAACAAGAAAGAAGCCATAAATTACCTGTTTATGTATCGGCCTCTCCCACATCCCCTTGAGTATAATGCTGATGTGGAACCGTATAGTGAACTTGTCATAGAACTCGGTGCTCTGTCCCGTCGTCTCGATGTCCGTGTAGAACTTCATGAGAGCGCTGGGCAGAGCGTTCTGGGACAGCGGGTGGTCCATGAACTTCTCGTATACGTTCTTGATCTTCATCGGCAGGGACAGGTTGATGACGAACAGCACCTCGACGATCTTGGCGACGAGATACGGGTTCTTTATGAGGTGCGAGTTGCAGATGGCGCTGAGCAGCCACGTTATGATCGGGTCCTCGATGTAGTTGGCCACTGTGTGCGGCACGTATCTGAAAGGAACGTGACAGTTTTTGTAATATCAGGACATTACACACATCGCAGTCTATAGTTGTAAAAATATAATAGGTTCCTTTTGGCATATGTCATCGCGAAGAGACAAGTAATGAACCATACGACTCCCTACTCGATACTCACGATGAATCGATTCAAGTTCGTATCAGTATTTGATCGATTTCATAATGTATGATGTAACTAATGAGTTACAATTACATTACATTACATTTTATAATTTATTATTATATTTGTTACATTTTAAGTAATTTGATCCAATGCACTTTACAATACATTATAAAATCGATCAAATACTGATACAAACTTGAATAAATTCATCGTGAGTATTGAATAGCGAGTCGTATGGTTCATTAATAGTCTCGTAGCGATGACATATGCCAAAAGGACGTATTATATTTTTAATACATTTGCTCAAAAAGTAGACATTTCCATGTGTGTTTTGCGTGCGGAAAGTTATTCTTTTCCGCACTAGTGCTTTTCTGTTTTCCTCCTGCGCGGCACCGGAGCGGGTGCACCAGGAAGCGCAGGAACACGAGCACGGCATGCAAACACGGATCAGGCAAACACGTAAAACCAATATTTTTTTTCGCAAATGTATTAAAAACGTCGTTCAATGCACGTGCGGAATTGTCATTTCTACTCGTCCCTATAGTTGATCCGCGCCTTCGGCTTGGGTCAACAAACCGGGACTCGTAAAGAAATGACAAACTTTCCGCACTGACGACCGAATGGCGTAGTGGTAGCGAACCTGCCGTCTGCGTCGGAGGTCGTGGGATCGATTCCCACAACTGGTAAATGTTTGTGTGATGAGCATGAATGTTTTCCAGTGTCTGGGTGTTTTTCAATATATTATATTTATGTATATTCATATACAGTACGTATATTAGTTATCAGTTATCACTACTCTAGTACCCATAACACAAGCTATCGCTTACTTTGGGGCTAGATTGCGATGTGTAAAATGTCCCGTATATATTTATTTATTATTTATTTACTTATATTGAAATGTATTATTTTACAACTTTAGAGAAGTAAGTAAATGTACTCACTGCACGGTGAAGAGCATGAACTCGGCGATGTCCTCGACGTACCACTCGGGCGTGGCGCGGAAGGCCTGCGCGGCGGCGGAGTGCGCCGTGCTGGGCTCGGCCGCCGCCTCCAGCTGCCTCACCAGCAGCGCGCACACCGACGAGTAGAACTGCACGCCGCGCCGCATCAGCTCCAGGTCCAGCAGTATGTTAGAGAAGTAAGCAAGTGTACTCACTGCACGGTGAAGAGCATGAACTCGGCGATGTCCTCGACGTACCACTCGGGCGTGGCGCGGAAGGCCTGCGCGGCGGCGGAGTGCGCCGTGCTGGGCTCGGCCGCCGCCTCCAGCTGCCTCACCAGCAGCGCGCACACCGACGAGTAGAACTGCACGCCGCGCCGCATCAGCTCCAGGTCCAGCAGTATGTTAGAGAAGTAAGCAAGTGTACTCACTGCACGGTGAAGAGCATGAACTCGGCGATGTCCTCGACGTACCACTCGGGCGTGGCGCGGAAGGCCTGCGCGGCGGCGGAGTGCGCCGTGCTGGGCTCGGCCGCCGCCTCCAGCTGCCTCACCAGCAGCGCGCACACCGACGAGTAGAACTGCACGCCGCGCCGCATCAGCTCCAGGTCCAGCAGTATGTTAGAGAAGTAAGTAAATGTACTCACTGCACGGTGAAGAGCATGAACTCGGCGATGTCCTCGACGTACCACTCGGGCGTGGCGCGGAAGGCCTGCGCGGCGGCGGAGTGCGCCGTGCTGGGCTCGGCCGCCGCCTCCAGCTGCCTCACCAGCAGCGCGCACACCGACGAGTAGAACTGCACGCCGCGCCGCATCAGCTCCAGGTCCAGCAGTATGTTAGAGAAGTAAGCAAGTGTACTCACTGCACGGTGAAGAGCATGAACTCGGCGATGTCCTCGACGTACCACTCGGGCGTGGCGCGGAAGGCCTGCGCGGCGGCGGAGTGCGCCGTGCTGGGCTCGGCCGCCGCCTCCAGCTGCCTCACCAGCAGCGCGCACACCGACGAGTAGAACTGCACGCCGCGCCGCATCAGCTCCAGGTCCAGCAGTATGTTAGAGAAGTAAGCAAGTGTACTCACTGCACGGTGAAGAGCATGAACTCGGCGATGTCCTCGACGTACCACTCGGGCGTGGCGCGGAAGGCCTGCGCGGCGGCGGAGTGCGCCGTGCTGGGCTCGGCCGCCGCCTCCAGCTGCCTCACCAGCAGCGCGCACACCGACGAGTAGAACTGCACGCCGCGCCGCATCAGCTCCAGGTCCAGCAGTATGTTAGAGAAGTAAGCAAGTGTACTCACTGCACGGTGAAGAGCATGAACTCGGCGATGTCCTCGACGTACCACTCGGGCGTGGCGCGGAAGGCCTGCGCGGCGGCGGAGTGCGCCGTGCTGGGCTCGGCCGCCGCCTCCAGCTGCCTCACCAGCAGCGCGCACACCGACGAGTAGAACTGCACGCCGCGCCGCATCAGCTCCAGGTCCAGCAGTATGTTAGAGAAGTAAGCAAGTGTACTCACTGCACGGTGAAGAGCATGAACTCGGCGATGTCCTCGACGTACCACTCGGGCGTGGCGCGGAAGGCCTGCGCGGCGGCGGAGTGCGCCGTGCTGGGCTCGGCCGCCGCCTCCAGCTGCCTCACCAGCAGCGCGCACACCGACGAGTAGAACTGCACGCCGCGCCGCATCAGCTCCAGGTCCAGCAGTATGTTAGAGAAGTAAGCAAGTGTACTCACTGCACGGTGAAGAGCATGAACTCGGCGATGTCCTCGACGTACCACTCGGGCGTGGCGCGGAAGGCCTGCGCGGCGGCGGAGTGCGCCGTGCTGGGCTCGGCCGCCGCCTCCAGCTGCCTCACCAGCAGCGCGCACACCGACGAGTAGAACTGCACGCCGCGCCGCATCAGCTCCAGGTCCAGCAGTATGTTAGAGAAGTAAGCAAGTGTACTCACTGCACGGTGAAGAGCATGAACTCGGCGATGTCCTCGACGTACCACTCGGGCGTGGCGCGGAAGGCCTGCGCGGCGGCGGAGTGCGCCGTGCTGGGCTCGGCCGCCGCCTCCAGCTGCCTCACCAGCAGCGCGCACACCGACGAGTAGAACTGCACGCCGCGCCGCATCAGCTCCAGGTCCAGCAGTATGTTAGAGAAGTAAGCAAGTGTACTCACTGCACGGTGAAGAGCATGAACTCGGCGATGTCCTCGACGTACCACTCGGGCGTGGCGCGGAAGGCCTGCGCGGCGGCGGAGTGCGCCGTGCTGGGCTCGGCCGCCGCCTCCAGCTGCCTCACCAGCAGCGCGCACACCGACGAGTAGAACTGCACGCCGCGCCGCATCAGCTCCAGGTCCAGCAGTATGTTAGAGAAGTAAGCAAGTGTACTCACTGCACGGTGAAGAGCATGAACTCGGCGATGTCCTCGACGTACCACTCGGGCGTGGCGCGGAAGGCCTGCGCGGCGGCGGAGTGCGCCGTGCTGGGCTCGGCCGCCGCCTCCAGCTGCCTCACCAGCAGCGCGCACACCGACGAGTAGAACTGCACGCCGCGCCGCATCAGCTCCAGGTCCAGCAGTATGTTAGAGAAGTAAGCAAGTGTACTCACTGCACGGTGAAGAGCATGAACTCGGCGATGTCCTCGACGTACCACTCGGGCGTGGCGCGGAAGGCCTGCGCGGCGGCGGAGTGCGCCGTGCTGGGCTCGGCCGCCGCCTCCAGCTGCCTCACCAGCAGCGCGCACACCGACGAGTAGAACTGCACGCCGCGCCGCATCAGCTCCAGGTCCAGCAGTATGTTAGAGAAGTAAGCAAGTGTACTCACTGCACGGTGAAGAGCATGAACTCGGCGATGTCCTCGACGTACCACTCGGGCGTGGCGCGGAAGGCCTGCGCGGCGGCGGAGTGCGCCGTGCTGGGCTCGGCCGCCGCCTCCAGCTGCCTCACCAGCAGCGCGCACACCGACGAGTAGAACTGCACGCCGCGCCGCATCAGCTCCAGGTCCAGCAGTATGTTAGAGAAGTAAGCAAGTGTACTCACTGCACGGTGAAGAGCATGAACTCGGCGATGTCCTCGACGTACCACTCGGGCGTGGCGCGGAAGGCCTGCGCGGCGGCGGAGTGCGCCGTGCTGGGCTCGGCCGCCGCCTCCAGCTGCCTCACCAGCAGCGCGCACACCGACGAGTAGAACTGCACGCCGCGCCGCATCAGCTCCAGGTCCAGCAGTATGTTAGAGAAGTAAGCAAGTGTACTCACTGCACGGTGAAGAGCATGAACTCGGCGATGTCCTCGACGTACCACTCGGGCGTGGCGCGGAAGGCCTGCGCGGCGGCGGAGTGCGCCGTGCTGGGCTCGGCCGCCGCCTCCAGCTGCCTCACCAGCAGCGCGCACACCGACGAGTAGAACTGCACGCCGCGCCGCATCAGCTCCAGGTCCAGCAGTATGTTAGAGAAGTAAGCAAGTGTACTCACTGCACGGTGAAGAGCATGAACTCGGCGATGTCCTCGACGTACCACTCGGGCGTGGCGCGGAAGGCCTGCGCGGCGGCGGAGTGCGCCGTGCTGGGCTCGGCCGCCGCCTCCAGCTGCCTCACCAGCAGCGCGCACACCGACGAGTAGAACTGCACGCCGCGCCGCATCAGCTCCAGGTCCAGCAGTATGTTAGAGAAGTAAGCAAGTGTACTCACTGCACGGTGAAGAGCATGAACTCGGCGATGTCCTCGACGTACCACTCGGGCGTGGCGCGGAAGGCCTGCGCGGCGGCGGAGTGCGCCGTGCTGGGCTCGGCCGCCGCCTCCAGCTGCCTCACCAGCAGCGCGCACACCGACGAGTAGAACTGCACGCCGCGCCGCATCAGCTCCAGGTCCAGCAGTATGTTAGAGAAGTAAGCAAGTGTACTCACTGCACGGTGAAGAGCATGAACTCGGCGATGTCCTCGACGTACCACTCGGGCGTGGCGCGGAAGGCCTGCGCGGCGGCGGAGTGCGCCGTGCTGGGCTCGGCCGCCGCCTCCAGCTGCCTCACCAGCAGCGCGCACACCGACGAGTAGAACTGCACGCCGCGCCGCATCAGCTCCAGGTCCAGCAGTATGTTAGAGAAGTAAGCAAGTGTACTCACTGCACGGTGAAGAGCATGAACTCGGCGATGTCCTCGACGTACCACTCGGGCGTGGCGCGGAAGGCCTGCGCGGCGGCGGAGTGCGCCGTGCTGGGCTCGGCCGCCGCCTCCAGCTGCCTCACCAGCAGCGCGCACACCGACGAGTAGAACTGCACGCCGCGCCGCATCAGCTCCAGGTCCAGCAGTATGTTAGAGAAGTAAGCAAGTGTACTCACTGCACGGTGAAGAGCATGAACTCGGCGATGTCCTCGACGTACCACTCGGGCGTGGCGCGGAAGGCCTGCGCGGCGGCGGAGTGCGCCGTGCTGGGCTCGGCCGCCGCCTCCAGCTGCCTCACCAGCAGCGCGCACACCGACGAGTAGAACTGCACGCCGCGCCGCATCAGCTCCAGGTCCAGCAGTATGTTAGAGAAGTAAGCAAGTGTACTCACTGCACGGTGAAGAGCATGAACTCGGCGATGTCCTCGACGTACCACTCGGGCGTGGCGCGGAAGGCCTGCGCGGCGGCGGAGTGCGCCGTGCTGGGCTCGGCCGCCGCCTCCAGCTGCCTCACCAGCAGCGCGCACACCGACGAGTAGAACTGCACGCCGCGCCGCATCAGCTCCAGGTCCAGCAGTATGTTAGAGAAGTAAGCAAGTGTACTCACTGCACGGTGAAGAGCATGAACTCGGCGATGTCCTCGACGTACCACTCGGGCGTGGCGCGGAAGGCCTGCGCGGCGGCGGAGTGCGCCGTGCTGGGCTCGGCCGCCGCCTCCAGCTGCCTCACCAGCAGCGCGCACACCGACGAGTAGAACTGCACGCCGCGCCGCATCAGCTCCAGGTCCAGCAGTATGTTAGAGAAGTAAGCAAGTGTACTCACTGCACGGTGAAGAGCATGAACTCGGCGATGTCCTCGACGTACCACTCGGGCGTGGCGCGGAAGGCCTGCGCGGCGGCGGAGTGCGCCGTGCTGGGCTCGGCCGCCGCCTCCAGCTGCCTCACCAGCAGCGCGCACACCGACGAGTAGAACTGCACGCCGCGCCGCATCAGCTCCAGGTCCAGCAGTATGTTAGAGAAGTAAGCAAGTGTACTCACTGCACGGTGAAGAGCATGAACTCGGCGATGTCCTCGACGTACCACTCGGGCGTGGCGCGGAAGGCCTGCGCGGCGGCGGAGTGCGCCGTGCTGGGCTCGGCCGCCGCCTCCAGCTGCCTCACCAGCAGCGCGCACACCGACGAGTAGAACTGCACGCCGCGCCGCATCAGCTCCAGGTCCAGCAGTATGTTAGAGAAGTAAGCAAGTGTACTCACTGCACGGTGAAGAGCATGAACTCGGCGATGTCCTCGACGTACCACTCGGGCGTGGCGCGGAAGGCCTGCGCGGCGGCGGAGTGCGCCGTGCTGGGCTCGGCCGCCGCCTCCAGCTGCCTCACCAGCAGCGCGCACACCGACGAGTAGAACTGCACGCCGCGCCGCATCAGCTCCAGGTCCAGCAGTATGTTAGAGAAGTAAGCAAGTGTACTCACTGCACGGTGAAGAGCATGAACTCGGCGATGTCCTCGACGTACCACTCGGGCGTGGCGCGGAAGGCCTGCGCGGCGGCGGAGTGCGCCGTGCTGGGCTCGGCCGCCGCCTCCAGCTGCCTCACCAGCAGCGCGCACACCGACGAGTAGAACTGCACGCCGCGCCGCATCAGCTCCAGGTCCAGCAGTATGTTAGAGAAGTAAGCAAGTGTACTCACTGCACGGTGAAGAGCATGAACTCGGCGATGTCCTCGACGTACCACTCGGGCGTGGCGCGGAAGGCCTGCGCGGCGGCGGAGTGCGCCGTGCTGGGCTCGGCCGCCGCCTCCAGCTGCCTCACCAGCAGCGCGCACACCGACGAGTAGAACTGCACGCCGCGCCGCATCAGCTCCAGGTCCAGCAGTATGTTAGAGAAGTAAGCAAGTGTACTCACTGCACGGTGAAGAGCATGAACTCGGCGATGTCCTCGACGTACCACTCGGGCGTGGCGCGGAAGGCCTGCGCGGCGGCGGAGTGCGCCGTGCTGGGCTCGGCCGCCGCCTCCAGCTGCCTCACCAGCAGCGCGCACACCGACGAGTAGAACTGCACGCCGCGCCGCATCAGCTCCAGGTCCAGCAGTATGTTAGAGAAGTAAGCAAGTGTACTCACTGCACGGTGAAGAGCATGAACTCGGCGATGTCCTCGACGTACCACTCGGGCGTGGCGCGGAAGGCCTGCGCGGCGGCGGAGTGCGCCGTGCTGGGCTCGGCCGCCGCCTCCAGCTGCCTCACCAGCAGCGCGCACACCGACGAGTAGAACTGCACGCCGCGCCGCATCAGCTCCAGGTCCAGCAGTATGTTAGAGAAGTAAGCAAGTGTACTCACTGCACGGTGAAGAGCATGAACTCGGCGATGTCCTCGACGTACCACTCGGGCGTGGCGCGGAAGGCCTGCGCGGCGGCGGAGTGCGCCGTGCTGGGCTCGGCCGCCGCCTCCAGCTGCCTCACCAGCAGCGCGCACACCGACGAGTAGAACTGCACGCCGCGCCGCATCAGCTCCAGGTCCAGCAGTATGTTAGAGAAGTAAGCAAGTGTACTCACTGCACGGTGAAGAGCATGAACTCGGCGATGTCCTCGACGTACCACTCGGGCGTGGCGCGGAAGGCCTGCGCGGCGGCGGAGTGCGCCGTGCTGGGCTCGGCCGCCGCCTCCAGCTGCCTCACCAGCAGCGCGCACACCGACGAGTAGAACTGCACGCCGCGCCGCATCAGCTCCAGGTCCAGCAGTATGTTAGAGAAGTAAGCAAGTGTACTCACTGCACGGTGAAGAGCATGAACTCGGCGATGTCCTCGACGTACCACTCGGGCGTGGCGCGGAAGGCCTGCGCGGCGGCGGAGTGCGCCGTGCTGGGCTCGGCCGCCGCCTCCAGCTGCCTCACCAGCAGCGCGCACACCGACGAGTAGAACTGCACGCCGCGCCGCATCAGCTCCAGGTCCAGCAGTATGTTAGAGAAGTAAGCAAGTGTACTCACTGCACGGTGAAGAGCATGAACTCGGCGATGTCCTCGACGTACCACTCGGGCGTGGCGCGGAAGGCCTGCGCGGCGGCGGAGTGCGCCGTGCTGGGCTCGGCCGCCGCCTCCAGCTGCCTCACCAGCAGCGCGCACACCGACGAGTAGAACTGCACGCCGCGCCGCATCAGCTCCAGGTCCAGCAGTATGTTAGAGAAGTAAGCAAGTGTACTCACTGCACGGTGAAGAGCATGAACTCGGCGATGTCCTCGACGTACCACTCGGGCGTGGCGCGGAAGGCCTGCGCGGCGGCGGAGTGCGCCGTGCTGGGCTCGGCCGCCGCCTCCAGCTGCCTCACCAGCAGCGCGCACACCGACGAGTAGAACTGCACGCCGCGCCGCATCAGCTCCAGGTCCAGCAGTATGTTAGAGAAGTAAGCAAGTGTACTCACTGCACGGTGAAGAGCATGAACTCGGCGATGTCCTCGACGTACCACTCGGGCGTGGCGCGGAAGGCCTGCGCGGCGGCGGAGTGCGCCGTGCTGGGCTCGGCCGCCGCCTCCAGCTGCCTCACCAGCAGCGCGCACACCGACGAGTAGAACTGCACGCCGCGCCGCATCAGCTCCAGGTCCAGCAGTATGTTAGAGAAGTAAGCAAGTGTACTCACTGCACGGTGAAGAGCATGAACTCGGCGATGTCCTCGACGTACCACTCGGGCGTGGCGCGGAAGGCCTGCGCGGCGGCGGAGTGCGCCGTGCTGGGCTCGGCCGCCGCCTCCAGCTGCCTCACCAGCAGCGCGCACACCGACGAGTAGAACTGCACGCCGCGCCGCATCAGCTCCAGGTCCAGCAGTATGTTAGAGAAGTAAGCAAGTGTACTCACTGCACGGTGAAGAGCATGAACTCGGCGATGTCCTCGACGTACCACTCGGGCGTGGCGCGGAAGGCCTGCGCGGCGGCGGAGTGCGCCGTGCTGGGCTCGGCCGCCGCCTCCAGCTGCCTCACCAGCAGCGCGCACACCGACGAGTAGAACTGCACGCCGCGCCGCATCAGCTCCAGGTCCAGCAGTATGTTAGAGAAGTAAGCAAGTGTACTCACTGCACGGTGAAGAGCATGAACTCGGCGATGTCCTCGACGTACCACTCGGGCGTGGCGCGGAAGGCCTGCGCGGCGGCGGAGTGCGCCGTGCTGGGCTCGGCCGCCGCCTCCAGCTGCCTCACCAGCAGCGCGCACACCGACGAGTAGAACTGCACGCCGCGCCGCATCAGCTCCAGGTCCAGCAGTATGTTAGAGAAGTAAGCAAGTGTACTCACTGCACGGTGAAGAGCATGAACTCGGCGATGTCCTCGACGTACCACTCGGGCGTGGCGCGGAAGGCCTGCGCGGCGGCGGAGTGCGCCGTGCTGGGCTCGGCCGCCGCCTCCAGCTGCCTCACCAGCAGCGCGCACACCGACGAGTAGAACTGCACGCCGCGCCGCATCAGCTCCAGGTCCAGCAGTATGTTAGAGAAGTAAGCAAGTGTACTCACTGCACGGTGAAGAGCATGAACTCGGCGATGTCCTCGACGTACCACTCGGGCGTGGCGCGGAAGGCCTGCGCGGCGGCGGAGTGCGCCGTGCTGGGCTCGGCCGCCGCCTCCAGCTGCCTCACCAGCAGCGCGCACACCGACGAGTAGAACTGCACGCCGCGCCGCATCAGCTCCAGGTCCAGCAGTATGTTAGAGAAGTAAGCAAGTGTACTCACTGCACGGTGAAGAGCATGAACTCGGCGATGTCCTCGACGTACCACTCGGGCGTGGCGCGGAAGGCCTGCGCGGCGGCGGAGTGCGCCGTGCTGGGCTCGGCCGCCGCCTCCAGCTGCCTCACCAGCAGCGCGCACACCGACGAGTAGAACTGCACGCCGCGCCGCATCAGCTCCAGGTCCAGCAGTATGTTAGAGAAGTAAGCAAGTGTACTCACTGCACGGTGAAGAGCATGAACTCGGCGATGTCCTCGACGTACCACTCGGGCGTGGCGCGGAAGGCCTGCGCGGCGGCGGAGTGCGCCGTGCTGGGCTCGGCCGCCGCCTCCAGCTGCCTCACCAGCAGCGCGCACACCGACGAGTAGAACTGCACGCCGCGCCGCATCAGCTCCAGGTCCAGCAGTATGTTAGAGAAGTAAGCAAGTGTACTCACTGCACGGTGAAGAGCATGAACTCGGCGATGTCCTCGACGTACCACTCGGGCGTGGCGCGGAAGGCCTGCGCGGCGGCGGAGTGCGCCGTGCTGGGCTCGGCCGCCGCCTCCAGCTGCCTCACCAGCAGCGCGCACACCGACGAGTAGAACTGCACGCCGCGCCGCATCAGCTCCAGGTCCAGCAGTATGTTAGAGAAGTAAGCAAGTGTACTCACTGCACGGTGAAGAGCATGAACTCGGCGATGTCCTCGACGTACCACTCGGGCGTGGCGCGGAAGGCCTGCGCGGCGGCGGAGTGCGCCGTGCTGGGCTCGGCCGCCGCCTCCAGCTGCCTCACCAGCAGCGCGCACACCGACGAGTAGAACTGCACGCCGCGCCGCATCAGCTCCAGGTCCAGCAGTATGTTAGAGAAGTAAGCAAGTGTACTCACTGCACGGTGAAGAGCATGAACTCGGCGATGTCCTCGACGTACCACTCGGGCGTGGCGCGGAAGGCCTGCGCGGCGGCGGAGTGCGCCGTGCTGGGCTCGGCCGCCGCCTCCAGCTGCCTCACCAGCAGCGCGCACACCGACGAGTAGAACTGCACGCCGCGCCGCATCAGCTCCAGGTCCAGCAGTATGTTAGAGAAGTAAGCAAGTGTACTCACTGCACGGTGAAGAGCATGAACTCGGCGATGTCCTCGACGTACCACTCGGGCGTGGCGCGGAAGGCCTGCGCGGCGGCGGAGTGCGCCGTGCTGGGCTCGGCCGCCGCCTCCAGCTGCCTCACCAGCAGCGCGCACACCGACGAGTAGAACTGCACGCCGCGCCGCATCAGCTCCAGGTCCAGCAGTATGTTAGAGAAGTAAGCAAGTGTACTCACTGCACGGTGAAGAGCATGAACTCGGCGATGTCCTCGACGTACCACTCGGGCGTGGCGCGGAAGGCCTGCGCGGCGGCGGAGTGCGCCGTGCTGGGCTCGGCCGCCGCCTCCAGCTGCCTCACCAGCAGCGCGCACACCGACGAGTAGAACTGCACGCCGCGCCGCATCAGCTCCAGGTCCAGCAGTATGTTAGAGAAGTAAGCAAGTGTACTCACTGCACGGTGAAGAGCATGAACTCGGCGATGTCCTCGACGTACCACTCGGGCGTGGCGCGGAAGGCCTGCGCGGCGGCGGAGTGCGCCGTGCTGGGCTCGGCCGCCGCCTCCAGCTGCCTCACCAGCAGCGCGCACACCGACGAGTAGAACTGCACGCCGCGCCGCATCAGCTCCAGGTCCAGCAGTATGTTAGAGAAGTAAGCAAGTGTACTCACTGCACGGTGAAGAGCATGAACTCGGCGATGTCCTCGACGTACCACTCGGGCGTGGCGCGGAAGGCCTGCGCGGCGGCGGAGTGCGCCGTGCTGGGCTCGGCCGCCGCCTCCAGCTGCCTCACCAGCAGCGCGCACACCGACGAGTAGAACTGCACGCCGCGCCGCATCAGCTCCAGGTCCAGCAGTATGTTAGAGAAGTAAGCAAGTGTACTCACTGCACGGTGAAGAGCATGAACTCGGCGATGTCCTCGACGTACCACTCGGGCGTGGCGCGGAAGGCCTGCGCGGCGGCGGAGTGCGCCGTGCTGGGCTCGGCCGCCGCCTCCAGCTGCCTCACCAGCAGCGCGCACACCGACGAGTAGAACTGCACGCCGCGCCGCATCAGCTCCAGGTCCAGCAGTATGTTAGAGAAGTAAGCAAGTGTACTCACTGCACGGTGAAGAGCATGAACTCGGCGATGTCCTCGACGTACCACTCGGGCGTGGCGCGGAAGGCCTGCGCGGCGGCGGAGTGCGCCGTGCTGGGCTCGGCCGCCGCCTCCAGCTGCCTCACCAGCAGCGCGCACACCGACGAGTAGAACTGCACGCCGCGCCGCATCAGCTCCAGGTCCAGCAGTATGTTAGAGAAGTAAGCAAGTGTACTCACTGCACGGTGAAGAGCATGAACTCGGCGATGTCCTCGACGTACCACTCGGGCGTGGCGCGGAAGGCCTGCGCGGCGGCGGAGTGCGCCGTGCTGGGCTCGGCCGCCGCCTCCAGCTGCCTCACCAGCAGCGCGCACACCGACGAGTAGAACTGCACGCCGCGCCGCATCAGCTCCAGGTCCAGCAGTATGTTAGAGAAGTAAGCAAGTGTACTCACTGCACGGTGAAGAGCATGAACTCGGCGATGTCCTCGACGTACCACTCGGGCGTGGCGCGGAAGGCCTGCGCGGCGGCGGAGTGCGCCGTGCTGGGCTCGGCCGCCGCCTCCAGCTGCCTCACCAGCAGCGCGCACACCGACGAGTAGAACTGCACGCCGCGCCGCATCAGCTCCAGGTCCAGCAGTATGTTAGAGAAGTAAGCAAGTGTACTCACTGCACGGTGAAGAGCATGAACTCGGCGATGTCCTCGACGTACCACTCGGGCGTGGCGCGGAAGGCCTGCGCGGCGGCGGAGTGCGCCGTGCTGGGCTCGGCCGCCGCCTCCAGCTGCCTCACCAGCAGCGCGCACACCGACGAGTAGAACTGCACGCCGCGCCGCATCAGCTCCAGGTCCAGCAGTATGTTAGAGAAGTAAGCAAGTGTACTCACTGCACGGTGAAGAGCATGAACTCGGCGATGTCCTCGACGTACCACTCGGGCGTGGCGCGGAAGGCCTGCGCGGCGGCGGAGTGCGCCGTGCTGGGCTCGGCCGCCGCCTCCAGCTGCCTCACCAGCAGCGCGCACACCGACGAGTAGAACTGCACGCCGCGCCGCATCAGCTCCAGGTCCAGCAGTATGTTAGAGAAGTAAGCAAGTGTACTCACTGCACGGTGAAGAGCATGAACTCGGCGATGTCCTCGACGTACCACTCGGGCGTGGCGCGGAAGGCCTGCGCGGCGGCGGAGTGCGCCGTGCTGGGCTCGGCCGCCGCCTCCAGCTGCCTCACCAGCAGCGCGCACACCGACGAGTAGAACTGCACGCCGCGCCGCATCAGCTCCAGGTCCAGCAGTATGTTAGAGAAGTAAGCAAGTGTACTCACTGCACGGTGAAGAGCATGAACTCGGCGATGTCCTCGACGTACCACTCGGGCGTGGCGCGGAAGGCCTGCGCGGCGGCGGAGTGCGCCGTGCTGGGCTCGGCCGCCGCCTCCAGCTGCCTCACCAGCAGCGCGCACACCGACGAGTAGAACTGCACGCCGCGCCGCATCAGCTCCAGGTCCAGCAGTATGTTAGAGAAGTAAGCAAGTGTACTCACTGCACGGTGAAGAGCATGAACTCGGCGATGTCCTCGACGTACCACTCGGGCGTGGCGCGGAAGGCCTGCGCGGCGGCGGAGTGCGCCGTGCTGGGCTCGGCCGCCGCCTCCAGCTGCCTCACCAGCAGCGCGCACACCGACGAGTAGAACTGCACGCCGCGCCGCATCAGCTCCAGGTCCAGCAGTATGTTAGAGAAGTAAGCAAGTGTACTCACTGCACGGTGAAGAGCATGAACTCGGCGATGTCCTCGACGTACCACTCGGGCGTGGCGCGGAAGGCCTGCGCGGCGGCGGAGTGCGCCGTGCTGGGCTCGGCCGCCGCCTCCAGCTGCCTCACCAGCAGCGCGCACACCGACGAGTAGAACTGCACGCCGCGCCGCATCAGCTCCAGGTCCAGCAGTATGTTAGAGAAGTAAGCAAGTGTACTCACTGCACGGTGAAGAGCATGAACTCGGCGATGTCCTCGACGTACCACTCGGGCGTGGCGCGGAAGGCCTGCGCGGCGGCGGAGTGCGCCGTGCTGGGCTCGGCCGCCGCCTCCAGCTGCCTCACCAGCAGCGCGCACACCGACGAGTAGAACTGCACGCCGCGCCGCATCAGCTCCAGGTCCAGCAGTATGTTAGAGAAGTAAGCAAGTGTACTCACTGCACGGTGAAGAGCATGAACTCGGCGATGTCCTCGACGTACCACTCGGGCGTGGCGCGGAAGGCCTGCGCGGCGGCGGAGTGCGCCGTGCTGGGCTCGGCCGCCGCCTCCAGCTGCCTCACCAGCAGCGCGCACACCGACGAGTAGAACTGCACGCCGCGCCGCATCAGCTCCAGGTCCAGCAGTATGTTAGAGAAGTAAGCAAGTGTACTCACTGCACGGTGAAGAGCATGAACTCGGCGATGTCCTCGACGTACCACTCGGGCGTGGCGCGGAAGGCCTGCGCGGCGGCGGAGTGCGCCGTGCTGGGCTCGGCCGCCGCCTCCAGCTGCCTCACCAGCAGCGCGCACACCGACGAGTAGAACTGCACGCCGCGCCGCATCAGCTCCAGGTCCAGCAGTATGTTAGAGAAGTAAGCAAGTGTACTCACTGCACGGTGAAGAGCATGAACTCGGCGATGTCCTCGACGTACCACTCGGGCGTGGCGCGGAAGGCCTGCGCGGCGGCGGAGTGCGCCGTGCTGGGCTCGGCCGCCGCCTCCAGCTGCCTCACCAGCAGCGCGCACACCGACGAGTAGAACTGCACGCCGCGCCGCATCAGCTCCAGGTCCAGCAGTATGTTAGAGAAGTAAGCAAGTGTACTCACTGCACGGTGAAGAGCATGAACTCGGCGATGTCCTCGACGTACCACTCGGGCGTGGCGCGGAAGGCCTGCGCGGCGGCGGAGTGCGCCGTGCTGGGCTCGGCCGCCGCCTCCAGCTGCCTCACCAGCAGCGCGCACACCGACGAGTAGAACTGCACGCCGCGCCGCATCAGCTCCAGGTCCAGCAGTATGTTAGAGAAGTAAGCAAGTGTACTCACTGCACGGTGAAGAGCATGAACTCGGCGATGTCCTCGACGTACCACTCGGGCGTGGCGCGGAAGGCCTGCGCGGCGGCGGAGTGCGCCGTGCTGGGCTCGGCCGCCGCCTCCAGCTGCCTCACCAGCAGCGCGCACACCGACGAGTAGAACTGCACGCCGCGCCGCATCAGCTCCAGGTCCAGCAGTATGTTAGAGAAGTAAGCAAGTGTACTCACTGCACGGTGAAGAGCATGAACTCGGCGATGTCCTCGACGTACCACTCGGGCGTGGCGCGGAAGGCCTGCGCGGCGGCGGAGTGCGCCGTGCTGGGCTCGGCCGCCGCCTCCAGCTGCCTCACCAGCAGCGCGCACACCGACGAGTAGAACTGCACGCCGCGCCGCATCAGCTCCAGGTCCAGCAGTATGTTAGAGAAGTAAGCAAGTGTACTCACTGCACGGTGAAGAGCATGAACTCGGCGATGTCCTCGACGTACCACTCGGGCGTGGCGCGGAAGGCCTGCGCGGCGGCGGAGTGCGCCGTGCTGGGCTCGGCCGCCGCCTCCAGCTGCCTCACCAGCAGCGCGCACACCGACGAGTAGAACTGCACGCCGCGCCGCATCAGCTCCAGGTCCAGCAGTATGTTAGAGAAGTAAGCAAGTGTACTCACTGCACGGTGAAGAGCATGAACTCGGCGATGTCCTCGACGTACCACTCGGGCGTGGCGCGGAAGGCCTGCGCGGCGGCGGAGTGCGCCGTGCTGGGCTCGGCCGCCGCCTCCAGCTGCCTCACCAGCAGCGCGCACACCGACGAGTAGAACTGCACGCCGCGCCGCATCAGCTCCAGGTCCAGCAGTATGTTAGAGAAGTAAGCAAGTGTACTCACTGCACGGTGAAGAGCATGAACTCGGCGATGTCCTCGACGTACCACTCGGGCGTGGCGCGGAAGGCCTGCGCGGCGGCGGAGTGCGCCGTGCTGGGCTCGGCCGCCGCCTCCAGCTGCCTCACCAGCAGCGCGCACACCGACGAGTAGAACTGCACGCCGCGCCGCATCAGCTCCAGGTCCAGCAGCGCCGCTTCCGCGCACTGCTTCGATCTGTGGACGATATCACGGAATACATAATACTACCTAACGGTACAGAAGGTTCACTTCGCAAGATTATTTAAAGATATAGCGACTCTAGCGCTGATACCAAAAGTGCAACTCAGTTTGCAATAGCGCCCGGTTCCGCCTCCGAAAACAACACGCAACAAACACAAACTTGTGGTCTTTTTCTATCGCGTAACTTTATCTCTTACGACGTACTAGGACTGCCTCGTAATGGCTTCCAATTCGTAATTCCGTGGCTGAACAGACGGCGCACGCCGCGCATAAAATAGACCGTACAGAACTAGCGCGTGCAACTTGGCCGGCGCGCGGCAACCGTCTGAAATACTGTAGTCTTGACGGCTGCCTGTAGTGGTCTCGATTACGTGACAAGTGAGCCTGGCCTGACGATATCAAGAAAAGACATACTCGGTCTAGCATATGCAACGTATGCGATGCAACGTGGGAGATCGGCGTGCACACTTATCCCATGTTGGCTATGTAATGCAGCCACAGATGAAATATACTGTATGTTACGATAAGACTCTGTTGGTATAAAACCAATCAAAAGATATAAAATCAAGAGACCAGCGTATGCAGCATGCGCCCGTAGAGAAAATTATCTCTTCTTTTGTCGATCTCTTTTTTCTGTCAATCAATATGAATCAAAAAGAGAAAAGAGAGCGACAAAAGATGCCCTGCAGTTATCACAATGCGTTGCATACGTTGCATTGCGTTGGACGTACGATAAAGATTTACGTTTTCGTATTTCAGAGCTTGTTGATTAGATCTATGAAATATTGTTGTGGGGCAAAGCTGCCGATATCAAAACTGTGATATTTGTTATTCATAACAATTAGAATGAATATTCTGAACGGATAGTGAACATTACAGTAATTTAATCGATCCTTAACAAAGCTTTGACCTTTCTATTGTGCCAAAAAAAGGTAATAAACCTGTCCGCAAATAAGAACCCAAAAGTACGCCATACCTGTGTAGACGTTTGATCTGCTTTCTCCATCGACGTAGTAGTTCCCTGTTTCTATTCGCGGAGTAGCTGACCCGCCACTGGGGTTCGGCTGCCATCAATTCTTCGATCACCTTCTGGAGGTCGCGGAACGCACTGCGGAAAAACTTTGTATTAGACTAGACCCTAACAAAAACAGATTTGTAGCAATTTTATTGAGGCAAATTTAAGTACAGTTTTTTTGATAAAAAAATTGGTTGCCTGTAAAGTCGGTATACGGGCGAAAGTTTTACGTGACAACGACTTTGAGTGGTAAAATAATTTTAATGTTTTATGTCTGTCTCTCTCGCTCTTAGGCGGGCTAACCATGCCCGAGTGGAAGGGACGCGTGCCTCTCACTCGCTCTCATTGTGAGCGCATAACGTGAGCGGAGCGTAACGCAGTTTCTTGAAGTGTCACCCGGCAAACCAATTTATAAGACGTTGTCACGTCAAAAAATTTTAGTGCCGATAGTTTATAATATCATCTTAAGATACTTTACAAACAAGGTTAAACTACAAGTTTAGGTGTTACCGTATGCGTCTCTGATGGGTGTGCAGCGCCGGGATGAGCGCCACGTGGTGCATGTGGAGCGTGAGGAACCAGCACACTGTTTGGAACTTCGCCTCGGGCCACGTGTGCGCTGGATCGTTATCTGTACGAAGGAAAGTATACATTGAATATACGTTGACGATTTAGTTAGGGCTTTAGTTGGTTATATGTTGATCCCCATCCGCTGGAGTACGATATAGTCAGTCCTCTTTAACCGACAGCATGTTGATCCACGTGTCGGGCTGGAACGTGTACAGCGGGTACACGCGCTCCAGCTTGATGCGCACCGACAGCAGCTGCAGCACTGAGCACACGTCGCAACTTACTGAGCGCGTCGAGCCAGTCCTGCGCCTCTTGCGCGGTGAAGTAGAGCCTGGTCTCGTCGCGTATGTTGATCCACGTGTCGGGCTGGAACGTGTACAGCGGGTACACGCGCTCCAGCTTGATGCGCACCGACAGCAGCTGCAGCACTGAGCACACGTCGCAACTTACTGAGCGCGTCGAGCCAGTCCTGCGCCTCTTGCGCGGTGAAGTAGAGCCTGGTCTCGTCGCGTATGTTGATCCACGTGTCGGGCTGGAACGTGTACAGCGGGTACACGCGCTCCAGCTTGATGCGCACCGACAGCAGCTGCAGCACTGAGCACACGTCGCAACTTACTGAGCGCGTCGAGCCAGTCCTGCGCCTCTTGCGCGGTGAAGTAGAGCCTGGTCTCGTCGCGTATGTTGATCCACGTGTCGGGCTGGAACGTGTACAGCGGGTACACGCGCTCCAGCTTGATGCGCACCGACAGCAGCTGCAGCACTGAGCACACGTCGCAACTTACTGAGCGCGTCGAGCCAGTCCTGCGCCTCTTGCGCGGTGAAGTAGAGCCTGGTCTCGTCGCGTATGTTGATCCACGTGTCGGGCTGGAACGTGTACAGCGGGTACACGCGCTCCAGCTTGATGCGCACCGACAGCAGCTGCAGCACTGAGCACACGTCGCAACTTACTGAGCGCGTCGAGCCAGTCCTGCGCCTCTTGCGCGGTGAAGTAGAGCCTGGTCTCGTCGCGTATGTTGATCCACGTGTCGGGCTGGAACGTGTACAGCGGGTACACGCGCTCCAGCTTGATGCGCACCGACAGCAGCTGCAGCACTGAGCACACGTCGCAACTTACTGAGCGCGTCGAGCCAGTCCTGCGCCTCTTGCGCGGTGAAGTAGAGCCTGGTCTCGTCGCGTATGTTGATCCACGTGTCGGGCTGGAACGTGTACAGCGGGTACACGCGCTCCAGCTTGATGCGCACCGACAGCAGCTGCAGCACTGAGCACACGTCGCAACTTACTGAGCGCGTCGAGCCAGTCCTGCGCCTCTTGCGCGGTGAAGTAGAGCCTGGTCTCGTCGCGTATGTTGATCCACGTGTCGGGCTGGAACGTGTACAGCGGGTACACGCGCTCCAGCTTGATGCGCACCGACAGCAGCTGCAGCACTGAGCACACGTCGCAACTTACTGAGCGCGTCGAGCCAGTCCTGCGCCTCTTGCGCGGTGAAGTAGAGCCTGGTCTCGTCGCGTATGTTGATCCACGTGTCGGGCTGGAACGTGTACAGCGGGTACACGCGCTCCAGCTTGATGCGCACCGACAGCAGCTGCAGCACTGAGCACACGTCGCAACTTACTGAGCGCGTCGAGCCAGTCCTGCGCCTCTTGCGCGGTGAAGTAGAGCCTGGTCTCGTCGCGTATGTTGATCCACGTGTCGGGCTGGAACGTGTACAGCGGGTACACGCGCTCCAGCTTGATGCGCACCGACAGCAGCTGCAGCACTGAGCACACGTCGCAACTTACTGAGCGCGTCGAGCCAGTCCTGCGCCTCTTGCGCGGTGAAGTAGAGCCTGGTCTCGTCGCGTATGTTGATCCACGTGTCGGGCTGGAACGTGTACAGCGGGTACACGCGCTCCAGCTTGATGCGCACCGACAGCAGCTGCAGCACTGAGCACACGTCGCAACTTACTGAGCGCGTCGAGCCAGTCCTGCGCCTCTTGCGCGGTGAAGTAGAGCCTGGTCTCGTCGCGTATGTTGATCCACGTGTCGGGCTGGAACGTGTACAGCGGGTACACGCGCTCCAGCTTGATGCGCACCGACAGCAGCTGCAGCACTGAGCACACGTCGCAACTTACTGAGCGCGTCGAGCCAGTCCTGCGCCTCTTGCGCGGTGAAGTAGAGCCTGGTCTCGTCGCGTATGTTGATCCACGTGTCGGGCTGGAACGTGTACAGCGGGTACACGCGCTCCAGCTTGATGCGCACCGACAGCAGCTGCAGCACTGAGCACACGTCGCAACTTACTGAGCGCGTCGAGCCAGTCCTGCGCCTCTTGCGCGGTGAAGTAGAGCCTGGTCTCGTCGCGTATGTTGATCCACGTGTCGGGCTGGAACGTGTACAGCGGGTACACGCGCTCCAGCTTGATGCGCACCGACAGCAGCTGCAGCACTGAGCACACGTCGCAACTTACTGAGCGCGTCGAGCCAGTCCTGCGCCTCTTGCGCGGTGAAGTAGAGCCTGGTCTCGTCGCGTATGTTGATCCACGTGTCGGGCTGGAACGTGTACAGCGGGTACACGCGCTCCAGCTTGATGCGCACCGACAGCAACTGCAGCACTGAGCACACGTTCAGCATGAAGCCGTCACCTGCGCATATAAATACTATCTATCTATGTGATTTGGTCAATAGGTTCGTTGATTTTTTTTTCGCAGTACCTCATCAGCTACAGTAAGTACCCTTCAAACCGAAACCTAGTAAGTATAGTATTATATTATCTGTGCCGAAACACAGATTACATTACTACTTCAAGGTAGTTTAACTGACACTGCAGTAGTACCCAACAGTCCTGAGCTATGTTTAAATTTCTTTATTGCGAAATTGGTAATTGATAATATAATGTATTAATGTATATCCCTTAGAATGTTAATCTACGAATAATAAACAGCAACTTTGCATCAATAACGTAATATGTATAACATTACATACCTGATACTACCTTGTATTTGATACATATCGTATTACAGTTACAATCAAGGAGAAGGTCATAAAGGCAAATAAAAATGTGTGGCAACAACGATCAAAAGAACATAATTAATCGCATACATTTGGCAAGAAGGGTTCGGTAATTAGAAATGTACTCGTAAACGAATTCAGTCAATAATTTTGAGCATACCAAACATTTAACAAAGTTTATTTTCGGAGGGTATCACGCAGGGCGCTAGGCGAAAGAAAATGTTGTTTTTTTTTGCGTGACGAAAATTCTGTCGCGAAGAAAATCTAGACTGAAATTTTCTCATACTAGTCAACAGTATCGGCACGCATGCAATCGGAACGGTAACTGGTTCCGTAACTTGCACTTGCGCGGAAAAAGATGGTGGTCGAGGATTTCCAGCATTCCAGGTAGTAGGGATGGAACGCATGACTGCACCGAATTGCATGCTCAGAAAAAGTTGAAGGTTGAACAGCTCCTCAAAGCATTCCCCATTGAATCGATAGAACACTCATAGAGAGCTAACGTCTCTACGGCGTTCCAAAGCGTATACTAAGGTGTTCTAAGGTTTTCATTTTCATTAGCTTTCATAAATGTATCAATTGAAACTGTATATTTTACAATTTTTAAGGTAATGAGCCGTATCATGCAAGCTTAAGCCAATCAGTTCTTGGGCTGAACTCTTTCTCTTAGTACATTTGTCCACGGAAGTGTCACATAAAAACTATTTACGTCGTGTACCGATTGCAAAAAATAGCAAAAAACCTATTCTTTTTTTATAATACTAAAGAGTTTGTTTATACCATGATCTTGGAAGGCGTATTAATTGGATTGACGCCAATAGACAATCGTTCATCGAGGTGAGGTGAGCGACATTCACCGCAATATCTATTTTGGCAGTACTCATTAAAAGTAATCGCTTTGCAGAAGGGCCTACACTATCTGATAATATTTACGCACTACGCCACAGTCGGCAGTCAAATTGCACGACACCAAAAGTAGTGCTATTTTAATCGCATACGTTTCTGAAGAAATGAACGCTTTGATTTTTGAATTGAAATAGTACATTTCGATATAAGTGCGAAAAGTTCGTCATTTCTTTACGAGTCCCGGTTTAATAACCCAAGCCAAAGGCGCGGGTCAACTATAGGGACGAGTAGTGTAACGGGACATTCGTATACACACATAGGTCGAATTTTTTCTAGTATGGTTTGATCATAACATTGTTATCTAAGATCTTGAAAAATAAAAATTTACCTCAGAAATAGGACACAAACAAACACGATAAGGCATTTTTTCAATATGAAAAATCGTAAACAGTCTAATCTTGAAAATTCAAATCGTGACAAGCCTCGTAAATCACGCTATTGTTCAGACAGGATGCCCTTATCTTGTTTTGAAGCAAAAAAAGAGTTCCGCACTGAAATTGTGTAGACCATAAAAGCAGAAAATATCTTCGATCGATATGGTCGATCGCCATACGGGGCACCTTTGTATAACAGCATTCATGCTTGAATGACTAAATACAAAAAGGGGACTAAAATTTGGGTTTGTAAAATTTCTTGATTTTCAGGACAAAATATAGGGAAATAGCTGTTGTCTAGAAATCCAAAAGGAGCCTACTGGGTTTATCATTTAGCTGAGATAAGGAATTCCCCGTTTCACCTCGTTTCAGGGTTGTTTTCCTAAAAGAGAAGAATAAAATTTCACTTACGGAACCCTCGTGGACGCGGCGGTTCTAACTTGGCCAATTATTTTTTCTTTCGTCAAGCGACGGCTATAAGAGTTAACGCGGGAACCATTCGGTATTATTTCGACTCAGTCATTCAAAGAGTGAGTTACTGTTCGTTAGACCAGTCGCTCGTCTTAATTTTTTGTAATCCAGAAATCTGGAAGATGGGGGTTTGACTCCTTGAGAGGCGGTACGCGAGCTGCACGAGGCCGGCGATGCAACTGGCATAGTTCAACCACTAGTTTGGCGGGAAATTTGGGAGTGCCATTTTTATGGTAAGCATTTTCTATTCCTTCATGTCGCTTGGGTATGCCGGGGCACCGGGGGCAGCCAGCGTTTTGTACGGGTTTTATTTGTCGTATTTCTCTAAATTCCAGGTCGGGAAGTAAAGAAAAGGTTATTTCTTGTGGTTTTGAAATCCTGGATGGGTTAATCCTATCGGGATAGACATCGACAGCCTTTCGTGAGGAGGCTAACCTCGGGGTTCTGCGAGAAATCATCCGGCGCCTGTCGCCGCTGACGCACCGCCAGCTGCGGCGGCCGCACGACACATCTTCGCTCCGCTTCGTGGTTTCGGTCGCGGCTGCGGGCTGAGACACTTCGCTCGGCGCGTCATCACGCAACGTTTCCCTTAGGGTAAACATGACCGGAGGTACCATCCTTGTTTATTTACGGTTGTAGAACCATTTAGAACAATATTTTTGATACTGGTATAGTCCGATAAAATTTTATTTACGGCTTGGTACAGTCAGGGACAATACGTGGTTAGAATAACAATTCTGTGAACCTACGGCTCCATCGATTGAGCATGTGTAATTATTAAATAAGATATATATATTTATAATAACAGATAGTTAGTAGGTATGTTAGCCAATTATTTAAGTTAGATTTTTTTTGTCTTTTAGCTTATAGTAAAGATTTCTTTGTGTATAATGTTTCTCTTTCGAATTTGAATTACCATTATAATTGTAGATTAATTTCTGTGTTTCATTCCACTCCAATTCCACGTATAGGTAGGTAAATTCTCTGTGACGGGCATAAAACACCTTAGCCGGGGAGATTTATTATTTTTTGCGTTCGCCCAGTTTTATGCCACGTTACAAATGGCGCCCAACGTGAATAGAAAATTGTTATTAGGGTTATATTTTTTCGAAATGTTTTCAAAATGTTTTCAAAATGTTTATTTTCATGAATTTCAAAATGAAATTTTCTTTTATTGGTTGGAGACGTTACAAATGGCGCCCAACGTAAAAAATTGTTATTAAATTGGAATTATATTTTTATTTAATTTCAAAGTGGAATTTTTTTATTATTATTTGGGACGCGTTACTGACGGCGTCCAACGGGTTAAAATAGCAAAACGTACTTAGACATTTTTTTTTCTTTTCAAAACATTTTTTCAAAAACATTTTTTAACGAAAAATTTTTTTTTAGGGTTTACTAGTAAGCGCGTTACATAGCGCCCAAATTAGATATTTATTAATAATTGGCTGTACTTTAGACATATATTTTTGAATTTCAAAATAACAAAAATTTTTTTGAAAAACTTTTCAGTACGAGGCGATATGAATAGCCCAAACATTCTGATTCTGTATCTTATTTTCTTTTAGACATCTTTAATATTTCAAAATCTTAAAACTTTTTTTTCTTTGAAACTTTTTTTATGTGTTCTTTCTATTTACACGCCGTTATACGTGGCGTCCACGCGATTAACCCCTATTAAATTTATTTTGAGTCTAAATTTCTTTTAGAAAAATAAATGCACTTTTTTTCCTCACTTTCTAAAAACATTTTTTTTTAAATTTTATATTCTCCGCAAATTATAGGACGCCCCGTATACGCGGCGCCCTAGGTAGATCCTTGCAAAAAAATTTTTTTCTTTTCTTTCTCAACTTAATTTTGCATTATATAATCATCGTTTACCTATTTACAAAACATTTCTGTTATAACAATAACCATTTTCAGAATATGTTTAGATCACTTTAATAAACCATAGATATCATATTTTCAAAAGACAAACCGTGGAATTGGAGATATAATCAAAATATTATATAACATACGCTGTACCAAGTATCGAAAAGCTATCCCTGTTAACAACGATACCAGTATCAAAAAAATTTACAAGCATAAATACAACAATATTTCTTAACTTCAAATTTAAGTATAAACAATTATCTTAGCAACAAAAATTTTTTTTTCCATTTAACTTCAGAGTAAGCGTTATAAAAGTGTTCGTCTTATGTTAATTGTTAATTTTAAGAGTCGTAATAATTGCATGCCATTGTGTAAAATCGTACAGGCACCATTAAAGCCTCAACTTTTATTTTCTCATTATACATATAATTATAAGTTTAGTTATAAGAACATATTTTCAAGCACCACTCTTGAAGAAAATTTTTTTTTTTTGAAAAATCAATAAGTGATTTTATAATACTTTAACTTTTAATACTTTCATAACATTGATATACAACAAGTATAGATATACAAAAAATTTTTTTTCTACTCTTTATAACCATTGATATACTACAACTATAGATATAAAAAATTTTTTTTTACTTTAATAACCATTGATATTTAACTTTTACTTTTGATAACCATTGATATACTAAAGATAAAGATACATTACTTTTACTTTTGATAATTATTGTCATACCAAACATAAAGATTGTTTACGTTTATAAAAATTGTTATAGTGGTCTTGAAATATTACATTCTTTTCTCCATAACAACCTATGATATATTGAATATAGATATACCAAATTCAACATAAATATTTAGTTTTGACAATTGTAAATCTTTGACTGTACCAAATAATTTAACAAAATGGAACAACGTATCATTCAATTTCATTCTTTACATAAAGATAAACTTATTTATGAGGTATCGATCCGTTCGAAAACTTTTTTGATCTTTAACAACTTTTTTTGAGTCTTTGATCCTAGGTTTTGACTTGTGTTCTTTTATTGTATTCAGGATGGAACATAGGATTGTGAAATTTCATTTCGTAAGGGAAAGAGATTATTCGTTATGTCACGTGATCATTCGTTCGGAATCACCAATGTATTCAAAATGGAAATTTTTCCAAGTATTCAGGACGCGCATTACAAATGGCTTATACAATTTCATTTCTTAAGAAAAAATGAGTATTCATTACATCACGTGACTACTGGTTTGGAACAAAAAAAAATTTTTTTTTTTGAAAATTTAAATATGGAACAAATCAACGGCTACGAAAATTCTTTTGCTTTTGAAATATGAACATTCAATTTTTTTTGGAAATTACAGTAATTAGTTATGAATTATGCCGTCAATGACCCCAAGTTTGATTTTTGTCTTTTCAAATGTGAGTATTAGGTGTATTTAGTAGGATCACACTAATACGAGCACGGTTTCGTTATTTAGTATTTTGGGCAAGTCATTGTTGGGTAAACTTTTTTTGAAGAAAATATTTTTTGAAAATTTAGATTTAGTGTTGCTGCCACACATTTGTATATTGGTAAACTATGTTAATTAATAATTCGGTTTTGAAAAATTTTTATATTAGGAGTTGCTTCAGTCGCTTCGTTTTTTATGCATATTTAGCTTAGAGTGCTGTTGTTATGAGACAATTTTAGGGCGTTAAATACGTTTCATAGTATTTTAACATCTCAGTGTTAGTGAAGGTAGCCACTTGTGATTTTGGTGTGCTACTTTTCGTTTATGTGTGGATGGATGGAAGAGATGAAAGGAATGTATGAAATTTTATGGAAGAATTTGAAAGCTCTATAAGATGATGTATGATTTCGAAAAAATTGTTCTCCGATTTTTTAAAACACAGACATCTCGCATCAAGCGTCTAGGTGTGATTTTTGTGGTTTTGTACTTCGGGTCAACAACTTACTTGGTTAGGTGAGGCTCGGGTCATTTTGTTATACTTCAGTTGTTGCAATTTTGGGAGGTGACGCTGAGTATAAATTTTTTTAGTAGGTGGGAGTGCCTACGGTTTTTTGGGTTCAGTACCTGGAATGGTCTGACCTAATTTTTATGCTGTGGCGGAATTGTTCCCTTTCGGGTTTATTATGGCAACGTCCGCTCAGTTATTTTGTAGTTTTTTTTTCACCCAAACCACCTAGATTTGTGCAGACGACTGAAGAGGCAGTGGATTTTTTCCAAATTTCGTAAATAGTGTTGTGATTTAATATCGATTTAGATTTTTGTTGTTATGATTCGTTTCAAGCTGTTCAAAATTCTAAATTAGCTTTTGATTGTTAGGATTCGTTCCACGACTTAGAAAAATTTTGTGACTTAGCACTTAATTATACTTTGTAGACTTTCTCTAAGATTTTTTCTTGTCTCACCTTTTGGTTAGGATGCAACGTTGAGGACAACGAAAAACGGTTCATCCTGGCTGAACCTTTTCCCTAAGGAGAGGGTATTGTAACGGGACATTCGTATACACACATAGGTCGAATTTTTTCTAGTATGGTTTGATCATAACATTGTTATCTAAGATCTTGAAAAATAAAAATTTACCTCAGAAATAGGACACAAACAAACACGATAAGGCATTTTTTCAATATGAAAAATCGTAAACAGTCTAATCTTGAAAATTCAAATCGTGACAAGCCTCGTAAATCACGCTATTGTTCAGACAGGATGCCCTTATCTTGTTTTGAAGCAAAAAAAGAGTTCCGCACTGAAATTGTGTAGACCATAAAAGCAGAAAATATCTTCGATCGATATGGTCGATCGCCATACGGGGCACCTTTGTATAACAGCATTCATGCTTGAATGACTAAATACAAAAAGGGGACTAAAATTTGGGTTTGTAAAATTTCTTGATTTTCAGGACAAAATATAGGGAAATAGCTGTTGTCTAGAAATCCAAAAGGAGCCTACTGGGTTTATCATTTAGCTGAGATAAGGAATTCCCCGTTTCACCTCGTTTCAGGGTTGTTTTCCTAAAAGAGAAGAATAAAATTTCACTTACGGAACCCTCGTGGACGCGGCGGTTCTAACTTGGCCAATTATTTTTTCTTTCGTCAAGCGACGGCTATAAGAGTTAACGCGGGAACCATTCGGTATTATTTCGACTCAGTCATTCAAAGAGTGAGTTACTGTTCGTTAGACCAGTCGCTCGTCTTAATTTTTTGTAATCCAGAAATCTGGAAGATGGGGGTTTGACTCCTTGAGAGGCGGTACGCGAGCTGCACGAGGCCGGCGATGCAACTGGCATAGTTCAACCACTAGTTTGGCGGGAAATTTGGGAGTGCCATTTTTATGGTAAGCATTTTCTATTCCTTCATGTCGCTTGGGTATGCCGGGGCACCGGGGGCAGCCAGCGTTTTGTACGGGTTTTATTTGTCGTATTTCTCTAAATTCCAGGTCGGGAAGTAAAGAAAAGGTTATTTCTTGTGGTTTTGAAATCCTGGATGGGTTAATCCTATCGGGATAGACATCGACAGCCTTTCGTGAGGAGGCTAACCTCGGGGTTCTGCGAGAAATCATCCGGCGCCTGTCGCCGCTGACGCACCGCCAGCTGCGGCGGCCGCACGACACATCTTCGCTCCGCTTCGTGGTTTCGGTCGCGGCTGCGGGCTGAGACACTTCGCTCGGCGCGTCATCACGCAACGTTTCCCTTAGGGTAAACATGACCGGAGGTACCATCCTTGTTTATTTACGGTTGTAGAACCATTTAGAACAATATTTTTGATACTGGTATAGTCCGATAAAATTTTATTTACGGCTTGGTACAGTCAGGGACAATACGTGGTTAGAATAACAATTCTGTGAACCTACGGCTCCATCGATTGAGCATGTGTAATTATTAAATAAGATATATATATTTATAATAACAGATAGTTAGTAGGTATGTTAGCCAATTATTTAAGTTAAATTTTCTTGTCTTTTAGCTTATAGTAAAGATTTCTTTGTGTATAATGTTTCTCTTTCGAATTTGAATTACCATTATAATTGTAGATTAATTTCTGTGTTTCATTCCACTCCAATTCCACGTATAGGTAGGTAAATTCTCTGTGACGGGCATAAAACACCTTAGCCGGGGAGATTTATTATTTTTTGCGTTCGCCCAGTTTTATGCCACGTTACAGTAGAACTAACAATTCCGCACGTGCATCGAACGACGTTTTTTAAAGTTGACATTTCCAGTTGTGTTTAGCGTGCGCAAAGTTATTCTTTCCCGCACTAGAGCTTTCTGTTTTCCCTGTGCATGATGGATCCAAATCTATGAAGGAGCATTCTGATTCCGAAGTGATAGGCAAATAAACAAGTTCTACTTTTCAATAAAATCTGTATGACAGGAAATATGCATTGAAAAGAAAGTACGTTTTAGTAGTTATGCGAAATTAAATTCGGGATATGAAAAACAAATTCCTAGTGCCAATGGTTTTTAAAAAACACTATTTTATTTTCCTAGAATATTTTAATTTAGATTTTGGTTCATGAAAAAACTTGATACCACCTTTAGTAATTCTTCGTTTTCCTTACAAATGCTCTTTGCTCCATACGAAACCGTCTAATCATGTTTTTGAGCTAATATCTTAAACTTAATAATATAGTTGTTTTCCTAAGTATTGAGCGAAAAAGCCGAAAATAAGTAAATGTAACGTCACAAGAATAGCGCGAAAGTCATATTTTAAGTAGATGTTTGAATTAAGGTGATGATGTTGAGATGAAGCGATAGGCACAGACTTTCGGAAGCTAGTATCACGTCTGACTTCCAAAAGTTCGCCTATCCAAAGTCGAAAAGCAAAACAAGAGCGCCGTTTTGGAAAATAAACAATTTTTTCCCGTATTCATAATTAAATTCTCATATACCTACACATAATTGAATTCAACATCGATTGATGTCTCTGACTGTATAAAATATTGTTTAAGATGAAGCTCGGGGCACAAGGATGTGCAAATTTTCGGAAGCAAGTATCACGTCTTGAATTCCTAAAATTCGCACATCCTTATTCGCAAAGCAAAATAAGAGCGTTGTTTTCGAAGAAAACGATTTTTCCCGTAACAGCCGTATACATATTTACATCCAACATCAATTGACGTCTCTGACTGTATAAAATGTTGTTTGTGTTGGTTACATGGCCGAACTGAAGCGGTCTCGTGTCTAGCGCGTTTGTCTGGACGCTGTGACTCAGTCAGTGCCCGAGGAGGCATTGACTCGTAATGGCCTGCTGTGAATGCGTCATTTTCCATAGCACGATTTGTGATACGTGCGTTTAGTTTTTAATTCATTTTCCTACTTTTTTCCCTGATAAGCCCAATAAAAAGAAAAAAAAAAATTGGTTGTCTGTAAAGTCGGTTTACTGACGATAGTTGAACGTGACAACGTCTTCTTTGTCGCTCGTTCCGCGCTCGCGAGGTAACGCCGGTAACGCCGCATGAGCGAGGTAACGCCGGATGAGTCATGTTTTTTCGTGCGTGCAACCAGTTATATCGAATTATAAGACGTTGTCACGTCAAAAAATTGGTTGCCTGTAAAGTCGGTTTACTGACGATAGTTGAACGTGACAACGTCTTCTTTGTCGCGCGTTCCGCGCTCGCGAGGTAACGCCGGTAACGCCGCATGAGCGAGGTAACGCCGGATGAGTCATGTTTTTTCGTGCGTGCAACCGGCTTTATCGATTTATAAGACGTTGTCACGTCAAAAATTGGTTGCCTGTAAAGTCGGTTTACTGACGATAGTTGAACGTGACAACGTCTTCTTTGTCGCTCGTTCCGCGCTCGCGAGGTAACGCCGGTAACGCCGCATGAGCGAGGTAACGCCGGATGAGTCATGTTTTTTTGTGCGTGCAACCGGCTCTATCGATTTATAAGACGTTGTCACGTCAAAAAAAATGGTTGCCTGTAAAGTCGGTTTACTGACGATAGTTGAACGTGACGACGTCTTCTTTGTCGCTCGTTCCGCGCTCGCGAGGTAACGCCGGTAACGCCGCATGAGCGGGGTAACGCCGGTAACGCCGGATGAGTCATGTTTTTTCGTGCGTGCAACCGGCTCTATCGAATTATATGACGTTGTCACGTCAAAATGGCATTCCGGGAGTGACGATAGCGTGAACAATCACGCGAGGTGTGGGTTACGGTAACAATGTGGGGTGATGGTTACGGTACCGGTATCGCGAGTTCAATAGTTTTTTCACTTCATTCTAGCTCTATGCGTGCATGCCTGACAGTTCACCATAATGTCCTCAAAGGAATGCGAAGCCTGCCAACTTGTACTAAACCAGCGTAGTTGGCTCAAGACCCTCTCATTCTGGCGAACCCACGCCCTGCTGTGGGACATACATCGGGCACGTTTCTATCTGTTAAGGCCATGATGAACACAACACTTTTGTTCCGTTAACTTGTACCCTAATTTATTGATATTTTTTACTACAAATAAGATAAACGAGGTTTTCTAAATCGCGTAGAATTTTATTGTAGTGTTGTTTACGTCACGTGTTATTTCCTGTAAGATGCGTCGCGATTTTATAAGTGTGCTTTGTTAAACAAACGCGACACCAGTGACTTGGCAATCTTATTTTAACAACGGTTTCTGCGCAAAACAATAATTGCGACTGTAACCCTTTACAACGTAAAAATCCAGTCATTACTTTTATATTATTTTTTGCCCGGATTTTGCTACGTATAGCTCAGAGATGGAGCAAATAGGAAAATTTTAGGAGACGAAGATTTTACGCGTCTTCGGTCCTGTACTTTAGGGCATGACAGATGTACAGCATATATAGCTCTTCAATGAGGACCATTGAAAGATACTATTAAGTGACACGCCTAATGTTAGACGCAGCGCTTCCCAAGACGACAATCTTGGGATTTACAATGTTATACGACGCACTGCACTGAACTAGTTTTAAAACGTCCTAAATTGCAAAATACACGTCACGGCACACTGCTGGTGTATTACGGGCGTCGGCAGCATTTCGGAGCATTTGTAAAGAAATAGTTATGGAGGACGCCACTCAGAACCCATGCCCCGCCCCAAGTATGGCAGCTTCTTATCGAGTCGACCTCAACAACGGACAGTCCAACCGCGATATCTCTGAAGGCTCATGCAGTTCCTCGTCCGCACAGGTTGCCGGGCACGCAGGACAACCGGTCGTGTGCGCAATCGTCTGTCTCGGATGACCGCAGATGTACTACGCACCGTGTTCGGAGATGTAACCCCAATTCGCAAGGTTTGTTTTGATTTTCCTACCTTGAGGCAGTTGAGTGACTTCCAGATAGGCCAGCTGAGTTTGTACCCTCATCCTTCACGCTGGTGAAGTGCTGGGGAGTGGCGGGTCGTGCGACTCACCCGCGAGCGAGCGCTCGTCGGTCTGCAGCTGCGCGCGGCGCTCGTTGCGCTGCAGCAGGTTGGCGAAGTAGTTGAGGAAGGGCTCGCGCGCCTCGGGGCACAGCAGGATGTTGTGGCAGATGTTGTGCAGCGTGGTGCGGCTCGCCTCGATGTTTGTATCCCTCGTCCTTCACGCTGGTGAAGTGCTGGGGAGTGGCGGGTCGTGCGACTCACCCGCGAGCGAGCGCTCGTCGGTCTGCAGCTGCGCGCGGCGCTCGTTGCGCTGCAGCAGGTTGGCGAAGTAGTTGAGGAAGGGCTCGCGCGCCTCGGGGCACAGCAGGATGTTGTGGCAGATGTTGTGCAGCGTGGTGCGGCTCGCCTCGATGTTTGTATCCCTCGTCCTTCACGCTGGTGAAGTGCTGGGGAGTGGCGGGTCGTGCGACTCACCCGCGAGCGAGCGCTCGTCGGTCTGCAGCTGCGCGCGGCGCTCGTTGCGCTGCAGCAGGTTGGCGAAGTAGTTGAGGAAGGGCTCGCGCGCCTCGGGGCACAGCAGGATGTTGTGGCAGATGTTGTGCAGCGTGGTGCGGCTCGCCTCGATGTTTGTATCCCTCGTCCTTCACGCTGGTGAAGTGCTGGGGAGTGGCGGGTCGTGCGACTCACCCGCGAGCGAGCGCTCGTCGGTCTGCAGCTGCGCGCGGCGCTCGTTGCGCTGCAGCAGGTTGGCGAAGTAGTTGAGGAAGGGCTCGCGCGCCTCGGGGCACAGCAGGATGTTGTGGCAGATGTTGTGCAGCGTGGTGCGGCTCGCCTCGATGTTTGTATCCCTCGTCCTTCACGCTGGTGAAGTGCTGGGGAGTGGCGGGTCGTGCGACTCACCCGCGAGCGAGCGCTCGTCGGTCTGCAGCTGCGCGCGGCGCTCGTTGCGCTGCAGCAGGTTGGCGAAGTAGTTGAGGAAGGGCTCGCGCGCCTCGGGGCACAGCAGGATGTTGTGGCAGATGTTGTGCAGCGTGGTGCGGCTCGCCTCGATGTTTGTATCCCTCGTCCTTCACGCTGGTGAAGTGCTGGGGAGTGGCGGGTCGTGCGACTCACCCGCGAGCGAGCGCTCGTCGGTCTGCAGCTGCGCGCGGCGCTCGTTGCGCTGCAGCAGGTTGGCGAAGTAGTTGAGGAAGGGCTCGCGCGCCTCGGGGCACAGCAGGATGTTGTGGCAGATGTTGTGCAGCGTGGTGCGGCTCGCCTCGATGTTTGTATCCCTCGTCCTTCACGCTGGTGAAGTGCTGGGGAGTGGCGGGTCGTGCGACTCACCCGCGAGCGAGCGCTCGTCGGTCTGCAGCTGCGCGCGGCGCTCGTTGCGCTGCAGCAGGTTGGCGAAGTAGTTGAGGAAGGGCTCGCGCGCCTCGGGGCACAGCAGGATGTTGTGGCAGATGTTGTGCAGCGTGGTGCGGCTCGCCTCGATGTTTGTATCCCTCGTCCTTCACGCTGGTGAAGTGCTGGGGAGTGGCGGGTCGTGCGACTCACCCGCGAGCGAGCGCTCGTCGGTCTGCAGCTGCGCGCGGCGCTCGTTGCGCTGCAGCAGGTTGGCGAAGTAGTTGAGGAAGGGCTCGCGCGCCTCGGGGCACAGCAGGATGTTGTGGCAGATGTTGTGCAGCGTGGTGCGGCTCGCCTCGATGTTTGTATCCCTCGTCCTTCACGCTGGTGAAGTGCTGGGGAGTGGCGGGTCGTGCGACTCACCCGCGAGCGAGCGCTCGTCGGTCTGCAGCTGCGCGCGGCGCTCGTTGCGCTGCAGCAGGTTGGCGAAGTAGTTGAGGAAGGGCTCGCGCGCCTCGGGGCACAGCAGGATGTTGTGGCAGATGTTGTGCAGCGTGGTGCGGCTCGCCTCGATGTCCCTCTGCAGCGCGAACACCAGGCTCTGGTCCGTGCCCGTCGCGAAGATGCGCTCCGCCAGCCGGGGGTTCTCCTCCGCGAACAGGGACATCTGTATACGAGCCAGATCATTGAGATTTTATCCTTGTTATTTAAGGAGGGGAAATTCTCCATCATATAGATCCCTGCCAAAAGCGAGAAGCATTAATATCTGAAGATGTCAAATTCCCTGTGCGTCAAACGAAACAGCTGGTCAAACTATGCAGTTTCTTTTTAAGATGCTTTTTGTATTATAATGTTGCATTTCCGATCAAAATCAAAATCTGTGTTTTTATGTGCCTTAATCAACCTGAAAGTGATGATAGGTGTATAGCAACAAAAACAAGTATAATATATAAGTTTGATTCCATACAGCTCAGGAAAATATTCTAAGTATGATACTAAGTTTACAGAAGATTTTGTAACAAACTAATTTAAAAATGAAGCAATAAGGCGAGATACTCGGAAATGAGTGTAAGAAAGTGCTCACAGCAAAGAAAGGCCCCAGGAAGCTGACTCGCGCGATCTCCCTGCCGGGCGCGGTGGTGAGCGGCGGCGGGCACAGGCTGGGCAGGCGCGCGACGAGCGCGCACACGGGCCGCGCCGAGTGGCGGGGGCCGGCGCGCAGCTCGCACAGCGAGCGCAGCGCGCGCAGCGCCGCGCCGTAGCCGCGCCCCACCAGCTGCGACACGCAGTGCCGCATCTCCTCGCGGATGCCCATCAGCAGTGGGATGAACACCTGCGCGCCAAAGAGATCCACAGTTTTACACAGTTATGTGGAGTGAGTAATGCCTTGGTCTCGCGATCTTAGCGCACAACGCTGCGGTACGCGGCATGCGGCGTTGGACACATAATCGTAAGAAAATGTTAAATGAGAATGGTCTCTCGTTCCGTTCAGTTTGTCCAGTTTGTCCAACGTCACTTTGTGCGTAATGATCGCGAGACCAAGACTTAAGACAGATTTTAAAAGAGCGCTACAGTAAAGAATATGAAGTTGTTAGAGTTTATTGGTAGTTTGTTGTAGACATTCAAATGTTTTCTCACTCAATTTTGTGGTAATAGTTAAAATTTAAATCATGTTAATTTAGTTTAAAGGTAAGGAAGAAGTAGGTTGTTATTTCTATACTCACATCATCGAAGGCTTCCTGATCCAGATAGGTGGCTAACAACACTTCAGGGATGAGCCCTATTGGCGTGTTTCCGTTCAAAATATATGGTAATAACGGCGACTTTTTACACTTTTCCAGGTCAATCTTGCTCCTTAGCACTAATACTAAATTATTTACAAGCAAAGTCCTTAAACTTTGTAGTAGGTCACTCAAAGGTGGCTCAGAGCTTTTCTTTGGGTGTTCCCTCTCGTAAAGGTTAATGTTGTTATAGAATTTAAGTATATAACTAACAACTAGGCCCTGCGCGGGAATGCTCTTTGGAAAAGGCAGTGAGGGGGTGGGACAGTCGGTCAGTACACTTTCTTCGCTGAGCCTCTTGGATGTCTCGGAGACTGCAATCAATTTCTGATTGAGAGGGTCTGACCCATCTGAGATTTGCATGATGACGTCCATTAGAGCCTCTGATGCGAGTTCTTCCAAGCCCAGTTTTGGATCGTCAAGTAGCGATGCAGCTACTGAGGGAACGAAAATACCACCTGCAATAGACATGAGCGTTTTTAAAGATATTTCTTTCTCATTAACTGTGCTCCTAGTTGTAGCATACATATAACATTAAGAAGTTACAGTTGCTTTATATTATAAAACTGTACATAATAGGTTGATAGCTTATGTGAGCACAGCTTAGGTATTGTATACTTTAATGCGTTATTTTTATTGTATAACACATTACATATTTAAATACATGCAAAACATCAAAACAATTTATGTAAAACTTATTTCAAGGTATGTAAAATATTCACAGGTTTGAGTCTCACCTGCACTGTCTTCAGACCATGACACTTGTAGAATTTTCGCAATAATACTCCGAAGTTGTTCCTCGGTGAGCTCTGTGCAGCTCACTGTGCGAGACCTTTGTATTTTCCGAGCCGGCGATTGTGTTGAGTCATTGTCTTCAATCTAAAAAAATACTTCGCTATTGCAGTTACTATTTGTTGTTAATATTTGCTACATTTAGAGAGAAATTACTTAAAAAGTAATATGCTTTGGTGTCCTGTCCTTAATATATAAAATTCTCATGCCATTCTTTCCTACCAACTCCTCCGAAATGGCAGGACCCATTGTTATGAAATTTTTAGTGTCTGAGACTAGGTCTGAGATCTCTTGAGAGAGAGCTGAGAGAGGTTGTTATCTATTTTTTATATCCCTAAAAGCAAAACGTTTGCCGGGTCAGCTAGTCACTATGTACATAAAAAAAAAACAAAAATAAGTATGTAAAAGTTAACAAAAGAAAATAAAGATGTTGTGGAAAATACCGCTTCAAAACAACAATTCACAATTTGATTTTGTTGCATGTATAAATATACAAGCAATGGTCGTTTTTTGTGGTTCAGGTCACACTGTTTGTGACATTAAATTTCTTCACTCATACATAAATTCTGCTAGGTTGGTTATTAGCATCAAAAGCAGCTTTCTCATTATCCCCTAGGTTAGGGAATATGCAAAACATCATTAGGTATTCATATAATTTCAAGCAGATTTTAGGATGCTAAAGGTAAAGAACCTAACAGCTAAAGAAAGTTTATTTTTTCTTTGACACATGAACCAGATATAGCAATAGCGAGGGACCAGAAAGAGACCACTTTACCTTTATCTCTCTCTGGTTTCTCGCTATTGCTATTTTTGTTTCATGTGACAACGAGAAAATAAACGAATGGAAAGAGTATAAGACAGCCTTCCATCCAAAGTTCCCCTTCCGTTCCGTTCATCTTTCCCTAGAATCATACATTATCTAAGATATCATAATGAGGATTTTATCTAATTCCATTTAAAAAAAAAGGGTCCTGAAGTCATAATATATGTAAATCATAACTCTGTTTATGAAGTTCTTTTATTAGTTGAAAATTCCCATCAATAGTTCATATTTAAACACAGGCACAGAAACAAAATGTTGAATGCCATTAAGTTTCGAGTTTAGGCAATTTAATATCGTTCGTTCGTTCGTTTCAGCCGACGGACGTCCACTGCTGGACAAAGGCCTCCTGCAATGCTTTCCAGCCCGCACGGTCCTGCGCCATTTGTATCCAGCGCCTTCCCGCGACTCTTTTAATGTCGTCGCTCCACCTGGTCGGAGGTCTGCCAACACTGCGCTTTCCCGTGCGGGGTCGCCATTCCAGCACTTTGGGTCCCCAACGTCCGTCGGTTCTACGAGCTATGTGCCCCGCCCATTGCCACTTCAGCTTCGCGATACGTTGAGCTATGTCGGTGACTCTGGTTCGTCTACGGATCTCCTCATTTCTGATTTGATCACGCAGAGAAACTCCGAGCATAGCTCTCTCCATCGCTCGCTGAGTGACTCTGAGCCTTCTTATGAGGCCCATAGTGAAAGACCAAGTCTCGGATCCATATGAAAGCACTGGTAACACGCACTGTTCGAAGACCTTAGTCTTCAGGCACTGAGGGATATTGGACGAGAAGACATCACGAAGCTTCCCGAACGCTGCCCAACCGAGCTGGATTCGGCGGTTCACCTCTTTCTCGAAATTGGACCTACCTAGCTGGACCGTATGTCCCAGGTATATTGTATTCGTCCACAATTTCGAGTGCAGAGTTCTCAACTACTACTGGGTGGAGCGGAACGTGATAGTTCGACATGATTTTCGTCTTGCTCATGTTCATTTTAAGGCCCACCTGTTGGGAAACTCTGCTGAGGTCATTGAGCATCGTGTTGAGGTCTCCCAGAATCTGTGCTATGACTACGATATCGTCGGCAAACCGAAGGTGAGTGATGTACTCGCCATTGACGTTGATGCCATATCCGTTCCAATTCAGAAGCTTAAAGACGTCTTCCAATGCAGCGGTAAACAGCTTCGGGGAGATTACATCTCCCTGTCGCACTCCTCGCTGCAATTGAATTGGTCTCGTAGTCTGATCTTGGATACGGACTGACATGGTGGCGCTTTCGTACAAGCACTTCAACACTTCGATGTATCGATAGTCAATTCGGCATCTCTGCAGCGACCTCAACACAGCCCACGTCTCCACTGAATCGAAGGCTTTCTCATAGTCCACAAACGCTAGGCATAGTGGCAAGTTATATTCCTCGGTTTTTTGTATAACTTGCCGAAGCGTGAATATGTGGTCTATGGTACTATAGCCTTTTCGGAACCCGGCTTGTTCGGGAGGCTGGAAGTCGTCGAACCTACAAGCGAGACGATTCGTAATAACTCTCGAGAACAACTTGTAGATATGGCTCAGCAGCGAGATGGGCCTGTAATTCTTCAACAGGGTATTGTCACCTTTTTTGAAGAAAAGGACCACCACGCTCCTGTGCCATGCCTTTGGCGTTGTACCCCCGTGGATGACGGAATTGAACATTCGCTGAAAAACTTCCAGCACTGGTTTGCCACCTGCTTTCAGGAGTTCTGCTGTGATTCCGTCATCACCTGGCGCCTTTCTGTTCTTCAGTTGACCGAGAGCTATACTAATCTCGTCGAGGCTGACGTCCGGAATATCTTCGGTATAGTGTCGAGTTAGTTTGGCTCTAGGGTCTGTAGCCAAATCTTCTACAGGCTCCTGAGATGAGGTGTACAGCTGTCCGTAGAACTTCTCGACCTCCCTCAAGATTTCAGGCTTCGACGAAATGAGACTACCGCTGTCGGTCTTCAAGCGCGACAACTGGCTCTGTCCAATAGACAGATCTCTGGTGAATACCTTTGAGCCCCTGTTCTGCTCAATAGTAGCTTTAATACGCTCGGTATTAAAGTTACGCAAATCGCACTTTTGAGATTTCGAGATCTGCCTATTAATCCGCCGGTAATCGGAAGCGTCGGCTGAAGACTGGAGTCTCATTTCATGTCTCTCCTTCATGAGCTTGAGGGTCTGGTCCGAGAACTTTTTGGTTCTAGTCTTACGGTGGGCCTTATAAAACTTAGACCCAACCTCATGGACAGTTTCCACGAGCCTGTCGTTCAGATCGTCCACAGAGGCGCAGTCCTCCAGGCAAGCAAAACGGTTTTGGAGTTCGAGTTGAAAGCTCTCGGGGTTTTGGATATGCGCAGGAGTAGGTCGGAGCGTAGACTTGACCAGGCGGGCCCTTTCCGGCTTTATGTTGATATTCAATGTGCCTCTTACCATACGGTGATCGCTACCGGTTTTCACCCCATTGATCACAGAGACGTCATTGAATATGTGCCGTTTGGTCGACATGATGAAGTCAATCTCGTTTCTCGTGGAACCGTCGGGACTCATCCACGTCCACTTTCTTTGTGGTTGCTTTTTGAAGAAGGAGTTCATCATGTAGAGGCTCTCCTTCTCCAAAAAGTCAGCCAACATTTGGCCCCTTCGGTTCCGTTGCCCATAGCCAAATCGTCCCACTCTCTCCTCGTCACCAAGTCGCTCGCCTAGCCTTGCGTTGAAATCGCCCATCACAACATTGTAGTAGGTGTTAGAGGCATGTATGGCTCTGGAAATATCCTCATACATAGCCTCGATCTCCTCGTCTGGGTGCGCCGATGTCGGTGCGTAGACCTGTATGACCTTCAGCGAATACCTTTCGGTAATTCTGAGTATAAGGTACGCTACCCTATTCGACACACTTTCGACTTAACTTGTTAACGAGCGATTTATGGACGATAAACCCGACACCACCTTGGGACTGCTGGTCGCCCTCCCGGTAGTAGAGCAAGTTGCCGGATTGAAGTACTATCGAGTCCTCCCCCTCTCTACGGACCTCCGATAATCCTATAATGTCCCAATGCAACTTGCTCACTGCTTCTTCCAGCTCGATGATCTTCTCGTCGGTCCTCAAAGTGCGTGCGTTATAAGTTACCAGGTCGAGTCGTTGAGGTCGGCAGCGGAATCTCTGCTGGAGATTCTTAGCACCCCCTGCCCCGCCGTTACCCGTACCGCTGCCAGAGCCGGGGCTAGCGGGGCTGCCAGGGACTGGGGGCCGTGGTTTCGGCTGTCTAATCATTACAGGGTTTTGCCCAATAGGCGACCACGCTGGGCAGACGGGTTGGTCGCCCGCAGGGCTATGCTGATCGCACCGGTGTCGCTGCTGCCCGACACCGGTCTGTTCGCATTTCCAGCACAGCCAGTCCAGAACGGTTATACCGCCATTCGCCGGTCGTCATCGCCTCGTCCGTTGATCAGCAGGGGGACCGCGGGCAGGTGAGGTTGACGATTGGGGCGCAAAGATGGAAGTGCGCCCCCATTACCCCCCATACACATAATTTAATATAGTAAACTGTAAATATTCATCTAACGTTATAATCTCATAACTCAATTCTTTATTATACTGGGTTATAATAATAATAATAATAAATAATAATAAATAAGCCTTTATTCAGACATAACAGTTTCATTAAATTTTTACAAAGTTATCCTAAATCTACCACCGCGCTCCCGTCTGTTTGCCTTTTGGCAAAGGCCTCTTCCATCTGCTTCCATACATTTCTGTCCCAAGCTTTCCTAGTCCATGCTTTTCCAGCCACCTCTGTTATTTCATCGACCCATCTTTTAAATGGTCGACCTCTTTTTCTTTTTAAGTGCCTGGTATGCAAGTTCATTAGGACTTTTGTCCATTTTTCTGCTCCTCTGATTGTATGCCCGGCCCACTTCCATTTTAATTTTTTGATGGTAACAGTAACATCTTTAGTCTTTGTGTGTTCTTTGATCGTCGTATTTCGTATCCTATCTGATAGTTTTTTACCCATCATGCTCCTTTCCATGGAAGCCTGGCAGCTCTCCAGCTTTCTTACGTGGTTTCTGGTGAGTGCCCATGTTTGACAGCCATACGTTAGTACTGGCAACACACAAGTGTCGAACAATTGTCTTTTTATGGACATGTTCATATTTTTGTTTTTCATCACCTCCTTGAGGCTCCAATATTGTTTCCATGAGTTTGCTATACGTCGGTCAATCTCTTTGGAAGTTAAATTTTCTTGTGATATTATTTGGCCTAGGTAGACATACTCTGTTACATATTCAATGGCATTATTGTTGATATAAATTGGTTCTTGCTGGCCATTTGTCATGACTTTTGTCTTATCTGTGTTCATGAGCAGACCCACTTTTTGACTCTCTCTGTGTTTACGCCAGGGTAGCTGGCGCGCGCGCCGAGTCTTTTGTTTGCATTGAATAGTGCGCTCCCTCGCTAACCCGCAGAGGCGCTTATCTGCGTGTCCCGCTCACGCCTCGGTTACGAGAGTTTTTTTTTGTGCCTGCAATGACGCGGCGATTGCGGGGCGCGCACAGTACGAATCGGAGTCAGCTAGCAACAGCCGTGCGTGCGGCTGGGTTTTTTGCGGCGCCCTTTTGCCCCGGCGGTTTGTACCCCAAGAAACGTGCGTTTTGGGACCGCGTCAATTCTTATAGACAGTTTTTGTGGGGGCGCGACCTTTTGTGCGTATTCGTGAACTCATCTTGTGGCCCAGTCTGCTGTCGACCGACAAACTTAGCGGTTCCCCGCGCGTGGCTGACGTAATTTTGATCACGTGTCGTCTTTGAAACGCGTAGTCGCGAGACGTAAATTACTATACTACGTTTGAGTAGCCACGTTTATATTTGCGCGGGTGTGTAGTCATGGAATATTTGCGCAACGGGACGTCCGTTTTTTGAGGCGCCTGAGTTGTTTTTTCGCGCCGCGGTTTTGTTTGCCCAGACCTGATTGTTTTGGGACCGCCTCGCCCTGCACTGTGATATCGCTGGGTTTTTGGACATTGCACGCGTGTTTGTGACATTGTGTAGTTGTTGTGCCGGCCTTTGTGAGTTCGCTACGCTCGCCGGATCTACCTAGTAACGCGTGCCCAGCTGCGTTTAGCGGCGATAAAGTTCGCGGTAGTTAAGTAATTGTGGACCGCGCTGTCATTGACCGCTGACCTTGTGTGTCGTGAACCACGTACTTTATTTTATTCGCTTGAGTGTTTGTGGGAGTTGAAGCCAGCCTGAACGTTCGACATATTTTGACCGTCGCGTTCATTGTTGCGGGTTGCGACCCACTGTGCTGCTGCATTGAGCACTCCACTCATAGGAGGCGAACGAACGATTGGAGCTGTGTTCGTGTTTGACGTGTCTGGGAGCTGATTGGTGCAGAGGACCTACGGTTGCAAGCCCCACACACACACCTACACACCCCTTTACACTTTCACGTCACATACTGTCCCACATCCACTACAGGGGGCGTCGCATCGAGTATCGTCGCATGCATCAACCAGGTTAGTGGCCTTCTATTTTCCTTGTCTATGTCGAAGGCTGTCGCTGCCCGAGTTGACGATTGCCGTAGTAGTGCTAGTAAAAGCCGCCTGTTATTTCCACTGATCGGCTAGTGAGACTCGGATATTACTATCCGACTCGGATTGGATACCGTCATCCGTACTGATCACTGTAGTCTCACTAGTCGGTCCCCCCTCGACCTGTCCGGGCTCGTTCCTCTATGGGCCCGGGAACTCAGCCCTCGTCTGGACAGGCAAGGGGCCGTAACATTTGGTAGCAGAGCGTGGTTTCGCGCCTTTTGGTTAAGCGGCTTTTACACGTTCGGCGCGTCGATATCGATATTTGTTGCGCGTATTTAATTTGTCGCGTATCTCTGTCGGTCACACGTTTGTAGGCGCGGTACGCCACGTGTCGGACCGATACGCCGCGTTAACGGCCACAGATTATTGTACCGCTACACCACGCGTTTTTGTAGCAACGCCGCGTTTATTTACCGCGTGCCGCGCGTTTGTTAACCGCGACCTTGATTAGCGTTCTGCACGTGTTGGTGTTTGCATCTGTGCTTGTTCTACTTCCTTGTTGTTTTATTTTTTGGTTTCGTGCTTCCTTGTAATTATTCTCGCGCAGTCTCGCCATGCCTTCGCATAAGCCTCCGGTGCGCCGTATGCAGGATGAGCTGCGGTGGGCAGCTAGCGCGCATGCGCTTATTACTCGTCCAGACAGGACGGCTAGCTTGCTCCACCGCCTTGAGCAGCTCCCAGCCAGACGAGCCCATTTTGAAGAGGCCTATTCGGAATTCCTTGCTACAGTGGAGGACGACGAGGCGCGAGAATCGGCCCAGAAGGACTACGAGCAGTTCTTCGAGTTCACAGACGATGTGCTCGAGGCTGGGGCCAAAATGAAGCACGAGGCTCGACAGAGCATGCTGTGCGAGTCGCCTCGCCCGCAGCCGCAGCCCGCCCTATTGGGTCGGCTGCCTACTTTGGACCTTCCACACTTTGGTGGGCGGCTTCAAGACTGGATGGGGTTCATCTCCATCTTCGACAGTCTAGTCCATACCCGCCGCGACCTATCCCCAGGCCAAAAAATGGCCTATTTGCGGACCTCCCTTCAAGGGGAGGCACTTGGGGTAGTCTGCCATTTGAAGTTGTCTGACGCCAGCTACTCCACGGCCAGAGAACTCCTCGAGAGGCGCTACGCCAATGTGCGCCGCCTTGCTGACGCGCACATGATGGAGTTAATATCCCTCCCGGTTTTGAAAGACCTAGCACGTCTCCGGGAGGTGATCATTGACCCAGTCGTGGTTGCTTGCAACGCCCTTCGACAACTTGACTTACCGGTGGATCAGTGGTCCTTCTGGCTTCTTCACCTGGTTCTGTCCCGCCTGCCTCTCGATCTGCGGATCCGATTTGAAGAGAGGTACGGCGGGGACGGGGCTAATTATATACCCCCGTTCAGTGACCTCTTAAAGTTCCTTGAGGAACAGAGCCGCCAGGTGGAGAATGCCGTGGCCTCGGGAACACCGGCAAAGGAGCCGGCGCGACCGACGCCACCTTCTAAACCCACGACTTCCACCAGGGGTTCCAAGCAGCCAGAATTAGCGCAGGAGACTGGACGCCGCCCAATTCTAAACTTTAGTGGTCTTGCTGCGACCGAGGTGACCCCCTGTCACTATTGCCGTGCTTCCACGCACTCGACGACCTACTGCCCTAAATTCTTGGAGAGACCGCCCAAGTCCCGTAGGGCCATCGCTAGGGAGCGCCGTTGGTGCTACTCTTGCTTAGGTCGGCACTTACAACGAAATTGCCAGCACCAACGGCCTTGTCCCCATTGTCAGGGCAACCACCTTCCTATTCTTTGCCTCGACCGCAATGGCGTCGGTAGGCAGGAGGTGGTTGAGCGGACACCCGGCAGGAGTGGAGTCTCCTCACCGGTCACAGGCCCAGCCGATAGAAGGCGCGGTGACACTGTTAGTGCGGCCCCTGGTTTTGATAGGGCTTCACCCCCCCCTCGGGCGGGGGTGCAGCCCTCCAGGGGCGGGGGCGTTCCGCCCTCTGTCAACCCTGAGGGAGGTTTTGCCGTCGCTCAGCCTGATCCAAGGAGATACTCCCCTCCTCTGGCTGAATACCCCAGGTTGCAGCGACACCTTCCTCGATGGCCTGGACACCCCCTTCCGCACTACGCCGCCCCGCGGCTGTCGTACATGGCCAGACCCCCTCAGACCGGGAGAGACGCTTGGGTGTACCCTGGGGGAACCCCACCTCTTGGTGTGGTCGAAGTTCCCCAAGAAGGCCCTTACGAGCGCCCAAGGCTAGAGGAGTTGCCCGAAAGGGGCAACTCCCGTTGACTTGCTGCTGCCTTGGCTCCCACCACCGCCACCTCACCTGACAATTTGAACGACCATAAGCCGGTCTGCCAGACTGTACTTTTACCAACGGCTTTGGTCAGGGTGTACAACCCGAAGGGTGAGTGGCCTATGGTACGCGCGCTGCTAGATCTCGGATCACAGCGCTGGATTGCGTCGTTGTGGTGGGTGAGCGCTTCGGGGCAAGTCTCATTGCACCTTGTCCTAGCTAAGTGCAAGGTTGCATCTATCAGGTCTCGTCTAACAATTCCTAAGTTGAACTTGTGGAGCCGAACTATTGACCCGGTTACTCAACCACGTCCACGCTTCTTGGAAGTCTCTGGTAAACATGGTGGACGTTTTTGCGTGGTCGGACAGTGAGATTGTCCTGTGTTGGCTTCGGACTTCGGTCCATAATCTTGGCTTTTTTAAATACTCATGCGGGTTGCAATACCCTCTCAGCCATTTTGCAGCGTGAGTTTGGATTTTGGCAGGCCGACGAACCATTCGAAGCGTGATCTTCAACTGTATTGCTTGCTATCGTTTGGAGGCATCCATTGCACAGCTTGTGATGGGTGACCTGCCTGCGGACCGCGAAAAGGCTGCTCGACCTTTCGCCGGTGTTGGAACCAATTTGCCGGTCCTTTCTTAGTGAAGAGCTCTAACCTTAAGAATGCTCGGTCTTTTGAGGCCTACTTGTGCGTCCTTGTTCGCCTTGCAACCAAGGCAGTCCGCTTGGGACTTGTCAGTGCCCTCAGCACGGAGGCGTTCGTGGCCACTCTGGGCCGCCTCGTGAGCCGTCGCGGCCTACCCGATTTGGTTCGGACCGACTGCGGGACTAATTATAAGGGAACCAATCGTTATTTGAAGGAGGTCGTCGACCTCATTGTTGAGAGCAAGCACTGTGTAGGCACCGTCATGTCTAGAATGGGAGATCTTGTTATGCTTAAAGAATCTAATCTACTCCCACTATTTGCGTCGTGGACGCATTGTTAAACTGTTATTTGGATCGGATGGCGTTCCGCGGGTGGCCAAGGTATTTGTAGGGGACTCAGTATTGCAACGTGCCGTGGCCACGTTGTCCCAACGGCCTATTGATTAGCGAATCTACATTCTTAGATTCGGAGCGGGGGATTGTTTACGCCAGGGTAGCTGGCGCGCGCGCCGAGTCTTTTGTTTGCATTGAATAGTGCGCTCCCTCGCTAACCCGCAGAGGCGCTTATCTGCGTGTCCCGCTCACGCCTCGGTTACGAGAGTTTTTTTTTGTGCCTGCAATGACGCGGCGATTGCGGGGCGCGCACAGTACGAATCGGAGTCAGCTAGCAACAGCCGTGCGTGCGGCTGGGTTTTTTGCGGCGCCCTTTTGCCCCGGCGGTTTGTACCCCAAGAAACGTGCGTTTTGGGACCGCGTCAATTCTTATAGACAGTTTTTGTGGGGGCGCGACCTTTTGTGCGTATTCGTGAACTCATCTTGTGGCCCAGTCTGCTGTCGACCGACAAACTTAGCGGTTCCCCGCGCGTGGCTGACGTAATTTTGATCACGTGTCGTCTTTGAAACGCGTAGTCGCGAGACGTAAATTACTATACTACGTTTGAGTAGCCACGTTTATATTTGCGCGGGTGTGTAGTCATGGAATATTTGCGCAACGGGACGTCCGTTTTTTGAGGCGCCTGAGTTGTTTTTTCGCGCCGCGGTTTTGTTTGCCCAGACCTGATTGTTTTGGGACCGCCTCGCCCTGCACTGTGATATCGCTGGGTTTTTGGACATTGCACGCGTGTTTGTGACATTGTGTAGTTGTTGTGCCGGCCTTTGTGAGTTCGCTACGCTCGCCGGATCTACCTAGTAACGCGTGCCCAGCTGCGTTTAGCGGCGATAAAGTTCGCGGTAGTTAAGTAATTGTGGACCGCGCTGTCATTGACCGCTGACCTTGTGTGTCGTGAACCACGTACTTTATTTTATTCGCTTGAGTGTTTGTGGGAGTTGAAGCCAGCCTGAACGTTCGACATATTTTGACCGTCGCGTTCATTGTTGCGGGTTGCGACCCACTGTGCTGCTGCATTGAGCACTCCACTCATAGGAGGCGAACGAACGATTGGAGCTGTGTTCGTGTTTGACGTGTCTGGGAGCTGATTGGTGCAGAGGACCTACGGTTGCAAGCCCCACACACACACCTACACACCCCTTTACACTTTCACGTCACATACTGTCCCACATCCACTACAGGGGGCGTCGCATCGAGTATCGTCGCATGCATCAACCAGGTTAGTGGCCTTCTATTTTCCTTGTCTATGTCGAAGGCTGTCGCTGCCCGAGTTGACGATTGCCGTAGTAGTGCTAGTAAAAGCCGCCTGTTATTTCCACTGATCGGCTAGTGAGACTCGGATATTACTATCCGACTCGGATTGGATACCGTCATCCGTACTGATCACTGTAGTCTCACTAGTCGGTCCCCCCTCGACCTGTCCGGGCTCGTTCCTCTATGGGCCCGGGAACTCAGCCCTCGTCTGGACAGGCAAGGGGCCGTAACACTCTGTCTAAATCGTTTAACATTATTTGGAGCCCCTCTTTAGTTTCAGAGAATATGATCAAGTCATCAGCGAATCTCAAGTGTGACAAGTTCTCTCCGTTAATTAATAGGCCACATTCTTCCCAGTCCAGGTGATGAAAAACCTCTTCCAGCACTGCAGTAAAAAGCTTAGGTGACACTGGATCGCCCTGTCGCACTCCTCTTTCTATATTTATATCCTTTCCTTCCTTCTCTAGCTTGATTTTGGCTGTGCGATTATACTGGGTTATAATCAGACAAATACATATATTGAAAAACTTATATATAAAATAAAAAAAATTGTGCAAAGCATTATTTCACTTATATAACTGTATTACTTTGTAAACAGGAGGTTGATACAGCTACTTGTGTATGTAATGAATAAAATCAAGCTCATTTACTCTGATAAATGCATGCATAGGCAGGTAATTAACAATTAATAATAAACATTGATCTCACACAAACATTAGTACCAACCAATAATAGTCGTGTCAATCTAGAGAGATAACGACTGCAGTTAGCCCCATTGGCTTGGAAACACTGGTAACTATTTTAGTTTTAGAGTCTCTAAATTTAGCGTGTGTAAAAGATAGCATTATTTCTATAGACTAGAGTAATCCCTTTCCATGGGTACAGCTGGGAAAAAGATATTAGAATTATAAATGCACTAAATTTCTTATGTGATTAAAAAGTGAGATTTACATATCACTGGCATTAACTGTGAAGGAAAATATTAGGACCCTATTCATTTCTTAAGTAATTTGACATGTATATCTAGCGCTATCTTTTTTCCAAAGGTTTATTTTTGTTAAATCAGTGTTGAGATTTTATAAACATACTAGCTGACCCGGCAAGCATTGTTTTGCCATATACATTTCTTCTCACTTAGGGACATACAAAATTGATAACAACCTGCTCCCAGACCCAGAGAATATACACTGAAAATTTCATAACAATCAGTCCAGCCGTTTTGGAGGAGTTCGGTAACATACAAAAGTGAGAGAATTTCATATAAATACTAGCTGACCGAGCAAACTTCGTTTCGGAGGAGTTTGGTTACAAAAAAAAGCAAGAGAATTTTATATATTAGATAAACATACATAGACACCATTGTGAGGAAGTCTTGTTGTAACCAAGAGTTCTTTTTAATATTTGTGAAACTGTGAATAACATCTCAAATGCAAGTATTATGGTGGCCTTAATACCTGATTGGGGTTTTCTACCTAGAAATTCTATTTAGCAGGTCACTTATGAGGGTTGGCAGATTGTTATTCATCTACTTCAGACCAAGCAAATAACTTAGTAATCAGATTATTAAAAAACGAATTTATTATAAGTACTCACCTCCATAGCCTCTTGCGTCTGTTCAGACTGGGAGTTCCTTTCAGACACATCATCCACTTCCATTGAAAGAGATCTTCGAGAGCAGCTGGGTGAGGTGTTGCTCGTCCTCTGCCGAACAGGTGGGGGTTCCGCAAACTGAGCAGGCGAGTTAGACCTGGATGTGCTGTCCTCCCTGTTAGAGGCACCCTCTGAACTGCTCACAGTAGACTGTGGCAAGCCCCGCACAGAGCCGCAGCTCAGCAAAGTGTCTTCACCCATTGAATCGAAGCTATTGTATTGTCTGGTCTGAGACAAGTCTGTCATTTTGGTATCTGGCATCTCATCCAGTAAACTACTCTCCGGTTTCTCTGTAACGATTATGCCATCCGCTGGAATCTTTGTCTGATCTGCCACTTCACTTTTGTTCTCTGTAAAGCTCTGTTCTTTATCAGTGTTGTCGGAGTTTTCATTGGAACTTCTAGGTGCAGGCGATAAGCGTGAAGGCGGCGCGGGACTCAGCACGTCAGGCGGCACGGAAGCCCCGGGCGTGATAGGTGGACTAGGTGGAGCTGGAGAAGACCCCGGGCCACCTAGAGCCGCCAACCGCGCCAATCTCCGTCTCCGTATCTGCAACGAAGCAAAATTGATTATCGGAAACCGAGCACGTGTAGAAATTTACACTCACACCAACGCTAAACACCACGACACTAACGCTTTGTTTTGTTACGAAATTAGATTGGCCATACGCACTATGCCAAGGGCCGTTTACAAAATACGACTCACCTCTTCTTGACTGAGTTCACTCATTATAGTAGTTCGTTTTTCAGAGTTTGTAACAAATAACTGATTTTACCACAACAAGTAAGAATTTTGATTTTCTGATTGATTATGACAAAACAACAGCGCAACTATCGCAAGCCCAACGTCAAGCAGTCAGTCACCTTTGGCTCAGCTGAGAAGATTGGCTTTTTGACGTTTTATTTGTGAATAGATGACGAGAAAGTATTGAAATTGAAAATACACGCGTCATCCTCCTCAAGTTCACCATGGTACGATTGGTTTGTACTTTGTCTATGTTGTAAACTTGTAGGTGTTATACTCTATGGCATTTATTTATTTTTGTTAGGTTGGCATTTGCTTTTGGGAGTTGCCATAAAAAGTAAAGTTTACCTACGTAATTTTATGTGTAATTTAAAATAGACTGTATTTTACTTTACTTCAGTTTATTGTAATGCTTTCACAGAAACAACTTCATACATTATTTTTGACTAATTTGGAATTTTTCATTTTATTTGACAATATTATACATTTTTATCAGGGTAGGTATTTATACCAATTATTACTTTCATTCATTCGTTCTGCTTCATTCAATATTACACCATGGAATTATATTTTAGTAGGTATATACATAATGTATAGTGCGTTCAGCGTTATTTTGCCTCTGGCTGTCATATTGCCTAACCTGAGCTCTGTGTTGCCGCTTAAGGTTTGGAAGATACCCGGTATGAAACTGCGAAATATTTTCGTAGTTAAATTTCTCAATTAAAGTAAGTTTGGATGTTAGAATTTAAGTTTGTAATCTTTGGATTTGGTTTGTGGGTATATTTTTATCCCAATATTCATAGGTACGGGATCAGGACTTATGCGGGTAAAACTGCAGGGCGCCGGTGCGGCGCCGGTACTTTAAAATAATTAGGATAGGTATTTGAATTAGTATTATGTACCTCAAGTTTGCATTTATCTATATACATAGGTAATATATGACTAAATTAAAACAACATTTTTATAGGTTTTATTTATTTTGAATAAGAGTGATCCAAGCGGGTCGCTAGTGGTTCGTCACTGTCTGCTGATGAACGTGAATCGTCGGAACTGCTGCTGTCCGATTCTGTATCAGACTCGTCATTTAATTCTATAATAAATTTATCGATTTCAGAGTCTATAATTCCATCTGTTTTAATAAACTGTTGTTCAATATGGCACACATGTTGACACTGCTTCTGCCAGTCTTCTGCAGTGATCGATTGGAACGCTTCTTCTGTTAATTGTAGTATCTTGTCTGCTTCCTGTCCAATATTTTTAGCAGCTACACGCCTTTTCAACAGGCTCCACATAAATTCTATAGGATTAAGTTCGCAGTGGTATGGTGGTAACCTAGCCACTTTGTGTCCATGCGCTTCAAGAAGTTGAGAAGTTTGGAGCTTCTTTATGCTCTTTTATAATTTCGTATAATTGAGCTTTCACCATAGTAGGAAGATAAGATAACCCCTTATTTGTGATCCAATTTTGCATATCAGTTTTGGTAGAGGTCATTGTTGGTGCCTTGTTCACCTTTACAGTGTGATAGGGCGCATTATCCATAACAATTAAACTATTAGGCGGTAAATTGGGGATGAGTTTGTCTTCTAACCATTTCATGAAATTCGTCCTGTTCATGTCATCATGGTAATCTCCTGATTTCGACTGCGATTTAAATATTAATTGTGCATTTGGAATAAACCCCATTTCGCCACCTGCATGAACGATGATCCAGCGTGCACCAACTGAATCGCATTTTAAAACACCTTGTTCATTTTCCATCTGCCAACATTTGTTGACAGAATATGAAGCGTGTATATAAGTTTCATCAAGATATACGATAGGTCGGCCTTCATTTCGATTTTGTCTTAAAATATTTAAGTATCTGTACCTCCAGGCTACAATGTCATATCGTTCCATTAAAATTTTTCTTTTAGAACCACATTTTTTAAATCTAAATCCAATTTGCCGAATTATTTTCCATAGTGTGGTACGACCTCCATTGAAGTAAATATCAATTTTTAATTCAGCCAAAAGCTTGCCCAAAGTAGGCAACTCCTTTCTGACTACGTACATTTGATGTATTTTAGTTCTGATTGCACATAGTTCAAAATCATCTAACTGAATTTTATTTCCTGGGATTTCCTGGGCAGCGTTTTTTCCTGGGAGTACATATTTTCTTAGACGTGGAAGCAGCAACCTCACACTCTTTGGTAATAGTGGTGACAGTTCTCTCAGAAACGCCTGAAATACAAAACATTACATTAATAACATGCATATTGTACATTTTTTTAATTAATCTTGTTATTAAATAATACATAATGTAACAAAGGTTTGTATTAAAGAAAAAAAACCGATCGGGACTTGCGCGGGTGAAACCGCAGGGCGCAGCTAGTTTATACAATAAGAATCAAATACTATGTTTTTAAAACAAATATAATTATTATACATATACCTATGTACGGAATGTATTACAATTAAAACATCGTGCCTACATACAAACAATAATCTATTAGCAAAACAAATAACTTTCGATCCCTATTAACGGGAAACTTTGAATAGCAGGTAACACTAATTTACTTACCAGTCATGGCGGCTAAACGTTGTCGAACATGTTCAAATGGGATTATTGGTCCTCCATTAGCTTTTTCCCGCTCACAAAAATTACGAACTGAGGATACAATTTTTCTGCCGCTACTTTGAATCCTTTTTGGCATGATTAACACGTTTAAAATAAAAAAAAATTAAGAAAAACGCAAGGAGCTTCACACTGTGTTAGAGGTACTTGTCAGCAAGAATGGCGGGTAATGCCAACATAACAGAAACAGCTGTCAGAGGCAAAATAACGCTGAACGCCTCGGAGCAATTAACAAGCCTGGAGAAGTAACAATGAATTGAACGTTTTTTATGTAGCGGTACTCTTTTATTCAATATCCATACTAGTGCAATAGAAAGAGACAACACGTTGTAATCGACTTGGCCTTCAAGTCCACATGTAGCCAGTTTTCGTTCTAGTCAGATAGTGTTGTTGTCACTAATTTATCGTATATTATCGACTAGCTGACCCGGCAAACGATGATTTGGCATACAAATTATTTCTTAAGTACAGGTTTTGATATTTTTTAAAATTTTAACTTGATGATAACATTTCTAGGGGTTATCCAAAAAAAAATACCAAAGAGAGGATTACATTTTATCATATAGAAATTAAGGTGCGAGATATGCGCATTCTCTATCTGAAGCTGGTTTATTTAGTACGAATGATTTATTTCTTAGTAAGTACTTTTTACTCTCATGGGCAACAATTATAGAATTTATCAAGTATTAAATGATAATCTTTTTTAACAACCATTTATGCATTTATTTATTCATGATCCTTTTGAGTTTGAGGTTCTTTTGAATTTTACGTAGTAAAGTTTTAAATAAAACAATAGATACATTTTAATTTATAATACAATTTTTTTATTTTTAAGCAAATCAGTTACCAATTTTTATGTTCTTACAGTTTAACAATCACTTCAACAATGTAAACAAACATATAAACAATTGCTTATTGTCCTTTAAACAGAATAGTTTTATTTAAAAAGTTACGAACTCGCTCTTCGGGTTGGATCAGTTGTTTAGTCATATAATGAATACTAAGAATTAAGTATTGCTATAGCTATAGCTTTTATCAATAAATTTCTGTGATTGTCCACATTCCATTGATCAATACTTTGCGTTTTAGTTTTAGTTAGTTTTGCCGCAAAGCTTAGGTATAACTTATTAAGACGTTGTGAAGATATTTTCAATTCTTTCACTATAATCTTCTTAAGTTTTTGTTTTCGAGGGCTGTCATCAATGCGCGGCTGAGTAAGTGATGCAGAAGTAACGTATGGAGTATATGAAGCTTTTGATATTGAAGTTTGATCTAAACTAGGAAGATTTGAGATAGGTACGTCGTAGTTTTCTCTGCGAGTCGATGATTGTATTTCTGGCTAGTTTAACTGCTTCCTGTAATTCGAAAACAGATAATAGGTATACAAAAAAGTAAGTAATTTTGTGTGTAAACATTTAAGTAAGACCTAAGATTAAGTTATTTTTATGACATATATATCAGTATTTTAGCCGAAATTATTGTTATTATATAACATAAATTAATATTTATTAAGGTTAAAACACAGAAAATAGAACTTAGACAGAAAAGTGATTGGTGGCTTTAGCAAGAATTATTCATAAATGTTATTGTGGATATATTAGTTGACATAGTACCTTTTGTAAATAAGTTGGATAAGTATTGAATAAGGTCGGGACAGCATATATGCAAAGCACTTTTCTTTTTCTTCCCATTTAAATAGCAGGTCGATTCGAAATGCTTTGAGCAAAGCCGCGAATGATTTGAAGGCTTCCAATTTTTCCTATGGACAGCCTGCACCCAAACATTTTTTAAATTTTCATCCACCGGAAACCTACAAATAAATAACAAAATCAATAAAAAACTTGTTTTGATTATTTGATTTGAAGGAGTCATTGTCATGGAAGTACCTACATAATACGATGTTCGACGATGTATCGATACCGAAGTTATGACTGCACAACACTACATTTTCTAATAATTGGCATATTTTCCTCAAAAATGGGCTAAACATGATTTTATTTATTTAGTTACGTGTAGAATAAACAGAAGTGTCACAAAATATATCTTATATTCAGAAATTTATAACACATAAGCCAAAAGTTGCTGAAAACACTAACCTGTGAAATGACAAATTCCCGTCTTCCTCGGATTGTACATTACTACGGCTTTTACAGCCGTATGCAACACAAGCCATGTACACTATAACTAAAAATCTTTTTGGAAACAAACAATATTACTTGGAATTCACTTTTTTTAACTTTGAAAACAATATTTTAAATCGCCATGCGATGATCACCAGACTGGTGTTCAAATTAAAATGAAATGGCTACGCTTTATTTTCAACAGACGAGTTGACATATGTCTGTCTCGTTTTGGCATATGGCGTTTCGCGTTTAGTTAGAAAGGTCAAGCAACCGCTTTACTCGTTCAATTCATTGTTACTTCTCCAGGCTTGTTAATTGCTCCGAGCTGAACGCAGTATACATCGTAGTAACCATTAACCTCAGACCAATAACCATTAACTTTCCACGAATAAAACCTAAGACCAAGAATACTAATAAAACTCACAGATAAAATGTTTGTGGAGATTGACAAAACTGTCATTTGTGGTTTGATACTAAATAATATGTATTCTGTGCATGTTCTGTAGTTTTGTGGTCTGTGGTGATCATTAAAAATCACAGACCACAAAACATACAGATAAGAGCACAGACCACACATGCGAGATTATAAATCATGGCCGCATGTTATCAATTCGTATTTTGTTTACATATTGAATTGAAACCAAATATCAAATAATTACGGCATTAGTGCAATAAAAAAATGATAAAAACTGTGTTGTAAACTTTAACAGTGCAAATTTTATACCTGCAGGATGTTAGGCCCGAAAATTTTAGAGACATAATATCACAAAATAGCCATTTTAGAGTACTATACTGGTATTTTTATTCATGTTTACTAATTAATTAATACTTTACAAGATGACGAATAGTCAATTAGTGTCTGATTTGGTTTTGGGTTTAAAATCCCGTCATACGGAGACCCGGCATCAAGCAATACGGGAACTGCAGAACTTCGCCAAACAGGACCTCCGGGAAATGTCTCAAGATACGATAACTCAGGTCCTGGATGAATTCAGTCAACAGATTCACATATTGACCTCAAGCTACGACAACAATGACAAAAAAGCAGGAATTTTAACCATTGGTAATATTTACTTCATTGTAACTTAAATTTTGTTACTTACAAATTGTTTTGCCTTTATTTATGTTTATTTAGTTGTGCCGTGGTTTTTAATCCAATTGGATTTATAGGAGTTATCTGGGGTGGGACTTCAGCACCTGACCCGTAGCGGAGGGGGGTGGGAGAGGGTAATTTATTATATTATATACGTGAATATTTTAAATTAAAAAAATCTTCACATCTAAGGTCCTGTCAATCTATGACAGCTCTAAAATAGGGACCAATTAAGAACTGTGATATCTTTGGCACTACGGGAAGAGCAGCTCACCTCCGCAGCCTCAGCATTCTGGTCACCTACGGCAACCAGCCTCAACCGTTCCGGCTCGCCCGGGTGCCTGTGCTTTGCTACAGCGGGTGGGGGTTGCTCTCCCTCCGCGCGTCCGGCTTAAAAAATACTCTCTAGGGGTAGGACAAACAAGACTGCATGGTGTAGGGGTTAGGCAGTTCGGTTTTATGACATCTGTTTTTTTTAAGTGTGATAGTGATTTATCAAAGAATGACAATAATGTGAAGTCTATTACATAAAAACCTTTAGTGAAAATATAAGTTAAGTGGCAAAAAATGAGATAAAGGTTGGATGCTAAAGTTGAGCCAATATCTGGACAAATGTAAGCAGTTAGCATCTTCACAATCTTTCACCCTCTGGTTTTAGTCAGAAGTAAGATGAAATGAGTATTTTCATTTGTCATGCGTATTTTGAAATGGTTTTTTTGTGTTACAGTTTGCCTGATAAGTAGTGACTCCGAAGCAAATAAAACAAGAATAACTCGCTATGCCCATTATTTGAGAAACATATTTCCATCCAATGATATAAACATTTTGGAACTTGCCGCAAAGACTATGGGGCGAATAGCAACATCACTGGGAATCAAGAGAGGGGAGTATGTAGAAATGGAGATCAAGAGAGCCTTTGAGTGGTTAACTGGAGAGAGAAATGAAGGGAAGAGGCTCTCTGCTTGCCTTATTTTAAGAGAATTAGCTATCGCGATGCCATCATTCTTTTTCCAGCATATCAATAGCTTTTTCAACTATATCATGACAGCAATGCGTGATCCTAAAGAACAAGTGAGAGAAGCAGCAGCCAAAGCCATCAGAGCTGCTTTTGTGGTCACTTCTCAGAGGGAACTGCCTGAACAAAGCAACAGGGCACACTGGTATATCCAGTGCTATGAGGAAGCCATGTCATCTTTCTCAGACCCAATGAGAGAAAGATTTATGAGCAGAGATGAACATGTTCACGGGGCATTATTGATTTTGAACGAGCTGTTCCGCTGTTCAAATTCTTACTGGGAGAAGAAATACACTGCGCTCATGCAAAAGCTGGACTCAGACCAAGATATATCTGATGAGATGTCAACATTTAACATCAAATCGTATAGTTCATCTGCATATCACTATGATGAGAAAAACAATAATATTGTTATTTTAGAATCTTCTATATGTAAACGGTTATTGTTGGAGAAGTATGATAAAATTGCTGTTGGTGAGTTCTGTATTTATGTTCTGAGAGGTTTGAGCAGTGTTAAATGTTGGTAGCTCAATCAATCATCATTGATCAACTTGTTTTTAAAAGATTTTTGTTGACTTGTTCTTATGTTTTTAGATGTAATGGCTCAACAGATATCAAGATCTCACAGTGTTCATCAGATGCTTCTTCTGTTGATACCAAGATTGGCTGCATTTAACAAGGAAACATTTGCTAGAAAACATCTTAAATCCACCATCAATCATTTGATCACTTTTTTGAGAGGAAGAGAAAAAGAGAAAGCAATGGCTTTCACGACACTTGGTCTCATTTGCATTGCAGTTGAAGATGACATTCAACAGTACCTGCCTAGAATCATAGAGATCATCAAACAAACTTTTCCACTCAAAGATGTACCAAGAAAAAAAATTGGGATAGACACACCCTTGTTTCATTGTGTTACACTACTGGGTATTGCAATGAAAGAAAATGTTGCAAACGAAATTAAAGAGCTTTTGGACCCTATGTGTGCAACTGGACTCAGCCCTCAGTTGAATACATGTTTCAAGGAGCTAAGTCAAAAAGTGCCATCTTTGAAAAAAGAAATAACGGATAGATTACTCAATATCTTATCTTTGATACTGAGGAAAAAACCATACATCTCCAGCAATTCAGAATCAGCCTCCACACTTGCGCTCTCAAAAGTTTTATTAGTTGAGCCACATGATGCTGTGAAATTGGTCTTAGCCTTGCATACTCTGGGTTCGTTTGACTTTGAATGGAACAATACTTTAATGTCATTCATTAGGCGATGTACGGACCATTACTTACAATGCGACCAACAGGATGTAAGATTAGAGGCAGTCAAAACTGTAGCCAAGTTACTCGTCAAAGCCATCGAGCGATGCTCAGTCACCAATTCTCGAACTTTAAACTCCTTAATCGACGAATCTCTTGGAAAACTTTTGTCGATCGGTCGCTCAGATTTCGACCACGAAATACGATATAAAGTGCTCGAGATTTTCACCAACCCGATATTTGATAAATATTTAGCTGTGGAAGAACACTTGAGTTGTCTATTTGTTGCCATTAATGATTCCAACAATGACGTGAGTGAACTAGCATTGTGCGTTACCGGAAGATTGAGCAATATTAATCCGAGCTATACCACGCCAATATTACGGCAACTGTTCGTACAAATCTTAATGGAATTACAATATTCAGAATCAGCGAGAAGCAAGGAACAGTCATTGAGAATGGTGAACAACATCATTTCTCACGCTCCGCGACTGACGCAACAGTTTGTAGATACAATTTTGAAAGTGCTTGTGCCCAAGTTAAAAGAAGATGAAACAAATTCTACTATGATATCAATAATTTTAAAGTCTATTGGAGATTTGGCCGAGGTACACGGCGGAGGCAATGCTTTGATCCAGTGGTTGCCAGAACTGATATCGATCCAGCTCGAAATATTATCAGATCCCAATCAACCAGAAAAGAAAAGTGTCGCTTTGTGGTCTTTTGGGCAAATAATTGGCGCGATCGGTTACGTTGTAACACCATACATGGAGTATCCGAATCTTATGGACATGTTACTGAACTTCCTAAAGACTGAACAACATCCTCTTGATAGAAGAGAAACGATTCGTGTTCTTGGCCTTTTGGGTGCCCTGGATCCTTACAAGCATAGAGTCAATCAGGGGCTAATCGATTTTCAAACCGTCTCTACGTTAATTCCCGTTCCGGATACATCCTCGATAGATAATTTCGACACAAATATAAGCGAGATGCTCGTCAGTATGTCGCCTCTGGTGCTGGATGAGTTCTACCCGGCAATCGCCGTAACGTCGCTGATGCGTATTCTCCGCGATCCCTTACTAGCTCAACACCATATCAGTGTCGTTCACTCAGTCACTTATATCTTCCAAACTTTGGGCATCAAGTGCGTACCGTACATTTCACGTGTGACTCCTAGTCTTCTATACGTCATTCGAACTACGGATAACCAGAATTTTAGAGAATTCCTTTTCACACAGTTGGCATTACTCATTTCTGTTGTAAAAATCCATATTCGGGCGTATCTGGAGGACATATTCGATCTGATAAGGGAGTACTGGACTCCGGACAGCCCGTTGCAACCTACGATTATATTATTGGTCGAACATATTACAGTCGCTATCGGTACAGAGTTTAAAGTGTACCTAAGGAAAATACTACCGAACATTTTGAGAGTTTTAAAGAGTGACAAAAGCAAGGATAGAATTTTGACTGAGAAGCTTCTACTCGCTATTCAAAAGTTCGAAAATAATTTGGATGACGTTCTACTGTCAGTAGTTCCGGCTATAACCGGGCTCTTCGATGGAAGGAATATACCTATCTCTATATCAAAACTGGCCATGGAAACTATTGAGCATTTGTCAATGTATTTGTACTTCAAGCCATACTCAGCAATGATAATTCAAGCGTTGGCCAAGGTGTTAGAAAATAGTCCGCCCTTGCAACAAACGGCTATGAACACCCTCTGCGCTTTAATCGTTCAGTTGGGTCGTGAGTACATTGACTACATTGCATCTATAGATAGAATTTTGGTCAAACATAAGATACAATGTCCAAACTACATTGTGCTAGTAACCAGGCTGCAGGTTATTTCTACGTTAGCTTCAGATGATGATTATTTAGACGAAACGAGGCTAAGAATTCGAAACCAAAAGAAGAATGTAAGTATTGCGTATTAATTGTTACCATTAGTGCAGAATACATTGTTTTGTATTGTCTTTAATGTCTTTTAAATTGCCCTAGGTTGTCAACAAAGATCCTCAAACGATCCAAAAATTGGCACTCAATGTGGAAAAGCTTCGCCGGTGTTGGATGACCAACAATGTAATATCAAAAGAAGACTGGCTGGAGTGGTTGAGACAACTAAGCATTGGATTTCTGACTGAGTCCAATAGTCCAGCGATAAGGTAAAAAACACTGTTGGAGCCAATAATAAAATTTAATTTGTTGAATTTTCATAAGCATAAACTTCCTGCTAAATTCCTTATGTAATATTGTATGTATTTAGTGAACATTTTCTTACAGAGCTTGTTCGAGCCTAGCACAAAATTATCCACAGCTGGCGAGTGATTTGTTCAATGCGGCCTTTATGTCATGTTGGACGGAACTTGGCGAACAGTCCCGTAACGAAATTGTGACAGCATTAGAGAGAGTGCTCAGAGTTCCTGATGCTCCGGAACTTGCCTTGGTTGTTCTAAACCTGGCAGAATTTCTGGAACATTGTGAAAAAGGCGCTCTACCTATTTCGATTAAACTTCTCGGTGACACCGCTATAACTTGCCGGGCATATGCAAAGGCGCTTTATTACAAGGTATTTGTTTCATCATTACGTTTTCAACTAATTTTATGATAGCTTATTTATGATGCTGTGCATATATTTTCGCAGGAAGAAGAATACCGAAGAAATCCGTCCACCCAAGTGGTTGAAGCGCTCATACATATAAACAACAAATTGCAACAAAAAGAATCCGCTAACGGGTTGATTGAAAAGGTGATATCACAGAAAAAGAACGGAGACTGTTCTCTAAATGTTCACGTTCGGTGGTACGAGAAACTGCATAACTGGGATCAAGCATTAGAACTATACAACAAGAAATTAGAGGATGAACCTGAAGATAGTGAATCAAAATTGGGAATGATGCGGTGTTTGGAAGCTCTAGGAGAGTGGCGTAAACTCTACAATATAACTACAGAAGACTGGGACTCCATGAACGAAGATTTCAGAAATAAATCAGCAAAAATGGCTGCCGCGGCCTCTTGGGGATTACAAGAGTGGGATTCAATGAAAAAATACGTGAACTGTATTCCTGACGATAATCAAGATGGAGCGTTTTACAGAGCTATTTTGTCCATTCACGAGGGACAGTGGTCGGAGTCCAGACATTATGTCGATACAGCTAGGAGTTTATTAGATGCTGAGTTGTCAGCTGTAGTCGGCGAAAGTTATCAAAGGGCGTACGGAGCTTTGGTTAACGCACAGCTGTTGACAGAATTGGAGGAAGTAGTTACATACAAGCTCGTTGAAGAAAGAAGACCTATCATCCATAGAACTTGGTGGACAAGATTGCAAGGTGGACAGCGTTTGGTGGAGGACTGGCGAAGAATGCTCCAAATACGCACTTTAGTTATGACTCCCCGGGAAGACTTTCAAACTTGGTTAAAGTTTGCGTCTTTGTGCAGAAAAACAGGTGCCGTTAGTCAAGCGCACAAAATAGTTCTGTCAGTTTTAGGTTGCGATCCGATGTCCAATTCAGATGTACTTTTGCGGACCCAAGATCCTAGAATTGTTTTGTCTTATAGTAAAAATTTGTGGGAGGCGGGAAACAAAAGATATGCTTACGACGTGTTACAAAGGTTTGTCGACACCTCCGAACCAGAGAGCGAAGAACATTGCCGTTTGTTAGCTCGGTGCCACCTTAAGTTGGGGTCTTGGAGCGAGTCTCTTCAGGAAATTAATGAGTTGTCAATTCCGGAAATTTTAAGGAACTATGACGCAGCGACGAATCTGGCGCCGGAGTGGTACAAAGCCTGCCACGCTTGGGCGTGTATGAACTTTGAGACGGTCCTGTTCTATAAACAGCAGGACAACATGTCGGAGAGCAGTTTGGCTGGCGGCTCTACAGAGAAAAAAGTGTCGCGAGCGGAATTCATCAATACTTACACCATTCCTGCCATTAAGGGGTTCTTCAAATCTATCAGTCTGTCGAACGGTAGTTCTTTGCAAGATACGTTGAGGCTTCTCACTCTGTGGTTCGACCACGGTCACCACCCTGCGGTTTACGATGCTTTATTTGAAGGTATCAGACAGATCGACGTCAAAATATGGCTACAAGTGATACCACAACTGATAGCCAGGATTGATTCTCCCCGGAGTTTGGTTGCTAAATTGGTGCACATCTTGCTAATTGATATTGGCAAGTCACACCCGCAAGCGTTGGTCTATCCCCTGACAGTTGCTACAAAGTCTTCTTTTGTCACCCGAAAAAATGCCGCTAATTATATTTTGAGGACTATGTGTACGCACTCGCAAAAACTCGTCAACGAAGCAGAAATTATTGCAGAGGAATTGATTAAAATCGCTATGTTGTGGCACGATCAAGTCTACACTGCGTTGGAAGATGCCTCAAGGTACAGACAGGGAAATAAAGATCCTTTTGGTTATATTTATGGAAATAGCAGGTGAATTTTTACGTTAAACAAAAAAAAAATGATTTATTTCAGGTTATACTTTAGTGAGAAGGACTATAGGGGTATGTTTCGGACCCTTGATAAAATGAACGCTATGCTCGATCAGCCGCCCGAAACTTTGAAAGAGGTGTCGTTTCTGCAAATGTACGGTCGGGATTTGAAAGAAGCTCAACGGTGGTGCGAAATGTATAAGGTAAGCAACATATTTTCATTTCATTTATCCTATTTTTGAGTACAATCTCAAAAACATCTGTTTCTATTTAGAACTGTCTGCATTAGGTACATCAAATTGATACCCGAATACCTATAGCCATGTTACGTGTCGATATTAAAGGCTAACAATTCAAAACCGAAATATATAACCAGTCCAGCCATAAGTTCTGTTACAAATGAAAATGCTTTTTTTTTAAATGAAGTACCTAATGTAATATTAATAAAACTTATACCTACAAATTTATTAAAGTCTCAGCAATAAATAAAAAAAATTCTATTCGAAATTGCCACCTTTGGCTTTTATACAGGCCTTTAATCTGTTTGGCCACAAATCTATGGATCTACGCACTGTTTCCAAGGGAAATTTTGCCACTGCTTGCTCCAAAGATTTTTTAAGAGACTCAATGTCGTCGTGTCGTTTAGAGCAGGCCATGTCCTCTACCTATGTCTCTAAAACTGACCATAATTTGAAGTCTAAAGGGTTGAGGTCTGGGCTAGATGAGGACCAGTCTTTAGCTCTTATAAAGTCCGGAACATTGGTTTCAAGCCAGGTTTGGGTAGTTCGTGCCTTGTGACCAGGTGCAGAGGCCTGTTGGAAAGTCCACGGTATATTTTTAAAAAGAGTATTGCTGAGAGGTTTCACAACATGATCCAAGACTGTATCTTGATATACTTTAGCTGAAGTTTTCACTCCTTTTTCACAAAAATGCAGTTTTGTGACTCCTTGATAAGACACGCCCCACCAAACCATCACTGACGCAGGATGATGACCACGTTGTACCTTCCCGACCACTTGAGCAGCTTCTTTAAAACTGTGAGCGTACACTTTATCATTTTGCTTATTGTAGTGTTCTTCAATTGTGAAAATTTTTTCATCGGTAAAGAGGATATTTCTGTGCCTTTCACCTGCGTATCGCGACAGAAGGCGTTTTGATCGTTCCACTCTCTTTAATTGTAAAGATTGATTTAGGGCATGACCTGTATATCGACGATAAGCACCGAGCTTCAGGTCTTGTTTTATAATACGCGACAGAGTCCTAGCGGGAATCTTCATTTCTCGCGATAAGATTTTTTGCTTCCTAATGGGGTTTCGACGAATTCTGGCTTTAACAGCATTAACAGCCTTTGTAGTTCTAACAGCACGCGGCCGCCCCGATCTTTTCTGGTCTTCGACAGACGAAGTGTTGTTGTATCTGTTGATTGTACGATATACGAACATACAGCTGATACCAATCTTTTGAAGTGTCTGGAATATGACCGACGGCTCCATACCCACTTTTTGCAAGGCGATCACTGCAATCCTATTTTCTTTAACACCCCATTCCATATTGTAATTTGATAATGAACACGAAAAATTATGTGAAATGGCGCGAAATGGAAAGAAGTTTTTAAAATAATATACGTGTTCCAAATTCAAAATAATTAAAAAGCTGAAAAAAGGAAAAGTTTTTATGTAACAGTATTTATGGCCAGACTAGGTATAATATATTGGAATGACATATCCGCTCGATTGTTTGCTTCGATTGTTTGTTGTTTTTATAGAAAGAGAAACTGTAACGTGGCTAGCTGATTGTAATATATGTATGTGTCCTGGCAGGAGACAAACGAGGACCGGTACCTGAACGAGGCCTGGGACCTGTACTGCCACGTGGTGCGGCGCATCGGCGCGCAGTTCCGCTCGCACACGTCGCTGGAGCTGCAGTACGTGAGCCGGCGGCTGCACGCGTGCCGCGACCTGGAGCTGGCCGTGCCCGGCTCCTACGTGCCCGACGAGTGCGTCATCCGCATCGCGCACATCCACACGCACTTGCAGGTCGGTACCAGCAGAGAAGAGAGCTAACGGCCATTATCAGAAAAATTAGCGTGGCCTTGAAAAGTAGCGATTTAAGTATACCAAAAACCAACAATAATTGTTGGTTTTTGGTATACTTAAATCGTGTATAGTCTCGAGATAAGCAACAGGATGAGGTATGAGTTATTTTGAGAGAATTTATTTTTCCGACTAAAAGACGTGGCCGAAACTTGTGTTGTTGAGCTGTGCCCTTGAAAAAAAATTCATGGCCATCGACAAACAGTACGTCATATCAAAGCTTATAATTATGTCTTTACAATAGTTTAAGTTTTATGATCAGAAAACATGCGAGAGACAATATCATCAAAATAATTTGCAATAAATCTTTGCTATTAATAACATTCAGGCGCATTTTTTTGCAAATTGTTTTGCTGATATTGTGTTTCTCGCATGTTTTCTGATCATAAAACTTAAACGATTATAAAGACGTCATTATAAGCTTTAATATGACGTACTGTTGTCGATGGCCATGAATATTTTTTCCGAGGGCAGCATCCGGCCATGTCATTTTCTGTCTGTATATACTCGTAGCTGTATGTAGGTTAACAAGCGTATGGAAAATTTATCATAAATTAATTAACAGGTTATCAAATCAAAGCAACGTCCGCGCCGTCTCACAATACAAGGTTCAGACGGCAAGCAGTACATGTTCCTACTAAAGGGCCACGAGGACTTGCGTCAGGACGAGCGAGTGATGCAATTATTCGGCCTCGTCAATACCTTGCTCCAAGCGGACACGAACACCTACAGACACGACCTAGCCATACAGCGGTACGCGGTGGTACCTCTCTCGCCAAACTCTGGGCTGATCGGCTGGGTGCCGCAGTGCGACACGCTGTACAATCTAATCAGCGATTACAGAGACAAGAAATCCAATAAGATGGCTCTGAACACGGAGCAGCAGATCATGTTAAGGATGGCGTCAGATTACCAGAAATTAATGCTGAAACATAAGGTGCGTATGTTTATGTTATGACATCGCATTTTAGGGTCTTTAAGTGTTGCTTGTTTCCTTAATTTTATTGACTGATTGTTGTTTTAATCTACCCTCAAACTGTGATGGAGAGTAATGAAGTGGTCTGAGATTACATAAAAAATGCCTTTATGCATACTTACATGAGAGCTTTGCTCCGTTGACTGTAATATTTATCGTCCTTGAAGTGAAAAATTGTCAAGGATTCCCTTTTTCACTTCTCTGCACACTTAACTGCTGTAATCATTCTCGTTACAGCTCTTACCTTTTTCAATATGTTGCCTATATTATTAATTAATTATTACTTCTTCGGACTTCTATAATTAGTATCGAATGCTAACTATCATGCTATATTTTTGTCTTGAATTTATGTCTATCATTCTAATAATTAAGGTCTTCTTTTAATCTAATTTCTACGTTAGATGTTCAATATTTAAACATAATTATATTTTCAGAACAAGTTATTATTGTCATGCTCTTCCGCATAATTACAATCACCCTATTTCAGGTGGAAGTATTCGAATACACCCTATCACAAACACCAGGGAATGACTTGGCCAGGCTCCTGTGGTTGAAGAGTCCGTCAGCCGAGGCTTGGTTCGAGCGTCGCACCAACTACACGCGTTCTCTGGCCGTCATGAGCATGGTGGGCTACATCCTGGGGCTGGGGGACCGCCACCCCTCCAACATCATGCTGCACAGAGTGACGGGGAAGGTGTTACACATCGACTTCGGGGATTGTTTCGAAGTCACGCAAACAAGAGAACGGTTTCCGGAGAAGATACCGTTCAGATTGACGAGGATGCTTATCAATGCTATGGAGGTAAGATCTCTACTAACCATTTGCAGAAGCTTTGCGATGAGTGCCCCTTGCATTTCAGAAAGATCAGACAAAGTCCAGAATTAGCTGATTCACCCTTGCGTCACCCAAGTTATCTTGTGGGAAATTCGCAAAATGATTTCTTATCCCTTGCATCCATTGTTATGTATTAGCTAGCCCGGCAGGCCCTGTCTAAATCATAATCATCAGAATCTGTCCAGCTGTTTTCGACTTTTAGCAGTGAGATTACTGACCCTAAAAATTACTGATTACTGGCCCCCTAAATACTATGGGTCCACCTAAAACATCCATCTTGTCTTTTAACATACATTTGCAAGGCTTTTCTCTAATGTTTATGTTAAAGATGACTTCACTTCAGCTAGTATTAAAATGCGATCTTGCGCCGTCTGCTCAGTGCAGGCTAAGTTTGTGTCGATTCTGCAGTACAACTCTGTGTCTAATTTGACAGGTCAGTGTTCTTTGGCAACACTGTATCTATGTTTGACTATGACGTCCTGAGATAGCATCCTTGGTCGTTCAATTTTGCAATAAATCATTATAAGTGTATTTTATGAACCATAAATTCATTACAACGTCTTTTCACAGGTAACTGGCATAGAAGGCTCGTACCGTTTCACTTGCGAGTCCGTGATGCACGTCCTGCACAAGCATCGCGACAGCGTGATGGCCGTGCTTGAAGCGTTCGTCTACGACCCGCTCCTGAACTGGAGACTCATCGACAACGAGAAGCACTCCATCACCGAGTCCACCTTCTCATCGGACATAGACTCCTCGTACTCGCTGCCCAGCAGGAGCAGAAACCACCTGCGATACGAGTCCTTGGAAATGCCACCAGAGTCCAACCTCAACAAGCGAGCGCTTGCTATCCTTAACCGTATAAGGGACAAGCTGACGGGCCGAGACTTCCCCCACATAGAAGCCGTCGTCAGTGTACCGAAGCAAGTCGATTTGTTGATCAAAATCGCGACGAATAACGAAAACTTATGCCAGTGTTATATTGGTTGGTGTCCGTTTTGGTGAATTGTTACGGTATCTGAGAACTTTTTTAGTGGATTTGTTATAAGACAAATGGAATTTGTCTGTGACGAGAAGCACTCCATTACGGAATCTACCTTCTCATCAGACACAGACTCCTCTTACTCGCTGCCCAGCAGGAGCAGAAACCACCTGCGATACGAGTCCTTGGAAATGCCACCCGAGTCCAACCTCAACAAGCGAGCGCTCGCTATACTCAACCGTATAAGGACAAGCTGACGGGCCGGGACTTCCCCCACATAGAAGCCGTCGTCAGTGTACAGAAGCAAGTCGATTTGTTGATCAAAATCGCGACGAATAACGAAAACTTGTGCCAGTGTTACATTGGCTGGTGTCCATTTTGGTGAATTGTTACGATATCTGAAAACTTTTTTAGTGGATTTGTTATAAGACAAATGGAATTTGTCTGTGGCGAGAAGCACTCCATCACGGAATCTACCTTCTCATCAGACATAGACTCCTCTTACTCGCTGCCCAGCAGGAGCAGAAACCATCTCCGATACGAGTCCCTGGAAATGCCACCCGAGTCCAACCTCAACAAGCGAGCGCTCGCTATACTCAACCGTATAAGGGACAAGCTGACGGGCCGGGACTTCCCCCACATAGAAGCCGTCGTCAGTGTACCGAAGCAAGTCGATTTGTTGATCAAAATCGCGACGAATAACGAAAACTTGTGCCAGTGTTACATTGGCTGGTGTCCATTTTGGTGAATTGTTACGATATCTGAGAACTTTTTTTAGTGGATTTGTTATAAGACAAATGGAATTTGTCTGTGGCGAGAAGCACTCCATCATGGATCTACCTTCTCATCAGACATAGAGTCCTATTACTCGCTGCCCAGCAGGAGCAGAAACCACCTCTGATACGAGTTTTTGGAAATGCCACCCGAGTCAAACCTCAACAAGCGTGCGCTCGCTATCCTTAACCGTATAAGGGACAAGCTGACGGGCCGGGACTTCCCCCACATAGAAGCCGTCGTCAGTGTACCGAAGCAAGTCGATTTGTTGATCAAAATCGCGACGAATAACGAAAACTTGTGCCAGTGTTATATTGGTTGGTGTCCGTTTTGGTGAATAGTTACGGTATCTGAGAACTTTTTAGTGGATTTGTTATAAAACAAATGGAATTTGTCTGTGGCATAACTTTGATATCAGACATGTGTATATGGATTAACCTAAATGCCATCATTTAGAGTTGACTGAGGCTTACAAATATAATTGTTAGTTTATAAGTATACTTAAATAAAGTTTTTGTAACTTGACTAAAGGTCTAGGTTCTTAAATAAATAGGCGTGACAATGAAGAAGGTATCCTCACATTTTATGACTGTTGGAACTCAACAGTCAAGGTGCTGAGTCCTAACTTGACATACTATATGACGTACTGACAATGGATAACGATGCCGTGAACATAGAGTTTTTTAAATCCCCTGATTTTCTAATTTATCAATTTAAGGCATTCCTATATTATTGTCCTAAAATGCGTGCTAAAATTGGTCAAAGTGGTTTATTTTTTATGGTATTAAATAACAGAGAAACAGTATTATTATTAATAAAGAATATCGTCTATTTATCTAAAACTTGGACTTCCATTAACCCACCAATAGGAGCATTTGATATTTCGGCTCAAATGGAGAAAGACGCTGCTGTTTACAATTTTATCATTTGGCATATTATATCCTATCCAAATTTGCCCTTTCACTTTAGCAGATATATTTAATAATTAAACTCCATACCATAGAGTATATTGAATATATTATCCATACAATTTTTGTCACTGTCTCTGGTAGTATAAAGGATAGGATGGTTTATTAATTTTGGCTGTACCTAAGCTGTCACAACCGTACTATATAAACTTACTTCTCTGGGGTGCTATTTTCGAAAATAATTGTACATCGGCCAACCATCGCCCGTAACCGTAGCAACACAGCCATCGCGAGCCAATAGACGCTTTGGCTGCATAGGTGTAATCTAGTCGCTGCTAAAGTATTTTGTAGAATCAAGGACCAGATCTATGTTCAACAATACAAGATACTATGATTTCAAACTGTCTTAGAAGATGGTTACACCATTTTTGATTTCTTGCTGCTGCTGCTATGTAAGAATTTGCAGCAATGGAATGCCACATGATCTTAGTATTGCCCGTCCCTCGGCAATCTCCATTTGAACCGAAATTAAAGCCTGCTAGTATTACTCATGTTGTGTATTTTAAGTATACTCATTATGGCCTTTTTTGAAACAAAATACAACGTTCCTAGACCAGAAATTGAGGAAGAAGTAATTGCTTGAAAATTGTATGATAATAGGGGTTATTTGAATATGAAGGCCTTTTTCAATTTAATGTTATATCATGTCCTATTCATTATTATGAATGTTTTTTTTTTTTAATTGAAGGTTTCAATATTGCAATTTAAAAAATATCCATGAGTAGGTACTTAAGTGTTTATTATTATTTTTTCTTCTTTACACGTGTGACGTGAGTTTTAAGTCTTGTATTTTGTCGAAAAACAATTTTTTTTGTGTTTTAATCGAAACCGAAACAAATAACTTCTACTTACGCATAACACCTTTCATTGATAGTCTTCCCGGACTTCCCCTCGACATAATCAGTCCTTTATTAACGTCGGCATAATAAAACTCTTGGAATTACATTCTCTTATACATTTATCTAATATTATTTAATACTGTATAATATGCATATGTTCAGTGTTTGCATTACATAAATAAGTTTATAAGTGTAATAAACAAAAGTGATTATTCGACTATGTTTATTGTTTTTAAGGCCCTCTGTATCTCAGTGATAATCACTGGTGTCTATGGTTTGCTATACATTGCTGCTTTATTAAGTGGAACGAAAATAATGTTTTGTGGAAAACCTGCAATGGATAAAAATAAATGTCATTGAAGGCCACTGAGTGATCATCACTGAGATACAAAATAAGGGCCGTGGTCTCCGTCATCCATCGGTGTCTTGTGCTAACTGTGCACATCTCCATTGTTCAGCACGTTGTCTTTTTTATAGCTAACGAACGACAGTGGCAGTAGTTCGGACAACTTCGTGCACAAAATGTTGTCCATAGTTGGTTTGGTGAGGTATATGTCTATGTCGCCGTTAGAACCGCGAAATTCGCTTAGCGTTTGCCTGCATACGCCGCAAGGAGCCGTGTATGAAGCGTTTTGATGAGCGGCGACGGCGACCATTTTGAATTTCAAATAACCGTCACAAACGGCTCTCGGCACGGCCGCTCTTTCGGCGCATATGCTCGGCGTCAATGTAGAGTTCTCTATATTGAAGCCTGTGTATATTTTGGAGTCTTCTTCCGTGAGTATTGCCGCTCCGACGGCGAAGTTTGAGTACGGACAGTATGCTTTCTTTCGTATCTCCACCGCTTCTCGTATTAAATTCTTGACTTCCTCGCCTGCGAATAAAAATAAAGTTTTATAAGTCAACAAATCCTTTATCATTATTGACTTAGATAATACCTAAGGTGTATCTATATTATATTATGATAGTTAATATTCGTACTGATTAAAATGGTCATTCGAAGTCAATGTAAAGCATAAAAATATATCTACCGATTTTTTTTGTAACAATTACTCGCTAAGTGTATTAATATAAATAAATATTGCAAATCATTGTTTGATTACTAAATAAACAGCATTAGTAACTAGGTCAAACTCGATGCGTAATTGAAGGCTTGCTTATAAATAGATTGCTTAATAATTATTTCGCGAGAGCAATACGACCACTGATAAATACGAAAGAAAATTGCATCGAAATCTTTATTGATTCAAAGCTAAATGTAATGAAAAATATGATCATATTATTTCCTATTATAGCACAATAAGTAGAGATTTTACTAGAATTGTATTAATTAATCACTTACTTAGAGAGTTATAGTCCACAATTTGGAATTTGTCCATGGACGCGAAATTATTCTATTGTAGTAATTGAAAAACGCGTGGGAAGAGGCGTGCAGCTCTCCGAGTGGTCGGCGGGCGACTGATTACGGTTAATGATTGTTGATTAGATACGCAGCTTCAATGCAATGATTGAAAGTCTTATACCACTTTAGGGAGTCCAAAATGTTCATACACTATACGTGGACTCAAAATATTAAGTCATTATTATATGTGTTTAGCCTGTAGCCTGCCCGCATCCGTGATAACGTTCATTCTTGAAATTGATGACTTATCAGGAAATAATAACTCTTTATGGAGTGAAAAATTGGAGAGTTCCGACTTAGTCGATGGATGTGCGTCCATCAGCTCAATCGAAACGTCTACTGCTGGACATACACAGCCCATAGTTTAAAAATGGCCCAAAAGTAGTGATAGTATAGCTCGACGCGCTGAGGAAAAAATCCTCGCCAAGGAAAAAATTTTGGTCTGGCTTTACGTAAGTATGTATCAAATGAACACTTTATCCGCGAAATATCAAACCAATGGTAACCGTACGCGCACTTAGGACCAATGCGCTGTATTGCCCCTTGTAATAAACTCGTAATCGTAAACAAACCATTTAATTTAAAAACGGTACAATGTAGCATTGCATCCTGCAAAATTAATAATCATGTAGGTGCCATTCGCCCCTCCTGTATTTGAGAAAGGAAAGGAATACAAATGGTAGAAAAATAGTCATAAGATTCTTAATGAACTATGCTTATCACATATTTATACCTATCTTATCACATATTTTCTGGAAAATATAACAAGTTGTAGAAAGTGGTCAATTAAGGTTTTGAGACTTAAGTATGTTGAGATAGCAATCCTTCCGGTTCACACTTCTTGCTGTTACAACTTACAAGTCTTGGCTTATATGAGTTTCGGTTTATCCCCACTCATTAAACTCAACAAGAATCAATGCCACCAATGCTAAGTAGGTATTTACTTTCTACCTCTGTTTATTTGGGTAAAATCCCGGAAAATTAATTCAAAAGTACTGAAGATAAGCAAAAGCTACAACAACATTTAATGATTATTAAATTCTACCTCCATTATGTGGCATTAGAACATGTTTTGATGGGTTGAGAAAATAAACAAAGAATTTCTCATGATTTGTATTCAAATTTATTCTTTTTTAAATGCAATTTTACATCAATACAAATACATTTACATTAACATAAATACGATGCAGCTTCTTAGCTATAGAAAAATCATTAAAAGCTTATGTTCATAGGACTACTTAAGCTTGAGTTAGGTAGAAAGAAAACGCCACGAAGAGCAAGTGAAGTAATAAAGAATTCAGTATTATAATCATTAAATATAAAAAAATCTTGAATAAGTAATTAACTTTTTGTTGTTAAAATGTCTAGGTACGAATACCTAAAGAAATATTTACATTAAGAAAACGCGATGTTACATAGGTCTACAATAATCTTAAAACTAAATCTTTTTAAGTAATAACAAGGAAACAAAAAGTGCTTAACTTGTATTTAGATTAAGGCATAAAGAATATATTGATAAGAATATCGCATAAAAATAATGTGACTAATAATTATACAGCACAGCTATGAAAACCAAGCAACGTTGGATTTTTAAGGGATACCGACAACTACAGTTATGTTTTAAGGGCCGATTTTTCAATCGCCAGATAAACGTTAACTGAGGAATAAATATGACATTTTGACAGATTTTGTATAAAATATTATGTTTCAAATTTATTCCTCAGATAGCTTATCTGGCGATTGAAAAATCGGCCCTTAATTACAAATTACGATTACATGCATTAAAAATATAGCCATAAATATTTGAAGGTAAATAACGTTTCATTGCCGCGCATTCGATATGGCAAACTCGACGACCTCATTATTTTCGTACTACAATAACAATTTTGGTTTTTCGCAACTCGCCAATTCATTTTTGAAGACTAAAGTAATACGCTCTTGCGTAGATTTTATAATATCGATGAATACATCCACTTATATAAATCTATCTCCGATATAAGTAACTATTTATATCTGTGATGTTCTTTGTCCATACGCTTTATTTGACATCATTTGATTTTTGAAAATGTTAAACAACTTTTAACATTTACTGTAGAAATGTCCAAACACAGAAAAGACCAAGTCAAACGTGCTTGAAACATAATAATTTTTTGTACTGCTAAACGAGGCAAGTCTACCAAAACGGACACCATCCGACGTAGCACTGGCAAAGATTTTCATTGCTGGTAGCTTGCTGTATCAACAGATCCACCTGCTTCTGTACCGATACGCTCGCTTCGTCTATATGGGGGAAATCCCTTCCAGTCAACTTGTCCCTGACTCTGTTCACGATGGCTAGAGCCCGCTTGTTTAGATTGGTCTCGGCGGGTTGGTCGACGTCGTGCAGAGGTAACGCTCTACTTCTGCTAGGCTGAGGGGACGCGGCGTCTGAGGAAGCGTCTGCGTCGTTTCTAGACCGTCGGCCCGCGTCTATGAGCCTCCAGTTGAGTAGCGGGTCGTACACGAAAGCTTCGAGCACGGCCATCACGCTGTCCTTGTGTCGGTGCAGTACTTCCATGACCGATTCGCAAGTTCTGCGGTATATACCCTCGATGCCGGTCACCTGCGAACAAAAGACAATCATATTCTTGGCTGCACAGTGGAGATGATCCTTTAAGCGAAACTACTTTTGAAGCTTTCGTTAATCTGATGCTAGCTATAAGCTAATACGTCAGGTGCAGATCCTAGGACTGCACTGCAGTGCATTACGCCGCACTGCACTGCGCTCATCATCTTGAGGCATCAGCTGTAGCCGAAGTAATTTATCAAACTACAGTGCTCACGACATAATATCTGATACTGCGGAGGTATGGTGCCCATCTGGGAGGCTTCAGCAAAAAAGAGGCATGTAGTTCGTAACAGACGCCTCCTTTCTTTAGAGAGAGAAAATACCTAACGTATCTTCTGTCATAGGAAATGTGGGCCTTGCACCCCCAAAAAAGTGTCCGTTTCCAGGATCACGACCAATGCAGAATCCATCAAAAAGGAGCGTCCGGATTAGAAGACGGCACCTCTTGGCCTGGCCATGGTTCGGAAAATGGACCCCAACGACGTCCGTGATCACGCTAATAGACAATTGATAGAAAAATTATAATGGGTTTAATCCACGAAGACGCTCATACTTCATGCAATTCGGAAGGAGTTAGGAAGGAATGGGTCGAGTCTTCGTGGATTGAACTCACCATATTAACACTAAAACTCACTTCCATAGCATTAATCAGCATCCGCGTCAACCGGAACGGTATCTTCTCGGGGAACTTGTCCCTAGTGACCGCCACTTCGAAGCAGTCCCCGAAATCGATGTGCAGGAACTTCCCCGTCACTCTGTCGAGCATGATGTTGGAGGGGTGGCGGTCCCCCAGCCCCAGGATGTAGCCCACCATGCTCATGACGGCCAGAGAACGCGTGTAGTTGGTGCGACGCTCGAACCACACCTCTGATGAAGGGCTCTTCAGCCACAGTAGCTTTGCTAGGTCATCTCCCGCGGTGTGCTCTAGGGCATGCTCGAAAACTTCCACCTGAAAAGAAAGGTTTTCCTTCTTTTGCAATTTGTGGGGTAGTTTCAAAACACAGTAAAAAAGCCTTCTTTATTATTTATACTCATAGAAATACATAACTTCCAGCAAAAACTAATTTTTAAAATTCTGATAAGATATTTAACTCCATAACCTTAATTAGTGACCAAACGTCATATTAAGTGAACACAAATCAAAGAAGTTTAAAGTGATGCCAATTATGGTCAAAAGATGTTGACTGTTCTCATAAACAATAAACAGTTTTCGTAACTATCACCAGTTGTTCAACGAAATCAAAATAAAATCTTCAACAAACCTTTTGCATCAACATCAGTTTGTCCAAATCGGACGCCATCCGTTGCATGATCCGATGCTCGATGTTCAGTAAGATCTTCCTCTTGTCCCTGTAGTCCTTTATCAAGGAGTGCAGAGTGTCACAGTAAGGCACCCATCCGATCAAGCCAGAGTTTGTCGACAGGGGTATCACGGCGTATCTCTGAATGGCCAGGTCTCGTCTGAAGGTGTCCGGGTCCGCTTGCAGCAGGGTGTTCACTAAACCGAACAGCTGCATGACTCGCTCGTCTTGGCGCAAGTCCTCGTGGCCTTTGAGCAGAAACATGTAGTCTTTGCCGTTGGAGCCGCGGATGGTGAGGCGGCGCGGGCGTTGTTTCGATTGTATCACCTGTATGAGACAAATTGTAAAGTAAAAAGTGTTTGTCCGCTCTAACATGCGAACGGAATCATGAAGTCACGCGTAAAATACAGTTCACATGAAAAAGGATAGTGATTATGGATGTATGGAATCCCGTATCAAGCTGAATGAAATCAAAACTTTATTTTTTATAGACTACGGTCTCCACATTAACTCCTACAATTATTATTATTATTTTAATTAACATCCAGATTCCAGAGTTATACACAAATAAACAAGTTGCACTTCTTAATAAAATCTGTAGGTATATCAGGAAATATGCATTGAGAAAAATTTACTTTTTGAATGCAAAATTAAATTTCGGATATGAAGAACAGATTCCTAGTGATTAAAAAATACTAATTTTTTCCTACTTAATTTATATAGATACTTAGTTTTTATAAAATATTTTATTTTTCCTAGAATATTTTGGTTTTGATTCGTGAGAAAACTTGATACCAGCACTGTTCATTTTGCTTTCATTAATTTACTTAACAGAACAACAAAAATAAGTTCAAAAATTGAGACTCCAGCGAAACTGGTTGCGTGAGGCTTTTGCGTTGTTGCTGACGTGACGGAACGTAGGACTCCCGCTCATAAAGTGGTCGTTACCTGCAAGCTGTTCTGGATGTGCGCGATGCGGATGAGATCCTGGTCGGGCACGGCCAGCTCCAGGTCGCGGCAGTTGAGCAGGCGCGGGCTCACGTACTGCAGCTCCAGCGACGCCAGCTGATGGAGGTGCCGGCTGATGCGTTGTGCCTGAAGTCTTGGAGTAGGACTCCCGCACACAAACTGGTCGTTACCTGCAAGCTGCTCTGGATGTGCGCGATGCGGATGAGATCCTGGTCGGGCACGGCCAGCTCCAGGTCGCGGCAGTTGAGCAGGCGCGGGCTCACGTACTGCAGCTCCAGCGACGCCAGCTGCGTGAGGTGCCGGCTGATGCGTTGTGCCTGAAGTCTTGGAGTAGGACTCCCGCACACAAACTGGTCGTTACCTGCAAGCTGCTCTGGATGTGCGCGATGCGGATGAGATCCTGGTCGGGCACGGCCAGCTCCAGGTCGCGGCAGTTGAGCAGGCGCGGGCTCACGTACTGCAGCTCCAGCGACGCCAGCTGATGGAGGTGCCGGCTGATGCGTTGTGCCTGAAGTCTTGGAGTAGGACTCCCGCACACAAACTGGTCGTTACCTGCAAGCTGCTCTGGATGTGCGCGATGCGGATGAGATCCTGGTCGGGCACGGCCAGCTCCAGGTCGCGGCAGTTGAGCAGGCGCGGGCTCACGTACTGCAGCTCCAGCGACGCCAGCTGATGGAGGTGCCGGCTGATGCGTTGTGCCTGAAGTCTTAGAGTAGGACTCCCGCACACAAACTGGTCGTTACCTGCAAGCTGCTCTGGATGTGCGCGATGCGGATGAGATCCTGGTCGGGCACGGCCAGCTCCAGGTCGCGGCAGTTGAGCAGGCGCGGGCTCACGTACTGCAGCTCCAGCGACGCCAGCTGCGTGAGGTGCCGACTGATGCGTTGTGCCTGAAGTCTTGGAGTAGGACTCCCGCACACAAACTGGTCGTTACCTGCAAGCTGCTCTGGATGTGCGCGATGCGGATGAGGTCCTGGTCGGGCACGTAGGAGCCGGGCACGGCCAGCTCCAGGTCGCGGCAGTTGAGCAGGCGCGGGCTCACGTACTGCAGCTCCAGCGACGCCAGCTGATGGAGGTGCCGGCTGATGCGTTGTGCCTGAAGTCTTGGAGTAGGACTCCCGCACACAAACTGGTCGTTACCTGCAAGCTGCTCTGGATGTGCGCGATGCGGATGAGATCCTGGTCGGGCACGGCCAGCTCCAGGTCGCGGCAGTTGAGCAGGCGCGGGCTCACGTACTGCAGCTCCAGCGACGCCAGCTGATGGAGGTGCCGGCTGATGCGTTGTGCCTGAAGTCTTAGAGTAGGACTCCCGCACACAAACTGGTCGTTACCTGCAAGCTGCTCTGGATGTGCGCGATGCGGATGAGATCCTGGTCGGGCACGGCCAGCTCCAGGTCGCGGCAGTTGAGCAGGCGCGGGCTCACGTACTGCAGCTCCAGCGACGCCAGCTGATGGAGGTGCCGGCTGATGCGTTGTGCCTGAAGTCTCGGAGTAGGACTCCCGCACACAAACTGGTCGTTACCTGCAAGCTGCTCTGGATGTGCGCGATGCGGATGAGATCCTGGTCGGGCACGGCCAGCTCCAGGTCGCGGCAGTCGAGCAGGCGCGGGCTCACGTACTGCAGCTCCAGCGACGCCAGCTGCGTGAGGTGCCGACTGATGCGTTGTGCCTGAAGTCTTGGAGTAGGACTCCCGCACACAAACTGGTCGTTACCTGCAAGCTGCTCTGGATGTGCGCGATGCGGATGAGGTCCTGGTCGGGCACGTAGGAGCCGGGCACGGCCAGCTCCAGGTCGCGGCAGTTGAGCAGGCGCGGGCTCACGTACTGCAGCTCCAGCGACGCCAGCTGATGGAGGTGCCGGCTGATGCGGCGGAACACGTGGTAGTACAGGTCCCACGCCTGGTTCAAGTCGCGCACCAGGCCAGACTCCTGCACGCAAATGTCATATCGTGAGAAAGGACTCGCATCATCTTAGTATAACATTCACTTCAGATTTCCAGCCTTCCTGAAAAATGAGCTTTATAACCAAACCGGGAAGGTGCAGTTTCGAATAACATATTTTCGTAATTGGTTGTTCTGATCTGGTGGAGTTTCAGTCGCGGCTGATTTATATCCGTCGAAGATGGGCCGTTTAAGTTGATTTAGAGTTTCGGTACAGGTACTATGTAACAACCAATTAGGCCATAACCCTTCCAAGGTTAGGCAGAGACTACAGAAATATTAAGTTTATACGATGGCCTCAATACTTCTTACCTTAAACCGGTTACACCATTCCTGCGCTTCGTTAAGGTCCCGTCCGTATGCCTGATGGAACGAAGCTTCTTTAGATGTCGTCGGACCTTTCTCCAACATCGCATGTAACGGCTCCAGAGTTTTGAACATAGCCTTAACGTCGTGTTCACTGAAATACAATCTGGAAGCTTCCTCTAGAGCCTCGTGCCATTGCTCATGCCATAATATAGCGACTCGGATGAGCTCCTCTGATATCATTGCCGCCTGGTTGACTAAATTATTCGAATGGGTGCACATCGACTTCAGAATTTGATTGGCTGCATTCTTACGATCCACAAACGACGACTTCGAAGCCACAGTCAATGGATATACCAATGCTTGAGGATGTGATTTGCCGATATCGATGAGAAGGGAGTGAATGAGTTTCCCCACCAAAGCTCTCGGGGTGTCTATCCTGGCGATGAGCTGCGGAATCACTTGAAGCCACACGTTGATTTCGATGGTCCTTATCCCTTCTACCAAAGCTTCGTGAACGGCCGGGTGGTGTCCGTAATCGAACCACAACGTAAGCAATCTTAGCGTATCCTGCAGGGAGCTGCCCTGGGACAAGTTTATCGACTTAATGAATCCTTCAACCGCCGGCACAGTGTGCGTCTGAATGTACTCCGTGACAGACACAGTTTCTTCTGCATTGGCCGTATCGACTTCCTGGTGTTTGTAAAACAGAACAGTTTCGAAATTCATATACGCCCACGCGTGCCAGGCTTTGTACCAATCGGATGCTAAAGTGGTAGCGGCTGAGTAGTTGCGCAGAATTTCGGGTATAGAGTGTTGGTTGATGCCTTTTAGTGACTCGCACCAGGAGCCCAGCTTCAAGTGGCAGCGGGCGACTAGTCTGCAATGCTCCGCGTCCCCTGTCTCGACCGTATCGACGTAACGCTGCAGTTGGTCGTAAGCTAGTTGCTTATCGCCTGCGACCCATAGGTGTTTTGCATACGCCAAGGTAAGTCGAGGTCTTTGAGTAGGAAGAGGTTTATCACGGTTCTCGTTTGGATCCATTCCGAGGAGCATCACCAAAGTCTTATGCGCCTGCCGAGGTGCGCCGCTCTTTCTGCAGAGAGACGCGAATTTTAACCACGTTGCCATGTCTTCTTGTGGCGTCAGAACTAAACCGCGCACTTGAAGAATCTTCCGCCAATCTTCTACCAATCTTTGTCCGCCTTGGAGTCTAGTCCACCACGCTTGTTTTATGGACTCCCGCCTTTCTGGGACCAATTTGTAGCAAATCACTTCCTCTAACTCGGCAAGCAATTGAGCGTTCACTAACGCTCCGTAAGCTCTTTGGTAGCTCTCCCCAGCCATCGCGGTCAACTCTGAATCCAATAGCGATCGCGCTCGATCGATATACAGTTTTGATAATCCATAATCTTCGTTGTGTATGTTTAGTACAGCTCTATAGAAAGCTCCGTCCTGTGTATTGTCTGGTAGGAAGTTCACATACTTCACCATCGAGTCCCATTCGTTCAACCCCCAAGCGGCAGCTGCGGCTAGTCTGGCGGCCTTGAATTTCTCCTCATCGCACATTCTCGTCCAGCGCTTAGACACAGTATTATACAATTCTGTCCACTCTCCCAGCGCTTCGTAGCAACGCATTTCACCCAAATATGCCTCCATATTATCATCATCCCCTACTAATTTTGCCCCATAAAGATTCAATGCTTTTTCCCAATTGTGCAACTTTTCGTACCATCGTATTTGAACTTTCAAGTTAGTATCGCCGGCTTCTCGCTGAGCCATTACACGTTCCAGCAGTCCTTCGGCCGCCTCTTTTTGTTGTAACTTGTTATTGATGTGTATCAACGCCTCTACGACTTGCGAAGTCGCGCCATTTCGGAACTCTTCTTCCTGGAAAAACACCAGGAATTAAGCTGTGTCTACCAGATATGTGCGCTTGCGAGGAAGCTACGCATTGCGTGAGGAAAAAAATCGTCAATAAAGCGATGCTAGACGTTGTTGACTTTTTCGCGGAGACCACTCAGTTTCCTCGCATATGTATGGTGCATAGGCACCGCAACCTTAATCCTAACGGACCGTTCATTATGGTACTTTGGCCGTCAACGCAAATGAACTAGGATGCGAAGATCCAGTGATTCAAAGCAAGGATCTTGATATCTGCCTTAAGGCCACTTTATGGAAATTGGTTCTGGAAGTCCTAAAGGAAGTTTTATTATTGGCCTCCTAAATATATACTTTTCTACCAACAATTTGTTTTTTATATCCCATTTATTCCGAAAAGAGCAAAATTTGTACAGATTTATTTCTCTACTTTCTTAAAAGATAATAATGGTTATTACATGGTTACAATACGATAAATCAATAAACACACCTTATAATGCAATGCTTTTGCATACGCTCGACAATGCATAGCCCTTTCGCCGAGGAGTTGCGTGGAAATCGGCAAGGCGCCCCCCTCGCAGTGCTCCATGAACTCGGCGAGGTTCAGCACGGTGTGCGCCAGCTCGGGAGCGTCGGGCGCCGTCAGCGCCTGCTCCAGCGCGTTGGAGAGCTCTTGCCGCGAAGTGTTGTCGAGCTCCGTCCAGCACGAGACGAACGCCGCGTTGAACAGATCCCGTAGCAATTGCGAATAGTTGTGCGCGAGGGTGCGACACGCCCTGAAAAGCAATGGAAAACTTCAGCCGCTATGGAACCAACCTCTCAACAATATAGTGTCTCTAAAATTGTTCCAAGCGTCTGCCGAGCCAAGTGCTGTCGCTTATTTAGCTCAACGGCTAAGTACAAAGAAGCAATAGCGCCAGCGTCTTGGGCACCATGCCTATAAATGACCAGTTTGTTTTTTTTTGAAGATACTAATCAAATAGACAACCCATATTATTTTCTTATTTTCAATAATTTTTATGGTAAAAAGTCAAGAATATACTGCCCAGATGACATATCCTTACATATTCCTTGTCTACATTATATGAGAAATATCAATGCAAAATTTTAGCTTTCGTATCCTTGGGGTGAATCAGGGAGTGTACAAAGGAATACTAACCTCAAAGCTGGGCTGGGCGACTCAGTAATAAGTCCAATGCTGAAGGGCCGCAACCATTCCAGCCAATCGTCTTTCGACACGCGACTGCTTACCGTCCACGCCACTTTGAGGCTATGCGCATTGACATATAGTTTGCGGCTTGAATGTGATGTATCACAAGCAACTATACGCGTCTGGAAGAATATAAATACAATTGAAAACAGTTGCATATTTTTATTTTAAACTGATACTGCCTATTAGCTAGATGTGCAAACCTCCTAAACATCGGTAGGTAACCTCCTAAAAATCTTCTACCTACAGAGTTGAGATGCCATCTAACTTTGACTGACTTTTAAAATTACAAACATCTGTTTTGCCGAATTCAGTCAGTAGCTGAATTAAAGCTTAAGCAGAACAGTGCCTGAACATTACTAAATGTCATCCACTTATACTTATAGCATTGAATTAACTCTCGACCCAATAGTTAAACTGGCCAAAATGAGAATAGTGATAAAATTCTTAGGTTCATTTCATTTTGCACACATATCGTATAATGTATCCTAAAAGAAAAACCTACACTTGAACCGTAACATACGAGCACGTACCTCCTGGTTATTGTTTCTAGGTTTTCGCCTTGTGCTCTGTAAGAAGTCGTCTACCGCCACATTTGTGTTCGATTGTAACTTCGAGAGCATTAATTCATAATTCTGATGCTGTATTCTGTGTTTTATAACGACTTTTTGAACCAGTGGTATAAAATCATTGTATTTCCGACCCAGTTGTATTATTAATGCGCACAACGTGTCCATAGCTGTGGTACGTAGAGGGGGGCACGTGTCCAAACTTCTGACGAGTGGATGAATTATTCTGGATACCAGCTCACTGTAGTTTAGAGAGTCCGAAAGGTAATCGACTGTCTCCATCGCTACTTTAGCGACAGGTATAGGGCAGTCTGACGCATCAAACAGTTTTACTATCGAAGGAATCACTAAATGTATGTAATCGTCGAGATTATCTTCGAACTTCTGTAGAGCATACAGCAGTTTCTCGGTAACGAATCTATCTTTACTCGTGTCGTGGGCGAGAACACGTAGAATTTGCGGCATCAACTGTGGCAGATATACCTTGAACTCGGATCCAAGGGCCCATGCGATGTGTTCGACCAGTAATATCAACGTTGGTTGCAATGGACTGTTCGGTGTCCAGAATTCTTTGATCAGTTCAAAAATTTTGTCCAAATAGTTCCGAATATGGTGCTTCACTATCGCAATAAGTTTCGCTAGTTGCGTAAAGAGGAATTCTCTGAAATTGTTATTGTTCTCGGTCGCCCGAGCTACGTAAAGTAGACTCGGTGTTACTCGTGAAATATATGGTACGCATTTGATGCCGAGGGACTGGAATATAGCCGTAACAGCTTCCACCACATTCTTGTGGTGTTGCTGAAGAGTCGGATCTCGCAGAATACGCATGAGCGTCGATATCACTATCGCCGGATAGTATTCATCGAGTACTGGTGAAGACATCTTTACTAACATTTCACTTGTGGTCATATCAAAGTTGTTTTCCTCCGCTATACTGTCAGCTACTGGAACTAAGCTAGAGTCAGGCTGGCCATCGATCAATGCTCTCGTAAGCTTGTGCTTGTAAGGATCTAGGGCACCCAAAAGGCCCAAGACACGAATTGTTTCTCGTCTGTCTTTAGGTTGTTGTTCCGTTTTCAAGAAGTTTAGCAGAACATCCATTAAGTTGGGGTATTCAGTGTAAGGCGTGACTACATAGCCTGTTGCACTTATCAGTTGACCGAAAGCCCACAAGGCGACACTTCTTTTTTCCGTCGCGGACGCATCAGATAGTAGGTCCAGGAGTATAGATAGCAGTTCTGGCAAACATTTTTTTAAACCTGTATTGTCGCCATGGACGTCGGCTAAATCCCCTACGGCTTTTAAAACGCTGATTACTACACCAGGATTTAGATCAGGCTCTTTTAATTTAGGCACGAGGACGTTTAGTATGGTTTCCATGTATGGTTTAACCAGTTTTGGAGCGTGTAGAATGAGGTTATCCAACATCCTAGCCGCCTGTTCTTTATTTCTGCTCATTCCGGAATGTTCAAGTTCCGTCAGAAATTGTATCAAGGTTTTACGAAGTCCGGGCATTACGTACGCGGGATTGACGGAACTCAAACGACCGATAGTACAAATGGCCAATTCCCGAATTTCCAAATGCTCATCATTCATGGCGATGAAAAGGAAGCTTAAATTTTCAATTTGGGCCAAATGGGTGTCGAATATTGGCGTTAACGATTCCAAGACCCAGTATCGTACCTCGTAATCGGGGTCTGTGACTGAGACCACCAACATTTTGCCAACAACTTCGGCAGTTAGCATGGTTAGAGTTCTGGATGGTGTTTTCTTTGTCCTTACTGTAGCATCGGCCAATAATTTAGCCGCGGTTTTAACCGCTTCTACTCGGATTTCCTGGCGATCGCTTTGCAAGAAATGGTCTGCGCAACGTCGAACAAACGTCAATAAGCTGTGCTGTCCCACAAAATGGAACGTGCCAAGTGTCCTTAACGCCAGTACAATACTAGCTGTGTCCTGCTGTTCAATAACAAGACTCATAGTACTCTGTTGTTCTAAGCTGCGAGGTACACCAGGATGTAAAAATGGTTTATTCCTTAACACTTGTGAAAGCATATTTAAAAGCCCCTCAGAGATTTCAACCTTAAGTGAAGGCAAGTTCTGGCACAACTCTTTCAAACATATAGTCAATGATGGACTCAAACCAGTTACAAACATGACATCTAGGAGTTCTTTGATATCAGTAGCTACAAGATCTTTGACTGCACTACTTAACAAAGTAATGCATGCAAAAATGGATGGGTCAATCCACATTCTCCTTTTGGTTATGGTATCTCTAACAGGTAGAGCCTGTTTGATTACATCCATTATCTTTGGAATGTAACTCTTTATATCAACTTCAATTGCTGCTGCCATTAGACCTAATGTTGTAAAAGCCATGTTCCTGTCCTTTTCCCTACTCTTTATGGTATTGAGTAAGTAATGCATGGTGGTGTGTAAGTATTTCTTCAAAAATAAATCTTTATTGAAAGCTGCTAGTCTTGGTATGATGATGAGCAGTGTCTGAGGCACACCTTGGGTTTTGAGAAGCTTCTGACATGACATTACATCTGAAATATGAAAATGTCAAACATGCCTTTATTAAGTGTCCAAATCAATCCTACATTGAATATCAATTATACTGTTTCAGATGATTACCAAAACAAGTAAAGAAACTTACCTTGACAAATCCTCTCAATTTTCTCCATCAATAACTTCCTACACACTTCTGATTCGTAATTCGGAACTGGATACTGAACATTTTCTGTTTTAAAGCCATCACACAAGTACCCTCTAATCACAGAGGGACTGTGGAGCTTAGAACTTATGAAGATTATGTCATCTGATACGGTTATGTCTTTCTGTGTGTCTAAACTTTGCATAAGTTGAGTATATTTCTTCTCCCAGGCTGCATTTGCACATCTCAACAACTCATTCAGTATTAACAAGCCTCCATGCACTCTGTCCTCTTTAGTAATTCCCTTTTCTCTTATAGGCACTTCTTCAAATGATTGCATAGCCTCTTCATAACATTGCATATACCATTGAGGCTTAGCTGTTGACTGTTTTGCACTTTCCCGTTGAGCTGTTACAACTAATCCAGCTCTTAAAGCCTTCGCTGCAGCTTCTCTTATTTGTTGTTTTGGGTCTTTTAGAGCTATTAGAATATGGTCAAAGAAGCCAGACACTTGCTGGTAGAAGTAAGTGGGCATAGCAATAGCTAATTCCTTGAGTAGTAAAACAGCAGAATGCCTTCGACCTTCATTTCTTTCCTCTGACAACCACTCAAAAGCTCTTTTTACTTCAAACTCCACATATTCAGCTCTTTTCACTCCAGAAACAGTGGCAAGGCGGCCGACAGTTTTAGCGGCCAGTTCCATGACACCTACATCTGATGATGGTAGTAGGTTTCTCAAATAGTTAGCAAATCTGGTTATTCTTGTTTTTGTAGTGTCACAATCACCTCCAATAAGGCACACTGCAAAATTAAAAGGTGTTTTAATTAAAACTGACCAGTTAACTCACATGTGAGCAACAAGGTTGTCAAAGCTTGGCAACTCATGTCTTCTTTGAGAGAGCTGCTGTTTTTACACAAGTGTGATGCCAATATTGCAGAATATAGCAAAATAATATTATGGTTCAATGCTATTTTGATTTAAGGTCAGGTTGAGGTCATGAAATAATTTAGTACTACCTCATTGGTCAAGTGGACAGAATGTTTTAAATGCTTGTGTGGTTCAATCTCCTCAGTTCAGCTCAGACCAAGAGTATTGGGTTTTTCTATGAATAAATTCGTAAATCCAGACCATATTTGGAAATTGAAGTTGTTATATGGTATCCCTAACCTGTATGCATAAGCTCTCTTCAATAATTGTCAGAGGCACCATTTCATCCATCAGACATGAAAGTGAGGCATACACACACCTGTACAGTATAATATCTGTGGATAATCACCATAGCAGAAATGTGGTGATTATTGTTTATTGTGTAACACAAAATGTTAAAAATCTTTGAGATAAATTTGCATTTCAAACCGCTAAGTGGGAATTATTATGAACAAGATGATAATCTGTGTGACCATTGACCTTTTAGTTTTATGATGAATGATAAAGCTTATGTACATGAGCGTGATTACTAAATACTAAGTAGTAACTGCTAAGATGCAAAAGGATAGGTGTAGATAATACCAATGGCGAGTACGCCGCCTTTTTTCTCATGGACATCGTTGCTTGAAACCATCTCAAAGATTTGATGGTTGAACTCGTCAAGGAATTGCGTGAGTTCCTCTTGCGGCACCTCTCGTAGTTCGGTCTTCGCATAGTGGTACAGTTCCCTTGCCGTCTTCGTCTGAGTATCAACATTTCGGGACTTCAAGCCCGCTACAAATGCGGCCACTTGATTCGACATTTTTACTCACGGAGGACTAGCAAACATTTTCAGTTATCAACTTTAACAAAGCCATGAATAGTACAATCTTCAGCCAGAATCAAGGAATATTGCTGGAACCTTAGAATATAAAAAGGATGTTTTAGTATGTATTTGAGATGTTTAGCTAAATAAAAACAGTTTCGCGTACCTACCTATTTCGCATTGGGTGCCACAGACCACAGACCACACAGATTGGGCCTTCTTCTTCATCTTGACACAAACCACAGACACAAACCACCACAGACAAACTAATTCCACTATTATTATTTGTCTATTGCTCCTTGAGATTACTTTGTACTCTGAGGACACGAGTCAGCTAATGCTGCGTACAGACCGGCCAAACGAAGGCCAACGAACGGGTTTCGTTGGCCTTCGTTGCTGCAATCTGGACGGCTTAGCGAATGCCAACGATCGCTCGTTGGCGTGTGCCGGCGATCCGAAGCGTGGCGGTAACATCAAAGAAATCGAGCTATTTGATCGAACTCTGTTTGGACGGTCACCGAAGGCCAACGAACGAACGCTCATTTTACTTCCACTATACACAGTCCTATTCTTAAAATATGTGGTTGTCCACCATCTTCGCTTACGTTTATTTTTTCTTGTTCTTGCTAACTCGTTTTGGTATATAAAACTAGCAATTATAATGATGTCGTCGTCGTCCATGATTAAATTGCGAATGAAAGAGAAAAGAACCGGAATCAATTGCCAACGAACGTTCGTTCGAGCACTAAATGTATTTGGACGTATTAACGAACTCCAACGAGTGTGCGGAAGCCAACGCTAGCGAACGATAAATATTCATCGTTGGGCGTTCGTTGGGCCGGTCTGTACGCACCTTAAGACCAAGAATGAGTCTTCTTCTTCTTTTTGAGGTATTGGCTCCGCGCGTTGAGCGATTGAGCCATTGTCAAATTTTTGTTATTTTCTTTCTTTTTTTTTTTTTTTTTATTTATTTAATAAAACGAGGAAACTTATTTATAAATTTAAACCAAAATTTTGAAATATACAACGGAATTTTGAAAAGGATCTGTTACGGCCCCTTGCCTGTCCAGACGAGGGCTGAGTTCCCGGGCCCATAGAGGAACGAGCCCGGACAGGTCGAGGGGGGACCGACTAGTGAGACTACAGTGATCAGTACGGATGACGGTATCCAATCCGAGTCGGATAGTAATATCCGAGTCTCACTAGCCGATCAGTGGAATAACAGGCGGCTTTTACTAGACTACTACGGCAATCGTCAACTCGGGCAGCGACAGCCTTCGACATAGACAAGGAAAATAGAAGGCCACTAACCTGGTTGATGCATGCGACGATACTCGATGCGACGCCCCCTGTAGTGGATGTGGGACAGTATGAGACGTGAAAGTGTAAAGGGGTGTGTAGGTGTGTGTGTGGGGCTTGCAACCGTAGGTCCTCTGCACCAATCAGCTCCCAGACACGTCAAACACGAACACAGCTCCAATCGTTCGTTCGCCTCCTATGAGTGGAGTGCTCAATGCAGCAGCACAGTGGGTCGCAACCCGCAACAATGAACGCGACGGTCAAAATATGTCGAACGTTCAGGCTGGCTTCAACTCCCACAAACACTCAAGCGAATAAAATGAAGTACGTGGCTCACGACACACAAGGTCAGCGGTCAATGACAGCGCGGTCTACAATTACTTAACTACCGCGAACTTTATCGCCGCTAAACGCAGCTGGGCACGCGTGTTACTAGGTAGATCCGGCGAGCGTAGCGAACTCACAAAGGCCGGCACAACAACTAGTCAATGTCCCAAACACGCGTGCAATGTCCAAAAAACCCAGCGATATCACAGCGCAAGTCGAAGCGGTCCCCAAACAATCAGGTCCGGGGAAAACAAACCGCGGCGCGAAAAACAACTCAGGCGCATCAAAAAACGGACGTCCCGTTGCGCAAACATTCCATGACCACACACCCGCGCAAATATAAACGTGGCTACTCAAACGCAGCAATTTACGTCTCGCGACTACGCGTTTCAAAGACGACACGTGATCAAAATTACGTCAGCCACGCGCGGGGAACCGCTTAGTTGTCGGTCGACAGCAGACTAGCTCCACAAGATGAGTTCACGAATACGCACAAAAGGTCGCGCCCCCACATAAAACTGTCGCGGTCCCAAGACGTACGTTTCTTGGGGTACAAACCGCCGGGGCAAAAGGGCGCCGCAAAAAACCCAGCCGCACGCACGGCTGTTGCTAGCTGACTCCGAATGGTACTGTGCGCGCCTCGTAATCGCCGCTTCATTGCAGGCATAAAAAATTCTCGTCGACCGATGCGCGAGCGGGATAGGAAGATTGGCGTTTCCGCGAGTTGGAGCGGGAGCGCACGATTCGATACAAAAAACCCGCCGTAACCGAAGTGCGAGCAAGACGCGCAAATGAGCGCTTCCGCGGGTTAGAGAGGGAGAACACGATTCAATACAACAATAGACTCGGCGCTCGCGCCAGCTACTCTCGCGTAAACAATCCCCCGCTCCGAATCTAAGAATGTAGATTCGCTAATTAATAGGCCGTTGGGACAACGTGACCACGGCACGTTGCAATACTGAGTCCCCTACAAATACCTCGGCCACCCGCGGAACGCCATCCGATCCAAATAACAGTTTAAAAATGCGTCCACGACGCAAAATAGTGGGAGTAGATTAGATTCTTTAAGCATAACAAGATCTCCCATTCTAGACATGGCGGTGCCTACACAGTGCTTGCTCTCAACAAGTAAGTCGACGACCTCCTTCAAATAACGATTGGTTCCCTTATAATTAGTCCCGCAGTCGGTCCGAACCAAATCGGGTAGGCCGCGACGGCTCACGAGGCGGCCCAGAGTGGCCACGAACGCCTCCGTGCTGAGGGCACTGATAAGTCTTAAGTGGACTGCCTTGGTTGCAAGGCAAACAAAGACGCACAAGTAGGCCTCAAAAGACCGAGCATTCTTAAGGTTAAAGCTCTTCACTAAGAAAGGACCGGCAAATTGGTTCCAACACCGGCGAAAGGTCGAGCAGCCTTTACGCGGTCCGCAGGCAGGTCACCCATCACGAACTGTGCAATGGATGCCTCCAAACGATAGCAAGCAATACAGTTGAAGATCACGCTTCGAATGGTTCGTCGGCCTGCCAAAATCCAAACTCACGCTGCAAAATGGCTGAGAGGGTATTGCAACCCGCATGAGTATTTAAAAAAGCCAAGATTATGGACCGAAGTCCGAAGCCAACACAGGACAATCTCACTGTCCGACCACGCAAAAACGTCCACCATGTTTACCAGAGACTTCCAAGAAGCGTGGACGTGGTTTAGTAACCGGGTCAATAGTTCGGCTCCACAAGTGCAACTTAGGAATTGTTAGACGAGACCTGATAGATGCAACCTTGCACTTAGCTAGGACAAGGTGCAATGAGACTTGCCCCGTTGACGACGTTGACGAAGCGCTCACCCACCACAACGACGCAATCCAGCGCTGTGATCCGAGATCTAGCAGCGCGCGTACCATAAGCCACTCACCCTTCGGGTTGTACACCCTGACCAAAGCCGTTGGTAAAAGTACAGTCTGGCAGACCGGCTTATGGTCGTTCAAATTGTCAGGTGAGGTGGCGGTGGTGGGAGCCAAGGCAGCAGCAAGTCAACGGGAGTTGCCCCTTTCGGGCAACTCCTCTAGCCTTGGGCGCTCGTAAGGGCCTTCTTGGGGAACTTCGACCACACCAAGAGGTGGGGTTCCCCCAGGGTACACCCAAGCGTCTCTCCCGGTCTGAGGGGGTCTGGCCATGTACGACAGCCGCGGGGCGGCGTAGTGCGGAAGGGGGTGTCCAGGCCATCGAGGAAGGTGTCGCTGCAGCCTGGGGTATTCAGCCAGAGGAGGGGAGTACCTCCTTGGATCAGGCTGAGCGACGGCAAAACCTCCCTCAGGGTTGACAGAGGGCGGAACGCCCCCGCCCCTGGAGGGCTGCACCCCCGCCCGAGGGGGGGGTGAAGCCCTATCAAAACCAGGGGCCGCACTAACAGTGTCACCACGCCTTCTATCGGCTGGGCCTGTGACCGGTGAGGAGACTCCACTCCTGCCGGGTGTCCGCTCAACCACCTCCTGCCTACCGACGCCATTGCGGTCGAGGCAAAGAATAGGAAGGTGGTTGCCCTGACAATGGGGACAAGGCCGTTGGTGCTGGCAATTTCGTTGTAAGTGCCGACCTAAGCAAGAGTAGCACCAACGGCGCTCCCTAGCGATGGCCCTACGGGACTTGGGCGGTCTCTCCAAGAATTTAGGGCAGTCGGTCGTCGAGTGCGTGGAAGCACGGCAATAGTGACAGGGGGTCACCTCGGTCGCAGCAAGACCACTAAAGTTTAGAATTGGGCGGCGTCCAGTCTCCTGCGCTAATTCTGGCTGCTTGGAACCCCTGGTGGAAGTCGTGGGTTTAGAAGGTGGCGTCGGTCGCGCCGGCTCCTTTGCCGGTGTTCCCGAGGCCACGGCATTCTCCACCTGGCGGCTCTGTTCCTCAAGGAACTTTAAGAGGTCGCTGAACGGGGGTATATAATTAGCCCCGTCCCCGCCGTACCTCTCTTCAAATCGGATCCGCAGATCGAGAGGCAGGCGGGACAGAACCAGGTGAAGAAGCCAGAAGGACCACTGATCCACCGGTAAGTCAAGTTGTCGAAGGGCGTTGCAAGCAACCACGACTGGGTCACTGATCACCTCCCGGAGACGTGCTAGGTCTTTCAAAACCGGGAGGGATATTAACTCCATCATGTGCGCGTCAGCAAGGCGGCGCACATTGGCGTAGCGCCTCTCGAGGAGTTCTCTGGCCGTGGAGTAGCTGGCGTCAGACAACTTCAAATGGCAGACTACCCCAAGTGCCTCCCCTTGAAGGGAGGTCCGCAAATAGGCCATTTTTTGGCCTGGGGATAGGTCGCGGCGGGTATGGACTAGACTGTCGAAGATGGAGATGAACCCCATCCAGTCTTGAAGCCGCCCACCAAAGTGTGGAAGGTCCAAAGTAGGCAGCCGACCCAATAGGGCGGGCTGCGGCTGCGGGCGAGGCGACTCGCACAGCATGCTCTGTCGAGCCTCGCGCTTCATTTTGGCCCCAGCCTCGAGCACATCGTCTGTAAACTCGAAGAACTGCTCGTAGTCCTTCTGGGCCGATTCTCGCGCCTCGTCGTCCTCCACTGTAGCAAGGAATTCCGAATAGGCCTCTTCAAAATGGGCTCGTCTGGCTGGGAGCTGCTCAAGGCGGTGGAGCAAGCTAGCCGTCCTGTCTGGACGAGTAATAAGCGCATGCGCGCTAGCTGCCCACCGCAGCTCATCCTGCATACGGCGCACCGGAGGCTTATGCGAAGGCATGGCGAGACTGCGCGAGAATAATTACAAGGAAGCACGAAACCAAAAAATAAAACAACAAGGAAGTAGAACAAGCACAGATGCAAACACCAACACGTGCAGAACGCTAATCAAGGTCGCGGTTAACAAACGCGTGGCACGCGGTAAATAAACGCGGCGTTGCTACAAAAACGCGTGGTGTAGCGGTACAATAATCTGTGGCCGTTAACGCGGCGTATCGGTCCGACACGTGGCGTACCACGCCTACAAACGTGTGACCGACAGAGATACGCGACGAATTAAATACGCGCAACAAATATCGATATCGACGCGCCGAACGTGTAAAAGCCGCTTAACCAAAGGCGCGAAACCACGCTCTGCTACCAAGTGTTACGGCCCCTTGCCTGTCCAGACGAGGGCTGAGTTCCCGGGCCCATAGAGGAACGAGCCCGGACAGGTCGAGGGGGGACCGACTAGTGAGACTACAGTGATCAGTACGGATGACGGTATCCAATCCGAGTCGGATAGTAATATCCGAGTCTCACTAGCCGATCAGTGGAATAACAGGCGGCTTTTACTAGACTACTACGGCAATCGTCAACTCGGGCAGCGACAGCCTTCGACATAGACAAGGAAAATAGAAGGCCACTAACCTGGTTGATGCATGCGACGATACTCGATGCGACGCCCCCTGTAGTGGATGTGGGACAGTATGAGACGTGAAAGTGTAAAGGGGTGTGTAGGTGTGTGTGTGGGGCTTGCAACCGTAGGTCCTCTGCACCAATCAGCTCCCAGACACGTCAAACACGAACACAGCTCCAATCGTTCGTTCGCCTCCTATGAGTGGAGTGCTCAATGCAGCAGCACAGTGGGTCGCAACCCGCAACAATGAACGCGACGGTCAAAATATGTCGAACGTTCAGGCTGGCTTCAACTCCCACAAACACTCAAGCGAATAAAATGAAGTACGTGGCTCACGACACACAAGGTCAGCGGTCAATGACAGCGCGGTCTACAATTACTTAACTACCGCGAACTTTATCGCCGCTAAACGCAGCTGGGCACGCGTGTTACTAGGTAGATCCGGCGAGCGTAGCGAACTCACAAAGGCCGGCACAACAACTAGTCAATGTCCCAAACACGCGTGCAATGTCCAAAAAACCCAGCGATATCACAGCGCAAGTCGAAGCGGTCCCCAAACAATCAGGTCCGGGGAAAACAAACCGCGGCGCGAAAAACAACTCAGGCGCATCAAAAAACGGACGTCCCGTTGCGCAAACATTCCATGACCACACACCCGCGCAAATATAAACGTGGCTACTCAAACGCAGCAATTTACGTCTCGCGACTACGCGTTTCAAAGACGACACGTGATCAAAATTACGTCAGCCACGCGCGGGGAACCGCTTAGTTGTCGGTCGACAGCAGACTAGCTCCACAAGATGAGTTCACGAATACGCACAAAAGGTCGCGCCCCCACATAAAACTGTCGCGGTCCCAAGACGTACGTTTCTTGGGGTACAAACCGCCGGGGCAAAAGGGCGCCGCAAAAAACCCAGCCGCACGCACGGCTGTTGCTAGCTGACTCCGAATGGTACTGTGCGCGCCTCGTAATCGCCGCTTCATTGCAGGCATAAAAAATTCTCGTCGACCGATGCGCGAGCGGGATAGGAAGATTGGCGTTTCCGCGAGTTGGAGCGGGAGCGCACGATTCGATACAAAAAACCCGCCGTAACCGAAGTGCGAGCAAGACGCGCAAATGAGCGCTTCCGCGGGTTAGAGAGGGAGAACACGATTCAATACAACAATAGACTCGGCGCTCGCGCCAGCTACTCTCGCGTAAACAGGATCAGAAAAGGATAGATAAAAATATAATGGAATACTTATTTAAGACTTATACTACATATTTACAACTTAATATCATTTAATAGAATGAATGAAGAAAACAGTTTATATACACAGGATATATCGGAGGACAAGAGGATGTCAACGGAAGTAGGAAGTGGTATATTACACTGAATAAGACCCTGGTAAAATGGATCCCGGTTATATTTTGGGCAAGATAAAAATATATGATTCAGGTCACCCACCTCACCACACTCGCACAAATCACTGTTCACAATACGAAATCTAGCCAGATGAACTGGAGAGCAAACGTGGCCCAGACGCATACGCGATGGGCTAGGCAAGGTAGTAAGCAACTGACTAAATTCATTGTATAAGGAAGAAGAAGGATGAGGTATATACACAGAAATTATACAAATTTTATTTACAATTACAGCAATGGCATTAATACCATCACTGAGGGGAGGGAGTGAAATAATCTTATGTGTGAAGGCTTTGTTAATGAGTATGGCCACTCCACCATACCCATCATGTCTATCACTTCTCACAGTAACGAAACCAGAGATCCTGAAAGAAAACTCTGGTTTTAACCATGTCTCAGAGAGACACATAGCCATGGGCTTATATTTATTTAATAAGTAAATAATGTCAGTTTTTTTGCTTATTGCACTTCTACAATTCCATTGAAGTATGTTGTGATCCATACTTAAAAAAATTGTTTAAAGCTATCAATAATGATTCGGCGGCGTTGGACGGTGAAGCTATCGCTCGGAAATAGATTACTGGTATTTGAAAGTAATTTAATAAGTTCCAAAATTAATTGACCTATAGATTGTTGAGGTATTGTCGTATTTGATTTATGTTGTAGTACATTTCCATTAGGTGTTTGAGAATTATTATAATTGTATTCCTTTATAATTTCGTCATGTATGGTGCGGTCGTAACCTCCAGTTTGTTTTGGGGGTACACGGCGCTGAATATACTCTGTTTTTTTATGAGAATTTGTATTGGGCGAAGATGGTCTTGATAGTGTAATATTTTTATTTTCGAACTGAGGCGACGAGGCTGCAACATCGGTATAAGGTTTTGAAGAAGGGGGATGGATTTTGGCTGCCTCTGCGTAAGATATACAGCTCTGGGCCATAGAAATTTTAATTTTTTGTTGTCTCGAGAACTCGGGACAAAGTTTGCTAGTGGCAAAGTGGCGACCAGTGCAATGGAGACAATAAGCATTTTCCAAGATAATGTTACAAGTGTCTGAGACATGTTCGTCCCCGCATTTAAAACAACGAGGCTTTGACCTGCACTGCAATTTAGTATGACCAAATTTGCAGCAGTTGTAGCACTGTATAGTTGGAAATATGTACAATTCAACAGGGAGCGCTGTATAGCACATGTAAACTCTTTTTGGTAATATTTGACCATCGAACGTCAATACAACCATGTTGGTATTAATAAATAAACTAGTACCATCATCTTTCGGTGTTTTTCTTTTAATACGCCTAACCTTTATAATTTTTCCACAACCCATAGGAACAGTAATGTTTTCCTGAATCTCGTCCTCAGACCAGTCTTGGGGTACACCCTTTACAATACCTACTCTAGTGACTATAAAACTAGGTATGAAAACCTTGTATGAGAGATTAGCAATTAGTGGGTTATCTGTGAACAAATTAGCATCTTCGTAGTTGGTAAATGCCATAGAAACTCTATTTCTGCCAATACGTTTTAAGCTACCATTAACTATATTATTGATATTATATTTTTTTAAATCTTTACCAAATTGAATAGGGTGCAGCGTAACAGGATCATTCGGATGTGGTTATCCTTTGAATGTGAACAGCGAACGGCCCTGAATCTGTGCTTACATATTTCCTTACTAACTGCGGTTGTGAGGGACCTGCACCAGTGGGTTGTGTAGCGGAGACACTATTATTGAAAGGAGGGACATGAGTTTCAACAGGCACAGTTTTTTCGCCTTGAGCATTATTTACAACAGGGACCAACTTCTCGTCTGAATCGTCACATTGGCATTCATGAGTAATCTGTTTACCGTTCCTACTTCTACTTCTCTTTGTTTTGCAAATTCGGCACCTTTTTTGTGGTTTGACTCTTTTCCGTTCTGAGAGAGGAATAAGACCATCTTCAGTGTCCATCGATGAGTCGTCTATAACTACATTATAAGCTACAGGACTAGGAGGGCCAGTGTCTGGCCCTGGACCCCCCAGTCCGGGGTTATCCGGGGGTGGGTCAACCCCCGGGCCCATAGTAGAAAACTATACGCTTACCAGATAAGTAGTACCTATATACACTATTTATATGAAATACCAATAAAAATATGTAAAAACTATTAACTAACTACTATTTTACACAAAAAAACCTCCACTGATCCACTTTATAAAACAATTAAAATCAATAAACCAAAAAACACGTCCACCAAATTAGAAGTTTCCCGCGCTTTCCAAGAATGAGTCAGACACTTGAAACAATTAACACAGATTACAATAATGTGAAACACAGAAATAGAAATGTAACTTTACGTGTTGCTATTATAATATGATTATATTATGAAATTCCCTACAAATATATTTAATTCTAATGTGGACCCTCAAATTTTAATGGTCTTATTGAGTTACAACTTCACGTCAAAGGTCATGTCACACTAACAAGTGTTCTATTAATGAATGAAACATAATTTTGCGTATTCACTGCTGGACTTTATGCCTTTCCATGGTTGAGCCACTGTCCATTGCTTCACAGGATACTCCTTCTTCATCAGTTTCCATGTTTCGATCTGTCGATTTTCTTAAACCCGCTACACAAAATTATTATAACCAATATCTAAGATGTTATTTTTAGATTGGTAGTCCTACCTATCATTTAATCCGATTTGTCTTTGGTGACTGGCGGACTGACATCTCTGCTGTAGGTTGTCTATGACTGACAGTTTCTATCTCTGCTGTGGTTGTCTATGGTTTCTATGCTGAGTTCTATGTGAGGTTCTATGCCGATTGCCGACAGCAATGATTTTCCAATACAGATAAAAAATTATACTTTTTTTTTTTTGATATTTTGTTACTTGCTAACAAAATAAATGTACTATATTCAGCAAAACACAAACTTCAAAATTTCAGGTTTTTGTGTGTGTTGTTATTATTAATAATATTTTCCGTAAAAATATTTTATGAAAAAAATGTTGTCTCTGTTCGGATGACCACCATTCATTCATTTGATTTGAAGCTTCGTGAAAATACACACGAATGAATAGGCTGTATGGTCTCCGACCTTTGCCTGTCCTGAAAGGGACGAATGGATTAACAGAACTGAAGCTTCGTTTCGTTTTCTCTCTGTCGTCTAAGTACCTACCTACCTAATGTACGGGCGGTCATCGTTGAAGATATCCGTTTATATTAATAAATGAAGGTGCTATAAAGTGTTGATTTTATGAAAAAACTGTAGGTTATAAATTGTTAAATAATGATCTTGCTGGAGATCAATAATAGAATTATAGAGGAAACACTAACAGTTAAATATAAAAATGCACTGGCGCGGTGAGTACGTTACGCTTAGAAAGTTTACCTGTTTTTATAGCGAATGCGATCTCTATCTGCTGTAGGGGGGCCTATTCCTGAAGTTTACTGTAATCAGTGCTTATCTAGAGAGTAATTTAGTGGGATTTCAGTTCATAACCCCATACCTTGGAGCTGAAGGAGACTTGTCAAATGTCAGATTCAGATTTCGAATTCGCACAGGGTGGGCCCACGTTGGCCGCGGAATATGCACAATTCGAAACATATTGGCACTATGTTAGTGTATTCATGGTTTATTTTCCCCAAACCATGGCAGTAAGGTGACGCGATACGGTCTATATCAGCGCGTATGAGTCATGTCACTTGTTTGTCGTCGCCGTTTGCGGGTGCGGTATCGTTCCATAAATTGTTCGGAATCCTCAACCAGTAAACAAGTTACATTTTTATTGTAATACATCACATACAAACAGAGGGGAGGTAGATAATTGACCCGGACATAGGATATGAGTAACAACACTGTTTTGACCTTGTATTATTGGCTTATCAGATCAACAACCCTTTCAATAAATTTTTTGGGCAGTCAGTATATCCTTACATCGGGAAGGACATAGTTATAGATGTGTTTGCTTTGACTTTGCATGTAGATTTGGGAACAGTTGGGCAATAAAATTTACTGCAAACTTATTATCAAAGGTCTATTCAACGACCGAATGGCGTAGTGGTAGCGAACCTGCTGTCTGCGCCGGAGGTCGTGGGTTCGATTCCCACTACTGGTAAATGTTTGTGTGATGAGCATGAATGTTTTCCAGTGTCTGGGTGTTTTTCGATATATTATATCTATGTATATTAGTATGTATGTATATTTATCAGTCATCTAGCACCCATAACACAAGCTATATCGCTTACTTTGGGGCTAGATTGCGATGTGTGAAATGTCCCGTATGTCCCGTATATATTCAAGGGCAGGATAAATGGTTAGTGTCTTTTTAACCGACTTCAAAAAAAGGAGGAGGTTCTCAATTCGACTATGTTTTTTTTTTTATTTTTTTTTTTGTATGTTTGTTACGCGATTTCTCCGTCAATTCTAATCCGATTTTGATGATTCTTTTTTTGTTTGGTAGGGCATACTTCAGAGGTGGTCCCATTTCAATTTGGTAAAGATTTCATGAATATCTTCGGAGATACGGAACGGAACTCCTCATAAGAGTAAATCGCTTGCGACCAGTATAATTTATTAGAAAGCTAACGTTTCCCGTGTAGTGCCATTTCAATTTAGTCCAGTTCTGATAATGGTATCCATGAGAAGACAATATCAGACTTAAAATTTTAATTGGAAAGGATGTATTCTACAGTTATAGTTTGATGAGAGTTGAAGTCGGTTTTTTTGTTAATTAATTAACGTATATTATTGTTTTCTCAACATTCCTTTAGAAGATTTTTCAAAACAAAATTCACTATATGAAACTTTGATACAATTTATGCCCTTTTGAATGGCTGATAAGTAGGTACACTGCAGCTAGCGGTGCCCAGGAAATGAGTAATAACAAGTTTCACTCTTGCATCAAATTAGTGTATTGGCAGGGGGCCAATGAACTAAACTTTAATGCAATGATGGGTCTGTGATATCTGTAACTACTTCATTTTTAAGAATATGTTTTGCATATTACTTCAGCAGCAATATAACATTTTCTTTTAATTCATTACAAGTTACCTACAATGACTATAATGAAACCTGATGATAAGTGAAGATGTAGATGAATGTTATATTGTACTTTCAGTGGCAGGGTGCTTTTGTGAACCCTCATAAACTTAGTTTTATGTCGTAAAACGGTTGTCACTTGACTTGTCATAAGAGGCTTAGGCCTATGTGAAATAAACAATTTTCTATTTGATTCTTATTCTATGCTATCTCAGCAGAGGTAAAGAACTCCAAAGAGTTGCTACACTATAATTCCTAAACGCTAAACAGCTTGAAGTGTATCCTTGCTGGTTTAGGATGGTAACCAGCTATAGCTGGAGGCTTTCACCAGACCAGACCTAAGCTAGAAGAATTTATAAAATCCCGAAGTAAAATGTGCAAGCAATCAATTGTGGGACCTAATGCTTAAATTAGAGCATACTGTGCTAGGGAAATTGTCTAAAGTCTAATGGACATATTACACTTGACCTCTAGTGATTTTGGCATGAAAAACACAATTTTTAGATGTTGCTTTATAACCCAATCATGAAAATATGTTGTCGACCACATATAAATACTGTAGTAACAAATAATCCTTCTAATAAGCATTACGAAGATGTGTAAGTGTGTGTATATAATATGTTTTCTTTTTTTTTTTCAGTTTAAAGCCTGAATCCATAGATGTGACTCTTGCAGACTTTGACGGAGTGCTCTTTCATATATCCAATGTAAATGGGGATAAAACCAAAGTTAGGGTAGGTCAAACAAATTTTCGATAATAATAATTTTAATGTGTCACACTGGTATCATGTTGGAGTTTCAAGTAAAGCAAAGTATGAATCAACATAGAGTTCTTAAAATAAAATGTTCTTTTAAATGAATAAGTATTATATTTGTGCTGTAGCATAGTGCTAGTGACAGCTGTCATTCGTATAGTACTTTCTCAGTCTATCTCACTCTGATCCTTCCGTATTGCTATTATCATCTCATTGGTCACTCGCACCATGCTACAGCGCAAATACTATAGGTGTTAATTGCGACTTTTAACTTTATCAATGTACCAAAGGTGTATAATTAGGTCAATCCATGAAAATGCACCCCACTACTTCCTTACTCTTTACTCTTTATGAATTGCGTGAAACAAGCAGTTGTGAGGGAGTGAGGTGTGTCTTAGTGGATTGAAATACCTACACTCACTCCTTTCTAACTGCCTGTTAAAGTATTGTCAATCGGCACATTTAGAACCTGCTTTCATTGAAAACTAGTTGTGATATCTACATGTAAATTATGTTTATTGTTAAATTAACAATGCATTGCTTATCTTGTCTCAAATATATAACTGGTTAAAATTTTGAAATAACATGATCATGTTGAAGGTTTCATTTATTACATTATTTAACAGTTAAAGTGCTCACCAAGATAAGAAAACTATACTATAGCCTAGACTTGCGTGACATGCGGCGCCATGTAGAGCACCAAGAATTGTTGTCAAACGTTTATGTACTGTGTAGTTACTACCCTAGGGGACGCCATTTTATATGCCACTTGCCAATTTTGTAGACAGGGCCAGTCCACGTTTCCTAGGTCTGTGAAAGTGCTGGATTAAAAGTACCAAGTTAAATGGAAAGATACAAAAATGCACACACTGAACACTCAACTGAGGCCTGAGAAACTCAATCTTGCCTGCAGAGAAATAGTAAATTACGACACCTCAAAAAATTAAAAGGAAACCGTGTATTGTGATTTACTAACATTATAAATTATTATTGGAGTAATCCTTATCCTTACTTCCTTACTTAATATTATAAATGGGAAAGTGACTTTGTTTGTATGTTTGTTCCGCTTTCCCGCCGCTACTACTGAACCGATTTGGCTGAAATTTGGAACATAGATAGCTTATAACCCGGATTAACACATAGGCTACTTTTTATTCCGGGAAATTCCATAGTTCCCGTGGGAAATTTTTACAGCAATCTATAGCTACATCTATAGGTACGTAGCTATAGATTTAGATGAGTAGTAATGCTGTAAATGTGAAAATGGATAAAGAAAGAAAGAAAGAAAGAAAAACTTTATTCCGAAAATGCCACACGTAACAAAACAAATACGCCTTACGTACTAAAACGATGCCTGAAGCTTCCCCCACTCTGGCAACAAAAACCAATAATTGCCCAAGTGACGGAAGCACCAGACACCGCCTGTCACATGTGGCACAACCCGGAAAAGGCCCCAACTCAGCATGGTGCTGTGTGCCTCATATAAGCATGGGAGCACACAGCGCTGATTTTCAGTCGGAGCCTTGGACTGGGTGACGCCACGAAATGAAAAAGAACAAACAAAAAAACGAAAAAAGTTAAATTAACAAAAAACTAACGCATATGAGAATTAAATTATAATATAAATAATTATATAATATACATGGCAATACGTATATAAAAATAAAAATATTAAATTTATTTTAAATATATATTTATATAAAAAATATATATTAGAAAATATATTTTACATTGTAGATGGTAGATACATTGAGCCCCGTAGTTGAACCTATATTGATTAAGGACGAAAGCGGGAAGAGCAGTAAAACAACTAAGCCGATGTTTCTTTTAGTTGTTGTAGTAGTTGACTGTTTGTCTATCCCGTATGCTACTTTTTATCCCAGAAAATCGTTGGCTCCCACGGTATTTGTAACAGCCCGAAATTCACGCGGGCGAAGCCGCGGGCAAAAGCTAGTTCTGTATATTTCTTACTCCTTCATGCTGCAGCTACTGAACCGATTTGTCTGAAATTTTGAATGGACATAGATTGTACCCATGATTAACACATAGGCTACTTTTTATGCTAAAAAACCAACATGTTTCCCTTAGAATTTTTGAAAATCCGAAATTCTGTCATTGGAGTCATGGGATAAAGCTAGTTTCAAGTTCAAGGGCTTAGTAGATGTTCCATGTAGAGTAAGTTATTGTGTTATTTTGCTTAAATGAAACATGTTGTTTTCCAGGTTAGTATATCACTGAAGTTTTATAAGCAGTTAGAAGAACATGGGGCAGATGAACTGCTTAAAAGGGTTTACGGGCCCTTGCTCACCGAACCAGAATCTGGTTAGTGGATTTACATGATATACTTCATTTCTAGTTACTTTTCTAAATTGATCCCTTTGGAATTTTGAAAAATCCTTATTTATATTATGCAGGGAATCTCTACTAAAAATTTCAGCTTATGGTAACTCACTCCCTATTATAAAGTCTTAGAGCAACCTTTTAACATCTATTGGGAGTAGAAAAGGGTATATTTTTAGTAGTAAAATAATACGGCTAGCTTAAATTATTTTTCTTATAATCTCTACATTCTACAGTGCAACAGTAAAATATTACATCCATCATATATTTGTTGTGAAGTGTACAGTACAGCTAATTATATCGGGCATATTGCTCAACCGCTAAGTAGAGTGAAAACTGTTATGGTTCATGAAACATGTTAGCTATTGTCTGTGCACTAATTAAGTTGTTATAAATAGCTGCATACTGTGGAGAAAACAATAAACAGTTTATTATTGTTTATTTGTATTTCTGAACAAGGTAAATAAAGCAAACACTTCAAGCTGTGATTTGCCATCATCAATATGTTATGAGGAAGTCGTAAACTGTTTTTCGACTGTTTATCTCAGGCATTACTCGTATAGTACATGAGCACTGATACATCATACAACTGATGCTGAGCTGTTGAGGGGACCAACCTCGTGCATAGTAAATTTCATATCGTATCTCCGCGTATTTTTACACCGCGAGGGCGGTGCCTGAGATAAACGGTCAGAATTTGGATCCCTTATATCTCAAAGATCGGAAGTGTTATAATAATTAACCGAAATTTCAGAATTTCGATCCCTTATATGTCAAAGATCGGAAGTGTTATAATTAAACTAAATTTTGGATTAAATATCCAAACTGAAAAGACTAGCACTATACTTTAAAAAATAATTACCAATTTAACTTTCTCAATAAATAAGCCTGCATGTTTATCTGTCACACAACTGAAACTGTGATAAGATTACAGCTTGGACTTTAAAAGAGTGACTCCCTGATAAGATTTCAAATCAATTTTAGTATTTTGGGAACATAAAATGTATTGATAAGTAAATTTACGTAATTTCTGTTAAAAATGACTTGTCAACATAAACACTCATAAGGATAAGCACTAGGCTTTACATTCAGGGGAGCCATAGGGCTTATTTAGAGCCTAGAGGTTATCTAGGTTTCCAGGATTGCAACTCTGACTGTTGGAAGTTAAGGCAACTAATGTAAGGACCTGAAAGTCATAGTCATACATAATGTTCTCACAGATGCGTAAAGCCTCTCACAACTGACTGCTGTGATGGAATTGTGCCCAATGGGTTGTTAAAATAGGTTTGAAAGGGTATACAAATATTATGATACTTAATTATTTCAAAGACACTAATTAAGTAACGTTAAATTAAGTAATGGAAAATGTTGGATACATTTTCCATTACTTAATGTAATGTAATAATTTATAAAAGTGGACCAGATTAGTATCTTTATGACACTTTATACAGTTAGTTTCACCACACATGCACTACAACATTTTTCATTATTCTGATATAGCTAGGGCTAGCTGGCAGTTTAGCATATATTTTCATTTGATAAAGATGCCATTTTTGTGTCAGGGTCAGTTAGGTTCATCATCATCATCTCAGCCTGCGGACGTCCACTGTTGGACATAGGCCTTCCCAATCGCGTGCCACCACACCCTGTCCTTAGTCGTCCTCATCCAGCCATCTGCATTATATCGTTGATGCAACGGGCAGTTATTCAGATAGGTTGCAATCTGTTGGAGGAATGTCTTGCCTGGAACCACGATCGGCTTGCGTTAACTGACCGTATATTCACCTTTAGCAAGGTTGTTGCGACGAAAAAGGAGGCTGCGGAGAGGGATCCCTCTCGTAGACTCCGTAGATAGCAATCCCAGACCTCGCTTAATAGCCTGGGGCCTTGGGACTGACCCTGACCTTCCCTGAAAGTGGCTAATGTTGAGGGTCAGCCAGAAGCAAGCCCAACGGGCGCTACGCAAGGGAGCCTCCAGTGTGTTCGAATGAGATCCTGGAGGCTTCCAACATGAGCGTTGAGGATGTCCACCGAGAGGGTTTTAGTGGGTAAAATTTTCAATTTAAATTTCCCTCCCCGTAGTATCTGTAAAACGTGTTTATGTATCTGTCAGGTTGCATAGGGTAAGTAAACTAAGATTCTGTTATTTTATCAGGTTACAATGTGTCGGTCCTGCTGGACATGGAGAATATCCCGGAGGACTGGGAGGCGCTGGTCAAGAAGGTGGGGCTGCTGAAGAGGAACTGCTTCGCGTCGGTGTTCGAGCGGTACTTCCGGCTGCAGGAGGACGGCGACGTGAGCCACAAGCGGGCCGTCATCAACTACCGACAGGATGAGACCTTGTAAGTATACTCTCCACCCAAATTCTTGGTCCTGCGGTTGGACTAGTTGGTGCGGTCGGAGTCTCATTGTATTCTTCTAATATATCAAATTCTCGTGCCAAATTTTGTTACCAAACTCCTGTGAAATGGCTGGTGGTTATGAAATTTTCTGTGTGTGTTCCGTAGATTTGAGAGTGTCGTAAGCTATTTTTTATATTTGACTGGAGTTTGTTTGACTTGTTAATTCATGTTGGATCATACCGATCTCTTTAGGTGTGAGATTATAACAAGATTATTTCATTCCTGCTAATTATGGACCAACACATTCAATTCTATTATAGGTCAAGGCCAGTTGTTATTGTAAGGCAAAGTTAATACAGAGACTCCATGCTTTTTGTGAGAACATGAGTATAATTGTTTCAGATACGTAGAAGCTCAAGAAGACCGAGTGACGGTGGTGTTCTCAACCGTGTTCCGCCACGAGGACGACGTGGTGATCGGCAAGGTGTTCATGCAGGAGCTCAAGGAGGGTAGGAGGGCGTCACACACCGCGCCTCAGGTAAGGAATACACAATGATACATGGCAGTCTGTGGAAGAATGTATAGAAGTGTAGGTATGTATAACAGGTGGTAGGATCTCTTTGCATTTTGTCTACAATGTCCGAATTTTCGGGGTAGTAAAGGCGAAATTACAGGACATAATGAGACTTGACAAATAAAGGCTCATCATACTGACGATGAGCGCAGTTTAGTGCGCCGTCCGTACAATACAAATTGTTGTCTGTCTGTCTGTTCTGAAAATGAGATAAGAAGATGTGTAATAAATTTGCGAAATTCTTATGATTTTAATTTTTCTTGTGTACTACGGAACCCTCGGTGCGCGAGTCCGACTCGCACTTGGCCGGTTTTATTATATACCGTCACAATTGTTTTATGATGTAATTTACTTAGGAAGATAATAAAAAGAAGGTTGGGTTAATTTAGCATAGGCTGTTTACACAATATTTACTTTACTATTTCCATTTGTTTATTTTCTCCTTAACGCATGAAACAGATATAGCAATAGCGAAACAGATATAGCAATACCAAAAAGAGACAATATTATCCTTTATCTCGCTCTGTTCCCTCGCTATTGCTATATCTGTTTCATGTGATTTCATGTGTCAAAGAGAAAATAAACGAATGGAAATAGTAAAAGTAGTGCAATAACGTAACACATGTAGACATACAGAGTAAGTACTTATAAAATATTTCAGCTTAGACCCTCTTGTTCTCAGGTTTTGTTTTCACACAAAGAGCCGCCCCTAGAACTTTTGGACACTGATGCTAAAGTAGGTGAAAATATCAGTTATGTCACATTCGGTGAGTATTCGTTTTTAACTTGTTTTTACTCAATATCAAACAATCTTCCTTATTAGAGGTCGGGGGTTTTTCACATCGATTTTTTTTTTAATTTCTATAAGATTTCTAAATTGGTTTAAGTCTAAGGGAGGAATCAACCGCGGCTGATTACCCCCATTTTATCCATCGGTAAAGAGGCACAGCCAAACGATTTAGCAATGATTATGAAAAGATGCTGTGTAGCAATTATTAAGGTTAACTCGCTCATTGCAAGTTAGTACAATAACATCCTTGACTGCTTCAATTCGTCACATACCATCCAGTGAGATTGCAATGATGTACTAATATGTTATTTGTTTGGTCATGCAATAAGTTGTTTCTCAAAAAAAATTTTTTATAAACAAGCTTTAATATGAGAAATTTCTTCTCAACAAACCCATTCATTTGATTTATTATGATGAATAGTGCATTAAAAACATCTCGAGTGTTCCGCCATGTTGGATTTAGAATGACGTCACTCATCTAAACATACATTGCCATCCGAACTAAAGTGCGTACAAAATTCCAGCTCAATCGGTTGATCTGCTTCATATTGAGTTCAAAGATGCCACTCGGACTATGTTATGGATCGGATGTATGTTACATTGCAAATTAAATAAAAGCTTGTACAACAAAAGGCTAGGTGCTAGAGGAACGTAACTCTGCCAGTTGCTAGTGTATAACTCAGTGGTGGCAAATCTTTGACTTTTAATTCGATGCAGTAAAATGACACTTCAAATCTTACTAAACTCAATTAATCTTCCTATATATCACGAAAATAACTTAAAATATTATAAAATAAGAGAAGTGACTTTGTGTGGCATACCTACTTTGATTGTATAAAAATTTACCAAATGACAGTTAAAAACGTCTTAATACTGCATCGAATTAAAAATCGGAGTATAGTTGGCTCACAGACCTAGGAAACAATAAGGACAGGCCCCGTCTTCAAAATCAGCGTGACTATTTTTAATCTGCAAAATGGCGCATAAGATGGCGTCACCGAGGGCAGTCACTCAATACACGAACACTTTGACAGCAAATCTTGGCGCCTATCATGGCGCTGCATGTCACGCAAGGCTAGTCAAGAATGAATGAATAGGGCGCCTCCATAGTTCTGTTATCTCTATGAGTTGGCTTGTGTTAAGCAGCACTACTCGATCCCGTTTTAGCATCGTATAGATATTTCAATCCACGACGACGCGCCCCACTCTGTCAAACTCCGCACGAATCGAAAGAAATATAAGCGATTTTGACAGAGTGGGGCGCGACATCGTGTATTGAAATATCAGGGGGCCTACCACCAACGATTAAAGTAATATTATTGTAATATTGTTTTAAAATTTTCATACTGACATTGTATGAAAATGTCAAGCGTTGGTGGTTAGGCCCCCTGTACCCCCGCGTACTTGTAAGTTGTAATGTAACGTTAGTGTAAACATGAAGTTGTGCGCAGTGCTGTTCCCGCGGCACACGTGCGCGGCGGCGCGCGACAACACCATCGACCTGCTGCACATGTTCCGCGACTACCTGCACTACCACATCAAGTGTTCCAAGGTGACTGCACGTCTTACTGCCGTAGTAGCACATAACACTGCTTTAGCGCAGTGCTGTTCCCGCGGCACACGTGCGCGGCGGCGCGCGACAACACCATCGACCTGCTGCACATGTTCCGCGACTACCTGCACTACCACATCAAGTGTTCCAAGGTGACTGCATCTTACTGCCGACCTTATCCAAGGAGATGGACATCGACTCGGCGACCGAATGGCGTAACGGTAGCAATCCTGCTGTCTGCGTCAGAGGTCGTGGAAAACCACCACTACTGGAAAATGTTTGTGTGATGAGCATGAATAGTTTCTAGTGTCTGGGTGTTTTTCAATATATTATATTTATTTATGCATATTTAATATTTATCAGTTACCTATATAGTACCCATAACTCAAGCATATAGCTTGAGTTATGGGTACGCTTACTTTGGGGGCTAAATTGCGATGTGTATAATGTCCTAATATATTAAATAAAAAAAGACTATACTGAGGAAAACTGCATGCCTGAGAGCTCACCACAATGGTCTCAAAAGTGTGCGAAGCCCGCCTATCCGCAATTAGCCAGCGTGCTGGATTATGGCCGAAACCTTCTCTTTCTGAGAGGAGACCCGCACTTAGTAGCGGGACAGAAAAAAAGGTTGAGCAAAAGCTAGTAATTGATAAAAACCAAATTATTTTAATTTATTTTGATTGATGAGCAAGGCTCATCAATCACAAAAGTAGGAGATTATGTGAGTTTTTGACCTCTCGTAGTAGTGGTAACAGCTAGTGGCCCTTATAAAATGTGCTCCGTTTGTGTCGCCGGCAGGTGTACGTGCACTCGCGCATGCGCGCCAAGGCGGGCGACCTGCTCAAGGTGCTGAACCGCGCGCGCCCGCAGCCCACCACCAGGCCCACCGAGCGGAAGACCATCACGTGAGTCCGACGTCCGAACCACTTCCAGTAACTTCCAGCAATCAGCCTCACCTTCAGAGATTTTGTCTCCTTTTTCCTATCCCTTTGATGCTCAGAACTTTCCATGTGTTCCAGTCCTTTCCATCCAGTCTTGGTTTTATGAAATACATTTTTGACTTTCCTCCACCTGCTGTCCCTGTATTTTACTCTTGATTTTTGTCTTGAATATCTGGGTGACAAATTTTCTACGTCTCCTTATATCATCCAAACATTGATGAACAGTGCCTTGCTCTGGAAGTCAACAAGCATGGCTGATCCCTGGCATTTTAGCTTGCTTGATTTGGGCTATTCCTAAGGCCTAACAGCCTTATCTTTAATGTAACTTTGTAATGTGCATACCAAACAGATTTTTAGGTTTCCGAATCAACAGGGGAGAAAAGTACCCTATTACTAACACTCTGTTCGTCTGTTAGATTTAAGATTTAAATGATTTATTTCGTAAAATACTATATACCTATTAAATAGTGATAACTATTTAACAACTAAAGTTAAGTTTACAAGGGTTCAAACGTGCCTTGATCTGAGAAGAAGCCCACAAAAAACTCAGTCGGGTTTTTTGTTGTTGTTACCAGCTTGCATCTATCAAACCGCAGCAATTAAACGGTTGAAGTTCTATCTTTCGTTCATATTGTTTGTATTTTTGTTCCAGCGGCAGAACGTTCGTGAGGCGAGATTGAGTGTTGCGTGTCGGCGAGACGTAGACGCCGAACGCCCGCGCCTCTCGGACACCGACCGTCGCCGCACCGCACCGTGTACCCACCACCCACCACCCCCACCACTCGTTACCACTCGCCACCACTCGTTACCATTCGCTACCACTCGTATGCAGCGCGTCAGGAAAGTTGAACAACATTACCAACAAGGTGTTAGAGGTTAAATCCTTCTTTCAGCCTACATATAAAAAATACTCTGTGGAGTATACACTGATGTCTTTTTTTATTCAGGCCAAAGAGGCTGATTGTATACTTTTAACCTCTTATTATTTTTTTTTAAATTACCACCCAATCCTTATTTTTATGCGATTATGAAGTTTGACAACAAATAAGCAGTCGTAACTTTTTGATAAACTCACTGTACACCGGAGTAATTTATGTCGCCAAAGGTAATGCAGTTGCATATGCATCTTAGTATTTGGTTCACGTTAGTTGCGTCATGCCAACTGATTACTGAAACTGAGAGCAAAACCGAAAGTTCGCTTTCGGTTGAAAAACCTGCCCCTGGATGTGTAAGAAAAACGTATTCATCGCTATCGTTATCGTTTAAAAATCCAGCCCGCTGATTGGTTCCCTGATTTACGTTAGCCAATCGGGGGGCAGAATCTGCAAACGATTGCGATAACGATGAATACGTTTTTCTAACGCAATCAGACCCCTGTTTCGATCGGACACTACTGTATAATAGTTTTAACTTTCGACACTACTGTATATTAGTTTCAACTTTCGTGTCGCGGTTGTACTCGGAGAAATGTCCGTGTGAAGCGGCCTCAGTAACGAGACCCCGGCAATGTGCGTATTTCCTGTATCCAGTGTAATTAAAGTTTACAATACATTGCACATATACGTTAATTTATGATAGCCATGGAACGGTGGAAATTCGAAGTGAGCTTAGCGTTTGTACGAGTTACTAAACTAGCTTTAACCTAATGTAAATTTTTTAATTTCTCGACGCCTCAACTCAACTGTTAGGTACCTACTATCCCAAAAAAATCTACCACAGAGTTTTTTAAACTTGATTTCATTCAAATTAAAACGACCATGGATGTATGGAATTCCATGTCAAGCTGAATCAAGTCCAAACTTTTTTTATGGACTACAGTTTCCACACAAACTCCTACAATTATTATTTTTTTTAACAAAAATCCGTATTCCCAATTGCCAAATAAAAAACTTTACATCTTCCACACAAAGTTATTGTAAGAGTGAGGAGATCAATCGTTTCAGGTTAATGTCTCTTGAAAAACCATGTAAGAGTGCTTTCCAGGTAGTATCGGCTACCGACTCTTAAAAAAATTCATCGTTTTTCTGTCGTTTAGAAAACCAGTACATGCGTAAAGCTCAATTCGTGGATTCAAATTCTCATCCTCTCCTTACAAAGTACTTACCCCATCTTACTTGTTCATCTTGTGTTGCCATCTCTAAAACTCGACCGTGTATCTGAAGCATCGGCCGACCGTGGGAGAAGGATGGTAAAAGGGGTATAGACTCTATACCCATTTAAGCATCCTAAGCATGTGGTCTCTATCATAGAGGCCACGCCTAGGCGATGCCTCAGATAAACGGTCATACCCTAGACTCACAGGAAAATTGTTTGCCAAATGCTATGCTCAATGTTCCGTGAAATTTGGTAATCAAACGCAATGTGCACATTGTGACCATTAATATATATACCTTACTGTATTTATTGCATAAATACCTAAGATATACAGTTCTTTTGGGGGTTTGAAAGTCATCATTACATTAAATATACGTGTTATTTATTCATAAATAAATAACACGTATATTTAATTTAAAAATGTTGGAACTGTCCTTCATGCATTCGAGATTTTTAAATGGGTTTAGGAAATGACGCAATATGATTTTAATACGCGGTGATCCTAAGCTATGGCTAAATTATTTTACATATTTTTAAAATCCTGCTATTTGTATTTTTTTTGCTTTGTAACTATTTCTGAATAATAACAACTTTAAAAAATCGTCGTCATGAAAACTATTCATGTCATTGAATTGAATAATATCTTCTGTATACCTAGATAATTCCACAAGAGGTCATTAAGTATTTACCAAATGCCAGCCTCGAGGCATTCAGGTTTAGGACTGTGTATCTTCGGTATGAATGATTTATTATAATCGATTCTCCACGCCTAACATAGAGAAGTGAAATGAATATAATGTTGCTGTAGTTGTTGTTGACGAAATTATGCTTTATTGTAACAAATATAGTTCTATTTATAGTGCAGGCGTAGCAGTCGCACCTTGGGTTCCTAATCACCGTGCTCTGCTTTGGTACGGCGTCTGTTACCTTATCATATAGTACCTTTGTTACGGGGGGCGGGGCTCGGCTTCCTGTTCCTCGGCAAGAGTTATGTGGATGTTTACCCATTAAAACCCCCGTCGATGGCCTACCTCTGCGCATTTAAAGACGCTCCGGGATCTCTAACGAACACACCACCGGTGCCTTTCGAGCGCAACACCCACAGGACTCTTGAGGACGCGTCTTCAAGGATTGAACTACATAAACATACTAAAAGCTTTCCTCATTGGGTGATAAATTAATTTTTTTTTTAATAATGTAATCCGCCTATAGACGTCCATTGCTAAACATAGGTTTTTCCGAGGGCGCGCTTACACACACGGTCCTCATCTTTACTCATTCACCCAGTCCGTCCAGCGCGCAGAGGCATGATTTTTAATTTTTAACCGACTTCAAAAAAAATGAGGAGGTTCTCAATTCGTCTTGTCCCTCTCTATCAGTTTAAAAACATTTTTGTTATTGAATATTCCCTTTTATCCACACATCGATGGAATAATATCCTGTGAAGCAAGACGCGAGACTGTGTAGTAATAATGTTAAAAAGTCGTTACCAGCGGAGCAATAAAATTGTAAACTATACCACCTGTTGAGCTCTCTGTCGCACTTACGGTCCTTACGATAGGCCCACGCGGCGTGCATGCAGTTTTTCCATTTTATTACTTCGCGGGAAGCGAGTTTTTAACATTAGTATAATTGAAACTAATGGTCGGTCGGTTAAGGTTCATGATGATTGATAATGTAACAGGCGCCAAATTCGTACACTCTAGTTTAGACCACTCAGGTGTCCGTCGGAGCGTGTTCACTCGTTTTAGCTTACGTAATTTGTTGATATAAGTTATTCAAATAACAGTCCTCGAGTAGGGTAACCAGTAACCATGTATTATAAAAATCTTGTAGCCTTAGTTCGTAAACTCGTACGCAGGTGACGCGGACGTATTGTAAAATATCTTTCTGGACTGGAAATGGCTTTTGAAGGACGTTGAATTGGGTATTTGACTCCAAATTTTTATTGCTTTATTATAAAGTAGGAAAAAATGATGACGTACACTGAAAAAACTAAATAAATCGATCAAATAACGAAAACAGTTAAAAAGCGTTTTAATATTTCTGATTAGACAGATAGCAACATTGATTTGAGACGTCACACCTTACTAATGCCATAGTAGCTTCGTGCGGCTTAGTAAAAATTTTCGTTTTGCGAGAAAGAGATAGAAGATCCACTCGAAATTTTAAATGCCCTGTAATTTTGTTTTGTCTTCGTTGGATTTGAATATTTTTTCAGTGTACGTCATTATTTTTAAAATTAGTGTAAAACCCAATAAGATGACGTGGACTGTGGATGGGTCGGATCGATGATGAATTAAATCTGTGACTGTCTTGGGCGTGTTGTGTGGATAATAATAGATTGATAGTAAATAAATGTTTTTGATTGTATAGATATCGATTCCATCTATCCAAGGTCACATACCGATGTCAGATTGATCGACTAATGGCCTTATTAATTGTTTTTTTGTCTTTACTGTCCAAAATATCTTTATATCCAAAATATACATCCCCACAATCACAAAAGTTTACATTATACTTATCGAGTGATGAAATTCGGATATGCGGGTGGCTTATAATTTTTTTTTACTGTTTTTGTCAAGCATAGCTCACGTTATACACGCGCGTGGGGGTGCGATGTCAAGAAGGGATCACCACTAAAAACTGACCTCTATTAGTATAGTACGCTGGACCTCAGACTGTCAACTTAAAAATTAAGACACTTGATTTTCGCCATTTTGGCGCTGATTGTTGTGTAACCTGGCGTGAGCGTCCATGGAACTAAAGTAAAATGACATTCAAAACGAAGGTCACTAGCAACAAATGTCAATTTAGTACCTTGGACCTTCGAAGGGGGCGCTACAAATCGGCACAAAATACGAACTGTCAGTTGTATAGAATGTTTGATATCCGGCTTACTACCCCTTCCCAGACGCTTTATTGCCGGTGATTTCACCTCCCACTTCATACGACCGCCAACCGCGCGGACCTGTTATCAGACGAACGCGGGTTGCGGTTGTATAAAATGGAAAGGGAAGTCACCGGCAAAGCTTCTGCGAACGGGTTATACTAGTATAATAGAGATGTCACTAAAATAAAAATAAAATATTTGTTTCGGTCATAAATGACTGCTGTGTGTCGATCTCTGTTGCCCGAAACTGCGTCACCTGCGTTTAAGATTACGCTTCGCGTCACTGTTTCGGTTTTACAGACTTGTAAAAATTGTAAACCCGCTATGAGACAGGTATTCATGCACAAACTTACGAATTATTCATTGTTTAATATTAAAAATTGGTTGCCTGTAAAGTCGGTTTACTGACGATAGTTGAACGTGACAACGTCTTCTTTGTCGCTCGTTCCGCGCTCGCGAGGTAACGCCGCATGAGCGAGGTAACGCCGGTAACGCCGGATGAGTCATGTTTTTTCGTGCGTGCAACCGGCACTATCGATTTATAAGACGTTGTCACGTCAAAAACTCGCTGGTAATCGTGTGTATTTAATTTGATAACTATGCAATACGAACAATAAAATAATTACTAATGAAATATAATATTTAGACGTCGAGTCTGAACAGTTGCATTTCTCGTACCTTTTACATTGTACTTATCATTCATACAAATCATTATACAGGGTGTAACGAAGATAGGAAACAAACCATGAAGAAAATGCCATGTTTTTTAAGAGGTTTCCTTACACCCTGTATGTTGCAGACGTTACTCATTATATTGTTATACTTGATAGGTGTTGTGGTGTCTTGGTGAAACATGAATTATTCGGAAATTTAAAACTTAATTGAAAACCTTAAATGAAATCAGTAGATATGCAACTTTTCAGACTCTTCCAATAACCGTATCATAGTAGACTAGAGATGACGTTTTGAAAATTCACTGAAATACACCATGTATAAAGCTCCAAGCGGATAATAAAATATGAAATGTTTTAACCCTGTAAGTACTTTTAATTTATTTATTATTGTTTTAAGACTGCGTTCACCACTGTAGGTATTTCCGTAGCGTTTCTTAAAAGGCAATTTTTGAATTAAACTGCTATTAAAATAAAATCAAATTATGAAAATTATCTTTTGAAACTCCAAAAATAGTAGTTTATGTAACGGTTACATAATGGGGGGTATTAAAATACGAGTGTGAGTTTAAAAAACGAGCCGCAGGCGAGTTTTTTAATAGTATCACACGAGTGTTTTAATACCTAATTATGTAGAGTTTCATACACTACTTTATCTACGCTCATATTATTATCATAAATCCAAATCATAAAATCTTGCTAACTTTTGTCGTAAATCATTGCAACTACTAAGATGTCAGGTGGAGTGAAATTTTCTTTAGTAGGTTTCACTACTAGACATTTTTCAGCGCAAAGTTTTGACTAAGTAACAAAAAAAATTAGTTGTCTGTTAAGTCGGTTTACGGACGATAGATTTACGAGATAACGTCATAATCGTAATCGTTATCGTAATCGTAATCGTAGTCGTAATCGTATTCGTAATCGTAATCATAATCATAATCACAGGCCCAGGTGGAACGTTACGCGGAACGTTAGACATTGTGTTGTTGTCTATGGTCAATCATGGCCCATCTATACTCTCGGCAATGACTACCAACTATATGTTGTCTGTGGATTCACTTAAAAAATATTACATAAAAAATATTACCTACCCCAGATAATAATTGTAACCGTTAACCGTTGTATTGCCGATAGCGGTACTGTAATCAATTCCTTCAAAACCCCAGATACAAATACAGGAGTCCAGAGCCGTGTATCGTTATGGATATTATACAACTTTCTTTAAATATTTCCATAGTAGAGCGATGTTATTATGAATAACTTTTTAATAATTATAGAAGTCTGTGAATAAAGTAGGTAATTATTTGACACATTTCGATTTTATAATTCGAACTTTAAGCAATGAGCGTAGATAAATGATATTTTCAAAACGTTTCTCCCATAAAGTGTATTACGTTTTTAGGTAGGTCCCATTCAATTATTAATATGTAAGTGAAAGTGTATAAATATATCTCTACACATTCTTCCATAGACGAGGGTGACTCGACATAAATTGAAATGGCCTTACTTAAGAGAAAAGGTTTTATTTCAGTTCCGAAAACCGCCGCGGTTTGGATATAGTGTCGCTAGTTTAGATCTTCGTCATGAAAGTTGAACGTAAGTTGAGCGCAATAAAAAAAAGAAAATGTACTACATATTTTATTTTATTACTGGACAGAAAACATAGGACATTGTCAACATCTAACTAATTTAACTACAATTGATGTTTAGGTTGCTATATGGTGAACGTGAACGTAAATGGCGCGGCAATTTTAAATATATATATTATTGTTACCTAGTACCTACAGAGAAGAAGCTGTATGTCTGGAGATTTTGAGATTTATCGGGAGCCTGGAAATCACTGAAAAAGTTGAGAGAATCCAGACGAATCCCGACCATCTGGCAACCCTAACCATGCATAGTGCTGCGCTATCTCAACTTTTATGACGCGCTTTTATTATATCGATTATCGATTGTTTATCTGCAATTCAGTCACTTGTATTCCAATTCGCATTTATTTACTATCGACCAGTACGATCAGTACTTATAGCAATTTTAGTGCTAAATCGTGACAAATATATTAAATGAGACGAAAATGTAGATAATAATTATAAAGCAATACATATTCACGCATAAAACGAAATGTAAATTATAAGATAAATATTCTGAAAACTGAATGAGCTCGCGTTTATCTTAAACTGGTTTGTTTACTCAAAAAAGTTACTAATCCAAAACAGTAGTAGATTTGCTCAAAAATTATAAACGGTGGCAAAAAATGCTAAAGTCGGTTGATGGTAAAACAAAAAACAAAACGTTCTGTAATAATTTAAATATGTCGAGGTAAATATTATCCTGTAAAGGCTATAGTTAGTGCACATACGAAACCGCATCGCAACAAAAATTAATAAAATGTCGAGATTTGCGTCACAGCTTTGCGATTTGTACTTATGACAAACTTCTTGAGTATGAAATGACGTAGTCGGGGTAAGTTAGCGCACGCGACTCTTCGCCGACGCGCCCCGCACTTACCACAAAATAGTACATTTCAATATAAGTGCGGAAAGTTTGTCATTTCTTTACGAGTCCCGGTTTGTTGACCCAAGCCGAAGGCGCGGGTCAACTATAAGGACGAGTAAAAATGACAATTCCGCACGTGCATTGAACGACATTTTTTAATACATTTGCGAAAAAAAAACATTGCTTTTACGTGTTTACCTGCTCCGTGTTTGCGTAACGTGTTCGTGTTTATGCGCTCCTGGTGCGCCCGCTCCGGTGCCGCGTAGGAGGAAAACACAAAAGCACTAGTGCGGAAAAGAATAACTTTGCGCACGCTAAACACACATGGAAATGTCAACTTTTTGAGCAAATGTATTAAAAAGTACATTTCAATACAAGTGCGGAAAGTTTGTCATTTCTTTACGAGTCCCGGTTTGTTCATATTTATTATGAAAGAAGGCAAAGGCGCGGGTCAACTATAGGGATGAGTAGAAATGTCAATTCCGCACGTGAATTGAACGACGTTTTTTAATACATTTGCGAAAAAAAAATATTGGTTTTACGTGTTTGCCTGCTCCGTGTTTGCGTGCCGTGCTCGTGTTCGTACGCGTCCTGTGCCGCGCAGGAGGAAAACAAAAAAGCACTAGTGCGGAAAAAAATAACTTTCCGCACGCAAAACACACATGGAATAGTACATTTCAATATAAGTGCGGAAAGTTTGTCATTTCTTTACGAGTCCCGGTTTGTTGACCCAAGCCGAAGGCGAGGGTCAACTATAAGGACGAGTAAAAATGACAATTCCGCACGTGCATTGAACGAAGTTTTTTAATACATTTGCGAAATAAAAATATTGGTTTTACATGTTTGCCTGCTCCGTGTTTGCATGCCGTGCTCGTGTTCGTACGCGTCCTGTGCCGCGCAGGAGGAAAACAAAAAAGCACTAGTGCGGAAAAAAATAACTTTCCGCACGCAAAACACACATGGAAATTTCTACTTTTTGAGCACATGTATTAAAAAGGATCTAAAATTCGCTTGTCAATCAAGGTCATAATTCATATACCCAAGAAGTTTGCCGTGTGCTGTACCTTACGTTGCGGTGCGAGCAACGACTGTGTACATAGCTTTAGAGTTTAACACTAAATTGCAGTGGAAAGTTAATGTAAATTGAACTTTTGGACAGAGGTATTAGAAGATAAGGGAGTGCAGGGATGAGATGTGACTGTTATGGAAATCGAGTCGAGAACTGATAAATGCTAAGTGTAATCGTATTGTTAATCGGAACAATGGGGATTCACAGAAAATATCGATACTTTATTCAACACTTTCACTTGGTATCTCACTTGGTTTTTAGATCAAAATTTACAATAGCTTACTTGAAGGAAGTGTTTCGGGTTACGGGTACAATAATTTAATGGGCATGTCCAATATTGGACTTAGGAAATGAAGCAAGATGATTTTAATACATGTGAATAGAGCTCCTAAAATATGTCATATAAGTAAGCCAGGAATTTGGTAAAAAATATTTTTTAGATGTTTGTCTCTGAATATTATCAGCAGTAAAAATATTGTCTATATGTCAACTCACAGCTGTGACATTCGAGAAGAGACTGCAAAAATAATAAATATTAAGGTATTATGGTACTGCTTTATTATCAAGCCCTCCTCCATACAAAACTGGGACATGTCCTTTGTACGTTGCTCGATAAAAACGGAAAAAATATCGATATTTTTTGTACACATTATTATAGGTAAGCCAAGTCAATACATGAACCATATAAAAGTGACAAAACTAATTCAAATGACAGTCAGAGGCGAAGTTATGTTCGAGCTCATCGAGAAAAGAATGTAATGTGAGCGTGTAGAAACAATTTATATTAATTATTATTATGTATTTAAAAATAAAATAAATTTGTAGCTAACTTGAATTTTATGTAATTTTAATTTGCGAGGATGTATTATTTATGTATCATAAAAATGTAAGTTAAACGTTGCTTTAAAGTAATCGCTAATGATTCAATTGTTTTTCTTAATCGTCAGCAGTTGAGCGTTAAACAGGAGATTATGTAAACGTACAGATTACTGAAGTTATTTGTGAATATGTAATTATTCTTGTGATCTAAAATCCGTTTATACTGTATTTTTTATTTTCTAGATTAAAGAAAACATCTTACTGCAAGGTATGTTTTTTATTTAGAACCATTATACATACACATTTACAATAAGGCTATTAGAGACAACGGTGCGAAATCCAAAAATTTTATTGTGCAAAATCTCTATTAAAACCCCCGATAATAAACCTCAGAATATGGGCATCCGAACGATTTACGTAAACCTTTTTCGTACAAGCAAACAGTAGCGCTATCTGTCAAAATTCTGCTGGCTGCTGAGTGATCTACGGTCTTACTGTTGGTGGCATTTTTGGTACCGGTAAACTGGCGATATTTTTACCTATTAACGCCGTCCGCCCTGTCCATTATACGTGTCTATAGTTAAAATTAAAAATAATTTTAGGTGCCTAAAAATGGTTCTATCCTTTTCAGAAAGCTCCCCATGGAAAAGAATAGCACTTATTTTAGACGCGTCAAATTAGTTTAGAAATTTTGCACAAATGAATTGGCACCATTAATTATTTTTTAGAATAAGCAGGACTTATCGTCTGCATATAATATTTATGTAATTCTTAAATATTCTTCAATAGGATCCTTTACTAAGTACATTATAAAGCCTTTCAATTAGAATTAAGTATCTAATAAGTATTATTACAAATTATTAGTTAACCCGGCAAACGTTGTTTTGCCATATAAATAATAATTTCTCACGTAGTGGTGTGAAAAAATAATTTCTTCTATTATTTCATCGTTTTGGAGGATTTTTGTTACCTACAAAGTACAAACACTTTTGTCTTCTAATATATAACACAAGAATTTTAAGACAACACTCTAATTTGATTTTTTGTATAAACACGCTTACGGGAAGCCGCTTATATTTCCGGGGTACAATTATACAAAGTACTCAGTCATAGGTCATGGAAATAGTGGTTTACAAAAAATCACCTAAAATGGTTCCATACCATTTTGGTATGGAACCCTAAAAATACCAAATACGGAATACCTCTTTATAAGACTGCTTTGTAGAACGCGAGAGATTTCCAAGTTTGAATCACGCTCAAACTAGGTCTAAGTAAAAGTTCTTAAAAATCCATCTTATTATCTGAAGTGGTGGGTGAAGTGGGCGACTTGGGTTGGCCGAGTTTTGATAAATTGGCCACTTTGGTCGCGAACTTGACGAAGTTTAGCCCGGAAGCTTGCGGCTCCGGCTTTTGCCCTCCGTCGGGCTGGAACGACGCGTCTAGTGAACCTGGAAAAAGTAGATAAGTATTATAAAGCCGAAGTGTTTCGAGTTGCATGACGCCGTTTAATTTCGAAGAAATCGAAATACCTAGTATTAGTCGCTGATCAGCTAGGCGATACGTTTTTTTTTTGTTTGTATAACCACTAACTATCGTGCAACTAAGTGGTCGGAGACCTTTTGATACGTTTTTCTTACGCAATCAGACCCCCGTAGCCGTCGGCCGTAACCATATAAATTTTGTGATCGTCACAGGGAACAGGGGTCTCAACTCTCACTGTGTAAGAAAAAACGTATTCATCGTTATCGTTAGCAATTTCTGCCCCCCGAATGGCTGAAGTAAATACAGCGGGCTTGTAAATGATTACGATAAGCGAACCCGAGACCTCCCGTTCCAACCCGCTCGGGTGTTCGTTCCGTTTCAGCCGACGGACGCCCACTGCTGGACAAAGGCCTCCTGCAATGCTTTCCAGCCCACACGGTCCTGCGCCATCTGTATCCAGCGCCTTCCCGCGACTCTTTTAATGTCGTCACTCCACCTGGTCGGAGGTCTGCCAACACTGCGCTTTCCCGTGCGGGGTGTAGCCAACTTAAATTCGTCAATCATAATCGTTCCGTATTCACGAGGAATGAGACAGATGAATGTACGCTGCCAATCTTGATTATTAACAATTAACATGTTATATTGGAGTCATAAATGGCCGCATTGCAGGGTTTATATTATAGTTCTTACGCCGGCTCCACACTCACACATAAGCGAGTCTTGTGCGAAACCCTCATCCTTTGAATTCGGCAAAAAACGTAAGCACACAGAGAAAGGCGACACTAAGCGTATGTCGGTATGGCCATAGGGACAATATTAGGTAGGTATAACTAAGTGACTACAACATAGCAGTCGCTTCACCTGCTTCTCTCTCCTGCTTACACTGACACCATTAAGCTTGAGATTATGATGATTGATGACGTTTTTTAGACTTTATGTTTTTATGTGGTACTAGTGGTACCTACCTACTAATATTAATAAAGGAGAGACAAAACATTATTGTATGAGTGTTGATTGATGACGTTAGATCGTCACCAACCATCATAATCTCCAACTGAAAACCCGTATAAGTAGGTGGGTATATTCGGGCAAAGAAAATACATAGGTGATCTTACTTTGTTGCGGTGACATGATGGAGCTAGGCTGAGATCCTTGCTGATTCTCCGCCTCCATTGACGCACTCTTCTCGTGCAGTAGCTCCAGCGCTGGAAAAACGACCCGCTTGTTTAAAAATAAGCTGGAAATGCGCTGCGCCTCTAGATAAGTAACTTGTCTAGATAACGTCTCATTAAACAAACTTGAAAACAATCAACAATACACATTTAGGATTCACCAGTTGAGGATTTGGGTTGATCCTAATAAAATACTGTTTAGCGCGAATGAATATTTAATCCCAATTAATGTTGTAATACGAGTTACAAAGCTTACAGAATGGGAGCTAAGGCGTTACTCTAGTGTGTCTCGTGTGAGATGAGAGATGGTACTAAATCTTGTTGTTTGGCGCCGAGATAGACGCCAAGCGCCTAGCGGGACGCCGCAGCTCCTACATTTAAAATTCCCGCGTGAGAGAAATTGTGGGGAACGTTTTGAAGATTGTATGGCAAAGTTGCCAGTGGTGAAAGATATCCGCCACAACCACCCCCCTACGGAGAATGAAAAGTCAATGTAAATAAAAGATTGACTTAGAATGATAAAAAATACAAAATATCGATTAAGAAATAAGGAATACAAATTAATATACAAATACGATGCAATACCACAAAGTTAGATAACAATTTTTGACAAAATTAGGTGTAAAATTTGTATATAAAAAATACCATTGTTAAAAAACAAAATAATATAGTGTTAGTACAATTAACATAAGAGTAAGTGTGTAAAACAAGTTTTGATTAAAAATAGATCATTATAATATGTGATACAATGTATTAAAAAAGTAAAGTTACAATTAACTTTGGTGTAAACTTTGGTACAATGTAAAAATGGTTCTATCCTAAGTAAACTATACATAGGAGTAAAACTAAATTATAAATCTAAAATTTGTTTAAATCTAACAGTACGACCTGACCGAGTAGTAACAGGCTGCGGTATGTTCTGGTTTGGAACAGTTGGTTGTTCAGAATCCGTTACGGCTTGTGGTTGTGTGCCTAATGGCGCAGCGAGATCAGTGTCGTGTTTTGATGATATGAATGCCGGTTTGACGCGGTCAATACTTACGGTAACCTTCTTGCCCCCCATGTCAATGGAAAATGTTTTATCATCACGCGCTAGTACTTTATATGGACCGGTATATGGCGGCTGCAACGGCCGTCGAACCGTGTCGTCGCGCAGCATGACATGTGATGAGTTCGCCAACTCCTTAAAGACAAACGTTGAGGGTTGGGAGTGACGAGATGCAGGGGTGGGCCGAAGATCTGACATTTTTGCTCTTAAATCTTGTAAGAAATCATGAGTACTAATATTTTCGTTGGAGATATTAGGTACCAGGAATTCTCCAGGTAACCGTAATGGTTCTCCATATACTAACTCGGCTGCAGAACAGTTTAAGTCCTCTTTGAGGGCTGAGCGAATTCCAAGCAGGACTAAAGGTAAGGCGCGGTGCCACGTATTGTTATGGCACATCAGGGCGGCCTTCAGTTGCCGGTGAAATCTCTCAACCATGCCGTTCGCTTGAGGATGATAGCTGGTAGTTCGTAAGCGTTTCGTGGCGCCAATGTTCATCAGTCGTTCAAATAAGTGTGATTCGAACTGACGGCCACGGTCTGTTGTGACAGTGACGGGCACACCAAAGCGTGAAATCCAGCCCTGTACGAACGTATCAGCAACCTCTTCAGCAGTTATGGAAGTCATAGGCCATACCTCAGGCCATCTGGTGAAACGGTCGATTGCTGTAAGACAGTATGAATATCCGTTTGATATAGCCATCGGACCTATAATATCCAGGTGCACGTGTTGGAATCTCGCCGATGGTGCGAAAAAGTTGCCTAGTGGAGCGGAGACATGGCGTGTTACCTTACTCCTTTGACATGAAAGGCATTCGCGCGACCAGGTGCGACAATCCTTTTTGATGCCCGGCCAGACGTATCGATCGGTGAGCAGTCGCGTAGTTGCGCGAGCCCCTGGATGACTGAGATTATGCAGTCGATCGAACGCTGGTCGGCGGTGCTGGATGGGAAGATAAGGCCGAGGCTTACCAGTGGAAACGTCACACATGATGGTGATATCTGTACCTGGTAATTTCGTTGCTTCTAACTTTAATGAAGAATCGTTTAGAACCGATTTTAGTTCATCGTCCGTATCCTGGGCTTGAGCCAGGGAAACGAAGTCAGGATTAAGTGAAACGGCTTCAATGCGAGACATAGTGTCCGCGACCACATTTTCGCTGCCTTTAACGTGCCTTATGTCAGTTGTAAACTGGGAAATGTAAGTCAACTGATTAAGTTGCGCAGGTGGAAGTTTCTCCCTACGCTGTTTGAAAGCGTATAAAAGAGGCTTATGGTCGGTGTAAATGGTTGTATTTTGCGCTTCCAAGAGATGACGGAAATGGTGTACTGCTGAGTAAACTGCCAGTAGCTCTCTGTAGTATGCAGGCCACTGGGACTGTGATACAGTTAGCTTTTTACTGAAGAAGGCGATAGGTTGCCAACCTTCATCCGTCCATTGTTGGAGAGCTGCGCCGATCTGAGTGTTGGAGGCGTCCGTGAATAAGCCCAAACGGGCACATTGTATAGGATGTGCCAGGCTGGTTGCTTTGGAGAGGGAGTCTCTACACGTGTAGAAAGCTTGCTCCAGTTCTGGAGTCCATGGCATTTGTTTTTGTCCCTTGAGACCGGTGGCTGTAAGAAAATTTATCAATGGTGCCTGTGCGTCGGCGGCATTGGGTATGAATTGTCTGTAGTAGTTGATCATACCAAGAAATCTTCTTAAGCCTTGTGCAGTCTTGGGTAGGGGAAAGTTGAGTAAAGCCTGGATTTTCTCGTTTGGAGGTCGGATTCCATCTCTACTTACATGATACCCGAGAAATGTTACCTCTGCTGCTCCTAATACGCATTTATTAGGGTTCACTACTACACCGTAGTTAGCTAGCCTTTGAAAAATAGTGCGTAAGTGGTCGGCATGTTGCTCGGGAGTTTTAGAAAAAATTAATATGTCATCCACGTAGGGGAAACAGAAGTCCAGGCCTCGGACGATTTCATCTATGAAGCGCTGGAAGGTTTGTCCGGCATTGCGTAACCCGAAAGTCATATACGGGAATTCGAACAAGCCGAAAGGAGTGATGATAGCCGTTTTGCATATGTCGGCTGGTGCTATCGGAATTTGTTGATAGGCTTTTACTAAATCCAGTGTACTGAATATAGTAGATCCGGCCAGGTTGTGTCCGAAATCCCCTATATGACGTACTGGATAGCAATCAGAGATGGTCCGGGCATTAAGCGCTCTATAGTCACCGCAAGGACGCCATGTTGAGTCTTTTTTAGGCGCAAGGTGTAGCGGTGATGACCATGGACTCTTAGAAGGGCGTGCAGTGCCAGCTTGTACCATGTTGGCGAATTCTTTTTGAGCAATCTGCAGCTTATCAGGAGCGAGACGGCGGGGGCGCGATACGACCGGAGGACCATCGGTAGTTTTGATGAAGTGGACAGTGTTGTGTTTCACTTCTCGGTTTATTCCCGGAGGCTTCGTAATGGATGGAAATGTAGCAAGAATCTTATGAAACGGTGAATCCTCGTTAGCCTTGATTGTTTTAATGCTTGGTTGACTGAAATCGGAGACAGAGGCTGGAACAGTTAGTCCAGTCACACCGCACCGCAGCACGCGATTGCGACAATCAGGTAAGAGGTTATAGTAGGCCAAGAAATCGGCGCCGATAATGGCTGTGTCGACGTCGGCAACGACAAAATTCCATCGGAATTCACGGCGTAGCCCTAAGTTTAGATTAACCGTGCGACTGCCGTAAGTTTTTATGGTTGAACCATTAGCAGCAGATAGTTCATAATTGGAAACTTTCTGATCCTTGCTGAGGAGCTTCTTCGGGAGACAACAGAGGTCTGAGCCTGTATCGAGGAGGTACTGCCACTTGGAGTTCCTGTCTGTGATAAAAAGGCGGCGACCAATGTAAGCGCAGTCAGAAGTCGCCGTTACTGACTGGCCTGCGAGTTTTCCGAAACCGGGGCGGTCCAGGAACATGGCCGTGTGCATTTTGTAGCCTTTTGGCGGAACTTTCTATGATACCAGCACGGTTCTGGTTTGTCACCAGTTTTGGATTGTACGCATCTAGATCTAGACCGAGACCTAGATCGTTCAGGCTGGTTTAGTTTATTATTTATTGATGTCATTAATTTAATTAATTGAGTTATATTGAGTTGGATTTGCTCTTCAATCGAGCTACTCGTAGCTTCCGCCATGTTAATTTAATATGCCTACAATAGAAAAACTAAAAGAGACTGAAAGTTCTAAAATAAAACAAAATTTTCTAGTTAGCTGTTGCTACTCGGTTAGTTAATATTAAAAATACTCATTTAAAGAAATAAACAACAACTTAAAATGTACGGCACAAATGAAAACGAAAGTATTAACAAAAAATTAAAAGACTTACAAATAGTTGAGTTCGGCGATATCACTAGTGTCTCTATACCTGCGAAGGGTTTGCGGCGACCCTTAAGACAATGGGCGACCGATTTTTTTTATGATACGCGCACACTCTCCGGCACTGGTTAGAAGTTAAACTTTATAGAATTATTTAATTTTTGAGTTACGCACTGAATTTAATATTATTTATGCTAAACACTAGAGCACTGTTGCGGAGAAACTGGAATCCCGTCGCTGTTGTGCTAAGAGGCGGCTGATTTGCAGCCAGCCCCAGGTGTTGCGCGGGTTGATGTCCGTTGAGGTGCGTACAGGTACGAGTACCAAGTACCTGGTACGCTATAATGGCTCCGCTGGTTGCGATTATCTGACGAAGATATATGTTGGGTTCTCCGTCGCTCAGGAACATAAAAGACGCTCACTGAATTAGGCGCAAATTAAAAAAAAAAAATTTACACTAATTGAATTCGCGGCACTAAAACCGTACGGGGTCACCAATTTAGGATTCACCAGTTGAGGATTTGGGTTGATCCTAATAAAATACTGTTTAGCGCGAATGAATATTTAATCCCAATTAATGTTGTAATACGAGTTACAAAGCTTACAGAATGGGAGCTAAGGCGTTACTCTAGTGTGTCTCGTGTGAGATGAGAGATGGTACTAAATCTTGTTGTTTGGCGCCGAGATAGACGCCAAGCGCCTAGCGGGACGCCGCAGCTCCTACATTTAAAATTCCCGCGTGAGAGAAATTGTGGGGAACGTTTTGAAGATTGTATGGCAAAGTTGCCAGTGGTGAAAGATATCCGCCACACACATAAAATAATTTAGGTAAGTAGGACACTGTATAAATAAATAAATATAAATATATACCTAGAGACATTTTACACATCGCAATCTAGCCCCAAAGTAAGCGATAGCTTGTGTTATGGGTACTAAATAACTGATAAATATACATACATTCTAATATACATAAATATAATATATTGAAAAACACCCAGACACTGGAAAACATTTATGCTCATCACACAAACATTTACTAGTAGTGGGAATCGAACCCACGACCTCCGGCGCAGACGGCAGGTTTGCTACCACTACGCCATTCGGTCGTCAAACACTATGTATGTTTCAAACACTGAATATTTTTATGGTAAAATAACTCAAAGCTCGCCATAGCTTAGAACATTTAACCAGATGCTCTAAGTACCATAGGGATAAATTCGTATCTAAGTTATCATAATATTATCTACTCGTACTATAAAATCGCGCTACGTGCCTTATAGGCATTTATAATGAGTTTTAGATAGTTTGCTTACATATAAGTAGATATGTAGGTAGTTTACGTCCTGAGTACACCTACCTACCGAATATACAAAAAATATAAATAATTACGTATCATACTCATAAAGTGAAGTAAGTACCTACTCAATAATCTCTTTCTTCTCCAGCACTTGGTTAAGTCGATGAACAAAATAAAAAAGTGTTGATCGTGGCTTTTTCGTATAACAAAGCCCGTCTCGATGGCTCGCACTTGACATTGAGCTAATTCGTCGTGAGAGGCGTCGGCCCGGTGCCGGCCGTGTCAAAAGACATCTAGCGCATCTAACAAAGGGCCGACAGTCGACACAGGCTCACCTTCCTAAAGGTACAGATATAAAACAGGTACTGTTAATATCTATAGGTACTCTTTGCCTTCCCTTCTTGAAAGATAAACCGTCGAAGTGCGAAGTTCCTGCATACTTACCTAATAGTATTATATTAGGTCCTTACATATGAAATTGGCGTTTTGTATGGGAGGAACATAAAGTCGATTTTTTTTAAACATAATATATATATTTAATCAAAGTATGTACCATTGCTATCTATGCACTTTTGCCACCTTATAGGTAGTTCATTGATCCTTTTACTGAAAAAGCCATTCGGACGGGAATCAATAAAATCTTTGAAAGCGCTTTGGACTGCCTCATCGGAGTTAAATTTTTCCCTTGTAAGAAGTTATCCAAATTTCGAAAAAAATGGTAATCTGTTGGACCAAGGTCCGGGGAGTAAGGTGGATGTCTTAGGCATTCCAATTGAAGCTCCTCTAATTTGGTAGCCGTCTGTTGTGCAGTGTGTGGTCTAGCGTTGTCCTGAAGCAGCAGTGGCCTAGAACGATTGACCAGCCTCGGTTGTTTAGCAGCTAGCTTTTCCATCATGGATTGCAGTTGCTGACAATAGATATCCGCCGTAATCGTCTGGCTAGATTTAAGAAAGCTGTAGTGAACGACGCCGGCGCTAGTCCACCAAACGCTCACAAGTAATTTTTTTGAGTCAATTTTCGTTTGGGTCAGGATTTGGCTGCTTCGCCAGGGTTCAACCATTGCGATGAGCGTTTCCGATTATCATACAGGATCCATTTTTCATCACAGGTAATGATTCGATTTAAAATCCCTTCATTACTGTGCCGGTTGAGTAATGTAACACAGCAGTCTACGCGCGTTTGTCGGTTTGCTGCACTCAATTCATGAGGTACCCACCTTTCAAGCTTTTTCACCTTCCCAATTTGCTTCAAGTGAACTAAAACAGTTTTATCACTAACACAGCAGTCTGCGGCTAGCTCGGACGTGGTTTGCGATGGATCCGCTTCCACAATAACCTTCAATTCTTCATTGTCAACTTTGGTCTCCGGCCGTCCACGGGGCTTGTTCTGCAGGTCGAAATTTCCAGAACGAAAACGTTGGAACCAAAAACGCACTGTGTTTTCTTTTGCGACACCCTCGCCGTACACATCATTAATCCTTCGAGCCGTTTCTGCTGCACTGGTGCCACGATGGAACTCGTACTCGAAAATAACGCGATATTTCAAGTTTTCCATTTTGTAAACAGAGTGGCGCAAAAAAAAACCAAAAGAGAAAAAAACAAATGAATTATGATTTTCAAAACACAAAAGCATGAGTAAATAGCTGTATAAATTTGAAATTGGAATTTCTAACCAAAGAAGAGATATTTGAGATCAAAGTGGCCAGTACGACAAAACGCCAATTTCATATGTAAGGACCTAATATTATCTGTGCCTAAACGTTAAGACCCACTTTTGGTAACGAACCGTAAAATTAACTTTTTGTAAAGGTTCAAAAAATACTATATAAAGAGTTTAGTAATACTTTATATTTAGTGTAAAATCTGGTCTGGTGATGGTAGTGTTGTTGGTGTCAGGTCTGGAGCTGGACTGGTGGCTACCACTCTTCTTGCTTCTTTGCCGGTAGGGTGCTACTGGCAATAAAGCACCGCCAAGCGATTTCATGCGATGCAGCAACTATATTATAGTGGTTACTAATTACTTACCTCTTCAAAGTAATTCACGATAACATGTCTTCGGCTGCATCATCACTTACCGGTAAGACTGCGCAGTCAAGTAGCAGGACAGATTAATTTGTTTTGCTATACCTACGCTACTTCCGCTACTTGAAAAGAATCTGAGGTCCAATATGCAGGAACACCGCCCACATGAAACTCCACAAACAATTCTTCCAACGCTTTCTTCAACACACGATTCGTGCCGACACGATTTTGTAGAGAACGATTTCGCATTGCGAAGTCAACATCTCCAGAGCATATCCCAGTGTCAGGATGAAACGAAAAGACGTCAGGCGGCTATCAACTGTACCATGGTGTGCGATGTTACCGTCTTTGAGTGAGATGGTGTCCATCTGCGCGTCCTGGATGGTCTCGAGCTGCTGGCGGAACTTGGTGGTGATCTTGCGCCGCTTGTAGTCCGCCTCGATCTGCTGCTTGGTGCGCGGGATGCGGAAACGGAAGCAGCAGCACACCATCACGACTGCATTACAGACTCATAGACATAGTTAGCATGATCTCAAAACGGAAGTACTGTATTTTTTTGATAATGTAAGACTTTGGTGCTTACGTTCCTGATAAGCGTTAGGTATTAGTACCTACTCTAGATACTCATTTTGCGTCATTATAAATTATAATGTATGTGCGTTGAATTGTCCAAATTATGTAGCTTTGTATAGGCGCCTTCGCTTAAACGTGACCTACCCTCATAAGTATAATTTAGGAGAATCGGTACCTTACGTCCAATCTTAACGTCTATATCCAGGACTTTAAATTACACAACAACAAAGGTTGTGTAATTTCAAGACCTTTACATTATAAAAAAAATCTATTAAAATTAAAAAAAAAACAGCTCGTACCAATCAATCTTGCCTGTTACCACCTCGTTTTTTCTTTGGGCAAATTAGTGCTTTTCAAAAATGGCGGTAGAGTTTTGATTTTGGGGGCTACGTGAAAAATATACTTATAGGTAGGTTCTAACCTCCACATAAAGACGAATTACTGTAGTATTAAAGTAAATCCCATGTTCTGTTCAGCCAAACTTGAGCCTTATAAAAGCACACGATTTGGCCTAGTTAAGGAATGAGCTTTAATTCATAACTAGTAGGGCGCGTGGGTGCGCGGGCCACATGTGGCCCGCGTGCTGCCTCCCCCCCTATTTGCCTTACAACTTTAGTCTCAACATTTTCTATGAAAAAATAAAGTCCGCCATTTTGAATTTTTTTCTATCCATCCAATAGACCTTTGAGTCCTGATCACTTCTTGTCAAGAAACCGTTCTTCCATCTTTTATACTTTCCGAGATATTGACGAAATTCAAATAGCGGCCATTTTGAATCCGCCATTTTGAAATTTTTTTCAGCTCACTGCCAATTGGATGACGTTTCAAATGACATTTGGTCGAGCACCCCCCACCTATCTTTGATACCCTTGGCTGTGCTCTTCACCCATCTCCGAATCCTCACTCATCAGCTCTCTCCGTATTTTTCCTCCGAACGAATTTTTCCTTTATATACGAAATGGTCATTGAAAAAAAATTTTTTCATACAAAATTGTTCAGGAGAGGTGATCAATCAGTGAGTGAATCAGCACAAGCAGCTATATATATATTAACTAGTAGGATGCGTGGGGGCGCGGGCCACATGTGGCCCGCGTGCTGTCTTCCCGCCCATAAAAACCCCTACAAAATTCCCAATACATTTTCTATGAAAAAAATAAAGTCAGCCATTTTGAATTTTTTTTCTATCCATCGTATAGACCTTCGGATCCTGATCAACTTTTGTCAAGAAACCGTTCTTCCATCTTTTATACTTTCTGAGATATCGACGAAATTCGAATGCCGGCCATTTTGAATCCGCCATTTTGAATTTTTTTTCAGCTCACTGCCAATTGGATGACGTTTCAAATGACATTTGGTCGAGCACCCCCCACCTATCTTCGATACCCTGGCCGTGCTCTTCACCCGTCTCCCAAATCCTCAATCATCAGCTATCTCCGTATTTTTCCTCCGAATGAATTTTTTTCTTCTATACGACCTCATCCATGAAAAAAAAATTTTTCATACAAAATTGTTCAGGAGAGGTGATCAATCAGTCAGTGAGTCAGTCAGTGGCCAATCAGCACGAGTAGCTATATATATATTAATGAGTCAACAGAGTAGGCGAGGTTAGGTAATAGATGTTTGGTCGACATGCTTAAAAATTCGTGAGTAGAGGACGATAGGATATCTTAATATACCTACTCGTGCCTATTTACTTACATGAAAATTTTACCTAAGTCAATATTGTATACCTACTTAGGTATACTTGTATTATATATATAGCAGACGAGCATGTTTTTAGATATCCCTACCCAAAGAGTAAAAAGCGGGACCCTATTGTTAAGACTTCGCCGCCTGTCCGTCCTTCCATCCGTCCGTCCGTCATCCGCCCGTCCGTCCGTCTGTTACCACTCACCAGGCTGTATCTCTAGAACTAGTTACTTATACACTTTAAATTTTCAAATATGATGTATTGTTTTTGTTGTTGTAACCAGTTGGTTAGGGTTAATGCTACTTTATGTACCTACCTACCTGAATGTGTATAATGTAATTACTAATTAAGTAGTACTTACTTAGAGAAGTGACCCCGATTAAGCACAGGAATATGATTTGCCAAACTCGTACTTCCCCGATTATTGTCCTCTCAAGCCATTCCGGCTCTGAATTTTTTATTGCGTCCATCCAGGGATCCATTATTACAAGATACTGTACCTACAAAATGGTAACGGTAATGGTACTGTACCTATACGTACGTTTATAACACGCAATTAGTGAGTAAAATAGGACAAAACAGACAATACGCGTCCGCAAAACAGTTCTGTTGGAGTAAAAACTAATTGTCCCAATTTATAGGAGTGGTTAATGGCCACACCTACTAATAGCATCAACCCTCGCAAGTCGTCACCTCCAGAATTTTATTACTATCAAAACTAAGTTGCGCTTTGTTGGTTGTTATACCGTTATAGCTAATGTATGAGAGTAAATAAAACATCTCGTTTAGGTAACGTAATTTTATTCGTTATTAATCGGCTAATTTTCCACATTGTGATTGCAGACGTGGACAAAAATTTAAATTTCCCTCGCATTGCGCGCTACTCCCATGATTACCGGTGTTGAGTGTTCTGTGTTGCCATACAAAAACATAACAGTCTGACAGTCGTAAGATTGTTTGTTCATTGAGATCCGTACACCAAAAATTGAGAATATTATTTTGAATCTCCTAAAATTCCAAGTTTTTTGTAATAATTTTTAAATTACCTACGGGATCAGCGTTCTATTTGCTTGTTATTTACTTTTAAATATAGGTTACAACAGAGCCTTATTGGCCTAATTTACATCGAATAATTAATTTACAAATCTGGCTGTCAATCACTGTATTAAAAAAATAACATTACAAATATCTATTTGTAAAGTTGTAAAGAAATGATTACCTATTTATAGTTAAATTATAAAAATTAAGTAGGTATTTATAGTTATTTTATTTTTAGGTCAATGAAGGTGCGCCGTGAATGAATGAATCCATTTTTTTGCTAATGACACATATGGCCGATCGTTTTTCTCTTTCGTTTATAAGCTGTTTCACTTTCCCGCAGAAAATAGGGTGTCGAATCTGTCCTCTAACCTCCGTTATATTTATTACAATTTAAAGATCGAAAATGTATCTTTTATGATAATTGTGGATAAATTCAAATATACAGATTGTTTAAAGTGATGTTGTGTAAGATCGTTTGTGTTCTTGCGATAATTCTGTAGCGTTTTTAAAAATTAAACATGGCCTCGAATCGAGGAATTCAGATTGGATCCGCGTGGTTTCAACGGAAACTCAACTTGAGGCCGCAGCACCGGGGCGTGCACCTCGTCACAGAGGAGATCCTCAAGCAGGTGCCCGAGCTGTCGCAGTTCGCGGTCGGTCTTTGCCACATCCAAAGTGAGTACCGGGAGTCGGACCCTGCCGCTTGCCGCCGCGTTCTCTCTGCTGAAACATTACCCGTTTACTAAACATTATCCATTATTAGTTTACCTTAAATGCCAGTTCTCGGATTCATATCCGTTTACCAATAGAAGTTACAGAACGTCAAATGTGAATTATTGTATAAACGAAAGGTTCAAAATTCGAAGACAGCTGATTCTTCTAACGAGCTATAAAATCTTCCAGTAATGCACACATCGGCGAGCCTCGCGCTCAACGAGAGCTGGGACCCCGATGTCAGAGATGACATGGAGATGATGCTCAACAAAATAGTGCCCGAAGGCCTGCCGTACCGCCACTCGTGCGAAGGCCCCGACGATATGGTGAGTAATTACACTAGCATAAATGTTGTTAAGTCTCATTTGTTTGTGTTTGTTAATTTTGACAGTTTAACACTTGTGCTGTTTGACTGTTGCTACAGTTGTGGTAAATGTCAGTGAAATGTCTCAGCCATTTATTTTTTCTAGAATTTAAAATTCTTGTGGCAAACTCTTGTTGCCAAACTCCTCCGAAACAACTCAACAGATTGTTATGAAATTTTTTGTGTATGGGTAGTTCAGAGACTAGGTTATAAGCTATTTTTTATATCCCTATTAGCAAACCAACCTTTGCTAGATCAGGTTGTTATAATATTATAGAAAAGTACATAGTTTCAAATTGTCATAACTAAAACCAGTATTAATGTATTAGGCAAACTGCGAAGGTGTCTGTATATTTGTTTCCTGTTCGTGATATATCAGTTCCATAGATCTTGACAAAATTCGGTGCTGGATGTTTAATCTTGGGATAGTAAAAGCTTCCTGAAAAAATTTAGAAATTCTGTGTCTGTTCAAATACCTACTAATTGTCTTTTAGGCCAAAATGCAGATGGAATATTGTGTATACTTAAACATAAAAGTCCTGAAAAACAAGCCTTAATACAAACCACACTAATAAGGTGTCCCGTCAAGATTTGCTGGAGAAATGAACAGTGTCTAAAAAAACGACTATACTACAGTATATTAACATTGCAAGCACTGAAATTGCATTCATAAAAAGTGGGATATTTTTCTCCCATACCCATGTTTCATTTTCATAAGTATGAGGGGCAATAACTCAAGTATTCCACTTTGTAAAACTCTGAGTGCCAAGAGCATAATATGCATATATTCACTTGTTATTAACTTATTTACCCACTGTCTGTCTTATGTGTATTGTGATTTGACCTTGAAATGATATACATGCTGATAACAGGTTGAGTGTTGACTTAACCTTATGTCATCAATGCAATTAGCAATACTGCAGAGTTTCACTCTTATGTCTTCTAATTAATGCAGCTTGGCCATGTTTGAATTTATAATTCACATTTTAGGTAGATTGAAGATGCAAATTTATTTCATACCAGGTTTTGCCTGTGTAGTTTGGTTTGATACTAGATTTTTTCAGGGGAAAACCTATTAATCCAGGGTATAGCTACCTCTTTTCCAAAGGCTAATGACCATGAATGTATGGTATCCCATATCAAGCTGAATAAAACCCAAACTTTAAGTTGCGGTAATAAATAAGAAAACCTGGCAGAGTGTATTGTGGGCTTCTCAGTGTTGAAAACCTCGTTAATTTAGTTTTAAGCTATCACTAGTATATAACTTTTGAAAACCTACTGCCTGCAAGTGTAATTAAGGTAAAGTAAGGCCTATGTGAAATAAAGTCTTTTCATCTTAAATCTGCATGTCAATGTAAAAGAACTCATAAGACCCTAATAAACTCAAACTCAAAATATCTTTATTTCACATAAGCCTAACATACAGACTCTTGTAAAACGTCAATATGATATTCGTCACATATGTATGGTGATAATAACTACAAGTCACTGACACTGAGCAGAAGCCCACAACAAACTCAGCCCGGTTTTGTTTTCTGTTATCACCACTTCACAAAGGCACAATAAAAACGAAAATATTTCTTTATCAGCCAGCACATGTGAAAGCTTGCTTCCTCGGGTCTTCCCTGACAATCCCAATCACAGATGGCAAATTGAACCTGGGCACTTGGCAAGGAGTTTGGCTGTGTGAACATCGGAATCATGCTGGAAGCCGAAAGGTATGTGTGTTTTTATGTCCCTCTAGTCAGTACAGGTCTCTTCTAAGGACAGGTGGGGGTCTGACCATAATTCACAACGATGGGCAAGTGCGGGTTGGCCAGATTCACAAGCCTTCACAAACAACTCCTGCAGTTTTCTCACAGTGTTCATTGATTAGCAAGTGATATTTAGTTATCACTATACTCTTTCCGTTCGTTTATTTTCTCTTTGTCATGTGAAATCACATGAAACAGGTATAGCAATAGCGAGGGACCAGAGAGAGATAAAGGTAAAGTGGTCTCTTCTGGTCCCTCACTATTGCTATATTTGTTTCATGTGATTTCATGTGTCAAAGAGAAAATAAACGAATGGAAAGAGTATAAGTGAGTTAACACATTTAAGAGATGCACACCTGGGATTCAAACCTCTGACCTTATAATGCAGAGGTCTGATCCAAGGGCTATTAATGTTTCTTTTCTTTCAAATAGAATGTGCACAGCTTAAGTTTTCTCTCCAATAGTATTTGAAAGTTGAGAAAATTAATTAATGTATCAATTCAGTATTTTTTTTTATTGTATACAAGTTAGTACTTGACTGTGATCTCACCTGATGGTAAGTGATGATGCAGCCTAAGATGTTATCGTACTCACTTGGAAGGGTAAGTAAATTTACCCCAACGGTTTCTACAAGCATCGCACAGGAACGCTAAATCGCTTGGCGAAGCGTCTTTGCTGGTAGGGTGGTAACTAGCCACGGCCGAAGCCTCCCACCCACCAGAGCAGACCTGAGCCAGTTTAGAAATTATAAAATTCCAAAGTGGCCCGTGGCGGGAATCAAACCCGCGACCTCCCACTCAAATCCGAGCGCACCGCCACTGTGCAAGGGAGTTCAATTATTCCTAATTTCCAAAATTCCTAATCCATTCTGGTATTTAGCTTCTTTAACTCATTCTAGACATCTCATACACAAATATAATTCAGAAATATCTAAAAATGTATTTGTAATGTGCTATTATAAACTGGGTCAGACTTCAAGGGCCAGGGCCTTGTCTTTCATTCAAGTCTCGGTCAATATTAGGCAACAACAAATTTTGTGCAACCTGTCTATTAGTGTGAGTGCAAGACATGTAGCTAAAATGCACAATCTAGGATCCTAGAATAGATCTATTAGGAAACATCTAATAAGAATAGTTTATAAATGATATATGTAGATTATAGAACAAAATAGAAATCTCAAATCTGCTCAAAAGATAATCCTACAAAAACGATGTACTAAATTAGCACATCTTGACATGCAAATGTCTTTTATATTGCCCATACTTGGTGCTTTTCTTGAGAGTTCTGTGTAAAGTTTACAAACGTTTTATAAATAAGTTTTTCAGTTTTTTTGGTTATAATGAAGAATGTTGTGACAAGAGAGACATTCACCTGATGTGATGTGATGTGTGATACGCATGCCCTGCATGTCAGATGCACTGCGTCCCATAACTTAATCAGTTTGATATCATCCTGAGACATCAGTTGTTAGGTCTCATTTTGCCCACTAATCACGTCGACGTACAGTGCCCTCCAAACCGAAACAGCAATAAATCACTGCTTTATGGCAGAATTAACAGACAATATTGTGGTGGTCCTACGGTCAATCTCCGTAAGAAGACTTCTACCATCAGTAGGGACAAGTCAAATCTTAGAGACTGAATTGGTAGTTGTATCTATGAATGCATTTCTAGTATTGTAGATGATTATTCTGCATTGTACTAACGAGTGCCGCGTCTCGTCGCCAGGTGGTGGTGACGCTGTCGGGCTGCCCGCGCGACTCGCCGCTGTCGCCGGTGTCGGCCGCGTCGTGCTCCAGTTAGGAGAGGGGGGGGGGTCGCGACCCCCCGCACGCAGTCCCACTCGCGACCCTCCTCCAAGAGCACCCGGAGGTAAACCCACCGCCGCGCACCGCAAACAGACATACAACCAAACCCTAGGCGATAGTTCTTACTCTTATCTTCGAACGACAATATGTACATAAGATTAATGTTTTTGTAATCTACGACCATTCAACCCATAGGAGATGACTTCTTACTCGATGTAACATAATGATAATACTCCTTTCTCAGGCCACATGCGAAGATGTGAAAGGTATTTCTGACTTGGGCATTCTCTGCTATTGCTAAATTTCTGAGAGTGTTTTGTGTAAAATTATAGGAGATGACCAATAACATCAAATTTAATATTTGTAAAATTTTGAAAATTAATTAGCCTAGAATTAGACACAAACAAATGTTATTTCTCACAATATCAGGTATGTCAATAATGCTATTATAATACTAGTCTGGAGATAGGGGAGGCATCCTTTATGCGTTGAATGGTTGCAGCTTGTAACTCTGCATGGCAGTTTGAGCAGAACCTATGGCCATTCAGAATAAAAATTTAATGACGTAAGTGCAACCGACACTTACAAATGGTGTGTTAAGGTTGTCTACGTCTTCATTAAGAAATTACAGCTGGAAATTCTGCAGCCTTTATAAATCATGATAAAAGTGCCACGAAAATTTATGAATCGGCATTTTTGGTAATAAGTTAGGCGTCCATTTACTAGTCGGGCCGCGATTAGCATTGAGCGTCCATTGCAGAAATATGCCAATAGTCGTAAAAGTGTATCGTGGACGCATGGAGTTGTAATGGGAGATCCTGAAAAATTATTGTTCCGTGAAAAAGTAATGAACTTTTTGATTTCATTACGTTTTACGAAAAAATTGAGGGTAGGCTGAAATGATATCCGTAAGGTTGTTTGTCCACCGCAGCCGTCACTGTCAACGAGAAGACGCGACGGTGGCGCCGAAGTAGCGGTCATACATTTATTATTGTCGTGTGGGCCGTCAAATATTGATCTCAACCTCAAATACTCTCGATCTCGGTGACAGTTGCTGTAGACAAACTGTCATAAGAGTTCTGTATTACTATGTTTGGCAGATAAAATTGCATTGTAATCACGCCTGACCCGTCCACCCTATGGAAGCCTAGCTTTTCATATATTTTCCGGTTATAACTTTCGTGGTGCAATATACATTATACAACTATTCCATATTGACTTACCAGAGCGTTCGTATAGGAATTGATACATTTCCCACTACCCGACACCCCAAACCTGTAGCGAAGTGCCATGCAAAGATGATATCCTGTTGATGTAATTAGTGTCCGACCGGGTCTGACGCATTTATAAGATACAGAAGGAATTATTTTGGGATATGAACCAAATTCGGTTCTCATAAAAAGTTAGTTTGAGACCAAGAGTTTTCGTGGTTTCAGATGATCGGTTCAAAGCGATATGAATGAGTTTAAAAAAAAATACTAAAGTAACAGGAAGGTAAATCAAATTAATAATTTGATCCATGGATCCGACAACTTTAGATAAAAGCTTCGGTGACTGAAAAGTTGTAGCCTCGGCCGGACACTACACCTAAATGTTCAGTAAATATAAACTGAACCAGTTTAATTTGTACATAGAATTTATGTGCAACAATTTTAAAAGTATACATAAAATAATAATATATTGTTGTTTTGTTACGACATCTTGTCGATATGTAAATAGTTCACGCGTGGATTGACATGCTTAGTAGTGTTGGTCGTTGAAGGGTCGATGTGGCATCTATTTTAAACATTTATAAGGCTGGATACGTATTATTTATTACACCCGACCCGACGCTATGTGACGCATCACGCGTTGAGTGGAAACAGACTAATTTTTCCTTGACCAGAAAAACATTACCAACACAGCTGCCTGAGCCAAGTGACAAATAGCGTTACGTCGCGACGTATAGAAATGGAACAAAATTTCAAAAAAATGCATTCGCAATATCGCTGTTTTGAAAATTGTTGACGCTCAGCTGAGCATCACTAAACGTATAAACGCATACATTTTTTTTTGAATTTTTTCCTATTTCTAATTTCTATACGTCGCAACGTAACGCTATTTGTCATTTGGCTCAGGGGGCTGCGTTTGGTCGCATGGCGTTGCGTCGGGTGTTGTAAGTGTGCCGGTATCTTTAATCTTGTTCTAATCGTAATTACGTTAAGGGATACGTAAGTTCGGTGGTATTTATTTCTATTCCACGACTATTTTCCACAAAAACTACACTTTAATGCACTCGTTCATTTATCTCACGATATTTTCACCACCATACGTCAGTTAGACGGTTTTTACGCGGTCGACGCTCATTTAACGACACCAAAACTGTACGTAATTGCACTTGTTGAAAATCAGTTGAAAATATTATATTATATGAGTTACGAGACCCGAACGTAGGATGTATAGTTAAGTACTTTGTACGTCTACGATAGCGCCCTTCTTTCTCCGTGTTTAGGTTAGTAATTAATTTATTAACGGTTAGTATGTGAAAATATGTCCATAGCTTTAAATGTGTCGCGCCCGTTGTATCAACGGGTCCCTGAGGGGGTGACGATGAGCTAACCAAATGTAACACTAGTTAGAGGTAGTATATCATTAACGGTAAGGTCATTTAAGTGCCTCGGACTCATGGGGTGGTATGTATCATTTGCGAATCGTTTCGAGATGGCACCGTTTGGCTTGCACCGACAAGGCTAGACCAGTCTGGCGGAAGCGGAACTACCACCGAGCGGAAGTTCAGCCCTAATACATTACTCCGCACGCGGAAATTTGCCAGAATTTTCCGCTCAGGGGCTGATTCTGTATCTTTCAGTTTTTTAGTTAGTAACCCTCACACTTCTTTTTGCACAAGTTAGCAACTAGCGTGGTATGTTGACTTGATACCATACCAACCTTGGATGGTAACTTGTGCAAAAAGAATGCAAAATAGGATTTTTGCCTCCGTTTTCTTAGTTAATAACTCAGTGAGGGTTCCTAACTAACAAACTGCATGATACAGAATCAGCTCACAGATGTGTTATTACTCGACTGATATTGTACACCACTCACCTCTCATAAAGTAGGTTTACCTCACGCTCTTCAGTTTTTTTACGCATCAAACGCTTGTTTTCCCCCTTTTCCCGTCGAAATTCTACTCGCAATGGTTGTCGGGTATACGTCTTCGTAAACGATCTTTGAATCCGTAATGTGTATGTAAAAGCGTATATGTATAGATGTATGTCTTCCTATGTAAGCACACCTGAATAAGTGTTATACCGGGACATGGAGGAACGGAGGCGGCTCAGGTATACCGGCGTCATCTTATCCGGCCACGTATAACTTAGCTTACGAAATATAATAGAAGGCTTCGATTGGACCTGTCGACATTCTAGTAAATAATAGCCATTAAAATAGAATAAATGGAATAATTGGTAGCGAGTGTCTTTTTATATGGATTGAATGGTAGCGAGAATTAAAACTTAGAAGTATCCCAATATATGGACTCGGTTCATATATTTTTAAAGTAACATTCCATTAAAGTACAGATTTTTATAGCGAAGCTCCAGTCGCGAGACGACACTGGGCTCCTTATCACAGTGCTTGAAAGTGTTCTATTAGCATTTGTACACAGTAACGTACCATCGAAATTGCCTATACTGCACAATTAGACTCAAATCTAGTTAGGAGTTAAAATTATAACAACTAGAATACAGAAGTTAAGGTCACTTAGAGGTGCTGGCTGTGGAACGTAGTAGTTGTAGGGTGCGCAGGAGTCTCGGAACAAACGAACGCCAACGAGTGGGTGCTTTGCAGAACGTAGTAATTTTGAAACGGCGCTGGCGCCAAAAGCCTGCATGGCAGGATGCTTTTCCAAACTAATCTGTACTCTAAAGATGGCATAGGTAAACACAGACGCATTCTAGAGCAGTTTTCCTACAGATTTTTAAACATTTTGCATTATATTATTTGCAATTTAATTTCAATTGGATAGCGGACAATCTTTCTGTCCTTTAGTCGTGGACAAAATGCTCGAATATGCCGTTTGCCACTGGGAATGCACTGTTCCTTGCTCTCAAAAGGCTGCAAACAAAATCTATAAGCATCTTGATGCCTTTAGTGCATCAAGGTTCAAGATCTTAAAAGAAAATTATGATGCTACTTCAACAATAGTCTGGTAACTATAAGTACCATAACATGAACGCAAACAGGCTTTTTTTTGGGAGAAGGTTGATTTGGACAGTCCTAAAGTGCAGTGTTAAGGTACTCATAGACGATCGAATTTGGTGCGGCCGGACCACCGGACCGTGCGGTGCGCTCTACAAAACAGACGACCGCACAGAACTCCGAACTGTTCAGTTGTCTTATCCTAGCAGTGCGTGAACACGTCTCAATATGCCGCCTGTTCTATCAAAACAGGCTAAAGTCGCATTAGTTGTAGCAACTGTTGTTGCTACATCCTCATTACCTACAAAAAGAAGAAGAAAAGAATGGGCAAAGTTTTATCTTAAAACAGATAACAGTATAGTCATATGAGTCTCATTAAAGATCTCGATGATGAAGATTTTCGTATATAGGACACAATGTGATCTTCTTGGCACTCCAAATCTTAATTGATGCGAACACGTTGCAACGTGTCGCGCGTATGGTGGCACAATAGCAACTAAACCAACAAATGTTTCGGTGCGCCGTCCACACGATCGTACGCGGTTCGGGACCGCACCGCACCGCACCGCGTTCGATGTGCAAGCGCTCCGAACCGGCCGAACCGTTAATAATAATAGTAATGTTCGGCGGACCGTGCGCCACACGATCGAACATGGTCCGGTGGCGGACCGCGTTCGTGGTCCGGCCGCACCAAATTCGATCGTCTATGAGTACCTTTATAAAAAACTTTTATTCTGGACAGTTTGAATGAAAATTTAGGGTATGTTAGTGGCTCGTGTTAGTGGTAAGGGAATCATACGCACAAGCGCCGCGGCCAGCGCCGCACTTACGTTTTGATACCGCAGTGTACAGCTGCAGATGTCACAGACATGCGAGGGTTTGTCTCATGGACAATATAGACTTACTCCACTTAGAGCTTATCGACTATTTGTACAGTGGACTCATTCGGCGCTATTCGATCGCGAAAACGGATATTTGGGGACCTTATGACGTCACAATCTATTTAACCGCTCAGCATCAATCTTGAGCGTAGTTCGAGCGCAATGCCACGTTATAGTAAACGTATTACTTCAGGTAATACGTTTTGTATAGTATTAAACGTATTACTTCAGGTAATACGTTTTGTATAGTATTAAACGTATTACTTCAGGTAATACGTTTTGTATAGTATTTTATGAACCGCGCCGGGATGGAATAGAGTGGGAGCGTCAATATCGACTCATGAAGCGAGAACTGGCTGGAATATTGCAGCGAATTCTCGCGCGGTAGCCACAGATGGCGCCGACAGTAGCTAGGGGAGTTCTCGGGAATGCGCGAGGATTCCCCGGAAGACGCGCGACCTTTTTTTTGCTCTTATTTAAATTCTATGTTACAATTGACATAATGTTCATTATGCTATGTACGATTTCGTTGCAAAAAGTTGCCTCCATTCTATTCAGCGGCGCGGCGCGGCGGTTTAAATTGACCCATCATCTTTGGAGTTGTACCTAAATTGGGGTTGCTTGAGGTTAAAAAAAATTTTATGAGGTTTGGAAACAAGAAAGAAATATAACGTTTGGGTATCCATACGCCACAAGTCATAATGTAGCGATCCAATAGCGCTAAGTTGGTCCTGTCTATATTATATCCCTCACTTACACAATTTATTATTTCCTCTCATATAAAAATAAATAGTTAGGCACCTTTTTTATGTATTCAATTTTGCTACTTTTTGCACTTTCTTTTACGATCGCTTTATAGTAAAGGATAGGTATGTGTACATTGTATGCTTCTCTTGGATAGTTATCGGGAGTCGGTTGTAGGGAGGAGTTTATTAAGTGCTTTTTACAATACATATTGATCGGTAATTTGTAAATATTTTTTGCTATTACATAGTGTACATGTATATTTATTCGTGTACATAAATAAAAGTTCATGATAAATTATGTAAAATATGTTCAAGTGCTATTTGTGTGGGTGTTAGGTATGCCACTGCCATTGAAGATTTGCCTCTTTGTAATGTTTTATTTTTTGGATAAGAGGTTTTCGGATCTCCTTTAGTGTATTGAAAGAAAGGGAGCGAAATTATCGCCTTTTTGTCTTTAACATTATTTTTAATTACTATGTTTTATGAATTTGTTTATAACATTTTCAGCCAATAAACAAATTGTTTTACAATATACCTATCTGGGAAGGCGACTGGTTCATCGATAATTTTATTATTGTTTTTTAGATCTCTAACATTCAGGGGTATAATATATACCCTGTTTAATTTGGCTTGTGTGAACCCATTCCGGGCTGTTTGATTACAACGAAAATTAGTTTTACTTTAGGTTATATTTTATCATTGCTTCTATATATAGATTTTTCCAAATAATTAGATTTCAACCTATATATAGTAATCATTATTTATTATGATAAAAAAGTGAGACTCCTTGATCATCTAAATCCTGTTGTATAATTAACCGAATTTATGAAGCCGCAATTAGATGGTTGATGAATACTTAAATAGAAGTCGATGATAATCTAGCCCTTTTTTACTCGATATGACTTTGATTCCGAATGTGTAAAATAATTTTAATATGACAATATAATTTATGGCCTGTAAATTTAATTTTACTTTTGAGGGACGCAATTTAGAATTTAATTAAGCTTTAGTGAAGTCTCGAAACAAATTACTTACCTACCAATTAAATAAACAAAAACACAAATAGCCAAAATAACATTAAGTAAATTATTAACGCATTTATTTGTTCTCTGTTTATGAAATAAATTTGAGTGTTTTTATATTATGACTACGTAAACATATTAATTAATAAATAAAAAATAAATTCACGATAAGGGCACGAGTTTTTAATCTTAATTATTTATCAGAGTAAGGTAATTAATTTGTTAATTAAACTGCACATAGAAAAGTGAGGTTGTAATCAGGATTTATAAATTAACCGATATATAAAAAGATGGCAGACAAATAATTTGTGTGTATATGTATTATTTAAGATCAATATTTATGGTATGAATACGATTGTACAGATCACAAAACTAAAGTCTCGGGAGTCAGGCCGCCAGACGGCGCTAGGGGACTCCCCCGTGACGCGAGCAAAGTCACAATAATTTAATTGTATAAACTTGTACAATATAAATATTATAGATCCACAATTATGAAAAGATTAAATATTTGCAAAAGTTAATTAAAGCCTTTCATTTTACTCAGTTACCTGTCTCAGTTAAAATATTAATATGTAGTGTCAAAATACACAGGGCGGATGGCGCGAAAAAATGTCGCCAGTTTATCGGTGCCACAAAATTAGTGTTGCCCAAAATCAGTCTTGGTCTTGTTCTTGCATTTTTGCAAGACCAAGACTGCCTAATTTTAGCAAGACCAAGAACAAGACTGGCAGTGCAAGATTTGAGCAAGAACAAGACTAAGCCTGCGAGACTTGCGTCCGTGAAATCGCACCAGCTCTGCCCGCGAAATTCAAATTTTATTTTGTTTTTCGCAATTATTTAACTAATCCAACCATGTAACTAGGCTTATGGAATTCATTTCGCGACAGTAAGAGTATCATCTTCACAGTTTTATATAATTTAAATGTTTACCAGTTTAGGAATGTAGTTCGATTATCGACCAATTGGTGAAATGTGAGTTACTCACGTCAAACTCGGCATTCGAACTAAACTCACATTCTCTACGGACGCTTTCAAGTAAAGATTTTTATATAAACCTGTGAAGATGATATTGCCAGTTTCGCAAAATGAATGCCATGAGCCTAATTCATTGTACTAGTTAAATATTTGCGATAAACAAAATAAAATTTGAATTTCGCGGGCCGACCTCCGTTTTTTTTACACACTACAAGTAAGTACTTGACTGTGATTTGACCTGATGGTAAGTGACGATGCAGCCGAAGATGTTATCGTACTACCTCGAAAGAGGTAAGCAACCCCTAACGGTTTCTACACAGCATCACACCGGAACGCTAAATCGCTTGGCGGTGGGTCTTTGCTGGTAGGGTGGTAACAGACTTGACCTAAGCCAAATTAGAAATTATAAAATTCCAAAGTGGCCCGTGGCGGGAATCGAACCCGCGACCTCCCATTTCAATCCGAGCGCGCGCCACTGCGCTAGGAGGTCGTTGTGGCTATGAAGTGAGTAAGAAAAGGCTATATTAATTCAAACTCAAAATGTTAATGTGTAAATTTATTGTTATGTTACATTTAGTGTTGTCCGTCCGTGTTAAAAATTGAATTTAAGTTTAGAAACCGACCCCCAAGTCACGGGTTTCCTAGTTTGGGGGTCCAGGGTTATTTTAAGATAACTGTATTCATTTTCTGTTTACAAATATAAACAATTTATTTATTTATTTTATCTAAATTACCGTTTAATAAATAGCAATAGGCTAATAGGTAATTGCGAGACTTGCGAGACTCTTGCTGCAAGACCAAGACCAAGACTGGGAGTGCAAGACCAAGACCAAGACTAGATGTACTGGCGCAAGACCAAGACCAAGACTGGCCGAGTCTCGTCTTGTTCTTGCATTTGGGCAACACTACACAAAATGCTTGTTTTGTCACCAACAGTAAGGTCACGCTTGGAAATTTATAATTTCTAAATTGGCTCAGGTCTGGTCTGGTGGGAGGCTTCGGCCGTGGCTAGTTACCACCCTACCAGCAAAGACGCACCGCCAAGCGATTAAGGCGGTGGTCTGTAACAAACGCCGTAGGTCGCGTCCGACCTGACGCTGTACGCGGCCTAAGAATGCTCACTATGGAAATGCACTATAGTGGTCTCTCTCAAACGCCTGACGCGGCGCACGAGCGCCGTGCGCCGCGTCCATCGGTCGTACGCCCCCTACGCACTGCAGTCATTTCGTTAGCGTTCCGGTGCGATGCTGTGTAGAAACCGGGTGGGTAAATTTGCTTACCCTTCCAAGTTAGTACGAAAACATCTTAGGCTGCATCATCACTTACCACCAGGTGAGATCGCAGTCAAGTACTAACTTGTATAGAATAAAAAACAACGCTGTAAGTTTGCTCCATCACCTATAGAATTATGACAGATGGCGCTACTGTCTGCTTGTATGAAAAAGGTTTACATATATCGTTCGGATGCCCATAATCCATATTCCGTCACCGATAAGAAACCACAGAATATGGGCATCTCTCATCAACGATTTACGAATACTGGCTGGAAAATAATAAAGAAATTATTTATGAAATCATTTTTATTCCTGTGAAACCTCTCATTTAATTAAGTGTGGGGAACTTAGCATCAAACAGGTACGTGGTAATTATTGCAGTACCTACAACAGTTTGTTTACTGGTGTGTATATTAATCGTCTTACGCTTAAGCATTATCTATGATATTTGGTACGTTATATACCTAACTAAAGCACTGTCTGCTCCAAGCTTTCAGTTGGATCCCGGCGGGCGGCTGGCTGGAAAACGAAATACTTTTGTAATCATTACAAGGTTCACAGAGTCGTAAGCACTAAAAATATTCCCTGCTCAGATGATGTGAAGTATACCTAACATGATCATGCTTCCCGCTTTGGGCGGTATTGTCCCGCTTTCAGGCTGTTTGTCCCGCTGTCCCCAGCGAGAGCAAAAAGTTCCGCTACAGCAAACTTGAACCTTCATATACCTACTTGTCCTTATTTAAGGAAAAGATAAGATTTTCCTTATATTTGAATATATTATATATGTGTTAAATATTTTTGTTTTGAATTTTGATGTAATAAACTTATCTATTACCTACGATAGCTGTCCCGGCAAACGTTGTTTTGCCATTTAAGGGTATGCACATTTCTTACACCTGCCGAATTTAGACAACAAAAAATAACAAATAAGCTGATATGTATATGACAACAAATGTCAAATACGTCTGTATAATCTTAGTTGTAGTTATTTGCCAACAAAAGAAATCATTTATAAAATGGCAATACGTTTGCCAGGTCAGCTACTAAAATAAGGTGAACAGTGATAAGTAGGAGTATTAACCTTCAATAGTGTTCTGTACGTCCCGGAAGCCGAGCTTGGCCTTTTCGAGCGCGTCGCCGAGCCCGCGCTTGATGAGGCCGAACTCCTGCGTGACCAGCGACAGCTTGCCCAGCAGGTAGTTCAGGTTGTCGTCCACCTCCAGCATGCGCGCCGTTATACTGCCAACCTGGGAACGAGTAGTAAATACTATAATGCCTACAGATGAAACGGATATCCGGTATCCGGCCGAATACCGGATAACTAACTACTATTCGGCCGGATAGGCATCCCGCCGAATTAAAAAAATCTGGATAAAAAATAGGTTTATAAAAAATATTTTTAAGTAATTGTTTGCTTTATTTAGTTAGAATATACTTAATTAGTTTTAATTGTAAATTTTTAATCATACCTACTGAATCTCGCGTTGGTATAGTTTTTGCGTAGTTTCTGCAAGCGCCTTCCCGCAGTTTTACTAATAAATAAAACGACTGCGTTCTAATATAATTATAAGCTAATATCAATAAGTACTTATAAACTAATGATATTAGCTTATAATTATATTATAACGCAGTCATTATAATTATTATTAGTAAAACTGCTAATATTATATTATTTATAGCCTTAAGTTTCGTTTAAGTTAGGATTGTATACTTTTTACGAGAAAATACATTTCATAAACCAGAAATGAAGGGAAGAAACGATACACCAAATGGCTAAGTTCCGCCACATGGTTGGCCGAATATCCGGTATACAGCCAAACTGCTAACCGGTTCATCTCTACTCTACCTTCTTTGAAGGCTCACTAGCGCCAAACAGCGGGTTAAATATTTTTTTTATCAAACCAGAGCCAAACGTCTTATTTCGCAAAATATTGTTTAGGTACAATTTAACCCACTATTAGTACCTACTTGATATACCTACCTACCTATAAGGCTAAATTGTGTAAGATTCTGGAAGAAATCAGCAAGTAAACCAAATATAGAAATCTCAGCTAGATTTCGCTCCCCTGCTAAAAAGTAACAATATGGAACTTACTTAGGCTTACTCTTTACTGTTATTGAGTAGGTACCTACTTAAGTGACGGATAGGTACCTATAATAAATAACATGGCGTTTTTCTCTTGCTACCATAAAAATAATATTACGAAAGACTGTTAGCTTACGTTCTTTTTCATACTGTCCAACTTGGCGGTGCTTCCATTAACGTAGCGCGCCGTCTGCTCCTGCAGATAAGTATCAGCTGTTAGTTAATTGCTAAAACGTAGGTACATGATATGGAAATTGGAATGTGTAATTTTCATAACGCTACAACGCGATAATTGGAATAGTAGGTACCTCCATTCCTACACGAAAGATATTGCATAATTTCATTAATAATCATAACTGAGTACCAATGAATGAATACCCATACCCATACCCAATACCCATTCATATTGGTAGTAAGTACTCAGTTTCACTCGGTACTTCTTTTTACGGAATATTAAGCATCAATAGTCTGATCTGCCGCTACACTACGACATCTCCGACTCGATGATAGCGCTCACGGCTCAGCGCGACCGTCTGGTTCTAATGAACCAGACGATGCCGATCTGCCGCCACACCTGTGACATCTCCGACTCGATGTTAGCGGTGAAGTTGCTTAGCGCGACCGCCTGGTTCATTACCGTGAGACCGTCGAGCGCGGTGCGGCTCGCGGTGAGCTGCTGGTACACGATGCCGATCTGCCGCCACACCTGTGACATCTCCGACTCGATGTTAGCGGTGAAGTTGCTTAGCGCGACCGCCTGGTTCATTACCGTGAGACCGTCGAGCGCGGTGCGGCTCGCGGTGAGCTGCTGGTACACGATGCCGATCTGCCGCCACACCTGCGACATCTCCGACTCGATATTAGCGGTGACGTTGCTTAGCACGACCGTCTGGTTCATTACCGTGACAACGTCGAGCGCGGTGCGGCTCGCGGTGAGCTGCTGGTACACGATGCCGATCTGCCGCCACACCTGCGATATCTCCGACTCGATATTAGCGGTGACGTTGCTTAGCACGACCGTCTGGTTCATTACTACCGTGACAACGTCGAGCGCGGTGCGGCTCGCGGTGAGCTGCTGGTACACGATGCCGATCTGCCGCCACACCTGCGATATCTCCGACTCGATATTAGCGGTGACATTGCTTAGCACGACCGCCTGGTTCATTACCGTGAGACCGTCGAGCGCGGTGCGGCTCGCGGTGAGCTGCTGGTACACGATGCCGATCTGCCGCCACACCTGCGACATCTCCGACTCGATATTAGCGGTGACATTGCTTAGCACGACCGTCTGGTTCATTACCGTGAGACCGTCGAGCGCGGTGCGGCTCGCGGTGAGCTGCTGGTACACGATGCCGATCTGCCGCCACACCTGCGACATCTCCGACTCGATATTAGCGGTGACATTGCTTAGCACGACCGTCTGGTTCATTACCGTGAGACCGTCGAGCGCGGTGCGGCTCGCGGTGAGCTGCTGGTACACGATGCCGATCTGCCGCCACACCTGCGACATCTCCGACTCGATGTTAGCGGTGAAGTTGCTTAGCACGACCGCCTGGTTCATTACCGTGAGACCGTCGAGCGCGGTGCGGCTCGCGGTGAGCTGCTGGTACACGATGCCGATCTGCCGCCACACCTGCGACATCTCCGACTCGATGTTAGCGGTGAAGTTGCTTAGCACGACCGCCTGGTTCATTACCGTGAGACCGTCGAGCGCGGTGCGGCTCGCGGTGAGCTGCTGGTACACGATGCCGATCTGCCGCCACACCTGCGACATCTCCGACTCGATGTTAGCGGTGAAGTTGCTTAGCACGACCGCCTGGTTCATTACCGTGAGACCGTCGAGCGCGGTGCGGCTCGCGGTGAGCTGCTGGTACACGATGCCGATCTGCCGCCACACCTGCGACATCTCCGACTCGATGTTAGCGGTGAAGTTGCTTAGCACGACCGCCTGGTTCATTACCGTGAGACCGTCGAGCGCGGTACGGCTCGCGGTGAGCTGCTGGTACACGATGCCGATCTGCCGCCACACCTGCGATATCTCCGACTCGATATTAGCGGTGACATTGCTTAGCACGACCGCCTGGTTCATTACCGTGAGACCGTCGAGCGCGGTGCGGCTCGCGGTGAGCTGCTGGTACACGATGCCGATCTGCCGCCACACCTGCGACATCTCCGACTCGATATTAGCGGTGACATTGCTTAGCACGACCGTCTGGTTCATTACCGTGAGACCGTCGAGCGCGGTGCGGCTCGCGGTGAGCTGCTGGTACACGATGCCGATCTGCCGCCACACCTGCGACATCTCCGACTCGATATTAGCGGTGACATTGCTTAGCACGACCGTCTGGTTCATTACCGTGAGACCGTCGAGCGCGGTGCGGCTCGCGGTGAGCTGCTGGTACACGATGCCGATCTGCCGCCACACCTGCGACATCTCCGACTCGATGTTAGCGGTGAAGTTGCTTAGCGCGACCGCCTGGTTCATTACCGTGAGACCGTCGAGCGCGGTGCGGCTCGCGGTGAGCTGCTGGTACACGATGCCGATCTGCCGCCACACCTGCGACATCTCCGACTCGATATTAGCGGTGACATTGCTTAGCACGACCGTCTGGTTCATTACCGTGAGACCGTCGAGCGCGGTGCGGCTCGCGGTGAGCTGCTGGTACACGATGCCGATCTGCCGCCACACCTGCGACATCTCCGACTCGATATTAGCGGTGACATTGCTTAGCACGACCGTCTGGTTCATTACCGTGAGACCGTCGAGCGCGGTGCGGCTCGCGGTGAGCTGCTGGTATACGATGCCGATCTGCCGCCACACCTGCGACATCTCCGACTCGATATTAGCGGTGACATTGCTTAGCACGACCGCCTGGTTCATTACCGTGAGACCGTCGAGCGCGGTGCGGCTCGCGGTGAGCTGCTGGTACACGATGCCAATCTGCCGCCACACCTGCGACATCTCCGACTCGATATTAGCGGTGACATTGCTTAGCACGACCGTCTGGTTCATTACCGTGAGACCGTCGAGCGCGGTGCGGCTCGCGGTGAGCTGCTGGTACACGATGCCGATCTGCCGCCACACCTGCGACATCTCCGACTCGATCTTAGCGGTGAGGTTGCTCAGCGCGTATGTTTGGTTTAATACTATCTCGGATTGCAGGTTGTCCAATCTGATGACAAAGAATTTTAACATTTTAAATGGGTTAACATTCCGACAATGACACATTCCCTTGACTTTTTAAGCTTGTTTGGCCTATGCCTTCAGTCTACACAACTCTTTGCAAAAGATCGTGTCACTACCGGTACCATGTCTTCACCTGTCGTTAAGCGTCTTGTTGAGTTGATTGCTCTGGACCATGATGAGCGATATTTGCTGCACGCCGTACTCGAGCCGCTTCTTCGCCGCCATCACGTTATCCGCTGTTTGCTGCATCACGTGCTCGTTCTTGGAGAGACCTTGGACCTGCGAAAGTAATTACAATATTTATGGTGATATAGTGGATCACCATTCACTATATCACCTCCTGACCCTTCATCCTGTAAGATTTATTTGCAGCAGGCAACACAAGAGGCTGATGCGACAGCCGTAGTTATATGGGAACTATAAGGCGCAAGATCGTCAGCATTTTCATTGGAGGCATACACAATGCAACACATTACAACATATTATAATAACACTACCTACCAAAATGTATCGAAAAGAGTACGTCGGTAAACTTGCTATCGATCATCCCGCGTCACAATCAATTAGCACAATACAGGATCAAAGAAGACCTATAATAGACCCTTAGGTCAATTGTAACTGCCAACCTCGCTCCGCAGACTGTTGTAGCTGGTCTGTATGTCGTTGTAGGCGCGCTCGCTCATCGTGTTGCCCTGCGTAAGGCTCTGCTGGATGTCCTCGTTCGAGGCCACCAGCCGGTCACCCATCTCCCGCGGCTTCAGGTTTATTGTAACTATGTACTGACCTCGCTCCGCAGACTGTTGTAGCTGGTCTGTATGTCGTTGTAGGCGCGCTCGCTCATCGTGTTGCCCTGCGTGAGGCTGCTGGATGTCCTCGTTCGTGGCCACCAGCCGGTCACCCATCTCCCGCGGCTTCAGGTCTATTGTAACTACCGACCTCGCTCCGCAGACTGTTGTAGCTGGTCTGTATGTCGTTGTAGGCGCGCTCGCTCATCGTGTTGCCCTGCGTGAGGCTGCTGGATGTCCTCGTTCGTGGCCACCAGCCGGTCACCCATCTCCCGCGGCTTCAGGTCTATTGTAACTACCGACCTCGCTCCGCAGACTGTTGTAGCTGGTCTGTATGTCGTTGTAGGCGCGCTCGCTCATCGTGTTGCCCTGCGTGAGGCTGCTGGATGTCCTCGTTCGTGGCCACCAGCCGGTCACCCATCTCCCGCGGCTTCAGGTCTATTGTAACTACCGACCTCGCTCCGCAGACTGTTGTAGCTGGTCTGTATGTCGTTGTAGGCGCGCTCGCTCATCGTGTTGCCCTGCGTGAGGCTGCTGGATGTCCTCGTTCGTGGCCACCAGCCGGTCACCCATCTCCCGCGGCTTCAGGTCTATTGTAACTACCGACCTCGCTCCGCAGACTGTTGTAGCTGGTCTGTATGTCGTTGTAGGCGCGCTCGCTCATCGTGTTGCCCTGTGTGAGGCTCTGCTGGATATCCTCGTTCGTGGCCACCAGCCGGTCACCCATCTCCCGCAGTTTAAGATTTATTTTGGTGACAGCTACAAACAAATTGTAATTTTGAGATCTACCCATAAGTACCACTTATTACTCGAATACAGAATAAGAACAAGGCGCGAAACAAGGAAGTTTGTAGTTCAACTAACAGAGCTACTTACACTTCGGGATAAAGAAGTTGGTACCGCGCGATCTTCAGCTGACCGACAAAGATCATCGTACTACCATCACACAATTATAGGTACTCATCATGATGACTATGTTCAAATACGTAAATAGTGATAAAACTAGCGGACAAAGTAAGTACGGATACAATTTTATTTGGGAAATATCTGATGTCAAATGAATGTAGGTAGGTATAGCTTATGCTCCCCACGTCGAGCAACGGTGACTGCTATTCTGACAGTAGCCAGATACGACATACCCCTTTCCTGATTCCCAGTGAGGTTGTCCTCGACATCGCGCAGCGCTTCGAGCGTGTGGTTAGCGCTGCGCTGCAGGTCCGCCAGGCGCGGCAGGTCCTTCCACATGCTCTCCGCGTCCGACAGCAGCTGCTGGATCTTGTGTACGCTCTTCTCTTGACGCTCCATCACTGTTTTACAAATCATTTAAAATTGAAGGAATCCAAGCACTTTGGAAGATAATTGGTGATATTCAGAGCAGTTTTATTCGGTTAGGTCCTCCGTCCTATCCTACGTCTATTTCAGCAGCAATAAAGAGTACCTACGAAGGCGTTTTGTAATCTTAGACGAAATCTCGTATAACCTTATTTATGCAATTTTAAAAGAACCGTTGCACACCTATAATAGTGGCTGAGTTAATCCCGAAATATTTCAAGATTGATTTGGCAGGCACTGTAAACAATAATTTGTTCAAGCCATCAATCATAAAATGATTAAGGTACAAAGAAAATTATTATTAATCGATTCTAAGTTAACTCTACGATGCCTATATTTTGTGAAAAAAAAAATATGGTCATTCGAGCCGGACTTTATTAGGCAAACGTAGGTATCACTATAAATTAATCAATCCATTAAGTAATCACGATTCACGTGCATAATCACGAGGAAGTAACGGGACTATCCTGTTGGGAACAGCTGGCTATAAACTATTATATGGCGCAGTATATTCATTCCAACAGCCGCGTAAAGTTCAAGCCGATATCGTGACTTATCGCTTAGAGCTGATTAGAGTCATAACTTATACAACTGAGAACAAGAACCCGTTACAAAAGAGCCTAGAGGCAAGGCAAGGTATCAGAAGTATCATTTAGTTTATACCTAGGCTTTAGGTTATAGTTGCTCCAATTCGTCCTTTACATACTTACTCATAATTAGGAAAAGAGTAGGCTGTAGGTGAAGGACGAATGGGACTGGCAAAGTTTACATCAATTGAAGCATTCACAGACAGCGCACTTCCTGAAGCAATGCTATTTACGGTTCCGGATAGGTTGGGCAGAGAGCGCAGAAAAATAAAAAGTTGAGTGCTCGCAATGGCACTCAAAAAAACAGCAATGTGGAACCATTATCAAACGAGTCTTCATTTAATTATTAATATTGAGTTACCGCCTGATAGGACTTCGCTAACCTACTCGTACCTTCAGTCATTTTGCTGTGCCATGCCTCATCAGCGAGCGCGACTTCGCTGAGTGGCACGAAGTCTGTCTGCACTCTGGTGGCGTTTCCATTGAACTCATTCAGCTTCATGTCGTACTTGTTGAGGAGTTTCTCCGCCTCGGAGATGTGCCTCTCGAAGGGGTTCATCTCTAACGCTACGTCGAGGCACATGTTTCTTAATGCATCCTGAAATAACACACGCGATGCATCTTATTCGGTTAAATGTGAACGTCAGCTAATTTTAAACTGGAACATACCTAGATGTTTTACCTCGAGTGTTGTTTGGGAGAACGACATAATATTATGAATTCGAATAATAAAAAATATCGATTTTCACAAGGTTGGATTTTTAATAATTATTTCAGTTTCTCCAAGTAATTATTCTGGCATCCATGGCTACATATACCTACCTATCTCCTATCTACAATATTTTCATTTACATCTACATTCTACATTGTGGTAAAATAGAACTGTATGTAATCGTCTTGTATATTACCTATTTGAATTTTGAAAGCATTGTAATGTAAGAAGTGCTAGTCACTAGCTACCTATATTTCTGTCCGTTGTCGTATTTTGGAAAGTAATGCAAACCGTAAGTGTGCCCTATGAAAAATTTCTTCTCGCTGTTTCTTTTTTGGGAGAACCAATAGCAAGCTGAAGTGTTAGTGAGCAGATCACGCGTGTCGTAGGGGCGATGGCCGGTTGAGCCGAAAAGTCCTGTAGTGGAGACCGCGTACAAGCAAGCGTAGCGTGGGGCGCCCTCCAGCTCGTTGGACCGACGACATAAACGGGTAGCGGGAAGCGGCTGGACGAGGAAGGCTAAGGACAGGGTGTGGTCGCGTTCGCTTGGGAAGCCCTTTGTTCATCAGTGGAGGTCCGCAGGCTGATATGATGATGATGATGATGATGTTTATTTTTTAAATTCCCGAAATTATTAATGTGATAAATGAAATAGGGCACCTTACCTTGCTTAAGCTGTTCTTTAAAGCTTCCACTTCCTTCTTAATAGAATCTAATTTCGCATCAGTGGCGTCTAACCGAGAACTCAGCGGATCTCCAATGGCGTTGAGACTATTGTCCATCTCTGGGACCGCGGGAGGTTTTAAGTTGGTGGTTACAATCGCTGTTAGGGATTGTAGAGACTTCCTTATCTCATCCAATGCTTCGTTTGTCTTCTTTTGTGTTACCTTTTCTCTTTCTTCCTTCTGTCACAGATTGTAATAGTTAGTTGAGTAAAAGTATGAGTTACTAAGTAAGTAAGTCAGGTCCTAAGTGCTTACTTATAGTATTTATTTATAGATTTTGATCCTGTTTCTTAATTGAAGCTTTTTGTCTGATTCTGCCACAGATTACTATTTCCGTAATCTGTGGATTCTGCTCTATCTTAACAAAATCACCAGATTGTTCTTTTACAGAATTGAAGAAATTTACTAAAAATTGTATGTCTAATTCATTCTAAACGAATTCTAGCGTACGAATATTATAGCATGCATACCTGTAAGAAAATATTCTCCACATTATACAATCTGTCGTCTAGTCGCGATATCGTGCCTTTCAAGGATTCGAGATTCCTGTGCTTTTTCTCCAGTCCTAATAACATCTTCTTTAGTTGCTCCCCAAGTGCCTTCTCTCTGTACTCATGTCGCTCCAGCTTGTCTTCTGATATTCGGAACATGTGGACCAGGGACATCATCGCGCTTCGCATATCTTCGTTTCTAAAATTAAAGAGAATTAGAGAATGTAGAGCGGTGGGCCGTAGATACTTTCGGAAAGACCGCATTTTGTTCGTCTAATGACTGTCTACTACTACTAACATCATTTTTGAGAGCAAAAGCTGGACATATTTTTCTTTAGCACCTAGTACAATAATTAAGATATCCTATCAGTTCATCGTGCTAAATAGAAACTATAGTTAATCAAATGTTTAAAAATAAGTAGTTAGCTGTTGCACAATCTTGTCAAAATAAAGATAAATTTCATCGAAAGAAAGAATGAGGTGGGTAACTTAAAGTAGTTTCCAAAATAGCCTAGTTTGCTCCTGAGCTTAGGTAGGTATAATTCTCGTAGATCACATTACGTTAGGTATCAATAGCTTGCATCTTATTATCACTTATCTCTAATACAAATTACAATTGCGTAAGCATACTTGTAGAATGGATCTTGATTAAAAGCTGGAGTTACCTCGTGGTATCTTAAGATCATTAGCAAGAAACTGCAGGAAAGCTGCAGAGATTTGACGACAATGAATTACATACTGCTGACTGCTGTTGTGGTTGCTCATTATTTTCAACCAACTTCAAAAAAGGAGGAGGTTCTCAATTCGACTGTATATTTTTCTTTATGTTTGTTACCTCATAAGTTTTGACTGGGTGAATCGATTTCGATGATTTTTTTTTATTAGAAAGCTGACGCTTCCCGTGCGGCCCCTTTTCGATTTAGATTCTGGGGGGCTATTCACGTTACGTGTCGGCTACATTTCGTGATGTGATATGTTTAAAAAGGTGATTCTATTTCCGTACTTATGCAGACGATATTGAATTCAAAACATTTTTTGCGGACACTGAAAAATTAATTTTAATTCAATTAGCATAGAGCGTAAAATTGAATGTAGTTCAAAACGCCATATTGGTCGACTCGGTCGGTCGGAAATTACTTAAGCGCCTCTAAGTTGAGCATTGTATTTCCTATGATGAAATACATTCAATTTTACACTCTAAGCCAATTACTGTAAAGTTCATTTTTCAGTGTTAATATTTTTTTCTTTTTCTTTTATCGAATCACTGAGTATGTGAAAACGTTACGAGAATGCCATAGCAGATAACGAACACGAGAAAACCATATAGGTAAGTCTTAAATTTTTAATTGGAAAGGATGTACCTATTCAACAGTAGTTTGATGAGAGTTGAAGTCGGTTTTTTGTTAATTAATTAAGTGCCATACCAAGCTACCCGAGCCTTTAGTTTCATGACGATAGAGAGGATACACAAAGAGCTCGCATGTAAATCTGTACAAGTAAATGTTTATTTACTTAAACGGGCCGCACTCAGCCAACATTATGAATGGTGGAATTGAATGATATAATGGACTGCAGCATTGTGACAGCTCGAGTAGAATCTGTAATGTATTGTATTCTTGCGGGATTGTACAGCATTTGCTATTGTAGCGAGCCTGATGAATGGAAGCGGAGAGCAATTAAAAAATCCATATTGCGTACACATTTTAATATCTAGTATTGTCCTAAGCATAGGCATTTACGTTTTAGCTTAGAGTTAAGGACATCACTGAATACGAAAATTTAGATAATAATAAAGTCAAAATATCTTTGTTTCACATAGGCCTAACTAACGCGCTCTTACAGGTGTATAAAAGGTCTATTAAATACGATGTTTTTGATATAGGTAGGTATAATGTAAATATTATACCTACCTATATCAAAAACATCTACTGATACTACTAGTTGAATTAAAACTAACTTTACGAGAGTTCTAACAAGTAAGTATGTATATTTTATTTATAAGGTACCTATGTGAAAAAAGTCAACAGAGGACACGGCAGTGCCAAAACACGAAAAAGAGAACACTATTCAATTTCTATGCTTCACTTACAAATATAACTGCTTTTGTACGCTTCTGTACATTTACTGTTGCTGGGTTGGTTGGGTTTTCAAGGAAAACTCTTCTTCTTCTTTTCTTCTTTATTTTGTACCGCTACCGCTTGCCGCTTGGAACTGTGCCGGCTTACAATTCAACCCGATATTTATTCAAATTTGGCCGAAAAAATGTAGGCCTTCTGATTGGTGAAATTTTCCTATTGATTCGTGCACCAATCAGAGCGCATTATTTTAGACCAATCACAATTCGGTAATAATAATAGGTATTATTACTTAATCAGGTATCTTTACTATTATGAGCTATACCGTAGAGAAAGCCGCGGCAGGTGTCTTTACTACTATGGGCTGTACCGTAGGGAAAGCCGCGGCCTATTTCCCTACAGCTGGTTTCCTATTTAATCTTTATTTACTTATGAGATAATACTTATGTTATTTAAAACTATAAACAATTGCTAAAATTGCTAAAACTATACATACATAAAACAAGAAATGAAATTAATTAAGCTATATCGTCCCGCACATCTCTCCCGCCGTGCGACTATGTCGCATCACTTGTCGGTGCGGGCGCATTGTCTGTAGACAGGGGCAGGATCACCAGCTTCCTCACCGGCCGTCGCAGCACTCCTCCCTTGGTCTGGATGTCCACTGTTCGCACGACGTCGTCTGGTCCCGGGTACGTGGCGATGACTTTTCCTCGGATCCACACGTTGCGCGGTAGGTTGGCGTCGACCACTTGCACGAGGTCGCCGGTCTGGATCGCTGGTCCTCGTCCGTGCGGCTCCCGCCGGTGTTGGAGCTCCGGTAAGTATTCCTTCACCCAGCGCGTCCAGAATATGTCAGCCAACCTCTGCGCGGCTCGCCACGTCGATCTGGAGGCAGCGTCCCGCTCGTCGAATGTACCTGGCAGTGGTACACGTCCCGGGCCACCCAACAGAAAGTGGTTCGGCGTCAGTGCTTCAGGATCCTCGGGGCTGACTGAGACGTGTGTCAGCGGCCTGCTGTTCACTGTATATTCCACCTCAGCCAGTAGGGTGGAGAGGACTTCTTCTGTAGGATGCCGTTCATGTAGCGTGGCTGCGAGTGCTGTCTTCACGGAGCGTACCATTCTTTCCCAAGCTCCGCCCATGAATGGAGCTCCTGGTGGTATATATCGCCAGGAGATCGTCTTCTTCGCTGCTTCTTCTGCTGTTGCGCTGTCCATCGCCTGCCGAAGTTCCTTGTCAGCTGCTCTCAGGTTGGTGCCGTTATCTGACCAGATTTCCGTCGGGAAACCCCGGCGAGCCATCATTCTCCTCAGCGCCATCACCGCCGAATCAGCACTGAGTGAGCCAGCAATCTCCAGGTGTATGGCTCTCGTGGTGAGACATGTGAAGATGGCTACGTATCTTTTCTGTCGCGTTCGGCCGACGGTCACTGAAAGAGGTCCGAAGTAGTCGACGCCAGTGAAGGTGAAAGGTCGCTTGTGATGAGCTAAGCGACACTCCGGCAGGTCCCCGGTTCTGGGGTATGGTGGTTTCTGCGTCTTCATTCTGCAGAACAGGCATCTTCTTATGATCATTCTTGTGACTGGACGCACCCGTAGCACCCAGTACAGTTGTCTGCACTCGTTGACTGTAGCTTCGACTCCGGCGTGATGCAGCTGATGATGCATAGCCTTCACCCAGAGCTTGACTGTTGGATGATCACCGTCGAGTACCATGGGGCTCTTGAAGTTTTCTGTTACATCTCGTGTTGCTTGAATCCGGCTTCTTAGCCTGATTGCATCGTTGACATATTCGACACTCAGCTGGTACAAACGGCTCTCCTTGTTGAGTGTCTTGCTGTTTCTTAAGTCTTGTATTTCTTCTGTGAAGGAATCTTCTTGGGATGCACGCATCAGAAGCTCTTCCGCTCTTCTGAGCTGTTCAGCAGTGACTGGGAGAAACTTTCTAATAGACGACGTCGTTTTCCTGACTGTTTGTTGTTGCTTCGTCGCCGGCTTGTTCGTTTTCTTCCAGCTTGGATCCTTTTCTGTGTTCTTTCGCGTCCTTTTGTAATTGACGCTTTCCTTCTTGGCTCTACAGAGTTGGATGAATTGTAGAACCCGAGCTGTGGCGTATCGGAGTCTGTCCCAATTCGAGAAACGAGATGCTTCAGGTAGGGCTTCTGCGAGTTTCTGTTTCCTATCGTCGGCGATGTGATTCACTTTCTCTTCGCCCGAAGGTTCTTCTTTTTCTGTTGCAGTGACTTCGACGGGCCAATGTTCTTCTGCTTGGTAGAGGAAGTCAGGTCCCTTGTACCAGCGATGATCTTTATTAAAGGACGTTGGGACGTCTCGTGTGGCGTCGTCCGCTACGTTCAGCTTCGTCGGAACCCAACGCCACTCGGTGACTGTGGAGGCCTCTTCGATTGCAGCCAGGCGATGGGCTACGTATGGCTTGTATGAGCGTGATCCGGTTCTTATCCAGCTCAGCACGGTCTTGCTGTCTGACCAGAACACTTTGCTGTCCGGTTTTCTTTCGTGCTCTTCTACAACTGTATCGGCGAGCCTAGTTCCCATGACCGCCGCTTGTAGCTCTAGCCTTGGGATGGATGTCAGCTTCAACGGCGCAACCTTCGCTTTGGCCATGACGAGAGATAGGTTGACTTCGCCATTTGGTGCCACTGTCCTCCAGAAGACAACTGCTGAATAGGCTGCTTCGCTCGCGTCGGTGAAGACGTGTAACTGTGTCGAAGTGGCATCGCTGTATTGGAGATATCTTCTCGGGATTGTCACGTTGCTGAGATTCTTCAGGTGAACAATCCAATCTTGCCATTGTTCTGCCAGGTCTTCATCCAGCTCGTCGTCCCATGCTGTTCCTCTTCGCCATACCTCTTGCAGCAGCTGTTTCGCCCTTATTGTGACAGGCGATGCGAAACCGAGAGGGTCAAACAGCGACATGACCACTCTTAGCGCTTCTCTTTTCGTAGGCGTCTTCCCATTGATGAGCGTTGGTGCGACGCGTGCCAGGTTGAGGTTGAAGGTGAGCTCGTCCGTGTTGAGTTTCCAGATAACGCCCAGTACTCGTTCTGTCTTCTCTTCTGGCTTGTAGAGTTCCATATCTTCTGACTGTTGACTTTCACCCAATGCTTCTAATAAATGTGGTGAGTTCGACTTCCACTGTTTCAGTTCAAAGCTGGCCTTTGAGTGCACTTCACGCACTGACTTCGTGATGCGCACTGCGTCTTCGAGGCTTCTGAAGCTGTCCAAGTAGTCGTCAACGTAGTGCTTCTGTATGATGGCAGCTGCAGCCTCAGGGTGGGTATCTTCAAACTGTTTGGCGTTCAAGTTCTTGATGTAGATTGCTGTAGATGGAGAACTTGATGCACCGAATATCAACGAAGTCATCCTATATTCTTCAGGTGGTTGGTCGTCTCGTCGTTCTCCGCGCCACAGGTAGCGGAGTGCATCTCTGTCTTCGGCTCGCAGCTTGACTTGCATGAACATCTCCTTGATATCTGCTGTGACTGCTATCTTGTGTTGCCGGAACCGCATGACGACGCCAGGTAGTGACTGTAGAAGATCAGGTCCTTTGAGTAGCATATCGTTGAGAGCTACTCCCTTCGTCTTCGCTGCTGCATCATGTACCACACGGAGCTTCTCAGGCTTCATTGGGTTAACCACCGCGAAATGTGGCAAGTACCACGTCTTGCCTGCAGTCTTCTGTTTCGGAGCGGGTTCAGCGTATCCTTTCGAAACGAGAGCTTCCATTTGATCTGTGTACTTCTGTTTTAACTTGGGGTCTCGATCGATCTTCTTTTCAATGTTGAAGAGTCGCTTCAGTGAGTTGTCGTAGTTGTCAGGGAACGTGACATCTTCTTTGCGCCAGAGAAGTCCTGTTTCATATCTTCCTTCTTCTGTTCTTGTAGTGGTCTTCTCCAGGATACGAAGTGCCCGTTCTTCTGGATCTGTCTTCGGTTTCTTAGGCTGTATGCAGAGCGCGTCCACCTCGAAATATTGCTTGACGAGGCTGTCCAGGTTATCTTCTGTTTCTTCTGTGACGTGTGATACGAAGTCGATGCTGCGACCGATGGCACGAGTCTGGCTGCCATGTAGCACCCACCCCAGCGGTGTGAAAGAGGCCACTGGTTGGTTGTTGTCTCCTCTTCTCACTTCTGTTGTCAGCAGAAGATGCCAATTGTCTTGACCAATCAGCACTCGTGGCTTTACGTTTGCATATACGAGGTAGTCGCGGATGTCTGCCAGGTGTTTGCAGCCATCTACCAACTCTCTTGAAACCCGTTGTGACGCCACTTGAAGGTTCTTTACTGTACGTGCTTGTACACGCTCTTCATGATCGTTGAGACCTCTTAACTTGATGTTCACTCTTCTTGAAGCTGACTCCGATGTCTTAAGGTCGTTGATGGCTTCTATCTTCAAAGGATCGACGGGTCCTGTTGCTCCGATGCACTCGGCTACGCTGTTGTCGATCAATGTCACTGTTGACCCGTCGTCCATCAAAGCGAAAGTGTTGAACGTTCCCTTGGGCCCCTCAACTTGAACTGGAATAATCTTCAGGTACGATTGTTTCTTCTTAATAGTCCACGCGTGGTTGATTACTTCTGTAGCTTTCGTGTCTTCTTTCTTCTCCGGAGCCTTGGTGTAGTGCAGCATCTTGTGGTGAAAGTATTTGCAGCTGTTGACACCGCACGCCTTAGCCCGGCAGCTATGGGCTCTGTTTCTGTATCGAAGACATCGGAAGCATAGGCGCTTGGACTTGGCTATGTCCCATCTTCCATTCGCATCCGAGTTCTTGAACTGTTCACACTCCGTAGAAGTATGCTCTTCGTCGCATATGGGGCACTTGGGTGTGTACGTCTTCTCTGTAACGTTGTGTATCTTCTGTGGTCTCTTCTGTTGAGTGGCTGATGTAGGTGGCGCCACCTGTTCCGGCAGCGCGTATGGCCCGCATAGCTCCGCTTCTCTCTTGAGGAACTTTTCCATTTTCAGCAGGTCTGGATCCTCCTTTGGCTGTGCTGCGGCGAAGTCGTAGTATCTGTAGCGCAGCGTAGGCGTGAGCTTGTCCACCACCGTCTTCGAAACCTCCGGGTTATACATGTAGTTCACGCAGCTCAGAGTCTTCAGTGTTGCCACCACATTGGAGACCTTCGTCGAAAAAATGCAAATGTCGCGCGGTGACTCGGTGAGACGTGGCAATCCGCGGAGCGCTTCCATTTCCATCATTGCTATTGACTCCGGTCTTCCAAATCTTGACTCCAGGGTTTTCATGACTTCTGTTGGGTGCGCGCTGGTGATGAGAAGCCCCTCCACAGCTTCTTTTGCTCTGCCCTTCAGGTTTCTTCGTAGACGGTTCGTATTTTCCACTGTGGTGAACATACTTTCTGTTTCGTAGTATGCGGCACGGAACGGTAGCCACTCTTGATGTGACCCTCCAAATATTGGCAGCTCTATGAACTTGGGGCGCTGTGCTGCCTTGACGGCGCGCGTAATTGCCTCGGCTAATTCTGCTAAGCCGGGCTGTGCTCCCGCCGGTGACTGAAGTGTTGCTTCCTGTTGCTTCTGTTGTCCCGCCTTGTTGACCACCGGCTCTTCTATTGGGTAGTGCGGTGCGTCGGTGATCGCTAGCACGGGGCGTGGGTGTTGACTCTCCAACCAGTTGTCCACCCGTTCAGTCACTTCGGCTTCGGGTTCGATGTAGGCACCATCGTCTTCTAATTCATCTTCTGTATCGTCTGCCTCCATCGCGGCGAGACGGGCGGCAGCTAATTCGATCTGCAGTCGTAGCATCTCTTCTCTGGCCTTAGCTATCTTGAGAGCCTTGGCCTTGCTGTGTGTCGATCCACCCCCCCTCTTGCTAGGGGGGCGGGGCACCTGTACTTGCTTCGACTCTTCTGTGTTGACTGTTTTCTTCCTCCTTACTGTAGACGTGTCTGCATCTCGAGTACGCCCCTGTACTGTAACGGGAGCCTCCCTGGCGGCGGGGGGTTCCATCTGTGTCGCGGCGGCTGGCAGCGTCGGCGCGACGGCGGGCGTAGTTGAGCGTGCGACGGTGGCGGCGACGGAAGAGGCGCCAGCAGTGGTGACGGAAGCGGCGCCGGCAGTGGCGGCCGCAGACCTCTTCACTGTCGCGGAGGATGGCGCTGTAGAGCGCACCGACGTCGCGGAGGTACCCGTGGTCGTCGTGCGTTCCGTGGTGTCGGTGGTGACAGTTCCCGTGGCTGTCGACGCGGACGCGGTAGCGGTTTCCGCGCTGGTTTCAGTCGCGGCGGTGGTAGCGGTACCTTCTGACGTGGACGGAGTTTCTTCCGACGATGCTTTACGGCTCTTGAGTTCCTGCCGTGTTACTGGCATTCTTGCTGACTCGACGAATTTTCTTCAGAATTTTCCCGATTTTCCAACGGATCCGGCTCGAAGGACCATTCAATGTACGCTTCTGTACATTTACTGTTGCTGGGTTGGTTGGGTTTTCAAGGAAAACTCTTCTTCTTCTTTTCTTCTTTATTTTGTACCGCTACCGCTTGCCGCTTGGAACTGTGCCGGCTTACAATTCAACCCGATATTTATTCAAATTTGGCCGAAAAAATGTAGGCCTTCTGATTGGTGAAATTTTCCTATTGATTCGTGCACCAATCAGAGCGCATTATTTTAGACCAATCACAATTCGGTAATAATAATAGGTATTATTACTTAATCAGGTATCTTTACTATTATGAGCTATACCGTAGAGAAAGCCGCGGCAGGTGTCTTTACTACTATGGGCTGTACCGTAGGGAAAGCCGCGGCCTATTTCCCTACAGCTGGTTTCCTATTTAATCTTTATTTACTTATGAGATAATACTTATGTTATTTAAAACTATAAACAATTGCTAAAATTGCTAAAACTATACATACATAAAACAAGAAATGAAATTAATTAAGCTATATCGTCCCGCACAGCTTTTGAGTTCTGTTTTCACTTTTCGAATCAGAAACAGCGCAGCGTAACATTACTATATATAGATAGCTGCTTGTGCTGATTCACTGATTGATTGACTGACTCATTGACCACCTCTCCTGAACAATTTTGTATGAAAAATTTTTTTTTCATTGATAGGGTCGTATAGAAGAAAAAAATTCATTCGGAGGAAAAATACGGAGAGAGCTGATGATTGAGGATTTCGGAGACGGGTGAAGAGCACGGCCAGGGTATCGAAGATAGGTTGGGGGTGCTCGACCAAATGTCATTTGAAACGTCATCCAATTGGCAGTGAGCTGAAAAAAATTTCAAAATGGCGGATTCAAAATGGCCGCCATACGAATTTCGTCAATATCTCGGAAAGTATAAAAGATGGAGGAACGGTTTCTTGAGAAGAAGTGATCAGGACCCGAAGGTCTATTGGATGGATAGAAAAAAAAATACAAAATAGCGGAATTTATTTTTTCATAGAAAATGTATGGGAAATTTTGAAGGGGGTTTTTATGGGCGGGAAGACAGACCGCGGGCCACATGTGGCCCGCGCCTCCAAGCGCCCTACTAGTTACAATATATATAGCTACTCGTGCTGATTGGCCACTGACTGACTGGCTGACTCATTGATCACCTCTCCTGAACAATTTTGTATGAAAAAATTTTTTTCCACGGATGGGGTCGTATAGAAGAAAAAAATTCATTCGGAACAAAAATACGGAGAGAGCTGATGATTGAGGATTTCAGAGACGGGTGAAGAGCACGGCCAGGGTATCGAAGATAGGTGGGGGGTGCTCGACCAAATGTCATTTGAAACGTCATCCAATTGGCAGTGAGCTGAAAAAAAAATTCAAAATGGCGGATTCAAAATGGCCGCCATTAGAATTTCGTCGATATCTCGGAAAGTATAAAAGATGGAAGAACGGTTTCTTGACAAGAGGTGATCAGGACTCAAAGTTCTACACGATGGATAGAAAAAAAAATTAAAATGGCGGAATATATTTTTTTCCATAGAAAATGTAAGGGGAATTTTAAAGTGATTTTTTTTATAGGCGGGAAGACAGCACGCGGGCCACATGTGGCCCGCGCCCCCACGCACCCTACTAGTATACCCTATACCTAGTCCCTAGTAACTTGCTGTCTCCATGCATTTATTTGTACCTAGTAGGTAAGTAGGTACCTAGGTAGGTACCATGCATGATATTTGTACCTAGTAGGTAAGTAGGTACAATAGGTACTTCAAGTCGTGCTAATTCAAGAAGATAAGAAAATTGTGTAATATACTTGTATATCTCGTGTGCCCAATGCCCATAATATATTATTACACAACGGCCCTTTAGTTTTGAAGTTGAACTTTATTCAAGTACGCAGGTACCTAAACCGCCTATTTTAAGTAGCTGCAGTTTATGACAGAGAAAGGTGTTTTTACGCAACACATTTTGACCTACGATTGGTACGAATTGCAATGCAAGTACGAAGATATTTTTGGAACGAAGTTCCTTATTGTGCGTTGCGAAAGGGGGGCTAGACGGAAAAAATTAAGACGAAAAGTTGTAACGACACTTTTTTCTATATAGTAAGTTGTACTATTGTAAGTTGTGCGTGTTTCTGTCTGTCTCTCTCTAAGCCAGGTATACTTCGTTCCATCCGGGTGTCCCTAGACACATCTCAAGTTTTTTTTTACTTAGCAGGTAAGTAGGTACTTGCTATACAAGTTAGTTGTAGATACTTGACTGCAATTTTTTGAGCGTTCTAACTAAGAAGCCCTAGGGCTTGGTTGCTACGCAGCTTCGGTGGATGCAATCGCGTCTTTGCCAATAGGATGATCTAGGTGAAAGTTGCCTTTTTTTGAAAGATCTCACCACAAGATGTGTATGTCGGAACTCGGAATTATGACACAAAGTACCTACCTACCTATAAGTTTGGTAGGTATATAGTTTCGTACATTGATTTAAGATTAATATGAGCCAATGGTTTCTTTCTTTCTTCCTGGCCTTTTCCCACGTTATGTGGGGTCGGCACAACATGTCTTCTCCTTCCATTCGCTCCTATCAGCCGTCAACTAGCAATCCACTCCTGTCACACGCATATCTTCTTTCACGCAATCCATCCATCTCTTCTTCGGTCTTCCTCGACTTTTTCGTCCCTGCAAATGCATACTCATCGTTCTTTTAGTGACATGACTTTCATCCCTCCGCATAACATGTCCATACCACGCTAATCTTTTATTCCTCATCTTTTCTGTTATTAGCGCAACTTTCAAACTTCCCCTTATGTAGGTACTCGTTCCTTATCCTATCTATTCTCGTCACACCACACATCCATCTCAACATTCGCATTTCGGTCGCATGCACTCTTCTTTCATCTGTCCCTGTTACCGCCCAACACTCTGATCCATACAACACGACAGGTCTGACGACCGTCTTATAAATTTTCCCCTTAACTGTAAGGGGCATTTCTGGATCGCATATGACACCTGAGACCTGTCGCCATTTCATCCATCCCGCATTCATTCTATTGTTTACATCTCGGTTGATATTGCCATCGCTTTGGAAAAGCGAACTTAGGTAGGTACCGAAAATCGGAACAGACAGGTAGGGCTTCACCATCTAATGAAATTTTGGAGTAGCTGGAGGTACCGCCAAAATCACAAAATAGATGTTCGGTCTTAGTTCGGCTGATCCTTAAACCAACGTTCTCTAATTTCTCCTGCCATAACTCTAGTCTGTTCTGGACCTCGGACGCTTCTTCTTACTAAAGATTACTCAGGAACTTCTACGCATGTCGCTTTTTCGGTTCAAACCTTTATTTCGAATTCAGGACGTAGTCAAGAGTAAGTGTGCATATTTTTTGATGACAACTTAGTATACCTGTAACCTGACTCCCAATAGACCTACACTTACGTGACATTCCTTGCGTGTGTGATCGGAGACGCCACCAGCACGGCCGCGACCACCCACCATAGCCTCTGTGGACAAAACATTATGACCATTGAGCATACGTCGCTGAATACTGATCAATGTGATTTATATATCCGGCTAAAATATACTCTTTACCATAATGCCTATGAGGTATCGTTGTACATAGGCCTTTCAAAATTTTGTGGGTGGGAGAACTCAGTTTCTCTGGATTTGTTTTTGTCAAGAGTCAAGTTAAATTATGATGTTGTTGTTGGCCTGTTTACAATTATAGGCTGTCACGTTATCCCCATTAATTTTAATTAGCCTACATATATTCCTCTCACTGGCATTTTAGACGAAGTAGGTACCTACCTAATGAAAAACTAGTAAGAACGTTGTTTTACAATTAATAGAGCAACCTGATACAAGATGTAAAACAACTTCTTTCTTTGATGATGCATAGGTAATTATGTCTATAAAAGAACAAAGATTCTAGTAATGGTCTAGCAGGTAGGTATTTTAAGAAAAGATTAGGCCGAATATCACGGATCACCTAGGTACTAGAATGAAGTTTTAAGAGAAGGAAGATAACAAGGCTGTCTAGTCTTAGTTTTGCTGCACCTTCGTTTTCGGATGCCATTTGTTTGAAGTCAATTTTTTTTTCTACTTTACATTTATCAACTTGGTTAATTAACCGACTTCGGACATATTATTATTTATTATTTTTTTTTACTCTATACAAGTTAGTAGGTACTTGACTGCGATCTCATCTGATGGTAAGTGATGATGCAGCCTAAGATCTTATCGTACTAACTTGGAAGGGTAAGTAAATTTACCCCAACGGTTTCTACAAGTATCACACCGGAACGCTAAATCGCTTAGTGCGTCATTGCTGGTAGGGTGGTAACTAGCCACGGCCAAAGCCTCCCACCAGACCAGACCTGAGCCAAATTAGAAATTATAAAATTCCACAGTGGCCCGTGGCGGGAATTGAACCCGCGACCTCCCACTCGAATCTGAGCGCGCCGCCACTGCGCCATGGAGGTCGTCCAGAGATTATAATTATAACTAGGTACATTATAGTCAATAATCTAGTTTACCAAGATATTTTCTAAAGCTCTAAGTCTAACGGGAGCTTGGGAAATAACTGGAAGACAAATTACACCAACCTTCATTATGGTAATCGCGTTCTACGTATTGATTGGCACTTGGCAGACTCATCGTCATTGCATATTTCAGATCGAAGTATTAAAAACACGTCTGGCAAGATTTGTTTGCTGGACCTACAAAATATCTACACATTTACCTACTACTTACAACTGTTGTCTAGACGGAAACAAATCCGAGATGTCTTATTAGGTTTAAATTCCAGCTTGTAAGTATTGACATGTTTCTCTAAACTTTAAAAGACAGCTACATATAACTATAAGTAACTACACCAACATATTTATCTTCAGGAAATAATATCAGCGTTTTTGGAATTTAAACCATACCTCTAAAGGTAGGCACTTACTACTTAATTGTTAAACGAACCTACTCATTTAACTGCAACGAACTGCAAGTATGCAAACAGCGCAAAATGCATTTTTGCATTAGGTATTCAAAGACGCAGTAAGTAGGTAGGTAAATCGCACGATGCACCTAAGGGCGAGACCATATTTCATGGAAGCACAGATATATCATTGAACTCCCGTTACATTGCCATTCAAAATTTACTGTATTAAGTAGGTACCTAATCGAGTGTTACACACGGACGGACGGAGAAAGTCCTTAAGGTTTCCATTTTTATTAAAATGTTATGGAACCCTAAAAATCTTATACCTTCAATTAAAAGACCAAGGCGTAACTTGCAACTTGCTGTACTAAAGTTCCCATCGTGACACGGCTCACGACAAATGACGTTATTCACCCGTAAAGTAGTGTCGACCTACAGCTGACTATGCGAGTAACGCAATGTGTCGACAACGGGAAAGGAGTTTCAGGCTAATGCAGGAGACCTTGGCCTGAATCCAGGTTAATGCCACATAAAGCTTTAGCGCTTTCGAACAAAGACAAACACTCAGGAATGTAAATTATACGGATGAGATTAGATAGCTTCATTGTTTCGGCACTCGGAAGATCATCACACTTGCTATTCTTGATCATGTTTTGTTTTAGTGCTCTTCGATATATCCCAAATGTTCTGCTATAAGTAGTTGTTTTAATTGCTCTATCAGATGGTAGATCTGGAGATGGCAAATTATACCAACATTTTTTATTAACATTAAATTCATGTCTACATAACTGTCTGATTATGTTCTACCGTGTAACTATACCTAGTTAGTCAGTGTTGCCTTTTCTAAAATTTGGCAATCAGGAAAACAAACCCCGAATTTTAGCAGTGCCCGGATGATGTTGATGTCCTAAACTCACAGAACACATATACCTACTCTCTAACGAGAGCTAAACTAGGACAAACCAGGGGAAACCCCATATGGCAACCCTACGTGTGCACTTTCGGCATTGGCATAGACATTTATAGAGTTTAATTTGTCCAAAACGACTTCTTTGGACAAATAAATGTCTTTGATGTTTCTAAACCTGGACAGCAGCAACCTTTGATGACTTTGAGAGTCCAGGGAGGTTCAGAAAATAGTCGGGAATCTCAATGATTTCCCATTAAAAATGCAAATTAGCAGATAAGTAGGTAGGTACCTATACGCCTGTAAACTTTTTATACTTATTGAAACTATAAGATGTAATCGGCAGCAGAAAGTTTATTGCCCCAAGCTCGGTGTTGTCAGTTGACGCACGCTTTTCACGCCTCTCCGTGACAAGAAATGAGTTATTGCCTGTGCGCCTTTAGTTCGCCTTTGTGCCGATTATCATATTTTGACCGGATCTCAGAGTTCCGTACTCTAAAACACATAGGTATTTTATTTTAAGAGATGTAAACTTCTGTAACTGTACAGCTATAAATGTAACAAAACTGTGTTTGATTGACCAAAGGAAGTTCTGAGTTCTCAATTTCACTTCTTGCTACTCCTTCCTTATATAGGAAGGACTCAGGGAATATAGACGGCAAAGACGGTTACATAATGTGGACTGCCAAAGTGCCAAACTTCGCTAGTCTTTGATACAATCGTAGAAACTCAACATTATGAACACATTAAACTCCCAAGTCCCACTTAATTCTTATTTATCAATCGTCTTCTTAGTTTACAAGTTTTATTATCTTTTTCCCAGAAAAACTCATGTGCTCTATGTGACGTAGGTAAACAATGTTGGTTAATAAAATGTTCGATAGTTAAGTAGGGTAGTTACGTACTGTGGGTGCCTACCTACGTATTAAATCAAAGACTTTTATATTACATACAGTATGTAATATAAAAAGTATGTAACATACAGTATGTACATATGCAAGCGCAGTGATAGGTGATAACCCTCTGTCTCTCGCCAGAGAGTCTGGGATTCGAATCAACTTAAGGTTTATTTTTATTTTTAAGTGATATCCCATATTCACGTGTTTCGTCGGGTGTCGTCACGGGTGACGTAGGGGCGATGGCCGGTGGGGCCGATAACTCAGCTGGAGTGGGGAACTGGAGACCGCGTACAAGCAAGCGTGGCGTGGAGCGCCCTCCAGCTCGTTGGACCGACGACATAATGTGGGTGGCGGGAAGCGGCTGGATGAGGAAGGCTGTGATTGAACGGACGCTTGGGAAGGCCTATGGTCAACAGTTGACGTCCGCAGGCTGATGTGATATTCGCCTTCAACAACATTTAAAGAGCCTAAAAGACTCTTTAAAATGACGTCCGAATTAAAAAGAAAAGTAGGTTCTAAGTAGTAATTCTTAGTTTTTCCATAAAAACACACAAATGCATAATTTATTTTCCCCATTGAATAAAATATATGGTAGGTAGTGCTAGTGATGCCAGATTGATGGTGCGGTTTGTTTGTTTTGAGGTCGAAATTACTCGTCACTATAAGTAGGTATACATATAACTTACTTAGGTATTATCTATAATCTCTACATAGCCAGCTAATATAAAATTATGAGAGTGCTAAAATGAATTAATTTACCGCAAGAGCTTTAGAGCCCAGAGCTTTTCAGTAGGTAGGTACCTACTTAGTGTTTCCTGTTTATAAAAGTTACATTCATGGGAATCGATAAGACAAGAGATTTGACTAGTGGCTGGGTAGTGGCTGGATACCTAGCTACTCAAGTTTATAAGCATGCGTATAGGCATAGTAAGTAGGTATACGAGTATAATAACCTATGATGATTTTATTTAGCCGTAGACAGTAAAATCCTTTGTTTATAAATTTAAATCAAAGAATATTCCTTTGTTTGTAAATTAATTATCCTTATTAATAAGTTATTAATTCAACACGATAATATAATCTCGACAATAAAATAATTTCGACAAAGGATAAGCTCTGTAAAATCTGTTTAGTCCATCAAAATATTCAGGGCTTACCCGGCAAGGAATATGAAATAGAAATGTTTGTTAATCAATTCAATATTGACATTCTTTGTCTTACTGAGCATTGGCTAAATAAAAGCCAATTGCAAATATATTTAAATAATTACACTTTGTCAAGTGCCTTCTCAAGAAAGACAGCAATCCGGGGTGGGTCTTTGATAATAACACATAACCATCTCAAATGTAAGGAACGAAAAGATATTGTCAGTCTTTCCAGAGAACGCATTGCAGAACTATCTTGTGTTGAGATGGAAAGATATATTGTGGTTTGTGTCTACCGACCCCCCTCAGGTGACCTTAAACTTTTTGAGGATATAATGGAGGATGTACTCAAGCGACTGTCGACTTCAACTAAAAAAGTATTAGTATGTGGGGATTTTAATATCGATATTTTATTGAGTAATTCAAATACTGTTCAGTTGCTTAATTTATTTAAATGCTTTAATCTAAAAAATGTGTTCAAGGAGCCCACTAGAGTAACACAAACCTCAGCCTCCTGCATTGATAATATATTTTGTAACTGCGAGATTGTGGATAAGGCTATAGTAAATAAGCTTAGGTCTGATCATTTTGGTCAACAAATTAAGGTCTTGAATAGTTCTGTTAAACTCAAGCAAATAGTTACATGCAGACCTATAACTAAAAATAAGTTAATGCGGTTCAAAGATAAAATATCTTCTACAGTTCCTGCCTTAGCCTTTGAACATGAGCACCCTGATAGCATTTATGGAACCCTATTTAAAGCAATAGATTCGGAATTTAATAATATTTTTAAATTTAAAAAGATAGATATTATGAACAATAAATTAAAATTCAGCGATTGGGCAACTATCGGGATTCATAAAAGTAGAAAAAAGTTATATGAGCTTTATGACGAAAGACAATTTAATAAATCTGCAATTTTCCTAGAACAGGTTAAAAATTATTCAAAAATTTTCAAAAATGTGTGTATTCAAGCTAAATCACTGCATATTAAAGAAAAAATTACTCAATCCGATAACAAGATAAGAACCACATGGAACATAGTCAACAGGGAAGCAGGAAAAACCAAATCGCGCAACCCGAAGATTGAAATAGTTGCAAATGGTAATAAAATAACATCCGATTTGGAGGTCGCGAATACCTTTGAAAACTATTTTCAAAATGTTCCTGTTTTGTTAACGGATTCTCTAAAGTCATCGCCAACAACAGCTCAAAAACTTTTAAGAGAAAACGTGAAAGAGTGCTCTGCCTTATTTAAATTTGAACATGTCACTGCAGCAGACATTAAAAAAACCTCCCGCCTGATAAAAATTAAAAGAACTGGTGACCTTTGGGGAATGTCTGTGCAAGTAGTTTTTAACATAATTGACTCCATTGCCCCTTATATGGCTGTATTATTTAACCAATGTATCGACCTAGGAATTTTTCCAAATTTAATGAAGCATAGTAAACTTATACCACTATTTAAATCTGGGGATAAACAGGACCTCAATAACTATAGACCTATTTCAATCTTACCAACTCTGAGTAAGATATTTGAAAAAATCATTCTTGACCAACTCCTTAGTCATTTTAATTCTAACAAAATTCTTCACTCCGAACAGTATGGTTTTACTAAGGGTAGGAATACAACTGATGCAGGTGCCAAGCTTTTAAGCCATATCTATGATGCCTGGGAACAGTCTCAGAATGCCATCGGAGTCTTCTGTGACCTGTCCAAGGCTTTTGATTGCGTTGAACATCAGACACTACTATTTAAACTTAGCCATTACGGCATCAAAGACAGAGCTCTTGATTTCGTTGCCTCTTATCTAAGTGATCGAACACAAAAGGTATGCATAAATGACATAAAGTCGCAGGGTTGTTCCCCCATAATGGGTGTGCCACAGGGTTCAATATTGGGACCTTTTCTATTTTTAGTGTACATAAATGATTTGCCGCACCATGTAAACGGTATTTGCGAGATAGTATTGTTTGCTGATGACACTTCTTTGATTTTTAAAACTGATAGAGGTAAAGACAACTTTGACGACGTAAATTATGCTATCGCGCATGTATCGCATTGGTTCACTGTTAACAATTTACTTTTAAACTCAAAAAAGACTAAGTGTATTGAGTTCGCACTACCAAACGTAAAAAACGTAGCTACCAACAAAAAGGTGATTGTGAATGGTGAAACACTGGAAATGGAAAACTCTACAGTATTTCTGGGGGTAACCTTAGACGATAAACTACAATGGGGCGCTCATATTGAGACTCTGGCAGGTAAACTTAGTTCAGCTGCCTATGCTGTGAGAAAAATTAGGCAGTTAACAGACATTGATACAGCCAGGCTTGTCTATTATGCCTATTTCCACAGTGTTATGTCCTATGGTATTCTATTATGGGGCAAAGCTGCTGAGATTCAAACTATATTTGTATTGCAAAAGAGAGCAATTAGATCTATATACAAAATGAAGCCACGCGAATCTCTTCGCCAAAAATTTAAAGAAATAGGTGTTCTTACAGTGGCATCTCAATATATTTATAATTGCTTACTCTTTGTACGTCAAAACATTAATAATTATAAGCAACGTATAGATGTAAGTAACCGTCCAATTAGAAATGGCGGACACAAGTTAGTTGTAGTACCACACCGTTTACGTAAAGTACAGAAGTCCTTTGTGGGGTTGAGTGTACGCTTCTACAATATGATCCCGAAGTCTGTTTTGGACTTACCTTTACACAGGTTTAAAGTCACTGTCAAAAAACATCTAATAAGTCGGGGTTACTATACTATTGAAGAATTCTTTAATGACAAGAATTGTTGGAATGATAGGGATATATTTCCATCTCTTCACGAGATATCTTAAAAATTATGTATTAATTATTGATATTATTTAAGAAATTGTATATAATGACATTTTTTTTTGAAAAGAGCAAGTGCCGAGTTTCTTGCCAGTTCTTCTCGGTGCAAACCTGCTTTCCGAACCTGGCGGTAGAGTTTTGACTTTTCATAAGAGCTTATTAATTGGGCCTATGTGAAAATAAAGATTTTTCATTTTCATTTTCAATCGAGTCGTAGGTACGTAAGCAAATACGTACTATTTAAATTAAATGAAGTTGTTATTGTTTTGTAAGTAAGTATATACATATAGGTATATCTGTAGGTAGGTAGGTACATATTGTCCATATAGGTATACTAAGTAGATGCACACTAAATACTACTTGTATTATTACGAGCATAACCAGTATGAATACCTAATTAATTAATCTTTACAGTTTCTTCCCTATTTTGTACATAAATTAAATACAATGCAAAACAGGTAGTTATTTAGGTACTATTTACAAAGTATGCAGCACTATGTACCTATAGGTATTTGTGATTGACATACGTACGTACATAATACATATACATTGTACATATATGTATATCTTATAATAAGGAAAGCAAAACAAGGTAGGTACTTAAACAAAGATTTATTAACTATTGTACCTACATAATTATAAGTATAGGTACGTAGGTGTAGAGATGATACCACAGGCTCTTTCCCTGATCTATGGATGATACCGATTCCTGAATTTTTCTGTGATAAGCCTTAAAAACTGTTTTCCCCGCTTCATGTTCGGTGACCCGCCTTAATTGCTTACAAATCATAGAGTATAATATTTACTACTGTAATGATATACTCTATGTTACAAATAATAAAAAGATTCCGACGAATTGAGAACCTCCTTTTTTTTGAAGTCGATTTAAAACCCAAATTAGGTAAAAGGACGAAGGAGGAAACTAACAAGTTTGTACTTTGTAGGTACGTAGGTAGTAGGTACACGACTCTAATCTCACTTGATGGTAAGCCATAAGTACCTAGCGATGCAGCCTAGACTCCTAACGATAGAATACTAACGATTGCTACACAGCATCGTGCGTCCGTAAAAACTTCACATCTAGACGAACGGTTTATGCCGGTATGGTGGTATAATAAACAGTCACGGCCGACGACACGAAACAAATTCTATTAGAAAATAAACTTTTATTTCTATTATAATTAAAAATTAAATCAATAATTGAGTAAAAACATCAATTTTCATAATATTATTATCATAGAAAATATAATGAAAGAGCTCACCGCACTAAGTATTGCCATGTCCTTTAAATTCTAATTTAATCAAGCCAGCACTTCCTTTTGTTTTTGTTTCCGACACCGCACTCGTTCGAATTTCAACCGCGTTCTAAATTTGAACTTGTGTGCTGCGCACGCGCACGCAGTCTGTCGCGAACTGATCGCTGAACTTCTGCCTTGTCTTGTGATTGGGTATAGACTATAGTTAGTGGTTACCTACTCCGGTAGCCGACTCTGGCGCCTCCCGGTAGCGGTAGCGCAGGCCATGGACGTAAAATTGAGCGGACGGTTCAAAAATCAAAATCGGAATGATTATTATCTTTCACATAGGCCGAATTTACAGGCACTTATGAAATGTCAAACTATAAAGGACAACGTATGAAAAACTCAATTTTGCGGCGATAATAACATTAGCAAGAAACTCGGTACTATTACTCTTTTTTTTAATCAATTATTACCAAGCACGACTGTACAGTAAGTCAAAATGTTGGTTAGGATCCATATTTTTAAAACGCACGTACCTTGTTTATAAAGGATCGTAAAAGGTCCATGAATTTTTAACTGAGGCGACCATCATACTCCATTCATACCTTCTTAATATAATTCTTGTTTGACAATAGACAACCCATTAATGACTCGTATGCTCGTATGATGCCAGATTATAAACAAAAGGATATCATGATAATATTTTACCAACCTTATTCTCGAAAGAGTTTAAATTCAAGATTAAACAATATACAACCAATAGCTTATAAATCTATTCTTTAGTATGTTTCTGACTCCTCATCTAGACAAAGAGCCCACAATAGTGTGGTTCCAACGGCAGAGAAAACGTGTTGTCGTCCGCCATTTTTATAAAACCATGACGCTGGGTGAAGGAATGCCTGTTTATAATGCCCGGACGTGCTTGATCGACATTCCATAGGGTTAAAGACATAAAGAGCCTTATTTCGGGATCCTATCGGTCAATCAACGCGTAACAACCATTAATTACCGGTGCACGTACAGGACGCAGTAAATCTATAATAACCGTACGGGTAACATCAGAGACCGTATATTAAAACATGACTGTTCTCTTTTATTATATCCTTATGGATGGCGGAGGGATAGGTACTGGTAGGCAGTATAGATACCTATCATCTTAGTGCTTACGTACCTAGACATGGAAAGAAAAATATAGTGGAGGGGCGTTTTAAATTAGACGATCTCTACCTAGTCATTTGTTCTGTGCTCTCTACCTACACACATAATATATATCTATCAAGGTACGGAATTAGGTACCAACCTGAAGCTGGGAACTTTTTCACTCAATGCAAATTAGTACTAGTTAGGTACTAACTTAGTTAATGCTATTTGACTGCAATCTCACCTGATGGTAAACGAAGATGCATCCGCAGGTGCTATGTTTACTAGCATTAGCGGTTGCTACACAGCATCGCAACGGAACTCTTGGCGGTAGTTCGGTAACTATCAGCGGCCAAAGCTTCGCACCAAAAATTATGATTTATACATTTAAATAGAGTATACTTAGGCATTATTCACGTTGTCTTAGGCATTATTAAAAAAAAAAAATCCAAAGTAGGTAGGTAACGGCCGGGCCCGGAATCGAAAATCATAGACTGCATTTAGCTGGAATACCTACGCACCTTTCCCTGACAATGATACATACCTATAAAAGTACTTAGTTATTAACTGTCCAAGAACTTACCTTAGAGTGAGGAAGCTCCCCGTTACTGGAATACCAAGAAGTAGCGGACTCGAAGCTCCTGCCACAGATAATATAATACTATACTAGTACTCCTGATAAGTTAAAATGGATCGCGTTTAGACTTACAAGTTTTTCATTCCTGTGGAAGCGACAAAATATTTTCAAGGTCTGTTTTTGTAAAAACTTACTTTATTTAGTTAAGTAAGAATACCTTTTTGGTCATGGAGGGCAAATCTTCTGGGCAGGGGAGGGGTTATTGAGGAGCTGAATATTTATTTATTTAATCAAATAAAAATACATATTTACACTTTGTTTGCTTGGTAATAAAGAGTATAATAATATAATAATAATACCAATTTACAGTAGGTAATGAAGAGGCATCTGTAGAAAAAAGACGAAAGTTTATAAATTTTACCCACTAAACCCTCTCAGTGAGAGTGACACTTAAGTACGGCAAACTGCTACTCCTTATGTTCTCAAAATTGTCACCCTGCACTTAGGTCATCGTGGTGGTAAAGATACCCTTATTTTGAGTGGAGATTCGCACCTCTGGCCATATGGCATTTTGCTATAATATGAAATAGAACGAAATTCAAAAATGTATGAAAATAATCGCCAAAATGGTCACGTAACTTAGGTAGGTAGGTACTTATAGTTACCCAACTCGGCGCAATTCTTGTCATTTTTTGAATTTCATTCGTTTTATATTATGGCAAGAGTTGAGGTGCATAAGTATTACGAGAGTCATTTAAAAAGAGTTGAAGAATAGAGTAGGAGTAAGCACCTAAGTATGTGGATTGAATCATACCTACTTAAGTATCAAGAAATAATTATTGGCTCCTATATAATTGTATCTAAGTTTATCTTCTATACAGAGCTTATCTGTGTATAAATGAACCCATTTAGATAAACCCGGGCACTTTAATTGTGAGGACTGAGGACTGACCTTTATCGTTCAAACGGCAAAATTCCGAATGAAATCAGACTTAATAACAAACATGTCAGTAGTTTATTTGTGATGTGAAGCACAAATAATTATCTCTACTGACATAATAATAACTACTTTAACGTGTTCCAGAAAAAATTTGGTCACGGTGACTAATCTTAACACATGACAGGACTACTCGCATTAAGTACAGTTTTTAATTTTCATTTTCCTCAACCTCTTTTTACAGCCTTTCTACTTATTTCTCGCTAAGCATCGGTCTAATAGTCCCACGTACCCCCATTAAAGTTTCCAGGTGTCAGTGAAACCCCAACACTCTCATCCCCAAGACATGAAATCTTGTCGCTATGATTGTTGTCGCATTCCTTCGAAGCAATTCGACCTATTTTTATGAACTTTCTTACGTATTTGTTTGGCACCTATGACCTAGGTATCAAAATATAGGTCGTAGAAGTATTCTTACGCACGCGCCTGTCAGTTACCCAGCCGCCTTTACGTAAATGTTATTATAGCCCACTACCCTGGACTAGTGCGGGTTGCCAGGCTTCATACACCTTTTAGAACACCTTCAAAGTGTTTACCTCGCCCTCGATCCTCTGGTGACAGGAAACTGGTTTGCCTCCTCCTTATCCTTAACTCTGAACGCGGTTGATCGCCGCGCACGCAGTATCATTAGCTAGGAGTCGCTAACACAGGCAAAATTGCTCAGTTGAGAACATCGACGCAACGTTGCCTGTTTAGTGGTTTTTTACAGGAGAGTGCTCTCAGGAACAATTGCTTAGTTAAGAACATCGACGCAACGTTGCCTGTTTAGTGGTTTAATACAGGAGAGTGCTCTCAGGAACAATTGCTCAGTTAAGAACATCGACGCAACGTTGCCTGTTTAGTGGTTTTTTACAGGAGAGTGCTCTCAGGAACAATTGCTCAGTTAAGAAGATCGACGCAACGTTGCCTGTTTAGTGGTTTTTTACAGGAGAGTGCTCTCAGGAACAATTGCTCAGTTAAGAACATCGACGCAACGTTGCCTGTTTAGTGGTTTTTTACAGGAGAGTGCTCTCAGGAACAATTGCTCAGTTAAGAACATCGACGCAACGTTGCCTGTTTAGTGGTTTTTTACAGGAGAGTGCTCTCAGGAACAATTGCTCAGTTAAGAACATCGACGCAACGTTGCCTGTTTAGTGTTTTTTTACAGGAGAGTGCTCTCAGGAACAATTGCTCAGTTAAGAACATCGACGCAACGTTGCCTGTTTAGCGGTTTTTTACAGGAGAGTGCTCTCAGGAACAATTGCTCAGTTTAGAACATCTACGCAACGTTACCTGTTTAGTGGTTTTTTACAGGAGAGTGCTCTCAGGAACTCCACAATCTGGTACCTTCCTCACCTTTCGCACCTCCTTTGCCATGCCGAGAGAAGTGGCATTCTTATGTGGTTGATGTCCAGCGAACTCGAACGAAACGTTTTTCTTCCACGTTTCAGGTTTATGATACGTACCGCGAAGGTGTGGAAAAAATAAAGTTCTGAAGTAGGTTCTTGTTTTCTTTTTTGTTAAATGCTTTATACGAATTACCATACTATTTTTATGAATGATTGTATGGTTATATTGCACTCCGAGTCGTCGGTAAACATCCTAATTCACGCCGATCAGACAATATAAAGGACATTGATCTTAAAATTTCGGTTAAGCTAACATACTCGTAAGATAAGGTGGCGCGGCGCGGGCGGCGTTAATCTTTGGTGACGCATCCATTAGAGGCTAATACTCAAGGCTGAATGTCGGAAAGTGCTAAATGTATTTTTTAATACATTTGCTCAAAAAGTAGACATCTCGACCATGTGAGTTTTGCGTGCGGAAAGTTATTCTTGTCCGCACTAGTGCTTGTTTTCCTCCTGCGTAGCACCGGAGCGGGCGCACCAACACGAGCACGGCACGCAAACACGGAGCGGGCAAACACGTAAAACCAATATATCGTAATTATTTCGCATATTTATTAAAAAACGTCGTTCAATGCACGTGCGGAATTGTCATTTCTACTCGTCCCTATAGTTAACCCGCGCCTTCGGCTTGGGTCTACAACCCAGGACTCGTAAAGAAATGACAAACTTTCCGCACTTATATTAAAATGTACTACGGTACCGTTTACTCCCTGGCTCGGTCACCCAGAACATCATGAAGGTGACTTTCTGAGACTCAGGCGTAGAATGTGATCTTCATTCTTCATGATGTTCTTATCTACATATATAATAGAATAAAAAAGTTTCCAACCAAAAAGGTTCGCCAACTGGCTTATTGCCTTCCTTATAATCCTTTTATATTTAGTAACAGTGTCTTAGATAGTAAATGAACTAACCCCGTTTAGGTACAATAGCTAGATGTAGGCACATCGTTACCTCAATTTGCTTTACAAATATCGAACTAGTTTGTTACGGAATACAAATTGCAAAGGTTCGTATTATAATGCTAATCTCTATTCGTATATCGTATAGGACCTTCGTAAGTGCTTATTAGTATGACAATAGGTGATAGACTTTTGTACACATTAGGAAACTGCCTACCATGCTAAATCAGCATATTTCGCAAACCGGTAAAACTAGTTATTGCTAAAATTTACTTTTAAGAAAATCTGTAGGTGTTGGTCTGAGCCTGAGCTACCTACGCGAATTACTTTCTATGTTTGTAGAAATCTGCGGGGCTAGACAAAGTAACAGTCGTTTGGCGTTAACGAGACAAAAATGTATGAACAAAACAAGTGACTGTAGAAAAACCACGTGACCGAACAGAGGAAAACACGCTGTGTTTGAAAATCGACTACGACTATTTGTACGCTCCCTGGCGTTCTCGCAGACCTTTTAGATAACTTTAGCGTACTTCACATGACAATTGACAGCCGACAGTGAACAACACTAAGCATAAAGTAGATTCTGCTTTCATTCGTCACGTGGTTTGTTCGTTAACGCCAAACGACTGTTACTTTGTCTAGCCCCGCTAGACATTCAAAGAACAGGTCGATGCCACTGTCATAAATATCACAAAGGCAGTAAAAGTTCACTAGGCATACAATAGCCGATTGAATGCTAGATTTATCCAATTAAAATATTAAGTAAAATTTATTGCAGTTAACTTGAAAGGCTACCATCCGGCCGGATTTAAATTCTATTAAGTTTTTCGCAAATCATAGGCTTAATAATGTGCTTCGTAAGCTTATGGCAATTAGTACCTATTGCGAAATCAATATTTATAAAAGGCACTAAATTTTGGAAATTGTCCAAAACGATCTTTCGATAACCAATAAGAGATGAATGGGAATTTTATGCTCTAAAATTTTATGATAATCTTTTTATGAAATAGAAATTCATAAATTGGGAACTTTTCACCGGTAGTAGATTAGTTACCATTATTCTAATACAGAATACCCATAACCCATGACGAAAGAAATAAAAAAACTACTATTAAACAACGATAAAAACCATATAATATAAGTGATAAAGAGCTTTAATAAATAAAATTCAGATCCGATAACGAGGTCAGACAACAAAACAACAATAACATTACGATTTGTCGACTCTTTCAGGTTTAATATTCCTATGTACGATCCTCCTGTGACGGGACACGCATCCGGAAGTGCGGAAAGTCTTTCCGCATTCCACACAGCTGAACGGCCGTTCGTCGGTGTGGGATCTAGTATGGACTCGGAGTATATCCATTGAATTGAATCTTTTTCCGCAAGTCTCGCAACCGAATTTCCGCTCGTTCGCGTGGAAGGCGAAATGTTTCCGATACGACGCCATTATAAAGAAGTTCTTTCCGCAAACCTCGCACGTTTTCTTCGGCGTGGTGGAGTGAGCGGCTTTGTGGAGGATCAGTCCGCTTTTGAACTTAAACTTCTTCCCGCAAATTTCGCACGAGTACGACCTATCGGTCGAGTGGGTGTCCAAATGGCCGACGAGGTTCCTCGTATTTTTGCCGCATATTTCGCAAATTTTCCAATAGTCGTATCTAGCTTTTCTCCCCTTGCTCTTTGACACTTTCTTGGAAATAATCTTTTCTCTTTTGATGGCAGGTTGTTTTTTCGCTTCTATAAGAAGCGTTGCTGATTGCTCCGTAGGTTGATCATCAAACTGTGTATCTATCTCGAACTCCATAGCGTCTTGCCCGTTATCAGTATCATTGTTGTCGTTGTGGTGGTTGTTTTGGTGCGTCTCTGTTTTGATTTGGCTAGCTAAATTCTGGTCCCTGAACATTTTGTCCATGTCTTGACATTTTCGTCTGAATTTGTACGCGTTTTCTAGTTCCTGGAGGCAGCTGAGGCATATTTGTGACGGTAGGGCGTCGGATTGGTCAATCTGTAACAATATTTCGATAATCTTATAACAGAAGCAAAAGTAAGTAAAACCCACTTTATTCTTACTTTACTTCTTCTGAGTTCACACTAAAAAAAATAGTATATGTACATACTAGTTTTATATGTTAGCATTTTCCTTAGCAGTTTTATAAATAACCTATCATGCCTCGAGTGCACACAAATGTGCTCTGTAGGGACTGTAGGTAAAGAGCCAGGTTTGCTCGCACAGTTATCCTCTCATTGGCTGACTGTTTCGTTTTACTGTTTGGCTTTACGAGTACGTACCATATCTTATCCTTGTCATTGCAGATACCAAAACAATCTGCAATCATCTAAAGCCGAAATCTGGCATCTAAACCCTTCGAACTACAGCGTGATCAGTAAAATAATTTTTAATACATTTGCTCAAAGAGTTCACATTTCCATGTGTGTTTAGCGTGCGCTAAGTTATTCTTTTCCGAACTAGTGCTTTTTTGTTTTGCCCCTGCATGTGAATCAAAATCCATAAAAGAGGTTTTCAAGTAAAAAGTTTTCGCTACAAAATTATTGTATTAAATGACAATAATGTAATTATTTTACAGTGTAACCACTATAAATACATAAATTAAATTTAATATAAATTTATTTCAATGATTTTCTTTCGTTTTTTAATTTTTTTGCAAATGTGTGACTGCATTCATGCAGTTGTTATATGGACATATTTAGTCTATGTATATTTAATCTGTGCAATAATGGACATACTTTTTGTTCTGTGTTTATTAATATTTATTTTTCAAAGTCCATGCAAAATCTTCCTTTTTTGTGGCATTTTATTTTATTATTCATAGCAATTTATTATTATAATATTAATTATTCTTAGTTCATTAGCAGTGATGCACACTTTCGTTTGTGAAGCGGTGAGAACACTATTGAATCCATTCATGGATCTAAGGTAAGGCGTGATTTCACTTCTTTAAGCCATAATTGTATAATTATTTTTTCGCAAATGTATTACAAAACGTCGTTCGATGCACGTGCGGAATAGTCATTTCTACTCGTCCCTATAGTTGACCCGCGTGTATGGCTTGGGTCAACAACCCGGGACTCGTAAAGAAATGACAAACTTTTCGCACTTATATCGAAATGTACTATTGTCCAAGGCACCAAGTTACCTCAACGCCACAGATGATCTTGAGCTTGTGCACCAAGTCGTCGCCGCCCTCGTCCTTCTGCTCGTAGATGCCGACGCACGCGTCCTCGTTGGAGCAGCAGCGGCACACGTTGGCGTCCAACACTCCGAACTACAGCGTCATCAGTAAACAATTTGTCCAAGGCACCAAGTTACCTCAACGCCACAGATGATCTTGAGCTTGTGCACCAAGTCGTCGCCACCCTCGTCCTTCTAGTCGTAGATGCCGACGCACGCGTCCTCGTTGGAGCAGCAGCGGCACACGTTGCCGTCCAACACTCCGAACTACAGCGTCATCAGTAAACAATTTGTCCAAGGCACCAAGTTACCTCAACGCCACAGATGATCTTGAGCTTGTGCACCAAGTCGTCGCCGCCCTCGTCCTTCTGGTCGTAGATGCCGACGCACGCGTCCTCGTTGGAGCAGCAGCGGCACACGTTGCCGTCCAACACTCCGAACTACAGCGTCATCAGTAAACAATTTGTCCAAGGCACCAAGTTACCTCAACGCCACAGATGATCTTGAGCTTGTGCACCAAGTCGTCGCCGCCCTCGTCCTTCTGGTCGTAGATGCCGACGCACGCGTCCTCGTTGGAGCAGCAGCGGCACACGTTGGCGTCCAACACTCCGAACTACAGCGTCATCAGTAAACAATTTGTCCAAGGCACCAAGTTACCTCAACGCCACAGATGATCTTGAGCTTGTGCACCAAGTCGTCGCCGCCCTCGTCCTTCTGGTCGTAGATGCCGACGCACGCGTCCTCGTTGGAGCAGCAGCGGCACACGTTGCCGTCCAACACTCCGAACTACAGCGTCATCAGTAAACAATTTGTCCAAGGCACCAAGTTACCTCAACGCCACAGATGATCTTGAGCTTGTGCACCAAGTCGTCGCCGCCCGTCCTTCTGGTCGTAGATGCCGACGCACGCGTCCTCGTTAGAGCAGCAGCGGCACACGTTGGCGTCCAACACTCCGAACTACAGCGTCATCAGTAAACAATTTGTCCAAGGCACCAAGTTACCTCAACGCCACAGATGATCTTGAGCTTGTGCACCAAGTCGTCGCCGCCCTCGTCCTTCTGCTCGTAGATGCCGACGCACGCGTCCTCGTTGGAGCAGCAGCGGCACACGTTGGCGTCCAACACTCCGAACTACAGCGTCATCAGTAAACAATTTGTCCAAGGCACCAAGTTACCTCAACGCCACAGATGATCTTGAGCTTGTGCACCAAGTCGTCGCCGCCCTCGTCCTTCTGGTCGTAGATGCCGACGCACGCGTCCTCGTTGGAGCAGCAGCGGCACACGTTGGCGTCCAACACTCCGAACTACAGCGTCATCAGTAAACAATTTGTCCAAGGCACCAAGTTACCTCAACGCCACAGATGATCTTGAGCTTGTGCACCAAGTCGTCGCCGCCCTCGTCCTTCTGGTCGTAGATGCCGACGCACGCGTCCTCGTTGGAGCAGCAGCGGCACACGTTAATGACGTCCAGCACCTCGAACTTCGGCTTGACCAGCGTCAACCTCTGCTTCAAGTCGAACAGCTTCATGTCGTCTTCAATATCGTCGTCTGTAATAAATGACAAAAATATAAAAAGAAAATATTTTTGAGAATTTTTGTTACCACAAACTGCTACCACCACTCAAACCCCACATACCCAGTTTTATTATAACTGAAAACTACTTTAGGCGCGTTGGGCATTAGCAGCGTGGTCTTCTCCGGCGGGTGTGATTTCCCTCCGGGGGGTACGGGCCTCGAGGCAAACCTCCTTACCCGGGCGATGTGTCGCGGGGGCGCTGCACGCCCTCGGTGTTGATCTTTAAGCCCCCTGGTTAGGGGGCTAAGGCTCCGCCATCTTGGCTTTGGGCCTAGGGGTCAGGTTACTCATTGGTCCTGTCCAGTGATGATCCTCGCGTCGTCTTCCTCGTCTCCATCGCTACCCGTAAAATGCCGGGAAGGCGACGGGGACCGTAGGAGCTCACGAGGTAGGGGACGCCCTTGCGGTGGTCGGTCGAGTGTAGGGGCAATCCCGTGGAGGTGTGCGCACGGCCCGTAATCCGCGCGAGCGAACAGGCGTTGCGCGAGAGTACGGACAAACTCCTCCACGGTGGGCGTCCTGGTGTCCCGATGGATAACGTCGTTTCTGACGTACCTCGGGGCTCCCACGATCAGGCGCAAGCACTTATTCTGTTGTACCTGCAGCCGGTGCTTCTGGGTGACTGAGCATAGGGCGTACCAGGCGGGCGCCCCGTACGTCAGGCGAGAACGGATATAGGCTCCGTATATCCGTAGCTTGGTCTTCGGTGTTAGTCTTGAGGTAAGGACTTGGTACAGCATCGACGTAGCAGCCTTAGCATGGTCCACGGCATGGTTGACCGTGGGTATCATGTTCAGGCTTTGGTCGATGCGGCACCCCAAGTAGCACACCGAAGTCTGCCACTCTATATCCTGTCCTCGTGGGCGCAGCTGACGCAGCGGCTTCCGCACGCCGAAGATGATGGCGGCCGTCTTCCCCACGTTGACGGCCATCCTCCATTTGTCCAGCCACTCCGGCAGCAGGTCCAGCAGGCGTTGCATTCGGTTGATGGAGACGAGTTGATGAAATGACGACGCAAAGTACGCGCTGTCGTCAGCGTACAATGACAACAGCACGTCATCCTCTCCCTCGCGAAGGTGTCCTGCGAGGGTAGGGATGTCATCTGTGTACACGGCGTACAGGCATGGGGATAAGCAGCTGCCCTGTGGTACTCCAGCACGTATTGGGCGCGGCTGGGAGTTGGCGCCCTCCACAGAGACAAAGAAGGACCGGCCTTCCAGGAACGAGGCTACCAGCCGCACAATCGCGGGTGGCAAGGTGGTAGATAAGAGTTTCGCCAGGAGTCCGGTGTGCCATACACGGTCGAAGGCCTTCTCGATATCGAGGAAGACCCCGACGGTGCAGTGGCCCTTATTTTTCTCACTGGCGATGTGGTGAAGACCCCTTGCCAGCTGGAGCGTCGTGGAGTGGTTGCTGCGAAAACCGAACTGCTCGTCACGCAGTTGGATGTGGGGTGCGAGTCTTCGCAGCAACAGACGCTCAAACAGCTTGGCGAGGTGCGGCAGGAGGGTGATGGGGCGGTAACTTCCTGGCAGGCGACGGTCCTTTCCTGGTTTGGGGATGGTAATCACCTTCCCCTGTTTCCAGGATTCCGGAAAGTGGCCGGTGCGGAGTATACCATTGAATAGTCTAGTCAAAGCGACTAGACCTCTCCGAGGCAGCTGCTGTAATGCGGCGATCGGTATCCCGTCGGGACCTGGCGCCTTCCGTTTGGAGAGTTGAAAGACGGCCTTCCTCAGCTCGGACGGGGAAATAAAGTCTTCTCCCCGGAGTGGAGGTGTTGGGGCCGACAGGAACTCTTCCACCTGCTGGTGGATCGCCGCATGGTGTCCGTACGTCGTGTCGTCGGTGGCCGGTGGATTAGGGGTGAATTGACCCTCCATAAACTCCGCCATTATCTCAGCACGATCCTTGGCGGAGTATCGTCGTCTACCTTCGCTATCGAGCAGAGGATAGACGGGTGTGGTCGTTGCAGTGAGTTTCTTGCACAGGTGGTACAGCGTGGTCTCGGACTCGGACGCCTCGTCGATAGTCTGCTCCCAGTCTTGGTCCTTGCGGGCGTCGAGTGCTTGCGACACTTCCTGTGCAAGATGGTTTAGGTCACGCTTGACCCTTGGACAGCGAGAGCGCGCCCAAAGTTTGCGAAGGGCGCGTTTTCTCACAAGCATGTCCCGGATCGAGCTCGGTAACAGGTCCCGTCGACTGGCATATGGATAAATGGTAGTAGCATCTGCTTTGGCATGTTGGATGGCCGTCGTGATTTTACAGGCAACCCCGTCCACTTCAGCTGGAGTGGAAATGGAACCTGCGAGCTCAAGTCCCGACAGCGCGACCGCGTATTTCTCCCAGTCAGTTCGTGTTCTAGGAGGACGCGGTATGGTGAAGTCGCGCTGGAGGTTCAGCGTGACGAGGATAGGCAGGTGTTCAGTGTCGAGGTCGTATAATACCTCAACACTGATTGGGTGGTTAATCCGGTAGTGCAGCACGATGTCCAAGACGTCGGGCTGGAAGCGGGGATTGGACGGCACGTTGGTCGGTGCGCCCGGTCCCAATATTGCGTACCCGTGGCGCTCGCTATCCTCGAGCAGCTGCCTTCCAGTCGTGGTGTTGATACGCGAACCCCAGGCTTGGTGTTTCGCGTTGAGGTCACCCACGACCAGTGTGGGGCCTTGCCATTCAAGGAGCTGCTGGACATCGGTGCTGCAGAAGTCACTGTTCGGTGGTTTGTAGGCGGCATAGACTTTGAGCTCCTCTTCACCTGCTTGGACACGCACTCCCTGTGTCCGCAGGGATATAAACGGTGCGTGTTCCAGCTCTTCATGTACTAGATCTCGCCGCACCAGGGCAGCTGTACCCCTGTAGGCGTAGCCCCGGGGCGAGACCTCGTCGTGCCGGTACACGTAGTAGTTGGGGACTCGGAGCTCGACACTATCCGTTAGCTTCGTCTCGCCCAGGAGGACAATATGAATATCCTGTGACTGGGCAAGCGTTGTCAGCTCCCGTATGTGTCCTCTGATGCCGCCTGGGTTCCAGTAAAGCACCCTCAGTTGTTGAGGGCGCGTGCTAGCACGGCCATCCCGGCTGCGATCGCCGGCATCGCCCCCTGACCCTGCAGATATACCGCTAGGCCGGCCATTACGGCCTCCAGTACAACCCGGACTAGGGACATTACGTCCGGGTTGCTCTGCCCTTCCCCCTGATTGGGAGGAGTGGGCACTATGTGGTTTATTGCTTGGGTAGTATGATGGTAGGCAGAACGACGTGTGGCTCTCTGGCGTTGATGTCCACTTGGGACATGGGTGGATGACTGTATGGGCGCTGAACTGAGTGTCGTAGCGGCTGCAGGTGTGGGCACTGAAGCGCGCGCCAGAGTGTGCGCCGTGGGTGTCGGAGCAAGCGTCGTGCAGAGCGGTGCAATGGGCGTCGGAACGGGTGCCGGAGCGGGCGCTGGAGCCGGCACTGGAGTGGGCGTCGGAGCGAGCGCCGGAGCGGACGTCGTAGCGGGCGCCGTAGGGGGCGCTAGAGCGGGCGTCTGAGCGGGTAACTGAGCGGGTGCCTGAGCCGGCGCCGGAGCGGGCGCTAGAGCGGGCGCCTGAGCGGGCACCTGAGTGAGCGCCTGAGTGGGCGCCGGAGCGGGCGCTAGAGCGGGCGCCTGAGCGGGCGCCTGAACGGGCGCCTGAGTGGGCGCCGGAGCGGGCGCTAGAGCGGGTGCAGGAGCGGGTAGAGCGAACGCCGAAGTGGGCGTCGGCGCAGGCGCCTGGTTGAGTGAATGAGGGGATAGAAGCTGTGCGATTGTAAATTGAGGCGTAGAGATCGCTGTTGGCTCGGTGTGAGGTTGTTGGGTGGCTCTTCTGTTTCTTGACCTTTTTCCTGTTCTAGGAGCCCGCGCCGAGCGTCTTTCAGTCGGCGGGTTGGCAGGTGGTGCGAGAGTGGTTGGCGCTGCGTTCATAGGTCCGTCTACCCTAGCGGATTGAGTATTACTCGGAGCAGTTGTCGGTGCTGCAATACCAATCTCTGTTACCGGCCGTGCAGTTTGTGCGGCACCTGGTGCACGGGGGCGGGGGGGCTGTATGATTATACCCCGCTTCCTGGCCTCCCGACGTAGGTGGGAACAGCGGCGGTCATTTGCCGTGTGTCCCTGCCCGCAGTTGGCGCATGTAGGTGCGTCGGAGCGGGGTCGGGGGCAGTCCCGTACCAAGTGCTCGCCTGCGCACCTGATACACCTCGCGGGGCGGTGGCACTGGCTGGAGGCATGTCCAAAGGCCTGGCACCGATGGCACTGTGGGGGCCGGCTCCCCCCTCGCCATGCCTCGACTGTGACACCTGGCATGTACAGGATTTCAGTCGTCGCATAGAGGTATTTCAGCTCTTCTTGGGTCATGTGAGCTAGCTGAACGAAATATGTGCAGCCATGTCTTCCTTTTGGAGGTGGGAGGGCGCGCGCAGATTCTGCTGGGAACCCCAGCCGCTGGAGGGCTGCAATAACTTCTTCGACTGGGGTCTCATACGGTAATCCGCGGATGGCCACCTTTGTCGGTCTTTCGGTTTCGGGACTGAAGCAGTACCAAGAGATAGTACTATCTCGCTGGGCTGCATCCGTTAGGTAGCGTTGTACCACCCTAAATTCTTCGGCGGATTTTGGAACGAACCTTACACCCTTACCCAATGGGCGAGCGTTAGGGGCGTGGCCTAGCTCCTTCTTTAGTATATCGAAGTGTCTCGTCCATTGTGGAAGACATTCGACCACCAGGGGCGGGTATTGGGAGCGCTGTCTGCGGGCTTCGGCGATAGCAGCTGTACTGGCGGCCGTGGCGGCAGCGGCGGTCACAGCTCCGGCAGGTGTTGGTTCGGTGTGCGGAGCACGTGGCGCCGCGGCGGCCGCAGCGTAGGATGTGCTTGGCTGCGGCGACAGGCATGTTGAGTGAGATATATTCATCGGAACATCTCGACCAGGAGATGGGAGTCCTGCATAGCTGGTTGAGTCTCTCGGCCAGCTGGAGAACTCGGGATGCGCCGTGGAATGTGCGGATGGTTGCATAGCTGGCGATGGCTGTAACAGGTGCGAGTTGCGGGGCACGGAGGCAGCGGAGTGCGTCGGTGTTGTCACTTGGCCTGGAGTTGACGCTATACGCGACGCTGTTATAGCTTCGCGGTTGTCACGTACGTCATATTCGTTATTTCCGTAACGTGGGGGCGATGGTGTTGGAAGTGGTCGCGTTTCTGTTGGTTGAATTTGAGATGACATTGCCGGCTGTGACAGTGGCGATGTTTGTGCTATTGGTGCAGATACCGACAGCTCATGCAGTTGTGGTGGTGACGGAGGTGGTGGCAGCGATAGTGGCTGCAGTGGTATTGCTGCCTGTGCCAATGCCTGTGACAACTGCGGTGTCGTCCACGGTGGACTCGATGAAGGTGGCAGCGTGTATGGTTGAGATGGCGGTGGCATCTCATATGGTGGTGGCCGTGTAGTGGGTAATGTCTGTCGTGCAGACGGCGGCAACGGCGATGGTGGTGAGGGGAGCGCTTGATATTTCCGCGGCGGGCGCTTCTCTCCATCTTGTGACGGTGAGTCCGGTGACGAGTCCTCGGGTCGAGGTCGCTTCGCTGCTTCTGCGCCGGGTGTAGTCTCAGCTACACCGGCTGCAGAGTTTGCGTCGTCATCCTCCGGAGGAATCGTAACGGTTTTGGTAGATTGCGCCACTTGCTTTACACGAACACGCGAACGGGATCGAACGAGTTCGGTCCGCGGTAAAATCGACTCACTATCCCGGCGAGTTGTTGACAGTGGAATTCCAGTACGAGTGCTTTGTCTTCTTCGGCGTTGTTCTAATGGGGCTTGATCCTTGCTTTCGGACATGTTAATGATTTAGGTGTTTAATCGCTGCTTCCCTTAATAGGTACGGACTGACGTCCCCTCGGCGCGTGCAACCACGCCAGGCGAGACCCAGACGGGAGACCCAGCGAGGCGCCCGCGAGCGGGGATACCGATCCGTACCTGTAGGTGTTTCTGAGGGCGTAGGCAGTCGTTTAATTGATTCTTTTCAGTTTTTGCCACGAAAAAATGTAAAGAATTCCGTGCGATGTCCTGATCGGTGGGTAGCAAAGCGCCCGCGCGCAACGTTCCGATCGGTTCCTCGAGCCGCGGCACGGGCCGGGCGAGTACAACGTGCGACGACGGGGCGCGGGGTGCGGGGGGCGCGTGGACCGACAGGAGCTTCGCGTATTCACTAGACACGACCGCTTGTGACGGCGGCTATAAACTGTAGCGGTCTTCGATAGTTGACGATAGATGGCGTAACCAGTCCTCTAGCACACGCTGACGAAGCATTCGACGAGCGTTCTATAAATACAATTTCTGACGTCACACGCTTGGATCACAAGCGATCCCCAGGCATAACATCTGCCTGGAGGGAAATTTCCCTATTGTCCTAACAACCGGCAAAAAACCATTGAACTCGTTACCGCAACATAACCGACACTGTTCCCACTGCTACCTCTGTATACAAGGTTTTACTTCCATTGGCGCACCCGGTTTTATATTAAAAACAGAAAGAACATGTTCGGATACCCATCGGGGCGTGGTCGGCGTACGCGTCGTCGTAATCGTCTCGCTTCTGCTCCTTGACGCGCTGCAGTTCGTGCGCGGCCGCGTACTTGGCCATGGCCTCGAAGTACGGCCACTGCTCGTTCAGTATGCCCTTGTTGGCGAACTTTTGTTTCCACTACAAATAACATGTACATTTTTGACACGAAGTTTCTTTTCGGACGGTACAGAAGAAAGGGCTAAAGAGAATGTCACGAAAATCCCGACATATTGCATATCCACAAAACTTTTCACATACATGTAAAGACTTTTGTTTATTGTGTCCACATAATAGACATATTGACATATCCCCTGGACAGGGGGACGGCGCGAAAAAATGTCGCCAGTTTATCAGTGCCAAAATTGCTTTTGTTGCCACCAATAGTTTTGCCACGCTGTAGTTCGCTCAGTGACCACCTATAGAATTTTGACAGATATTTGCTTGTACGAAAAAGGTTTACGTAAATACGTTCGGATGCTCGTACCCTGAGTTTTGTTATTAGTGGTCCACATACAAAAAGTATCAATCATCCTATAATTATGATTTGGTATGAGAAACTTTTACGGCTAACTTGACTCAGCACCATCTATCGAGCTGTAGGTAAACTTGGTTTCAGCTAAGTGTTCCACTACAATAACGCATCTTAAACATAAGTGTAAGTTATCACTTGTAACACCTGATGGAAAGTCAAAAAACTAACGACTCACCTTGAAAGTTTTTAGTAAATGAATCCAAATATCTTCTATGTCCAACAGACTGTGGTCTATGGGAATACCGCAGGTTCTCAACCTTTTTTCAACCTCCCTGGAGAAACACAACATTTTATCACTTAAAAACTTCAACTTATCACAGGAAATCAATAGTGCAATATGTTATTCTTCATTTGTATGGTTATTTGAATTCTATCACAAACATTAAAAGGCATATTATTTGTATTAGTATTAGATTAATTAGAAAATATAAAAGTTGATGGTTTCCAAACTTCTAATGCGTCCGCAAATATATATTTATGTATGTATTTTATTTTTATTGTTTTATACTTTTACTGTAAGTTACGACCTTCTTACACAAGGACATTCTAATACGATCATTAATATTAAAGAAAATAGAATAATCGCATCATACAAACTATTATTCAAATATGGTTAAGATGTACTGTATAAACCTTAGAGACGTACTTTTAAAAGTAAGTAGGTACTAAGTAGATGCTAGATAATGATCTTTTTTCAGATTATTTGGTACCTATATAGTTGTACAAGAAATGGCATACCTAAGTGTCACATTGATCGTCTACAGTAATATAATAACATAAACTATAACATGGGGTTATTCAAGGGGCGGATAAACAAATTTCTTAAGAGCCGGCAACGCATTTGCAGTTCCTCTAGTGCTGCAAATGTCCATAGGCAGAGGTGATCGCTTACCATCAGGTGACCTGCCCGCTCGTTTTCTGCGTTGAGTATAAAAAAATATATATATTGTAAGTATTACCGCCATCCTTGTTGGAAATATCTGTCTGAAAATTTAAACAAGTGCTCCAATTCCGCTCTTGCGATGATCAAACTATGTACCCACTCCTCTTGCCCTACAACAAAACAAGAACTTCAAAAACTATAATAATTCATTCATGAATCCATCTGATGGGATCACGTAAGAATATCGCAAATCCACTTGTAACCGAGAGACATGAAGGCATTATAAATAAAACAATACTGTGAAAACATTTTTTTGATACGCCTATATTTTAAGTGCCTTCAAGAGAAAGAGTGAATATGCATTTTTTTGGCAAGCGCGGTCTACCCTAGATCTTATTATTGCTTTTATATCAGACATGATTGTAGTCAAGAGGAAGCCTATTGATGGCCTTCCGCTATTGTTATTATAAAAAATTCCGCTATTATAAATTATTACTTTTATTTTTATAAAAAAAAAACGTCGAACAATTTCCAATATATTTAATTTTAAAGTTTGTGAGTCCATGAGTCTGTATTTTTATTCACTTACAAAGGCGGATTAAAAAATACAGATATACTCACAGCCAACCATAGGGTTGAGGCTCAAGTTGCCTTCCCCAAGATACAATTCTAACAGGTTGTAGTACATCCACGATTTGTTGTTAGTCGCCTTCGCTTTTTGGTATTCCTGAAATAAAGAAATAAAATTAATGGAAAAATTTTTTTAGACCTATAACATTATAATGGACATTGCTTGCGAGTTTTTTGGAGGTTTCTTAAACGCTCTAAGACTCGTAGAATAGTACATTTCAATATAAGTGCGGAAAGTTTGTCATTTCTTTTGTTGAAGCCGCAGGCACGGGTCAACTATATGGACAAGTAGAAATGACAATTCCGCACGTGCATTGAACGTCGTTTTTTAATACAATTGCCGAAAAAAATATTGGTTTTACATGTTTGCCTGCTCCGTGTTTGCGTGCCGTGCTCCAGTGCTGGCTCCGGTGCCACGTCCTGGTGCGCCCACTTCGGCGCCGCGCAGGAGGAAAACAAAAAAGCACTAGTGCGGAAAAGAATTACTTTCCGCACGCAAAACTCACATGCAAATGACTACTTTTTGAGCAAATGTATTAAAAAAGAAATTTACAGTGCAGGGTCTTAGAGTAGCAAGACTATGTCAGTCATACTATGTCAGACAAGTAAAGATAGCAAACTCAAACTATCTTTATTTCACATAGGCCTAACGTACAGGCTCTTGTAAAACGTCAATATGATATTTGTCGCATATGTGTGGTGATAACTAAAACATACTTTGAGTACATTGTGCAATTAGAATAGTTTTCTTTACTTTCTATTACAATGTTTGAACTTGCATGACAAAAAATATTGTACTTACACTGTATGTGGCCGCCCATTTTCTAGATAGTTCCCGCGAACTGAGCGTCTGTGGGAAACCATACTCTTCTATCATGATTTTTCGAAGATTGCTGGTACAAAGGATAAGTATTATAACAACTTGAATAACTTTTAAGAAAAGGTGTTGTATAATATTCAACTTACTTCCATGCCCATTTCCTGTCTCTAAACAGCCAATCATGCTGCAGTCTTATCTGTATAAAAGATTCTGTGATATCTTTGGACCCTAAAAATTTCAGTAACATGGTAATAGAAAAGAAAATAAATAGATTGTAATTTGTACAGCTACCCTCAGCAACTTTCAATTTATTATTATAATTACATCAGTCAGCTGCCAATGATGCCAAGCCGAAAGCGCGGGTCAACTATAGGGATGAGTAAAAATGACAATTCCGCACGTGCATTGAACGACGTTTTTTTAATACATTTGCGAAAAAAAATATTGGTTTTGCTAGTTTGCCTGCTCCGTGTTTGGGTGCCGTGTTCGTGTTCGTGCGCGTCCTGGTGCACCCGCTCTAGTGCCGCGCAGGAGGAATACAAAAAAGCACTAGTGCGGAAAAGAATAACTTTGCGCACGCTAAACACACATGGAAATGTCAACTTTTTGAGCAAATGTATTAAAAAAGATAATTTATGACATAGCTATATGGAATGAAATTCAATACAAATTTAAGAGAATGACAGCTGTATCAATAAGTCACATGATCAATTTGTCGAACGGGTAAGTACCTATGTCATTTATTTAGTCATTTGAATAATGTTCCACTTAGATAATATGGAATGGGCGATCAACATTTTTCTAAGTCAAATGACATTTACTAATTAAAAAAAAGTTTTTGAGTATGGCTCATTAGTCATGTTACCTAAAGGAAATGTCTGAGAAAAAAAAAGTGAAATTGTTTGACTTACATTGAAACTCAGTATCAGCCTTATGTAAGAAAGTTCCCTTAGGCACATGTTTTTTCCTAAACTCGATGCGAGCGATGGCTGACGGTGGCATGTTTTCCAGCTGCATCAAGTATTCTGGCTCGTATTTTTTGTAGTATTCAAGGAGATTGGTGTACAAAGGCCAATCATCTGGATTCAAGCTCTTTTTCAGAAATAGACGATGTTTTCTCTAAAAAGAATTGAAATATATTACACATGCAATCTGGCCCTGTTTAAAAATCATATAATCTGACGAGACGTATTTACTATAAAAACTGCAATCGCCATTCGCCATTACAGGTAATAATATAAAGTCATGAATTAATTAATTATCATGAAAATCCATTTACATAAGCAGTATAAAGTTCAGCAACCTTTTTACATAGATAAAATATATTTTAAAACTTTAAAGATTTTATAAAAGACTTTAATACGGTTTAAAAACAGTAAATAAACACAGAAAATGTTTTATTTTAATTTCAATAAAATGCTTCTCTTAATTGAAGCAGAAAAGAAAATATTAAGGGTGGTACTGCATAGCCCTCTATCTTTATTAATTTTTAATACAGATTATTTAGTATTAGCTAAAGCTCTACTATAAATAAACTAATATACTATAAATAATTATTACAAATGTACATACATTAAAAGTAATTTTAATATGATGCCACAGTCCCTTCAGGTCTTGAATACAACAGTCTATTGGCAAATCTTGACATCTCAACGCTCTTTCTACTGTCCTGAAAATATAACATACTGTCAGTAGGCTGCAATATATGAACTTAGAAATTTTCACATAAGTATTAAACTTAATAACAACAAACAATAAAAATAAAGTCAGAAATCTGGAGAACTAGCTCTACTTTAAACTTTTGTTTTTGTGTTTCTGACCCCTATAAAAGTTTGACTCACACATGGACTATATTTTTATTACACTTTACATTTATATTAACATAAATTACAGTCTTACATTCAAGTTCTTCAAGTTCATGTATAATTTATAATTATATAAATCAATTACCTCCACATATTATGAAGGTCGAGATTAACTGCTTTTGCCTCAGATATGCATATTATTAGTTTTAATCTCCATTCATCATTCCCTTAAAAATAACATAATTTATGTTATATAAGAATGTTAGCCATGATATATATGTATTTGAAGTCATTATAAGTTATTCAAATGGTACGCTAACAAGTATTATAAAGAGATTATACTCTGTCAATTTGTTTTTTGACCCATGAGACATACGACGAGGGACACAAGAGGAAAATGTCCAGTAGTTCCTCTCTGGTCCTTCATTGTTGTATCTGTCTCATGTGTCAAAAAGAAAATAAACAAATTGACAGAGTATAAAGTATGTATGTTTGTATTGTATGTAGGACATAAATATTCTTTTATTTTCATCACAGCGTTCCAAATTTTTTTTTATCAAAGACATTCTCCATCAAGTCCAGTCCAGTCATTCTCCAGTCAAGAAGGTGGTTTTATACAAAGTCAAGGGGATCAGTTTGTATTAACATCAAACAATTAAATTCAAGTTTATAATACATACATGATTCATATTTATCCAGAACTTTTCTTTTACCAAAGTGTTGATCAAACATTCTATAGTATTTCCATTCTTTATTTTTAGTTTTTTTAGCTACTCTATATGCCTGAAAAAAGTAAAAAAGGAATTTGATAAAGGAAAACAATGATTAATATCTTTATTTTATCACATATAAACTTACATCATAGGTATAAGACCACTTCTTCCTTATGTGGTTCATGGTCATATCTTTTGGAAAACCATGCTCAAGAAGGATCTTACGGAATTCTCTGTTAAAAAAATGTTATTGTAGATATTAGAAAAATAATTATGTAAAGTATAGTATGTTATAGTGCATTATTTATATCAATTAAGTGAAATTTTCAGTGTAGTGTGTGTACATTAAAAAAAAGGATTTTCCTCCAATGTCCATTCCTCTCCTACACCCTGATGTAGAGTGTCAAAGTGTGTAGGATTATCAGTTATTCCTATCCCTTGATGTTAAAGCACAACTTGACTGTACTGACTCATTATGTAAAGGTGGATAGCACTAGTCGTATATGGTTATTAGTAGTCCTTATTAAACTGGTAATGGCATACTTCTGGTAGTAGTTTGCCTCTTTTATACTCTGTATGTATGACATTGAAGGTTTTTTTATTCTACACAAGTTAGTACTTGACTGCGATCTCACTTGATGGTAAGTGATGATGCAGCATAAGATATTATTGTACTAACTCAGAAGGGTAAATAAATTTACCCCAATAGTTTCTACACAGCATCGCGACGGAACGCTAAATTACTTGGCGTGGCGTCTTTGCTGGTGGGGCGGTAACTAGCCACGGCCGAAGCCTCCCACCAGACCAGACGTGAGCCAATTTAGAAATTATAAAATTCCAAAGTGGGCCGTGGTGGGAATCGAACCCGCGACCTCCCACTCGAATTCGAGCGCGCCGCCACTGCGCCAGGAAGGTGTTTTATTTCAACGCCTTGAGACAAGTTATTAAAATGAATAAGTTAGGTACTTACGTCCAAGGCTGTTTCTTTTGTCTAAACAGCCAATCGTTTTCAAAACGTAATTCAAAAAATCTTTGTGTTATATCTGGAGTCCCTTTAAAGCATAAAACGAAAGACAATTACCAGAAAATCTAAATAAAACTTCCGTTTATAGATAACCACAAAAACGATCTTACAAATAAAACTCTTTTCTTCCATTCTATTAAATATTTCACATATAGGTAAATAAAATTCTGCTTAATTATTGAAGAATAATTGAAAAAAATGTGACCTCTTTATTATTTTAAATTAATTAAAAATCAAATTATTTATTGACAAAATACAAATACACCGTGCCTCAGACTAATAATATAATGTTTATTGTTTTTCTTTTTATTCTGTAATCTTATCTTGCAGCCATCTCTGCTGTGGGTTGTCTATGGCAGCCATCTTGTAGCAACCAGCCACAGATGTTAATATCGCCTCGGCCATAATGTCGGAATCATGTCGGAATGAGGTCGGAATGGTATAATACCTATTCGACGTTTCAAGACCTGTATTTACACGAAAGGAATAATTTAAAGTACTAAAAAAGGCACACAATGGGGGCATTTTATTGAGAAATTTTACGATTATTGTAAAAATTATTGAAAAAAAAAACAGAAATTTTATTTTAAACACGTGTATTTTCCATTGAGGGTAATTTTTTTCCACAATTTTCATTTCATGAGGACGGACCATTACTTCCAATCATTAGTAAGTTTGATTCATCGTGATAGATCATTTAGTTTAAAAGTTACACCGTTTTGTTTACACAAGGGTCATAGGAGCGAACAAAAATTTTAAAAATTCCAAAAAAATATAAAAAAAAAATTTAGATTTTTTTTAATACGTTTTCCGTCGGTAAAATTATGCATAGTTTCCCTCATTTCAATATGTGCACATTATGAAGACTCACACTGTATAAGTTTCTAATCTTACTTCAACGACTGAAGAGATTTGGACACATGGGGTATCGTTAGAATCCTTACAACATTACGAGTAACATATTTTTCGAAAAATAGTTTTACCCCAAAGTGGTCGTGCTTTCTAATTACCTACTCCAAGTTAAAATCTGTGTTTATTGTGTGGCGACGCACGTCACGCAAGTCTAGCACGCAATGAATAAATTGGGTATCTCCATAGTTTTGTCATCTCTGTGATTGGTTGTGACTATTGATGGGCTATTAGTCACAGACCTAGGAAGGTGTCAACCATAGAGTATTCTCCGCGCGGCGAACCATGATCCCTATGACAGTTCGTTTAGTGATGGGTCGTGTTTTTGGTCGTGTCGATATTTTTTTTTAGACAAAGGCGTGGCTTGCACTTAAGCCACGTTGGTAAACATGTTTTAAAAAATATTACAATGTGCATTTTTAATGTCCATTTTGTTGTTGTTGTATTAATTTAAGACTTTTGGCATAGATTAAGTAGGTAAGTAAAACGAAAGTTTCCAACCTTGTTATTTTCTAATAATGCTTAACCCGGTTAACACGTTTTTGCTGTATAAGTATATATTTTATCATGAAAATGAATGCTCCCCATTTATTTATTTTGTCTGAAAAATTGTGCACTCGTTTCCATTACCGACATTTTTTTATCGATACTCTTAATAATTAAAATAAAAATGCTTTCTTCATGACCACCATTATAATAATAAAAATATTCTTTTTCACAGTGACAGTTCACATCATACTATTTAAGAAGAATGTGGGTGTACCTAAATAGGTTTTACTAACACTCCCCCTTAACACCACATTCTACTTACGACTACTCCCCCTTAATACTACATTGACATATTATGACTCATAAGGACAAACGAAAATAAGTTTAAATCTAACTTAAAACAAAACATTACATGAACAAAACAAATAATTAACACATAGGTATCATTGAAACAAATAATAAGCTGCCTAGTTACCTATAGATTATTATAGATTCAACAAACCTAAGGCATTCTTAAACTTAGTGAACAATTCCTTACATAAAGCCTTTGTGAATATATCTGCTTTTTGTTCTGAAGAAGATACATGTTTCAAAATTACACTACCATTCTGTATTGTATCTCTATTAAAGTGATGTCTAATATCTATGTGTTTGACTCTTTTACTTTCCCTATTTTTTTTGCTATTTGGTTCCCCAATTAACAACATTTCCATACAACATTAGACAAAATCCTGAAACACTTTTTCTATCAGTACAATCAGCCGCCCAATCTGAATCACAATAACCAATTACAGCATGTTCTACATGCATGTCATTTCTATAATAAATTCCTAAATCTTTAGTAAATTTCAAATATTGTAAACTTAAATCAGGTCTTGTGCCAACAACTAAATAGATCAGACAGCCAATTAATTCTTTATAAGGTTTCTTAGTAAAGAGTTCAGTATTATTTTCCTTAGTCAATTTAAGATTTTTCTCTACAGGTGTGGCTAAACCTTTACATTCTAACAAGTTGAATCGTTTTAATAAATTTTCGATATACGTTTTTTGATGTAATTTAATGGTGATGTTCTTATGATCTTTCTCTATTTCTAAGCCCAAATACCTTTTTATTGGACCCAAATCTACCATATCGAACCTCGACTTCAATTCTTTTTGGAAATTACATATCACACTCTTATCGCTATGAATAAAAAGAACATCATCAACATATAAGAATACATATAAAAATAAAAACAAACATACTAAAAGTGTTCTAAAAGTAGATAGTTTTCCTACTGGTGCATAGGTTTCATTCCATTCTGAAGACTCATATCCTTTTGCTACCAGTCTTGCTTTGTAAGTGTTATTATTTTTCTTTCTAAATACCCATCTACTATGAATAATTTCCTTATCTCTTGGTTTCTCTACCTCAGTCCATGTGTTGTGCTTCCTATGTGAATTCATTTCTTCATCTATAGCTTTCAGCCACTGGTCTTTTTCTTTAGATTCTAATACTTCTTTCAAATTTCTTGGAACATTGAGATCATTGATTAAATTATCTACACTTAGAGCAACAAAATCACATTCATGGGATTCATCACATATATAATCCTGAAGATAAAATGGTTTCCTTTTCGTCCTCTTGTTCTCTGTTTCCGTTATTTCTTCAGAAACATTTCTTAATGTATTCTGTTCTGAAGTGCTGGCTTTCTCATTTTCTAATTCTTCCACATCTTGAATATTATTATCAGTACTATTTCCTATATCCGTCAATATTTCAGTATTTATATGAACCTTTTTATTTTGTATTCTTTCCTCATTAAATATAACATCTCTCGCTTCAATTATTTCCTTTTTTATTGGATCCCATAAGCGGTATCCATTGTTACAGTATCCAATCATGTACAATTTTTGTGACTTTTCTGACATTTTACTTTGTCGGTATACTCTATTTATGTAACAGTATGCTTCGCTCCCAAAAACTTTTAATTTTTGATAGTTACATACTTCACCATAGTGTCACGGACTAAGGCAAATATTAGGAAATTAATCGTGCGCTTCTAGCTTTATGTTGAAATATGACAGTTTAAAGAGAACTTTTCGATCGCTAGCAGAATAATAGAAAAATAAATTAGATGTTTGAAATTTTGACATGTTCGGTTTTTATGGTTGTCATGGTGTTGTGTATACAAAAAAGTTAGAGTGAAAAATGCGATATTAAAAATAAAAGTGAAAAATGGACTAGTAATGAACGTTCGAGAGACCAGAGACAGTGTTTTCGTGGATTGAGTAGTCCTCGAGTGCTCCGAGGCACGCGGAGATTTGTACGGTGCGCTAAATCAACCGTTAAATAAAGGCCTCAACCCATCGACTCGTGTATTCTTCCAATCTCGACCCCCAGCTCTTAACATTGGTGTCAGAAGTGGGATTGGAAGATGCCATTGGTGCCCAGAGTCGAGAAGGAGGGCGTTACTACGCGTGCCATGTCCGAAGCGCGAGAGCGAGAAGACTCAGTTGCAAGTACTTCTGAGCGCAACCCTGTCACACATCAAATGCCAGCGGCGGATGTAAACACGCTGTTAGAACAGATGACCGTTAAGATACAAGAACAGTCACATGTGCAAGAACAGGCCAGTGCGCGTCTCGAGGAACAGTTACGTGCTTTTCATGAGAGATTTCACAAGGACATACTAGCTGCGCTGCAACAGATCACGCAGAAGGTAGAGCTGATGGAGAAGGAAGTATGGCGAATGAAGGAGTCTTCCGAAAAACAAGATTTAACCTTGCAGGAGCATGACTCGCAGTTATTGAACATAAAGCGGAGAGTTGATTTCCTTGAAACGCACAGAGGAGCATCGCGTAGTTCAGAAGGTATGACACCGGCAAAGCTTTTTAAGTTACCACATTTCGACGGCAAATCATCTTGGGCGGCTTTCAAGTTTCAATTCGAGACCGTCAAGAGAACAAGTCGTTGGACGGATGATGAAGCGCAGTCTGCCCTTACGATTGCACTCCGTGATGAAGCATTAACTGTGTTGGAAGCGTTGTGTGTCAATGAAAATAAGGTTGCATGTGACGAACTTCTTAATGCTTTGGAATCTCGATATGGTGATAGCCATCTCGAACACGTTTATAGGGCTCAACTCAGGGACCGTGTTCAGCAAACTAATGAAAGCTTACAGCAATGGTCAGTGGAAGTTGAGAGACTCGTGCGGAAGGCTTACAAATCTTCACCATCCACTGTAGAGACGATGTTGTTGCAAGCCTTTGTGGATGGAATTCGAGATTCAGAGGTTAGAGCTACCGTCCGCTTGAAACACCACATCAGCCTGAAGGAGGCTGTAGCTCATGCCCTAGAGGTGGAGGCTGTGCGATATGACTCAAAAACCCTAAAGTTGAGAGAAATGGCTACAACAGATAGGAATTGGACGCAGCGGCGTATATTTAACCCAACCTGCTATGGATGCGGAGAGCGAGGACACCTGCGGAGCAGCTGTCCCAGGAGGGAACGACTGACCAGTATAAGCCAAGTGGACGCAACGGTTTCTAATTCAGGAGGAATCACAACCCCATTTAATATTGCATTGAAACAGATAGAAGATGGAAACAGCTTGGTGATAGATGGAGCCATTAATGGGGTAGCATGTCAACTTACCCTGGATACTGGAGCATCACGGACAGTCATTAAACATCAACAAGGGAAGTATATTGACAAATGTAATTTACAGGAGAAAGGAAACATCAATCTTACGACAGCCACCGGCCAGCGCGTACCTGTCTGGGGGGAAGTGAACGTCGCCATTAAAATTGGAGACAGGGTCTATTGGCAAAGAGCAATACTAGCAGATATCGTTGATGACTGCATTATTGGTCTAGATTTTCTTCGAAACCATCAATGTAGAATTGACATTAAGTATGGAGTGCTTAGGTGTGGAAACCAAGAAATTCCAATAAAGGGTGGAAATTATGGGAAAGTTTACTGTTTGAAGAATACAACCCTTTTCCCAAGATCCCAAACATTAGTTCCTGTGACGTTACCTTCCGAAAACATCCGAAGACCAAGAAGATGCGCAATTATTGAACATCGTGGACATGGACATTCATGGATTCCCGCAAGAGTTGTTGTAGGAAGAACTCGAGTTTCAATGATCCCAGTATTCAATCCATGTAATTCTCCCCAGATTATTCAAAAAGGTGACCTAGTAGGCACCTGTGAAGAAATAAGTTTTCTAAGGAATTGTGAAGAAAGTCGAACGACGTGGAATAGGGAAGATGATCAAGTAACGAAACTCATAGAAGGTTGTAAAGATCATCTTACTACGCTTCAAAGAAAGAAAATCGAAGATCTGTTAACCCACTTTTCTGATTTGTTCTCAAAACATGATGGTGATATTGGAAGAACTGGTGTGGTGAAGCATAAAATTAATACCGGAGATGTTATGCCAATCCGTCAGCGACCAAGACGCATACCACTTGCAAAAGATAAAGAAGTAGAGGACATGATTCAAGACATGCAGAAAAATGATGTCATTGAACACTCTGCGAGTCCTTGGTGCTCTCCAGTAGTACTGGTGAAGAAGAAAGATGGATCATTGAGATTTTGCATCGATTACCGCCGATTGAACGACGTCACTAAGAAAGACAGCTATCCTTTACCGCGAATTGATGACACATTGGATACCTTGAGCGGTATGAAGTGGTTTTCAACACTTGATTTGAAAAGTGGTTATTGGCAAGTAGACTTAGATCCAGCAGATAAAGAAAAGACAGCATTTTCAACCGGAAAGGGGTTGTGGCAATTTAAAGTTATGCCTTTTGGGCTATGTAATGCACCAGCCACGTTCGAGAGATTGATGGAGCAAGTACTGGCTGGATTATTGGGAGAGGCTTGCCTTGTTTACTTGGATGACATAATTATTGTGGGCCGCGACTTTGAAGATCATCTTAAGAAACTCGAAGCAGTTTTCAATAAATTACGTGGAGCTAATTTGAAGTTAAGTGCAAAGAAGTGCTTACTCTTCAGGCATCAAGTGGGTTATTTGGGACATGTCATATCGAAAGATGGAATTGCAACGGATCCAGCTAAAATTAGTGCTGTCAAGGACTGGCCTGATCCAAAGGATAAGACACAGGTTAGAGCATTTTTAGGACTATGCTCTTATTATCGTCGATTTGTGAAGGGGTTCTCCGATATAGCTAAGCCTTTGCATCGCCTTACTGAGGAAAAAAAGGCCCTTTATATGGGACGAAGATTGCCAACAAGCTTTTGAGAAACTGAAGAAACATCTTTGTGAGGCACCAATTCTTGGATACCCTGACCCAGAGGGGAAATTCATAGTTGATGCTGACGCGAGCAATAAGGCAATTGGAGGAGTGTTGTCCCAGCAAAAGAATAATCAAGAGAATGTGATCGCCTACTTTAGTAAGTCACTATCCAATACGGAGAAAAATTATTGCGTTACTCGGAGAGAATTACTTGCTGTAGTAAAGACTTTACAGCACTTCAAGAAATATCTCATTGGTCGTAAATTTTTGGTGAGGACTGACCACGCTGCCTTGAAGTGGTTATTAGAATTCCGGAACCCAGAGGGACAAGTAGCGAGATGGATTGAGCAGTTGCAAGAATTCGATTTTGAGATAGAACATCGTGAAGGAAGAAGTCATGGTAATGCCGATGCTTTGTCTCGACGACCATGTGCTGAGAATTGTAAACACTGTCAAAGACAGGAGGCAAAGGAAGTAGTACCTGTGAAAGTTATTCGGACGGATTCGGTCGATGACCAGTGGAGCGATGACGCCATGAAAAAGGCGCAAGAGGATGACGGAGATATTCGTCCAATCCTGGAATGGTTGCGGAATGGTACTTCGAAACCTGAATGGTCTGATGTAGCACAATATAGCACAGGCACAAAAAGTCTTTGGGCGCAATGGAAGAGCTTGACTTTACATAATGGAGTATTATGTAGAAAATGGGAGACTACGCGCATGAACAATTATTGTCATTTGCAAATAGTCGTCCCCAGAGTAAAAGTAAAAGAAGTGCTGCGCGCTTATCATGACGGTGCATCCGGTGGACATTTGGGGGTTAAACGAACACTTACTAAGATTCGAGATCGATTTTATTGGTTACATTGTCGTGAAGATGTCGAAGATTGGTGTCGAAAATGTGTAAGCTGTGCATCTGTCAAAGGGCCGCAGACTAGAAGCAAGGGGGCAATGAGGCTATACAATATTGGAGCTCCGTGGGAAAGAATCGCTCTGGATGTAGCAGGGCCATTTCCGATCACAAAGTTGGGCAATCGGTACATCCTTGTGGTAATGGATTACTTTACGAAATGGCCCGAGGTGTTTGCCATTCCGAATCAAGAAGCAATCACTGTGGCTAATAAGTTGGTCAATGAAGTCTTCTGTAGATTTGGAGCCCCACTGGAAATCCATAGTGATCAGGGGCGGAACTTCGAATCACAGGTATTTCAAGAAGTTTGTAAGATAATGGGTATACATAAAACTCGGACCACCCCGTATCACCCACAATCAGATGGAATGGTGGAGAGGTTTAACCAGACCTTGGAAAGGCACCTTGCTAAAGTAGTGGACGGCCATCAGAATGATTGGGACGAATATATACCACTATTTCTACTGTCATATCGCACTGCTATTCATGAAAGCATCACAGTAACCCCCGCATTTGCAAACTTTGGAAGAGAGTTAAGACTACCAGCTGATCTGCTGAGCGGTTGTCCTCCAGACACGCCTAGAAATGTCACCGACTACGCTAATGATTTGCGGACTAAGATGTTGGATGTGCACGAACAAATAAGGGCCGCAGGTCTTCAGGCTAGTGAACGCATGAAGACACGTTATGATCGGAAGGCGACCAATTCGTGTTTTGAGGAAGGGTCGCTAGTATGGTTGCACAATCCTGTAAGAAGAAAAGGAAGATCTCCCAAGCTACAACGAAGCTGGGAAGGTCCTTATAAGGTGATTACTAAAATCAACGATGTTACCTTTCGGATACAACGCACGCCAAGAAGTCCAGCAAAAATTGTCCATATAGATCGTTTAGCTAGATACCACGGAGATAACGATGCTCGAGACGAGCATGTCTTAGGAGGGGGCAGTGTCACGGACTAAGGCAAATATTAGGAAATTAATCGTGCGCTTCTAGCTTTATGTTGAAATATGACAGTTTAAAGAGAACTTTTCGATCGCTAGCAGAATAATAGAAAAATAAATTAGATGTTTGAAATTTTGACATGTTCGGTTTTTATGGTTGTCATGGTGTTGTGTATACAAAAAAGTTAGAGTGAAAAATGCGATATTAAAAATAAAAGTGAAAAATGGACTAGTAATGAACGTTCGAGAGACCAGAGACAGTGTTTTCGTGGATTGAGTAGTCCTCGAGTGCTCCGAGGCACGCGGAGATTTGTACGGTGCGCTAAATCAACCGTTAAATAAAGGCCTCAACCCATCGACTCGTGTATTCTTCCAATCTCGACCCCCAGCTCTTAACAATACCATAGTTCTGCTGGTATCTTATTATCTACTGTAGGCAAACGATTAATTACGTATGCACTTGTATACACAGCTTCACCCCACATATCCTTATCAAATATTGAATCTGCTAAAATTGTTCTAGCTTTTTCTACTAATGTACGGTTTAATCTCTCTGCCTTTCCGTTCTGTTGTGGTGAATATACTATAGTAGTTTCTATCTGAATTCCTTCCTGTTGACAGTATTCTTTGAAATTGTGGTTTATATATTCGGTTCCATTGTCACAACGAAATCTCGATATTTTATAATTGAATTTAGCCTCAACCATTTTGGAATATATTTTGAAATATTTTAACCCATCCTTTTTATTTTCCAGCAGATAGGCAATCATAAAATGACTATAATCATCCAAAAATGTCAAAATATATTTTTTATTGTCATGTGTTCCAGGTCTAATCGGACCGCATATATCGCTATGTATAAGTTCTAGAATTCTAGTTGTCTTTTTGTAATCATTATTGAATGGTAATCTCGTTTGACGTCCTTTTAAACATGGCTCACACAGTATATCATAATTTGATAATAATTCACAATCTATTAATTTCTTATCTTTTAATATTTTCATTTTTTGTGTTGACGTATGACACAATCTTCTATGCCATATCTCATCAGAGGATGGTATTGCGTAGGCTTTTTGTGCTATTGTCTTTGAGATTCTAAATTTTATATCATATAAATTACCTTTCCTTGTACCTTCCTGAATTACATAATTATTTCTGTGAATTTTAACAACATTATTTTCAAATTTAATACCATATCCATTGTTTTCAATACGACTTACAGACAACAAGTTATTGCTTAATTCAGGTACATAAAGAACATTTAATAATTTGCAAGTGTCAGTCTGTATGTTGCCAATTTTTGTAGCATAAAGGTACTGATCTTTCTTAGCAATATTGATCTTTATAGGATTTTCTAACTTCAAATAATCTGAGAAATATTCATCAGTACCAATTAAGTGATCAGAGGCACCAGAATCAACATAAAAATGTAGGAACTGACCTGTTATTTCATTTCCTGTATCTCCACACATAAAAGCTACTTCCTTAGTTTCTTCTGCGGTATTAGCCCGCGACTTTCTATATCTAGAGTTAAAGTAATTTCCGCGCATACGGCACTGGGATTGACGATGACCCTGTCTTCCACAGCCGTAACAGCGCATTTGAGAAGCATTGTTCTGATAGAATACTCTATGATCCTCTGGAGTATCAAGTGTATTTTCTCTATTTATTTTTTTAATTTCTTGTTCTAATAGTCTTCTTTTAACAAATTCTAGCGTTAGTTGACTTGATGATAATGTTTCTATTGCTGTTACAACATTATCATACGAATCTGGCATAGCTAATAATAGGTAGCATATTATTTCGCTATCACTAGGCTTAGCATCTGACGACTTTAGTTCTCTCACTACTCTATCAAAATTCAAAATAAATTCTGAAAGAGACTCATTTTCTTTATATTTCATTGTAAGCAATTTTTTGCGTATTAGTAATTGTGATGAAATTCCTGTTCTGACAAATATTTTTTCTAGCTTTTCTACAATTTCGATGGCTAGTGTGCAGTCTTTAATTATTTCTAAGTAATTATCAGATATACATTGTATTAAAATATTTTTTGTTCTCGCGTTTTCAATTTGTTCAGTTTCATTAAGCTCTTTAGATTTTATATTTTGATTTATATATTTTAGCAGTTGTTTTTCTTCTAGGATTGTTTTAATTCTAAAATACCAATTACTAAAGTCTGCACCGGCAAATGGAGTTACACCATATTGATTAGTTTTTATTTTGAATTCCATTTCCTTTAATTCAGCCATTCTTTATATTATCCTTTTACATTTCATTACTGCGTGTTAAAGCCCATAACCTCTTAATAATTAAAATAAAAATGCTTTCTTCATGACCACCATTATAATAATAAAAATATTCTTTTTCACAGTGACAGTTCACATCATACTATTTAAGAAGAATGTGGGTGTACCTAAATAGGTTTTACTAACAGATACTTGCCGCCCTAGTCGATAAACGTCACACGACGTAAGTTTTGCAGGACATAAACATAAATTCAGATTGACATAACTTCTTGTAAATGTTAAGAATTGTTAAAAATATCAACGGAATACCATTACTAATGGTATAAAGCTACGTAAATTTTATAAATGGCATTTTTAGACGCCCCCAATATGATCCCGATTTAATGGTGACGCCACTACAATGTTATATGGTGACATTAGCTGTCAGTGTCATAGGGATCACGGTTCGCTGCGCCGAGAATAATTTGTATTAGGTGTCAACGAAATGTCAATGTCAAATATTCTAGTTTTGCAACATTTTCCTTCATGCTTCATTTTCACGTGTTTTCGGTAACTTGGTGTTTATACTTTCTAAGATTCGATGAGATTTGTGATTTCTAGTGGTAATTGAAATAAAAATAAACAATGCATAGACTTCTTTCTGCAAAGAATTTGTACCAAAGTAATTTCCAAGGAGTTTCATTATCATCAACAAATTCATTCAGAAGTATTTCGCTTACACAAATAAAATGTTCTTTTTGCCAAAAAATCCTTTTAAGTTCTCATTGTACGGGTAAGTTATGATGATAAAAGTTTTAAAAAAGTTTCTCTAGTCTGTTTATGTAAACATACCCCATATTTTTTTTTATTACATAACGTTCTAGATAACCTATTTCTCGTGCGCCACCAGTCTACAAGAGCGGCTAATGCTGTGAGATCGGTGAAAAAGAAGACTAAACACAAAGGGTACAAAAAGTATGGTGAACTGTTACAAGGTGTGTCTAAGCAACCATTATGAAAATACATTTACTTAAAACTTAGTTTGTACTTGTAACATTTATAACTAACTAAGACAGGTGTGAATAAAGCAATATTATTAAAGTCATGTATTAGATCATTATTTTCACAAGTGCTTAAAGAATATACACAGCAACTGCCTAACAAATTTCTCAATATTAATAATATTATAAACTATTAAATAAACAAATGTAATGACTTCCATTTACTAATTTGTAAGATTTCAAATTGAAATAAATGCGGGACTATAAAAACTTAATATTGAATTCTATTTAATTTTTTTACAGTGAGGGATAGTAGTATGACTGAAATGAAAGTTAGTATCAGCAAGTTGAATGCGGCCCATCTCTCTAAGTTAGCTTCTAGCTCAGTATCCTTGGGGCAGCTCCACCAACTGACTACTAAACCACCAAAAACCATTGACATTGACAAAGAACTCCTACAGACTGTCAGAGAAAAGATCTTGAAAAAACCAACTAAAAAAGAGTCAGATGTCAAATTGGAAGATGACAAATGCGCCCTTATATTCACAAATCATAAAATATCTTCTGTGGAAGAACGTTTTAAAACTAAGCAGTACATTGATATGGTTAAGGAGAGTTACTACAACTTTAGAAAAGCCACAATTTATGATCAGAGATTGCAAGACCTTAGATATGCGATCAATGAAGGTTTAACTCAGGAGTTTGACCCTGAGTCCAAATCACCGATGGTGAATTCAGATCCAGAATCATTACGAAAGAGTCCTCATGCTTTATTCAGAGAGTTGTTTATTGATAAACAGTTGGATAGCTTCGACCAGGACCTAGTGAGTCATATTACAAACTTACAGTAAGTATAAACACACTTTTAGACTGTGGAATATTTAAAGACTTTTCAACCTCTCACACAGCTAATTTAAATTAGTTCTGAAGATTACTCAGGACAACTTTAAAATATCTGTTGTTTGTTTTCAATATCTGTTGCCCCCAGTTCCACCTGTGTCCTTTCCCAAACTCTAGTCTATCTATGTACCAAACATCAAGATTGGTTTAGTGGTTTAGGTGTAAAAGCATAAAAAGTGATTTATTTTCCTACAATCATTAGCTGAATTCTGAACTCAAGTCTACCAAAATTTTTCTACACTCATACATTTTGCCTTGACACTAGCATTTTCAGATGATCTTGACATCACAAAATGCTTTCTTTCCCAATAATGCAAATGATTTTTGTAAAGATTTAGATTTTGAGACAATTCTCAATTTAATGAATAATTGCACTATTTATTTATAATTTTAGGATGCAAGGTTTATCTCATCCTGCCATTGACGAAATCTGTGATGAGTCGGTACACACTGAACTTGGAGATACAAAAGAGGAGTCAAGTATTGAAAGTGAAATAGCCCACATCAAGAGTCTGAATGTGAAGAAAACGTAAGTGGAAGTTCATTCAGCCCCTTATGGTTGATGTGTTTGTGTTGTGTACTTTTAAGGCAAATAGGTTATCTGTTAAGCGTGCAGGATAGAATGGTATGGATATTTCAATCCAAAATGACGCGCCCCACTCTGTCAAACTCCATGCAAATCAAATGAAACATAAGCGATTTTTACAGAGTGAGGCGCGCCTTCGTGGATTGAAATATCTATAGCGACTTTTTGCAACAAAATTGAACATAGCCTAGTGAACTTTATGTCAATTGTATAACTTACAAATTAAATAAGAGCAAAAAAAGGTCACGCGTCTTCCGTGGAATCCTCACGCATTCTTGAGAGTTCCCCTAGCTACTGTGCGCCATCTGTGGAATCCGCGGGTCAGTCACAGCAGCAGTACGGTGCCCAGCGTTCACTGAAATACTCAAGCATTCCAGCGAATTCGCGCGCCATCTCGCGTTATGAGTTGAGATTGATGCTTCCTTTCTATTTCGCCGCGGTGTAAATTAACCCTTAGTTATATCCCTGTCTTCAGGCGTCAAGCAATAAAACAGAAAAAGAAGAAGATGCGCGAGAAACGCCGCGCCGCCAAAGAGGCCAACATGAAACACGACATCCGCGAGATGGAGCGGCGAGGCAAGGAAGAGGCGCTGCAGAAGTTGCTGACGGCACACCTGCAGCTGCTGTGCTCTCTTGACATGATATTAGAGGTGGGTAGTCTATCTACAATAATTGAAGGTATACAATATTTAAAATTGATGCTGATGTTGAGGTAACTCCACAATTTATTTTATTACTAGCTGACCAGGCAAACGTTGTTTGCCATTATAAGTTACATAAAAAAATAGCATACAACCTACTCTCAAACCTACCGAACATACAGAGAAAATTTTATAACAAACACGAGACCGAGAATTTTATATTTTAGATGTTTAGTTGTAGATTACCACCAGTGTCAGTTATTATGATGTAAAGCAGGAATCTGTACCTGTGTACCTTATCGGCCACAATAGATCTAATAACCAAAATTAAAAGTAATATTGACGCAAAAAATATTGCCCTTGGTATATTTATTGACCTAAAAAAGGCGTTTGATACTGTAAGTCATTCACTCCTATTGCAAAAATTAGCTAATATAGGTATAGCAAGCACTGCACATAAGATATTTGAATCTTACCTATGAAATCGGTCACAAGTTGTTAAAATTGGTAAATATCAAAGCACTCCTCAATCAATTATGTACATGTGGAGTCCCGCAGGGCTCCATTCTTGGGCCTCTGCTGTTTTTAATATATGTCAATGACATAAGTTCTATATCTATGCATGGAGAAGTAAGTCTTTATGCTGACGATACGTGCATTTTTTACTACGGGCGCTCAATTAATGATATAATCAAATTAGCACAAGAGGATTTAATCAAATTACATGAGTGGTTCCAATATAATTTACTGACTGTCAATACATTAAAAACGAGTTACATTATTTTTAAAGCAAAGAACAAAAATATCCCATCACATATTCCACTTACTATAAATAATGTCCAAATAAACGAGTCTATTGAAGAAAAATATCTTGGATTATTAATCGATAATAAGTTAACCTGGAAATCTCATATAAGTAAAGTAAAATCAACCTTGTCCTCCCTTTTAGGATCGCTGTATGGTATTGTTCAATGTCTGCCAAGAAAAGTCCGATTAAACATTTATTACTCGCTCGTTAAACCCCACCTTGACTACCTCATAGAAGTATGGGGCAGTGCTGCCAAAACCAATCTTCAGTGCGTTCAAACCGTTCAAAATAGAATTGTAAAAATGTTATTTAACTTTGATTTTCTAATGCCAACTAAACTTGTCTACTCTGAAACAAAATTAATGAACCTTCAACAGACATATTACTACAATACTTGTATTTTAATTAAGAAAATCAAATCGGGAAAAATTCAGTCACATCTTAACTTTATGACGAAAATGGAGCATGGATCCCGACTACGTAGTGCTCACAACATTATAATAAACAAACCACGAACCGCATATTACGGTAATAAGAACATAACTTTTGAAGGAGCACTTATGTACAATAAATTACCTAATGGTATCAAAACAATAGATAAATTTAACATTTTTAAGAAAAAATTAAAAACTTTTAACTGATAACATTTGAGTCCGTCCCTGGCAAGCAGCTATTGTATGAACGAACACTGAACATATTTTGTTATGCCTACCCTGCTTTGCATTTTTTTACTATGTACCGCTAATTCCACTGACTATGTTGCTATCGCTGTCATTTAATATTACCACATTTGTATTTTTTGTTAATATTTCTCATTAAGTGAAATGTATATAATTTCTTTTGAGAATAATAAAGTTCTTTAACCACATCTGTCTCAAGGGCACTGTATTTGACAAGATTTCTGTTTGTATTGAGAGCTCTGATGCCTTATTACCTGATTGTCTTTGTTTATAAATGTGGTGATTTGGACTTTTTTTTAGAAATTTTAAAGGAAAACAATTCTGTCATACACGATTTTTGCGTGTTTCCATATTTTACGCAGCGCACGCTATTTTTCCTGTTTTTGTAACATTTCATAACATAACATTCATTGTTCCTCCGCTTCTATTGGACACAGTGTAAAGTTATACATAGGTCACACTAAAAGTTTCCGGAATTGGCCACTTACATAAACAATATTTAAAAAGTTATTACTACATTTGAAAATGGAACTCTTTAGCCGTGTACAATTTGTTTTATCTGATTGTCAATTGTTTTCACATTGTGGCGTCATTTTAAAAATTGCGTGATTACAATAAAATGGATTTAACTCGGGAAAATTTTCGTTGCATGATTTTTTACGATTTTAAGAGTAATTTGACAGCTCAGCAGAGCCTCGTTCGGCTTCAATCTGCTTTTGGCGAAGAAGCACCATGCAAGACGACCATTTATAGCTGGTTTGCAGAATTCAAACGTGGTCGTGTCAATCTTGTCGTGTCGAAATTCGTGAAGGTCGCCCGTGCACCGCTGTGATTAATAAGAACATCGATGCTGTGCGCCGTATGATTGAAACAGACAGGCATGTGACCTACCATGAGATTCGGACATCATTGGACATAGGCATGAGTCAAATACAATCAATCCTACACAAACATTTGGGTGTGAGAAAGCTGTGTTCTCGATGGATCCCACACAATTTGACCGAAGATCAAAAAACGGACCGCATCACTTGGTGCCATGCTATGCTTGCCCAGGTGACGAAACATGGATTTATAGCTATGATCCCAAAACGAAGCAGCAATCGAGCGTATGGGTCTATAGAGATGAGCCGAAACCAACCAAAATAGCGCGCGTGAAAAGTGCCTCGAAGCGGATGATTGCTTCTTTTTTTAATAAAACTGGACACGTGGCTACTGTTGCTTTAGAAAATCGTCGTACCGTGAATAGTGACTGGTACACGACCATTTGTTTACCGGAAATTATTGGAAAACTCCGTGAAAATAATGGTAAACGCCGTATCATCTTGCACCACGACAATGCAAGTTCCCACACGGCCAGACAGACAAATGAGTTTTTGAAGGCGAAAAACGTACAACTTATGAGTCATCCAGCATACAGTCCTGACCTAGCACCGTGAAATTTTTTTCTGTTCCCAAAAATCAAGAACCAATTACGCGATCAACGGTTTTCATCACCAGAAGAGGCCGTCGAAGAGTATGAAAAATACGTATCTGACGTCAAATTTGTTCAATCGTATGAAAAAGTGCATTGACGTTAAGGGAGAATATTTTGAGAAACAATAAATTGATTTTCGACCATTAATAGTATATTTTTATTATTGATTCCGGAAACTTTTAGTGCGCCCCACGTATTATGCATTCATTATTATTTATTTTTTGTTATTTTTTATTTATTCATTATTTATTTATTTATATAGCCTATTGGCTTATGCATAATCGGTTTCGGTATTCCAGGGTCGACAAGTATTACAGTATTATAGGCAGAGAAATGCGAGGGCGCCGGAACACCCCAAAGTGTCCAGTGTCAAGGTTTACAACACTCTTTTACATGGATTTGCTTCATTGGTAAGATCTAGTTATCTGTATATTATATAAAGAAAACATAAGACATCTCAAACCAGTGTATGTGAAATATAGCATATAATACATGCTATATTATGGCATTGAAAATTCAACTTTTATAAGGTTTAAAATAGACCTAACACAATTGCACCCGCGGACAAATAGTTTAAATGTATCCTTGTTCAAAAATTAAAGACATTATTTTTTCTCACAGGGTCAACTGGAAAATGTTAAAGAGCTGTTATCATTCATGGCAGAAGACAAAGTTGAACCCAACGCCCAAACATTTGCTGCAGTATTCGAATGTATCGAAAAAAGTGATTTGAGAAATAAGCGTTTAGTATTAGATGATTACCACAGACAAATGCAAGAAAAGGTAATAATTTTGCTTTGAAAATTCTAATTTTGTTTGATACTGTGTATGTATTTTTTTAATTATTATTAATATTTGTCCTCAGGGTATAACACTGAATGACTTATTGGACAAAACTAAATTCCTCAACAACCAACGTGAAGTGGTCCTTAAAGCGGTGCGTCGATTGGACCCCTACTACGAACCAAATTACACCCCACCGGCGCTAGATTACGACTGTCCTTTAGTTGAGAAGATTAAACTAGAAAACGTGGATAATAGGAAAGGTTTGATGACGTCTCCGGCGAATGGTTTACTGACTCTGGAGGAGTTGAGGGCTAAAGGCAAGGAGCAGCTGGCGATGGAGATGGCTGGCGAGATTGAAGTGCAGAATATCTTTGTTATGGATGAAGTGACAAACAATGTGGAATTATATGTAAGTAACATCATATATTATTTAACACATAGAGTTGTTATTGTCACGATTAATGAATGCTGTCATTTTTATTGTATTGTAGAGTAATTTTTATCTTGATCTCCTACTACTAAAAATGTTCCTAAGTTATATTAATCTTCTAAAATAGCTAGGTCGTCTACCTGGGTAGGTAGGTTGGGTACCTAGGTTGGGGTATGGATAGGACCTACAGGGTACACGTTTGGATATCACCAACTTATGAAAGAAGGCCTTAATTGATTTGCTTTTGATGATATTTTGTAGCATTTATCGTAACTTATTCTCTTTTTGTTTCAGAGAGATAAATATAACGGAATAGAGAAAGAATGGCGCGATGTAATTCGCGAGGCGTTCTTGCGAAATATGAGCACGCTCAAGTCTCGTAGCAATGCTTCGCACTCCGCCATAACGCTCTATCCTTACTTGAAAGTTCTAGAGGTATTCATATTTTTAAACATTTTTCCTCACCATGTAGTAATGATAATGGAAAAGTCTTGAGTCAATTGCGAGTAGAATTTGACGTTAGCTGCACATTTTGAAACGGTAGTTACTTAAATGTTTAGTATTGTGTATAATCGTTATTTACTAACATACTTAAAGCGTATAAACTATTTCAGGTTGATCAATTTGTAGAGCTGATAATGAGTGAAATCAGTAAACTAGTAGATGGAAGTGAGTCATACAGTCCCACACTGAAATTGTTACAGAGGGATCTCGGAACACAAATTTACAACAAGTATGTGTAATTTAGTTAAAAATATAATTTTTTGAATCATTGTCGTATAATCGTAAATATGGTCAAAAATAATACAATTTCAATCGTTTTTCAGATACCAAATAGAACAACATCGTCGTAACGGTGTTCTAGAAAAGATTGAACAAATATACGAGAAATACTGCAAGTGGTACCTGGAGAGACATCCTCTCGATGACTCCGGCAGAGCCTACAACGGGCGACAAGCTTGGCAGTTGCTTGTGCACCAAAACAGAGGTGGAGCTAGCTTGGTAAGTTATACTGGGGTGTGTCTCGAAAATATAAAATTTTACATCGGTCAAAAATCGATGATAACCACCAAGCCAATGTAGCCACTTGTCGCCTTGGCTGCATAACTGATGCATGAATAAACCAATCAGCGCATAGATGTTAGCTCGTCGCTGCTATAAGTATTTTTGCAGAATCAAGGGGCAGAACTTTGTTTGACTGACCTAACTGATGAAGAGAAATAAAAGCTTCCTTAATATGTCACTTGGGTGAGCTAGTTTATTTATATATTCTTTACTTTATTACAGGATGTTGAAGAAACTCCTTGGCCAATGGAAATTCGACAAAATATTGGGAAGTTCCTGTATAACATAATTGTTAATGATGTAAAAATTGACGTCAATATGTTCAAACCAAAAGCAAAAGTGTGAGTAGTTAAATGATTTTATTGATTATTATTTATCTATGCATTATAACTATGATAGCCATCCATAATTTACCATGAATTTAATTTGAATTCCAATCATGCCCATTAAAAAAAAATCCGATTACAACAGCCTTTATTATAGAGTTATGATTAACAAGTTACCTCTCTTTCCATCACGTTATAATATATATTTTCGGACCTACCTCCCACTAATTGAGTAGCCTTACACGCTACTTGCAGCTTCATAACTAAAATGCTGAGTGCGAATGCCCTGATTACAGCAAGAAGCTGCCAGCGGTGTACAAAGTGCACCGACCGTGGGGAAGGCAAGTGCGCCTAGAACTCAAACCGCACCCCGTGCTCAGTCGACTGTGGGCGGCGGCCGCGCGCCCACAACTCAAGATGCGGTCGGCGTTGGCGCCCACGAGAGCGCCGCCCGCGCCCTGGACCGCGCCCACGGCCAATGGCGCCTATTTGCTAACCGCAACGCCTTTGATCAGGTATGCTCACATTCTCACAATTCACATTGCCCAGTGCGAAAAAGAATTACATATTGTTTTCATTTATCTATTAACATTTTCAAAACCTTTGGATTGCCACCACTTTCATAATAATATCTTAATATCATTATACACAATCCATATCTAGTCACAAAGTAAGCAATATTTTGTGTAGTGGCTAGAGAATTGATAAATAGACATCCGTATACATTTATGTATTCCTATTTTAAGCGTAGACGACAAGACATTCCGATAGTAATAATTAATAATTCATCGAATTTTAGAATGTCCATATATACATTATGATTTCCGTTTTGTAGGTTGTAATGAAAATATCCCAAATTGTGTTAAAAATTTGTTGAAAAAATCTTTATTAACCAATTTTACAATTTGTTGCGGGTACCCATTTTAAGATTTTACATTAAACTGGTTTACCGATTACCCTCGGTTCTTTCGACAGTAATTAATAATTACACATACAAACTAACAGTACCTATACCTACATATCAATTACAAACTAACAATACCTATACCTGATATCTAATTTTTTGCACTGTAATTTCTGTCGCCTTTAGGATGCCGTACTTTGTGATGGCTCAGGCCAAGAGGCTGGAGGAGGCGCCCCCTGCGTCGCTGTACCCCGTGCTAGACAGCCTCAACCAGCTGGGTGAGGTGCCGTGGGTCATCAACCAGCCCGTGCTGGACCTGCAGTTGAAGATATTCAGGTAGTGACTGAGTTGTCAAAGGCTACAGCCAGCAATTCCTTAATACACTTATCTAATGATTGTCCTGTTGCTCTGAATAAATAAGCAATATTATTAGGAATCTTGTTACCAAAGCAATTTGACTTTTGCGTGAACTTTCCCTTTGTCTATATGCCATTGGTAGCGCCATCAGATGAGTTTCGCGTGAGACGTATATCTGCTATTGAATCGTTGAGGTCGATGCTGTGTGAACTGCAGCTGTAACCATATTATTATTATTATTATTATTTTTTTTTTATTCTATACAAGTTAGTACTTGACTGCGATCTCACCTGATGGAAAGTGATGATGCAGTCTTAGATGGTATCGTACTAACCTGGAAGGGTATGTAAATTTACCCCAACGGTTTCTACCAGCATCGCACCGGAACGCTTAATCGCTTGGCGGTGCGTCTTTGCTGGTAGGGTGGTAACTAGCCACGGCCGAAGCCTCCCACCAGACCAGACCTGAGCCAATTTAGAAATTATAAAATTCCAAAGAGGCCCGTGGCGGGAATCGAACCCGCGACCTCCCACTCAAATCTGAGCGCGCCGCCACTGCGCCAGGGAAGTCGTCAAAATTATGTCTTAACATTAACGATCGCTCATTCTATAGCTTGTGTAGAAAGAACCAAATAATTGTCTGCGATAGCTCATATTCACATTTACTCATATAGCTCCCGCGAGCAACGACCTATTTATAAGCTGTGCATCGACAATCGACATTTAGCAACTTTCTTGAGAGAAACTTTATTTTTTTAATTTAGCGTTAGTTCGCATACATTTTTTGAATTTTGCTCCATTTCTTATGTCGGGACGCAACGCTGCCATTTTGCTCAGCCTGCTGTAAAGCTTTGATTGGCTCCCATAGATCGGGTGGTGACAAAAAGTTGGACATCCCACCGCCGTCGTCGTCGCTGGACTCGTCGCAGTGGTCGAGCGCGGACGGCGAGCAGAGCGCGGCGAGCGCGCTGCGGCGGCGCGTGCTCGTGAACCGCGCGCGCGCTGAGATGCACTCGCTGTGGTGCGACGCGCTCTACAAGTTGTCTCTGGCCAACCATTACAGGTACCTACTGACCTCTATTATTATTATACAATTTGATAAGTATTTTTTTTTACGAACGCTGGACCTCAGACTGTCAACGTATAAAATTGATTTTCGCCATTTTGGCGCTGACTGTTGCGAAACCTGGCGTGAGCGTCCATGGAACTAAAATAAAATGACATTCAAAACGGCAGTCACTAGCAGAAAATGTAAATTTATTACCGTGGACTTTCGAGGGAGGTGCTTCAAATCGGCACAAAAAATAAACTGTCAATTGTTTAGAATGTTTAATCTGGCGTACTAGTATTTAATAGAGATCAGTGTCGTGTGCACACCCTGCCGAGCGACGTTTACTCTCCCGCTGCAACGTGCCGTGAAAGAGGGCTCTACCTAATACAACTTGCACGTCGATGCTTATATCTATTCGATTGACGATCATCGATGTATGGGATGTTCTACAGACTGTACAGTTATCTGCCCTCATATTTACCATTTAGCCACATCATAACTACTTTACTGAGAATGAAGTAGTTTACAAATAAAACAACTATTCCAATGTTTATTCAAGGAACTGCATATTCTGGCTACCTCACAACATGGACTTCCGCGGGCGCGTGTACGCGGTGGGGCCGCACGTGTCGGTGCTGGGCGCGGACGCGGCGCGCGCGCTGCTGCAGCTGGCGCGACAGAGGCCGCTGGGGCCGCGCGGCTTGCGCTGGCTCAAGCTGCACGCCGTCAACCTCACCGGCACCAAGAAGAGCAGCACCGTTGCTGAGAGGTGAATTAATTTCTCGGTATTCTATAGAATATTTTTTTTGACGTGACAACGTCTTATAAATCGATAGAGCCGGTTGCACGCACGAAAAAACATGACTCATCCGGCGTTACCTCGCTCATGCGGCGTTACCTCACGAACGCGGAACGAGCGACAAAGACGTTGTCACGTTCAACTATCGTATAAACCGACTTTACAGGCAACCAATTTTTTTATACACACATCGCAGTCTAGCCCCAAAGTAAGCGATAGCTTGTGTTATGGGTACTAGATAACCAGGGGTCGAAACAAGTCAGTAAAGTCAGTAAAAGTCAGTATTTTTGACGTTGGTCAGTAAAAGTCAGTATTTTGAAAAAAAGGTCAGTAAAGTCAGTATTTTAGCACATCGAATCCTAAAAAAGAGAGGAAGAGAAAAAATCGCTCACATTCACATAGCGTTTCCAGAGCAATCTTTGCTCAGCAAAAATATGTAATTTTAATATATTTGCTCAACAAGTGGAAAATTAAAAAAATTTAAAACACCCACGACTTTTGCAGACTTGTAATTGAAAAAGGAATTTTAAAGGATTAAATATTTTTTTTGAAACTCCCCGACTAAAGGAAAGTAAGAACTAAGAACCTATCAGTATAATTACAAATCCAAGAAAATCCGCCGGAGCTGCTGTGTTTTGCCTATGACGGTGTTGATGGTGCTGTTTACCAGTTGATGACTAATTCAATTTCTTGATACTTCTCATATACCGGCAGTTTATCAATACTTACTAATTACATTAATTGATATTGGAAACGACGCTTGCTGGTCCATCCCAATCTTTTAGCTAACAGACTCCTTGTTGATGAGTGTCCTAGGCGTCTGAAAAGAAAACGGATCACTGACCTTGACCAATAAAGGAAGGCATTTTCAAACGAGTGACGGTTCTACTGAGGATCGACCTCTACACGACATTTGGCATCCAACAACAAATTTGCTCATAGCCCTGGGGCTGATTGCAGATATTGGTCGAACACAAAAAAAAAATATTGGAAACGAAAATAGCAATGGCAGCTCCGACGGATTTTCTTGGATTTGTAATTATACTGATAGGTTCTTAGTTCTTACTTTCCTTTAGTCGGGGAGTTTAAAAAAAAATATTTAATCCTTTTTCAATTACAAGTCTGCAAAAGTCGTGGGTGTTTTAAATTTTTTTAATTTTCCACTTGTTTTATAGTTTTTCGATTAATATATTAATGTAATTTAAATAATTATTATTAAAAAATGAAAATTAATCTTCAAACTAGCCATTAGGTCCTCTATAGCAGCTTTTGAAGGTATCATCCCTTCCAAGTCATGAAGAGACGTTTATTGTGGCGCCCCCTGCTGTTCAATCACAAGAACTATTATCTACGAACCATTGCCAATGACTCACTAATATTTTATACAAAACTGTATCCAAATCGGTTCAGTCGTTTTTGTAATAATTGAGAACATTCGTTTGCACTGTAAATGTTTTTTATGGTGCCCCCTTGTGATCGATGTTCGTAACAACTATCAAAGAACCATCGCCAATGAACACCAAACATTATACAAGAAACTGCATCTAAATCGGTCAAGCCGTTTTTGAAATAAATGGGAACATTCGTTTGCAATATAAATGTATTTTATGGCGCCCCCTGGTGATCGATGTTCGTAACAACTATCTAAGAACCATTGCCGCTGAACACCAAACATTATACAGAAAACTGCATCTAAATCGGTCAAGCCGTTTTTGAAATAAATGGGAACATCGATGTGCACAAACGAACACACAAACAAACAAACAAGCAAACAAACAAACAAACAAACAAACAAAAATATTTTTGCATAATTGGTTTTTGTGAACAATAAACAAATATAAAATCTTTTTAATAGAGTACATGTACAAACGGTCTCTCACCCTAAACGCATATACCCGTACTCCGTTCCGTCGTGGGTAAAAAGTAGACCTTTCCATGTGTGTTTTGCGCGCGGAAAGTTATTTTTTTCCGCAACAGTGCTTTTTTGGTTTTCCTCCAGCGCGGCACTGGAGCGGGCGCACCAGAACGCGGTGCCACGGAGCAAATGACAAACGTTCCGCACTTATATTATATAAACATAAATTTTCGAACACAAACTTCGGTCAAGTGTGACCAAGAACCAATACTACCGAGGGAAAATTGACATTCGCAATCACGGCTATTAGCAGTTCTTGATATCTTTTGCACATATGATTTCCTTATATCCAATACGGTATTATCCAGGGGGCACTTAGATTAGTTGCTTGTCCGGTAACTATGAATGAGTGTACGGGTATGCGACCCCGGATTCCCTGAGCTGCTATTTGCTACTATCCTCACCTGTAGTTCATCCCGTAGAATAAAAAAAACACGAAAACCCTGTGGTAAAACTACTTTAAAAAAAAATATTTAGCAGATTCGGATGGATTCTGATGATATCCCGATTTTTACGATGTGTTAAAATGTCTTCAGTCGTTCAGAAATTATGGTGGAATCACAGATTACCCCGAAAAGAAAGTTAAGTCGCATACATACAATAATACTTGAAACCTAAAAACAGGTAAGCAGAACTTGAACAAAGGTCAGTATTTGGTCAGTATTTTTGAAAATTTTGGTCAGTAAGTCAGTATTTTTGACGTCGAAATCTGTTTCGACCCCTGGATAACTGATAAATAAATATACACACTAATATACTTAAATATTATATATTGAAAAAACACCCAGACACTGGAAAACATTCATGCTGATCACACAAACATTTACCAGTAGTGGGAATCGAACCCACGACCTTCAACGCAGACGGCTAGTTCGCTGCCGCTACGCCATTCGGTCGTCTAAAAAATATTTCGGAGAGTGTGCTCAGGAACTTTTTAGTTTGGGCCCCCGTCACCTTTCTACCATAGAACGGCAAAGCATCGTAAAGGCTTCCATCCATACATAGTCGACGTACCAAAGACGCGTACGAAGCGGTTTGATTCCTCGTTCGTGATACGCACTGCAAAGGCCTGGAATACACTCCAAGGCAGTGTCTTTCTTGCCACTTACAACCTGGGTGCCTTCAAATCAAGAGTGAATAGACATGTTCTAGGCAAGCGCGTTCCACCTTAGACTGTATCATCACTTTCCATCAGGTGTGATCACAGTCTAGCGCTAGCTTATATAGTATAAAAAAAAAAGACTCGAGACTATATCAAATGTCCGACGGTAAAAGATGTGGAATAAAGTTAAAAAGATCTGTCGTACCTTTTGATAGCACAAGTTTAACGCTGAGGTCATAAGGGGTGAGATTTATTAGTTACTAGATAAAAAAGCAGTCATTTACCTATTGACTCAGACCTCTGTCTCTCGTGAGGGGTTTGAGGGCATGAATCTCGGGTTCCTTCTCCTTCTCCGGGAACCTCGGACATATTGGACTTATGGGCGTTTGTGGAATTCATCTGTCACTTGCGGTGAAGGAAAACATCACCAGCTAACTTGCATAACTGATGAGAGTTCATAATAATGGTCTCAAAGGTGTGCAAACCCCACTTGGCCCGTGAGGTCAAACCCATCTCAGTACGAGAGACAATCATAATATGGTGACTGAAAGAAGTGCTTCCAGATTCAAAACTAAATTTTATTCATAAATGTTCCTCTTTCTCATGTCTTCATTTGACTCTTGCTTTCTGTGTACAGACTGGCATACGCAGACAGTATCATAGACAAGATTCTGGACTCGGCCGATAATCCATTGGACGGGGAAGGCTGGTGGAAAATGTCGGAGGAACCCTGGCAGACCCTCGCCTGCTGTATGGAGATCGCCAATGCCATGCGATCCCCTAACCCTGAAGGTTTGTTTCTGAAACTTTCCATCTAATGTAGGAACTACTGAAATTTTTAAGTCCCTTGTATATACGGAGTGACGGAGTAATAATCGTTCTTAATTGCCCAGGTGGGTGAAAACTGAAGCTTCGGGTTCTAATGGCATATGCAACTGGTTGTTATCAGAGTACATGTGCGGCTTCCCCGTGCACCAGGACGGCTCGTGCAACGGCCTGCAGCACTACGCGGCGCTGGGCGGCGACGCGGCGGGCGCGGCCGCAGTCAACCTGGCGCCGCGGGACAAGCCGCAGGATGTGTACAGCGAGGTCGCGGCGCAGGTGAGTGCCGTCTGCTGCTTGTTGTCAGAGTACACGTGCACCGGGACGGCTCGTGCAACGGCCTGCAGCACTACGCGGCGCTGGGCGGCGACGCGGCGGGCGCGGCCGCAGTCAACCTGGCGCCGCGGGACAAGCCGCAGGATGTGTACAGCGAGGTCGCGGCGCAGGTGAGTGCCGTCTGCTGCTTGTTGTCAGAGTACACGTGCACCGGGACGGCTCGTGCAACGGCCTGCAGCACTACGCGGCGCTGGGCGGCGACGCGGCGGGCGCGGCCGCAGTCAACCTGGCGCCGCGGGACAAGCCGCAGGATGTGTACAGCGAGGTCGCGGCGCAGGTGAGTGCCGTCTGCTGCTTGTTGTCAGAGTACACGTGCACCGGGACGGCTCGTGCAACGGCCTGCAGCACTACGCGGCGCTGGGCGGCGACGCGGCGGGCGCGGCCGCAGTCAACCTGGCGCCGCGGGACAAGCCGCAGGATGTGTACAGCGAGGTCGCGGCGCAGGTGAGTGCCGTCTGCTGCTTGTTGTCAGAGTACACGTGCACCGGGACGGCTCGTGCAACGGCCTGCAGCACTACGCGGCGCTGGGCGGCGACGCGGCGGGCGCGGCCGCAGTCAACCTGGCGCCGCGGGACAAGCCGCAGGATGTGTACAGCGAGGTCGCGGCGCAGGTGAGTGCCGTCTGCTGCTTGTTGTCAGAGTACACGTGCACCGGGACGGCTCGTGCAACGGCCTGCAGCACTACGCGGCGCTGGGCGGCGACGCGGCGGGCGCGGCCGCAGTCAACCTGGCGCCGCGGGACAAGCCGCAGGATGTGTACAGCGAGGTCGCGGCGCAGGTGAGTGCCGTCTGCTGCTTGTTGTCAGAGTACACGTGCACCGGGACGGCTCGTGCAACGGCCTGCAGCACTACGCGGCGCTGGGCGGCGACGCGGCGGGCGCGGCCGCAGTCAACCTGGCGCCGCGGGACAAGCCGCAGGATGTGTACAGCGAGGTCGCGGCGCAGGTGAGTGCCGTCTGCTGCTTGTTGTCAGAGTACACGTGCACCGGGACGGCTCGTGCAACGGCCTGCAGCACTACGCGGCGCTGGGCGGCGACGCGGCGGGCGCAGTCAACCTGGCGCCGCGGGACAAGCCGCAGGATGTGTACAGCGAGGTCGCGGCGCAGGTGAGTGCCGTCTGCTGCTTGTTGTCAGAGTACACGTGCACCGGGACGGCTCGTGCAACGGCCTGCAGCACTACGCGGCGCTGGGCGGCGACGCGGCGGGCGCGGCCGCAGTCAACCTGGCGCCGCGGGACAAGCCGCAGGATGTGTACAGCGAGGTCGCGGCGCAGGTGAGTGCCGTCTGCTGCTTGTTGTCAGAGTACACGTGCACCGGGACGGCTCGTGCAACGGCCTGCAGCACTACGCGGCGCTGGGCGGCGACGCGGCGGGCGCGGCCGCAGTCAACCTGGCGCCGCGGGACAAGCCGCAGGATGTGTACAGCGAGGTCGCGGCGCAGGTGAGTGCCGTCTGCTGCTTGTTGTCAGAGTACACGTGCACCGGGACGGCTCGTGCAACGGCCTGCAGCACTACGCGGCGCTGGGCGGCGACGCGGCGGGCGCGGCCGCAGTCAACCTGGCGCCGCGGGACAAGCCGCAGGATGTGTACAGCGAGGTCGCGGCGCAGGTGAGTGCCGTCTGCTGCTTGTTGTCAGAGTACACGTGCACCGGGACGGCTCGTGCAACGGCCTGCAGCACTACGCGGCGCTGGGCGGCGACGCGGCGGGCGCAGTCAACCTGGCGCCGCGGGACAAGCCGCAGGATGTGTACAGCGAGGTCGCGGCGCAGGTGAGTGCCGTCTGCTGCTTGTTGTCAGAGTACACGTGCACCGGGACGGCTCGTGCAACGGCCTGCAGCACTACGCGGCGCTGGGCGGCGACGCGGCGGGCGCGGCCGCAGTCAACCTGGCGCCGCGGGACAAGCCGCAGGATGTGTACAGCGAGGTCGCGGCGCAGGTGAGTGCCGTCTGCTGCTTGTTGTCAGAGTACACGTGCACCGGGACGGCTCGTGCAACGGCCTGCAGCACTACGCGGCGCTGGGCGGCGACGCGGCGGGCGCGGCCGCAGTCAACCTGGCGCCGCGGGACAAGCCGCAGGATGTGTACAGCGAGGTCGCGGCGCAGGTGAGTGCCGTCTGCTGCTTGTTGTCAGAGTACACGTGCACCGGGACGGCTCGTGCAACGGCCTGCAGCACTATCGTCTGCACATTAGGTGTGTGCTAAGGTGTGAAATGCCTTCCAGCCTCCTTGTTCCCAGCCAAGTACAATCTGGGTGCCTTCAAGAGAGGAGTAAATAGGAATAAGGCAAGGCAAGCGCGCTCCGACCTAGACAGGCATTGCTTTCCATCAGTCATGACAATCCTATCTACAATTAACTAAAACATACGGTATACAGACGTACAACTACTACCAGTCACCTTTTCCTCCCATATTGACCGATCTTCTTTTCCAATAAGGTGGAGAGGATGCGCGCGCGCGACGCGGCGGCGGGCGTGCCGGCGGCCGTGGCGCTGGAGGGCTTCGTGCGGCGCAAGGTCATCAAGCAGACCGTCATGACCACCGTGTACGGCGTCACCAAGTACGGCGCGCGGCTGCAGATCGCCAAGCAGCTTAAAGGTAACACGCTGCTGAACATAGAATTATGTCCAGGTCATCATTCACACGCGGCTCGTAAGCGTAAGCGTAGCGTAATCCGCGCGTTCAACTAGAGCAGTACGAGCACGAACATGGTCAATCATGTCCGCAGACGAAGCGGTGTTGCAGCGAATCGAGGGAGGCGTAATTGTCATATTATTGTTATGAGTAAAGTCATGACGATACTCTTACACTTACGAGCCGTGTGCGAAGGGCCATATTGTGCTCTGAACATACAACTTGCTTAACCTCAAGCTTCGTGACACAGACATTTGCCGACATTGCAGTGAGGATATTCCGATGCACGAACTTTGTCGATGCCAAGCTCTTAATACACACATGAACCCCACTAATGGGACGGTACATTCTTCGCTCAGAGGAGCTCTAGTGTACCCCTGCAAAGGACGTGTTTCGTGACGGACTCGGAGGGGAAATAATAAAATAGATCGGAGATGGTCAACGTGCCACTAGGAGATGAAGAGACCCTGCTAAGCCGCAAGACCACCCTACTGCCTATTCGAGCTTAAAAATTACATAACTAATTTCACAATTTCAATTAAGTTTTCTAATATTTTCCTTTTGTATGTTAACAGACATCGACGATTTCCCCAAGGATCAAGTGTGGGCGTGCTCGCAGTACCTCACGGCGCGCACGTTCGACTCCTTGCAGGAGATGTTCTCCTCCACCAAGCTCATCCAGGACTGGTTCACCGACTGCGCCAAGTTAGTTTAAATTCAGCTATTTTGGCTATAAATATCAAATAATATTTTCACCACACGTTGGTGTAAACTATCGTGTAAGGCTCAAAGGACTCTAGGCTCAATTTACACCTCGGCGAAATGGAATGGAAGCGTCAATTTCGCCTCATGATGCAGGAATTCGCTGGATTCTCGAGCAATCCAACTAATTGATTCGTAAACGCTTGGCACCGCACTGCTGTGACCGACCCAACCGATTCTCCGTTCGCGCCACTTCCGCGGATTGAGCAGATGGCGCCGACAGAAGCTAGGGGAATTCTCGAGGATGCGCGAGGATTCCCCGGAAGACGCGTGACTTTTTTTTGCTCTTATTTAATACGTATGTTATACAATTGACATTGAGAGAGAGATAAGTGTTTTACACACTTGGGAAATACTTCCTATAAATTTAAATAGGAATCAAAATTTTTCACTCGCAGCGGGATTCGAAACCGCGTCTCCCATCTCTATGGGATGAGAGATGCGATATGCTATGTTAATTTACATTTTCGTTGCAAAAAGTCGCTTTCATTCTATTCCGCAGTGCTGTTTATTGACCATTAGGCCGAGTCGTGCGCTTAAAGTTTTTCCCAGACAGGTGCTTCCTACAAGTTGTTTTTCATTTCCTTGTCCTGTATGTCAGGGTGATATCGGGCGTGTGCGGCGAGAGCGTGGAGTGGGTGACGCCGCTGGGGCTGCCGGTGCTGCAGCCCTACTACCGCCGCGCGCCGCCGCCCGCCGCGCAGCACGCGCCCGCCGCGCCGCTCGACCTGCAGCAGTGAGTGAACCTTGTTCATATCGGGCGTGTGCGGCGAGAGCGTGGAGTGGGTGACGCCGCTGGGGCTGCCGGTGCTGCAGCCCTACTACCGCCGCGCGCCGCCGCCCGCCGCGCAGCACGCGCCCGCCGCGCCGCTCGACCTGCAGCAGTGAGTGAACCTTGTTCATATCGGGCGTGTGCGGCGAGAGCGTGGAGTGGGTGACGCCGCTGGGGCTGCCGGTGCTGCAGCCCTACTACCGCCGCGCGCCGCCGCCCGCCGCGCAGCACGCGCCCGCCGCGCCGCTCGACCTGCAGCAGTGAGTGAACCTTGTTCATATCGGGCGTGTGCGGCGAGAGCGTGGAGTGGGTGACGCCGCTGGGGCTGCCGGTGCTGCAGCCCTACTACCGCCGCGCGCCGCCGCCCGCCGCGCAGCACGCGCCCGCCGCGCCGCTCGACCTGCAGCAGTGAGTGAACCTTGTTCATATCGGGCGTGTGCGGCGAGAGCGTGGAGTGGGTGACGCCGCTGGGGCTGCCGGTGCTGCAGCCCTACTACCGCCGCGCGCCGCCGCCCGCCGCGCAGCACGCGCCCGCCGCGCCGCTCGACCTGCAGCAGTGAGTGAACCTTGTTCATATCGGGCGTGTGCGGCGAGAGCGTGGAGTGGGTGACGCCGCTGGGGCTGCCGGTGCTGCAGCCCTACTACCGCCGCGCGCCGCCGCCCGCCGCGCAGCACGCGCCCGCCGCGCCGCTCGACCTGCAGCAGTGAGTGAACCTTGTTCATATCGGGCGTGTGCGGCGAGAGCGTGGAGTGGGTGACGCCGCTGGGGCTGCCGGTGCTGCAGCCCTACTACCGCCGCGCGCCGCCGCCCGCCGCGCAGCACGCGCCCGCCGCGCCGCTCGACCTGCAGCAGTGAGTGAACCTTGTTCATTAAGTCGTGATTTGCGCCATCTATTGATAAGCATAAGGTTAAGTTAAGCTAAACGTCTACAGGTCCGTATCGTACGCATCGGACGCATCTGTAATGAGGCAGCTTCTAGACCCCAACTGGCAGGGTCGCTATGTAATGAGGGTCGAGGGTTCAAGAAGTAAAACACTCTTGATCTGTCTCTACATCTGAACTGAATCTGAACTGAACTGAAGTATTTATTATGGGTAGCCGTATATATATAGTGGTACAATGGATTGAGGGGCGCGCGGTAGGTACATACTTTATGACATCATAGGTCACACGTGGAGAGCTCGTATGTCGCTCTCGGGTTACGGCTTCAAATAACATGATCCTATATAAGGACTGGAATTTATCAACAATAGTCGTGGGTGGTCCGTTTGAAATATGAGTAATATTTATCTACCTACTACTATGTACCTACTACCTATACCACATCTTCACCCCTTTTTTAAAAAAAAAAAATTATGAAATACATTTTTTTTTTTTTGAATACAATATTAACAGTTATTTAATCGCGTTTAGTTATAAAAGTTAATACATGATGATTACATACAAATATTTATATCTCGTACATAGTTATGGTTTTCTTTATAATTTTATCGGTCTTAAATCTATGATTACAAAACTTATTCTATGATTACATTGGTTGGTATGATAACCTTCTTATTCTATGATTACATTGATTATATAGTTAGAAAATAAACAATAATGATATATTATGAAATATTCTAAGTTTTGATTATAATATTTCATCTTTCTGTAATACAATAACTTTTTTATAATGTTATTTTCTTTTTCTTAAAGAAACACTTTCAAATTGATTTTAATTTTTATTTGACAATATGTTTAAAATTTTTATCTATAGCATAATTCTTTTTGTAGTGTTATGTAAGGCGTCCTTTTTTTTACTTTTTATTTAAGTTTTTATTATCCTTTACAATTCAAAAATTTATTCAAAAATAGTCATTGACAGTTTCATAAAATGTTATTTGTTAACTGGGTATTGGGTATCGGGTATTGGTATTGGGTATGCTTCCATGTTACAATAAAATATCTCTATACAAATAATATGTTAATATATTATTAGGTGATATATCGACCTATCTAAAACAAATTGTCTGTAAATAATTTAATAAGTTATTTTTATTTATTTATTTATTTATTTATTTGCTTATTTGTTTATTTGCCACTCTATTTGTTGATTTTCCACTTATCCAATTGATATATCTATTTACTACTGTTCTTATTTGTATTTGTAATTATACTCTTATATCCGTTTATTTACGGGTTTACCACATTTTCCTTGTGGAATTTATGTCCATATGTTATTTATGGAAATACCATTTCGTCCATTGTTTGTGGTTTTACCACATTGATCTATTTAATAATAAATCGTACAATATAATTCATTGTACATACTGTATTGATCCATCTATTTATGGATTCAAAATATTTGATCCTTTTACTATTGGATCCCACACCTTTAGCGCGCAATTATTTTTATTTCGTGTGTTATGCATAACATTTATATATATATATATTTTTTACCTTTGTTACGACATTTTACCAATTCCAACACAATGAAAGCTCGTTTCAATCATGATCTGGATATTTGGCATGTACTGTAACTTACGCGCTTATATTTTTATATTTTTGTGCACATTTATTTATTTATTTAACTGTTACCACTTTGTACCAATTTCCTCACGATGAAAGCTCGTTTCGATCATGATCTGAACATTGGGATAGTAACTATAATTATAAGGTGTGTATATTAGCCAATTTAATGTCAAGTCCTGTGTTTTATAAGAATTTCAGCGACTCTTGGGGGGCCAGTCCAATTGTCTGAAGAAATATCTTTAGTCTTATCCGGGTGTTTATTATTCGTCATTTCATCATGCGTGTTTTTGCGTCTTTATTATGTGTTTTACTATCCGAGATAACGCGTCTGCAGCGGCATTATTTGATAGTAAAGTCGAATATCAAATGTTTCATTTTGAGTCTAAGTATTTCAAAATATATTAATTTTGAAGGCTAGTTGGTTAAATAGATTCCCGCTCTTAAATTGATATTGATACTTGTCCCCTTATATAGGTCGTGCCTTTAATGGTGGCGAGATGATACTTGAGTGCATGCCACATTGGTCATTGACCTTTATGTCCGTAATAACGTTTGCCTTGTCCTTGATAGATACATCTTGTACATTATATTTTTCGTGTTATTTATGATTAGACCTTTATAATTTTTTATCGTACTTTATAAGTTTTGTTCACGTTTAATTAATTTAAAAAATAAAGTTCGACACTTGAATACTGATTTAATGCTATTTCTCTCACTATCACTTCTCGAGTAGATAATGATCGAGGTTTCTATACATAAAATCATTTACTCAATTACTTTGAATAAACAAGTTGTCTTGCCTTATTATTTAATACTAAAAGTAGCAAACAATATATATGTTTGTAATTTATTAAGTATTGAAGTGGATACGAAAATTTATATTTATTTTATATTGTTTAGTTACTATTTAAGTACCTAAAATAGTCAATTTATTTTAAAATATCTATTCGTACTCAAATCAATAATGTTCATTTATTTGTTTGTTTAATTTAGTTTATAAACGCGTTGTGTATTGGAAGCATCCCCAAAAAAAAATTTTTTTTTGTGGTAAAAAGGGACCCTTACGTTACATATTTTTATATATATTATTTAATATACTTAAATGGAAACACAGACTATATAATTATTAGGTAATATTATGAAGATTTTATGGCAATGTAAATTAACTATGCTTCGCACTTACATAGTTCACGATGCGATGAGGTCACGATGCGATGCGGTCACGATGCGATGTGGTCACGATGCGATGCGCTCACGATGCGATGCGGTCACGATGCGATGTGCGCGCTGGTTCAAAGTTGTTTCTGGTGACTCATAGTTGACCGTCGATCTTGATCTTCTTAATATGATGTATTCTTTCTTGATGTTTCTGGAACTGGGCCGGGATTACCCTGGACTCCTCTGGAACTGGGCCGGGAATACCCTGGACACCTCTGGAACTATTGTTGTTGTTGTCTGTTGTTGCCGTGAATATATTATTGCTGCCAGTTATTCTTCTTTTAATTTAAATCTTCATAATATTCTTCTAAATAAATTCAAAATAATCTTCTATTTTCTTCATAATAGTTTTCTTTATAATTTTCTTCGTATTATTTTCTTCATGATAAAAAAAGTCTTGCTTAATTTTAAGTGTTTCTTCGCTCTTCATACATTATGTTTTTTTTTTTTCACTATTTGTTCATTTTTTCTTTTCTTTCTTCTTTTGCTGTCCAGCCGGCACGCTATTTTGGAGGTGCGTGCCGACTGGCAGAGTGCGGACCCCTTTTTAGACCCGCACTGGCAGGGTCGCCATGTAATGAGGCAGCTTCTAGACCCCAACTGGCAGGGTCGCTATGTAATGAGGGTCGAGGGTTCAAGAAGTAAAACACTCTTGATCTGTCTCTACATCTGAACTGAATCTGAACTGAACTGAAGTCTTTATTATGGGTAGCCGTATATATATAGTGGTACAATGGATTGAGGGGCGCGCGGTAGGTACATACTTTATGACATCATAGGTCACACGTGGAGAGCTCGTATGTCGCTCTCGGGTTACGGCTTCAAATAACATCATGAAATAACATGATGAACAATAAAATAAGGACTGGAATTTATCAACAATAGTCGTGGGTGGTCCGTTTGAAATATGAGTAATATTTATCTACCTACTACTATGTACCTACTACCTATACCACACATCGCATAAACCGCATTATTTTTTCATACTGCGTCCTCTGTATCGGCAGTGATCGAATTGCATTGCCAATGACAGTTTCATTCAGATTTATTAGTGTGTTTGTGAAAATGGAGGAAAGCGAAGATGAACAATTTCTCTGCAGCTCCACTTTCTTTTTTCTTACGGGGGAAGATTTCCATTGAGATATTCAATCTGTAAGCAGGTTTATGCGGAATTTTTAATCACTAAAACCCATTCGGTGGAAATTCTAATCACTCGTGTTAAAAGCCTCCGGGACCTCATACGAACGCACGTGAGGTTCCCTTACGCAACGCCCGTAGGGCTAGCCTCTGGCTGAACCTTAACATCAGCCACTTTCAGGGAAGCTCAGGGGGTCATCCCCGAGGTCCCAGGCTGTTAAGGGGGGTCTGGTCGCAGCCACACCTAGGCCTGCTAACATTGCGTTTCCTAGAGCAAAGTCCTATTCTTGAGTCCAACATTAACACATGTGTGCACATGTAAACGTAGGACACGTAATGACTTGTTTGTAATGCAACCCCCGCCAGGCGCCCGTGCACGATGAAGCAGCGCAACGCGTTCCCGCCCAACTTCATCCACTCGCTGGACTCCTCGCACATGATGCTGACGGCGCTGCACTGCGAGGCGAGCGCCGTCACCTTCGTGTCCGTGCACGACTGCTTCTGGACACACCCCGACACGGTGGACCAGATGAACCAGGTTTGTTGTTGTTTTGTTCACGAGCGGCACCCTCGCCAGGCGTCCGTGCACGATGAAGCAGCGCAACGCGTTCCCGCCCAACTTCATCCACTCGCTGGACTCCTCGCACATGATGCTGACGGCGCTGCACTGCGAGGCGAGCGCCGTCACCTTCGTGTCCGTGCACGACTGCTTCTGGACACACCCCGACACGGTGGACCAGATGAACCAGGTTTGTTGTTGTTTTGTTCACGAGCGGCACCCTCGCCAGGCGTCCGTGCACGATGAAGCAGCGCAACGCGTTCCCGCCCAACTTTGTTGTTGTTGAACTACTTTGTTTTTGTTTTGTTTGCAAGTTTAATCTGGTTTACACATCGCCCGGGTAACGAGGCATGCCTCGAGGCCCGTACCCCCGAAGTGACTCGCTCCCTGCGAAGAAGACCACGCTCCTCTCCACAGGCGTTGGGCTCCGTAGGTTTAAAATAACACGAATACAAATATTAGAGTTGAGAGGAACCATGATCGCTACTCTCACGCGTTCATTATTCTTTGTTTATTTCCAGATATGTCGGGAGCAGTTCGTAGCTCTACACTCGCAACCGATTTTGGAAAATCTATCCGACTTCCTTGTGAAACGATACAGTTACCCGGACAGGTAAATCACGTATATTATACATTTTTAAATCCGATAGACCGAATCCAGAAATTCCGTAACGAAAATAACCTAACACCATCCACTCCGACCGGCACAGCGGTGATACTTTTTAGTTTTGCCATCTATCGATGAATAGCAGAACTTTTAATGACTTTTGCAAATATCACGCTTGTCTCTTTAGTTCAGCAATTCGTCTCTAGGTGGCATTGGTTGTATAATTATGTAATAAGTTGATAAAAACAGCTATGCAATAGCTTTAACGCGGCAGTCTCCGAGTGCCACACGTCTTTTTTTTAATTTTATACAAACTTAATCCTCTGACACCAGTCTCCAACTCTGAAATGTCTGTTCCTAATTTCAAAATAAGCAAGATAGTTATAGTTGGCTTTATAAAAACCTTCCTTAACCTTCCTTCCTTTAGGGGTTTTAGGGCCATGATTAGTGATTCAAAAGCTGACTATTAACTGTGTTACCCGGCAAAAGTAGTTTTGTCATACAAATTATTTCTTAGGAGTATGAAAATTAGTTTACGTCTTATTCTCAGATCTACCGAATTTACACAATTTTTCATCAAGGTAAGCCTTTTCGGAAGAGTTTGTTAGAAATCACTGTGACACGAGAATTTTGTATATTAGAAAGATGCATCCATTACGACCTACCTTGACCCTTCTTTACCTTTTATCGCCTCTGCATTATATTCCTTTCCTTGTAGTGAGCTCGAGGGCGGGTCAGTGGGCGCCGCGAACAAGGAGCGAGTCAACTTGCTGCTCAAGAAAGTGCCGCAAAAGGGAGACTTCGACATCAACAGTGTACTCGACTCCGTTTACTTCTTCAGTTAGTCGTTCAAAGCGGACTATCTCCGGAGACATTGTACGTGCCGTGTTGTTATCAAGTGAACATCAAAGTTATTTTGCTATATTCCGGAATATCACCTCGCAGTATGGTCCAAAACTTCCAGAACTTTTTCTACGTATACGTTTCAATCGTTATTGATCAGACGAATAACTCGTTTAAGACCCAAGTTCACTAAGCAGTTAACGTAAGTTATGTTTTTAATTCTTTGTATAGCTTCTTCATAAAATCGGATGTGTCATAAGGTTCAGCATTTGATCGTTAAGTAAATGTAATACAATAAATTTCAAATGGGGTAAGGCTCTAAGTTGAAATGGCGCGCCCCACTACGTAATTAGTTGATAGAGTGCAAATATTAATAACGACAATTTATCCGTATGGGAGCGTTGACTGTTCCTCGAATTAGGATCTGTATGTCGTACATAGTACACAGTCGACTAGTCGCGTGGTAAATCTGAAACGCTCACGCCTCACTGTGTTAAGCAGTACTGGCGCTTTGTATGAATCAATACGTTCGCACTCTAGCGCGTTCAGATCACAATTCACAAGTGAATAGTTTTTTTTAAATTGCTACCTGGGCCCTGTTCATCAAACATTACAAGTTTACAAGCTCAAAGCTCAGTTACAAGTTTAAAAAAATCACAACTTCTTGTAAATTACGTTCATCAAATAATTTCATGTTATTTGTAGATTTTAGACACTTGTATTTTTATTTACAAGTGCGTACCTAATTATGAGACGTATCGTCTCGGACGTAATAATTTTTCCCCAGAATATTGCAGACATAATTTTGATTATTTAATTAAAATGTATCTGTTGTAATTGAAGTCTGTAGAATCAGGAATCACGTTCTAAATACTGGGAAATAGCGAAATGAAAATACAATAAACGTTTTACAATGGTTGCTATTCAAACATCTTAATATCTTTTTTATTCGACATTAGAAAAATGACAGTTAACCTAACCTAACCTAACCTAACCTAACCTAACAAAGTATCTTATCCAAGTAGGTTTTACAACATCCGCCCTTAATGGGAATAAAAAGATAAAGTAGTAAAACTAAAACATTACTACCAGACTAAACAGAAATACAAAACATAAACCGAAGAAAAATAAATAAATAGAAAATTATTCTACCTATTTATCCCTAAACCCATATTAACTACGCACCTTAGATGAGCTATGCGCCTTAAGGGCTTGGTTAAAACATCGGCTGTCATTTTATCCGTAGGTATAAACTTTATATCTATAAGACCCTCAGTAACCTTTTCACGAATAAAATGAAATCTCGTATCAATGTGTTTGGTTCTATTGTGGTGGACTGGATTGAGCACAAGTTTCTGTGCACTTTGACTATCATTGTATAGCAACACCCTATGAGCAAAACCAGTAATGTCACACACTAACCGTCTCAGGAAAATAGCCTCCTTTGCAGCACTGGTCAAGGACATATACTCAGCTTCTGTAGATGATAAGGCTACCGTCGGCTGCTTCTTACACTCCCAGCTAATAGGTCCACCTGCTAGCGTGAAGTAGTAACCCGTGTATGACCGACGGTCATGTACACAGTTCGCCCAGTCAGCATCCGTGTATCCACACAGACGTCCACCGACTTTCCTTCTGCCCCGTGCTCAGCAAATCCCTCAGGCTGTTGCATGTACACCTCCTCCTCTAAGTCTACGTTGAGGAATGCGGTATCTACATCCATGTGTTGAACCTTCAAATCCATTTCTGCCGCCAACGCTATAAGGGTACGCAGAGATGAATTTCAAACCACAGGGGCAAAAGTCTCGTTATAGTCAGTCCCCCAAACTTGACTAAAACCTTTCGCAACTAGTCGCGCCTTATACTTGACTATTGCTCCGTTCGCGTCCCTCTTTATCTTGAATACCCATTTACATGGAATTACCTTTTTATTTGGTTTATCCACTAATGTCCAAGTCTGCTTATTCAATAAGGCATCGTACTCATTTTTCATTGCAGAGATCCAATTATCTTTATCATCGCTATTAACAGCTTCACGATAACTTTTTGGATCATCATACAACATATCAACATCGAGAGTGCCGTATGAATAATAATCAGGAGGTTTTCGTACTCGTTGAGGATATCTTCTCTCAGGCCATACATCGCTGGGTTCATCTGAAAGAACCATAGACAGATCACTAATTTGTTCACCCGAGTGTAGAGACTCCGTGTCACCAACACCACCAGCTTCATCAGTCGCGTCCACAAAATCGTCAACTTGTTCTACCTCTATCTCCACATCTTCTGAAGTAGATGAAGAAGAAGTAGAAGCAGATGAGATAGAAATCTCCTGTGGCGAAGTGGTATCTGAAGAAGTTTTTGAAAAAAGATCAATGACATTGGGGCTCACAACAACTTCAGGCTGAACAGGTTTATCCTTCAATCCTGAAAAAATATTTTCAAAGAACATAGTATCCCGTGACTTAATCAACCTCCTAGGGTTTTCCGCGCTACGGAAATAATAACTCCTTGGATCATCTGAATATCCAACGAAGATATGTTCGGAAATTTTCATGTCTAGCTTAGTTCTCTGGCATGAAGGCACGTGAACTAAAGCTCGGCAACCAAACACCCTTAAATGAGACAGGTCGGGTTTACTACCACACCACATTTCATATGGTGTCTTACCATCAAGTGCACGATGAGGTGACCTATTCTTTAAATAAACACTAGTCTCAACAGCATCCTGCCAAAAAGTTTTCGACAGAGAGCTCTGTGCTAGCAAGGAACGGGCCTTCTCTACAATACTACGATTGCAACGTTCACTTACCCCATTTTGTTGAGGGCTGTATGGTACAGACGTTTCATGTCGAATCCCTTGAGCTTGCAAATAATCTGTCAACTCCTTGTTGACATACTCAGTACCACTGTCTGACCGAAGAGTTCGAATCTTAGTACCGGTCTGTCTCTCAACACGTGCTTGGAAAGCACAAAAAAACTTCTGAACTTCTGTCTTAGATGACATACAATAAAGAGATATAAAACGTGTATATAAAACGTGTATCTACAAAAATAATAAAGTATTTATTACTTTAAAAGATTCTGTGGTCAGGGGACCACAAACGTCCGTATGGACCAATTCTAAAGATGATAAAGCTTTCTTATACTTTATCCCTTTGAAAGGCTTCCGGGCCTGCTTACCCTCTACACAAGGTACACATGGTTCTTTGTCAACCTCAGTATACTCCACACCAACAGCTAGACCTTTTCTGAGTAGATCCATACCGACACGGCAGAGATGTCCTAGACGCTTATGCCAAAGCTGAACATTATAAGCTGAAACATTTTGCGACTTTATTGTACAATCTAAAGTATACAATCCACCACAAATAGAACCATGTAAAACAGGACCATTTATAAAAGAAACATCATTAGAATTATAAAAATTACAGCCATTTGTATCAAAAACAATTGAGAAACTTTTCTCTACTACCTTTTTGACTGAGAGTAAATTACAATCTAGATCAGGAACATGTACAACATTAAAAATCTTCTTGAAATCGGTTTTTGTGTCAATCGCAACATCTCCTAAACCCACAGCTGGCAAACTTTTACCATTTGCGACAGTTATCTTCCCATCACAGGGTCGGTAACTATTAAACCATTCAGCATGTGGAGTCATATGAGTAGACGCACCAGAGTCGACAATCCACTTCTCAGACATCTGAACATTAGGTGCAGACAAAGCCAGTTCCGTGACACCATCCAAAGCCAATTCCGTCACACGATTCTTCATATTCCTTTTACTAGTAGCAATCAGTCCCTTATCTTCTGAACAACTTTCTGTAGAGCAACGCGCCTTTGCCTTTTTCTCCTTCTTTTTGAGAGGACAATTAGGACTCTTGTGCCCAGGCTTCTTACACCGAAAGCAAATAACTTGTTTAGTATGCAACGCAGCCACATCATCTTTAGTCTCCTTCGTCATTTCGTTTAATAACTTAGTCCTCACCAAATCTGTTGTGACTTCAACGCTCCCATTCTCAAGCGCCATTATCATGGGCTCGTAGCGAGACGTCAGACCTCCCAATATAATAGCTGCTAAAGCGCTATCTTCTATGGTTTTGCCAATATCGGCCAGGTCTAGTGCTGTAGTAGTTATTGCCGTTAAGTAAGCTTCTAAATCAGAAAAGTCAGATAAGGAGTACCTGTACAACTTACGTTCCAACGACAGTTTACGACCCAAACTTCGATCCTCGTAGGATTTCATAAGAGCACCCCACGCTTCTTTTGCGGTCTTAGCTGGTCGAACAATCAAAATAGCAGCGCCATCCACAGTAAGGCATATCTTAGAAAGAGCCTTTTCTTCCTTCCGTACATGGTCGGATGTCTTATAACCTTCGACCACTACTCCGTTTACGGTTTCCCACAATCCTTCATGGATTAACAACATTCGCATTTTAAATTTCCACACAGTGTATCCTTCTCTACTACGAAGTATCGGAATACCATTTAGGGACATACCAGAATCTGCAGACGACATCTTACAATTTCACCACCAATCTTCTTTTAAATTTGATCGTAGATAAAATATAAAGAGCCTTCGTGCTGATAACGTGTTGTAATTGAAGTCTGTAGAATCAGGAATCACGTTCTAAATACTGGGAAATAGCGAAATGAAAATACAATAAACGTTTTACAATGGTTGCTATTCAAACATCTTAACTTTTTTATTCGACATTAGAAAAATGACAGTATAAAACCTAACAAAGTATCTTATCCAAGTAGGTTTTACAACAGTATCTATTTTATTTTGATTTTATTGTCTCGAGGTTCAGACTTCAGACCCCGGCTAATCTTCGCTGCCCTGGCTAGGGGCTTGTAGATATTTGTGGTTTTGGCAGACTGTTCTGGCATAGTTGTTAAATGTCAACTTGGAGTCAACCAAGAGGCCCAAAATCTTTATTTCATTTACTACTTCTATCTGGGTATGCGCGGGGTGTCGTACTTCAGCTTCTTGGTTACCACCATCGCGCTTGTTTTGTGAGGGGCGAACCTCAGCTCATTTGCGAGACCCGACTCATACACACGGTTCAGTACCTGGGCAGCTTCCCGCTGTAAATCGGCCGTTTTGAACCCCGAGAAAACCAGAGCTATATCGTCGGCGAACGCTTGGCAATGAGTGCTCCGTTCGCTTATTAAATCAAGCAAGGGGTCCAAAAGCTGGTTCAGAAGTACTTGCTCGCTTATGGACCCCTGGACACAGCCTTTGGTGGTGGAGGTACGGTACTCCTCATCGCCGTACCTCACACACACCCTCCTGTCCTCAAGAGAGATTATCCTGCGTAGATTGAGAGGGCATTTCTTGTCAACTAACCGGCACTTGATGGCCGGCCACCACGCGCTGTCAAATGCGGCCACCGAAGCCTTTTTACTATCATCTTTTCCAGTATCTTCACGCGTCAAGTGACTAGTTGGACAACAAATCCGAGAACAACGCTTCATTAGCAAGCACTGACTGAATGTGTATTGGGTCAGTACTCAGTATATTCATTGTTTGCGTAAATGAGGTAGCGGGGCGCGTCATTCCATTATAGTCAAGCTTGATGAACTTGGGCTGCGAGTTTTTGAAATTTCGTCCATATGGGAGGCCTAGACTGATTATGTTTATGACTTGAGATAAGTTTGTATTGCTATGAATATGTAAATTTCTTTGTAGCAAGAGTGAACCTCTTCTAGCTAGCTAGCAGTGAATGAAACCAAACGCAATAAATAGTTCAAGTATTAGTCTGTGATGATTACTTAATTACCTACATGAAAATAAATTGATACATACAAATATGTACACTGTATTTTATTCTTATAACCTCTTTTCCGAAATCAGCCCTAGATCGTCTACAAATTCTGTCCGCTGATTGATTGCCTTATTTACGTCAGCCAATCGGGTCGCAGAATTTGCTAAGGATTACGATAACGATGAATATATTTTTCTTACGTAATCAGACCTTGATGTAAATTAATGAATAAATATGAAAATGAACCAACAGAAAACCGTGACAAAACACTACTTATTATTTTGTAATTTCTTTATTGAAAAGGAAGAGGAAATTTCGTTGTTTATTTACGATTAAGACCGTCACGTTAGATTCCCATTATGCATTATTGATTTATTTATTTCAATTGTAGATTTTTCATGATTATAAGATCATGATAATAAATCTATTAAGTAAGTCTAAGTATTTTTTAAGCTTCAGCTAGTGAGTAAAAAGGATTTTAGTAACATTTCAAACCAAATGCGTTGCTGAAAAATCTTTTTATTTTTAGTAAGTACAAAATATGACAGTGACACAAAAATAATTCAACAATAACGCGGACTAGTTCACAAATTACTTCTCGTAGTTACTTGGTTTAACATTTTAATTATTTTAACATTTACCATTTTTAACATTTTAAAGGTACAGGGAACAACAGCTAACAATGGCGTATATAATTAAAATATTTGGCGGTAGTGCAGTCTACTAAGTAGGTAATTTGATAATAACATTACTGATGCATGTACAAATGTACTAGAGTGCCCTTACGGAATGAAAGAATCGCGTACATTGACCCGTACAAGGTGACGTCATACAATGGCGACAAAGGTCATTGCACGGAATCCTTTCTATTCTGTAAATAGGTTTTTATAACACTATTGATTGAAATTTCTAAAGCTAAACTAAAAAATTATTATTTTCTTCTTTACGTTCTTTTCTAAGATTATATTTTAAATATTTTATTTTTTTACAGTAAGTACCTACCATAAGAATATTGGGACAAACGCATTACATTACATAATCATGTACAAATAAAAAAGGTATCCACGATATGACATTCAATTGATTTTGTATGTATAAAATAGTTTATCTACGCTCATTGCTTAAAGTTCGAATTATAAAATCGAAATGTGTCAAATAATTACCTACTTTATTCACAGACTTCTATAATTATTAAAAAGTTATTCATAATAACATCGCTCTACTATGGAAATATTTAAAGAAAGTTGTATAATATCCATAACGATACACGGCTCTGGACTCCTGTATTTGTATCTGGGGTTTTGAAGGAATTGATTACAGTACCGCTATCGGCAATACAACGGTTAACGGTTACAATTATTATCTGGGGTAGGTAATATTTTTTATGTAATATTTTTTTAAGTGAATCCACAGACAACATATAGTTGGTAGTCATTGCCGAGAGTATAGATGGGCCATGATTGACCATAGACAACAACACAATGTCTAACGTTCCGCGTAACGTTCCACCTGGGCCTGTGATTAAGATTATGATTACGATTACGATTACGATTACGATTACGATAACGATTACGATAACGATTACGATTATGACGTTATCTCGTAAATCTATCGTCCGTAAACCGACTTTACAGACAACTAATTTTTTTTGTTACTTAGTCAAAACTTTGCGCTGAAAAATGTCTAGTAGTGAAACCTACTAAAGAAAATTTCACTCCATCTTAGTAGTTGCAATGATTTACGACAAAAGTTAGCAAGATTTTATGATTTGGATTTATGATAATAATATGAGCGTAGATAAAGTAGTGTATGAAACTCTACATAATTAGGTATTAAAACACTCGTGTGATACTATTAAAAAACTCGCCTGCGGCTCGTTTTTTAAACTCACACTCGTATTTTAATACCCCCCATTATGTAACCGTTACATAAACTACTATTATATTATATACCCTAACAGCATAAAATTAAAAATTAAATTAGTACTAAATTCTTTTGTGATTTTTTATCTTACATTTAATTGTAGGATACATGAGATTAAAATTATAACATTTATTTTTTCGCGTGCCGTTCTTTCTTACAAGCGTTTTTTATATTGTAAGGGCCATTTCTACTATATATCGTCTAAAAATAAACGCCGTTCCACGTGTTTACTCTCACACGTTGAAGGAAAAATGTTGTGGGGAGCGTTCATTTTTAATTAGACGATCTCTACGATATTGAATACTTTAATAGTCAACTGATGTCGTTTATATAGATAACGTGCAAAATATGAATAAATTAATTTAAAATGCCAAAGTATGCGGCAATTAAGTTGACCCAAAATGGCGATCGGCTCCGCATCGAAGTTCCTTCACTGCGTTTTGATGTCCCTCCATAGCTAGTCCATGCAATCCGGTATTTAGCTTGATGACTATTGCAAGACATAGATTCGTGAGCTTCACTTGGCCTGACCAACGACCGAGTGATCAGCCGCATGGTATCTTGGTGGCAGGCTGCTCAGTGGTAGTCAGTGATGGTCGGTGGTGGTCAGTGGTGGTCAGCGGTGGTCAGTGGTGGTCAGTGGCCGTCAGTGGTGGTCAGTGGTGGTCGGTGGTGGTCAGTGGTGGTCAGTGGTGGTCAGTGGTGGTCAGTGGTGGTCAGTGGTGGTCGGTGGTGGTCAGTGGTGGTCAGCGGTGGTCGTGAACGGGAGCCCGTGCACGGCGGTGTGCGGCCGGGCGGCGGGGTCGGCCGCGCTGCCGCTGGTGGTGCTGCGACTCGATTCTGACGGACTGGCGACAGGAGGAATATCGTATTGAGGAAAGAATATTATGATTAGTATTTATTGGGTTTAGTACAAATTTCGAGTCGATTCGCTTCGAATAAACGGAACGGATTTCTCCATACATCTACAGCCAGCGCCCCAAGCGGACAAACGCCGAAAGTTCATAATGTTTCCGCTTGGGGCGCTTGCGCTGGCTATAGATGTATAAAGAAATCCATTCCGTTTATTCGAAGCGACCCGACTCGTTATAAAAACCTGTACTTAACCTACAGTACTGTCGTTTGCACTATGTCGTTTCAAATTAACGAGAAAAAGAAAGTGTATTTGTGTTTCTTATTCTTAATACAGTAAATTTTATCTTGTCAAACCAAAGCCTAATCTAACTCCTTTTCGGAATATATTCAGTCTTTTATGTTTTAAGAACACTGCTACTATGGGCCATTTCGTGAAATACATCCATTTCATAAAGTGGCCGATACTCAGATTTGGCCACGACGAATCAGCAATATCATGAAATTGACAATTGTAAGATTTGGCCGTGACATTGACATACCTTGGCGAGAGGTTGTCAAGGTCGACATCCTGCAGGCATATCCACTGCGGCACCAACTCTTCTCCCTTCGCCATTTCCAAACAGCCAGTATATACCAACAAGTCGTCCATTAGCACCTGCAAATAACATTATTCCGATAGAATAGATCCAATATTTTATATTAAACAATATGATATGTATAAGTACCTACTATGAATACATAATATATATATATTACCCCAAATTCCTTAACGCCTCTAGTGGGAGTTTTGCCATAGTTCCAAACTTTCATGCTATACACTGCAACCGGAGTGTCGAAAACGAAAAATACCCTGTGGACATTAAAGGCACGTTATCAAATCTTATTTCATAGTAGTTACTTATCCATTAGGGACATGAATAATGTATATGTCCATGTGAGAAACTGTTCTTTCTCCATTAGTCCTTTGTATTAGCTAGCTTGTATTTGATTAACTGTGCGTGTATTTAATTGTTATTGAGATTAGAATTTGTAGTCAATCGAGTTTCATTTGTATTTTTCGCAAGACAGTTATAACACAACCCCCTCAACACCACCAAGGTACCTACCTACCTAAACCCTGTAATCACACCTTGAGACCCTATAGACCGTCCAGTTAACAGAGTTACGCACTTTTTGAAGTGTCTTTGTCGTTTCACTTTTTTGTTTAGACCGCGAGAGTAAATCTTAAAAAAGGAAAACGTATTTTCTAAGGTCCACGCATCTTCGAGTATTCGGGGAACATACATAAAAAAAAAAGATTCTGACGAATTGAGAACCTCCTCCTTTTTTTGAAGTCGGTTAAAAATTCTACTAAACCTAAACTCCGTGTCGGTACCCACTAAGAATTTCTTGAACGGATTTCTCATATTCCATCTACGAGTAGGTATGTATGTCTCTGGCGGAAGCGCGGTGAATACGAGAGTGAACCCCGTACTTCCGCCAGCGGGTCCGTCGTGGAAGCAGACAGTTTTTAGTGGGTGCAACATATAAACCTTCCGTTTCCCCTGTCGGAGGGGTATGCGTTAGGCATTTTCTGTCTATAAAAAAAAAGGTATGTAGGTATGTCTGTTATCAGGATAAGTAATGATTGGTACTTGTTGAGCGTGCGCGGCAGGATGGGCGCGAGCCACGAGTGGTGCGCGTGCGACGCGCGCGAGTTGTGTCCGTCCACGAGCCGCGCGGGCGTGCGCACGTCGCGCGCGCGTGCACCCGCAGCCCCAGCCTCCAGCACGTTCACGCTCGCCGGCTGCGCGCACACGTCTGCAATGAGGAACGTCACCACTGACCCATGGACCCATGGAAATTATTTGGCTAAGTTTACAAATCGTTTTAAAATACGTACTATAGGAATGGAAACGAAATGACATATTCGATCGACAACATCGATGACAGCTGTTTTTCTCATTTTCTAAAATTTCGATTCTATTATAGCATTCGTAGATATAATTAAGTATAAAGGCTAATTGTAAAGGCCGGTCTCGACAGAACTAAAATTTTCTGGGTCTGAACTTAAACTTTAACATACTAGAATAAAATACTCTCCGTTACAAAAGGAAAGATATTTAAATCTTACTGGACTCGGTGACTGTGATCATGTTCCCGCGCGGGTCGTACAGCTCCACGCCCGTGAGCCCCACGTAGTAAGGGTCGCCCCACGTGGAGTAGATGCTGATCTGCACCACGAACCCCGTCGGCACCTTCATCTGCAGCGTGCCGAGCAGCCACTCCGGCGTCGCGTCCGACTGGAGGTGATTATTCAACCTGTAAGTATGGCAAAACCTCTATCTCTAATAAACTGAATAAAACTCTATTCATGTTCGCGTTGTAGTTCCATATGCGGACACCTACAACAGCTTACCTGTCATCGAGCGCAGCGAGGTCGAGATGCTGCACGTAGTCGTAGCACGTGTCGCCGGGCGCGCGCCGCAGCAGGATCGCCCGCTGGTGCAGTGGCTCGTCGTCGAGCGAGACGCGTACGTGCTTCGCGCCGATGTACGTCATGCCCATGTTCGCGTTGTAGTTCCATATGCGGACACCTACAACAGCTTACCTGTCATCGAGCGCAGCGAGGTCGAGATGCTGCACGTAGTCGTAGCACGTGTCGCCGGGCGCGCGCCGCAGCAGGATCGCCCGCTGGTGCAGTGGCTCGTCGTCGAGCGAGACGCGTACGTGCTTCGCGCCGATGTACGTCATGCCCATGTTCGCGTTGTAGTTCCATATGCGGACACCTACAACAGCTTACCTGTCATCGAGCGCAGCGAGGTCGAGATGCTGCACGTAGTCGTAGCACGTGTCGCCGGGCGCGCGCCGCAGCAGGATCGCCCGCTGGTGCAGTGGCTCGTCGTCGAGCGAGACGCGTACGTGCTTCGCGCCGATGTACGTCATGCCCATGTTCGCGTTGTAGTTCCATATGCGGACACCTACAACAGCTTACCTGTCATCGAGCGCAGCGAGGTCGAGATGCTGCACGTAGTCGTAGCACGTGTCGCCGGGCGCGCGCCGCAGCAGGATCGCCCGCTGGTGCAGTGGCTCGTCGTCGAGCGAGACGCGTACGTGCTTCGCGCCGATGTACGTCATGCCCATGTTCGCGTTGTAGTTCCATATGCGGACACCTACAACAGCTTACCTGTCATCGAGCGCAGCGAGGTCGAGATGCTGCACGTAGTCGTAGCACGTGTCGCCGGGCGCGCGCCGCAGCAGGATCGCCCGCTGGTGCAGTGGCTCGTCGTCGAGCGAGACGCGTACGTGCTTCGCGCCGATGTACGTCATGCCCATGTTCGCGTTGTAGTTCCATATGCGGACACCTACAACAGCTTACCTGTCATCGAGCGCAGCGAGGTCGAGATGCTGCACGTAGTCGTAGCACGTGTCGCCGGGCGCGCGCCGCAGCAGGATCGCCCGCTGGTGCAGTGGCTCGTCGTCGAGCGAGACGCGTACGTGCTTCGCGCCGATGTACGTCATGCCCATGTTCGCGTTGTAGTTCCATATGCGGACACCTACAACAGCTTACCTGTCATCGAGCGCAGCGAGGTCGAGATGCTGCACGTAGTCGTAGCACGTGTCGCCGGGCGCGCGCCGCAGCAGGATCGCCCGCTGGTGCAGTGGCTCGTCGTCGAGCGAGACGCGTACGTGCTTCGCGCCGATGTACGTCATGCCCATGTTCGCGTTGTAGTTCCATATGCGGACACCTACAACAGCTTACCTGTCATCGAGCGCAGCGAGGTCGAGATGCTGCACGTAGTCGTAGCACGTGTCGCCGGGCGCGCGCCGCAGCAGGATCGCCCGCTGGTGCAGTGGCTCGTCGTCGAGCGAGACGCGTACGTGCTTCGCGCCGATGTACGTCATGCCCATGTTCGCGTTGTAGTTCCATATGCGGACACCTACAACAGCTTACCTGTCATCGAGCGCAGCGAGGTCGAGATGCTGCACGTAGTCGTAGCACGTGTCGCCGGGCGCGCGCCGCAGCAGGATCGCCCGCTGGTGCAGTGGCTCGTCGTCGAGCGAGACGCGTACGTGCTTCGCGCCGATGTACGTCATGCCCATGTTCGCGTTGTAGTTCCATATGCGGACACCTACAACAGCTTACCTGTCATCGAGCGCAGCGAGGTCGAGATGCTGCACGTAGTCGTAGCACGTGTCGCCGGGCGCGCGCCGCAGCAGGATCGCCCGCTGGTGCAGTGGCTCGTCGTCGAGCGAGACGCGTACGTGCTTCGCGCCGATGTACGTCATGCCCATGTTCGCGTTGTAGTTCCATATGCGGACACCTACAACAGCTTACCTGTCATCGAGCGCAGCGAGGTGGAGATGCTGCACGTAGTCGTAGCACGTGTCGCCGGGCGCGCGCCGCAGCAGGATCGCCCGCTGGTGCAGTGGCTCGTCGTCGAGCGAGACGCGTACGTGCTTCGCGCCGATGTACGTCATGCCCATGTTCGCGTTGTAGTTCCATATGCGGACACCTACAACAGCTTACCTGTCATCGAGCGCAGCGAGGTCGAGATGCTGCACGTAGTCGTAGCACGTGTCGCCGGGCGCGCGCCGCAGCAGGATCGCCCGCTGGTGCAGTGGCTCGTCGTCGAGCGAGACGCGTACGTGCTTCGCGCCGATGTACGTCATGCCCATGTTCGCGTTGTAGTTCCATATGCGGACACCTACAACAGCTTACCTGTCATCGAGCGCAGCGAGGTGGAGATGCTGCACGTAGTCGTAGCACGTGTCGCCGGGCGCGCGCCGCAGCAGGATCGCCCGCTGGTGCAGTGGCTCGTCGTCGAGCGAGACGCGTACGTGCTTCGCGCCGATGTACGTCATGCCCATGTTCGCGTTGTAGTTCCATATGCGGACACCTACAACAGCTTACCTGTCATCGAGCGCAGCGAGGTCGAGATGCTGCACGTAGTCGTAGCACGTGTCGCCGGGCGCGCGCCGCAGCAGGATCGCCCGCTGGTGCAGTGGCTCGTCGTCGAGCGAGACGCGTACGTGCTTCGCGCCGATGTACGTCATGCCCATGTTCGCGTTGTAGTTCCATATGCGGACACCTACAACAGCTTACCTGTCATCGAGCGCAGCGAGGTCGAGATGCTGCACGTAGTCGTAGCACGTGTCGCCGGGCGCGCGCCGCAGCAGGATCGCCCGCTGGTGCAGTGGCTCGTCGTCGAGCGAGACGCGTACGTGCTTCGCGCCGATGTACGTCATGCCCATGTTCGCGTTGTAGTTCCATATGCGGACACCTACAACAGCTTACCTGTCATCGAGCGCAGCGAGGTCGAGATGCTGCACGTAGTCGTAGCACGTGTCGCCGGGCGCGCGCCGCAGCAGGATCGCCCGCTGGTGCAGTGGCTCGTCGTCGAGCGAGACGCGTACGTGCTTCGCGCCGATGTACGTCATGCCCATGTTCGCGTTGTAGTTCCATATGCGGACACCTACAACAGCTTACCTGTCATCGAGCGCAGCGAGGTCGAGATGCTGCACGTAGTCGTAGCACGTGTCGCCGGGCGCGCGCCGCAGCAGGATGCCCGCTGGTGCAGTGGCTCGTCGTCGAGCGAGACGCGTACGTGCTTCGCGCCGATGTACGTCATGCCCATGTTCGCGTTGTAGTTCCATATGCGGACACCTACAACAGCTTACCTGTCATCGAGCGCAGCGAGGTCGAGATGCTGCACGTAGTCGTAGCACGTGTCGCCGGGCGCGCGCCGCAGCAGGATCGCCCGCTGGTGCAGTGGCTCGTCGTCGAGCGAGACGCGTACGTGCTTCGCGCCGATGTACGTCATGCCCATGTTCGCGTTGTAGTTCCATATGCGGACACCTACAACAGCTTACCTGTCATCGAGCGCAGCGAGGTCGAGATGCTGCACGTAGTCGTAGCACGTGTCGCCGGGCGCGCGCCGCAGCAGGATCGCCCGCTGGTGCAGTGGCTCGTCGTCGAGCGAGACGCGTACGTGCTTCGCGCCGATGTACGTCATGCCCATGTTCGCGTTGTAGTTCCATATGCGGACACCTACATTTTAAAACATTAAGACCTCTGGAGTGTCGAAATATCTAGTCTTTTTTTATATCTACACGACCTATAAAGTACAATACAAAAAAATTAGGTATAACTCACTAGTAATCTCAGTCGGCTCCACAAACTCCATGACGATGTGACAGAACTTGGTGCCCGGCGCGAAGTTGGTGCACCACATGTCATCGAGGTCGGTGGTGATGTTCCGTCCGTTGAACAGACTGCTGCACTCGCCGCAGGGCTCGCGCAGGGGACTGTGCTCATTAGCTATAAGGGACAGGTAAGCTCGTGCGCGGTCTACCTTCACCGAATCGTTGTTGCATAGTATGTCTATACCTTAAAATAAAAAATTAAAAATTTAATGTAGAGGCTTGCGCTTGACGACAACCTTGCCTGATGGAAAGCACTGATGAGGTTAGAGGTTGAAGCGCGATTGCTTAGAAAATACCTATTTTTGAACTCATAAAACATCTGGAAACATGAAGGTTGTAAGAGCGTTCCACACTTTAGCGGTGCGTAGTTACCTTACAGAAACTTGGAAGAAAAACGTTTCGTGCGAGTTTGTTGGATGTCTACCACATAGGGTCGCCACCGCACACGGCGTCTTGCGGTTCTATGATAGAAAGGTAAAGGAGGCACAAGGTTAACCAATCGGGGATTTTCTAGGATAAACATGTCTCAATCCTGGGACCCGGAGTCTAAATATAATCTGAGCAATAGTATAGTTAGTTAGTAGCTGCGTGTGTGGTCGAGTAACAATTTATACAAGTAGATATAGTACATGGCATATAAGTTGAACTCTACGTAGAACACGTGTGGTTGCATCAAGTAGGTTGCAGTCTCGATACTTAAATTAGCCATAAGTCCTGTTACTATAAGATTGTAACCAGTTTTGTGACCCAAATAAAAAATTAAGAAAAAAAAACACATTTTCGGGTGTCATGGACATACCCCAGACTTATGGGACATACCCCCGTATGAAATGTACTTGCAGAGACCGCCACCATTTTGGGTCTCCTTAATTACCGCGATTGGAAATTAAAAATAGGTTTTCCTCTTACCAGTCAATCCAATGAGATTTCTCTGCCCCCAATTCGACATCAGAGTCAACCGAACGCTCTTGACGACATACTTGATTTCCTGTTCGTCACATTCCAAATCGCCCAGTGCAAGCGTGGGGCTCAAATTGCTTTTGTTCGCGGTGGGTGGACGCTTCTCAACGGTGGCATCGGCCAGCGGTTCACTATCCTTTAGAAGCGCTTGGAAATTCTTATCGTTAGCCAAAATAGATTCCAGGATGTTGGGGTCTTTGGTGAAGAGAATGGTCTGTAAAATGTAAAAGGAATTCCTTGCATTAATTCATTGCCGCCAGCATCCTTGAATATAATAATTATCTTAACTTTTGGGAGAACTTTCTATTTGGATATCCAATGGTGTTTCTCCTTTATTTCGAATTTAGATTAACGACCCAAAATACATGACGTTTGAATTTGAAAGTACCTACTTAATTGTGTTTATAGTTTTTAAATTGCACGTAGTTAACTAAAAATCGTTTTAATCGCAGTTTACGTTGTTAAGAGGTGGTGGTACGGCCCCTGAATATGGCTACGGCTGCAGGTTTTTCTCGTCTGCTCGGATTTCAGTTTTTTCCAATAAAGCAATAAACCTATACATACTTAGATAACTTTTACTTTACTAGCTTACTTATTATTACTTAGTCACGTAATATACTCACGTCTCCGAAAGATTGCATCGGCCCCATCAGTTCGCCGCTCGCGCGTGCGATCTCTCCTTGGAATATCACTCGGTCGTCCAACTTCACCTGCACGAGCCGCACGCCGCGACCCGAGTAGATACGCGACTTGTTGTAATTCTGAACACAAGCATATTACACAACATGCAGGTCTAGTGGTACGCATATACGTCAGCAGATCACGAGGTCCTAGGTCCATGAGCGATCCCCGAGTCAAGCAAATGAAATAATATTGAGTTTTTCTATTCAGAAATTCTTAGAAACAACCGGTAGGCTGGAAAAGTACTAATTAGCCCCCGTGCCTCCAAGAGAAAATTTTAAGCCGTCGCGTCGGTCTACCGAGAGTATTTTTTTTTTTTTTTTTTTCAGTCTCAACATTTTTTGAGACACAGTTTTTTCCCCCGGCGAAGATTCCCGGAGACTTTTTTTAGAATTTATGTTTGCTACTTATTATGTATTAAGGGGGGACAAATCAGTATTTTAAGAGTGTTGTGTTTTATATTTTTATAATATAATTCAACAACTCCTTTATGCCCTTATTTTGTCCCTTAAATGGACTTTTGCTTTTTTAATACAGAGAGGAACAAAACAATACCTACAGCTTCTATGAATGTTTCGTTTTATATTATCATAATATAATTAAACATCTCATCTATGCTGTTGTTTTGTTCCTCTCTATTGCAATCTTAGCAACTTTGGTACAGAATCTCAGGAAAGGATCCCTGAGTTCAGTCTTTTCAAATATGACGGGAAGAGCGTCCTTGCAGAGGTTCAAACTTATCTCTTGTTGGAGGTCCTCGCGCGCGATAGTATGCTGTGGACAGTCGAGCAAAAGATGTATAATCGTCTCCTCCTCGTCTTCGTCGCATATACAAGCGGGACTCTCCTTACATTTGAACCTGTGCAAGTACGCTGCAAACCCGCCATGGCCTGTCAGTACCTGTACCAGCACCGGCGATAGCATCACTTTTTTGAGGACCTTGTATGCACGGGGCACGGTCGGCAAGAATGTCTTTGTAACTGCCGCTGTCTCACCGTTTTGATAACGGGAGTTCCATACACAAATGGTTTCTTGCCTTATGCTCCGCTTTATGTATGAAATTGGGCATCTATCGTAATCCGGAGCCGATTTTTTTGATAATGCGGCTGCTTTGGCCAAAACGTCGGCTCTTTCATTGCCGACCGTACCCACTACCGAGAGTATTGTCTGCCGTCCCATCGAGCTGAAAGAGTTATGGGAATAGAGAGTAGATGCACCTATAGTTTGCGCACACGCTATAGTCTATATAATATCTTCGGCGTGGCTGGTAACTCCGTGAAGATTAACCACAGTGGCCGAAGTCGGCCTGAGGAGCATTGCAGTAAATAGAAGTATCAACACACCCATATCCTCAGGAGCGCGAGTTTGGAGTGAGCAGTTTAGCAGTATGCTGACAGCAATGGGCAGCGCCCTCGGGGCTGGCATGCTCAACGCGTGCTTGTTGAAATAGAGTATCAACTCACCCATATCCTCAGGAGCGCGAGTTTGGAGCGAGCAGTTAGCAGTATGCTGACGGCAATGGGCAGCGCCCTCGGGGCTGGCATGCTCTACGCGTGCTTGGCGAAGGAGAGTATCAACTCACCCATATCCTCAGGAGCGCGAGTTTGGAGCGAGCAGTTAGCAGTATGCTGACGGCAATGGGCAGCGCCCTCGGGGCTGGCATGCTCTACGCGTGCTTGGCGAAGGAGAGTATCAACTCACCCATATCCTCAGGAGCGCGAGTTTGGAGCGAGCAGTTAGCAGTATGCTGACGGCAATGGGCAGCGCCCTCGGGGCTGGCATGCTCTACGCGTGCTTGGCGAAGGAGAGTATCAACTCACCCATATCCTCAGGAGCGCGAGTTTGGAGCGAGCAGTTAGCAGTATGCTGACGGCAATGGGCAGCGCCCTCGGGGCTGGCATGCTCTACGCGTGCTTGGCGAAGGAGAGTATCAACTCACCCATATCCTCAGGAGCGCGAGTTTGGAGCGAGCAGTTAGCAGTATGCTGACGGCAATGGGCAGCGCCCTCGGGGCTGGCATGCTCCACGCGTGCTTGTCGTCGTGCGTGCGAAACACGCCGTCCACTATGTTCTCCAGCCGACCGTACTTAGAATGGTCCCCTGTGTCGGAGTCGGTCCACACCTAGAAGAGTGTTTCTTCCATTTAGACATGCAATGAGTTCGCCTGACAGGTTTCAATGACGATCGTAGACAAGTCTATTTTTTGCAATACCTATATTCTTCATAGATGTACGCAAGTCCACTCGGCAATTGAACCTGCGTTCGCGCGTATTTTGCTACACAGAGTAATAAGTACGATAGAGAAATCAAATTTTATACATTTTGGTAGTTTTATGACAGGCTTATATAGGCCGAAACCTTAAGCAGAATCCCATTAGATTTAATGCCATCCATAAAATGATAAACCGCAAATTATTAAAGCTAGGCATAACCATAAAATATGATTTTTTCAATGTCTTTACCTTTTCGATATTAACCTGATGTCCATTTGAATCAAACATCTCTACACCGTTCATGCCAACCAGAAATTTATCTCCCCAATTTGAATAGATCTTAATTTCCAGCAACCTCCCTTCTGGCAGTTCTGGAATGATGAATTCACTTTTAAGCCTCTCCCTTTGTGAATTTCTACTTGGGGCCGATGGCAGTGTCGTGGGGTTTTTTGAGGTCGCATTGGTGGAGGATTTCTTAAATGTATACTGTGTTGATAATGATGACAAAGCTTCTTTTTGAACTGATTTCTTGCCGTTTCTCTTAGCCTCCTGGAAACCTAGATTGTAAAGGGATTATATTACTCTTTGTTCTGATAAATTGTCAAAATACCTTTATACTTAAGATAAGCTTTCAATTATTGTTTAGATTTAGGTAAACATATTTAATTGAAATATCCGGCTCGAACGACCAATTTTTAAGATAGGGCGTAATCGGCTTTACAAAAGTGATCCACTATTGTTTTCATATAAAAGAGGTACCTAAGAACGCGCCCACCAAAACTACCGTAGGATTCTTTTTGATAGAACTTTAATGGAAGGTTCCATTGGGAACACATTTGGTCCTTCGAGCCGGATAATTTACACTCGACCATTGATTCGGTTGAAGTAACGATAGACTTACGTGATCCTAAAATAACATCGTTAAAGTCATCATCAGTAGCGTTATTCAAAACCCTGTGCCTCGGCGTGACGTAGTGCGGCAGAAGATCCGACAAAAAGTCATTTGTTGCACCAGATGCGGTTTCATTCCATTCTACCTTGTTGTTAACATTACTTTTTCTACGTCCATTGTGAGTGTAGCCTATAAAAGTTGAATTGTTACAAGGTACATAATCGAAAACAGCACCTTAGTAAGTAACGAAGACGTGTTTACTTATTGTAATTATTGTAAGAACATAGGTATTAGGTAGGTACATGGGATCGAGGAAAAGATCGTGCACGGTTTCTACGTTCAGAGGGCTCATAAAGTTTGCGTGCATTCAAAAGACATGTTAACAGTTGAGATGCGTTACCGTTATTTCGATTATTTCGTAAAGTGCCAGCTGAATGTGCATTAGTTTGTTTTTGAGGCTTCAACATCTCCATCGTCGTGTCTAGCGACGTTCTTCTTAGTAACCTGAACAAAATAATATAAACAACATTAATTTATAAACCTGACGCATCTAAAGTAGTAAATAAGGAACTAACCTAAATTAGTTCATTAGATTCTATCTACCTGTGGTTTTCTAATTTAGAACTATCATATTTAGGCCGAGGAAGTTCGTATGTTGAAGAACAGTCGCTGATGTTGTTTCTTATGTGCGTTTCTTTGATTTTCCTGCAACAGAATAATATAGATAAAAAATAAGGTAACTATAGATAAACCGCTATAAACTTGACCCTCCTGATGGTCCGCGGGGCGCGGGGCGGGAGCCGCTCAACTCAACCAATCAGCAACTCTGTCGCTGTCTACCGGCAGCGCTGACGTATCGTTATAGCCAATCGCATCACCCGCCCCGCGTCCCGCAGACCGTCAGAAGGGTCATGCTTTTAGCAGTTTACCTTCATCACGCATTTTAATAAACATTCACTATTCAGGTCACACAAGCTGAAGCCAGTGCAAAGGTTGGAAAAACGGTCCTTAGCCTTATGTACCTGTCAGCTATCGTGTGAATTAATAATTCAATTTTATAGGTACTGCTTACTTGCTAATATCTTCGAGCCACAAAGGAACTTTCGTATCCTGAGGCGAGTGTTCCAAGCCATTTTGTTGTGCCATTCTTAAGCCATCAGTTAATTACATTGCCCGTTATCATCATTTAAGAATCTTTACTATTTAACCCCGTTTAGGGTTAAGAAAAGCTATTTAATTCGTAGAAGAACCATTTTTAGCAGTGTCGATAAATATCAGTTGTATTAAACGACGAGTAGAATATTTTCTTATTGTAATTGCTTTGCTAAATTGAATTAAAGCTTTTATCACTTCATTACCACTTGCAACTTTTGAAACACAAATTGGCGCTGTTTGTTTGACCTTGGTTTCTATGGTAACGGAAACTGTCAAAATAATTTTGACGCGGGTTTGTTTTTTTTGGTTTTTTTTCTTATTTTTGTCTATGGATCACACCCAATATAAAGTCATTCCTTGCTCTGTGGATCACACATTGCGTCAAGCAACGACTGAAGCGAAGACAGACTGAATGTCAGTGTCAATATACTCTATGGTCAGTGTCATGAGTCATCTGTGACATGTGTAAATGTCATTCACCAACTCGCTGGACGCTGACTGCCATCGGTTGGCATAGGTACTTCATCTTTGGCACCAATTCAATGCAATTCAATACCTATACTCTATGGTTGGCAGTTTGGCACTTGGCGGTGGCGGATTATAACCTAAAACATTTTGTATAAACAGCTGGTTTTAAATAAATACCCTTAATACGAGATTCCTAAATTATTACTTATAATACAAAGTTTATTGTAAAATAAAATGTCTGATGTTAATCCTGAAATGCTTGAAGAAAGGACTAATAGTGCCGAAAAACAGGCACAGGAGTTAGAAGAAGAGTTGGACAAGCTTGCGAAGGGAGATCTCAGTTTCGTTGGCGATCCTCGACTCGACAAACTGCTCTCGGACAATGAGAAACTAAAACATCGACTTGCAATACTGGAAAATGCTATCAAAAAGGAGAAAGAAAGTGGGAGCTCATTACAAGTTAGCAAGACGCCTACGAAGCGCCCCACGCTGATTACAGACATCAATTCTGTTGACGGTACTTTATGTATACTAGATGAACTCAAAAACATTTTCTCTGTTGCCATAAATTCAGCATACCCAGACTTGGAAGATCCACCTATCCAAATCTCTCTGTCAGGTAACAACCCAAAGTTTGGAGACTATCAATGCAACTCTGCTATGCAAATTTCCCAACTGCTCAAAGCTAAGAATGTTAAAACCAATCCACGGGAAGTAGCCAACAATATTTTAAACAAAACACCATCGTCACCACTTATATGTAAAATCGAAGTTGCAGGAGCTGGATTCCTAAACATCTATTTAAATAAGGAGCTCGCTGAACATATTCTGAACTGTATTCTCAGATTTGGTGTCATGCCACCGCCTGTCAAAAAAGAGAGAATCATAGTTGACTTTTCTTCACCTAATATTGCTAAAGAAATGCATGTAGGGCATTTGAGGTCCACTATAATAGGTGACAGTATTTGCAGGCTGCTCGAATTTTTGAACCATGATGTTCTGCGAATAAACCATCTCGGAGACTGGGGCACACAGTTTGGTATGCTCATAGCCCACTTACAAGACATGTATCCAGACTTTAAAACCCACTCTCCTCCTATAGCTGATCTGCAAGCTTTTTACAAGGAGTCTAAGAAAAGGTTTGATGAAGATGAGGACTTTAAAAAAAGAGCTTACGCGTGTGTCGTTCAGCTGCAGTCTGGACAACCAGATTACATAGCGGCTTGGAAGCTGATATGTAACGTATCCCTTCAGGACTTCCAAAAGATTTATGATAGATTAAACATCAAAATTACCCCTCGTGGAGAATCTTTCTACCATAGCAGGATGAATACCGATGTAAAAGAATTGAAGGATAAGGGATTTTTAGAAGAGGATGAAGGGAGGTTAATAATGTGGCCGCACCCAGATAAACATGAGGGTATACCATTAACAATTGTGAAATCAGATGGAGGGTATACTTACGACACTTCTGATATGTCAGCTATCAAACAGAGGGTCCAAGAAGAGAAAGCTGATAGGTTCATTTATGTAACAGATGCGGGACAATACACCCACTTCATGTTAATTGATGCGTGCGCCAGGAGGGCTGGAATCTTGACTGGTGATAAAAGAGTAGAGCATGTGGGTTTCGGTGTAGTACTTGGGGAAGATAAGAAGAAATTTAAGACAAGGTCTGGCGACACTGTAAAGTTGCGAGATTTGCTTGACGAAGGGCTAAAAAGGGCTCTAGATAAGTTGATAGAAAAAGGTAGAGATAAAGTTCTTACTCCTGAGGAGCTGAAACAGGCACAAGAGGCAGTTGCTTATGGTTGCATCAAGTATGCTGATCTTTCCCATAACAGAATTAACGATTATGTATTTTCATTTGATAAAATGTTAGACGATAAGGGAAATACAGCTGTTTACTTGCTTTATTCTTTGACACGAATCAGGTCTATAGCGAGAACTGCCCAAATATCTATTGAGAAATTAATGGAGGAAGCGCAGAAATCTGGCATTAAACTGACAGATGAAACAGAGTGGAAACTTGGCAAGGTTCTGCTCAGGTTCCCTGAAGTCATCCTTAAGGTTTCTAAAGATTTATACATACACAGCTTATGTGAGTACTTGTATGAAATATGTTCAGCCTTTACAGATTTTTATGACAAATGCTATTGTGTAGAAAAGGACAAGAGTGGGAATATTGTGAAAATCTTTTATGAAAGGCTGATGCTCTGTGAGGTTACTGCAAAAGTGATGCAGAAATGTCTTGACATTTTGGGCCTCACAACTGTATCAAAAATGTAAAATAAGTAATATGCATCACAGTAGTTTTTTTACATGCCTACATCTATTAATTATTTATATATGGAAAACTTTAATAAAAACAGTTTGAATGTAGTAAAATGTTTATTTATCCCCAAAAACCGCTACAAAACTATACCAGGGTCCATTAATTATCAAAGTTAACATTATATGAAATATAACATAGGTATTTTCAATTAAACCATGATGTATAACAAGTACTTTGTTACAATAGGTTTGTAGCTTGTCGCTAATTTCCGTGCACTTATTTAATAAAGGCTAGACAATTGATTTTCGGATTACAAATCAAGTTTCAATTAATAATGCATGGCAATTAGTCTCATATACAAAATTCATAACATGAACTGAGCTATGCACAATTCAATATTTATTTTACTGAATACAGATAATAATTTCTTCTATTGCAACTTAATAAATACATACATAGTTACAAAATATATATCAATAGTTAATATGTATGCAATTAAAGGTAAAATGCATGTTGTTTTAATATAACATGTATAACTATTTATTATAAGGGCATTAAAGAGCAATTGAAATCTATTAATGAAATGTCTTCTGATGTTCATGTTTTAGTTCTCAATGTTAGTAAGTTATTTGACATCTATTTAAAATGTTCTGAAAATATCTGATATAGGTACTCTAATAACTACTTTGGAAGTTTTGCATAAACGATTAAACTACTTTATTTTTATATACCATTTCTAAGAACCAAATTATACTGCACCACGGATAAAATGGTTTTTGTTATCAGAATAAATCTGATTTAAGATATATTTTATTTTATTAATGATCTGCTAATACGAAAGTTTCTTAGTCCATTAAAGTTACCTACCTAAAAAGAAAACTTACGTACTTTAATGAGAGGCAAAATAATCATGACTACGGTTAATGAATATGATTCCAATCAGTCGCAATCTCTTATTGGTACCTAAACCGTAAAATTGGGCAAATCTTTAAATGATATCTAATATTTCTCATGACAACAATCATTGGTCATCAACTGCGATTATTATTGTTAGCGATTGCACATTACAATCGCAATCGTTAATCATTTATCATGATTACCTTTTTCGAATTTTTATAACTGAATAGTTTTCAAAATATTTTTCCTACTTGCAATCTTGGACAAAACTTGGAACAAATGAAAAAACAATGTTATCATATAAAATCTCTATCACTAATTTTAAACCAGATAAATTGATTTTCAGTTCTAAAACAGCTATAGTATGTATGTTACCTACTTATTAACATTATTATGAAAAGGATAGCATTAATTAATAATGCCGCAATTTTCAGTTATAGGTTTTGATTATATGATTGCCAATAAGTGTCATTTAGGCCTTACCTAAAATGACGGCGTTAATTTATTATTATAATTTATAGCATAGTGTGTGCAAGATGCATGATGATTGAAACCGCCATTTTAGATTGGTTTATTTTTGTTCGTACTCTGTGTTGAAGTTGGTTTTGGATATAATCTTTTGCAAAACTAAATAACATATCATATACCTATTTACATGTAAATTATCTTTCACATTTGGCCGCATACTACAGGAATTTTCCTAAAAGCAAATTAAAAAAACTAATTATCTTTTTGATTAGTGTTTTACACTTTTAGGAAATAATTCCTATAAATTTAAATAAGTCCTAGTCCTGCCTAAGGACCTAATAATACGAATCGAAAATTTCATCGCAGGGGGATAAGACTCGTATAGCTCAGCGGTCAGAGCACCCAGCCGCGAGAGATGGGAGACGCGTGTTCGAATCCCGCTGCGAGTGAAAAATTTTGATTCGTATTTAAATTTATAGAAATTAAAAAACATCTAAATTTATGGAAAACCAATTTCATTTCGTGGAAGACTTCAAACACAGAAATGTAAAAGCCGCTACAAAAATATAAAAGAATCTGCTCCAATCCACACATTTAACAATACATCTATGAATAGAGAAGACGAAAGCATAACAATTAGGTAGGTACCATATCAAGTATGAAAGCTGTGTCAACATCAATCAAAACAAAATCGTCTTCTCCTTAAAATGGTTTTATGATTACAATCACTGAATTAATTTATATGCACTCTTACATTAAAGTCTTCCACATTTGCTAGGAAAACTATGAATTTTCATTCAAATGTTTTACTTATACTAGCCCTATACAGATTTAAATTAAATCATCGTAAGGTATTTCAAAATGTTTAGGTATACAACATAAAATGTTAAGATGTATACCTACATAATGTTATATTTTGTATGTCATGTATCTATTCGAGACAAATTCCATTGAGATGATTCAATTCCATATCAAATATACTACTTATTATGAAATAATAACTTATTTGTGGACCCCAATCATAGTCCAAACATACGTAGAGACTATGTAATCTAGAATTTATTTCCCCCATACATAGGTAACTAATACCTAATTAAAATCTTATAATAATCACCATAAACACTAGGAAGATATTTACTTAGCACTTCCATTTCATACTTATTATTTACGATCGTATTTTTTTTGGGTCTCGTGGTTAGAAATAATAATTTATAAAAATAAAATGTTTAAACCGTTGTTTTGTATACATAACGTTCAAATTTAATTACTGAACAAAAACTTTTTAATTTTTGTGCAAAACCGCTTTCGTTTTATTTATTTTAATTAATTACCCTGTTACCTTAACTAACCTCAGTGTGAATTGTTTGATTTCGATTATAAAAATGATTAAAATATAATAATTATTAAAAAAAACCTGTATTTTACCAATATGAATAAACTCAAAACATTATAACGATGATCACTAATTTGCGAATTGTTGCAGCAAATTTATGACTAGAAATTGTTAACAATATTTTATCAAATGGTTGATTTTTAATTTTACTTTCAATTTAGTATCATGAAAACACCTACTTACTTACTAATAAAAATTAATCTACAAATGATGCGTCAGAAAAGTTGATTTCCAAAGGTTGTTCAGTGATAAATATATTTCAAACGTTGCTATTATCTACAAAAATGGATTCTATGTGATAGAGCTTACTTAAAAGAAGAATGAGACTGGCATTAAATACACGTTACGTATTCTGTAAGTAAGTATACCTATCTTCCGTCATGGACAAAGATTTAAATCGGTCATGGACGATTCTAGGCAAGTACAAACTCAAATATATTGGAAAGTGCGATTTTTTAAACTTTCTTGAGTGGCTCAAACAGCTAGTTAACGGCGTACAAGCCGTATTTAAGTAGTTTTGAATGAAGTTTTACGTAAAACTATAAAGGCAATTTAAACTAAAATCTAAAATCGCTTAGAAGCAGAAACATACTTGTCTTTAAAGTTTTTAAGTTATTGTATCTTTGCTGAACCAACATTACGGCCGTCTACGCGGTTCATATTGGTTCAGCAAATCAGGATTCAAAAATTGTTGCCGATTACAATGAATATCGTACGTAGGTACATCTTACACAACCAGCCCCACGATGCAAGCAAAACAATAAAGTAGATTGCACAATAGGTACTAACATGAATATTCTCGCGACCTATATCGCTTTTCACCCGCGTGTCACTTCGCCCCAGTTTCCCAACACCACTAGACGCCGATTGTCCGCAGCATGCGCCTCACCTTATCATGACACGATAAAATTGAACAATGCTCGTCTATATCGATGCCATCATATGACTTTAATAAAAACGCGGACAAAAAGGGAGGTTTTAGACGAGGTCATTTCTAGAGTGATCGTTTGTAGACGTGGTCGATTCTGTTGTGCAAAATCTTTAAAATAGTGCCGTCCTTTACCATCGGGAGCAGTTTGAAAAGGATAGCACTATTTTAAATTAGTTTAGAAATTTTGCACAACAAAATTGACTACATTGTCTCAACGCTCAACCCCTGCTTGAATGCCACTTCTGGGCAAGACTGAGATCCATAGCTTGGTAAGCTGTAAGTAACATTGTGGTGAACTTTCAAGTATTATATTTCAGCAAATAATATTTAATGGGGATCACTACTGCCATTTTATCACGCCAGATGGCGCATCGTTGCCATAGCGTTTGAAAACTGTCAGGATCATACATTTCAATTTTTATAACCTTTCGGTTTGTTTTTCAAAGCATCGAGTGGCTGGTGTTAGTTGCGTTACTATGTTTATTGATGTTTGGGTGATGTACGTACAATATTGAATCTCGGAACGTGAGAGCGAGATGAAATTAAAATATGAACTTTAAATAAGAATTATAACGATTGAGCAATATCTACTTAGTTTATGTTAACTACATTTAGTCTAAGAGCCATCATATAAATAAGGAAAGGCTTAAAAGTTGCAACTTTTACAAAAAACCCTTCCAGAATTATCTCACCACAGACCTTTTGGTAAAAGAATGGGATTGAGCAGGGAAAATTCGCTCGGGTTGACGCGGTAAACGAAAACTGTCAAACCGCAACATCAAAATATGTGGACTTATTTAGTTTGCAGTAATGATGGAAATATCATTGCAGACTTCATAGCATTTTGAAAACACGCATTCGCTACAAGGCATAGGTACCTACTTATAGGTGCTCATGTACTGTATTATTGCTATCTCACTCATACACTGAATAGTATTCACTAGTGTTCAAGTGAGACGCCAAATATACTACAAATCCCATTCTTTATCCGCACCGTATGTGGTTTGTTAGTTATTTCTTAAATTTTACGACATAAAAATAAAATAGGTATAAGATAGTCGGTACATGCTCAAGAACACTATTCACCATAATATACACATAAAATATTACTTTAAAGATAAAAACTAGTTACGCTAAAACATGTATAAGGAACTACTACACTAGCGAACAATAAATTCGGAGCACTGTTAACAATTTTGGGACCGACCCGGTTTCATTGCTCGCAAGTTTACAATATTATAGTCTAAGGAAAAAGTTCACATGAGGTGTATAAAAAAGATTGCTGAAAAACTGGATTCCGTATAAGTATAGACTATATAGAATAGATTATAAATGTTTCTAAAAAAACTTCTAATACTCTTTTTTTAATTTTCATAATAGTCTAAAAAGAGTTGGATTTGGTCTCGAGATTCTGGGATGCTAGTTGCTACGTACATACTACAACAATATTATTCAACAATATTTTACAAAATACCCCACATAGGCCAAGAGGCGGTCAACGATTTTTTCGAAATGTTTATATAGCGGTCAAACCATAAATAATTAAAAAAATGGATACAGAACCAAAAAATATGGTAAGACTGGATTCCACGCGAACGATCAGTCGCGAGCACAGCTAATTTTAACGAAGTGCTTTGCCGTCTTCTCCCTATATTTTATAGTGTACTTAAATTATAACTGAGATCAAAATATTGTTATCGATATGTTACTATAACCATTCCGGAAAAATCTAAAAACATTTTGAGTCAATTCTATTTCACAAGTAAGTATGTGTCTCTGAATTTAATTATTGATAGTTCGGTGTAGACTAGTGTTTTCCATTTCCATAGAGAACATTATAAAAAGGATTTAATATTGTTTTCAGATCAGACGGTTAACAATTTAGATTTAGATACTTAGATATAAATTGTTATTAACAGAATACGCACCAATATTATGAGTTATTTTGTGTGATTTCAAATACTTCGAATAATTAGTTAACCAGCTCTTGTTAACACTGTATTTTATAATAAAACCTAACGCGTTCTGTGTAGGTTTCAAAATGGAATTAAACTATTCTAGAGCCAGCTCGTTGCAGCTGTGTAACTTAATTACCTCGTTTCGGATTACTGCATTATTATATCACGGCATGCAGGTATTTAAACAAAGGCTATTTTAGACTTAGTTTGGAATTATTGAAGTTTATTACTATTGGAATTAATGTGAAGAGCGTTAATTTAATACTCGGAATTTTCAATAAGAAGACGTCGGTATTAGCATCTCACTGCGCTTTCAATACGGCAAAAATATGTATTAAAATAACCCTAAAGTTTAACGTTTTTAAATGACACAGACTCGTCGATGTTTAAACAATAAATTATGAGCCTGTGCCTTAATCTTCACACACGCCAGATTTATTCTATGTAAAAAAGTTGTTCGGTGTTTAAAATATGCAAATTTATTCCTATTAATTTTAGTTGTATAGAATACAAAAGCATACAAAAATGTTAAATTTCAACAAAAGTATTAGATTATCTATACTGTTTAATTTGGAATAGAAATACTTGTAATTTACTTTAACCGATGGGCAACGTGGGAAAGCGTTCTATATACTTTGGTTTGTAATGTAAATGATTATTATGCATGTCAAGATATTATAAGATTTTTATAAATATCGAGCTGGAAGATTAAGTGGGCAGAACGTGCTCGTTTTATATCCATTATTCTATTCACTATAATAATATGGAATTATAATAAATTAACTAAATTCAATGCTTCCTCATTTTGAGAAAAATACATGGATTACGTCACGAAAAATGGTTTCAATCCCAAATATCTCACCCATGTTGCTCTCACTACATCTGGTAATGATATATCATGAATATCCCCCTTAAGAAGTGACGTAAACAATGTATGTAATCCACTTAATGCTTTTCCGTTTATCATTGAGTGACGCGGGCGGCAGCTTCTTTCCAATTGACATCTGACATTTAGCATGCCGCCGGCCTTTGTTGACGCGTACAAAAATAGCTTAGAGCTCGCTGATCGCGAATAAATACATAAGTAATACTTTAAGAGATGGTGAACTATTTTTTCCAGGTGCTTTTACAAGTCCACTTATACGGTTGAAGTATTAACTTATATGTTATTAGACATTTATCTTCTTTCAAATGCAAAATGTTTAACTAATCAGGGGTCTGATGCAAAAGAAAAACGTATTCATCGTTATCGTAATCGTTAGCAAATTATGCGCCCCCATTGGCTGACGTAAATCAGGAAACCAATTTGCGGGCAGCATTTGTAAACGATTACGATAACGATGAATTCATACGTTTTTCTTACATAGAGATCTAACTTAAATCGATGATGATATTTGGTTTTGTGTTTTGAGTTAAATATCTGTCATAGCCTCTGAAAGGTTTTTCTTCTAGTTTGCACAGTTAATATTATTTGCCGGTTACTATCGTAGATTTTTTATCGCGTATATTATTTTTTTGGTTGGTTATTATGTTACTTTAATTAATATTAGAATGTGTACGCGGGTATGCAAGAAATATTATTATTAGCGCTACGGGTATGATTATATAATCATATATTATATTATGATCAATCATATTACCGCAACCCGCATTCATCTGATATCGGACGAGCATGGGTCGCAGTAGCAAATTTCCATACTGAAATTGTATGAAAATGTCAAAACAATATTACAATAATATTACTTTAAGCGTTGGTGGTAGGCCCCCAGGTCCACATCATGTGATCGAAGAAATTACAGGTAGACGTCTCGACGTACTAATTTCAGACTGCCGCCGCGCGCCGGCTACTTCGCTCGCGTTAGTTCTTGCTTCTTGTACGGTCTATTTTACGCGCTGCGTGCGCCCGATTGCGAGACAACCTTAGTACGTCGAATGAGATAAAATTACTCGATGGAAAGGGACCACAGCTTTGCGTTTGTTGTTTGCGGAGGCGGAGCCAGGCGCTATTGCGAACTGAATTGCACGTTTTTTGCACTGTTATGCTCAAGTGTTGTTGGCGGATCCAATAAATAAATAAATAAAAAATTTGACTGATAAAAATGATCTAGAAGAACCGTTCACCACCTCCCAGCGTACCGGGCAGTGTTCAGTGCTTGAGTTCTGGGAACAGGTGCCGCAGTATGGCGAGGTAGTGCACGCTGGCGGCGAGCGCGACGAACACGTGCCAGATCGCGTGCGCGAAGGGGATGCGCCCGTCAGACTTGAAGAAGAAAACGCCCACCAGGTACAGCAGCCCGCCTATCTTGAGGTCGTGCATCGCTGGGAATTGGTGCTGGAAAGATAAATATTATATATGAATTAATTATAGATGGTGTAGTATGTTTATAACTAAGTATAGGGCGACGTAAACTAAACACCTCTGCCCACCAAATTAAAAAACGAGCAAAAAATCACGTTAGTTGTATGGGAGCCCCCTTAATTTTTATTGCTATTTTTTTTAAAGTAAATATATAACTAAACATTCATTGAATATTTTATGCGTCTACCTATTGCCGTTATCAATATCAAGCAAAAAAATCACGTTTTTTGTATACGAGCCCCATTAAATAAATAATTTTTCTTCTTTATTTTTTTCTATTTTTTGTTATACTGGCAATAGAAATACATCATTTATGAAAATAAATAATAAGTAAGGTCCCGTTTTTTACCCTTTACGTACAGCACCCTGAAAAGAAGTGCGTTTGGGAGACAAGTATGACCTCAGTATTATTAAGTTATTTCTTATCATACAATACTTAAATTCAATTCGTTTGTTAAGAAGATTGTAGAATGAACAACAAGCTCCGTGTATCATACAGAGCTAGATCGGCGTTAGAACTATACCTACTCGGCACTTAGTCACTCATGTGACTCGAAACTAAAGTTCTCCTTCGACAAACAAGTTATTTTGCCGTTAATAATTATACTGTTCATTTTGCTCGGATCTCTAAAACAACACTCATGGGAGTAAACATACTCTTGCGATAAAAATCACGCAAGAAATTTAATAATTGGTCAAGTGCGAGTCGGGCTCGCGTACTATCAGGACCAATTCTAATTAAAACATCTCCGAGCAAAAAATCACGTTTGTTGTTTGGGAGCCTCTCTTATTTCGATTTACTTTTAACTCTGTTGACTATTTATTTTTAAAGTGAATGAATAACTAAATATTCTGGCAACGGCGAAGTCCCGTTAATGAAATTCCCGGCCTTATATAGGGTCCTATTTTACCCTTAGGGTACGGAACCCTAAAAACACCGGGAAATAATTTATGCATAGCACAATAATATTTTTTAGTTGTCGGAATTGAACCAACGACTCTCGACGCATAGCGGCATAAGGCAGAGTCAAATAAAGTTTTTCCTTGGTCTGTGGTCATTACAAGTTACAACCGCCTGCGCCATTCGGTCGCCCAAAGTAGATATGTACCTACCATAGAAATATTTTTTTACATCATACTGAAGTCTGAATGACTGATTGACGATTCAAGGCGGAGTGTTTCTGGTAGTGATGGGCCGAACATGGGTTTCACCGAATACGAACATTCGGCCGAATATTCGGTAAAACTTTTACCGAACCGAATATTCGGTACATTTGATTAGTGATTGATCTCTTAAATTACAACCTGAAAAGTACAAACAAATTACTTATTTTCTTAATAAAGAACTATATTGGTTGAATAGGATAGGTTTAAAAGTTTAATATCAATAAATATTAAATATATTTTGCGTCGCTATGCTGAGTAGAAACTAGAAAAAAATATTATTCATAATCTACTAAGGTGTTGAGATTTGATAAAGCTATTCTCTAACACAATAAAGACTGATCGAAATAAATATCTTGTTTATTTTCCTTCAATTAAGACCTGATTATAATATATTATTCTAAAGAGTTTACGCAGCAGCCTAATCCCAAAACAGCTAGATACCTATATTTTGCATTAAGTTATTATCTTTTAGTTTTTACAAACCTACTTTAATTGAAAATAAAGCTTCAGTGACGACAAAAACAGAAAGCTATACTCTAAAATACTTACCTCATTACACTGTACACTCAAATCATGATAATACACGGGTCAATAACAGTAAAAACTTTGAGTATCACTTTGCCGAATATATTAGGTGATTCAGCCGAATATTCGGCCGAATATGAATATTCGGTAAAGTTGCCGAATATGCCGAATACCGAATATAAAACGAATATTCGGCCCATCTCTAGTTTCTGGAGCGATTACTGCCGTATATAGTAATATTGTAAAGTTTTAACGTTGGCATACTCGTAATAAATATTAATGATGTCAAGCATGATCATGCTTTCCACAGCTTTTGGTTCAAGGCCGTGTCAGATAGCTAAAAATAGATTACTCTTTGCTTAGGCCTTCGTAGGTGCTGAAATGACGTTGTTACTTCATCAATGAACAATGGCATCAAACACGTCCACACTCTCGCTGGATAAGTGTATAGAGATGTACGATTTCTATTCTTAGAGAGGAATAAACTAACACACTAGCATTCAATTTTTATTATCCATTATAAACATTATACCAAATCTTTCCTACAGTAATAAAACATTTTATAAGGCGAAAATCCCAGAAACCCACGTAACACACACACACACATATCTACAACCTAGATACTATGTATACCTATCAAAGAATTGTCCCTACATGTGATCTAAGAATACTTGTTGTAAAACTTTGGTATTTGTAAATATCTCTACTATAAAATTCCAGATAGAAAAGTTCATATTAATTATTTATGCAGAGGTTTATTTATAACGCTCAGCTTCCGCTGCGAGCTTTTATATAAAAGAGGCAAAATGTAACAATAGAAAGTTTACAACTACGAAGCTGTACAAGTTTACAGAAGAGATGTTATTCATAAAGACAAAGTTGCATAGAGCCGACCTACGAATGCCATTGCTACGACGAATGTCACTTGAATAGCAGTCAAGCATAACCTGACGTTGTTGCGATAAAATTAATTACATTCATTGACGCTTATCATCATCTCTGGCCTATTATATCAGTTATTGACTAGTCATCTCTCACATAAGAGGGATTTATTGCTCCAGCTACACAATTTGTTATTGATAGCAATTTCGAAGTTCCAAGCAGATACTAAAGAATTAATAATTAATTTTAGCAGTACACTTCTGGTCTGACTATAATTTTTGAGCCCCGAATTAGATCCAGGATAAAACCTATAGCAAGAAACGAACGTACTAACCAAGAAGCTAACACGTATGTGTCTTGATTAAACGTCATTCAAATGCGATATTGATAATTTGATATTTAGTTATTAAATACGTTCTATCATAACTACTCATTAGTTTATATCAGCAGACGCTTCTAACCCGCGAGATAGCATAGACTTTATGTTTGCCTGCAGAATTTAATGGACATCTTTGTTAATGAACGAACTATCTTTACAAACAATGCTTTTAGCACTCTACACTCTAAGCATTCAGTCTTGTATTTTCATTAGATCAGCCAAGTTATGTATTTATTTACAACTTTGAATTTTAACGTTTAAAAAAAAACGTGTTTCCGAGATAAGTTAAAGACTGACATGCATAAACTGTTTATGCATAAACTGTTTATGCATGTCACCAAATGAATGGGTGATCGAATAAACGCAGTAGGTACAAAATACACGCTGAATAAAAATTATGTAAAAAGTATCTATGTACAAAAGTTTTTCTAAAGATACATACATAAAAGCGAAGCCCTGCAAAATGCAACCTCTGAAATTAAGAACGTATGCTCTGCCAAGCTCCGTCAGGCACTCAAGCACTCGTGAGCTAGTTCAAGCACTCTACAGCGCGGACTTCACGACTTACAACAACATTTATGTACCAGTTTGATGTTTATTAGATCTTATCACATATGATTTTCCCCTTTTTCCGTGCGATCAGTGGCTTTTTTCCGTAATAAAGAGGCTAGCCTGAGTGTGAATCCAGATTCTTGGGTACAACTATAAACTGTAATTTATCTGAATACCATCCAGATCTGTCCAGGTTCACTTATCACGTGATCGAAGAAACTACAGGTACCGTCTCGACGTACTAATTTCAGACGCCACCGCGCGCCAGCTAGGTTGCACGTGTTAGTTCTTGTACGGTCTATTTCGCTGTGTGCGCCCGATTACGAGGCAACCTTATTACGTCGTAAGAGATAAGGTTACACTATAGAAAGGGACCACAACTTTAGATGAATAGCGGAGGCGGATTTTTGTGTCAGCGCTAGAGTCGCTATTTCTTTAAATCATCTTGCGGAGTGAACCTTCTGTACCGTAAGGTACTATTATGTATTCCGTGCCTGAAGTAACAAACATACATACTCGTATACTTACACAAGCATTCATGCCACCTTAGGAATCAGAATCTATAAATATTACGAACAAAAAATTGGTTGTCTGTAAAGTCGGTTTACTGACGATAGTTGAACGTGACAACTCTCGCTTGCACTTCAAGCCTTACATGGAACGCCTCAGAGCGAGGTAACGCGAGCGAGGTAACGCCGTTAACGCCGGATGAGTCATGTTTTTTGTGCGTGCAGCCGGCTCTATCGAATTATAAGACGTTGTCACGTCACGTTGTCACGTCAAAAATAAATAAGTTGAGGTATAAATACTTAGTAAGTCCATCTCCAGCTATTGAAGAAAAACGCAGTGCCATACAAAATGGAAAATTAATTTGTCATAATTTTATTTCGACCTCGGTGTAGAAAATCCATTGATCATAGTCGTAAATCAATAATTAGTAATTACCAGCTAAAAAAAACGCGTCGTAACAATATAAAGCATATTTGTTTTTTATCCGACTGCGGGAACGGTTATGTTTATAATAACACAATAACTGTAATAAAACAAGCAGTTTCGAACACTAGATATGTTTCCCTTGTTTCCTTTGTCGTGACTTGTGAGATTCTCTGTATAGTTTCATTTGTTTGGTCCTTGAAATGTTTCATGAATAACGCAAAACTTTCGGGACTCCCGACTTGGTATTCAAATTGCTCGCAAAATATGTTACAAGTTTTCGACATACCTACTCCTAAGTCCTAGACTAATTTTGGAAGTTTATTAGGAGAGGATCTAAATCGAAATTATTTTAGCACGATTTTTAATTAAGATGAGTTTAAACTTTAGAAGTTGCATATTAGGTTTACCGTGGTTTATTAACGGCGTAGAAGCCGAATTTAAGCGATTTTATCGGAAACTACACTGGATGTAACTATTGTAATTTTTGTTTTAATGTTTCGGTAGTAATAATATCCAAAAATGCTTAGAAACAGATTTGATGACTGGCTTAGTTTTTGAGTAATTAGGTAAAAGGTCGTTTTCCTGTTATCTTCCGCGACGCTGCATGTCGCACCTACCAAAGTATCCGTGAGAGTGAGAAAGACAAAAATAAATTCAATAAATCCCCTTAAGAAAACGAAGCAGTAATTAATTCAATGCGTAATTATTATTTACTGAATTCTCCAAGGTCCATTTGCTACAGTTCATACATAATAGCTGTGCTAAGTAATCTTTAATCCGTAGAACTGCTAATAAGTTTATGTTAAGCGGTCTTGTCGCATTAGGAACTCTGCCTTTTGCGCTTAGTAAAGCCTAAACGGACGTAATAGCACTAATTGGTTTTGCCTCACTATAAGCCTGTTTGTGCCTTTAATATTTTGTAATGCACTAATTCGACCGCAAGAAACGACTAACGAACGACTAAAGAAACGACTAACGAACGAACTCTATTGCTAATAAAGCTGAGACTTGGTGATTGTTCTGCATGATACATGGATAGCTTTATATAGAGGTCTAGATTCAGTAAAATTAGCACTATAGCAATCGATAGGTACTTTTTGACGTGATAACGTCTTATAAATCGATAGAGCCGGTTGCACGCACGAAAAAACATGACTCATCCGGCGTTACCGGCGTTACCTCGCTCATGCGGCGTTACCGGCGCTACCTCGCGAGCGCGGAACGAGCGACAATGAAGACGTTGTCACGTTCAACTATCGTCAGTAAACCGACTTTACAGGCAACCAATTTTTCATTGAAGTATACATTTGAAGTACCGTCATATAAAAGGCTATAAGTTTAGTTATTGCTCTCTACACCATTGTAATCTCGTTTAGCGGTCGTATAATATCACTGAGATTTTCAATACAAGGGCGAACATATCTGTCGCGTAAATAAATAAAATGTAAGATATAAATATACACCCTAATCGATGAAACCATGGAGATGGGCTGGGGTTGTGTAATTTCGTAGAATTGCTTATAATACTTGTGGCTAAAGCAGACCTTTTCAGAGTCTATTTTGGGTAGGAGGGGATTCGTAGTAATTTATTTAGAAGCTCTTTCACGATCTTCACGAACCTAAGTATTTTTGTATAGTAGGTACAATAATTAACAAGAGCTATGGTTTGTATATCTATAGAAGGTAATCTCTGCGAATATATTTATATTATTTTAAGGCATTTAATGGTCATAAAAGACGTGAGTCGTGGCCCGCGTGGGATACTCACAAAGTTCTAAAACAGAACTTTTATATTTTAATGGGTGATTTCACCCATCGCTCTATAAATGGCGCTGTCTTCAGTTAGCTCATACTAGAGTTTAATACTTAATATATACCTATTACCTATACGTGATTGCATGCGTGCCCACTGCCCATTCTGTTGACTAGTACAAGATAAACTTTCATTCTAGATTTTCGTCACGCAAAAAATCTATTTTCTTTCGCCTAGCCCCCCCGCGCGATATCTTACGAAAATACACTTTGTTTTAATAACTAGGCTAGGCGTTACTAGAATAATTTAATTAAGTAGTTAGCACGTCATTCATCCTGCTTCCAGCAATGTGTGATCATGAAAACCACTTCTATATTTGTACCTACGGATATATTTACACGGACTGCGAGAAAAGTTATAAATACGTTATAATCGATAGAGCCAGGTGGATGGACTTGACGACTTTGAGAAAGATCAACATAAATGCTTAATAAATTACAAGGGGTTCTTACTCGTACGTACACTGTATAAATACAATGTAGGTACTCCTACATCTATTTGAATTAGGAAATAAAGATAAAAAACGATACTTAGTGGAATACCAACTCGAATTATATCAATTGAAGCTGACGACCGAATGGCGTAGCGGTAGCGACCCTGCCGTCTACGTCGGAGATCGTGGGTTCGATTCCCACTACTGATAAATGTTTGTGTGATGAGCACGAATGAATTCCAGTGTCTGGGTGTTTTTCGATATATTATATGTATGTAGATTTATCAGTTATCTGGTACCCATACCACAAGCTATCGCTTACTTTGGGGCTAGATTGTAATAAAAAATATGTAAGGTAAACTATTATTATCTAATCTGTGGTATGGGTACCAAATGGTAAACAGAAAATGTTATCTTGATTCATGAACAACAACAATTACTCACTACAATTACCTATATAAGTACCTACCTAATAGTCAGTTCATGAACAATAAAAACGCATTTTGTTTTTCACCATATGTTGTGGTCGGAACTAAACTGACTTTTTAATTGAAGTCTATCATGTAGAGATTTTATGAAAGTACTGATACCACGATAGGTACTGATTTTTAGGATTCCATGCACCTCTTGAACCGTGATAGTTACCACACTTGAAATTTTCGCAGATGATGTATTTCCGTTGCTGCTTTAACAACAAATACTAAAAAAAAATCAAATGAAGATTACTTCCCCCTTTTTTAAGGGGGTAAAGTTACAACAAACGTGATTTATTCTCATTTTTAGGGTTCCGTAGCCGAATGGCAAAAAACGGAACCCTTATAAATTCGTCATGTCTGTCTGTCCGTCTGTCCGTCTGTCCGTCCGTATGTCACAGCTTCTTTTTTCCGAAACTATAAGAGCTATACTGTTGAAACTTGGTAAGTAGATGTATTCTGTGAACCGCATTAAGGTTTTCACACAAAATTTAAAAAAAAGTAATAGATTTTGGGGGTGCCCCATACTTAGAACTGAAACTCAAAAAATTTTTTTTCATCAAACCCATATGTGTGGGGTATCTATGGATAGGTCTTCAAAAATGATACTAAGGTTTCTAATATCATTTTTTTCTAAAATGAATAGCTTGCGCGAGAGACACTTCCAAAGTGGTAAAATGTGTGTCCCCCCCCTGTAACTTCTAAAATAAGAGTATGATAAAACTAAAAAAAAAATATATTATGTACATTACCATGCAAACTTCCACCGAAAATTGGTTTGAACGAGATCTATTATGTAGTTTTTTGATATTTACAATAAAACCTCTAAAAACAAAGTTAGTTTTGCGGTTCGATAAGAAAAGTGGTTTTTATTATGGTTTTATTCCTCCGGTTGAAGTACGGAACCCTCAGTGCGCGAGTCCGACTCGCACTTGACAGGTTATTGGTCGATAGATCGATCGATAGTAGACCCAATAGGTATAACTCTACTTTTAGTCTGCTTGTACAATTGTTGGAATATTAATACTGTCTCACTCATTGGGCGATTGTTCCTGGAGCTTAGAGAGCCATAATAGGGATAAAATATCGCCATCCCTTGGTACATAGTTGACAAGAGTAATATTGATAATTTCATAGTTCGTACCGCTTCTTCTCGATACAACTCGTGTGCCAAAGACAATGGCAATGTCCTCACTGAATAAGAAAATATAATAAATTTTACGGTCGTAAGAGTATAATAATACATCGATAGAATAAAATTCATCAATCATCATTCATCATTCTTTCGTATTTGAAAAACGATAGTGAAGAATTACCCAATCCATTGATTTTTGTTTATCTTTTATTTGGATTTGATACGAAGAGCACTTTATCGTCTATCTACAAATAGGTACTCATATTACTAAACAAGTTTGAACAAAGGGTTAAGCTTCTAAATGAAACCAATTCGCCTGAAATGGGGTTATAATTGGAGCTGGTAAAAGTAAGGGCTTTTAATTTTGGTGTCTTTTTTTTTTACCCACAGGAAATGCCTGACGCATACCCCTCCGTCAGGGGACACGGAGGGGTTATGTGGGGCTCGCACCCACTAAAACCTGTGCTTTGCCACGACGGACCTCGTTGGCGGGAGTACGGGATTCACTTGCGTATTCACCGCGCTCCTGCCAGGCCTCGACCCGCCACCGAAGCGGCAGGTCCCACCGCTGCTGCCGGCAGCCTGGCCGCTGCCGACCCTCCTGGGAGGCGCGTCCCGAACAGGTCGCGCCACCACCTCGGCCTGTCGGTGGAATTCGGGTGACGGACGCCAGAACCCCTTACGTACGTCACCCGCAGGCCGGCACCGGTCGCCGAAGGAAGGTGTTCACACCCCAGCAACCGGCGCGTCTCCTGCGAGAGGGATGTGCCGCCGTAAATATCCCTCTCGACGAGCGTTCCCGCCCACTTCGGTGATTTTTTTACGAGGTTGTCTTCCTCGTAAATTTTTGGTGTCTACTATTTCCTACACCGCCATCATCTTATCTAACAACGTTCGAAGGTATGGTCAACGGACTAATCCAATAAGTGTAATATAAACGTATCTAGGTAAGAGCTGCTAAAAATAGCTGATCTTTACCGTGGGCGGATACCCCGAGTAGCAGAGGGCAATCCTTTTAACACAATGTAATCGACGCAAACTAATTCTGTAAATGGCTCAACGGTTTTACGTGCTTATGCTCTCTGAATGTAGTGGGCGGAAACCCCATAGTCTCTGAGAGGAATGGCAATCCTATAAATACAATATAATCGATACAGTGGTGGGTGGAAACAAATGCAGGTGAGGACTGAGGTCGACCAGAATAGACCAAGTTACGTTTATTATGAGCATTACATAGAAATTTAGAAATTCGAAGCTTAATTCGGTAGAAGCGAAAGACGTTTATGTACATATATTTTTCGACATAAACCTGTAAAGGCGAAAAAAATCAAGACGAATTACGTATTTGCTTACGTGTTAACCGATACGTAAGCTGGAAGATTTTTCCTTAAGTAGTTGTGAATAATAAGTATTATTTACGAGGAGTTTCTGTTAACGTTTCCTAAGGAACTACAACATTTATTACAAAATCTAATTCAGTTTTCCTCCCTAGAAATAACTTAATGTAAGCTACGTCAAGTTACATACATAGATTTAATGGATTTATAAACACTTTTGTATTCAAGAAAAACAAGGATTAGCAAATAATACGATAATAGAGCTGACCTTTAACTTGATACTAGTAACCTTCGAGATTATATTTTCTTGTAAGAAGGAAGTCTACGTATTACTATATTTTTTTGCTTGCAACTTCATCTATAATGAAAATGTTTGATATGAGACTGTGGGTATCCTATACCAGACGAAATGGTCTAAGAGTCCCTAACACAAGTCAGTCTAATTTGTAAACTACGAATAGGTAAACAAAGTTGTGAAATGGAAAAACGTGAACTAAAAACTTTTCCAAAAATAACTGCATGAATATTAATAACTAATACATGAATATTGAATACTGTTGCTAAATTAATTTCTTGGAAATTATGTCCTATGCCGAAACTACAATCAACTATTAAGGCATATCCTTCGAAGTCTCTTAGAACTCTCTCAGCCAATCATGCGCAACCACAGGCCTAGGAAATAACTATGGACATGCCCCGCCTACAAAATTATTGTGACTACTTTTTATTTGCCAAGTGGCGCATAAGATGGCGTCACCTAGAGACATCATCCAGTACATGAACTTTTCTTGACGCTCATCATTGCGCCGTATGTCACGCAAGGCTAGGTTAGAATCGTAGAGAATGAATGAGGGGCGTCTCCCTAGTTTTGTTATCTCTGTGGGCACAACTGCTACAGTAATGTCTTGTCTGACAGTAACATTGAAGTCCACGTCAGACCAATAAAAGTCCACCCGAGAAGTCCACAGAGATTTATCAAAACGATGTTTACACTGATGAAAACTAAAACTAAATACAAATATTGATTTTAGCCTAGACGCTTATCTCTAATTCGCCAATCGTGTAGAGTGTAACATGCAATAAGAAACTACGAAGCAACGAAAATAAGCGCAAAACATCAAGCATGCATGACACAGAAGCGTGTAAGCGGTAAACACAAATAGACAAATGGGACATACATTCGACGTGACAATGATCGCCGCGGGCCCCAGCCCCATTATCAAGTAGAGCAATAGCTCCAGCATCTTGTACCGCTCGTGGAAGATCTGTTGATACGTGATGCCGAGGATCGCTAGCAGCCAGATCGCCCAGCGCAGCTCGCGCAGCATCCAGCAGGACAGCGTCCCGACCGTCAGCCACGGGAAGTACGAGCTCGCGATGAAGATGTAGATCATCGCGCGATCGCATCGGTGGAGGAAGTGCTTCATTTTGCTGCAAAATTAGTATGGTTTTAGCATGATGCGCTTTTGATGCGTATTAGGGACAGGTGTGATTTTACATTTAGTCAGTAAATTTAGGCAGTGTTATAATTAATGTGCATATGTGTTTGCGTTTGCTCAGTTAAGGATTGCATGTGTGTTAATTTAAGAATGGAAGGTGCGTTGTGGAAGGACAATGTTTCGTAAGTCAGTCAAGAGAACGATGGAGATTAATCAGGACGCAATTGCGTCGGTCGGAGAAGTGCTTTATTTGACTGCAAAATTAGTATGGTTTTAGCATGATGCGCTTTTGATGCGTATTAGGAACAGGTGTGATTTAACATTTAGTCAGTAAATTTAGGCAAGGTGTTATAATTAATGTGCATATGGGTTTGCGCTTGCTCAGTTAAGGATTGCATATGTGTTAATTTAAGAACGGAAGGTGTGTTGTGGAAGGATAATGTTTCGTAACTTTCTCAAGAGAACGATGGAGATTAATCAGGACGCAATTGCTCGGTGGAGAACGTGCTTCATTTTGCTGCAAAATTAGTATAGTTTTAGCATGGATGCGTTTTTGATGCGTATTAGGGATGTGATTGTGTGTGACAGGTGTGATTTTAGATATAGTCAGTTCTCTTTGTTAAGGTGTTATAATGTGCAAAATGGGTTTGGGCTTGCTCTTATAAAAGGGTTGCATGTGTGTTAAGAAAATTAGGAATCGAAGGTGAGAGGTGAGTTGTGGACCTTGGTAAGATAATGTTTTATCCGCCTGTCAAGAGATATACAAGATGGATCATCTCACGATCATATCACAGGTGTTTTATAGAACTAGTTAATGTGTTTTGGCAAGGTCTAGGTGGTAACTGGTAATGTGCAAAATGGTTTACGGCTTGCTTCTATAAAAGGTTTGCATGTGTTTGCGTTTATTAGATAAATAGATAAAATTTCATCAGTCTGCCAAAATAATAGATTACAATCAACATCGGTGGGAGGAATGCTTCATTTTTCTGCAAAATTAGTCCTAACTCGCCATGTCTCACGAGTGCATGATGGTTTTTAGAATTAGAATTTGCGTGTATGCAAGATGTGAAGGTGTAAGATGCAATAAATTTCAGCTTCCTCTTATAAATAATCTCAGGAATGTCGGGGTGAAGATACACATAGATCTTATAGATCATCACGCGACCGCTTTACGGCAACCCTTTAATCCTCGTAAGCAAGGCATTGCGAAGGTTTGTGTTAAGGCTTTAAGAAGGCCGAATGACAGTTTACAGGGGGACGGAGCAGCCGCATTCACGCAGATATACTTAAATTTCGGGGAAATTATTACTTTACACGATTGTTAGAAGGCCTAAAAATTAAACTCTCAATCAAAGTTTATGTACTTTTTTTGTGTGCAAGAATTCATTAAAAGCTTGCGCCGTTTTGCAGACAATTTTGAAAGTATGACAAAATAGAGAAGTATGAAAGAGGGTTTGAGAAAATTCATTTTCTTGTCAATAACGATTGTTCATTAAACCCTTATTTTCCGTTATATATTTTTTCTGTAAGGATTCGATGATCAGTTATTTAAACAATTTGACTTAAAAATCATAAAAAAGAGCTAGTTTGCCATCTTTTCAAGCCTTAACGTGATTAATATATTTTAAAACATGCTCATGTGGGAGTTCTAATTGACATTGGTATTTCTCTGAAAGGTGTGATAATCAGCTTCGCCTAACAAATTAGTCTGTAATTAGAGGAAGACTTCGTACGATTTTATATCTCTACTAAATGCGCTTCGTCGTTGAATTTTAATTCAGGTTTGCTTCTTTTCCTAAGATTTTCTCTTGACACAATTTCTGGTCTTACAATTTTCTCGGGGAACAGATTCGCATAAGGCAGTGCTAGATAAGTATAAATTGAAACTTATTGTGCCTGCCAGAAACCAGAAACCCAGCGGAGTGGAGCGGGTTTTACTAAACTTCTATAATAATACACTAATGGCTAATGTGACCACAATCCTTGCATTACAATAGTACATATCTGTAACATACCGACATTTGATATCAACTAACCCATGCATCTACTAGCACATTTTCATTATATTATGTTCATTTTTCAATGTACAACTATTTGAATAAAGATTTGCAAATATATAAAAATACGCTCCGAAGTCAAACATCGGCTTGATGAACGGAAATGACAATATCAAGATAACGCGGGTATGCAAACAGATGATTACAATAATTGTATGCAATTTGAATACGGTTCATGTTTTGAATATTTATTTTTGAATTGTATCTACGTTTATTTTCAAATATTAAATGCCCAATAGTTTGAATGCTAATGCGGAAAATAGTCATTTAGGGGCACTTTGTTCAATTCAAAACTATTGTTAGGTTGGGACATCAAATGTGATCTTATGCAATACACAGCACAAAAGAAAAGTTTCAGAAAAGCAAATGTGATGATTATACTCTTCAAAAAAATTGTATTCTTATGAGAATGTTACACACACGTTACGCATAATATTACTTGTCAGCTATCATAAATAACAGGCCCGACACTTCGGCCAGTCCAATTCGCGACACAATTTATGCGAGCGGGAAGTTATTTGTAACGTTTGAAAGGAGATTCAATTACCATCTACTCCGCTCCTTTGGGGTCGGGAAGTGGCTATCAAAGGAGTTATTGATGGTAAAGGACTGAGCTCGGAGCAGTAATGTATTTTCCATTGAAAATTCCCGCTCTGTACATTTGCTTTAGCAAACGAATTAATTGGAAATTGAATTGTGAATTCCGCAAGCTGCCGCGTTCTCGTCGTACCTATCGAATTTAGGATAAGCGTTGAATTGGATAATGCCATGTTATTTACACAAAGCTGGGCATTTTGCTCTTGTATGAACGCGTATAAAGCTTATGCAGATTAAAAGCTTACTGTGTGCTGCAATGGAACTAGAAATAGCCGCGCGTAACAGAGGTTTTTGCTGCTTCGCAGGCATAAACATCATAGATTTATAATAGGTCGTCGCTCGCGCTCCGACTAGATAGAGCCATTACTAACAACGACAGCTCTATGAGTGCGGGAACTTTTTTTTGTAATGAGTGTGTCAATTTGAACTTTGTATGGTGTGCGGATGCTAGTGTGCGTGAAAAATTGTGTAGCGGCGGCTCGGGTATGCCAATTTGGGCTAAGTATTTTTTGCCACACTTTTGAAGTCGAGGGCTCCCTCTTGGACCTCTATGATAAACAAAATGTATTTCCCTTCTAAGGTTGAATACACACTCCTGCCGGTCAAATATAAATTTCATTTTGTTTCATTTGTAAGCTATAAACAATACATTGTCGGTATATGACAGTGAAATTGCGAGAATGGCAATTTCATCTTCAAATGTTTATAATCATCATTATAAACATTTGAAGATACAAGCAAATAAGTGGCTTTGAAGTGTTCATTTTAGGAAATTAGTCCGAAAATCGACTTGCTTGTGTGTAACTCACGTGACGTACCTACATTATATACCTACTGTGCTAGCAAAAATGTCACGTGCATTTAAACGTAAATAAATAGTTCATTAACATTTATACATATAATTATTTCTAGTAATTCCTGAGTTATACAATCCAATTTAATTAGAATTAAACACGGCACAGTATATAAATGAGTGCATTTATATACTGTGCCGTGTTTAATTCGCATTCAATTCATCAAATCGTAATCAAATTTGCATCGCACTTGCGAATATTAATCACATGCGATTATTTTTCGCAGTGTGCGCTTAGCCTAACGACTATAAAAGGGGTGCAGCGTGCGGGGCGAGGAGGACGACTCACGGTGACGATCAGTGACCGCACGCGGCGTTGCCGATATTACGTACAGACTACAGAGTAGTTACAAAGAAAGAATGTATGCAAAATATTGAATAAGTGCTATTTCTCAAAATATCGAGTTAAAACAAAAGTTGTAGAACAAAAGTTGTTACTTTAAATGATATCATTTAGGTGAGGGTTCCGGTATTTTTTATATAACCCTGTATAATGGACTGCACTACTCGACCATAGGGATCAATAGTTTAATGAAGACCAGAGATTAGTTCATTGAGTGATTAACTGGATTATAGCGCAAATATGTAAAAGGAAATATTTTTTCATGAAGTTTGCCCAAATGAAATGACTTTAGAATGTGTGTTTAGCGTGTGGAAAGTACTTTTTTCCGGATAAGCGCTTTTTGTTTTCCTCCTGCATATAACATCCAAACGCATGAAAGTTTTCTGCACAATTTTTTCTATGAAATGAATGAATTAAATAGAATTTTTTTTCTACGATTTCCTTTTGTTGTTTAATTTATACATAACGTGCGGAGTTGTCTTTTCCACTCATACCTGATGTTGACCCAAGCCGAAGAAGAAATGACATGCTTTCCAGTCTACACTTGTATCGAACTATAGGTAACTATTCTTTGTGTACGGTACTGTAACAGTTGTTATCATCTCTGAAACGGCATAAGTTTTATCGGGACTAATAAAAATAAATTAATTCGTAATAGATACATGTATTATTTTTCATGATCATATACGAAGTTCTGACGGATACCCGAGCATCCGAAACATTAATTAAAAGCAGCGAAGCGTGAAGGGCTGTAATGGGTGGAGAATGTTTATTTAGGTACTTAGGTATCTCTCATAATATAAGAAACACAACTTGGGTTAGTAATAATTATTCTATGTTGAGAATTAGATAGGTAGGTATATTATAGCTTTATAATGGAGTGCAAATTTATACTTTAATACAACTGCCCGTGAGCTAGGTAGGTACCTGTATTTCAGGCGACAATTTCATAGGCGATAAGCACAGAATATCTTTAAATGTTGGGTTAATTTTCCAAGACGGTTCTATAATTCAGTACTTATTAGTGTTAAGTTGAATTACAGTAATAGTTGTACAGACAAGGACAGATTGTACAAAAAAAAAATACTAGGTCATAACCATACGTAAATTCTCCTGTGAGGCTGTTTTTTACCAATCCTGCGGAATAATGGATTTTTCCGCTATAAAAAGTATTCTAAGCAATAATAATTCGTTTGGTATGAGCTTCATTCTTATTCCTTTTAGCTAAATGTTGGTTTTCTCACGAAGACATAAAAGTATGGGTATCGCCTTAAGGGGATTTATTGAATTTATTTTTGTCTTTCTCACTCTCTCGGATAATTTGGTAGGTGCGACATGCAGCGTCACGGAAGAATGTAACAGAAAAACGACCTTTTACCTAATTACTCAAAAACTAAGCCAGTTATCAAAAATCTGTTTCTAAGCGTTTTTGGATATTTTTATTACCGACGCATTAAAACAAAAATTACAATTACATCTATTGTAGTTTCCGATAAAAATAGAAAAACTGTGATTTTGGACCAACTTTTGGGAGAACTTCCTATCGAGAAAATTTTATCCAATCGTGTTTCTGCTTCTAAGCGATTTTAGATTAAAGACCCAAAATACATGACGTTTAAATGTGGAAGTAATTAACTTTATAGTTTTTAAATAAAACTTCATTCAAAATCGCTTAAATACGGCTTCTACACTGTTAATTGGTACCTACTCATAATACTCACGTACCTGTAAAGTTTTAAGTGCAAAACTTTGCGAGTGACTCTTAAGACATTTTCAAGAAATTCGTAGCGTAGGTGTTTAATCACAGTTTAAAGTTAATAGTAGGTACCTAACGCACTATGCATTTCTATATGTACGAATATATATAAAGTTATGTGTTATAGGAAAAAATACCCGTATATTCATCCATCTTTATTTACATGTTGAGTTTTGCAAAGAAGAGCCGGTATTCAATCTATGCAGAGAAGCAAACAAAGAGCCAATCACATATTTAGACATTTATAATTTTTGACACCAATTTTGAAAAAAAGATACCTACTTAAATTGAGAAAAATAATTAAATCATAAATATCCATGTTTTGATTGAACATTCGCACAGGTGCATGCATTGCAATACAATTTGTTTATGATTAGGTTTGTTTATGCAGAGTTCTTTTTTTGTAACTCTCGTTTCGAAAATTACGAATATACAAAGTGTAATGAAAAGTTGAAATAATATTGAAGGGTACATAATTAGTGTCCTTGATAACGAATCACCCTGTAAAAATATTAAATAGAAATAAGCATATTTGTTTTTCCATAATGTATGGCAAACTAAAATAAGCATATCCATTTTTGCTTACTTTAATTCCATAGAGAGGTTTTTAAACTTGCTTGCTTGCTGTGGAAACTAGCTTCAGCTATCCATTTTAATTTATTTAATCTAGTAAGAGCTGTGTAATCTAAACGTGCAGTTTCTTATTACATAGCTCCCAGAGGGTTAGAATGCAGACGTTATTCGAAACAATGGAGAAAGTATAAACTGTTCAGTATAAACAACAACTTAGATATTATTAGCATCAGAATTACTCTACTTTGTAAGAATGATAATAAAATTTTATACTATTACTAGCAAACGCCCGCGGCTTCGCTCACGTTGAACTTCTGCTGTACTCCTTCAGGCATTTCATTTCCAAAATTCCTGTATTTTTCCATCCTTCCTTTCAAATTCCTTCTCCATACTTGTCGCGATACTCACATATCGATTTTCAAAGCAATCGGCCCAATAACAAAAAAAATCAAAATGGCGGCCACTTTTTTAAATTTTTACCACAAATTCCTTATCCATACTTGTCGCGATACTCACATATCGATTTTCAAAGCAATCGGCCTAATAACAAAAAAATTCAAAATGGCGGCCACTTTTTTAAATTTTTACCACAAATTCCTTATCCATACTTGTCGCAATACTCACATATCGATTTTCAAAGCAATCGGCATAGTAACAAAAAAAATCAAAATGGCGGCCACTTCTTAAAATTTTGACTACAAATTCCTTCTCTATACTTGTTGCGATACTCACATATCGATTTTCAAAGCAATCGGCCCAATAACAAAAAAATTCAAAATGGCGGTCACTTTTTTAAATTTTTACCACAAATTCCTTCTCCATACTTGTCGCGATACTCACATATCGATTTTCAAAGCAATCGGCACAGTAACAAAAAAATCAAAATGGCGGCCACTTTTTAAAATTTTGACTACAAATTCCTTCTCTATACTTGTTGCAATACTCACATATCGATTTTCAAAGCAATCGGCCCAATAACAAAAAAATTGAAAATGGCGGCCCCTTTTTTAAAATTTTTACCACAAATTCCTTCTCCATACTTGTCGCGATACTCACATATCGATTTTCAAAGCAATCGTCACAGTAACAAAAAAATTCAAAATGGCGGCCACTTTTTAAAATTTTGACTACAAAGTCCTTCTCTATACTTGTTGCGATACTCACATATCGATTTTCAAAGCAATCGGCCCAATAACAAAAAAATTCAAAATGGCGGCCACTTTTTTAAATTTTTACCACAAATTCCTTCTCTGTACTTGTTGCGATACTCACATATGGATTTTCAAAGCAATCGGCCCAATAACAAAAAAATTCAAAATGGCGGTCACTTTTTTTAATTTTTACCACAAATTCCTTCTCCATACTTGTCGCAATACTCACATATCGATTTTCAAAGCAATCGTCACAGTAACAAAAAAATTCAAAATGGCAGCCACTTTTTTAAATTTTGACTACAAATTCCTTCTCTATACTTGTTGCGATACTCACATATCGATTTTCAAAGCAATCGGCACAGTAACAAAAAAAATCAAAATGGCGGCCACTTTTATAATTTTTACTACAAATTCCTTCTCTATACTTGTTGCGATACTCGCATATCGATTTTCAAAGCAATCGGCACAGTAACAAAAAAAATCAAAATGGCGGCCACTTTTTAAAATTTTGACTACAAATTCCTTCTCTATACTTGTTGCAATACTCACATATCGATTTTTAAAGCATCGGCCCAATAACAAAAAAATTCAAAATGGCGGCCACTTTTTTAAATTTTTACCACAAATTCCTTCTCCATACTTGTCGCGATACTCACATATCGATTTTCAAAGCAATCGTCACAGTAACAAAAAAATTCAAAATGGCGGCCACTTTTTAAAATTTTGACTACAAATTCCTTCTCTATACTTGTTGCGATACTCACATATCGATTTTCAAAGCAATCGGCATAGTAACAAAAAAAATCAAAATGGCGGCCACTTCTCAAAATTTTGACTACAAATTCCTTCTCTATACTTGTTGCGATACTCACATATCGATTTTCAAAGCAATCGGCCCAATAACAAAAAAAATCAAAATGGCGGCCACTTTTATAATTTTTACCACAAATTCCTTCTCCATACTTGTCGCGATCCTCACATGTCGATTTTCAAAGCAATCGGCCTAATAACAAAAAAATTCAAAATGGCGGCCACTTTTTTAAATTTTTACCACAAATTCCTTTTCCATACTTGTCGCGATACTCACATATTGATTTTCAAAGCAATCGGCACAGTAACAAAAAAAAATCAAAATGGCGGCCACTTCTTAAAATTTTGACTACAAATTCCTTCTCTATACTTGTTGCGATACTCACATATCGATTTTAAAAGCAATCGGCCCAATAACAAAAAAATTCAAAATGGCGGTCACTTTTTTAAATTTTTACCACAAATTCCTTCTCCATACTTGTCGCGATACTCACATATCGATTTTCAAAGCAATCGTCACAGTAACAAAAAAAATCAAAATGGCGGCCACTTTTTAAAATTTTGACTACAAATTCCTTCTCTATACTTGTTGCAATACTCACATATCGATTTTTAAAGCATCGGCCCAATAACAAAAAAATGCAAAATGGCGGCCACTTTTTTAAATTTTTACCACAAATTCCTTCTCCATACTTGTCGCGATACTCACATATCGATTTTCAAAGCAATCGTCACAGTAACAAAAAAATTCAAAATGGCGGCCACTTTTTAAAATTTTGACTACAAATTCCTTCTCTATACTTGTTGCGATACTCACATATCGATTTTCAAAGCAATCGGCATAGTAACAAAAAAAATCAAAATGGCGGCCACTTCTCAAAATTTTGACTACAAATTCCTTCTCTATACTTGTTGCGATACTCACATATCGATTTTCAAAGCAATCGGCCCAATAACAAAAAAAATCAAAATGGCGGCCACTTTTATAATTTTTACCACAAATTCCTTCTCCATACTTGTCGCGATCCTCACATGTCGATTTTCAAAGCAATCGGCCTAATAACAAAAAAATTCAAAATGGCGGCCACTTTTTTAAATTTTTACCACAAATTCCTTTTCCATACTTGTCGCGATACTCACATATTGATTTTCAAAGCAATCGGCACAGTAACAAAAAAAAATCAAAATGGCGGCCACTTCTTAAAATTTTGACTACAAATTCCTTCTCTATACTTGTTGCGATACTCACATATCGATTTTAAAAGCAATCGGCCCAATAACAAAAAAATTCAAAATGGCGGTCACTTTTTTAAATTTTTACCACAAATTCCTTCTCCATACTTGTCGCGATACTCACATATCGATTTTCAAAGCAATCGTCACAGTAACAAAAAAATTCAAAATGGCGGCCACTTTTTAAAATTTTGACTACAAATTCCTTCTCCATACTTGTCGCGATACTCACATATCGATTTTCAAAGCAATCGGCCCAATAACAAAAAAGTTCAAAATGGCGGCCACTTTTTAAACTTTGTCCAGAAATTCCTACTTATCCCGAGCTGATTACTAATTCATCACCTAATATCAACCTAGGTACCAAATTTCAGATCTCTACGATATTATTGATTTCGCTGGAATCCCTGGTAAAACGCAAAAAATACACTTTTGTATGGGAAAATTCATTAAATGTAAGATTTTTATCCCTTAAACATGGAATTCCTGGAATCCCCGTCTTAGTACGAATTCATGACCTAATATCTACCTAGGCATCAAATTTCAGATCTCTACGAATTTAAGTTTTTCGGGAATTCCTGGAACAACGAAAAAAAATACAATTTTGTATGGAGAAATCCCTTTAATGTACTATTTCTACCCCTTAAACATGGAATTTCTGGAATCCCCGTCTTAGTACGAATTCATGACCTAATATCTACCTAAGTACCAAATTTCAGATCTCTACTACTTTTAGTTTTTCGGGAATTCCTGGAACAACGAAAAAAATTACAATTTTGTATGGAGAAATCCCCTTAATGTACTATTTCTACCCCTTAAACATGGAATTTCTGGAATCCCCGTCTTAGTACGAATTTATGACCTAATATCTATCTAGGTATCAAATTTCAGATCTCTACGACTTTTAGTTTTGCGGGAATTCCTGGAACAACGAAAAAAAAATCAATTTTGTATGAAGAAATTCCTTTAATGTACTATTTCTACCCCTTAAACATGGAATTTCTGGAATCCCCGTCTTAGTACGAATTCATGACCTAATATCTTCCTAGGTACCAAATTTGAGATCTCTACGACTTTTACTTTTTCTGGAATGCCTGGAACAACGAAAAAAATTACAATTTTGTATGGAGAAATCCCTTTAATGTACTATTTCTACCCCTTAAACATGGAATTTCTGGAATCCCCGTCTTAGTACGAATTCATGACCTAATATCTACCTAGGTACCAAGTTCCAGGTCTCTACGACTTTTAGTTTTTCGGGAAATCCTGGAACAACGAAAAAATTTTACTTTTGTATGGGAAATACCCTTAAATGTATGATTTTTACCCCTTAAACATGGAATTTCTGGAATCCCCGTCTTAGTACGAATTCATGACCTAATATCTACCTAGGTACCAAATTTCAGATCTCTAGGACCTATAGTTTTCGCGGAATCCGTGGAACAACCAAAATGCCTCATTCTTTTATATATATAGATGAAGACTTCTATGGCTAGTAGTTACTTTGCAAGATTTAAAACTTAATAGCTAAATATGAAATTGAAATATGGTTCAATCATTTTCACTTTTAAACCCTGATTTCGAAATAGTACCTAATGTTCAAGTTTGAGGTGAGTACAATTAGTACAGGCGGTAAAATGTTGAATGTACCAAAGTATATATCAAATTATGTCTTCAAACCACGAAATAAGTCTTAAATTATAGTTAAGTTAACTAACTGTTAATCGCGGTTCCGCTCTCGTGTATTTCGGTTTTTCACGAATCCCGTGGGAATTTTTAATTTTCCCGAGATTAAAAGTATCCTATGTCACTCTCCGTACTTTCATCTATGTCTGTGCAAAAAATTACGTTGATCTGTGGCTCTGTTTTACCGTGACTGAAGGCCAAACCAACAAACTCACTTTCACAATTAGGATTAGGATCAGTGATCTTCTACTTACGTATCAGATTTACAGCAGCACACGGAATGGAAGGTGGTGGAGACGGCGAAGAGGAGACAAAGTGCCAGGCCGTAGACCACCGCGGCGATGGCCTGCGGGGCGTTCACGGAGCGCGTCAGCAGCTCCCGCGCCCCCAGAGACGCGGGCGCAACGCACAGCGCGTGCGTGCATACGTTGGCCACGTTTTCAACCTGCAGGGGACAATTTGCAGATTTATTTTACAAAAGTGTTTTGGTTTATTAAACTAGCGGATCACACTCTGTAAAGTGTGTTTTGATGACTAATAAGAAATTATCAAAAGCAAGAAGTGGGCACAACTTAACTGCATAGAAGCCGTATTTAAGTGATTTTGAATTTAGATTTATTAAGAAACTATAAAGAAAATTACTTTCAAATTTAAACGTCATGTATTTTGGTCTTTAATCTAAAATCGCTTAGAAGCAGAAACATGATTGGATAAACTTTTCTTGATAAAAAGTTCTCCCAAAAGTTACTTCAAATTCTTAGTTTTTCTAATTTTTATCGGAAACTACAAATTACAATTGATGTAATTGTAATTTTTGTCATAATATGTCTGTAATAATAATATCCAAAAACGCTTAGAAACAGATTTTTGATAGGTAACTAGCTTAGTTTTTGAGTAATTAGGTAAAAGGTCGTTTTTCTGTTATTTTCTTCTGCAAAACTGCATGTCACACCTACCAATGTATCCGTGAGACTGAGAAAGACAAAAATAAATTCAATAAATCCCCTTAATCAGTGATTAAAGTTCACATGTAATTTTATGAGGTAAATTTAACGAGGTGTAAATATTTTTATTTTATTGTTACCTTTGATTTATGTTTAATTATTACCAATTATCTCAGTGATTACACAATTATTAAGCAGAAACTAATTATTTTAAACACAATTAACTATCAGAGAGAGGGAGAAGTTATTCACAATTAAAACTGTTTCTTATCAACATAATTTACAAAACAATGATAACAATATGCATACAGCTTCCCATTACATATATAAACGTAAAATAATAATTTGCTAAATGTTACAGGCAACCACTTTCAAATAATTGAGAATTTTAGTTAAAGGTACGCTATAGGATTAATTTACACTTACTACCAATCGACAATAATAATTAATATTATTGATTCTTGAACCTATTTCGAAACGTTACTCACCTTGGTTGGAACGTAAGCTTTATTCGCTGTAGCTCGCTCGTTCATCCATTTCAATGACTTCAGCTTATCCCATTGCAGATCACAGTGAAAATACAGCTTGCTCTGGTTAAACTTTGATTTAAATTTCATGATTATCACAGAAAATAAGCTTACAACGTCGCCCATCGTGTTATTCTAATTTTTTCATGCAAGTTAACTGGTCATGAGACCAACAACTGCACGGATAATCTAGTTAAGTTGTTAGCACTCATGTTAGTAATTCAATTTACATTTTCTGCGAGATTTTAATAAAACATTTTTATTTACATATCAACCCAATCGAACACCGTGACCACTGAAAACCGCAGCTGAAAACTGAAGTGAAACTTGAAAGAAAAATGAAGAATGAAGAATGACAGACAGAATTGACAGTTAATGATCAAGATGACATTTGTTTTGACAAATGTGTCGAAGACAATGCTCTTGTCGATGGATGTAGCCCTCAGAGCCATTATATACTGGTCTTGTTGCTCTTTGTAGACTATGGTTGACTCATGGGGTTTGTTACGGCCCCTTGCCTGTCCAGACGAGGGCTGAGTTCCCGGGCCCATAGAGGAACGAGCCCGGACAGGTCGAGGGGGGACCGACTAGTGAGACTACAGTGATCAGTACGGATGACGGTATCCAATCCGAGTCGGATAGTAATATCCGAGTCTCACTAGCCGATCAGTGGAAATAACAGGCGGCTTTTACTAGCACTACTACGGCAATCGTCAACTCGGGCAGCGACAGCCTTCGACATAGACAAGGAAAATAGAAGGCCACTAACCTGGTTGATGCATGCGACGATACTCGATGCGACGCCCCCTGTAGTGGATGTGGGACAGTATGTGACGTGAAAGTGTAAAGGGGTGTGTAGGTGTGTGTGTGGGGCTTGCAACCGTAGGTCCTCTGCACCAATCAGCTCCCAGACACGTCAAACACGAACACAGCTCCAATCGTTCGTTCGCCTCCTATGAGTGGAGTGCTCAATGCAGCAGCACAGTGGGTCGCAACCCGCAACAATGAACGCGACGGTCAAAATATGTCGAACGTTCAGGCTGGCTTCAACTCCCACAAACACTCAAGCGAATAAAATAAAGTACGTGGTTCACGACACACAAGGTCAGCGGTCAATGACAGCGCGGTCTACAATTACTAACTACCGCGAACTTTATCGCCGCTAAACGCAGCTGGGCACGCGTGTTACTAGGTAGATCCGGCGAGCGTAGCGAACTCACAAAGGCCGGCACAACAACTAGTCAATGTCCCAAACACGCGTGCAATGTCCAAAAAACCCAGCGATATCACAGCGCAAGTCGAAGCGGTCCCCAAACAATCAGGTCCGGGGAAAACAAACCGCGGCACAAAAACGACTCCGGCGCTTCCAAACGAGCGACTCGTTGCGCAGTTATTCGGTGACTACTCACCCGCGCGAATATAAACGTGGCTACTCAAACGTAGTAATTTACGTCTCGCGACTACGCGTTTCAAGGACGACACGTGATCAAAATTACGTCAGCCACGCGCGGGGACCGCTAAGTTTGTCGGTCGACAGCAGACTCGCTCCACAAGATGAGTTCACGAATACGCACAAAAGGTCGCGCCCCCACATAAAACTGTCGCGGTCCCAAGACGTACGTTTCTTGGGGTACAAACCGCCGGGGCAAAAGGGCGCCGCAAAAAACCCAGCCGCACGCACGGCTGTTGCTAGCTGACTCCGATTCGTACTGTGCGCGCCCCGCAATCGCCGCGTCATTGCAGGCACAAAAAAAAACTCTCGTAACCGAGGCGTGAGCGGGACACGCAGATAAGCGCCTCTGCGGGTTAGCGAGGGAGCGCACTATTCAATGCAAACAAAAGACTCGGCGCGCGCGCCAGCTACCCTGGCGTAAACAATCCCCCGCTCCGAATCTAAGAATGTAGATTCGCTAATCAATAGGCCGTTGGGACAACGTGGCCACGGCACGTTGCAATACTGAGTCCCCTACAAATACCTTGGCCACCCGCGGAACGCCATCCGATCCAAATAACAGTTTAACAATGCGTCCACGACGCAAATAGTGGGAGTAGATTAGATTCTTTAAGCATAACAAGATCTCCCATTCTAGACATGACGGTGCCTACACAGTGCTTGCTCTCAACAATGAGGTCGACGACCTCCTTCAAATAACGATTGGTTCCCTTATAATTAGTCCCGCAGTCGGTCCGAACCAAATCGGGTAGGCCGCGACGGCTCACGAGGCGGCCCAGAGTGGCCACGAACGCCTCCGTGCTGAGGGCACTGACAAGTCCCAAGCGGACTGCCTTGGTTGCAAGGCGAACAAGGACGCACAAGTAGGCCTCAAAAGACCGAGCATTCTTAAGGTTAGAGCTCTTCACTAAGAAAGGACCGGCAAATTGGTTCCAACACCGGCGAAAGGTCGAGCAGCCTTTTCGCGGTCCGCAGGCAGGTCACCCATCACAAGCTGTGCAATGGATGCCTCCAAACGATAGCAAGCAATACAGTTGAAGATCACGCTTCGAATGGTTCGTCGGCCTGCCAAAATCCAAACTCACGCTGCAAAATGGCTGAGAGGGTATTGCAACCCGCATGAGTATTTAAAAAAGCCAAGATTATGGACCGAAGTCCGAAGCCAACACAGGACAATCTCACTGTCCGACCACGCAAAAACGTCCACCATGTTTACCAGAGACTTCCAAGAAGCGTGGACGTGGTTGAGTAACCGGGTCAATAGTTCGGCTCCACAAGTTCAACTTAGGAATTGTTAGACGAGACCTGATAGATGCAACCTTGCACTTAGCTAGGACAAGGTGCAATGAGACTTGCCCCGAAGCGCTCACCCACCACAACGACGCAATCCAGCGCTGTGATCCGAGATCTAGCAGCGCGCGTACCATAGGCCACTCACCCTTCGGGTTGTACACCCTGACCAAAGCCGTTGGTAAAAGTACAGTCTGGCAGACCGGCTTATGGTCGTTCAAATTGTCAGGTGAGGTGGCGGTGGTGGGAGCCAAGGCAGCAGCAAGTCAACGGGAGTTGCCCCTTTCGGGCAACTCCTCTAGCCTTGGGCGCTCGTAAGGGCCTTCTTGGGGAACTTCGACCACACCAAGAGGTGGGGTTCCCCCAGGGTACACCCAAGCGTCTCTCCCGGTCTGAGGGGGTCTGGCCATGTACGACAGCCGCGGGGCGGCGTAGTGCGGAAGGGGGTGTCCAGGCCATCGAGGAAGGTGTCGCTGCAGCCTGGGGTATTCAGCCAGAGGAGGGGAGTACCTCCTTGGATCAGGCTGAGCGACGGCAAAACCTCCCTCAGGGTTGACAGAGGGCGGAACGCCCCCGCCCCTGGAGGGCTGCACCCCCGCCCGAGGGGGGGGTGAAGCCCTATCAAAACCAGGGGCCGCACTAACAGTGTCACCACGCCTTCTATCGGCTGGGCCTGTGACCGGTGAGGAGACTCCACTCCTGCCGGGTGTCCGCTCAACCACCTCCTGCCTACCGACGCCATTGCGGTCGAGGCAAAGAATAGGAAGGTGGTTGCCCTGACAATGGGGACAAGGCCGTTGGTGCTGGCAATTTCGTTGTAAGTGCCGACCTAAGCAAGAGTAGCACCAACGGCGCTCCCTAGCGATGGCCCTACGGGACTTGGGCGGTCTCTCCAAGAATTTAGGGCAGTCAGTCGTCGTGTGCGTGGAAGCACGGCAATAGTGACAGGGGGTCACCTCGGTCGCAGCAAGACCACTAAAGTTTAGAATTGGGCGGCGTCCAGTCTCCTGCGCTAATTCTGGCTGCTTGGAACCCCTGGTGGAAGTCGTGGGTTTAGAAGGTGGCGTCGGTCGCGCCGGCTCCTTTGCCGGTGTTCCCGAGGCCACGGCATTCTCCACCTGGCGGCTCTGTTCCTCAAGGAACTTTAAGAGGTCACTGAACGGGGGTATATAAATAGCCCCGTCCCCGCCGTACCTCTCTTCAAATCGGATCCGCAGATCGAGAGGCAGGCGGGACAGAACCAGGTGAAGAAGCCAGAAGGACCACTGATCCACCGGTAAGTCAAGTTGTCGAAGGGCGTTGCAAGCAACCACGACTGGGTCAATGATCACCTCCCGGAGACGTGCTAGGTCTTTCAAAACCGGGAGGGATATTAACTCCATCATGTGCGCGTCAGCAAGGCGGCGCACATTGGCGTAGCGCCTCTCGAGGAGTTCTCTGGCCGTGGAGTACCTGGCGTCAGACAACTTCAAATGGCAGACTACCCCAAGTGCCTCCCCTTGAAGGGAGGTCCGCAAATAGGCCATTTTTTGGCCTGGGGATAGGTCGCGGCGGGTATGGACTAGACTGTCGAAGATGGAGATGAACCCCATCCAGTCTTGAAGCCGCCCACCAAAGTGTGGAAGGTCCAAAGTAGGCAGCCGACCCAATAGGGCGGGCTGCGGCTGCGGGCGAGGCGACTCGCACAGCATGCTCTGTCGAGCCTCGCGCTTCATTTTGGCCCCAGCCTCGAGCACATCGTCTGTGAACTCGAAGAACTGCTCGTAGTCCTTCTGGGCCGATTCTCGCGCCTCGTCGTCCTCCACTGTAGCAAGGAATTCCGAATAGGCCTCTTCAAAATGGGCTCGTCTGGCTGGGAGCTGCTCAAGGCGGTGGAGCAAGCTAGCCGTCCTGTCTGGACGAGTAATAAGCGCATGCGCGCTAGCTGCCCACCGCAGCTCATCCTGCATACGGCGCACCGGAGGCTTATGCGAGGGCATGGCGAGACTGCGCGAGAATAATTACAAGGAAGCACGAAACCAAAAAATAAAACAACAAGGAAGTAGAACAAGCACAGATGCAAACACCAACACGTGCAGAACGCTAATCAAGGTCGCGGTTAACAAACGCGCGGCACGCGGTAAATAAACGCGGCGTTGCTACAAAAACGCGTGGTGTAGCGGTACAATAATCTGTGGCCGTTAACGCAGCGTATCGGTCCGACACGTGGCGTACCGCGCCTACAAACGTGTGACCGACAGAGATACGCGACGAATTAAATACGCGCAACAAATATCGATATCGACGCGCCGAACGTGTAAAAGCCGCTTAACCAAAAGGCGCGAAACCACGCTCTGCTACCAAGTGTTACGGCCCCTTGCCTGTCCAGACGAGGGCTGAGTTCCCGGGCCCATAGAGGAACGAGCCCGGACAGGTCGAGGGGGGACCGACTAGTGAGACTACAGTGATCAGTACGGATGACGGTATCCAATCCGAGTCGGATAGTAATATCCGAGTCTCACTAGCCGATCAGTGGAAATAACAGGCGGCTTTTACTAGCACTACTACGGCAATCGTCAACTCGGGCAGCGACAGCCTTCGACATAGACAAGGAAAATAGAAGGCCACTAACCTGGTTGATGCATGCGACGATACTCGATGCGACGCCCCCTGTAGTGGATGTGGGACAGTATGTGACGTGAAAGTGTAAAGGGGTGTGTAGGTGTGTGTGTGGGGCTTGCAACCGTAGGTCCTCTGCACCAATCAGCTCCCAGACACGTCAAACACGAACACAGCTCCAATCGTTCGTTCGCCTCCTATGAGTGGAGTGCTCAATGCAGCAGCACAGTGGGTCGCAACCCGCAACAATGAACGCGACGGTCAAAATATGTCGAACGTTCAGGCTGGCTTCAACTCCCACAAACACTCAAGCGAATAAAATAAAGTACGTGGTTCACGACACACAAGGTCAGCGGTCAATGACAGCGCGGTCTACAATTACTAACTACCGCGAACTTTATCGCCGCTAAACGCAGCTGGGCACGCGTGTTACTAGGTAGATCCGGCGAGCGTAGCGAACTCACAAAGGCCGGCACAACAACTAGTCAATGTCCCAAACACGCGTGCAATGTCCCAAAAAACCCAGCGATATCACAGCGCAAGTCGAAGCGGTCCCCAAACAATCAGGTCCGGGGAAAACAAACCGCGGCACAAAAACGACTCCGGCGCTTCCAAACGAGCGACTCGTTGCGCAGTTATTCGGTGACTACTCACCCGCGCGAATATAAACGTGGCTACTCAAACGTAGTAATTTACGTCTCGCGACTACGCGTTTCAAGGACGACACGTGATCAAAATTACGTCAGCCACGCGCGGGGACCGCTAAGTTTGTCGGTCGACAGCAGACTCGCTCCACAAGATGAGTTCACGAATACGCACAAAAGGTCGCGCCCCCACATAAAACTGTCGCGGTCCCAAGACGTACGTTTCTTGGGGTACAAACCGCCGGGGCAAAAGGGCGCCGCAAAAAACCCAGCCGCACGCACGGCTGTTGCTAGCTGACTCCGATTCGTACTGTGCGCGCCCCGCAATCGCCGCGTCATTGCAGGCACAAAAAAAAACTCTCGTAACCGAGGCGTGAGCGGGACACGCAGATAAGCGCCTCTGCGGGTTAGCGAGGGAGCGCACTATTCAATGCAAACAAAAGACTCGGCGCGCGCGCCAGCTACCCTGGCGTAAACAGGGTTTCATCTGAGCATGGGGTATATTCTCTGAGTTTAGGGGTTTCAGCCCAATTAGCCCGCGAAATATAAAATGCATTCTCTGATCTGTAAAAACTTTGCTCATTCCCATTTGTCGCATATTGGTGCCCGAAACATTATTTCCTGCATTTTCCCACATTTGGAGCCAACGGGAACCCTTATGAAGTTAACAGCCGCGTAAACCGTCGTCGACCAGTTTTTATGAAAAACACGTAGATACTATTATTTTACTATTACACATAAATTTCATTTCATGAAGTATGTAGGCACACAGGTACATAGTAGCCCGCCCCCATCTTAAAAGTACAAACTTATTATAATTTATAATTTATTAAAAGGATAGTTGTTTGTTAGTTCTACTTTTAAATAAAACATTGTATATATTAAGTAATACATATGGATGATGTATATGAACCCAGCTCTTTCAGTTGAATACAACTTAATAATTAAGACATCTGTCTGCCCAACTAAATTAGTACTATTTTGGTTTTTCACAAATTCAAATAAATACACATTTCATAAATTATTTCATTTCTATAGTGAAAAACAAAAAAAAAATTCAAATCTGTTTAAGTAAACAGTTTTCATTCAAAAGTAACTTTCAAATATCTGTAAAAGCCTTTTGATTTCAGCTATTCTTGCTGCCTGCGCTTGTACTGGGACCATAGCCTGAGATACTTCTTCACCTTTTGCGAGTATTGTGTACATACTCTTTATGTTGTTGTCCATGGCATCACATGTCTTTCCCACAGCATCTCTGTATACTTCCATGTTCTCTGCTGTCAGTGAGGAGTTGGAATGTAAAATACTTGACAGATTCTCTATCAAATTGTCGACAGACTGAGCAATCTTTTGAGCTTCATGTTCTAGATCATTTAACACTGTTATATCTATCTGTCCAATCTGCGGTGCCAATATCTGCCTGTACAGCTTCCCAGATGGTGTGCTAGATCGGGAAGCGCTTGAACTACCGAATATGGGAGTTTCACCACGTTTAGCTATAGGACTAGAGATTTTGATTTTGAATTCTAAATCATCGGCTACATAATGAGTCATATCGCCTTCATAATGAAACTGGCCATCTAAAGGAATCTTCTCCTGTTTACGGTTTTCAGAGGGCAGATCATAAGGTCGTGAAGGACCGGGTTCTTTCGTCTGCTCATCAGTGCTTTGTCCGTTATCAGAATGGAAGGAGATCTCACTGTACGATGCAGTCATTCGTGCTGATATTTCTTCGTCGACATCCTCGGCATCCTTGCTACTGCTAGATCGGTCTTCGACATTGGTTTTGACGATATCAGGGGGCGAATTTGAACTTTGGTTAACACTCATATCCTCAAAGAACTTTGATATTCTTGAAGTTCAATATTATCATGTGCACAAAAGTGATATGATTGAGAGGTCCGAAATATCCCCACAGGTTTTCGTAGATACAAATAAATCCTGAATCTATGTAATTCACAGGATCTAGCATACAAAACGGAAACTTTTATGTTTTAATTTATTTACCTCGAACGTCAATAAACAATCGACCAATCAAGCCAAGGAGTAAGTGTTCTGTGAATCAGCTGTGGGTTGTCTTCTTCTTTTTGAGGTATTGGCTCCGCGCGTTGAGCGATTGAGCCATAGTCTAATTTTTGTTATTTTCTTTCTTTCTTTTTTTATATTAATAAAACGAGGAAATTTTATTTATAAATTTAAACCAAAATTTTGAAATATACAACGGAATTTTGAAAAGGATCAGAAAAGGATAGATAAAAATATAATGGAATACTTATTTAAGACTTATACTTACTACATATTTACAACTTAATATCATTTAATAGAATGAATGAAGAAAACAGTTTATATACACAGGATATATCGGAGGACAAGAGGATGTCAACGGAAGTAGGAAGTGGTATATTACACTGAATAAGACCCTGGTAAAATGGATCCCGGTTATATTTTGGGCAAGATAAAAATATATGATTCAGGTCACCTACCTCACCACACTCGCACAAATCACTGTTCACAATACGAAATCTAGCAGAAATTATACAAATTTTATTTACAATTACAGCAATGGCATTAATACCATCACTGAGGGGAGGGAGTGAAATAATCTTATGTGAGAAGGCTTTGTTAATGAGTATGGCCACTCCACCATACCCATCATGTCTATCACTTCTCACAGTAACGGAACCAGAGATCCTGAAAGAAAACTGGTTTTAACCATGTCTCAGAGACACATAGCCATGGGCTTATATTTATTTAATAAGTAAATAATGTCAGTTTTTTTGCTTATTGCACTTCTACAATTCCATTGAAGTATGTTGTGATCCATACTTAAAAAAATTGTTTAAAGCTGTCAATAATGTGGTGAAGAGCTATCGCTCGGAAATAGATTACTGGTATTTGAAAGTAATTTAATAAGTTCCAAAATTAATTGACCTATAGATTGTTGAGGTATTATAATAATAATATATAATAATAATTTCTTTATTGTCAGGCAATAAACCCATATGAATTACAAAAAAAGACTACAACTACAAGAACTACAATACATATAAAATAAATTACAACAAATTTGTAAGGAATAGTAAAAAAATAATAAATATTATGATGTAATGTCTATACCTCTACAAACTACTACTATTGTCGTATTTGATTTATGTTTTAGTACATTTCCATTAGGTGTTTGAGAATTATTATTATTGTATTCCTTTATAATTTCGTCATGTATGGTGCGGTCGTAACCTCCAGTTTGTTTTGGGGGAACACGGCGCTGAATATACTCTGTTTTTTTATGAGAATTTGTATTGGGCGAAGATGGTCTTGTTAGTGTAATATTTTTATTTTCGAACTGAGGCGACGAGGCTGCAACATCGGTAGAAGGTTTTGAAGAAGGGGGATGGATTTTGGCTGCCTCTGCGTAAGATATACAGCTCTGGGCCATAGAAATTTTAATTTTTTGTTGTCTCGAGAACTCGGGACAAAGTTTGCTAGTGGCAAAGTGGCGACCAGTGCAATGGAGACAATAAGCATTTTCCAAGATAATGTTACAAGTGTCTGAGACATGTTCGTCCCCGCATTTAAAACAACGAGGCTTTGACCTGCACTGCAATTTAGTATGACCAAATTTGCAGCAGTTGTAGCACTGTATAGTTGGAAATATGTACAATTCAACAGGGAGCGCTGTATAGCACATGTAAACTCTTTTTGGTAATATTTGACCATCGAACGTCAATACAACCATGTTGGTATTAATAAATAAACTAGTACCATCATCTTTCGGTGTTTTTCTTTTAATACGCCTAACCTTTATAATTTTTCCACAACCCATAGGAACAGTAATGTTTTCCTGAATCTCGTCCTCAGACCAGTCTTGGGGTACACCCTTTACAATACCTACTCTAGTGACAATAAAACTAGGTATGAAAACCTTGTATGAGAGATTAGCAATTAGTGGGTTATCTGTGAACAAATTAGCATCTTCGTAGTTGGTAAATGCCATAGAAACTCTATTTCTGCCAATACGTTTTAAGCTACCATTAACTATATTATTGATATTATATTTTTTTAAATCTTTACCAAATTGAATAGGGTGCAGCGTAACAGGATCATTCGGAGATGTGGTTATCCTTTGAATGTGAACAGTGAACGGCCCTGAATCTGTGCTTACATATTTCCTTACTAACTGCGGTTGTGAGGGACCTGCACCAGTGGGTTGTGTAGCGGAGACACTATTATTGAAAGGAGGGGCATGAGTTTCAACAGGCACAGTTTTTTCGCCTTGAGCATTATTCACAACAGGGACCAACTTCTCGTCTGAATCGTCACATTGGCATTCATGAGTAATCTGTTTACCGTTCCTACTTCTACTTCTCTTTGTTTTGCAAATTCGGCACCTTTTTTGTGGTTTGACTCTTTTCCGTTCTGAGAGAGGAATAAGACCATCCTCAGTGTCCATGGATGAGTCGTCTATAACTACATTATAAGCTACAGGACTAGGAGGGCCAGTGTCTGGCCCTGGACCCCCCAGTCCGGGGTTATCCGGGGGTGGGTCAACCCCCGGGCCCATAGTAAAAAACTATACGCTTACCAGATAAGTAGTACCTATATAAACTATTTATATGAAATACCAATAAAAATATGTAAAAACTATTAACTAACTACTATTTTACACAAAAAAACCTCCACTGATCCACTTTATAAAACAATTAAAATCAATAAACCAAAAAACACGTCCACCAAATTAGAAGTTTCCCGCGCTTTTTCTGTGGGTTTTCTAAAGCTGTGATGTGAATCGAGCCCACAGATCACAGAGCAGATCGAGCCTATACATATACACATTTGACCACAGACCATACAACCACAGACCACACAACCACAGACCACACAGCAGAGACACAACTCCTGTTTGACATTTCCATAGATCACTGAATACATATACCACAGACAAAAAACCGTAGATTATAGACCATAGAGTAATAAAAGAATGGATGAAAGAGAGTATCTTCAAAAGTCCTCTCCAGACATTCGTTTTAAGAACAAGAAGTTGCCCTTTCGGCCAATGTGTAGAGGAACCGTAATGGATCTCGGTTTAAAAAAATCAATGACTATAGAGTTTATTGAACTTTTTTTGTCTTGTCAAATTTGCGGGAATTTTTGACAGTTGTCAATAAAAACATCGCCAAGTAAATGTGAATTCGTCTCGAAATCGTCTTCGATGGATGGGTTACGAATTAAATAGTTTGTGTTTAATGGAAATTGTATTTTAGGCGAGGTAAGAAATGTCTGAATGTTAATCTGAGGTGTGAATTTGTTATTCGTTAATTCATTCGAGTGCAGGATATCGTGAACATTTGTCCGAACATGGCGTACCAAAACGACATGTGGAGACGTTAAACGCTTGTCCTTTGTCGTGTTACATTCTATTACGAGGGTTGAAAGTAGTTATTATTTAGAATTAGGGTCTTATATAAAGTTTTCGAGCAGTTATATAATAGTTTTATGAGCTTCAATGTAATATTACGACATAAGTACCGAGTATTGCAATGGTGAAAACCCGTCGGAGCAATGGTGAAAACGGGGAGGTCGACGAAGGCAATTATTCGATAAACGACGTCGGCAGCGTCTCTGATGAGAAGGTGAACAATTCTCACTGATATTCTACTTATTTCTGGATGTGCAAGCTTAGAATGGAATGTCCCTTTGTATGACTTCCTGTCCCCATTTTCCCTTGTTACTTTCGAGAGTGCATGTACTTGCATGCGCTTGATTAGCTTTGCGTTTAAGTATTCAACAGTGACTGCAACTTGCAAGGTTAAATACTTTTATAAATCTTGTAGAGTCATTGATACATTTGTGAAATAGATAAGTAAATGAAGTTTTAGACTAAAGTAAGTATTACAAACATCAGCTTTGTGTTAGCTTAACAGCTAATTTCTATGTAAACTTTGTTTGTCTGAAGGCAAATCTTTATATCAACCTTGCCTCCTGGTAATTAGGTGTGTGGGCATTTGCAAAGTAGATTTGAAAGCATTTATTAAGGGTATCTTGTACAATGATTAAAAAGAAAATGTTTGAAATATATCTTCAATCATACATTTTAAAGCTAGATCAGATACAGCTGTACATTTACTAGTAGATTTATAAACATTTTTGTGCTTGCTTGTCTTGTAGTTGAGTCTAAAGTTGAACTTGAGTTAAACATCACTTCATCTTAGCAGTATTGATACTTTATGTGTGTGAAATCTTTTCTTTTGATAGAATGCACAGAACACCTTAATGTTCATTGTTACATATGTTAACAAATTCCTGAGCATATAAGGCAGAAAATACTTTGGTTCTGATTTAATGGATTGGTAGAACCTAACTTCTGCACATGTAGCTAAAAATAGATGTGAATACATATAGTAGTAGTTCTTCTAAGTGCAGGGCATGCTTGAACCCTCGTAAACTTAGTTTTAAGCCGACTTGTAGTTATCACCATACATATGCGACAAATATCATATTGACGTTTTACAAGATCCTGTACGTTAGGCCTATGTGAAATAAAAATATTTTGAATTTGAATTTGAATTTGACTTAAATGCATAGTAGTTGCACAAGACTTGAATATGCACAAGATGAATACATACAAAAACTTTCATCACAGCCTCCTAATAACTATGGACTATTTTAATTTTTTATCATCTTTTAGGCATCAAATTGGTCCCAAAGAGAACTACGGAGCAGCCAATACAAAGTTGCAAGGAAAATACAGCACTGGCCAACTAAATGTAAGCTGATATAAGATGAATTTTATGAATTATTGCTGAGACTGCCTGCAAGAAATTATAAAATAAAATATATTGTTGTTGCTGCTTACTTGACTCCTTAAGTCTAATTATAATAAGTCCCTTTAATCTTCCTTTCAACAAGTGCCTCTTCCAATCTTCACCTGAGAGTATACCACCCTTTCCAATATTCTGGCTTAAGATTTTGTTTGGTGTTTTTGTTTTTATCAAAAATGCAATCTCTATGGCCTGCATACTCTTCTTTTCACTAGTCCTACAGCCCCAGTTGATTTTCCAGGATATAAAGTAGCCTGTTTACATCAAGGGTTTCCAGGATAAAAAGAAGCCTTGGTATAATCTATATCCCATCTCCACTCCACATTTGAACCAAATTGCAGAAGTTAGTTTTACAGTTAAAACGTAAAAAACATAAAAAAAACAACTGCTTTCCTCCTCCCATCCTGCCAGTCCCACATGCCCCTACATTGTACAAAACAACAAAATCCCTAAAAGTAATGGTGTTCATATTATTCTTTTGGGATTTTTGGGGTTGGCATGCACAAATGCCATGCCATAAATTATAACACTTTGTAAAAATAAAAAATGAATGGTATTTTTTTTCTACAGACAGCCGCAGCAGACTCCGAGCTATCAAAATGCCTCGTATTATGTTTCCCGAGAGTGACACTGAACCTGAAAAGTATTCAAGAAGGTATTATCAATACACACAATTTTTCATATACTTTCATATGTCTGATAAAACAAGCTTATACAGAGTACTTACTTTGTCTGAGTGAAATACTAGCCAAACTGTACCTAGGATTTGCCTAACCGTTTTGGTTTAAAAAAATAACTTATTATATTTTACACTATTTTATTATAATATTATGCTCTTATTATATGTGTTATTATTATATGTGTCCTGTCCTGACTTCTGATAAAATGTGTGGTTAGAAACCACAGCCAGGTTAACAAAAAAATTGATGTTAGATAAAATATTTTGATTGAGAAATAAATATGTATATTATATGTATATATGACTTATTGCAGTCCCTTGTGTTGAAGTGCTAGTACATATATAGGCAATAAAAACTGTTTAAATTTCAGATCTCGTCAAGTAAGAGTCTTCTTTGCTGATGACAATGAGTCCACAAATAGGAGCATGAAGATTCGACGCAATCGCGGGCCCAGTAAGAACTATATGGAAGACAGTGAGGATAAGCCCATACAACAAAGTAAGTTTTCAATTTCTATTCAAAACCTACATATTATACCCTATGGGCAAGGTCTTACCACCAATGGTGCGATGATGTTGCAAGTTAGCAACTTTACTAGCAACCTTAATTGAGATATTGGTAACCATTATTTCATTTGTAAAGTATGATTCCACCTTTGACTGCATTATCGATTGCAGTCAAATGATTGACTGCATCATTGGCTGGTGGCATTTTAATAATGCAGAACATTTTTGGGTGTCAACTGAAGTGCTATATGAACGAAACGCGTATCTAAGGTGAGGTGCGAGGAGATACATCGCTGCGCATATGGTCACTACTTTTCGACGTCCGAATGGCGTAGCGGTAGCGAAGCTGCCGTCTACGTTGGAGGTCGTGGGTTCGATTCCCACTACTGGTAAGTGTTTGTGTGATGAACATGAATGTTTTCCAGTGTCTGGGTGTTTCCCCATATCTTATACATTAAAACAAATAATTTTAGTATATATCTTGATAAATCTCCCGCGTCATTGCATCGGGACAGCGACAGGACGGGGTCATTGCATCTGTGCGAGCGTGACCGCATTATTTTGACGCGGGAGTGACAGAGACAGGTAGTAACAGGTTAATGTACGAAATTGTTCGTGCTCCGCGACCGGACTTTAGCTAGGATTCATTTTTAGAAAATGTCGTATTTATGTAGTACATACTTAGATTTTATATTTATGTCAGTAATCTAGTATCCATAACACAAGCTATCACTTACTTTGGGGCTAGATTCTGATGTGTGTAATTTCCTAATATATTTATATTTTTGGGTAATGATAAACTTCACTCATGTGTGAAAACGTTGCGTGAATCGCACCCTGGGTTGAGACTGTTTTAATGCATGCTTCCATTAGTAAAAGTAAGCTCATGTGAAGACATTTCAGACGTAAGACGCAGTTGTCGCAAGCGCAAACTTCTTCATCACAACTTCAACGAGAGCTGGATCACCAACGAGCTGAAAGTGAAGGGATATCCGGACCTGTACGGGTTTCCCATAACAAGCTCTTCAGATGAATTTTCTTCTGGCGACGAGGCGAGGGAAACTAAAAAATTGGTAAGGTTTGCATATTTCTTTAGCTTACTTATTTTATATCGTTTTGTCTTTTTTATCATCTTTTTTTACGATTATATCGACTTCTTATATATATATACTAGCTGATGCCCGCGACTTCGTCCACGTGGGATAAAAACTATTCTATCTTTTAAGTTGGACCAAATGACAGATATTTACGAAGTTTGAACTAAATCGGTTCAGTAGTTTAGGAGTCCATCGCGGACAAACATTGTGACACGAGATTTATATATATATTAAGATTTTTCGACTATAGTCAGATGTGCTGCAAAAACAATAATTGTAAATATTTTGACTTATGTGAGGTCTAATTTGTTGTTTGTTTTGACTGATTGATCTGGGCCCTTATGCTGTAATATTGACGTTTACAGTGATGGTTCCATGGCCAACACTGACCACCACTGAATAATGAACTGATAATAATGAACCATGGTTACACACAGCTGCTTCATGTATGTCAAAAAAAAAAGAATAAGATTTTGTGGAAAATTTTCAATGTATAACATGTGTATGTTAAAAACTGAGGTTAAAAAGAACTTAGTGGCCAAGATGGCTCCTACCAAAAAGTAGATACTTGCTTACAACTAAGTCCAATATGACTCTCCGACGCATCATCAAGTTTAAACCCAAAAGGATCTTTTTACTATATTGTTTTATAATTTTTATGATGTATTTAGACCCGCAGCCATGTCCCGACCAACACAGATGAAGACACGCAGCTGTCGCGTTTGGCGAGACGAACTTCAGCCAGATTCTCAAATAAAAAGGTAAACATTCACCGAGTTTATTTTTAACGTAAAAGAGTACTTTTAACAGTATTCGTCACGTGACAGCGAAATACGTGGTTCAATTAATAAAATGGATTTATTACATTACTTAGTGTTTTCTGTGAAAAAAGTCCTAAGTATAGCAACGGCGTAAATATCTCTGCTAATATTTGAATCTGCAGTCAACTTGATAATATGTACATACTTTTCATTTTAGTTTCACAAAAGTATGTGAGATCTTTTACCCAAAACAGATTTTAATGAATTCCTCTAGTCTGTTCATACAAAGAAACAGAATTAGAAAAATATCTACTTCAGTAATCAAAATGTGTACCAGTTTCTAGGTCTTAATCCTACTTCAGAAATTCATAAAAAATAGACCTTTATTTTTATAGATATTTCAATACTTGATGACGCGCCCCACTCTGTGAAACTTCATATGAATCGAATGAAACATAAGCGATTTTGACAGAGTGGGGCGCGTCTTCGTGGACTGAAATATCTATAGAGCGGTCCAAAAGTTACTGCTTCCATTTACTAAAAATGGATTTCTGGAGATCTAAAATTTCAAAAATTTACAGGATGTCTCAGAGTCTGATTCTGAAGATGAAAAGAACCAAACTGTAATAGAAAAGAAACCAGTCGAAACCAAATCAGAGAAAGAGGATAGCGAGAAAATGGAAATAGAGGAAACACCACAAAAGGAGAAGGAAACACAGAAATTGGAAAAGGAAATAAAAACTGATGAGAAAAATGGCACCCAAGATAGTGAAAAGTAAGGTTCTTTTCATGTACATTGATGGCTATTTTGTTGTATAAAATTATCTAAAAATAAATGGTTTATTTCCACAATATACATGAGCCTAGGATAAAACCTTTAAAACCTGTAACTAGAGTTTTGTGTATACTTAATATTTTCATACAAACATAATATTATGAAAATGCCGAAACAGTCCTGCAGCTTTACTGCTTTAAGAGATAGTGGTACGGTCCCTGACTCACTATAGATTAAATTTAATTTTGGAGGTGTAAAAAATATAGCCAAAACTATTTTTTCAGTAATCAAAGACCAGTTCGAACTACCAGAGGAAGAGGCAGAGGCGGTACAAAGAAAGTAAACCTACAACAGGATACTGGTAAGAAATAGACAGTAATTGAAAACTTTGACTCGTAATGACTGAAATTTCCAACTGTAGCCTAAAAAATTTGCCTTCAAATAACAGGCAGTGGTTAAATAAGTTCCTCTGGCCAATTTCAACACAGTTTAATCTGCTGTCTCCAGGGACATTTATATTGCATAACTCGGAAACGTGTGCGCAAGCTTTGATGACCTCCCTGGCGCAGTGGCGGCGCGCTCGGATTCGAGTGGGAGGTCGCGGGTTCGATTCCCGCCACGGGCCACTTTGGAATTTTATAATTTCTAAATTGGCTCAGGTCTGGTCTGGTGGAAAGTTTCGGCCGTGGCTAGTTACCACCCTACCAGCAAAGACGCACTGCCAAGCGATTTAGCGTTCCGGTGCGATGCTGTGTAGTAATCATTGGGGGTAGGTAAATTTACTTACCCTTCCAAGTTAGTATGATAACATCTTATGCTGCATCATCACTTACCACCAGGTGAGATTGCAGTCAAGTACTAACTTGTATAGAATTAAAAAAAAGCAGGTGTACTCTCTATGGCTTCACTCTCATGGTCCGATGGGACAGCAGCTAAACGCGCTCTCTGAGGCACGAGGGTGACTCGCTGATAATTGCTGAACTCCGGGCTGGTGCTATAATTCAGTACAACTCAGTATTGGCTCAATTCATGCAGCTTGTGCACATAGAGCTATGTCTCTCTACTTTTGTCCCTCTCTTTTCTCTGTCTATTATGATGGATCAGAAAGAAAAAGGAGAGACATGAGTAGAGAGATATACAAGTACCTCTACGCTCGCATCCTAGCCCTGCTGGAGCCCGTGATTTGCAATCGAACATGTTCACTGCTGCACCAATGACGATGTTGTAAAATAAAATAAAATATTATGTACATGTAATGTGGGTGCTTCTAAGAGAACAGTTAACAGGCATTTTCTAGGCAAGCGCGCTCCAACCTGATCATTGCTTTCTATCAGGCGTGATTGTCGTCAAGCGCCCTATCTACAATCAATTCTCTCGATTTTCTTTGTAACCAAACTCCTCCGAAACGGATGGACCTATCATTATGAAACTTTCAGGGTATGATCTCTGGGTCCGGGAGCGGGTTGTTATCTATATTTTATGTCCCTAAGTGAGAAAAACAACGTTTGCCGGGTCAGCTAGTAATAAATAAAAACAATGTAATATCCAGCGTCATCAACATCATCGTCGGAGTCGGGCAGCGAGCTGGGCCTGCGCCCGCGCCGCTCCACGCGCACGTGCACCGCCAAGCCCGCCAGGTTCGTGCAGCTGGAGACCGGGCCCAGGGGTAGACCCAGAGGTGAGTCTTAATCACCCCTCTACCTAGGGTTGCCAAGTTGTCAAACCTAATACAGACAGACCAGCCAATTTGCAGCCGCCTATAACCACATTATACTAATAATCTTAATATATATAAATCACGTGTCACGTTGTTTGTCCGCGATGGACTCCTAAACTACTGAACCGATTTAGTTCAAACTTCGTGAAAATCTGTCATTTGGTCCAACTTAAAAGATAGAATAGTTTTTATCCCACGTGGACGAAGTCGCGGGCATCAGCTAGTTAATTTATAAGATGTAGATTTAAAAACCATGTAAGGTACTTAAGATTAATTATAATTTAGGTAGGGAAGAGCGAGACCTCCAAACACAGGTTTTTGGTACCTAAATGGAGGTCTCTGTTGCATTATTTAATTGTAACCCAGTTAATAAATAAATTTTCATTTTCATTTTCATTTTTCATAACCCGTTGGCAGAAACTTTTCCGATGATTTCCAAAGCTGGGCAAATGGCCCAATGGGTAGTACGGACAGACCAGCCACAATTATGGATGTCAAATAAGTCTAAGTACTTTACTATAAATCAGTCAACTCGCCTGCGCTCGGCCACGCACGCGAAATAGAAAAAGCGTAACCAAAACCGGACAAGCCTGACACCGTTTATTTTGGCCGGGTACGCGAGACTGTCGTCGTATGTGAGCGTGTACGCCGCGAATAACAGTACTATGGTAGTGTTTTATCTCGCTGCAGAATCGGTCATAAATCATTCGATTGTTTCGCTTTTGTTGTTCTGCAGTAATGCACAACTCAACAAAGAACAACAAAAGCGAAACACTCGAATGATTCATGACCGAGTCTGTAGCGAGATAATAACACTACTATAGCGCCGTTTAGCAGGGAGCGCACACGACTCCTGTAGCCTGTCGCGACTGACGCCAAGCGGAGCTTTAATTATATGAAAAGTGCTGCCGCAGCCTGTCGTCGTCTCGTTTAAGGCCAAGTTGTCGCTCTCGCGTGTTGCCCAGTATGCGCCTACACTTAATCAAAAAGCTTAACTATACCACAGAATACTAAATAGTACCAGAAGGTCCACTCCGCACGATTATTTAAAGAAATAGCGACTCTAGCGCTGACACAAAAAGTGCAATTCAGTTCGCAATAGCGCCTGGCCTCGCCCTCAAAATCGACACGCAACAAACGCAATTTTGTGGTCTCTTTTTATCGCCTAACTTTATCTCTTACGACGTACTAGGGCTGCCGTAGTCAGACGGCGCGTAAAGTAGACCGTACAGAAGTAGCGCGTGCAACTCGGCCCGCGAGCGGCAACCATCTGAAACATTGAGGTCCGGACCCGTACTTGTACCCGGGACAGCCACGTGATAAGTGAGACTGGCCTGACTATGCCCAGCTTTATCCGGACGCCTGGCAACGCTACCTCTACCTATTTTCATGAGTTACAAATGGGCATAGATGAGATTGGTTTGGCTGTAGCCCACCACGCTTGCACCAGGTTGGTAGGCTTCCTCCATGCTTGACTACCAAGCAAAAAGTATATTCAGCAAGTAACATGGCCGTCATCTGAACTGCTGGACTGCTATTCTTGGATTTCGTGGTCTTTAGTGACATTGCTCTACATACATTAGATTTATACTTAATATATATTTTTTTTCAGCCAAGACATTCACCATACGAAAGAAGCCGTATAGCTTGAGAGAAAGAAAACCGAAGTTATTACGTAGGAAAACTATAAGATGTAAGTTTTGTTTTTGCCACATTTTTCTTGGATGTTCCGCTCTTATTGGCTATAGCTCAAAGTTATATGGCCTTCCTATATCAATTATCTATAATTCAATCACTAAGGCTGGGTTGCTTGACTTGACTTTAACCTAAACCGATACGTTTTAGTTAAATATGGCGGTCTGACCCTTATTTCGAAAGTCATAAGACTCAGGCCGCCATAATTAACTATAACGTTTCGGTTAAAGTCAAGTAAAATAACCGAGCCTAAAGCCCATTTTCCACCGCAAGCGGAGCGGACCCATTAAGGACTCCGTTCAACTCGCAAGAGTTAACTGCATACTTGTGTTTCTACCAATAAATAGTCGAGCGGAAAGGATTGAGCGAGCCGAAAGAGTTGAAATTAACTCGCGCAGTTCTAGGCAGCGGAGCGGAGTCATTACGGTGTCATTAAGGAATCCGATTGACTCGCAATGACAGATTACATAGCAGCGTTTCTACAGAGAAAGAGGTGAGAGGGGCGGATCGAACGAGTAATAAGAGTCCGTTACGTCAAGGTCTCGGCAACTAGTTTGAAACGAACTCGTTTGCAGTTTCCTCACCCCGAACTTCTTGAAACTGTTCTCTGCTATTAAAAAATAATAGTTATTAAATTTTTCATCGTCTAAATCATAGAATAGCCTATATTCCCCTTTCAATGTTCTTTCTCGAATGTGCTGGCTCAACCAAAATCTTCGTTTTGCGCGTTTTTTTCTATGCTTAAGATATAATAGTATGTACTTTTTTTTCTGTATACATAATCACTGTCTTCACTTGATTCCGTGTCACTCGAGGACATCGCGAATTCGCAACAAAACACGACCGCAAGCAACCAGTTTAAAAACACCAACTGAAATCGCCATCTGTGGAAATTGACTAGTTTTTCATTTTCGTTCAGCTCGCTCCGCTCATTTCTCTCCTTTTGCCGCTCATTTCTCTCCTTTTGCAGTGGAAAACAAAAGACAAAACTCTTTGTTAGTGGAAACGCAAATCTATTTATATAAACGGAATCCGTCCCACCTAACCATTTCCCGCTCATTACCCTTTCGCGGTGTAAAATGGGCTTAAGTTGCCTATAATATAACAGGGATCATTTTATTATTTTCGCTCTGTGACACATATACTTTGCCAAACGTCTGCGTCAATTTTGTCTTCATTGATCTTAGCGTCAATTATTCGTGGTCAATTCTCGATCCGAGGTCAATTCCAATTCATGACATATCAAACTTTGATTTTTGACGTGTCAAACAAAATTGGCATGTTATGACTACTAACATTTAATCATATTTAATACTATTCTTTTAATTATTTTTTAAATATCATAATATTTTTTACTAAATTATTGAAAATGGACATGGTATGCAGTCAAATTTTCAAACACGCTCGAATATCCTTAAATATGTACAATCTCACGGTTTTGCTGTCGGCGATGCCGTTCAATCGGCGAAACTTCAACTCCTTTAAGCCTATATTTCGCAACAAAAAGTAGTCTACGCCCTTTCCCGAGCTATCTTTAAATTGCTATTTTCATGTTATTGCGAGCTATCTTTCATGAAAATTGCTTCAATAGTTAAGCCGTGTACCAGACCAGATAGACACACTTTACTTTGCGAGCTATCTTTCACCAAAATTGCTTCAATAGTAAAGCCGTGTACTAGACCAGATATAGACAGGCTTTACTTTGCGAGCTACCTTTCATCAAAATTGCTTCAATAGTTAAGCAGTGTACTAGACAATATAGACAGACTTTACTTTCGTATTTATAATATTGATTTGGATTGCTTAGTTTTCTATTGTCTTATAATTAATAGTAATACATTATACTGTTTTATAATAGTAATATAATTTTCCAGCACAATCCCCTTCTAGTAGCAGTAGTAGCAGCAGCTCAACAAGCTCAGACACAGAAGAAGATCTCAATGTTTCTATGAAGAACAAAACTAAGGGCAGGTTAGAACAGCTACACTATTTACAAATAAAAACGAATAAAGATGGTTATTAAACTCCTTTATGTTAGTACTTCAAATATATATTCAAAGGTCCCAGATTATAGTCCATTCGCTTTCATTTTGTCGCGCGGCCTGTTGCGGCATCGGTATTTTCAAAGGACATTAAACGACGTCGAGCGTGTACTTGTAACGACAAATTCTAAGCGAAAGCAATACATTTTATTTGAGAGCCATTTTACATTTTATTTGAGCTCTTTCCATTTTATTTTTATATGTATTCCAGTTTATTTTAGCAATAGCGATATAGCAATAGCGTGTGCCCAGAAAGAGACCACTTTACCTTTGTCTCTGTCTGGTCCCTCGATATTGCTATATCTGTTTCATGTGGTTTATGTGTACACTACCTACATAACTAAAATTATCCGGAGAAATAAAGTGGATCCTAAAAATAATGTTATCGTTTTCCATAGGAAACATTTGCAAAAGGATAGTACGAAGTTTAGTCATATTTTTATTTCAGACAAAAGTCTAAGTCCATGAACGAAGACAAGAAAACTGAGAAAGCTCTGCGTGACATACAACCCATAGAAGTCGATGGAAGCGTGAGATTCTCATCCGTAAGTCGATACACTAGAGTTTGAAATTGTTCGCACCTTTAAAATTGGAGAGTTGACTCAAATGCTATAACTAATAACTAGGATAAAAATGACGAACACAAAAAATAAAGTTAAGATCAAACAAAGAAATACAAAGTTACAGGTATTTTAAAGTTTGAAGTAGAGGTTCTGTCTCTATCTTGCAAAAATTAAATTTGTATAGAACTAGACTATGTCATTACTGAACAGTGACGTCACAGTTCAATGTGGATCTGTCTAATCAGCGGGGCTAGACAAAGTAACAGTCGTTTAGCGTTCACGACAGTAAATAAAAATGTATGGACAAAACAAGTGACTAGAAAAACCACGTGACCGTATAGAAGAAAACACGCTTTTTTTGAAAATCGACTACGACAATTTGAACGCTCCGTGGCGTTCTCGCAGACGTTGCAGATAACTTTAGCGTACTTCGCATGACAATTGACAGCCGACTGTGAACAAACGGTAAGCATAAAGTAGATTCATTTCAATTTAGCTTCAATTTAGCTTCAATTGCAAAATTGAATTTCAATTGAAATTGAAATTGAATGAAAAAAGATTCATTTCAATTTAGCTTCATTTAGCTTCAATTGCAAAAATATAAAGAGATCTCGTGAATGTGTAAATTCCCTGTGTCAATCGGCGGACGTGATAGCCTTGCAGGAAACCTGGCTCCTGCCGGATGAGATACCTATATCCTTGGTGAAATAAACAGTGAGTTCATGTACACTGGTAAGTCCTCTATGGATCTTTCTATGGGCTCGGGAAGGGGTAGACCGTACGGTGGTGTGGCGCTGTTATGGCGAAAAAGTGCTTTCACTACAGTGTCTATTGTGCCGTGTAAAAATAGCCGTATGACTGCTATAAAGAGAATAATTGATAAGCGCGAATTATTATTCTTGTGTGTGTAGGTATATGCCGACAGACTCGTACGAGAATATTGCTGACTTTAATGAGTGTTTAAGTGAGATTGTAGCACTAATTGAATTATGCGGTATTGAATCTGTATACATGCTTGGTGACTTCAATGCGCATCCGGGCGAAGTATTCGGTACGGAGCTCTTAAATTTTTGTTCTGATCAAGATTGGATGTGTGCAGATATCGCTAAGCTTGGTCGAGATAGTAATACCTACACATTCATAAGCGATGCGCATGGATGTCGCCGTTGGCTTGACCATTGTGTGGTTACAGAGGCGGCTTGGTTATCTATTAGCAATGTTAGGGTGCTTTATGACGTATTCTGGTCAGACCATTGCCCTTTGGAGATAAATTGTAATATAAGTGTGATAAGATCTAAATCTAACACTTCGCCTGCAGTGCCTTCCGATCAGAATTTCAAAATTAAATGGGAAGACAAATCTCAAGTAGATATGTATAGCAACTTATGCTCTAATGTACTCAAAAACATAGATTTTCCTCCGGAGCTAAGTGTATGTTGTGATAATATGTGCGATAACGTAAACCATCGTTATGTTATAGATGAGCTATACCAAAGAATCGTTCTGGCGCTCCAAGAGCCAGCAATTTCGAGCAAGCAGCCTGGAAAGGTCAAGAAGGGTAAAAGGGTAGCGGGCTGGAATAGATACGTGAGATCATCCCACAGGGAGGCTCGTGAGAGATTTTTGAAATGGAAGCAATCCGGTATGCCTTTAGTTGGGGAACTGTATGATGATATGAGGGAAAGTAGAAGAATCCTTATCCTTACTAGTATTATAAATGGGACTTTGTTTGTATGTTTGTTCCGCTTTCCCGCCGCTACTACTGAACCGATTTGGCTGAAATTTGGAACATAGATAGCTTTCCTTACTAATATTATAAATGGGACTTTGTTTGTATGTTTGTTCCGCTTTCCCGCCGCTACTACTGAACCGATTTGGCTGAAATTTGGAACATAGATAGCTTATAACCCGGATTAACACATAGGCTACTTTTTATTCCGGGAAATTCCATAGTTTCCGTGGGAAATTTTTACAGCAATCTGTAGCTACATCTATATATAGATAGCTTATAACACGGATTAACACATAGGCTACTTTTTATTCCGGGAAATTCCATAGTTCCCGTGGGAAATTTTTACAGCAATCTATAGCTACATCTATAGGTACGTAGCTAAAGCAAACATCTTTGAAAGTAGGTATAAGGTTGTAATATTGAATGGGGACGGGAAATTTATGTTTCCCTCAGGATTTGTTAAAAAGCGAATTTGACACATGCAGGGCGGTGGGCAAAAGCTAATGATACTACAGATCTGATACTACTACTACTGATCACTACAGCTGTGATAATGGCCACCATATAGGTTCTGAACTTAGCACTGTACGCTTTTAACAATGTGTGTTTGCAATGGGTTATGGGTTAATCCTTATCCTTTCTAATCCTTACTAATATTATAAATGGGAAAGTGACTTTGTTTGTATGTTTGTTCCGCTTTCCCGCCGCTACTACTGAACCGATTTGGCTGAAATTTGGAACATAGATAGCTTATAACCCGGATTAACACATAGGCTACTTTTTATTCCGGGAAATTCCATAGTTCCCGTGGGAAATTTTTACAGCAATCTATAGCTACATCTATAGGTACGTAGCTAAAGCAAACATCTTTGAAAGTAGGTATAAGGTTGTAATATTGAATGGGGACGGGAAATTTATGTTTCCCTCAGGATTTGTTAAAAAGCGAATTTGACACAGGCAGGGCGGTGGGCAAAAGCTAATGATACTACAGATCTGATACTACTACTACTGATCACTACAGCTGTGATAATGGGCACCATATAGGTTCTGAACTTAGCACTGTACGCTTTTAACAATGTGTGTTTGCAATGGGTTATGGGTTAATATAACATTACAACTGAGAAAATGGGTACCAATACAGACCCTAAACTTACAACTTTTTCGCTATTAACAATGTGTGTTTTAGTTGAAAAATGGGATATGGGATTATAATGCTATAAATTTGAAAATGGGTACCTAAATAGGTCTCTATTTACATTGTGTGTTTTAGTTGAGCAATGGGATTTTGGGTTAGTAATATTGTAACTGTAATATTAAATACCTATATAAATTCTGACTTACCATTGTTTCACTATAAGTTTTTTTCGTTTTAGTTGAGATAGATGAGTTTAGATGAGTCAATGATATACAGGTTAAAAATATTATATTTGTGAAAACGGGTACCCATATAACATAGGTTTTAAACTAATAACTGTTTTGCTACTGAAAATGTTTGTTTTAGTTGACAAGGGATATGGGAAAATAATACGATAAATGTGAAAATGGGTACACAGCTGCTGAAATTGCAAGAACTCCAGGTTAGCTTAGGTAAGAATAGGTTAGTATGCAGCGTTGCGGAAGAATATATCAGTAAAACGACGTTTTACCGCATTACTAAAAAACTAAGCCAGTTATCAAAAATTCGTCATGAATATATTATGTTTTAGATGAGCAATGTGATATGGGATAGTAATGCTGTAAATGTGAAAATGGGTAGATACATTGAGCCCCATAGTTGAACCTATATTGATTAAGGACGGAAGCGGGAAGAGCAGTAAAACAACTAAGCCGATGTTTCTTTTAGTTGTTGTAGTAGTTGACTGTTTGTCTATCCCGTATGCTACTTTTTATCCCAGAAAATCTTTGGCTCCCACGGTATTTGTAACAGCCCGAAATTCACGCGGGCGAAGCCGCGGGCAAAAGCTAGTATTTAAAAATAATTTAAAATTTTGTCAAAATCATAAAGAGCAGCTACAGGCGGAAGCGTTAGCGCAGCAACATAAGGAGAAAAAATTTAAAGAATTTTGGAAAGAAGCGCGTAAATTGAATCCTGTTGGTGGACTCCCTGTCAGTGTGGATGGGGAGACGGACGCAAAGAGTATAGCTAATGTAATTAAGGAGCATTTCAGAGTTCGAGCTACATTACATCAGGCTCGGGAACCATTAGTTCAGGGAAATACGCAAGTTTTTAAACCTCTCTCGTTCTGTGCTAGGGATGTGAATGGTGTCATAAAAGACCTTGCAAGGAATAAAGCTCCGGGGCACGATGGGTTGACTGTAGAACACCTTATGTATGCGGGCCCCCATATCAATCGTTTACTCGCGATGCTGTTTACGTTTTGCGTCAGACACACCTATCTTCCTGCAGACCTGATGGAAAGTGTTGTGGTTCCTGTAGTTAAGAACAAAACTGGGGATATCTCAGACAAATCCAATTACAGACCAATTTCGCTGGCCACAATACTGGGGAAGGTACTTGATGGTCTGCTGGATCGCCAACTTACTGAATATTTGAAGCTTCATGATGCACAGTTTGGCTTCAGAAAGAATCTATCCACTGAGAGTGCTATACTGGCTCTGAAGCAGACTGTCAAGTACTATACGGATAGAAAGACTCCTGTATATGCTGCCTTTCTTGATCTTTCTAAAGCTTTTGACCTGGTGTGCTATGACAACCTATGGATAAAGTTGCGGAGCTTAAATGTACCCCTGGAGTTAATAAATATTTTTAAATATTGGTATGGCTCGCAAACAAATCGGGTTAGGTGGGCCGGGGCATACTCTGACTCATATAGGCTTTAATGTGGCGTGAGACAGGGTGGGTTAACATCTCCTGCTCTGTTTAATATTTATATGAATCAGCTTATCGATGAGTTGAACAGAACGGGAATCGGATGCTCTATTGATGGTACCATGATCAACAACCTTAGTTATGCAGATGATATGGTCCTGCTAAGCCCATCGATAAGAGCAATCAGAAAACTACTCAAGATATGCGAGTCATATGCTGCGTCACATGGGCTTGTTTAAAATGTAAAAAAGAGTGAGCTCTTGGTATTTAAGGGCAGGGGCAATAACGTCGATGATATACCACCGGTCACGCTAAACGGGGTCGAGTTAAAGCGAGTCACAGAATTTAAATATCTAGGGCATATCGTGACGGAGTTGCAACAGAGAAGTAAAGCTTACTCTTTTTAAAGCATACTGTCAAACTTTCTACACTGGCAGCCTATGGGTGACGTATACTCAGAGGGCCTACAACGACCTACGAGTACAATATAACAACGGTTTCAGAGTGCTGATGGGGCTGCCGCGCTGGTGCAGTGCGTCACAGATGTTTGCGGAAGCTCACACTGATGACTTCCATGCCATAATGAGGAAAAGAGCCGCATCTGTGATGGGTAGATTGCGCGGCAGTTCCAACGGTATTCTGAGAACGTTGATAGAGAAGTGGGAGAACCCCTTCTTGAGGCATTGGGTTGCTATGCATATGTGGAAAGGTCCAAGCCGCTACTTGAACTAAATAGTGTTGCCCAAAATCAGTCTTGGTCTTGCAGTCTTGGTCTTGTTCTTGCGTTTTTGCAAGAACAAGACCAAGACCAAGACTGCCTAATTTTAGCAAGACCAAGAACAAGACTGGCAGTGCAAGATTTGAGCAAGAACAAGACTAAGCCTGCGAGACTCTTGCGTCTTGCAGTTAACGTGAAATCGCACCCTCTGCCCGCGAAATTCAAATTTTATTTTGTTTTTCGCAATTATTTAACTAATCCAACGAAGTAGGCTTATGGAATTCATTTTGCGAAAATAGGAGTATCATCTTCACAGTTTAATGTTTAGGTACTTGAAAGTGTCCAGTTTAGGAATGTAGTTCGATTGTCGACCAATTTGCAAAATTTCAAACTCTGCATTCGAACTACGAGTACATACCTAAACTGGACACTTTCTAGTAAAGATTTTTATATAAACCTATGAAGATGATATTGCTATTTTCGCAAAATGAATGCCATAAGCCTAATTCATTGTACTGGTTAAATATTGGCGAAAAACAAAATAAAATTTGAATTTCGCTGGCCGACCTCCGTTTTTTTTTACACACAACAAGTAAGTATACTTGACTGTGATCTCACCTGATGGTAAATGACGATGCAGCCGAAGATGTTATCGTACTACCTTGGAAGAGGTAAGCAACCCCTAACTGGAACCCTAAATCGCTTGGCGGTGCATCTTTGCTAGTAGGGTGGTAACTAGCCACGGCCGAAGCCTCCCACCAGACCAGACCTGAGCCAAATAAGAAATTATAATGATGAAATGGTACCTATTATTTCTAATTTGGCGCAGGTCTGGTCTGGTGGGAGGCTTCGGCCGTGGCTCGTTGCCAGCAAAGACACACCGCCAAGCGATTTAGCGTTCCGGCGCGATGCTGTGTAGAATCCGTTAGGGTTTGCTTACCCCGTCCAAGTTAGTACGATAACATCTTCGGCTGCATCGTCACTTACCATCAGGTGAGATCGCAGTCAAGTACCTACTAACTTGTAGTGAGTAAAAAAAAGCTATGTTAATTCAACCTCAAAATGTATACTTACTCAAAATGTTACATTGTTCTCACATCTAAATTACCGTTTAATAAATAGCAATAGGCTAACATGTAATTGCGAGACTTGCGAGACTCTTGCTGCAAGACCAAGACCAAGACCAAGACTGGGGGTGCAAGAACAAGACCAAGACCAAGACCAGATGTACTGGCGCAAGACCAAGACCAAGACTGGCTGAGTCTCGTCTTGTTCTTGCATTTGGGCAACACTAGAACTAAACACAATCTAATTATATTTTGACATTGGTAATTGTATTTTGGTGACATTAATAAATATTTGTTTAAATTAATTACTAACATAGACTATAAGAAAACTTGTTACTAACAAATTGTATAATATTATGGATTTAATGTCTGGAAATAAAGAAATTTATTATTATTATATATTATATTTCATTTGTTTTCATTCGGTCACGTGGTTTTTCTACAGTCACTTGTTTTGTCCATACATTTTTATCTACTGTCGTCAACGCTAAACGACTGTTACTTTGTCTAGCCCCGCAGAAATATTAAAATGATTGTGACTTCTTTATTTGTTCGATTTAATCGGTTTTTTTTTACCATTTTATTTACTTTATTATGTTGATAATTCTGTTTTCAATAATAGATAAAAAAAAAAACAATATTTGGATTTGTGTCAACTACCCATTTGCCAAGAATCAAGAATCAAGTGCCTGTGATAAATAATGTAGTTAATCTACGAAATAAAAAGGAGTGGCCAAACAGTTTGCTACTTCAACTGAAAATTAAATGATAGAATTAATAATATTCTTGAATAAATGGTAGTCTGTTTGGTCCATCTATAAGTTTCTATTAATAAAACTTTTTCTACAGGTGGGAGGTTTAGAAGAGCACATAAAATGTCTCCGCGAAATGGTGCTATTCCCTCTCATGTACCCAGAACTCTTCGATAAGTTCAAAACCCGGCCGGCCAAAGGAGTCCTCTTCCACGGCCCACCGGGCACGGGGAAAACCTTGTTGGCGAGAGCTCTGGCTAATGAATGCAGTCTGGTCGGGGGGAGGAAAGTGGCCTTTTTCATGAGGAAAGGCGCAGATTGCTTGAAGAAATGGGTCGGCGAAAGTGAGAGGCATTTGAAATTGCTTTTTCAACAGGTTAGTGCAGTATTTTAGTTATTTTAGTTGAACTTTTGTGAGGTTGCAACAAATAGTTGTTGTTCTCGCTAGAATTGATAATGGAAAATGATTGTTGATGAACCATTCAATTATTTTGCTACAATATTGGATGAATCTGTACGACATCTCACAATATCCCGCAGATCTCTTAAAAAATTCTTCTTTAATAATTATGTCGACTGAAGTATGTTGATCATATTGAGATGTCGAATTTTGGAAGATGTTGTGCTAAGGAATAACGTTTGTACATCAATTTATTTATTTATCAAGAAACACCGTAAAACCACATCTGCTAAAATCCAGTGTACAAAAAGATTTGTTTTCAAAATGGTATTAATTTAAGAATTTCCATTATTGCTGCCATGATTAAATAAAATAATATGGTTCTTGAAAATATTAGCATAAAAATAGTAAATAAATGTTCATATTTTTAATTCAGCGAGTGTTTTAGGCGAACAAGATGAAGCCGTCAATAATATTCTTCGACGAGATAGATGCGCTCGCGCCGGTGCGCAGCGTGCGGCAGGAGCAGGTGCACACTAGTGTCGTCGGCACGCTACTGGCTGAAATGGATGGAGTGTGTGACAGGTTAGTACATACGTAGTACGAGACAGATGTGCTCGCGCCGGTGCGCAGCGTGCGGCAGGAGCAGGTGCACACTAGTGTCGTCGGCACGCTACTGGCTGAAATGGATGGAGTGTGTGACAGGTTAGTACATACGTAGTACGAAATAGATGCGCTCGCGCCGGTGCGCAGCGTGCGGCAGGAGCAGGTGCACACTAGTGTCGTCGGCACGCTACTGGCTGAAATGGATGGAGTGTGTGACAGGTTAGTACATACGTAGTACGAGATAGATGCGCTCGCGCCGGTGCGCAGCGTGCGGCAGGAGTAGGTGCACACTAGTGTCGTCGGCACGCTACTGGCTGAAATGGATGGAGTGTGTGACAGGTTAGTACATACGTAGTACGAGATAGATGCGCTCGCGCCGGTGCGCAGCGTGCGGCAGGAGCAGGTGCACACTAGTGTCGTCGGCACGCTACTGGCTGAAATGGATGGAGTGTGTGACAGGTTAGTACATACGTAGTACGAGATAGATACGCTCGCGCCGGTGCGCAGCGTGCGGCAGGAGCAGGTGCACACTAGTGTCGTCGGCACGCTACTGGCTGAAATGGATGGAGTGTGTGACAGGTTAGTACATACGTAGTACGAGATAGATGCGCTCGCGCCGGTGCGCAGCGTGCGGCAGGAGCAGGTGCACACTAGTGTCGTCGTCACGCTACTGGCTGAAATGGATGGAGTGTGTGACAGGTTAGTACATACGTAGTACGAGATAGATGCGCTCGCGCTGGTGCGCAGCGTGCAGCAGCAGCAGGTGCACACTAGTGTCGTCGGCACGCTACTGGCTGAAATGGATGGAGTGTGTGACAGGTTAGTACATACGTAGTACGAGATAGATGCGCTCGCGCCGGTGCGCAGCGTGCAGCAGGAGCAGGTGCACACTAGTGTCGTCGGCACGCTACTGGCTGAAATGGATGGAGTGTGTGACAGGTTAGTACATACGTAGTACGAGATAGATGCGCTCGCGCCGGTGCGCAGCGTGCGACAGGAGCAGGTGCACACTAGTGTCGTCGGCACGCTACTGGCTGAAATGGATGGAGTGTGTGACAGGTTAGTACATACGTAGTACGAGATAGATGCGCTCGCGCCGGTGCGCAGCGTGCGGCAGGAGCAGGTGCACACTAGTGTCGTCGGCACGCTACTGGCTGAAATGGATGGAGTGTGTGACAGGTTAGTACATACGTAGTACGAGATAGATGCGCTCGCGCCGGTGCGCAGCGTGCGGCAGGAGCAGGTGCACACTAGTGTCGTCGGCACGCTACTGGCTGAAATGGATGGAGTGTGTAACAGGTTAGTACATATGTAGTACGAGATAGATGCGCTCGCGCCGGTGCGCAGCGTGCGACAGGAGCAGGTGCACACTAGTGTCGTCGGCACGCTACTGGCTGAAATGGATGGAGTGTGTGACAGGTTAGTACATACGTAGTACGAGATAGATGCGCTCGCGCCGGTGCGCAGCGTGCGGCAGGAGCAGGTGCACACTAGTGTCGTCGGCACGCTACTGGCTGAAATGGATGGAGTGTGTGACAGGTTAGTACATACGTAGTACGAGATAGATGCGCTCGCGCCGGTGCGCAGCGTGCGGCAGGAGCAGGTGCACACTAGTGTCGTCGGCACGCTACTGGCTGAAATGGATGGAGTGTGTGACAGGTTAGTACATACGTAGTACGAGATAGATGCGCTCGCGCCGGTGCGCAGCGTGCGGCAGGAGCAGGTGCACACTAGGTGCCTCATGTTTCATGTGATTATGCAGGAGTAGTGATTGGATAGGAGTGGGGCGCGTCTTCTCGGACTGAATTACGTTTATCTATATGTGGTACTGTTTTCAGAGGGGAGGTGATAGTGATCGGTGCCACCAACCGGCTGGACGCGGTGGACCCGGCGCTGCGGCGCGCCGGCCGCTTCGACCGCGAGCTGCACTTCCCGCCGCCGCACGCGGCCGCGCGCCGCGACATCCTCCACATCTACACGCGCCACTGGCAGCCGCGGCTGAGCGACGACACGCTCGATCGTATCGCCGACATCACTAATGGATATGGAGGTACGAGCTTTAGCTGGAGGTGATAATGATCGGTGCCACCGACCGGCTGGACGCGGTGGACCCGGCGCTGCGGCGCGCCGGCCGCTTCGACCGCGAGCTGCACTTCCCGCCGCCGCACGCGGCCGCGCGCCGCGACATCCTCCACATCTACACGCGCCACTGGCAGCCGCGGCTGAGCGACGACACGCTCGATCGTATCGCCGACATCACTAATGGATATGGAGGTACGAGCTTTAGCTGGAGGTGATAATGATCGGTGCCACCGACCGGCTGGACGCGGTGGACCCGGCGCTGCGGCGCGCCGGCCGCTTCGACCGCGAGCTGCACTTCCCGCCGCCGCACGCGGCCGCGCGCCGCGACATCCTCCACATCTACACGCGCCACTGGCAGCCGCGGCTGAGCGACGACACGCTCGATCGTATCGCCGACATCACTAATGGATATGGAGGTACGAGCTTTAGCTGGAGGTGATAGTGATCGGTGCCACCGACCGGCTGGACGCGGTGGACCCGGCGCTGCGGCGCGCCGGCCGCTTCGACCGCGAGCTGCACTTCCCGCCGCCGCACGCGGCCGCGCGCCGCGACATCCTCCACATCTACACGCGCCACTGGCAGCCGCGGCTGAGCGACGACACGCTCGATCGTATCGCCGACATCACTAATGGATATGGAGGTACGAGCTTTAGCTGGAGGTGATAGTGATCGGTGCCACCGACCGGCTGGACGCGGTGGACCCGGCGCTGCGGCGCGCCGGCCGCTTCGACCGCGAGCTGCACTTCCCGCCGCCGCACGCGGCCGCGCGCCGCGACATCCTCCACATCTACACGCGCCACTGGCAGCCGCGGCTGAGCGACGACACGCTCGATCGTATCGCCGACATCACTAATGGATATGGAGGTACGAGCTTTAGCTGGAGGTGATAGTGATCGGTGCCACTAACCGGCTGGACGCGGTGGACTGCAATGGATATGGAGCTTTCATTACTATACTACCCGTTCGCACAAGCTTTGCCGATGTCTTCCCCTCCCACTTCATACTACCGCGACCCGCGCTCAACGCCCATCCGTTATCAGACGAATGCGGGTGACGGTAGTATGAAGTTGGAGGGGAAGTCACCGGCAAAGGTTCTGCCAACGGTTTATACTCTGGATATTAGCTGGCGCGGCAAACGTTGTTTTGCCATTTAGGGATATGAAAAATGGATAACGACCAATTCTCAGACCTACCAAATGTACACAAAGAAAGCATAAAAATTGGTCAAACCGAGAATTTTTATATATATTAGAAGAAGATTAATTTTATATTTAATATAGAAGAACATCTCTTTCTGATGTGGCAAACGTTGTTTTGCCATTTAGGGGTATGATAACGGCCCAAAGTCATATTTTCACTCACAGGAAGTTATTTTAATTAAAGATTTTCTTACAGGGTCCGATTTAAAAGCGTTGTGTTCGGAAGCAGTATTGAAAGCTTTAAGAAGAGTGTACCCACAAGTCTACGAGAGTGAACATGCACTGGTTATTGCTCCTAAAAATGTAAGTACAAAAGCAGTTTAGATTACTAACCTCGAAATATAAATTTATCCTTAAAAAAATTTCAGACCATGTAGCCAAAATCGTTATCAATAATGTGATAGGTCCCAAGAAACGACTCTACCTCTCAAGTCTCATGACCCTACCGCCATTGCGGACTCTACCGCCATCTGTCAGAGCCGAATCGCGGGAAGACGTTTTTTTGATCTCCTTATCTACTTGGCCTTGCTTTCCATTCTTTCTACTCTGAGGCAGACGTTAATAAGGCTGAACCCGGCGCCGATCGCGGCCTTTTCCTTGTCCTTATAGCTGTCTGATTCCGAACCGTGACCAAAACTGGAACTAACGTCATAGCGGATTTTGGCGGTGCTAATAAAACAGAATTCGATGCGATATCTTCACCGGATCAGAGGTGAGGATATCTCTCAATGATCAGAGGTGGATCAAGTTTTCTCATAAACCAAAACCATAATACTCTTGGAAAATAACCAACCAAGAAAACCATAATACTCTTGGTGTTTGGCACTAAGAATTTGTTATTCATATCCGGAATTTAATTTTGACTTTGACTTTCTTTTCAATACACATTTCCTGTCATACAGATTTTATTGAAATGTACTTGTTTATTTGCCTATAACTTTAGAATCTAGATGTTTATTAAAAAAAATGTAATATAGAAGATAATGTGGAGACTAAAAAATAAAGTTTGGATTTGAATCGGCTTGGTACGTACGGGATACCATACATCCCATGATCCATGGTCATTATCCTTTGTGGCACTATAACTCCTCGATGTTCAATATCAAAGGCCGTAAAGGCAATGTCATATTAGTGTTAGGCAATATCAAATAGACGTATATTTTCGTAGGTAGAAGTAACGGAAGGCGACCTCGAAGCCGCCATGCAGGGCCTGGTGGCGGCGGGCGCTCGCAGCAGCCCGGCGGCCGCGCACCGCCTGCCGCAGTACAGCCTGCCGCTGCTGCAGGCACAGCTGCGCTCCATCGCCGCCATGATCAAGGAGCCTACGCCTGCGTCACGCGGCAGGTGAGATACGCTCTGAGGGATCTTTTTTTCCCTGAAACCTCCGTTGCGTCACAGAACACTAAATAGTACTAGTACAGAAGGCTTACTCCGCACGATGATTTAAGAGCGTTTATACGTTTACGCGTGAATCGCGTGTCGCTCCATAGAAAAAAGGAATTCCGTTCCCGCTGACGCAATTTTGCGCGGAAAATGGTATTACAAAAAAAATTATAGTAAAATAAATATACAACTTATTAAAATAATAAATAACCAGTGACATTGAATATGAATTGAGTTAAATTACTATAATTAAAAAATAACAAAATATCTTGGATTTTATCCTAAAATAATACGTTTAATTTATCGAAAAATGCTAAAAAATGGCACTTTTCGGTTTATGGTTTTTGAATGAAAATCTAGGAAAATCGTGTTTTTTTTTGAGACACTTTTTAGTAAATATTATTAATTTTCTATATATGTCATTGTTATAAGTATTTGTTAAGAAACATGGCAAATATCTTGCATCTGCGTAGAGCGTCGACCGCTATTTTAGCAAACAGCCTATACAAAAACTGTTCTACTGAGAAAGTTATACACATATTTTAAAATATTTTTGAGACAAGTTCTAGATTATGAAATGCCAAATAATATGAATTCAATTATCTAATCTATAATTGAACGCATAACTATTTTATGTTCCTTCGGAAATCGTAAATTTTGACTCAAGCATAATACTAACGCATGAAGCGCCTTAAAGACATAGCGACTCTAGCGCTGACACAAAAAGTGCAATTCAGTTCGCAATAGCGCCTGGCCCCGCCCTCAAAATCGACACGCAACAAACGCGATGTTGTGGTTTCTTTCTATCGCTTAACTTTATCTCTTACGACGTACTAGGGCTGCCGTAGTCAGACGGTGCGTAAAATAGACCGTACAGAACTAGCGCGCGCAACTCGGCCCGCGAGCGGCTACCATCTGAAATATTGAGGTCTGGACCCCTACTTGTAGCCGGGACGGTCACGTGATTGTAGTGAGACTGGCCTGGTTGCGTGTGAGTGTGCGTCGCCGATACGGGTTCTCACCGAATTCCGCCAGTCGAGCCCACTCCAGAATTCGAAGAGGTCTCCCAGGTCGCACAGGATGTCCTGGAGTCTTGCCTCAGCAAGACAAAAGTAGGTCTCGCGTTGATCCGACACTCCGGTGCACCTCAGTAGCACGTCTGCCGGTGTTTCGTCCTCCTTCATGCAGGCTCTGCATAGAGGACTGTCTGTGATCCCTACTTTCCTAGAGTGGAAAAGTATTTGTTTAGTGGACAATGCCACAAGGCATGATAGCAGTTGTCATGCCTACGACTATTAGTTTGTCGTTTCTAAGTCATAGAAGTTTTGCTGTTAAGTGTTTTTGCTTGACAACAGACTGTAGTGTATTCCCATTTTGTGCATGTGCTTGGAAGGTGTTTTTATGTAGCTAAAATTTATATTCGCTGAACGGTATTGAGGCGGTCTGTTGGATGCAAGGAACTTTATATTTTTTACGTTGGATCAATGAACTTGGTTTCGGTACTGAAGTACTTTCTTGAAAAACACGTTGCTTTCTTTTGGACAGATACATGGACGCACCGGCGTCATCGAATGTGTTGCTCATCGTGGGAGATTGTGCGGAGACGCACTTGGCGCCCGCGCTCCTGGCGCAAATGGAGCGCTGCACGGTGCGAGAGCTGAGCGTCGCCGCGCTGCACTCCGCGCTCGCGTTCACTCAGGAGCAGGCGCTGATATCGGTGAGAAGTGACTCAATAGATCCAATGTAGGAGCAGCACTATGCATGCGCAAATGGAGCGCTGCACGGTGCGAGAGCTGAGCGTCGCCGCGCTGCACTCCGCGCTCGCGTTCACTCAGGAGCAGGCGCTGATATCGGTGAGAAGTGACGCAATAGATCCAATGTAGGAGCAGCACGATGGCGAGATGATATCGTTAGGGCAACGGGAAGACAGTGGCTACTGCAAGCTAATCGGTGAGTAGTGACGCAATAGATCCAATGTAGGAGCAGCACGATGGCGAGATGATATCGTTAGGGCAACGGGAAGACAGTGGCTACTGCAAGCTAATCGGTGAGTAGTGACGCAATAGATCCAATGTAGGAGCAGCACGATGGCGAGATGATATCGTTAGGGCAACGGGAAGACAGTGGCTACTGCAAGCTAATCGGTGAGTAGTGACGCAATAGATCCAATGTAGGAGCAGCAGGATGGCGAGATGATATCGTTAGGGCAACGGGAAGACAGTGGCTACTGCAAGCTAATCGGTGAGTAGTGACGCAATAGATCCAATGTAGGAGCAGCACGATGGCGAGATGATATCGTTAGGGCAACGGGAAGACAGTGGCTACTGCAAGCTAATCGGTGAGTAGTGACGCAATAGATCCAATGTAGGAGCAGCACGATGGCGAGATGATATCGTTAGGGCAACGGGAAGACAGTGGCTACTGCAAGCTAATTGGTGAGTAGTGACGCAATAGATCCAATATAGGAGCAGCACGATGGCGAGATGATATCGTTAGGGCAACGGGAAGACAGTGGCTACTGCAAACTAATCGGTGAGTAGTGACGCAATAGATCCAATGTAGGAGCAGCACGATGGCGAGATGATATCGTTAGGGCAACGGGAAGACAGTGGCTACTGCAAGCTAATTGGTGAGTAGTGACGCAATAGATCCAATGTAGGAGCAGCACTATGCATGCGCAAATGGAGCGCTGCACGGTGCGAGAGCTGAGCGTCGCCGCGCTGCACTCCGCGCTCGCGTTCACTCAGGAGCAGGCGCTGATATCGGTGAGAAGTGACTCAATAGATCCAATGTAGGAGCAGCACGATGGCGAGATGATATCGTTAGGGCAACGGGAAGACAGTGGCTACTGCAAGCTAATCGGTGAGTAGTGACGCAATAGATCCAATGTAGGAGCAGCACGATGGCGAGATGATATCGTTAGGGCAACGGGAAGACAGTGGCTACTGCAAGCTAATCGGTGAGTAGTGACGCAATAGATCCAATGTAGGAGCAGCAGGATGGCGAGATGATATCGTTAGGGCAACGGGAAGACAGTGGCTACTGCAAGCTAATCGGTGAGTAGTGACGCAATAGATCCAATGTAGGAGCAGCACGATGGCGAGATGATATCGTTAGGGCAACGGGAAGACAGTGGCTACTGCAAGCTAATCGGTGAGTAGTGACGCAATAGATCCAATGTAGGAGCAGCACGATGGCGAGATGATATCGTTAGGGCAACGGGAAGACAGTGGCTACTGCAAGCTAATTGGTGAGTAGTGACGCAATAGATCCAATATAGGAGCAGCACGATGGCGAGATGATATCGTTAGGGCAACGGGAAGACAGTGGCTACTGCAAACTAATCGGTGAGTAGTGACGCAATAGATCCAATGTAGGAGCAGCACGATGGCGAGATGATATCGTTAGGGCAACGGGAAGACAGTGGCTACTGCAAGCTAATCGGTGAGTAGTGACGCAATAGATCCAATGTAGGAGCAGCACGATGGCGAGATGATATCGTTAGGGCAACGGGAAGACAGTGGCTACTGCAAGCTAATCGGTGAGTAGTGACGCAATAGATCCAATGTAGGAGCAGCACGATGGCGAGATGATATCGTTAGGGCAACGGGAAGACAGTGGCTACTGCAAGCTAATCGGTGAGTAGTGACGCAATAGATCCAATGTAGGAGCAGCACGATGGCGAGATGATATCGTTAGGGCAACGGGAAGACAGTGGCTACTGCAAGCTAATCGGTGAGTAGTGACGCAATAGATCCAATGTAGGAGCAGCACGATGGCGAGATGATATCGTTAGGGCAACGGGAACACAGTGGCTACTGCAAGCTAATCGGTGAGTAGTGACGCAATAGATCCAATGTAGGAGCAGCACGATGGCGAGATGATATCGTTAGGGCAACGGGAAGACAGTGGCTACTGCAAGCTAATCCGTGAGTAGTGACGCAATAGATCCAATGTAGGAGCAGCACGATGGCGAGATGATATCGTTAGGGCAACGGGAAGACAGTGGCTACTGCAAGCTAATCGGTGAGTAGTGACGCAATAGATCCAATGTAGGAGCAGCACGATGGCGAGATGATATCGTTAGGGCAACGGAAGACAGTGGCTACAGCAAACTAACAGCAGAAGCAGATGGCGCGCAAATGGAGGCCTTAGTGCAGCAGTGGACTGAAATAAGCTGCTGATGATGAGGAGCAGCACGATGCATGTTCATATCGGTTCTGTTTAGGGGGACACTAAACTATCCTCTAAGTCGACGACTAACGATGTCTGAGCAAACATTTGCGTTCATCCGTTGCTTGAGCTTCGCTGCGGTATCATTGAAGGAAAAACAAAACAACATCCACTTTCACAATTATTAACATCGTATTTTAAGACATATCCAAAGATCAACTTTAACACTTTTTATGGGCAGGATATAGAGAATTGGGAAAGCAACATTTTTTTACAATCAACGTATTGTCTGAATAAATGGTAGAAAAAAGGAACTTGTAGGATGTTACTTTGTATGCCGAAATGGTAGAAAAAGTATACTGTAGCTGGTGCAATTTTGTATGTATGCCAAAGTGGTAGAAAAAGTATCCTTTGTATGCCTGTCACAGCAGATTATTTTTACAGTTGTTCTCGGAATGCCGTCGGGCCGACCGCGGCTGCATCCTCTTCATCCGCGACATAATGGACGTGTGGCGCAGTCTGAGCGGCGGGGCGGGCGCGGCGCTACTGCTGCAGCTGTGGCGGACGCGCGCGGCGGGCGACAACACTATACTTGTAGCCACTGCACCCGCGCACGCTGACTTACCACCACAGGTAAATAAATAAAAAAAGGAAAATCTACGCAGACAAAATCTAGTAACTATTATTTATTATTATAACTAGCTGTCCCGGCAAACGTTGTTTTTCCATTAGGGACATAAAAAATAATAGCTTACGTTACGACCTACTCTTAGACCTACCGAACATACACAGAAAATTTTATATCAATCGATGGAGCCGTTTCCGAGAAATTTGGTAAGAAACACGAGACACGAGAATTTTATACATTAAAAAAGATGAAGAATGACGAGACGAGAGTGTTAACCTGATGTTAAGTGATACGCATGCCCATGTCACATGCAGTGCGTCCTATAATTTTGCATTGCAATATCATACGACACACTGCACTGCGCTCACCATCCTGAGACTTCAGTTGTAAGGACTCATTTTGCCCAGTTACCTAATCACGTCGGCGTACAGTGCTCTCCAAACCGAAACAGTAATACATTACTCCTTCACGGTAGAATTAACAGACAATGCGGTGGTACCTACCCCGATGAACTCCGCAAGTAAAGTCCTACCACCAGTAAATAATAATGTAGTAAATCTAATTAAGCAAAGGGGTAAGTAGACTTTTCCAAATGTGGGGTGCATGAAATCAAATCTATGGCAGCTGCAGGTGGCACTTGGACAAGAAAAGTTTGTGACAAAAAGATGTGGAGGAAATTAGAGGAGGCCTTTGCCTTAAATTAGCGAACACTGTTTTAAATTATTCTTTGTTACTTTATTAAATTGTTATTTGAGTGTTAATGTGTATACCAAGTCTGAATAAATGCTCTTTTTATTTTTATTTATTTAGTTTTAAATCTAATTAACATTATTTCTAGCTTCAAGAATTGTTCCCGGCGTACAAAGACTGCATATACAGGGTGCGGGAGCCGACCTTGGCCGAAGTGACGAACTTCCTCAAGCCGATCATCACTGAGGCTCCTTTCCAACCGCCCATAATCGAAAATAATGAACCACCCCCTCCATTACCTAGAGGTGAGTAAAATATAACACCTGTAGAGATACAATCTTCATATCCTCTAGAGATACGTACCACGCTAAATTGGGTAAAAAAAATTGGTTGTTTGTAAAGTCGGTTTACGGACGATAGATTTACGTGATAACGTCATAATCATGATCATAATCATAATCATAATGATAATCGTAATCATAATCGTAATAATAATCATAATTCATAATCATTATCGTAATAATAACATAATCATAGTCATAATCATGATCATTATTTTATGTAATTTTTATCATGCCTCTATCGCTTGGTGGAACGTTACGCGTAACGATACGCGGAAAGGGACACGGAACGGTACCTACACTTTTTCATGAGTGCTGCTGGTGTTCATCAATTTATTAAACGTTATCACGTCAAAAATATTACTTTATTATAAACTAGGATAATAAAATATTGTAGGATAATAGGATAATCCAATGAAGATTTACACGAAATATGTCTAAGAAGGGACAGAAGTATCACTTTGAACGCAAAACATCTGTTTCTCACATCAGCGCCGCCGCCTCCCCCGCCGCGCGAGAGCGAGGCAGAGATAGCGCGCAGGAAGAGGAAGGAAGACTACAAACTGCGCGAGCTGCGGATATTCCTGCGCGACATCTGCAGGAAGCTGGCGTCCAATCGACGCTTTTACAAGTTCACCAAGCCCGTAGACTTGGAGGAGGTAAGCATAATATATTGGAAAATTGTAATCGTGAATAACTATTAACGATTCCGATTGCTATTGCAATTCCTTTCTATAAAAGTAGTTTAAAAATTCATCAACGGACACGATTACTATTTATTTAATTTTATTTTCTTATTGATTAATTTACGACGATGGATCGCGATGGATGAATAAATGGACGTCGGATAAACATTTGCAATCATTGTTTCTATTCATGGAGATACATGGATATTTTTTTACATGAGATTGTATTTTTGTTTATCATAAGCAATAAAGTATAGATTCCAGAATTATTATTTATCAGGTCCACAGTCCACACTATTAAAATGCTTATTATTCTTTTTTATAAGTATGTACCAATTACTCTCTACGAACAAACATACAAATTCATCATCAGCAGTAAGAACTACTGCCCTAGCTGGGCCTTGACAGTTAACGTGATCAAGCAAACTCCATCGGTGGCGGTCAGGAGCCCACTTCCAACTCCACAATTTCAAAACCCTCAATTGAATTATTCTCCAAAAAATCTCAGCCGTACCACAGAACACTAAATAGTACCAGAAGGTTCACTCCGCACGATAATTTAAAGAAATAGCGGCTCTAGCGCTGACATAAAAAGTGCAATTCAGTTCGCAATAGCGCCTGGCCCCGCCCTCAAAATCGACACGCAACAAACGCAATGTTGTGGTATCTTTCTATCGCCTAACTTTATCTCTTACGACGTACTAGGGCTGCCGTAGTCAGACGGCGCGTAAAATAGACCGTACAGAACTAGCGCGTGTAACTCGGCCCGCGAGCGGCAACCATCTGAAATATCATGGTCCGGACCCGTACTTGTAGCCGGGACGGTCACGTGATAAGTGAGACTGGCCTGGCCGTACGAAAGTTAGCACACAGCAATGTTTCAGGTGACGGACTATCTGGACATAGTGAAGCAGCCGATGGACCTGGAGACGATGATGACCAAAGTGGACCTGCACAAGTACAACTGCGCGAAGGAATTCCTCGATGACGTCGACCTCATCTGCGCGAACGCTCTCGAGTACAACCCCGACAGGTATTTATCTTTGGCTAGACTCTGCGTTGCTCGGGAATTCCGAGAAATCTTATCTTATTCCTACTCTACATTATGAATACTGCAAGATAGGATCGTTCGAAGTTTCTGGCCCAGTTAATTATCAGGATCTCGTGGGCTCGGCGGTCAAGTTTGGAAAGCTACGGGCTTTGAGGACGCGTGGCATAAGAGGCGGAGCTGCTTAGAGTGACAGGACACAGAACTGACAGAACCTTAGCTCTGTGGACAGCTATGGCGCGAGGCGAGTCAGTTTTTTAATCGTACTGCCCCATAATGGGGAGAATGAGCACATAGGGACAAGGAGCGAGAGGAAACAATTTTTAGGGGGTCAAGAAGGCGACCCGCGAACACACTAAGAGCTAATATCGATTCCGCAATTTGGCCCCCATAACCGCGAGGTTGATTGGGCTATGGGTGGTGGAGGGTTGTCTAAATTATGAAGGAAACCTGCTTACAAAATTTCAGTTTCTGGGTTCTGGGATTAGTCCATAATCGATGAGTGAATGAATGAAGTATACTTTGGTGAGGGTTCACAAGTGCGCCTTAACTTAACGGCCGGTACTACCTCAGTTTGCTTAGCAAGATCCTGGGTCATTTAAGAAATACTGGACGATTAAATCTTTAACTGTGTTTTGTTTCATATTTTCCGGTGCTTAACAAAGGGCTAGAGGGATGTCTAGGTATGAGCTAACAACAGTAACTTTTAATAGTATTATATTTTATTTATTAAATATTGTTATAATTTAAACAGTAATTTACTAACAGGAAGTTAATTAACATCCTCTAACCTTTTGTGAATTTCATATCACTTTTATTAATATCATTGTAGATTAAAAAATTAGAGTTTAGATCTTTTGTGTAGTTTATAAAATAATAGGTACATACTTATAATATACTTTTTGATGTAAATATACATCATACATGTAGATGATTACAAAGATCTGAAAAACTTTCGGGTTTCAATTAAATTTATAAACCATTAACTAATACACCGCCCGCCTTTAACTACGCGCGCACTCACGCACGCACGCACGCAGTCACACACGCGCACGTTCACACATTTCACAACCACTACAATGCTGCAGATCCAAATTTCTGTTCGATACATATTTGTCGTCTTAATCCTGTTTAACGTCACACTTCTGGCACGGGAGGAGCCCCGTGCCAGAAGTGTGACCTGTCTTTCAGAGAAGTCTGAAAGACGGGTTAGTCCATAGCTCACCACACTGTTGAAGCGCGGGTTGGAGGGCTTCGCACACCTTTTTAACAATAGCATATTACTGGGCAAATAAAACTCTAACTTTAGCCGTTAGTTATGGTATAATGTGAACTCGTATGTGGTTGACAATTGACTGTTACAAAAATCAAACGTCATCCATATGGTACAAATGCGCCTACAACAATTTAAGGGCAATTAGTAGGCCCGACAATATCGGTATAAACAATTTGGAGGCGTAAGCTGCAACAGTGGTGAACTCTACGGACACAGTTCCTCACCATATTTGATGTCCACGTTTCTACCACGATGTTTTTCTGAACTGAATAAATCAATATATATTTTGTTGCAATAGAACGTCGTCGGACAAGCAGATACGTCACGAGGCGTGCGCGCTGCGGGACCACGCGCACGCGCTCATCGACGTGGAGATGGACAGCGACTTCGAGCTGGACTGCCAGGAGATAGCGCGCCGCCGCGCCGAGGAGGGCGCCGCCGACAACGACCTGCCGGACTTCATCTACACCGCTTCCAACTTGCGTGAGTTTTGTGTTGTATGTTGCGGTGGACTGTGGAACGTCGTGGAACAAGCAGATACGTCACGAGGCGTGCGCGCTGCGGGACCACGCGCACGCGCTCATCGACGTGGAGATGGACAGCGACTTCGAGCTGGACTGCCAGGAGATAGCGCGCCGCCGCGCCGAGGAGGGCGCCGCCGACAACGACCTGCCGGACTTCATCTACACCGCTTCCAACTTGCGTGAGTTTTGTGTTGTATGTTGCGGTGGACTGTGGAACGTCGTGGAACAAGCAGATACGTCACGAGGCGTGCGCGCTGCGGGACCACGCGCACGCGCTCATCGACGTGGAGATGGACAGCGACTTCGAGCTGGACTGCCAGGAGATAGCGCGCCGCCGCGCCGAGGAGGGCGCCGCCGACAACGACCTGCCGGACTTCATCTACACCGCTTCCAACTTGCGTGAGTTTTGTGTTGTATGTTGCGGTGGACTGTGGAACGTCGTGGAACAAGCAGATACGTCACGAGGCGTGCGCGCTGCGGGACCACGCGCACGCGCTCATCGACGTGGAGATGGACAGCGACTTCGAGCTGGACTGCCAGGAGATAGCGCGCCGCCGCGCCGAGGAGGGCGCCGCCGACAACGACCTGCCGGACTTCATCTACACCGCTTCCAACTTGCGTGAGTTTTGTGTTGTATGTTGCGGTGGACTGTGGAACGTCGTGGAACAAGCAGATACGTCACGAGGCGTGCGCGCTGCGGGACCACGCGCACGCGCTCATCGACGTGGAGATGGACAGCGACTTCGAGCTGGACTGCCAGGAGATAGCGCGCCGCCGCGCCGAGGAGGGCGCCGCCGACAACGACCTGCCGGACTTCATCTACACCGCTTCCAACTTGCGTGAGTTTTGTGTTGTATGTTGCGGTGGACTGTGGAACGTCGTGGAACAAGCAGATACGTCACGAGGCGTGCGCGCTGCGGGACCACGCGCACGCGCTCATCGACGTGGAGATGGACAGCGACTTCGAGCTGGACTGCCAGGAGATAGCGCGCCGCCGCGCCGAGGAGGGCGCCGCCGACAACGACCTGCCGGACTTCATCTACACCGCTTCCAACTTGCGTGAGTTTTGTGTTGTATGTTGCGGTGGACTGTGGAACGTCGTGGAACAAGCAGATACGTCACGAGGCGTGCGCGCTGCGGGACCACGCGCACGCGCTCATCGACGTGGAGATGGACAGCGACTTCGAGCTGGACTGCCAGGAGATAGCGCGCCGCCGCGCCGAGGAGGGCGCCGCCGACAACGACCTGCCGGACTTCATCTACACCGCTTCCAACTTGCGTGAGTTTTGTGTTGTATGTTGCGGTGGACTGTGGAACGTCGTGGAACAAGCAGATACGTCACGAGGCGTGCGCGCTGCGGGACCACGCGCACGCGCTCATCGACGTGGAGATGGACAGCGACTTCGAGCTGGACTGCCAGGAGATAGCGCGCCGCCGCGCCGAGGAGGGCGCCGCCGACAACGACCTGCCGGACTTCATCTACACCGCTTCCAACTTGCGTGAGTTTTGTGTTGTATTGTTTGGGCTTTGGATGACGATGCACGGTTAATTTTGTGACGTCATTCTTAATCCAACATGGCGGAACACCCAAAATGGCAGATTTGTTAATGAAATCCTACTATAAGGTATAAAAAGGATTTGCTGAAAAAAATATGTATGAATTGACATATATGAGCTTGCTCACATATTATGCGCATTTCAAAAAGAAAACTAATAATAGCTAGCTAGATACCAGGGTTGATTTATTATTCGGTTAGCTCAGGATTAAGTGTTATTTCCATGTATGTAACAACAATGTGTTTAACGACAAGAAATGTTAACTAACAAAACTTTTACAGCGCAAAGTTTCAACTCGACGACAGTAGAGCAGAACGAAACCAAGCCTGTGCGAACACCGCAGAACGGCGAGAAGAGTGAGACACATTCAGCGAAGCGCAAGCGGAGAAGAATCAACGCCTGGTCCAAAGGACTCGTGATCAAACGACAGAAGACTGTGCAGAAGGTTGTGGTAATGAAGAAAGTTGATCATAATAATTTATAGGGTTCTAAAACAACATTTGGACACCTGGCTTATAATAAAAAATTGGTTGTCTGTAAAGTCGGTTTACTGACGATAGTTGAACGTGACAACTCTCGCTTGCACTTCAAGCCTTACATGGAACGCCTCAGAGCGAGGTAACGCGAGCGAGGTAACGCCGGTAACGCCGGATGAGTCATGTTTTTTTGTGCGTGCAACCGGCTCTATCGATTTATAAGACGTTGTCACGTCAATACATTATATACAAAACACATTATAAACTCTAAACGATAAATTGAACAACCCCCGAAGTAATATGTGCAGTAAAATATAGGTTTAACGCGTAGTGCTTGCGTCAATCCAAAGTACAAATGCCGGCATGTGACTTGGCAAGGTTTTGGCGTGGTGGGACAAAGTTTGCACATCGTACACTGCGTGCAACGAAGTGCATAAGGGAGTGCAGTCAACTGACCATCCAATAGCGCGCTCGGATCCCGTTACCTCATCCCGCACCCCATTTGGTAACCAAAGATACCCAAAAGCATCCTCTGCGTCTAACCAATCTATGTTCCGGCAATTTTACATTTGTCTCGCTCGCGGTTGTATAACTGGTTGTATAACTCTTAGTATTTTACGTGACTGGTTCAGTGGAAGTTAGCTTAATATATTCCGTTCTTCCAGAATTTCAAAGACTCGAGTATGCCGATAACAGACGAGGAGTCAAAGGAAAATAAACCAATCACCTCGACGCCGCTCCACAATGGCTCGTGCAGTTCATCGGGCTCCGACGACGACGCGCCTCTGCGCCGGCCGGCCAACGACGACTCACTGTTGAACCTGACCGGCCATTCGCACATCAACCACGTTCTCGAGAGGTAAACAACCAACTGAACTCACAAGCCAATCACCGCGACGCTCCTTCACAACTAGGCAGTGTAAATGTCGTGAGATTGGGGCTCAAGAAGCGAGATCCCGCAAGTTTAGGAATAACAATACTGCGAGAGTTCGCCAATTTCGACATACAAACACAATTGACAGTTTGGTTAGTTTTAATTGCAAATAATCACAATAAAAATAATAAATATTATAAGTACTCTACCAACCAACCAACATACTTGGTTGAAAATATCTGCACTGGTAGATAAAACCAATTAAGAAATTAGACTTTGCTGCATTCAAAATATTTACGAAATCACGCATTTCTCAGCTGCAATTAAAGAAAAATTAACTGTTTGTTGTTTATTTTCAGTCCTGCCAAGTCGACGGAGAGGACGCCTACAAAGCAATCACCAAAGAAAAGGAATTCAGGCCACGAGGCTTCGAGTGGAGGTTCGTATTTTCATGTTACAAACTCAATGATTTATATGTGCCGTTTATCTAATATTGCGGATTTAAAGAAACAATAAAACTCTTCTTTCTCTGAGTTTTTAAGCCCCATGGGAACCGTTCTACTTTTCTCTTACTCAATTTCAAATTTCAGCTAAATCGGTACCTTAGTTTAGGCGTGATAGACATAAAACCATACAACCATCAAACATTTAAAAATACATTCATAGTAAGCGGCGTAAGAACCCGCATTAGGCCAAACAGGCGCGTTATTATCGCGCGATAATATCGCAAGCGTTATTGCGATATCTGTTTTCAGTACATTTTGTATTAGGATGGTCATGTAGTTACACACTGCTGCGATAATAACGCCGCAATGGAAGTATATCGGTCGATATTATCGCAAGCGTTATTGCGATATCTGATTTCAGTAATTTTTGTATTAGGATGATCAAGTAGTTACACACTGCTGCGATAATAACGACCGATAATAACGCGGGACGCTGCGTCCGTCTGCGCTTTATTATCGCGCGATAAAAACGCAGCTGTGTGCAAGGAATCGGGACGCATTATCGCAATAACGCTTGCGATATTATCGCGCGATAATAACGCGCCTGTGTGGGGGAGGCTTTATGGTGTCAACCGAGGTGCTGTATGGGCGCCTCGAAGAAAAGCGCGTAAGGCGAGACGCGAGGAGTGGTACATGCGCAGACGGCTGCCATTTCGAGTCAATTTAATTTGCTGTGGACTGTGCTATACAAATATACAACGTGCAAGTTACTTGCCATAATTAGCCGAAAGCCTAAAGAGTAGGGGACGATGTATAGATGAATGAAAAAATATCACAAAAAGTCTAGCTTATATCGTTCAAAAATGTACCACAAATTTTAAATGACATCCCTAAACACAGCTCATTCAATGTGAATTAACTGGGAATAATAAAAAGTGTATTACGCTTTGTTGACATCACAGTTAGGGTTGCTAAAATTTTTTTTTCTTAATTAAATAACAAGTTTATGATGTTTATTATGTATTGAAAATAAAACAAAATAGTTGGGTCTTCTAATCTCCATTAACGTGTTTCTAGGATCAAGTAAAAAGGTTAGCTGCCGGCACACTACGAATGTTCCCACACCTTGTATATTAAAACGTTCCCGTTTTTCAAATTATGCGCTAAATTGTTTAATACTTGACTTTTGGATATTTCATTTGTTCCAGACACAGAGAAAGTACTGATAAACAAGACTGAGTTAGATAACGTACTATATAAGAACGCGAAAGCGCTGCGCGGCATCGGCCTCGAGGCGCTGTTGGACCTGTACGCGCAGCTCGCGTCGTGCGTGCGCGCGTACGAGCGCACGCGCGACCGCACCAAGCTCCCGCACGAACTTCACGCCGCCGTCGCGAGGTACTTGCACGCCAAGAAGTGAACCACGCGCGAGACCTTCCGTCGACGTTGAAAACCAATAAATTACAACTTGTAAATACTATTCGTGACCTTTATTTCCGAATTTTTTTATTTATATAATTTACCTCTAAGGATTTTCTGATGGAAAAAGCATGTAACTTGGTGTGAAGCGGAAACTTTTTTTTTTTGTTAAAAATCTTCTAATCGAATTTAGACAGCGGTTGGTGCACTGCTCCTCTTATTCAAGGCATTCTGCACGATTGGTTCCAACCAACAGTCAGAGGTCACCTTGGTTTGGTCAACCAAACTGTTTTCGTTACTACACGATCGTACAGTTGTCTCAACTTGGCTGTACGTCCAAGAATAAAAGCTAGTCAATACGTCTCGAAATATAGGTATATAGAATAGAAATCAACATCTGATTCAATTTTCCCGCAAGAAATTCCCATTCCCATTTTTTTTTCTACGAGCCAATGTCCCACAGGCCTTGTGTACAGTTCCAAGAATCCACTTAGTTCTCTTTCTCGGCGAACCGCCGGCATCTTTATTGTCACAACTGAGCAAAAACAACATACAAGCTTGACAATCAAGGCTCAACCACGCTCAAAGCAGGTCAACAACCGTATAGACGGTTGTACTTCAACTCAATGCTCTCTATTTCACCTTGGTAGTGAGGGGGGATGGGGGGGGGGGGGGAATTCTCTTTCTCGGCGCACCGCCGGAATCTTTATTGCCACAACAGCAAAACCAACATACAAGCTTGACAATCAAGGCTCGACCATGCTCAAAGCAGGTCAACAACAACAACCGTCTATACGGTTGTACTTCAACTCCTCTATTTCACCTTCGTAGTGAGGGGGGGATGCGCTCACGATCAAGGTGGTTCGAAGGTCATTTGGTTTGTCAACTATTGACGTCAAACATCTTCATCTAAAAGATTTTGACTCAAACTCAAAACCAATAAATGAGCCCCGTGTCGGTGGTTGGATACTGTAGAGTACTTGTTAGTTTACCAATTGCGAAAAAAATTGTTTCCGCCTCCATTTTTTTCTTTTTTTTTAATATAAGGACTTACTTTTTTTTATTTCTGTCCCGTATAAATGTAGGTACGAACTGAATGAACTTTCCAAAGCCGTCCAAAACTATAAAACAGAGTAATTAAGTTATTGGTCTTTCCCACATACTCATATAAATACTGCTATAATAATTTTGACGGAAGTCGGAAGGGTCAAACTATCGTAATATTTGCGTGATCTACGAATTATTGTATGGAAAAAAACATTCCGCGTACGCGTTGTACGGGAGATAGAGCTGGGATTGTGACTTGAATTTAATTAGAGTTAGCTAATTATGTTACAGGGGAGATTATTGTTGAAATTAAAAACAGCAGGACAGATTAATTTGTTTTGCTATAATTCGCTACTTGAAAAGATTCTGCATGGTACAATATGCAGGAACACTGCCCACATGAAACACCACACACAATTTTTCAACACTTGGTGTCGGGACGAAACGTGCGTCGAAAAATTGTGTGTGGTGTTTCATGTGGGCAGTGTTCCTGCATATTGTACCATGCAGAATCTTTTCAAGTAGCGGATTATAGCAAAACAAATTAATCTGTCCTGCTAATTATGGATTTCCGCAAAATAACGCCGGATCCATTCAAGAAATTAAAAATACTCAAACGTTTTTCTTCCAACCGCATAAGATCTGCGTGGTGGAGTAATGTGGCCTGATTATGTTCGTTCAGTCTATATTGGTTAGCAACCCTCACTTGGTTCTGTTGTGGGCATGTGGGCTGTTTTCCTGCGTATGACCATACAGATTCTTTACAAATAGCGGATTATAGCAAAACAAATTAATCTACCTTGCTAACTTAATAACATAACTTTTTATTTTAAGCTATTGCATAGCTTCTATCGCGGGCCTTGAGTGTGGAGACCGAATCCAGAAATTCCGTAACGGAAATAATCTAACACTTTTTAGTTTTGCCATCTATCGATGAATAGCAGAACTTTTAGTACAGCAACTCGTCTCTAGGTGGCATTAGTTGTATAATTATAATTGCTTAAGTTGCTATGCAATAGCTTTACCGCGGCAGTCTCCGAGTGCTACACGTCTTTTTTCTGCATTCTATAATCCGCTCAAATGAGAATACTACTGGCATTCTTATCGCTTCTCACTCGCATACCACTAACATAATCGGTGTGTAAAAGAGATGCAAATAAATTCACTGTATAAAGGGTAGGCCATTATCCCGAATTATTACTAGTAAGTGTTATGTTACCAATTACCATAATCTTCCCTGTAATTATTATTTTGTGTGTACCATGTTTAGTGATATTTATCTCGACATAATTAGGAGAAGTATTATAATATTTCATAACTGCCTGAACAGCCAAATTGTGAATGAAAACAATGTGTTTCGCCCATTACATAGAAACTAGATTATGTACTAATCCTGGGTCTGATTGCGCAAGAAAAACGTATTCATCGTTATCGTAATCGTTAGCAAATTCAACTCCCCCATTGGCTGACGTAAATCAGCGGGCAAAATTTGTTTTCCATTACGATGAATACGTTTTTCTTACACAATCTAGGGGCAGGTTGAAATATTTTGCTGAACGCGCAGAAAAATTAAACGGAGAAATAATTATTATTTTTACTAGACATTACATTTCACATTGTAATGGGCGATGCAACTAAGTGGATTGCCCTCTGGACTGTGATAAACTGATAAGTATGTAATTTTAGGGTATTGCAAGATGCTTCGTTTTCAATGTTGCTAATTCTGTTGTACATAAAAAATTCTTTCGCAAATTCGTGAAAGCGTAACTTACGTATAAAGATATTCTTGTGAAAGATTTGTGTGGTATCCGATATTGCCGAGTGTCGCAAAATAATGTTGTGGTTTATTTATATGTTCAATAAAAATTTAAAAAATATATATGCTTGCATATATTATGTATTCAATTTAATTACTATACAAATTAATTTAAAATAAATATAAAATGAATTTCAAATCAATAAGACATTTCTTACAAAATTACGCTCCTAATTTATCAGAATTATGTCAGATATATTTAGGTTATTTTGGACTCTGTTTTATGTTTGTACAATAGAATTAACACCGATATCATATCAAGCTGGTCGCTTATTTATTATCATTGTATATTATATAATGTATCGAGAACTGGTGGCAAATTTTAAGAAGTTACTTAAAAACGAGTATTGAAACATTAATATGTATGCAAGTCCTTGCTGAAGGATGTAACAAACATAATTGTATAAACCGTTCGCATAAGCTTTGCCGATAAGTTCCCCATCCCACTTCAGACTACCGTGCCCCGCGCTCGTCTGGTCAGTACCTACGGTGAGCCAAAGGAGCGCGGGACGCGGTCGTCTGAAGTGGGAGGGGTATTCATCGGAAAAGTTTCTGCGAACGGGTAGTAATATTAATATGAGCGTTTTCAAATTTTCTGTCGGTTCTTTTACTTATTAGGGGATGAAGTTTTACGGAATTTGAGGGTATATTTAATGGAAAGTGTTGCTAACTTATAATAAATCCTATTTAGCTTGTTAAAATTTAAGCGATTACCTCGTAACCTATAATAATATTATGTATAAATATAAAATGTTAAATATGATGAAGGATATGGTTCAAATGTGTGTGTACAATATTAAAGATAAAATTTAATTAGTTGAAATTCAACATAATCTTGTATTTATTGGATCACATCCCAAAAAAAAAACTAGCTATTAGTGATTGTTATTCACTTAAGGGTATGTATTTCACCGAGCAGTTAAGGGGGTGCGACGGGGACGCATTGCGCGCGACTATCAATTCAACGGCGAATCGCAAAATTAAAAGATGGTCACATCTTTTGAAGAAATACTTCTTGGTTACTTGACAAAACAAGAGCTCTACAAAAAAGTGTGCACTTCCTGAAATAAATAGCGAAATGTGGGCAGTAAATTTATGAAAATTGTCACGTATCGTGTTCTTGAAACACGTTATTAAAAATAAAGGGTTAAAGTATAATTTCCCCAATAAACTCTAAGTTAAATAATATTGAAAACTACAAAGCTTATGGCACGGCCTTACGCGTGGGCGCAGCAATGTGTGCACGCAAAAAAAATCGAGAGAAGAAGCAGAATGGAATAGTTTTCCTTGCAGGGGACAAAGAAATCTGTAATCGACTATTCTAAACACAAGAATCATTGATAAAGTGTGTAAAGTATAGTGAGATAGTTGAACAAGATTGCAATAGGGTATTTTACTCAAATCAAAATATTGATTTATTTAACAAATTTTTGAAACAATATTCAATAATAAATAAAATGAAAAAAAAAACAAATGAAATCGAGCAAATAACGAAAATTTTATAAGCAATTTGTTAGACAGAGATAGCTATATCGGATAGTGACGACACTTTCACTCATGCCATTGTAACCAGGAACCACGACGTAACTCCATACAAATCTTCGTTTTGCAAGAAAAGGACAGAAGAAAAATTCCAATTCTTGTAACCTTTGATTTCCTTGTCGGATAAGAATTTTATTTTAACGGATGTCATTATTTCTAACCTAGTTTAAAATAAAACAATAAAAATGGAGTAAAATACCGCATTGCAGTCGGAATCGGTATTGCATTATTGATTATTACATTTTGCCTATTTCTATCCTTGGAGTGCACACAAAATAATATTAAAAATTTATGATTGTTTAATTAATAGTGAATTTTGCTTCTTAGGTCGAATGGGTCGAAAGTTAAAATAAACTCTACGAGTATTTCTAGGAATATTCCTCAGTTTAATTAGACCAAAATGCTAGATTTAATTTATTTACGAGTATATCATCATAAAAAATGTCCCTTTACCGTTTATCTCTGGCAAAACTGTTATATCAATTGTTTTAAAAATTACAATGAATATTAAATTATTTTAAACACTGCCACTAACATAAGTAATCGTTTATAAATAATATTATAAGTTGGTACTTAGCAGAATGAACGATAATATGTAATAATTAATTAAAAATCTTTGTTAGATGCTAAAAAGAAATGAGGTATTTGAATTTATTAACACGAGGAAACAATATTGTGTTTAAAGCTACTTTAAAAGCAAAACCTGAAAGTAGAATGTTTGGATTGTACAACTGAATCGATTTAAAAACTTGATGTTAGTATTTAACAAAAAAATTATGATAATTCGTAAAGGGCTCGTAAGGGCATGAGCCAAGGCTTAGTTGGCTTAGTTTTGCTTAAATTAATTATTGAAAAAGTAAGTAATTATTGTAATGTATTTTCGGTAAAATGTAATCTGGAATAATTCTGGCCTAAGTTAGAAGGGTTTGAAAATACGGCGAAATACTTCGAGAAAAGATAGGTAGTGCCCTCGCGCTTCGCTTGACTCGTCTGGCGGGGACACTGTCGTGTCCCCAGATAGAAATATACTCGTAAAATCGATAATTATAATTCAAAATATCCTTTCTTAATATTAAATTATTTACTTAAATTATTTAGTTAATTATCGTATTTTAAGTGTCTTTTGGTTTTATTAAATTCCAAAACCTTAGTTAAATGACATTTTAGGAAAAATGATTAATATTTGACATTAAGTAGTTAAATAATGGGTCAATTGCGAGTCGGACTCGCGCACTATCAAGACCAATAGGTATCAATCAAAACACCTCTGTCTACCAAATTCAATTCAAGTTGTATGGGATGGGATCCCCTTTAAATGTTTATTTATTCAATTTTTTATTTGGAATAAAAACATTTCCGTAAACGCAGCGTCCCACTTGGTATGGTTAAAACATAGCGATAGTTTCGTGTTAGTTTTGTTCATTTCTAGAGGTTAGTTTTTTCTCGGGCCTCGTTTTGGATGATGTTTGCACAGCTTTCGCCGCGATTCTATTAGTGCGCACGACGAATCGAGACCGCGGTCTATTTGCTCGTGGTCGTGTCAAAACGAAACATACTTAGCTTTTTGTGATCTCTTGCGAATAAGATACCTATAGACTTGCCAACTTGTTGGATGCCTACACGTCTTCTGCATATTGGAGAAACTTCAACCATATGGCGTTTAATCTTCCAGCTATTACTCACAGTTTTGCTTTTTTTTGATAGCGTAATAGCGTTTACCTATTTGAAAAACTCGATTTACAATCTTCTTTGGACTCCTGACCCCTGAACTAGGAAAGCCCCTATCTTAGAGGCCAGTGCCATTCCCATACGTTGAAAACATTTCAAAATTGTTAATAGAAATAGATAGATAGATAGAAAATTCTTTATTGTACACCAATAAAACATGAGAAAACATTGATAAATACACAAAAGTTATACTAATGTACATATGGCGGCCTTATCGCTACACAGCGATCTCTTCCAGGCAACCATCGGGGTATGAAGCGGTGATTGGAATATAATGAGGTAGGTGGTACAATAGAAACAATTAAAACTGAAGAAAATATCACATAACACTATATAAATAAATACGTACTTAGCTAACAACTGAAATTTTACAATTTTAATATTATTTTGGTTAGATTTAACGGTTGTTTCAATTAACTGATAAGAAATCCAGAAAATAACGTTAATTTTCGAGGGAAGGGTTGCCTTTCTCTTCTTTCTTTTCTTTTTCTTTCGTGCATTTTTGCCTTTATTACACCTGTTGTATTAATTTCAGTTGGAATCATGGATACAAAGTAAATTGAGTGCATCATATTTAAATTACTAAATCTGATTCATATGAATTTTTGGATTTATGAGTTATAAGTTGCAGTTGGCAGTATCTTGAGTAGGTATAAAAGGTTTAAATTGTAACTTGTTGTTGGCACGTCTGTAGTTGTTAAATAATGCAATGAATACGGATCACGTTCCTAGGCTTTTATAAAGACACGATCGGTTTTTTTATTATTATTTTGAACTCGAGCAGACTAGAACGTAACATGTAATTATTGTACTACTGCGCAGGTCAAAAATTGTGAACTTTGATTTATTTAATAAGTACAGATGTTTTTTGTTAACAAATTATTGACTCAGTAAATGGATCGATTTTCTTAAAGTAGTAGGTACTTAATTTTAAAGACGTAAATCTGTTTAGTGGTTAGTTAAGTTTAAACTCAATAATAATTCTCCATATTCATTCATGATGACGGATTTGTAACACTACGGCTATTATAAGCGATTAGTTTTTAGAGTCCCTAAATTTAGCGCGTCTAAAACTAGTACTGTCCCTTTCACAACGCTTAGATACTATTTCTATGGAGTAGTGACATCCCGCTAAATTTAGAGTTTCTAAAACAGATTCGCTACTGTTAAGGTTGTACCTATATCTACTACCGTGTCGTGAACGATTTTTGATGACGAATGTACATGATACATTTTTAAACATTTCACTATAGTTGGACATTGGTGTACATAGTCTCTAAACTAATAATTTGACACATCAAATTAATTTAGTTTAGAGAATTTGCACAATAGGTCAAAATAAAATAATTTCCTCTGCGGGTCTCCATATCCGTCAGTGCCATCTAGCGAGATTTCTCTGCAAACTATTGAATTAAATGTGAAAGTATAATATTGAATGGGATGTGATATCGATGGAATATTATGCACATAATGATAAAATATAATAGTACGTATACTTAAGAAACAGTTACCTTGTACATACTACATACGCATGTGTGTTTAATGTATCTTTTATAACTGCCCCCCTAGCATGGGCACGAGAGATTTCGACCCCCGATTATATCCTTTAACAGGGGGTACAATTATTTTTACCAAGAAAAATTAACCGCAAAAAAGGAACATCATCCACGGGAATATTTCCACTCACGCGCTAACACTCGCAAGTCTTTAAAACTACGTAGAGATGGATAAAAATTTTATCGTTTCCCTGCTGTGAAAGTTCTCCTCGGCCCATGCTAGCCCGTGCATATCCTATTATTGTTATGAAATAAGAAAACAACTGCCACCTATCTGTGTGTCTGTGGCATTTTCTATTTTAAAGTTGAAAATTCGATGACTCGTAATGAGATAAGTACTTAATACTATGTCATAAAATTCTTACTAAACCGAATTGTTTTGTTGCTTGTTAATTTATAAAAAACTTTACAAGGACACAAATATAAAAAGATTTATACCTATCCTAAATAATTTTGGTTGAGAAAAATAAAAATAGACATACAGAACAGACTTGAACATCGAATTTTACAATACACACAGATGCAATTATTTTCTAGTAATATTTATTGAAAAAAATTGAAGCACTTGCAGTAATTTATAATTGTTTGATTTAGGGCCGATTTTTCGATTGCCAGATAAACGTGCAATTTTTCATTTCTACATTTATAATGTACCTACTGTTGATAAATATTATTTATTAAACAAACAAAAAAATATGATTTTCCATCAAACTGAATATTAAGAATGTTCAAAAGGATAAAGGACTCCTTTGGAATATAGAATCAGCTAAACTCACCACAGATATGTTATTAGTCTCCTAACTTACTTCATTATTTTCTAATAGGTAACTACATATTTACTTTATTACAGTAATTAGGTCGGGCCTTTGTAAAAGTAAATTACTTCATATTACTTTTCAGCTAAATTATACCATACCATAGTACAAAGTACAGTAAATTGAAGATAAAGTGTTGAAAAAAATAAAGTAAGGCAACCACAACATAATATAGTATGTAATAGCTAATCAACCGCAACAAATGCGTGTTTTTCATCGCCATGAGATTAGAAGGTGATTGCCATCTATATCTTATAATATGAATCTTGAAAACAATTTGTTTTGTGCGCGATGGTAATGAATCGGGTGGCCATCACGTCGGTAGCTTTTTGTGGGTCGTGAATTATGATATTTCCAAGGTTAAGAAAAGTTTCGATTTCATTTTAGTCTTTGCCGTTAGAAGTTCCCTAAAATCAATTTATGTCTTGCTATCCTTAAATATTACCCAAGAATTTAATTAACTCGGCTTATTGTATGTTTGCTGGGCACAGGAAATCATCAGTGAGATATCTACTCATAGCTGAGACATAAATGTTGTCATTATATGATTTGCTATCTTTTGCTCGCGATTTTGCATGTTCGAATGTGGGTTTTTACAAACCCCGTAGGAACCGGAATTTTCCGGGTTTAGTCCAGTGTTAATCCAGCCTATTTATCCATTGCAAATTTTAGCAAAATCAGTTAGGTAGTTATCGGCGTGAAAGAGTAAAATTAACTTAAAACTTTGTAATATTAGATAAATTCCAATTTAATTCCCTCGCTTTACATTTTTATTGTATAAAAAATAGTTTATATGTAACAATAGGAAGGAAATTATTGTTAGTTCGGTGACGTGCATTTTCGTGTAATCGCCAGACTTTCTAAAACTAATATTTTGTTCAGGACTGTCCATAGCAATGGATGTTTTTGGACCCTTTATCAAATAGCCCTTGCATTACTGTTGTTTTGTATACTCTTGTTTCGGTAGATTATTGACTTTTTAATAACACTATATTACATTTTACCTTAACAAAAGATTGCGAGCGAATAACGTACCTTCTATAATTCGAAACTACGGAATTAAGTGTTGTAGGTACAGGTTATTTAAATACACCGATATAAATTGTTTAAAAAAAGTTTGATGGAGTGAAAGGTGAATTAAAATAGGTAGGTAGATAGTTAAGGTGTGAGATTAGAATGTGCTGATGCTGTGTGAAGGGTTAGATATCAAATGGAATCAGGCGTTATTTTGCGGAAATATTTCGCATTGAGAAGTCAACATCTACTAAGGATGTCTGTGTCGGGGTTCGCCCCGTGCGTCGATGGAAGTGTTGGAAGAATTGTCATGTGGGCGGTGTTCCTGCATATTGGACCATACAGATTATTTTCAAGTAGCTGATTATAGCAAAAAAAATTAATCTGTCCTGCTGGTTAGATATCAGTTGCTTGCTAACAAATATACATTATTATTATTTTTATTAACATTGTAATATGTAGGTCTATGTAAAATTGAGGAGTTTTTACTGCAAGTGTTTCAATCACTTATGCGCTTGTGCACAAGTCTGAGCCGTATTGACTTCAAATGAGTTCAAAAAAAGGGAGGTTCTCAATTCGTCGGGATCTTTTTTTTCACACTTACTTAAGTTCTAAAATTTCCATATTCAGTACCTCTACCTGTCTAGTGTCTACTATAATTATTATACTTATAATCTTTTTACTATAATGGTTCAGCCACTGAAAAGAGGATACGTATAACAATTTTTGTCACTCTGGTATAAGGTACCTAAGGCTGACTTGAATCTGAACTCCGGAATGTTACCCCCAGTTCGGATTCGTGGAGCGTTCGGATTAGGGACAGTGAATTTATAAATAGGTATATTTTACGAAATAAACCAATTAATAGTATTCAGACATTTTAAATATATATTAATCTATAAACTATATCTAATATATTTTTTGAGGGAACCTACATATAAAAAGTTTTGTTTCTCAAAAATATACGTAAAAGCATTTCAGCAGACGTCGATTGAAAAAGCGGTGTGCCGTTCGGATTAGAAGGTGTTCGGATTAAATTAAAGAGGTCGTGCTGTAACCTAATCGTGGTCGATGGGTAAACTGGGGCATGGGGTTCAAATCCAGCCGATTATGAATTTAAAAAAAAATAATATCCCTTTTTCGTACGTAGTGAGGGTTCTGTCTTAATATATTTGACACTTGATTGTCTTCAATGGCATCTGTTTCCTATTCAATCGTTCTTTTCTCATATTTGGCCCGACTAGTGCACAAGTGCAGCCTGAATAAAACTGCTTGCATTTTGCTCAATGTGACATTTGAAATGTGTTTAAGCGATACAAAATCCGACGATTTGTTAGTGTGTGTACATTTGTATTTATTAAATTTGTATCTAATTAAAAATTTAATTTAATAAAAGGGTTACTTATACCTTTATGTGATAATATAATCTTGTTTTTTACTGATTCCCTTAATTTTTCCCTGCAGCATTAGCCATAATTTCACTAATATTCTATTCCATTTCTTATGATAGAAAAATGATCGAAAAAGGAATCGGAAAAGGAAGGAAAAAGGATCTAATCACAATCGGAAGGATTGGAAGGGAAATTCGAACCCCGGACCTCCAGTTAGTTAGGTAGAGGTATGCAGTACCTAAGTATACTATATTACTACTAGCTGACCGCGCAAAGTGCAAACGTTTTGCCATTAAAGCTTACGACCTACCGAAAAATACACATAATTCCATAACAATTGCTCGAGCTTTTCGGAGGCGTTTTGTAATAAAAATTGGCACGAGAATTTTATATAAGCTACCTATTAGAAAATTTACCTAGATTATTATTATATTAAATATTATTAGAAATAGCTACCTATTTGTATGATACCTACTTGCTTGGAAGGGTTAGACATATCTAGGTATTAATAGCTTATAACATTTACTGCATGACTAGCTACACAGCATCGTACAGGTGCGCGTAATCGCTGTACGGGTACCTACTATTTTGGTCTTCAGTGCCTTACTTAACGGCCTATAAACGGTATTTAGGTGATTTTGAATGAAGTTTTATGCAAAAACTATAAAGAAAATTACTTTCAAATTTACACGTCATGTATTTTGGGTCTCTAATCTAAAATCGCTTAGAAGCAGAAACACGATTGGATAAAATTTTCTCGATAGAAAGTTCTCCCAAAAGTTGCTCCAAAATCTCAGTTTTTCTATGTTTTATCGGAAACTACAATGGATGTAGGTAATTGTAATTTTTGTTTTAATGTATCGGTAATAATAATATCCTAAAACGCTTAGAACAGATTTTTGATAACTGGCTTAGTTTTTGAGTTAGGTAAAACGTCGTTTTTCGGCTATATTCTTCCGCGACGCTGCATGTCGCACCTACCAAATCTCCGTGAGAGTGAGAAAGACAAAAATAAATTCAATAAATCCCCTTAAGACAGAAATTGATAAAATCCGAAATTGGCACGGCTCGTGCCGGGAATGCAACCCCAGGAAACAGAATACCATAAACCTACCTTATGCTCAGAATAAGCATAACTACCACAGCGGGCCATATACTTCAGTTTTTTTATGCGGATTGACAAGACTTCCCTAGGCCGATTCCATAAAGTTTTATCAGTTAAATGGGAGATATACTTAGACTTATTGTGCAACTGCGCACTAGGTACGCACTAATAGGTGCGCAAACACATGTGCACTCTTCCCTTACTCTTACACTCTCTATCTTATATGAGACGGCAGCTCGACACGACCGGAAATCAGGCGTACATCAGGCGTTGGACCAACAGCTTTAGGCGCTCTCCGAGCCACGGGGGTGCCACTGATTCACCGCCAATATACAAACTCCAGACTGGTAGGTACAGCTGGTGCCACTGATAAGAAAACTCAGGATGTGGGCATCCGAACGATTTACGTATTTACCTTTTTCGTACAAGCAAACAGTAGCGCCATCTGTCAAATTCTATAGGTACTGAACGAACTACAGCGTGGCCTTACTGTTGGTGACAAAACAAGCATTTTTGGCACCACCCTGTCAAAGGTGTATGTCCATTGCAGTTGCTAAGATTTTTTTTGATAGAAAAACTCGATCCAGTTCGATTCCCTGGTCGGATAGTCAATATCTACTATTTGACAGTCAGAATAACAGTCAAATAGTATTGACTATCCGACCAGGGATCGAACTGGATCGTGATCTGCAGTCGAAAATGCTCACTACTAAACCAACGAGTAGTTAAGTAAATAAGTAATGCTGGACTTGCCTAAGGTGCATAGGTACTGTAGGTAGGTAATTCTATAGTGCCTACACACCTACTTAGCCGGTAGGTAAGTAGGTAGGTATCCAATATCCGAGTTCGTGACAAATAAATAGTAACAGGTCCTGTCCAACTGTTTATAAACTTATTTACTGCAATGGACATAAATAATTGCATTAAAATGAATGTATTTTGCTTTATGCGAATGACTCTATTGACCAGTGAACTTAAACAGTAGGTAGTTGGTAAGTACTACCTGTGGTACTACCATTGTAGTTGTGTTTAGGTTGGTAAGCAATATAAAAACATTCTTTGCACCCTTGCATACCAAGTAAATATTTTTTCCCTCTTATAGATTTATCCACTTTTTAGGCATTTGCTTGCGGGTGGAGATAATATCCTCTGTGGATAAAAAAAAAACTCCTTTTCCCTTTGGCAGTGGTTTATGCGAGAAAATCATCTTCTGTCTATATTTTTTATCCCCATGCTAGGAGGGTTGGCGTCTCTTCTTAGGTACATCTCGACTCATCGTATTCTATCTCTGTATCTGGATTCATCGTAGATACTTATGTGTCATTTAAAAAAAAGAAGTCTTCAGCTTATATGTATTATTCGCAATACGAGATTACGTCATGTTTGAATTTGGAAATGCTTTTCTGCCCTAGGGTTGAAAATGCTTTCCCACCCTAGGAAGAAATGGAAATGCTTTTGCGGCCTAGGGAATATAATCGCATTTCCCGCCCTCATTTTGGGCATTAAAGAACTCTTTCCGAGTGGGTAAGATAAAAACGATACAAAGACATGTCAAGTAACGGCTCAATAGTCAAATGTATATTGAGGATTGATTCATTATAGGTATAACGTCTATAAAGTTACATAATTTGTATGAAGCAGTGTGATTGTCACGTACGCTATTGACTGTAACGTAAGTGACACTAACCACTTCATACAAATCTTTGATACAAATTATGTAAACTCCCAGCCTCCGTATTTCCAGCCAAGTACAATCTGGGGTGACTTCAAGAGAAGAGTGAATAGGCATTTTCTGGGAAACCGCGCTCCAACCTAGACCTAATCAGTCATCATTGCTTTCCATCAGGCATGATTGTCGTCAAGCGCAAGCCTATCTTCACTATAAAAAAAACTTGTACGATAGGTTCCTACAGCGCCGAAAAAGTTTTGTCACTCTTTTGGCACCACTGAAATTGCCAACGTTTATTTAGTGTACTCGGTTTTATAAAAACGGTTTTATATCACTGGCACGCATTTTTTCTTTGCTGGATACGTACGAGTAGTTCTAAGATCTTTTGTAAAGAGGCGGTGGCGAAAGTCAAATGAAACATTGCAACGGTATTTCACATTTTTATTTTTACACTTTACGTCGGTGATCGTAAACGAATTTTACTACATCGCTCCATCATTTCAATTTCAATTACAAGATAATAATGGTACTAGAACATAAATATTTATTTTTTTCGTATTTACTTTATATTAAGATCAAATAGATAATCTTTTTTTACACCCTTATGTAACGATATCATTTAATTTAAATTTGTAATTAATTAATTATATTAGGCAAAATACAACAAATCAAATTACACAACTTATGATTATTTATACTCCTTTATTTTTATTAAGTGAGAACAATAATTAGTCTAAGCTAATAAATCAATGTTTTATAATAATTACAATTTATAAATACTCGTAACAAAACTGAAGGAACTAAATATTTGATTTCTACTAAAATTAATACAATCACATTTTTATTAACTAAAATTTACGTAACTTCTTATATTTATGTATGTAGATAGGTTTCTATTAAATTACGTCCTTAGATTTGGCTCCTGGTGAAAACTATGAAATTTTCAGTAAATACCTACCCAAGTAGGTAGGCACTTAGAGCAGCGTAAGAAAACATTGAAATGCATTGAAGCGGGCAATAGAAGAAAGACTTTCTCATTATGTATTTTATCCAAGAAGGAAGAAAGAGACTATTTCAAGAAAATATAAGTTTGTGTACCGTACCCACTAATAAAAATGGTTTTAGACGTATACCAATGTAAATGAAACTCTAGTACATATATATGTAGGTATGTATACACAAACTCACACACAAAAAGCAACTCTAACTTAATAGACAACATTTTGATAAACTTCATCGTATACAACGGAGAACTACGTCACGTAAAATACTAGGTCAAATATTAGTATATCTATAGAATGAGATTCCTATTGTTTATTAAATATAGAAAGAAATTAACTAAAATATTCTCGTAGTCATTCTACCTCTCGCCGCACGCGTTAACAAATAACAAAACTTAATTAAAACGTCTCAATTAATAACAAAAATCACTCTAATACTGCTTGAATTTGTACGAATTAGGTAAACTCTATTTATAGACGACACTAATGTGCGATTACGACTCACAATACACATAGTTACTACGTCATCAATAACACAAAAAATTATAGACAAAAAGAATAGAAATATGAAAGCACAATAATGGAAAAGAATGTATAAAATAACAGAAGCTTGCCGATACGTTAAGATTTCGATTTAATTTTTTTTTGGCACACGTACTTAATATATTTTATTACACCATTAAATTGAAACGATTCTTTGAAATAATTTATTCAAGACATCAGCGCAACAGCTTATTTTATTAAGTACATTAATTTATCTACATTGTTTGCAAATATGATGGTCATGAAATGATAGATTGGTAAACATAGAAAAGTTGCATTTGATTTTGTTGCGAAAACTGCGTTGTCTTCGGATTTAGATAAGATAAGCGAAAGTAAAGTCTAGGAGCAAAAACAATGATAATAAATTCTGTTAAACTATACATATTCAATTATATAATTCGTTAATATATAAAATCCCTGTAACGACATATTGTAAAAATGACGGGTTTTTTCTAAAGTGTAATTTTAGACTACTGCGTGAAGTGTTTGCTTGCGGGAATTCTGTGTGTTACGTAAATGTATTATACAAAATAGAGTCGAAAATAGTTTTTCAGTCTTCTGTTAAGTTATGCAGATTCGTAGTTATGTACCGACGTATATAGATTTTTTAACATTTATAATCAAATTATGTATTTATTTTACCGAACCGCGGTATCCGAATAAACATTAATGTGAAGAAAAAGATCACTACAAAAAAGTAGGTAATATAAAGATAAGTAAACACTAACTATTAAGTTATCTATTTGGATTTTTTTTTAATAAATCATACATAGATATAATATTTTGTTCAACACTGCTATAAGTAGAGGACTGGATTATGGTCTATAGTGCTGGACGTCCACAGGCCACCACGAATATAAAATTAATCGTTGTAAAATGAAAATACTTATGCATGAAATTTTCTAGAACGTCATGTACAATTTTTTTAAATACCTAACTGTCATGTAAAGGTACGTATAATTTCTGTATTGGGACCTTTAGGCTAAAATGAAATTAACGTGTCTCTAATTAAGGTTATCCTTTTCACAAACTACTTAATGAAAAAGGACGTCACTATTTTTTAAAGCTGATATTTTAATTTTAGACATTTTTGCACGACTATAAATTAGTCAACCGAGGGTTCTAGCTCTTCATCCCTCGTATGAGAAAGGATGTCTGTAACTAACTGGAGGATATTATGAGCGCAAGTTTTTTGTCATAATTTGTGGATGCCCAGTGATGTACTTAGACCATGGATCCCGGAGTCGATATCGTATTTACACTAGAACAGTTTGAAGACTTGTGATATAACGTCCCGTGATATTCTAATACGAAATCATTGTATACAATTATCTAAAGCCAGGTAGTGTCGAAACCCGGTTTACTCTAACTTCCATTATTCACTAAAATCTTGAAAGCTCCTTTTTATTTGAACATTGAGTGCAGATACTTTATTTGTCTAAACCTGGCGCGCACTGTCGTTGTTTATTGTTAATGAGGTCTTTGTTTTTTGTGGTCTTTAATCAGAAAATTGCTTACGTCACGATGTGATCTCGGACCACCGGAATAGCCGAGCCGGCTCGCGTCACGAACTGCGCGCGGCGGCTCAAAGCTCGTGATGTATCCACCAGTACACGGCGTGGTACACTTTATGGTCTACATGACCCCTATTTCCTCTTTACGGCTCCCTGTAAGATTATGATGTATTTATTGTTCGTTTAGATTTCTAATTAATAAAGTATCTCTTTTTTTGGATTTTGTGTGTGACTAGTGCGTCGCGGACCCTTCAATGACGGCTGCGTCATCTATCGACATCGATAGTCATTTCACTGTTTTCACTTCACTAATTCTACAACAATTATTACAAATACACTACCGTTTTAGACACGTAATGTCGCCTTAATTAATGATTATTCTAAATTTAATATCCCATTAATTTATATAATAACTATTTACATTTTAAAAATCGTTTTTAATAATATTATAATGGAATAAAACTATTATTACGAAATATTTTACAAACTTTGGTGAAATGCAGAAGTAAATTCGCACATAACGTAAGTAATATCTACACATGGATAACACAGAAAGTGAAGGCAAGAATCGATCGAGAATAGACTTTCTAAAGTATTAAAATCGTAGAGCCCTAGGTGATATGAAACATTATATTTAAAAAATAAAACACACGTAGAGGGAATGTCGGAGTGGAATGTCAACAATACAAGACTGGAACAAGAATAACAATCACAACACGCCTTCATACTTATTGCACTCCTTCGGAATAATAAATTATCGCCTATCTTACACGAGACGCTCATATACATTTACAATATTAACACATCTTTTAAATATAAATTTAACTAATTTTATCTTGGACGTCGCTTCGTGGATCTGCGAAACGCGTGTGACCGAGCGAAACTGAAATTCTTCCAGTATACACCGTCAATCTAACTCGTATCCGATTAGATATTGCACGTATTTAAGTACACGAGTACAATTCAATCACAATCATTAAAAAAAAACTCGTACGGGCATACACTAACAAAACTACAGTTTCACCGTCGTTTCGTTACTCGTAGTAAGTACCTGAGCGATTAAACGTCCATAAATTATTAAGGATCTCGGACCCTTGATTAGCGACCGACGCGGGCGTAGAATAAGGATGTAGGTTTTCAAATGCCAGACTGGCGCGGTATCGAAGGTACAGGGTAAAGGTTTCAACTAATAGATGGCTCTAGTCCTGCCCGTTGTGATGGAGAAGCGTGCGCGTGTCGGGCGGGTGTTGCGCGTGCGCCGGCCGGTACGAATCTCCCTCCTCGTCCGCTGAATTCTCCTTCGACCGATCGCTCTTGCAGTCCTCCTCCTTCGTGACTCCCGATAGAGAGTCCAGCGCCATCGGCATCGACTGGTACAGCTCCCTCGCTTTCTCGCTCGGCGGCAAGAGATGCAGCATGTTCAAGGGCATCGGGAACCCCGGCGGAAACTCCGGGTAGAACCCTTGCTGGAACGGGTTGAACATCGGATTGGACGATATGTCCGGCTCCGAGCTCGCCGGTCTCTGCGCGTTCTGGTGCTGCTCGTCTTTCTCGTGGTGTTTGCTCGACGGATGGTTGTTGTTGTTGTTCCCGGAATTCAGATTTAACACTTCCAAGGGTCCTCCGATGCAATCTTTCCTGAGCTGCTCGAGTTTTAAACTCTTGCCGTATTTACCCCGCACGTACATCAACAGTGAGTTGTACGGGATCCCGAATATCCTCGACGCTTGGCTCGTGGTCATTTTCTTGTTCCAGACGTGTTGTAAAGCTTCCGTTAGTTCTGCGTTCGTCCATGATCGTGGTGGGCCGCCGCGCGGTGCGCTGTGCTGGCCCTTCGGTCTCCCTGCAGACAAGAAACGACATAAATTAAGTACACGTCAAGATTAATTGATATTAGCGAATCGTGTTCGAAGTTGTAAAATTCTTTAATTAGGTAAGTCGGGGATGTCGCATGCGGTGATTTATGTTCGGGCGGAATGCGAGGTTCGGTGCAAGTCGCGAGCGGCGGGACCGCACGACATGTGCCGTGCTCGCGACGACGTACCGAGTGCACAACTATCTAATAACTGTGTTTTGGCTGCAATAACTCGGTACCGAAAGTCGACACACGGCAAATGAGCGGAGCCGCGCGCCGGGCTCGTCATTAATTCGTCGCAGCACGCGACTATTAGGGCGGTTACGGCGGGTCTGTCAAAAAGAAAAGCGGACCTGCATACGCCGGCGACGTCGCCTCATGTAACTTTATAGTTTTATAATTTCAACGGATCACGTTAACTCGATTCCGATCAGATAATTCGGTGGAACGTTTCGGATTACGGGCGGAATGGATCGGAATGATATTTTATTATGGAAATTAGTTTTTCTTTTAATAGTCGTCGCGGGTCACGCGAGGGTGGCCGGGCGCGGGAATTACAGAAAGACGTTTTCCGATTAGAGGGACTACACACGTCTCTAAAATCAGAAGTAATATCAGGAGAGGTGGGGAGAGCCCTAGATCGCTCCCTGAATCGCCTCGTGTGTAGGCAAATCGTAATCAGAATTATTATGTAGGAAGAGCAAGGAACGAAAACTATTGATCTTTCCAATAGTTGTATTTGTGTGATAAAAAACAAAAAGATTAGAGAAGGTATTTTATTGATGTTTTTAGTGTTGGCAGTATCTTGATTTGACGAGTGCTTTGCTGCACGGTGGGTGACGTATATACTAACTGGCAGGGACGTGTGCAGAGAAACGCTCCGATTTCATCCACACCATCACTCTCTCGATATTGCTTCTGATTTAGGGGCGTGTGTAGGCCTCTGTAGAGCGCGGAGTTGTACAAGGGAGCATCGGCATGCATGTGACGTGTTTGCGGAGCGATGGGCGCTAATCGATCGAGACTATTGTGCGGAGCCTCGTTGTGCTCGATGCAGCGGTTCATTCAAACACACGTTAGACTCGGCGACGCTGCAGTCTGTTCCCCTACGAGATACGCTATCAGATCGTCTTAATAAACATTCGCCGGGAAACAATGGCTGGCCGTTTAACATTTGCGATGCGATGCGAGATGTATGATGGGACGCATCATGCGCTCTCTATCTGCGTTCGCTAATATCTAACAGGCTATTGTTATTCATACGCTCGTTATGTTTCTTGTTAAGATAATAAGAAACTATCTGTGTTATTTGATTTGCAACGACGCATGGATAACTTAGATTTATTTTCATCAAGTGGTTCTATGTTCATGAGAATCCAGAGTTCAATCAGTTCTAGTTTCCTGCGTTTGTAGCGACTAAATGCCACTGGCTAAGTGGTCATTCCGCAATTAAATCAACGGTTAACAACCAATAGGTACTCGTAATGTTCTTAAAAATGTGTGAACTCTACCAATTGGTAAGAGTTAAGGCATAATTTAAACTTGAAAGGCATTCTTGCTGTTATTCTAGCGAATAAAGTTTTATCAGATGCCCAAATTATTGTAGCAAGTTACTTTTTTTTCCTAGAATATTTATAATAATAATATATTGTAGCATTAGGATAAATAAATAGAAAGCTCATAATTAATAGTACAGTTTAAATATTTTATCTACTCCGGATGTGTTTGACGACCGAAGTGGCGTAGCGGTAGCGATCCTGCCGTCTGCGTCGGAGGTCGTGGTTTCGATTCCTACAACTGGAAAATGTTTGTGTGATGACCATGAATGTGTCCTAGTGTCTGGGTGTTTTCAGTATAGTATTCTATTTGTGTATAGTACTAATTTTGTAATTAGGCGGGCAGAGGTGTTTTGGTTGGAATTCGTCTTGATGATACGAAAACCTGAGTGCGCGAGCCCGACTCCCACTTGACCAATTAGGTAATTATCATTTTAGTCGGAAATCCTAGAGTGCCCCTGTTATTGCAGTTAAATAGGATTGCGCATGATGACAATCATGCCAGATGAAAGTATTTATGTGGTCTAGTATGTATGAATTGCTATGAATGATATGGGTTTTCTTCTTCAACATTTTCTAGATGTTGGAGAAGCTGCACTTACACAGTAGTATGGATCGTTTAATCTAAAAATGAACGTCCCTCCGCTACATTATTCTTTCGACGTGTAAGCTTAAACACGTGGAGGGGCGTCCATTGATATATTATACACGACCTATATTATGTCCGTAACCGTATGAAGTGTGATGGCAATACACTTACATTTTTTCTTGACGTTGGTGAAGCTGCACTTATAAATAAATTCCAAGTCCACTGGAATTTACTCGAAGAGAACTCAAAAAGTAATGAAGATCATCTAATTTAAAAATGAACACCCATCCACTGCATTATTATTTCAACGTGTAAGCGTAAGAAGTAAGAACGTGTTGGAGAGTTCATTAGATTAGATTAGACGACCTATACGCATGTATGAAGTGTGATGGCAATACACTTACATAATGAAGTGAGATGGCAATACACTTACATTTTTTCTTGACGTTGGTGAAGAGTTGCGCATCGAGCGGCGGCGGGCGGTGCTCGACGTCCATCAGGGGGTACATCTTGTGCTCCATGCCGGGCGGGAACAGGCCCAGGGGGGACTCCATGCCGAACACTGCAACAAACAGACACTATGATTACTTACCCAGTATTTAATTAGTCCTACATAGATAGGTAACAATGTTGTGTCCTAATTAATAATTTTACAACTAAGATTCCAATTACAACTGCCATTACGTTCCATCATCTTAGTGTGATTGTTACGATAACATTAATTTTGCTGGAACCGTAAATTCCAGTTTTCTGCTACTCGTCAAAAGATGGCGCTAGTAGTTGCTACCGAACATTAAAGGGGCATTCAACTCGGATGGGCTGCCTTCAGTAAACTCTCCGACGTACTCAAAAGCAAGAAAATTCCCATGTATCTCAAGCGACGTATGTTCGAGCAATGTGTGCTACCAGTCATGACCTACGGTTCGGAAACTTGGACACTAACAAAGCAAATAATGTCTAAACTGCAAGTAGCGCAGCGGGCGATGGAGCGGGCAATGCTTGGTATTTCGCTCATTGACCGTGTGCCAAACACAGTAATCCGAAAAAGAACTGCAGTTACTGATATTGTTTTGAGGGTGTCCCAGTCCAATTGGAAATGGGCGGGGCATGTATGTAGGACTGCAGATGAACGATGGACCCGCTTGCTACTTGAATGGAGACCACGCACTGGTCGCAGAAACGTCGGCAGGCAGCCAACACGCTGGTCCGACGATATTGCCAAACTTTTGGGAAAATCATGGACGAGAATAGCCCAACACCGCAAAAAATGGCGTGCTTATGAGGAGGCCTATGTCCAACAATGGATGAATGAAGGCTCCTAAAGAAGAAGATTAAAGGGGCATTACAAAAGCTCGCGAACAACTCGAATGGACTGTTTTCCGTTCTAGTTCTTACAAAAATAATTTAGATTGAAACAATTGCAGCCAGTATTCTTGCCACCATTCCACGCGGGCAAGACTTGTAGGTATAGTTTTTAGAATAAGCTAGTGATAAGTTTTATTGTAAATAATAAAAAAAAATAGTAATTTTACAATTGACGCATGTATTATAAATATTATAAACAATTATAATATTAGTACTGGGTGTGGGACCTTCCTACATGTTTATAGTACTAACATATTTTTTGTAAGGTTTTATAGCTGTTTTTGTAAGGGAAGGCGGTTCAATAACAATCCAAAGAACTTTCAAAGCTATTTTACTTACTTTGGGAACAGAATAAAACAAAGTGTCGTTATAAGATGTCGCTAACGGTCTCGTAGTCTCGGTCAGATGGGCGACAATACATTTCCATTGTCTAAGAGGCTGTGTCTGTGCTGTACCTACTCTGTGGCAGTAATAATAAATGGCGGATTAGGCGGACGGTGCAATAGGGATTTGAAAATAGATACCTAGCTAACTAAGATGTGGCGTTCGTTGACTCGACTTTATAAATATAATCTTTTAAATATAATTATTTATACGTAGGTACTTAGTATTATTATATTTTAACAGTGGTAATATTATTATGTAAGTACCTATAGATGTATGCAATATTCGTCAGATTAATACCTAACCTTTAGAATGTCTTGATTTATGAAGTTCGTTGCAAGTAGGTAGAGAAGAATACTAGAATTTATCTAAGCTTTTCATCCTAGGAAAACTGACTTGTAATCGGCAACACTATCATGAAATATTTAAATAACATGGAAAAAATGTTATTTAAAAGGTTTTATTATGGAAAATTGGAAACTTACACCTACTTATGCCGGTAGGTACCTAAAAGCTCTGATGAAAACATTACTAGATTAAACACATATTTTTGATTCATTAAAACTAGAGGAGTTGAAACTAATGACTGTAATAAGTACCTAGCTACCTAGATATTATGAGTTATGGCTTGTGATACGTCTAGTCTAACGATAAAACAAATCCTATGTCTAATGTCTAACTTATCCCGAGTCCCGGCTCAGTTTCCCTTTAGCTAGATGTAAATAAGCCTGGAGGTGTCTTCGGCTGAACGCGACAAATCGATACCTTCACTTTATTGCGCTACACCTACTTTGTAGTGTTGACTGTCATTGGTCTCATGTTCTGTTGCGAGTTCTTGTAAACTAACATGCATACGAGGGGTTCGCCCGTAACTAAGAGCGCAAACTAGCTAGAATAGAAACAGCTACTCAATAATATCCATACGAGTAGGTCACCCACAACTAAAAGCTAGCAACCTATAACTTGAATAAAATCAGCTACTAAAGCATCAATTTCTAATAAACAGGCAGACATACAGACAAACGAATGAAGTTAAATCAGAGACCTGACTTTGCTCAGTCAATAAAACAGAATGATTATTTAGTTTGGTTCTACGTCTTGTAAGTGTACCAAAAGCTAGCAACCTATAACTTGAAGAAAAACAGCTAATAAAGCATCAATTTCTTATAGACAGCTCAGACATACAGACAAACGAATGAAGTTAAATCTTTGCTCAGTCAATAAAACAGAATGATTATTTAGCTAGGTTCTACGTTTTCCTAAGCGTTCCTACCGTTCAGGTATGATCCGCTTATCACGGATAAACTTTTTTTATTTATCTTTATCAAATACTAAGTAGGTAGATAATGCATTAAAAATATTTCCAGGTACCTACTATGATGGTTGATGGAATCCAGCAAATTTGGCAACTTGCGGCCGTGCATTCGGAAAAATTCGTGGAAAACCGGTGGGTATTGCGACTGATGGTAGTGGTTTTTGTTGGGAAGGGCAGAAAATGTATAACCATGAGGGAGACAAGTTTTACAGCTAAGTAGTTGTATTCTAAAAAAAAAACTCTAATTTTATTTATGCTACAACAACTAAAAGTAGAAAAATAAAGAGGGCTCCGCCCGCGTGTATTTCAGTTTCTTCAGATTCCTTTTTTTACTCTGCCGAAATCGAAAAGTTGTCCGGGATAAAAGCGACTCCATTCGAAAGTCGAATCGGTTCTCTATAGTGCCTAGGTGGTCGTGAGGGATTAACAAACATACGACCTTCTTATATCATTAGGTCTTTTAATTTAATAGGGTTTAGCGTTACCGCGAGTTTCAAAACGTAGAAAATGGAGTTTTCAACCAGTTTCATTGCTATGTTTCGTCAATGTAAACCCAAAGTTACATAAACAAATGTATTCAGGAAATGTTGCCAAGATATAGGTAGTATCGATATAATATAATGTTATAATAGTGTCAAGTGCAAATAAAAGAATATGATATTTATTACGTGCATAAAATAAGAACTTTCACCCACACTGACTGATATTGCATTGTTAATGTAACACAATATCAGTACGAATTATTTATTGACACTAAAAGAACCAATTTCAGACGCGATAAACAATTTTATAGCCAATTTTGTTTTAAACTATAATAATGGCGACCCATAATGAAGTGTTATAAAATGATATATTAATAAAAAGTAATCATACATTTAGAGCGTGCCAATTGCATAAGTATGACATTCGTATTATAACTTATATTATTATAGTAGTTTATGTAACGGTTACATAATGGGGGGTATTAAAACACGAGTGTGAGTTTAAAAAACGAGCCGCAGGCGAGTTTTTTAATAGTATCACACGAGTGTTTTAATACCTAATTATGTAGAGTTTCATACACTACTTTATCTACGCTCATATTATTACCCAAATCATAAAATCTTGCTAACGTTTGTCGTAAATCATTGCAACTACTAAGATGTCAGGTGGAGTGAAATTTTCTTTAGTAGGTTTCACTGCTAGACATTTTTCAGCGCAAAGTTTTGACTAAGTAACAAAAAAAATTGGTTGTCTGTGAAGTCGGTTTACGGACGATAGATTTACGAGATAACGTCATAATCGTAATCGTTATCGTAATCGTAATCGTAATCATAATCGTTATCGTAATCGTAATAGTAGTCGTAATCGTAATCGTAATCGTAGTCGTAATCGTAATCGTAATCGTAGTCGTAATCGTAATCATAATCACAGGCCCAGGTGGAACGTTACGCGGAACGTTAGACATTGTGTTGTTGTCTATGGTCAATCATGGCCCATCCATACTCTCGGCAATGACTACCAACTATAAGTTGTCTGTGGATTCACTTAAAAAAATATTACATAAAAATATTACCCCATAGACATTGTGTTGTTGTCTATGGTCAATCATGGCCCATCCATACTCTCGGCAATGACTACCAACTATAAGTTGTCTGTGGATTCACTTAAAAAAAATATTACATAAAAAATATTACCCCATAGACATTGTGTTGTTGTCTATGGTCAATCATGGCCCATCCATACTCTCGGCAATGACTACCAACTATAAGTTGTCTGTGGATTCACTTAAAAAATATTACATAAAAAATATTACCCTAGATACAAATACAGGAGTCCAGAGCCGTGTATCGTTATGGATTTTATACAACTTTCTTTAAATATTTCCATAGTAGAGCGATGTTATTATGAATAACTTTTTAATAATTATAGAAGTCTGTGAATAAAGTAGGTAATTATTTGACACATTTCGATTTCATAATTCGAACTTTAAGCAATGAGCGTAGATAAAGTTAATAACTTGGTTTCATACGCGTACATTCAAGTACAGAGAGAGGTACAGAAGAAAATGAGCCCGAACCAAAAATGACCATGTAACCAAAATAATTACAACGAAATGTTCTGGGGTTGAATTTTCAAAAAAATAAAATCTTACCGGATGGTTACGTCACAATCTTATTTAGGTCGTAATTTTTTTATATCCCTAAAGACTAAACAACGTTTGCTGGGTCTGCAAGTAATACCTATATAAAATTCTATGAAAAATAAAATTAAAAAATATTTATTTACCAAAAAAACATACATAATGCGATATGTCCGATGGCATCCACATTAAGTGTTCCTATATCGTGCAGGGTGCCTAAATAGATCGACGACGTTGATCTGTTAGTCAGTCAGTCAGTCAGTCTTTTTCTATTATACAAATTAACAGTGGTAAATATGTCAGTATGAGTCTGTGGCCTCAGGGTATCCACGGCAAACGGGACGAAGTTAACTAAGTTAAGTTCTAGCTTGAAGAATATACTTTAAACTTGTGCGATCAACTGGGATACTGTTACCTACTGACAGGATTAAAAGTGAACTCGGAACACCCATACATCTTGCCATTGGCAGCTAATAATTAACTAGTTCTGCGCGCGGTTTCACCCGCCTCGCACTAACCACAGCCTCGGGCCTTTCGCAATATTAATGCGTGTGCTGTGGATCTAATATCCCATGCAATTAGTGCGTTGTTATGAAACGCTTCCTAGCTACTGTATAATAACGTGGTAGGCTCACTTGTAGGCCGAGAGGTGATAAAAATGTTAGTCAAAACTTTTTTTTCTTTTAAGCTATCGCATAGCTTCTATCGCGGGCCTTGAGCGTGGAGACCAGAAAATCCGTAACGAAAATAACCTAACACTTTTTAGTTTTACCATCTATCGATGAATAGCAGAACTTTTAATGACTTTATCTACGCTCATTGCTTAAAGTTCGAATTATAAAATCGAAATGTGTCAAATAATTACCTACTTTATTCACAGACTTCTATAATTATTAAAAAGTTATTCATAATAACATCGCTCTACTATGGAAATATTTAAAGAAAGTTGTATAATATCCATAACGATACACGGCTCTGGACTCCTGTATTTGTATCTGGGGTTTTGAAGGAATTGATTACAGTACCGCTATCGGCAATACAACGGTTAACGGTTACAATATTATTATCTGGGGTAGGTAATATTTTTTATGTAATATTTTTTTAAGTGAATCCACAGACAACATATAGTTGGTAGTCATTGCCGAGAGTATAGATGGGCCATGATTGACCATAGACAACAACACAATGTCTAACGTTCCGCGTAACGTTCCACCTGGGCCTGTGATTATGATTACGATTACGATTACGATCACGACTACGATTACGATTACGATAACGATTACGATTATGACGTTATCTCGTAAATCTATCGTCCGTAAACCGACTTAACAGACAACTAATTTTTTTTGTTACTTAGTCAAAACTTTGCGCTGAAAAATGTCTAGTAGTGAAACCTACTAAAGAAAATTTCACTCCACCTGACATCTTAGTAGTTGCAATGATTTACGACAAAAGTTAGCAAGATTTTATGATTTGGATTTATGATAATAATATGAGCGTAGATAAAGTAGTTTATGAAACTCTACATAATTAGGTATTAAAACACTCGTGTGATACTATTAAAAAACTCGCCTGCGGCTCGTTTTTTAAACTCACACTCGTATTTTAATACCCCCCATTATGTAACCGTTACATAAACTACTATTTTGAAATATCACGCTTGTCTCTTTAGTTCAGCAACTCGTCTCTAGGTGGCATTGGTTGTATAATTATAATTTCATAAGTTGATAATAACAGCTATGCAATAGCTTTACCGCGGTAGTCTCCGAGTGCCACACGTCTTTTTTTTATATGTGATATGAATATTGAGTGGCAGTACCAACCATAGAGTGAGTTCGGTACCAATTTTATTTGATTTACTTATAGGAACGATACAAAAGTGCCAGAACCTTTAAGTATCCTCTTTTATGAAGATAACCATTACAATGCAGCTCAATGTATGGGAGCTGCATCATTATGAGAAGTGAAACCTTAAGAGGGTTCATAGCGATTCAGCTGTCAAAATCGAAATTGGAAGATTTCGATGCTGGAGTAGATAAATATTCTTTATAATGACCACATAAACAGCTTCTAGCTACTTATGGTGTCAGGATAAATATTATGGTAGCTGCTAGAAGCTGTTCATGTGGTTACCCATTTCCATAAAAAAACAACACAAAAATTAGTTACACATTTACACGCATTTTAAGATTTATTGTATTTTTTTAATTTGTACAAGAAACGTTTAATTCCCATCAAGGTGGATTCAATAATAATGGTGAAACCGATAGATATTTTAAACTTATTTAAGTTTTTGTGGAGTCAGTCTGTATAAGCTCTAATTTTATTTTATTCTTAAGCTCTTAGACCATTGCGTATGTGCTCGCTTGTAATAATATGTTATTAAAGATATACCGGATTTGAGTCTCAGGCACAGATCTGGTTAAGTCATATATTACTAAATGACCCAATATCCTTATTAAATTACTTTAATAAACATTTATAGGTAAATAATATACCTGAGGTAAATCCTAAGTATAAACCACTACGAGTTAAGTATGTGGCCTGTAGTTATATTATGTTGTATCAGTTTAGAAAGGTATGGTAAGAAACGTCTTAGTAACCTTGTTTGTGAATATGTCCTCCTGATTTTAGGATAGGTGTGTATTATTTTTTATATAAAACATTATGCATACCTACATAATTAATCTATTTTAAACATATGATATAAGACCTACTTGCTTAAAGTCGATATTATTCGTATAACACATTGCGTTGCGTTAGAGATATTGTACTTAAAAAATTGTAACAAAGAGTCGACTCAGTATTAAACCTTGGTACCAATTCATATACTCAGATACATTGATTTCCCAGAAAAAATATTTGTAAGCGCTCAGAAAAAAGGCATTGTTTGTTGTTCTTATTTGTATGTGACTCAGTAATAGGAGAGGGACAAAAAACAACATATTTTTATGTACTACTCATTTGTTATTGTATTCTTTTTATGACCATAGTTGGCTGGCCGCCAAATCGTTACTGTTAGTACTGAATTCATACGTGGGCACAGTCAAGAATAGGGTAACAATTCGGTTAAGGTTCTTTGGATTATTTTGGTTTCGAGTAGGTTCTTAAATATCTCTATTCAGATTTTATCTCTTTCAAATGAAAGCGAGTTCATCCAGTATAATTGGTGCTGAAAGCAGCAATGACTTATGTACTTAATCAATACGAATGTACCTACTTTTACGTATAGGTACGTATATTTTTTATTATAATTTGTTTGTTTTCCACTCGTACGATGAGTAACAAAAAATATATATACGTCCGTACATTAAAAATTGCGTATTGATCCTTGCGTGTTGTTTTTTTTTTGAAGATGGGCTTGCGCCCTACGAAAATCAGACAATCCTGCCTGATGGAAAGCAATGATGAGGTCTAGGTTGGAGCGCGCTAGCCTAGAAAATGCCTATTCACTCTTCTCTCACACTGAGACTGGAAGGGCGTTCCACAACTTAGCGGCTCGTATCAGAAACGTGGAAGAAAAACGTTTCGTGCGAGTTTGTTGGACGTCAAACCACATAAGGATGCCACCGCTCTCGGCGTTTGAGTTTGACATTGACACTATTTGCCAGATAAGCACCAGTCGCGTTCCGATAACTGCTCCCTGGCATTGGCAGGGATAAATTTCTTTTCACGGGCTAAAATACAGCAAAACGGAAAGGAGAGTTCTTACCCTGGATTTGTTTACGGGAGATATTATAATTTCATTCATGCTCAGAGTGGATATAAAAATCTATCCATTACTCGCAGTGAAATTATAGCCGTGTTGGTGAGAAAAAGTGTTAGGACCATCCCGGAAAGACGGAAACTGTTGGAAGCCCTACCGCAGTCCATTTCCCGGGCTTTATTGCCCCGGAGCTAACGAACCGTTAATTCGTATCACTGGCTAAGGAGCCGGCCGGTGGATGTACAATTGTACACTCGTTATTTGCATAATCACCCCCGATCAATACACATTCACATCTCCGGCCAATTACTGCACCCGCCTCAAGTGCAGTGCCTTTAGGCTGTTTGTCTACTGGAGCCGTCACTAAAAACGAACAGACAGCTTCGAAGTTTTTGGTCTAGTGTGATGCTTCTGCCGTGGCTAGTTACCACTCTACCAGCAAAGACGCTAAGCGATTTAGCGTTTAGGCGCTGTGTAGTAACCTTTAGGGCGAGTTTTCCCTGCACCTACCCTACCTTTCCAAGTTAGTAGGTACGATAACATATTCGGCTACATCATCACGTACTGTATCATTAGGTCAAGTACTAGTTAGAAGAGTATGAAAAAAATCAGCTAAGTGCGAGATAGACTTCCGTATCTAAAAAATGGCGAAAAAATCACGTTTATTGTATGGGAGCCTATACTAAAACATTTATTTTATTGTTTTTTATTAGGTAGGTTTACATTTTTTGTGAAATTTCAAGTGTCTACCAACACGATTCAAGAGCCTGGTGATAAACGGACAAACGGAGGGACAGATGAACATGCGGGCGGCGGAGTCTTAAAATTTTACTCTTTGGGTACGGATAAAGTAGTCGTGATACATTTTATTACTTATGCCCAGGTCCACAACTCGCCCTTATTTCATATCTCAGCGAGAAATGGTCCCTTTCTCGATGACGTCTGCAGTGGACAAACAGCCTAGGAGTCTAGGTCAAAATAAAAACGTACAAGTGAAAAGCTTGAAACGGACAACGGTACCGTATTATAAAATGTAGATATGCTTCATTTCTTATTGTTATGATTGGAATTGTTCTTTTATGTAAGTAAAATTCTAAATTTTCCATAATAGCGTAAACCTTGCGGTCAATTAGTCGTGCCGGAGCGGCGTCGCCTCACTTGACGCTTTCTAATTCCAGCACTGTTTGAGACACCTGAAACTGTTCGACCATAAACACTGATTTACGAAACACGCCACCGAACACTGCAATGTACCAATAAGTAAAGATAGTGTTATACCTACATATATCTATAAGTAAAGATAGCGTTATACCTAGGTATATCTATAAGTAAAGCTAAGATTTGATTGTTTACCTGTACAAAATTAAGTGAGAAATTTTACACAACTGAATCAATCAATATTGCGTTCTTCAATTTATAGGTATATTTTATTTTGATATTACTTGTTCGTGGCTTTTTTACAATTTAGGAGTATGAAATACAAAATACATTTTACGGTTTATATACAAACTAGCTTTTGCCCGCGGCTTCGCCCGCGTGAATTTCGGGCTGTTACAAATACCGTGGGAGCCAACGATTTTCTGGGATATTAAGTAGCATACGGGATAGACAAACAATCAACTACTTACTACAACAAATTTACTAAAAGAAACACCGGCTTAGTAGTTTTACTGCTCTTCCCGCTTCCGTCCTTAATCAATATAGGTTCAACTACGGGGCTCAATGTATCTACCCATTTTCCCATTTACAGCATTACTATCCCATATCACATTGCTCATCTAAAACATAATATATTCATAACGAATTTTTGATAACTGGCTTAGTTTTTTAGTAATGAGGTAAAACATCGTTTTACTGATATATTCTTCCGCATCGCTGCATACTAACCTACTCTTACCTAAGCTAACCTGGAGTTCTTGCAATTTCAGCAGCTGTGTACACATTTTCACATTATTATCGTATTACTTTCCCATATCCCTTGTCAACTAAAACAAAAATTTTCAGTAGCAAAACAGTTATTAGTTTAAAACCTATGTTATATGGGTAGGTACCCATTTTCACAAATATAATATTTTTAACCTGTATCTCATTGACTCATCTAAACTCATCTATCTCAACTAAAACAAAAAAACTTATAGTGAAACAATGGTAAGTCAGAATTTATATAGGTATTTAATATTACAGTTACAATATTACTAACCCAAAATCCCATTGCTCAACTAAAACACACATTGTTAATAGCGAAAAAGTAAGTTTAGGGTCTGTATTGGTACCCGTTTTCTCAGTTATAATGTTATTAACCCATAACGCATTACTAAACACACATTGTTAAAAGCGTACAGTGCTAAGTTCAGAACCTATATGGTGCCCATTATCACAGCTGTAGTGATCAGTAGTCGTAGTATCAGATCTGTAGTATCATTAGCTTTTGCCCACCGCCCTGCCTGTGTCAAATTCGCTTTTTAACAAATCAAACATAAATTTCCCGTTCCCATTCAATATTCCAACCTTATACCTACTTTCAAAGATGTTTGTTTTAGCTACGTACCTATAGATGTAGCTATAGATTGCTGTAAAAATTTAGGTTTTTTGAATTTCCCATGGGAACTATGGAATTTCCCGGAACAAAAAGTAGCCTATTTTTTAATCCGGGTTGTAAGCTATCTATGTTCCAAATTTCAGCCAAATCGGTTCAGTAGTAGCGGCGGGAAAGCGGAACAAACATACAAACAAACTCACTTTCCCATTTATAATATTATATATTAGTAAGGATGTATTATGAACTGTACTGTAAAAAAAATTCAGAACGAGTTTAGCACTCTATAGTTCGAATATTTTCGTTGTCACCGCACACAGATTTTATGGTAAAATTCAATCGAGATTCGAATGTAAAAAAACCAACAACTTGCACTATCCTCATTGTTTCTAAGATAGACAAAATCACGTCTACTATAGTAATTATAGCTGGTCAGAGAATACTTAGAACATCGTTTTGAAGATATTTTTATATCAATTCATGATCTACAAGAAAGTATACTAAAACAATAGTAAGTACCTACACGGCCTAGTCCAGGAAGACAATATTCAATCGAAACAGTTTATCGAAATTGGTTGTAAGTCAAACACTAACTTAGTAGACAACAAAGTTTGTGATCGATAGACGCCCCATATGCAACACATCGAAATCGAAAGCGCTCTAAACTTCGCAGCAACCCTTTCCATAGCTCGGAGTTTACGTTCATTCAGATTCGACGCACCCTCTCTCCCTCACCCTTTCAGGGTCACGCACATGTGTTGTTGTGATGTTGTCTAGTCCTGTACGCGTATTTATACGTGTTTGTAACAACCCGGCGGGTGAGAGAGGGTGGTTGGTGAGGAGGGAAAGGGTTGCGTGGCAATGTTCAGTGTCGAGGTCGGGTTATACGCATATCGCACGTGACGGCAGTGTATAGGAGTATAGGAGTATAGTATAGGAAGCTAGGGGCCCATTCATTCGCCACACACGGGGGGAGCGGGCGTTACTGTGACGTATCCGTGTGGGAGTCGCCGCGTGTTGTCTATGGTCAGTTTCGCTCGGTTATTTTGCAACTAGATTTACAAGTACAACTGTAAATTAACTTTGTCGAGCGTGCCCGAATGTAGGTCGTATGGAATCAGCATTAATTATCGCTTTAATCTTAGGGCCGATGTCGAGTCGGTACAACAGATCACATGATAGATAGCGGCGCACGCCAAGGACGCGAAAGTAATGAGGCGAATGCTTAGCCACAATGTGTATCGAACAGATTTGATGCATTGTCCGCGGAACATGGCTAGGCACTCTGTGTACAGTCTGTGGCTGAGTCTGTGTCAGTCTGTAGGTACAGTGATATGAAAGGGTTAGAACTGTAACGGACACTTCCATTTCTATAGTAATATTATAAGTCTGAAGAGTTTGTTAGTTTGTTTGTTTGATCGCGGTAATCTCAGGAACTACTGGTCCCAATTGACTGAATAACATTACGCTATATATAAAAGGAGCGGAGTATTAACAAAAAATGTTGCAAAAACGGGAAAAAATATTCCTTTTCGAGAGCTGTATTGTTGCTGTATGTACGTACGCTGAAATTACGAAAAAATCATATAGGTATGACGGAATTGTTCCACTTTAAAAGCTTTAAAAAAGTAAGTATTTCAAAGAATAGATTTTAGGACTGTTCTTAATTAGGTACAAATAAGCAAGAGTGATAATACAATAATAAAATTTATAAATATGGTTTTTAATTAATCGTTTATTTATCTTTACAATGGTTTATGACATGTTATAGTCTTCTTTATTAATTTCAGGTTCAGTTAGAGTTACGTAAGTCAATATTATCTAAGTAGATCTTTGGCATCCGAAAAACGTTGTTTTCAGTAGCGGATGGGATTATGTAAATCCATTGTTGTAACTTGTATTCTGTCGTGTATTTATAGACATCTAAATCTGTCTGGATTGTTGGCGTTTGAGTTGACGTCATAGCTTAGATTATAAAATCGAAAGTACCTAGTCTATATTTAAACAAAATAGGTACTTACTTATCATTGTTATTATAAGTTGATGGATAGGTACCTCCCACTGATGATATGGCACCTACTACCTACTAGTAGATAGCTATCTACTTATACGATAATAGTATGTATGCTGTACAGTCATAATTGCAGGTAATAGTGTAGTGGTTATTTATATAAAAACTTGTACTTGGGTAAAAACTAAATCATACGTCTTATAAACTAGTGCACGTATGCTGACATATGTTTTGGTATCAAAATTTTATATGGTTTAGGGATATACTAGACTTTTCACAAACGCTACTCGGCATTCACACTGGCACTTAGAACGTAATTGAGCTTTTAAAATTACAGCAGTTCATTCACTCCCAAGGATTTGATTCATGTAAATAATGCTTAATACTATAGTAAGCTTTCTCGAGCGTTAAAATGGTTTTATATACTATACTTTTATTTATTAATCTGAACCTTTATACTGACACAATAGTTATTACTAGCTAGATTACAGCTACAAAGCTGGAAAAGTAGGACACTATTAATAAAAAAATCGTATACACAGTGATCGATGTGAAGACCAATTAGGTGCAAAGAAGTCTAGGTCATCGGAACCTATCCTTGCATTGTTCTGATGATTGCGTGTCCAGTGTAAGTCCTCGATACATAAATCACTGGTGAGGGTACTACCTATCTACCTATGTACCGATGGCTTATGAAGGAAAATTGCTAATTGTTAAGATGTAAACCTTGACTGGTTGCATCGCATGACAGAAATCAAACATGCACTTAAACATAATGAGTACCTGCATAAGATTGATTAATCGACAATTACTGAATCAGTTCAAATAATTAATTATTATGGCACTCACGCTACTTGGGTAACTTTAAGCTTACATACAAAAAGCGATAACGTTTTCCTACCCTTAAATGTAGTCCGATTTTTATAATTAGTGAAGGTATATGTTGCAAATACTATGAAGTACTATGATCGTACGTTTTACTTTTTGAGAAATATTGCTTATACTATTAAAAGTTATTTGAGTCTAAATATCCACATTTTTGACCTAAAAACTTGCTTTAATATTTTTTTATATATCACAGTACCCAGCTGCGATATCTGGGAGACGCGGGTTTAGATCCCGCCGGGCGCGATTTTGATACAGTAACTGCAGCACACATCAATTGATTATTTATTACAAGTTGTATCTGATCAAAGTATCTACTCGTTTGTTATATCCTGACCTAGATATTAATGCAGAAACATTTACATATAATCAGAAACAATAAGCGCACTTATTTAAAAGCGCAGGATAAAATTTTCCGATAAAGCGGGGGAAATTTTCCGGACGTCCCCAGACGCTCATCGAATCGAGGGCATGGCGAAGAGAAAATGAATCTTAAAATTCAAATATACTTGCCTACCATGGATAAAAGCTCTATATTTGCTGATGCTGATCTATGGATAAAACAATTAAATTGTAAGTGAAATTGGTAAAAATGATGTTTTATGACACAAAAATCCGTAAAATATATGTTGTAAACGCTTACGTTATGCCTTGACACCGTAACTGTGAAAAAGTCTATGGAAGATATATTACAGTGTTTCCCTTGATAAAGTGTACAAACAAAAATGGGAGAATCTGCAGCATGATTCATCGCCAAAAAATTGTAAAAAAAAAAACAATATAGGGATCTAAAAAAATATACCTAATATCGATTTTTTTTATCTTTTTTTATTGCCGATTGAAGACCCCAGCTTTTTATTAAATAATTGAATTTCGTTATAACAAAAAAAATAATGATGGCTGATAAAATTGAGTTGTATTGCAAAAAATATAATTACATAATATATGGATATAGTGGTAGTAATATTGTGGTAGGTTTAGGTAGGTAGTATAATCGAAGCTGTATGATGAAACAAGTTGCCGTTTTTTTTTTGCATTCAATTAAAACAAATACCGGATTTGCATTAACATTTTATTAAAGAACTGATTTATGATGGAGTAATAACAATAACTTTTACCTTCCCTCCAAACGTCACGTAAATGTACGTTTCAAAGAGAAACTTATACGACTCGATTGTATTAAGTAAGTATTATTAATCTTAAATTCAAAACAGTAATTATTATTATTGTCAGCTTATTTCATTGCCTTGCTTAAGAATAATATACGTCTTACACGCTTTTTGAATTAAAGCTCCAAATTCATATCTGCAGGGTTACCTACCACAAAAAAATTAATACAAGGTAGGTTTTATACTAATATTAATGGGCTTTTAAATAGATAGTGACCAATAGCCGATATGAAACATGATTATGATAGACGTAGGTATACTGAAGATGGTCGTAGAAATAATGACTATGTCTAAGAGAAAAAAAAACTGAAAATTTAAAATGAGATAAGTATAGAATCTTTTACACAATTTTATCTACTCCTTATTTTACATTTTCTAGTTTTTTTCAATATATTCATAAGAAATTTCTGCTAGATTTCCTCGAGGGCATTTGATGCAAAGCTCATTAATATTCAATATTCTATCACATGATAACGTTCTCTTCAGTTGAGAAGTTTTCAATACCTACGAGTTTGAAAACGAACATTGAACAGCTTAGGTATGCATATAAGGAGCACATTAAATTTCCTCTTTTAAAATTATTTTATGCTTCATATTTAAAATCTCTTGTCATTTTAATTTTATTGCAGATAACTATATCGTCAATTCACTTAATATAAGTTATAACCTCAAAAACGATCTTATCCGTATCTTATTATTATATTCGCAGAACCTATACAACACTAAAAATAGTAGGAAACAACTCTGGGTTAAGAGAATGTAAGTTTTTTTTAAATTCCATTGCAACCGTGAAATTAAATCCGCCGCTAAATTGTGTAAGAAAAACATATTCATCGTTATCGTTATTGTTTATCGTTATTGCTAGAAATTCTGCCCTCCGATTGGCTGACGTAAATCAGGGAACCAATCAGCGGGCACAATTTGTATACGATTACGATAACGATGAATACGTTTTTCTTACACAATCTAGGGGCTGTTTCGAGAACGTAACTCCAGCTACCAGCTTAGAAACAAACTTTAATTTTTCTTAATTACATTTCAGTTTTTTTTTCATATTATTGAAAAATTCTGGAAAGCTACAGCCCTAAGTAAAAAGATCACATTAGCGATAATTCGAACCACACACGCAAAAGCCTGGGAGAATCCGTATTAAAACAAATGAATTGCTGGTAATGTGTTAATTTTTATTCTTCCAATTTGGTTCCGAGCTTTTGAAATGTGTTTTCGTTACTTTCCATATTACCCGTTCCGTGTGAAGAGTCCATTGTTTTTGGCGTCGAACAATTGTCTATGCCCTACAAACTACGATTATGAATTATAATGGAAGTAGATAAAAATATGGCGGGAGAGACTGTATGGTCTTCGACCTTTGCCTTATAAAAACAGCCGGAACTATGCTACGAGTATATTCCGACTTTTAGTTGTCTAAACTTTACTAATTCTCCTATGTTTCACCAAAATAACTTAATGCAAAATAAAAAAGAGAAGACTTTCAAAGCAAATCAATATTTATGTGCAATACTTTGATTCATCATAAATAATAATATTAGGTCCTTACATATGAAATTGGCGTTTTGTATGGGAGGAACATAAAGTCGATTTTTAAAAATATAATATATATATTTAATCAAAGTATGTACCATTGCTATCTATGCACTTTTGCCACCTTATAGGTAGTTCATTGATCCCTTTACTAAAAAAGCCATTCGGACGGGAATCAATAAAATCTTCGAAAGCGCTTTGGACTGCCTCATCGGAGTTAAATTTTTTCCCTTGTAAGAAGTTATCCAAATTTCGAAAAAAATGGTAATCTGTTGGAGCAAGGTCCGGGGAGTAAGGTGGATGTGGCATTCCAATTGAAGCTCCTCTAATTTGGTAGCCGTCTGTTGTGCAGTGTGTGGTCTAGCGTTGTCCTGAAGCAGCAGTGGCCTAGAACGATTGACCAGCCTCGGTCGCTTAGCAGCTAGCTTTTCCATCATGGATTGCAGTTGCTGACAATAGATATCCGCCGTAATCGTCTGGCCAGATTTAAGAAAGCTGTAGTGAACGACGCCGGCGCTAGTCCACCAAACGCTCACAAGTAATTTTTTTTGAGTCAATTTTCGTTTGAGGCAGGATTTGGCTGGTTCGCCAGGGTTCAACCATTGCGATGAGCGTTTTCGATTATCATACAGGATCCATTTTTCATCACAGGTAATGATTCGATTTAAAATCCCTTCATTACTGTGCCGGTTGAGTAATGTAACACAGCAGTCTACGCGCGTTTGTCGGTTTGCGACACTCAATTCATGAGGTACCCACCTTTCAAGCTTTTTCACCTTCCCAATTTGCTTCAAGTGAACTAAAACAGATTTATCACTAACATTGCAGCCTGCAGCTAGCTCGGACGTGGTTTGCGATGGATCCGCTTCCACAATAACCTTCAATTCTTCATTGTCAGCTTTGGTCTCCGGCCGTCCACGGGGCTTGTTCTGCAGGTCGAAATTTCCAGAACGAAAACGTTGGAACCAAAAACGCACTGTGTTTTCTTTTGCGACACCCTCGCCGTACACATCATTAATCCTTCGAGCCGTTTCTGCAGCACTGGTGCCACGATGGAACTCGTACTCGTAAATAACGCGATATTTCAAGTTTTCCATTTTGTAAACAGAGTGGCGCAAAAAAAACCAAAAGAGAAAAAAACAGACGATTTTCAAGCACAAAAGCATCAGTAAATAGCTGTATAAATTTGAAATTGGAATTTTTAACCAAAGAAGAGATATTTGAGATCAAAGTGGCCAGTACGACAAAACGCCAATTTCATATGTAAGGACCTAATAATAAAAAACCAACATGTTTAAATTAAAATGCATCATAGTCAATTAGTCATGTACAAAGCTCAAGAGTAAAGTTAATAATCCGACTTTTTTGAAAACGGAGGTTTAATATCGGATATCTGTGTAGTTTTCACTTTTTTTTTCGAACTGCGATTTGCTTAATTTCTTTCTCTTCTATTGAGCTCACGACGTTCACACTCAAATTGGGTATTGTTAACAAACTGCTGATGTTAAACAGTCATTATTTGAATCGGCAATCAATAGCGTTTTTTCGGAGGCTTAAGTAGTGTCCGATTTGATTATTTCGTTCGATTTGTAAACGTTTTCGTGCTAGAATGAATTAAGTTGCCCGTGTTTGGTTTCGCAACGTAGTTTTTCACGTAGGTAGCTGGCAGGTATTTGATAAAATAAGTTTGTTGAGAAATATTTTTTCAACAAGAAACATTTTATCCCTCTTATATCTTTAGACCTTGCAACCGTAAAATTAAGTGTTAAAAGGAAAATAAACTAAAAATGTTATTTTACAAACTAGTTGCAATTTTGATGAGTTTTGCTAAAAAAGTAAAATTGCTAACTTTAATCTGAAATACAGCTAGACTAATTTTACACATCAAAATGTGCCAAATTGTTTACTTTATGCAGAGAAAGTCGGCAAGTATGAAGTGTAATATCGATAAAGAATTACGAGCGTATCGATTTTTATTTATTCGTATCATTTTGTTGGCAGTAAAATCGATTCTCGCGGACCGCAGTCGTTTTACTTCTTATTTCACATGATAGATTACATACCTACGTAACGGAAGTTAGGGATTGGTTTCATGACCACAGAGTATATTATCAAAACTACAAAGGAATATACCTATGATTAAATACAGGTGGTATTTTATAGCCCATAATTTCATGTAGGACGTAAACCCCGATTGAAATTGAAATGAAAACTTCATTAAATCTTACTTCTTAAATTGCTTGCGTACAATTTCGCAATAAGTAACGAATCTTTGAGTAATCGAGTGGTTATCGATAAATACCTATCACTGAATCGTTTAATCGAATTGATCAAACGACATTGACATCTTTATCGATATTGCATCGATCCCTTCTATTAAAAACTTACGTGTGTTGCCATTTACGAGGGACCTACCTATTAGATACTACAAATAAATAATGCAATAGTAGTATCGAGTTAATTGTTTATAAGTTCAATGCTTTTAACGCAACTTTACGTAGGTACTACTTACTTATTACTAGCATGTAACTTTAACTATAGCGACTCTCACATTCTCTATGCACGCAATTTGCTTAAAATGGTGTACCTACAAGCTTTCTCTTTACGTATTTATACATGTACTTAGGAAGGTTTATTTATTTTTTAATTTATTTTAATTATTTTCACATAGGTACAAAATAAGCACAAAAATTGAAGCCTGTGAACTCCACACTAGGATCCCGTGTGCTGTGGAGATCACATCCTTCCATAATGATGTACACAACAATATATTAAGTGTGTGTGTGTGCGTCTCTGTGTGTGTACTGTACAAAATTATATTTATTCTAATATTGTAAGTATTTTTTTCTGTTTCCGCGTAACTTGATTATATGTTGTCTCCAGATCTTAGAATATGTAGATCATTAAATTTTTCATGATGTGCCTTATCAATTTATGAAATAGGAGTATTTCGTCGTGGCCTGGTGTTAGAATTGATCATGATATCTACAGCTTTTACTAAAATACTATACAAGACGCCGCAGTGGCATCCTTATTTCTTATGTGTTGATATCCAGCGAACTCCGAAACGTTTGTCTTCCACGTTTCTGATACGAACCGCTAAGGTGTGGAGCACCCTTCCAGCTTCCATGTTCCCAGCCAAGTACGTAGGTACAATCTGGGTGCCTTCAAGAGAAGAGTGAAAGGCATTTTCTGGGCAAGCGCGCTCCATCCTATAGACCTCATAATTGCTTTCCACTAGGCGCGGTTGTAGTAAGCGCAAGTCTATATAATAAAAAATATGGCCGACAATTTCATAAAACGATTGTTTAGAATTTACGAGAAAAACTGACATGTGTAGATGTCTTTATTTTAACATGTCGAACTACTAATAAACTTCCCTATTTGTGTAGAAAATTTTCGGATAATTTCAGTCTAATGCCGTTTTACACTTTTTCATAATAAGAACAATAATTTCATATATTAATCAATTCTAAGATCTTTCCACGACTTAATAATATAGATTCATACTCGCTAGTGGACGGGCGTCTTTATAAAACAGTTTAGTTCCTACTAAACAGAACTGTTACCTACATACAATTAACATAATAAATAAACAGAATGAAATCGTTACGTAATGAGTACTAATACATTTGCAAGACATTAATTGTACCATGTTGCGTTTGGTCCAATGTGGTCCGATATCACATATTACGTCACAGTCATTGAGTAGATTTTACGGGAGAAGATAAAAAAGTTTTCTGCGTGGATCTCAAGTGAAATCACAGCTCAATACAAACTGATAAAATATTATCCGTCGCTTGGACTTTGTACTGAATACAAAGAAGTACTTTTCTTAATATAGAGAGTATATTAAGAACTCAAATATTTTTTCTCTTAATAAATATTTTTCATGGTGTTTATGATCCTCAAAGAATCCAATGGTTTGAGCTGTGTCAATCGGGCTAAAATTAAGCATCCATACATAGATGTCATGACGTAGGCTAAGAAAGGATTAATTCAACCCCTCTTCTTCTACTTTATTAATAAGTAACTTTGGTAAAAAAATATTAAAGTTAGACATTATTAATTGACCCGTTGGTCAAGTACTGCAGTTGATAGGAGCTTTATGAATATCTTCTCTCTGTCTAGGTGTATAGCTTTTAGTTACGATAGTGAAACAGAAACTACGTAGGTCTAATAATATATTAACTGGCTTTTGTTATGACAATACGAGTAACATTGTAATTACACTTTCATTAACAAAAAATAACTATAGCATGTTGTAATCATACACAAAATAGGGCTGTCGAGAACGATAGAACTACATTTTGTATTTTGAACTTTTATAAGGATATATTATATCACTTTTTAAGATATTTTCTTAAACTAAATTGGGATGTGTTATTTTAAATTTAATATTCCGAAGAAGAATGTAGTGCTTAAGTAATAAGAAAATTAATCAAGTAGCGAAATATTATACTACATAGTTATTCCATCTATTATTTTCATAATAATGGATGGAATAACAAAAATTAGGGATTGATTAAAATTTTCATATTTATATATTATGTGGTTACACAAAGATGATTTTCTTCACTGACTATATACGAGCACTTAAAGACTAAACGGTAAAATATAGATAGAAAAAAGATTGTAATCGACAACCCTAATAACACATCTGCATCGAAAGTCTATTGATATTGGAGCATAGATAGATAGAGCAACAAAAAGTAGAGATTGATTCCAAATTGCTGTTTACGTGTGTGGTTGGCCACAAAAGTGATTTCCTTGCCTTGAGTCATGTGCGACCATTGACTCATACGTGATTGGATAGACTAATGGAAAATATAGACGGCTGAAACAGCACTATCTTTCTTCTTAATTCTTCATTTATATATTTTATCATTCGTACATTTCTGTTTTTTTTTTTTTGTATATATGTATTTTAGTTATTTATTATTTATATAGATATATATTTTTGTATTTTAAGTATATATATATATTATGTTTTGTATATATATTATATACTTTTATAATATTTATGCATAATATTTAGTTCTTTTTGTATCTTTCTCGTGTTCTGTACCTACTTCGCATATCTTGTATAATTGTTTCCACACCCGGGGCATCTGGAAGAGATCGTCATTTGTAGTGATAAGATGTCCTTGTGCATGTCTTCTCTATGTTTGTGTTTTTTTTTTGTATCTATGTTATATGTACAGAATAAATAAATAAATAAATAAATAAATAAATAAATAAATAAATAGACACTCAGGTAGCTACTATAATAACATCTTAAATAGAAAAAATAAAACTATTGTTAGGTCAGCTTTTAGATTCGCCGTGATTGTATTGACTAATGGAAAATATAGTCACTTAGGTAGGTACCTACTGAAAAAAACATCTGATAGAAAAAGCCTATTTTTCAGGCACCTGTTAAATCCGCTTCTAAATCAGAATAGACAGTTACTAAATATGTCAATTCATTCATCATCAATCCTGTTACTACGAATATAACATAATATGTCTATATCACTTTGTGAGGAATGACATTTGTGAATGAGCCAAGTCATCAAACTATCTATCGAATATCACAGTTGGGCACTGGCTGCCTTTTTTAAATTACTCAGGAAGGATTCGAATAAGATCTTATATAATATTTAAAGCATATACAGTAAATATATTTCGCAGATCTCGCAAATGACTAACGATTTTTATGGGGTTTTGTATTTAAATAAGAATTTGCTTTATAAGTTTACCTAAATAGTAACATTTCTTATATACTTAATGTGTCTATCCAAAAAAAGCACCGAGCAAAGCCAGATCGCCCCCTTTACTTTAGCACTAGATACTTTAGTAGACACAGCAACTATTTCTGCCAGAGCGCGGTCTACGTTTTTCCTTAAGTCAAACACGTAAATCCAACGAGTAGTAATTCGTAATGGAATTACTTGGAATATCTAAATGACTTGGACCAAATACCGGGTAATTGTAAGATGTTGATTGTTAAACATATGACATCTAAATAATAATACCTACTGCCCTTTGTAATGCTCATATGGTAATCCCCGTTTCCTATTAATTAAAATAATATGTCATTTACATATTATAATTCATTCAGAAGTATTTTACGTTTCCTTGTATGTATAATTAATTAATTTGTTATTTTATTCTTACGCTATGGTAACGTAAATTCTAATTAAATAGGAACAAAAAAGACGTCTGGTGAATTTTTCACTATGTTGTATGGTTAAACTACATAATCATTATAAATAATAATAAATTATATCAACGTAAAATATGTATTCTATATTAATTATTATTTATTTTTGCACGAAAATGGTATGGAAAGACATAGGTTATTTTCTTCTGTAATATATAAAGTCCTCTTGCAAATTTTTGTTACCAAACTCCTCCGAAACGGCTGGACCGATTATTATGAAATTCTCTGTGTATATTTGGTAGGTCTAAGAGTAGGTCGTAAGCTACTTTTTATATCCCTAATGGAAAACAACGCTTGCCAGGTCAACTAGTACTAATTGTAATTATTATAGTACTTTTTATAAAAGTCATTTCAATACGTAAGTAACAATAATATACAGAATAATAGTATATTCAAAACAGGCATCCCTCGGTCTCGCGGAACTCGCGGTCTCCCTCGGTTCGGAAACTTTATAATCTCTTGTAATCTGATTTCGATTTCTTACCGAGCTTTTTGTGCGCGGTAAAAGTGTACTGAGGTTTTGAACTCCGTGATTCCGTTTTTGTTTCCCACATCAAAAGTTAACATCTGAATCTTGTATGTAAGTTATTTTATTCGAAATACGCAGCGGGTTGTTGTAGTTCTTACGTCAAAGAACTTATCCTCTTAAGGTCCACCTTTTGAAATTCATAGTGACATGATATCAAACAGAAAAAAAATCTTATGAACACGTAGTATATATAACGACTATACGACTATGATTTTTGACTGACTGGCTGATCTATCCGCCCCATGACCCCACCGATAAACCGTTGGAGGCATCCTGGTGGTAGGACTCAACATACGGACTTCGTATAAGTACTTAGGTGTCACCGCAAAGTCAGTTATTCTATCGTGAAGTAATGTTTACAATGTTTCGGTTTGAAGGGCACTGTAGGTACGCCGACGTCATTACTGGCACAGAAGACTAAATAGTACAAGTTACTGGTCAAAAACGGGACCTAAGAACTAATGTTTCAGGATAATGTCACTGGTCGCATGATATTGCAAGGCAAAATTATGAGACGCAGTGCATGGGCATGCGTATCACTTTCCATCAGGTAAACGTCTTGGTTGTTTATTATATATCATTCTTTGTTATAACAACAAGGTTATTATGACGTAGTCAATAGCTATAGTAGTGTTATTATCTCACAGCACAGTAATGCACAACTCAACAAAGAACAACGAAAGCGAAACACTCGAATGATTTATGACCGAGTCTGCAGCGAGATAATAACACTACTATAGCTTATCGCTGCGAAAGGATTTCTGAAGATTCAACTTCTTGTTTCGGCATCGGTCATAACCGCTTAGATTCTGAGATTGCGATTCAAAAAGATAAACGTTTCTTATGAAAATGGGTACTTTCGGTAGCTCAGTAGCTATTACTTATTCGATGCTTTTCGAGTGCACGGATTTTAATTGCTTTCTACAGTGAACAGTCCCATTCGTTTTGATTCCCATGACGCCTGTGAAATTGACTAGCACACGTAGATGCATGACATGTAGTTTTTTCGTAGCTTTTTTTTATTTATTTATCGTGTTCTGGGATCTCGCTGCATGGTAGTGTTGACCCGACGCGAGTTGGATGTGATTCTTTACTTTGAGTGATAGAAATAGATATACCACTCTTCAAATGACGGAGGTGGATTGCTGATACTTTTACGTAATAAAGAATAATATCATTTATCCGGCTAAGTTTCTTGTGGGCTCTTCCCAGAAGGCGCGTTGGCCTTAAATTAAATAGAGCCGACAATCTAAAAACATAATACAGATATTATATTCTGAACAGCTAGGCGATTCGCGTATTGTTTTTATACAACGGAGTATGATGATTCATTTCACTCCACTACATACTTCACGTAGGTGTAACGTGGCAGGCGTGAGCGGGGGAGAAAGAAGGCGGGAGGGTTGAGTTCATGTGTGGTCTGCGTAAAGACGTAAATGCCGAGACGTTTTTCAAAAATTTGCAAACGAAATGCAGGAGGAAACGTTTTTCAAACATTTCACTTCACGAAATGCAGCCGACGTGTTACGTGAATCATTAGACTGATCGAAATGAACTATAGAATCTCTCATCTCTTGTATGTAAGTGCTACACATCACTAGCGCGGTCATTGTGCCCGGCGAGAGCTCGCGACTCGGGCGCAGGCTCGTGATCTTATTTCGATCCTCATTCACCGCACACTCATTCAAATTTAACGGCGAAATCAATTTAACGGCCGTTTTCAATAAACTATCTATCCGCCATTTCAGTTACTAAAGTTAGGGAAATCTATCTTTTTGTCCTTACTTTCTTTTCAATTACCTACTGACGGATAGCATTTCCTACCGAAGTTAGTTATCTATCATCGGGAGGACGGGTAGCTTACTAGAGATATGAACGCTCATACAAATCGTGCTTACTTGCGTTTCAATACGAGTTTCGCGTTAATCTCCGATAGCTGGAGCTATCGTTAGTAACGTCATTTGTTTATCCGTCAAAATTGGTCGGTAGCCATTCCTATCCAACTTTGCATTTTGAAAATAAATATACTAAATCTGTTTTTGACGTGACAACGTCTTATAAATCGATAGAGCCGGTTGCACGCACGAAAAAACATGACTCATCCGGCGTTACCTCGCTCATGCGGCGTTACCGGCGTTACCTCGCGAGCGCGGAACGAGCGACAAAGAAGACGTTGTCACGTTCAACTATCGTCAGTAAACCGACTTTACAGGCAACCAATTTTTTTTTGACGTGACAACGTCTTATAAATCGATAGAGCCGGCTGCACGCACAAAAAAACATGACTCATCCGGCGTTACCTCGCTCATGCGGCGTTACCTCGCTCATGCGGCGTTACCTCGCTCGCGTTACCTCGCTCTGAGGCGTTCCATATAAGGCTTGAAGTGCAAGCGAGAGTTGTCACGTTCAACTATCGTCAGTAAACCGACTTTACAGACAAACAATTTTTTCTATTTAATTAAAATGGATTACCAACAACATTGCCTCTTCCTTCGTCATAGGTGCTGCTTTCGCTGACTGAAAATATTTCTTTATGAACTTGATATTTAACTAAGATAAATATATAGCCTAGTTCATTTTATTTTATAGGTACTTACCATCTTTTTTAATTTCACAAACGTAAATTTAAAAAAAACAACGCGTTTTGGTGGGAAGTAGGAACTTGAAACCCAATCAAACAAACATGAATACAAAGACAAACTCGTTCCGCGCTCGCGAGGTAACGCCGGTAACGCCGCATGAGCGAGGTAACGCCGGATAAGTCATGTTTTTTCGTGCGTGCAACCGGCTCTATCGATTTATAAGACGTTGTCACGTCAAAATAAATTCTACATATATTTTGATACCTTTTTCTAATAATAACAATCTTTATCTCTACACGAAAATTAATAATGATACAAAAAATAACAAAATATGAATAGTTTTGAGTGCAACAATATTTTGATTTTAACGTAGAATGAAACGTTTCAAAATGCTTGGATAGATGAGAGGGAATGAGCTATCTACTTAAAAAAAAGTAATAAAAGATAGATAGCACTTATCTTTGTTTGTGAAACGCAGATTAAAGATAGCTAAGTTCTTACTGATTATCGAAGATAGCTATCTATCTTTAACCTTTGATAGGTTATTGAAAACGGCCGTTAGTGTGTCGTGTGTCGGCGACACCGCTACTGGTAATAACGCTGAGGTTTTAATAACCCGGTGAAAGGGAATCGTAGAGTAATGTATTAAGGATCTTAGAGCGACACGCCCTAGGGTGGATATTGCCTTCAGATATGGGGATGACATGTAAACAATAGTTTTGGAGTACCTGGGCACGGGGGCACCATCTCATACATCGAAAATTGTAGTACTAGAGTATGTTCATAGAGGGCATTAGGGGTAGCCATTTGAATGAAATTATTAATTACGTCAGCTCACTAGCGACAAGCGATAATAATTTGAACTACATTGCAAGATGTGGTACGATACGGTCAGCTAGGCACATCAGCGCCAATAGATGGCGTTTATTTTGTAATTAGATAATTTTATTTTTTTTATGAATGAAAATGTGCATATTTTTTTATAATAATATGGTTCCCGGTTATAGCACTATATTTATAAAGTATCCAACTAAAGTTCAGATGTATTTTAATTGTCAAAATACTTTCATTTGTACCGACAATTACGAGGTGGTAGCAGCAGAAATTTTCACACACACATTCAAAGGTTTGTTGGTTACGAAGCTGTTTACTAATTTCGTTATTATTGACAAATACTCACTAGCCTATTGGTACAAACACTAGCTACAATAACTACGTATACTGGGTTCTATTCACTGACTTGAAATCCTTTTTTTATTTTTTTATTGTTTAAAATTATTATTATATATTAAATATAAAAATGAATTTTTGTCTTGTCTGTGTGTATGTCCTTTATAGAATCGTAAACTATGCATTGATCATGGTGATCTTCAGCAAAAGTGTTGTGCATCGGCCCACGAAGGTTTCAGAGTTAGTACGGGTTGGCGGGCTTCACACACCCCTATCATTCCAATATTTTAGTTAGTGGCGTAGAAACGCGCGCAGGGTAGGTACAGCTAGTATGTAATATAATATTTTTATACCTAAATAGCCTGTATTTGTCCAGCTGAGAGCTGAGAGCTGATGATTGAGGATCTTGGAGACGGGTGAAGAGCACGCTAACGGTATTGGAGATAGGTGGGGGGTGCTCGACCAAATGTCATTTGAAACCTCGTCCAATTACCAATGAGCTGAAAAAAAATTCAAAATGGCGGAAAAAACATGGCCGCCATACAAATTTTGTTGGTCTCTATCTCGGAGGGTATGACAGTTGGAAAAGTGGTTTCATAGCAAAAGATGATCGAAATGGGGATATCTATTTAGTGACAAGAAAAAAATTCAAAATGGCGGAATTTTTTTTTCATACTAAATTGTATGGCAATTGGGTACCTGCCCACTAATTTTTGCTAAATCCGAGTATGAGCGACCACGTAAATTGCTACAAGCAGTTACGCGGTCCGCTTTAGCGGGCCGCGCCCCCACGCGAAAAACTAGTTATTATTATATTTATACTATATATAGCTCGATTACCACTCACTCACTCACTCACTCACTGACTGACTCATTGACATAATTGTTCTCCCAGAAGGAGTCTGAAAACGATATAATGATGTATGGGGGATGTGTTCGGGTGCGGGATTCGAGTAGGGAAAAATTATGACATTTCAGAAAAACAAGATGGCGGCCGACGTGATTTCTGTAACTTTTTTGTTTTCCGACCGATTTCGTTTAAACTCGCAACGATTGTAGATATAAGCACAGATAATATAATACTATACTAGTGATATAAGTAAACGATTAATAGAGAAAATGGAAAATTTTGGAAAAACAAGATGGCGGCCTTTGGATTGGATTTGGAAAAACAAGATCAAAAACTACTACTATAGGCAAATAAAAGAAAGTATATTTATTTATCATAATCATCATCCTCGCAATAGCGGTGGAATAGGTATACCTACCACCTGTATAATAGGTAGTCCGTTTTGTCTTTGTTTGTCAACACTAATTTGACATTCGAAGGAAAAAGAACAAACAGAGTATAACTATTTCACAGCTATTTCACATTTATGAATAAGGGGGTTAGTATAATACTGCGATATACCTAGTTCATGTTTTCAAAAGAATTTTTCCCTAATTTCTTCCGAAAATTCATACAGTTGGCAATACCTGACCAACGCAACGCAAACGTCGAAAACAAAGTTTTAATTTTGTATCAAATGCATACCAGGAAGAGCGGCAACATCGCTTGCTGTCTTATTTTATCAGCGAACTGGCAACGCAGCATTTACTTACACGCAATCCAGCTGATTCGCCATCTATTAGCATTTTCATAACTGCAACTATTGCCAAAGCAACGTCATCTATCGGGGTTCGATCAAACTGTTCCGTAGCAGCAGCGCCACCTATTTTTAAACTTATTATCTGCTATGAAGCTACTCGCAGTAACAGCGCCATTATTTCCAGTTTTATCCGTCGGGTGGCCCACCCCAAGAAATTAAGCTTGTCGCATTTCTTTCTTCGTGATGGGGTATCTGTACTAGTATAGTATTATATTATCTGTGACCTGGGTATAGGAATATTGCAATTTTCCCCTACGCGAAGGGAGTGGTAAGCTTTTCTTGTGTAAAAATATGATAACTTCTTGACGAACTGATATGAAGAGTGAGGACCCACATCACGGTAATGCGGATGTTACGTTGTTATGTAATATGAAAAAATAAAAAGTCATTTATGCAAAATGCTAGGCAATTAAACAATTCATAAATTAAAAAATATATTAAATTCATATTTTAAAGGAACATAGTAGAACCATATTTCCAGTGGTAAATAAAGACCACATAAAACAATCGTTGCTACTATAATTACCTACTTAAAATTACGACCCAGAGGGCCAGTATTTTTACAAAAGAGCACTATAATATCTCGTTTCCAATTTAATGGCAGCTTTTTGATAGTAATGTATTAGGATGAATGGGATTATGGAATATTAATTATTTCGACCGACGCTCACAGCAGGTACACGAATCTCCTAACATCAATCTTGCTCTAGATCGTACGTCGGCAGTCGGCACCTCTTTATCGGAGATAAAAAATCGGTTTCACATGGTCATGCTAGCGCTAGACAATGGTTGCGCTTGCGCATCTTACTCGTTATTAAATTCGTATAAATTGGAATAAGTATAATGTGTGATTCTAGTTCCGGTTGCGATGGGAACGTTGCTAACTGTTCTTTACCAGCGTGCACAGATGTGCCGATAAATTGGACTGACTGACTGAACTATCAATACGCAGCTCAAACCATTGAACTGATCGCGTTAAAATTTAATATACAAAAGAAAGCTGTTAAGTCTCTATCTCTATAATATGTCATTGTCTCTAGATACGACAGAATTTCTATTTGATTTAACCTCTAGGGGGTAAAATAGAAATGACGTAAGCACTAGTAGTTTTTATGCTTTAGGTATTGGATTGATTAGGTTAAACTACTAAAACTGAGTTAGCTAAAGGCGGTTCCCAATAAACTATACACATACGATTTGCCTTACTAGAGATATTTCAATGTGACATAAGCTCCATAAACGTTATGTCGAAGTTCTCAAAGTCTCCAGTAGGGCAAATCCTGGATAGATAGAACATTGGGAACCGTCCGCGTCATTAGTAAGCTTCCCATTGTTGCTTTATTGAGGGAAATAAAAATAAGGTTGTGTAACAAACCTTCAATGGATGAATAACCAAAATCAATTGAGCGAGATTTTTGTCAACTAAGACTTTCCGACCTAGGTTGGAACTCAAAGGTACGAAGTTGGTTCGTCTGTTGGGTTCGCATTAGATCTGACAAAACAAATGGCACTGCGTAATGTAGTATTGTAAATTGGCTGTTATTTACATAAGCCCGCGTTGTGAGACCTTAAATCGTTCGGGCTGTCTTGAATTTGATATTAAGGCTGTTCCCGATGCAAAGATATTACTATTATTGATAACTGCAGTGCGTCGTAAAATTGAATAATTTATGTCGGGGACATTAAAGACGCATTGGCTGCGCGTGCGCCAGTTTAGGTCCAATTAAATTTAAATTATGTTAAAAAACTCAAATGGCTCAGTACTTACTTAGAAAGCTACTACTACAACCGAAAAAATAAGTATAGCAAAAAGTAAAAGCTCTAAATACCTCGTTTTCAATATATATATTTTTTTTAATTTATCGGTTTGCGCTTCACGACAATCATGTTTGATGAACATCAATGATTTTTTCTAGAGTGCGCTTGCCTGGAAAATGCCTACTCACTCTTCTCTTGAAGGCACCCAGATTATACTTGGCTGGAATCACGGAAGCTGGAAGGGTGTTCCTTTTTATGTACGTATTGCCCATCAGTGGGATGTTAAGTAAACGGCAGACATTGTGCTTTTTATTAGAGCAGGGCGCAGTGGAGCCATCCTAATCTTATTTTTTAACCGTTAACCAAGTTTTGACTATTATATATTTTGTAGGTATTTTTTATTCCTTACCTAACCTAACCATAAATATACCTAAACTAGGCTAAAACTAACGAATTTATTTATTATATTTTGTACATAGAAACATAGATGTTTTTGACAAAACACACAAACAGAGAGTGGACGTGGACAAGGATATAATATTATTGCTACAAATGAGAATCTTTTCCATGTGCCCTAGACGAAGGAACAAAATATGTTAATATTCAGTAGACTTAAATACGATTTAAGTATTTAAGTTCAAATTATAGATTATGTCGTGAATGTATGTGATAATTATTTATTATATGTCCTTTGTGCACGTCTTTTCTTTGTATAATTTTAAGTTAAGTTTCTGGTACATAAATAAATAAATAGATATTTTATGACCGTATTATTATGTTATAGCAACAGCAACTTTAGTTAACAAAGTTACTAAGTAATCCTCTAAGAGCATTGGTTGTCCACTATATCTACCTACTTATCTTACCTACAGTAAATTACACTTTTGTTCCTCACTCTTCTGAGTAGCATTTGTGTATGGCAGTCGTTGTGATCATAATTTCCGTCTAAACGACACATTCTCACATTACGAAAACGAATAGCAACATAAGCGAAATATAATGTCTGTACACAGAGACTATTTCGGTAATTGCTTGTGACTATGGGACCGACCGTGAATGTTTGGTAATGATATGGAGATGATCGCACCAAAATGCGTCTTTAGCAGGCTAAACAATTTTACAAGCATTACAAAACACTGGTGTTTATAAACTACTAAGATAACTAAATTCAATGGTACTAAATTAACTAAACCATCACAAGAATAACTTTCCCGTGCAACCCCTTGATTTTGCAAAAAAAAATACTTATAGCAGCGACGAGCTAACTAACTAACTAACTAACCTATGCGCTGATTGGTTAATATTTGCGTTAGATACGCAGCCAAGGCTTTTGGCTGCTAATGGCTACGTTGCAATGGTTACCGTCAATGGTTGGATGTTGTACAATTTTATATTTTCGAGAATCACACGCCAGGTCGCAATTCCAGCACTTTGAGTCAAAAAAGTTCGTGGGTTGTACGAGCCATTTCATTTCAGCTGCGTCATACGTTGGACCCAACTATATCGGTAAATCTGGTTCGTTTACACTGATCTCCTCATTTTGATATGATCACTTATACTCCGAGCATAGCTTTCTCCATCGCCCGCTGTCTTTTTATGAGGCCCATAGTCAATGACCATGGCTCGGACCACAAAATTAAATAAAAGGGTCTGATTGTGGGTGCACCTTCCACACTAGTGGCAGCTACTATAGATGTTGCCCTTACACAATTAGTTCCCATTCTTGATTTTCCAATTTCAAACAGCGTACACGTAGTGTGAGTGTCGGTCACGTACAACAATTAGTCAACAGCAATGCACACGCGATGCAATGCGCAAGGTGAAGCCATCGGGCACATGACCTTCAAGGGTGCAAAAAACGCGTTCGAGACATCACGTCGCCACGAACCTGCGCGCACGCAAGGGTGCGGAGCGACTCCACGACGCAGCGATCCAAAGCGGGATAGATTTAAGAGGTCATTAATTATGATAGTAGATTAATCATGTTAAAACAGGGTGTAGGTTTGAATGTAAAGACATGATAGTTAAGAAAAATCCAACTTGGTAAGATTTTTCTATAATTTTTTATATATTTACTTAAAAAGTAAAAGTTACTTAGTAGAGATTTGTTGTTCATATAAAAAAATGCTCGTAAAAGCTTTCTTGCAGTTGCAGAGCTCGCCCGGATGAGTCGAAGGGCTATATTATTTATGTTATTGGCAAAACTTCAAGGAAAAGGGGACTTAAGAATTTATGACTCAGGTTGACGAACGTAGTGCATTGCGTTGCATGCCGATATGTCATGAGACGCACTGCAACTGGCATGGTTAGGCGTAACACTTGACGCCAGTATCCCGACCACGAATCCAGTCCATTAATAATATCGAGTATTCATCTATAGGTACTAATGCTTTGAAATTTTAGTTCCGTTAACGCTCACTGTGGCGGTATGCTCCGCATTTCATACTAAAGTTTGCGTTAAAATTTATTACACAAAATCTCAAATTGTTCTCGTCTTGTCATGCGTTTCTCGTCATACTTAGGTGTAAAAAAGCTGGATACATTCCGCAGTAGAGGTATCGGTATGCGCAACCTAGCGGATGATAGCGATGCGCCCACGCATTTACATTCAATCGACACTTTGCGCCGGTGACCCACTTGCGCGCCGTCTACACTTTACTGTACATTGCCGACTGCACAACTCCCCCCGGCAAGGTAATCTCCTCGGACCGCCTCGCGGACTTTTTTTATTTTATTTTGGAAGTCAACGGTTGTTCGTCCAGTCTGTTATTGAGATAAAAAGATTGTAGGATATTTTTGATACGTTATCGACTCGAACGGGTGGCCGCTGTGAAAAATATTATGTCGTGAAGGAATAATTGCAATAATGTTTTTCGGTTTGAAGGGTTACTATCACAGAGCAAGGAATGACTTCATATTGGTTACTATGCATATAAGCAGTATCATTTTGTTTGTATTTTTTTGACACAAAACCATATAGAATCAGTTTGCATAGAGCAACAAACAATTAAAAATATAGTTTGTAACCAAACTCCTCTGATACAGTTTGACCGATTTTTATGATTTTTAACCGACTTCAAAAAAAAGGAGGAGGTTCTCAATTCGTCGGAATCGTTTGTTTTTGGTTTACATTCGATGGGTCTGAGCTCTTAAGTTATTTTTCAGTTTCTCCTTAACACTTTCATAGTTTATGTAATTTATTAGGTACAGGGACTCAAAATAAATCTAAACAAAAAATAATGAATTATAATATTTACAAAATATATACAACAATATTTTTCAGTTGGTTTTAAGCTAATTTTCATATTCCTATAGGTAGGTTTTATGGCAAAACAACGTTTGCCACGTCAGATAGTAATAATGTAATTTTCTTCGTATTTTTGCTAAGATAAAGAAACTATCAGAAGTCGTTAAACTAATTTATTGAAGTTAGTCTTCTTTTATTTTATCGTAGGTACAACATATTGATGTTTTACACGTACGTACTTATACCTACTTTAATAATTAAGATAATATAAAACATAATTATATCTCGTACCCGCAGCAATCAATTAATATACGTTGTTGGAATAAAGCGAACTCGATATAATGATATCATTATATCTATGACATCGCTTGCGCAACTTACAGCCATAAATAATATCCAGACACTTGATGGAATTAATTATTATATGTGTATTTTTTATACAGACTCTAAGACGCCAGTCTGCTTCTTAGAATATTTCAGATTGTGACATTTTTTATACATACAATCATGCAAAGTAAATAATATTATGTACGTATATATACCTACCTACATAAAATATTTAAGAAAGAAAATGAGGCCTGTTTAATAACATATGGCTAGTTGTGCAACTAGTAAATTAAAAGGACTAAAGAATTTAAATCTGGTAGGTACTCTAATTCTTGTTAAGATTTGTAATTGTTGTATGATAATAATACCTACATATTTTTAAACTTGGTGTTTAACTACTTTCAAGTTATTAGAATAACATAATTTAAATTCCTTGAATGTTTAAGAAAGTAATAATAATACCCAAAACCGCAGATCGGATGTTTGATCGGATTAGTTTTTTAGTAATTAGGTAGATAAAACGTTTTCTGCTAAATATTTCCGTAACGTTGCCTGTCGCAACAACGTATTCGTAACCGAGAAAACGACAAAAACAAAATCAGTGTAGCACCTCAACTACTAGGAATAGATTAGTATAATGTAACTAGCAAACGCCCGCGGCTTCGCTCACGTTGATCTTCTGCTTTACTCCCTCAGGCGTTAAGTTTCCAAAATTCTTGTATTAACCGTCATTTAATTTAATTTTGACCACTAAATATTTCCTAATGCTTGCTGGTTATAGTCAGACGTCGATTTTCAAAGCAATCGGCCCAGTAACAAAAAAGTTCAAAATGGCAGCCAAATAGTTCATCATTTGTTTATCTTGACCGCAAATTCCTTCTCTACGCTTGCAGCGATAGTCAGATATCGATTTTCAAAGCAATCGGCCCAGTAACAAAAAAATTCAAAATGGCGGCCAAAAAGGTCAAAATTTTTTAATTTTCACCACAAATTCCTTCTCTATGCTTGGTGCCATAGTCAGATATCGTTTTTCAAAGCAATCGGCCCAGTAACAAAAAAGTTCAAAATTGCAGCCAAAAAGTTCATATATTTTTTTTTGACCACAAATTCCTTCTCTATGCTTGCTGCGATAGTCAGATATCAATTTTCAAAGCAATCGGCCCAGTTAAAAAAAAGTTCAAAATGGCGGCCAAAAAGTTAATTTTTTTTAAATTTTGACCACAAATTCCTTCTCTATGCTTGCTACAATAATCAGATATCGATTTTCAAAGCAATCGACCCACTCACAGAAAAGTTCAAAATGGCGGCCAAAAAGTTTATCATTTTTTAATTTTGACCACAAATTCCTTCTCTATGCTTGCTGCCATAGTCAGACGTCGATTTTTAAAGAAATCGGCCCAGTAACAAAAAAGTTCATAATTTCGGCCACTTTTTTAATTCTGACCACAAATTCCTTCTCTATGCTTGCTGCCATAGTCAAATATCGATTTTTAAAGCTATCGGCCCAGTAACAAAAAAGTTCAAAATGGCGGCCACTTTTTTAATTCTGACCACGAATTCCTTCTCTATGCTCGCTGCCATAGTCAGACGTCGATTTTCAAAGCGATCGGCCCACTGACAAAAAAATTCAAAATGGCGGCCACTTTTTAATTCTGACCACAAATTCCTTTTCTATGCTTGCTGCCATAGTCAGACGTCGATTTTCAAAGCAATCGGCCCACTGAAAAAAAAATTCAAAATGGCGGCCACTTTTTTTTAATTCTGACTACGAATTCCTTCTCTATGCTCGCTGCCATAGTCAGACGTCGATTTTCAAAGAGTTCGGCCCACTGACAAAAAATTCAAAATGGCGGCCACTTTTTAATTCTGACCACAAATTCCTTCTCTATGCTTGCTGCCATAGTCAGACGTCGATTTTCAAAGCAATCGGCCCACTGACAAAAAAATTCAAAATGGCGGCCACTTTTTAATTCTGACCACAAATTCCTTCTCTATGCTTGCTGCCATAGTCAGACGTCGATTTTCAAAGCAATCGACCCACTGACAAAAAAATTCAAAATGGCGGCCACTTTTTAATTCTGACCACAAATTCCTTCTCTATGCTTGCTGCCATAGTCAGACGTCGATTTTCAAAGCAATCGGCCCACTGACAAAAAATTCAAAATGGCGGCCACTTTTTTTTAATTCTGACCACGAATTCCTTCTCTATGCTCGCTGCCATAGTCAGACGTCGAATTTCAAAGAGTTCGGCCCACTGACAAAAAAATTCAAAATGGCGGCCACTTTTTAATTCTGACCACAAATTCCTTCTCTATGCTTGCTGCCATAGTCAGACGTCGATTTTCAAAGCAATCGGCCCACTGACAAAAAAATTCAAAATGGCGGCCACTTTTTTAAAATTTTGACCACAAATTCCTTCTCTAGGCTTGCTGCCATAGTCAAATATCGATTTTCGAAGCAATCGGTCCAGTAACAAAAAAGTTCAAAATGGCGGCCACTTTTTTAAATTTTGACCACAAATTCCTTTTCTATGCTTACTGTCATAGTCAAATATCGATTTTCAAAGCAATCGGTCCAGTAACAAAAAAATTCAAAATGGCGGCCACTTTTTTTTTAATTTTGATCACAAATTCCTTCTCTATTAGCTGCCATAGTCAAATATCGATTTTCAAAGCAATCGGTCCAGTAACAAAAAAGTTCAAGATGGCGGCCACTTTTTTAGATTTGACCACAAATTCCTTCTCTATGCTTGCTGCCATAGTCAAATATCGATTTTCAAAGCAATCGGCCCAGTAACAAAAAAGTTCAAAATGGCGGCCACTTTTTTAAATTTTGACCACAAATTCCTTCTCTATGCTTACTGCCATAGTCAGATATCGATTTCCAAAGCAATCGGCCCAGTAACAAAAAAGTTCAAAATGGCGGCCACTTTTTAAAATTTTGACCACAAATTCCTTCTCTATGCTTGCTGCCATAGTCAAATATCGTTTTTCAAAGCAATCGACCCATTTACAAAAAAGATCAAAATGGTGGCCACTTTTTAAAATTTTGACCACAAATTCCTTCTCTATGCTTGCTGCCATAGTCAAATATCGATTTCCAAAGCAATCGGCCCAGTAACAAAAAAGTTCAAAATGGCGGCCACTTTTTAAAATTTTGACCACAAATTCCTTCTCTATGCTTGCTGCCATAGTCAAATATCGTTTTTCAAAGCAATCGACCCATTTACAAAAAAGATCAAAATGGTGGCCACTTTTTAAAATTTTGACCACAAATTCCTTTTCTATGCTTGCTGCCATAGTCAGACGTCGATTTTCAAAGCAATCGGCCCACTGAAAAAAAAATTCAAAATGGCGGCCACTTTTTTTTAATTCTGACTACGAATTCCTTCTCTATGCTCGCTGCCATAGTCAGACGTCGATTTTCAAAGAGTTCGGCCCACTGACAAAAAATTCAAAATGGCGGCCACTTTTTAATTTTGACCACAAATTCCTTCTCTATGCTTGCTGCCATAGTCAAATATCGTTTTTCAAAGCAATCGACCCATTTACAAAAAAGATCAAAATGGTGGCCACTTTTTAAAATTTTGACCACATATTCCTTTTCTATGCTTGCTGCCATAGTCAGACGTCGATTTTCAAAGCAATCGGCCCACTGAAAAAAAAATTCAAAATGGCGGCCACTTTTTTTTAATTCTGACTACGAATTCCTTCTCTATGCTCGCTGCCATAGTCAGACGTCGATTTTCAAAGAGTTCGGCCCACTGACAAAAAATTCAAAATGGCGGCCACTTTTTAATTCTGACCACAAATTCCTTCTCTATGCTTGCTGCCATAGTCAGACGTCGATTTTCAAAGCAATCGGCCCACTGACAAAAAAATTCAAAATGGCGGCCACTTTTTAATTCTGACCACAAATTCCTTCTCTATGCTTGCTGCCATAGTCAGACGTCGATTTTCAAAGCAATCGACCCACTGACAAAAAAATTCAAAATGTCGGCCACTTTTTAATTCTGACCACAAATTCCTTCTCTATGCTTGCTGCCATAGTCAGACGTCGATTTTCAAAGCAGTCGGCCCACTGACAAAAAATTCAAAATGGCGGCCACTTTTTTTTAATTCTGACCACGAATTCCTTCTCTATGCTCGCTGCCATAGTCAGACGTCGATTTTCAAAGAGTTCGGCCCACTGACAAAAAAATTCAAAATGGCGGCCACTTTTTAATTCTGACCACAAATTCCTTCTCTATGCTTGCTGCCATAGTCAGACGTCGATTTTCAAAGCAATCGGCCCACTGACAAAAAAATTCAAAATGGCGGCCACTTTTTTAAAATTTTGACCACAAATTCCTTCTCTATGCTTGCTGCCATAGTCAAATATCGATTTTCGAAGCAATCGGTCCAGTAACAAAAAAGTTCAAAATGGCGGCCACTTTTTTAAATTTTGACCACAAATTCCTTTTCTATGCTTACTGTCATAGTCAAATATCGATTTTCAAAGCAATCGGTCCAGTAACAAAAAAATTCAAAATGGCGGCCACTTTTTTTTTAATTTTGATCACAAATTCCTTCTCTATGCTCGCTGCCATAGTCAGACGTCGATTTTTAAAGAGTTCGGCCCACTGACAAAAAAATTCAAAATCGCGGCCACTTTTTTTTAATTCTGACTACGAATTCCTTCTCTATGCTCGCTGCCATAGTCAGACGTCGATTTTCAAAGAGTTCGGCCCACTGACAAAAAATTCAAAATGGCGGCCACTTTTTAATTCTGACCACAAATTCCTTCTCTATGCTTGCTGCCATAGTCAAATATCGATTTTCAAAGCAATCTGCCCAGTAACAAAAAAGTTCAAAAAGGCGGCCACTTTTTTAAATTTTGACCACAAATTCCGTCTCTATACTTGCTGCCATAGTCAAATATCGATGTTCAAAGCAATCGGCCCTGTAACAAAAAAGTTCAAAATGGCGGCCACTTTTTTAAATATTGACCACAAATTCCTTCTCTAAGCTTGCTGCCATAGTCAAATATCGATTTTCAAAGCAATCGGCCCAGTAACAAAAAAATTCAAAATGGCGGCCTATTTTTTAAATTTTGACCACAAATTCCGTCTCTATGCTTGCTACCATAGTCAAATGTCGATTTTCAAAGCAATCGGCCCAGTAACAAAAAAGTTCAAAATGGCGGCCAAAAAATTCAAAATTTTTCCTCCTCAAAATTTGGATCTCGAAAATCCCTTTCTGAATACGAATCCATGATATAACACCAACCTAGGTACTAAATTTCAGATCTCTGCGACTTGTAGCTTTTCTGGAATTCCTGGAACAACGAAAAAATTTCCCTTTTGTATGGGGAAATCCATAAAACCAACGGTTTTTACCCCTTAAAATTTGAATTTCTGGAATCCCCGTCTTAGTACGAATTCATGACCTAATATCTACCTAGTTACCAAATTTCAGATCCCTACGACTTGTAGCTTTTCGGGAATTCCTGGAACAACGAAAAAAATTTCACTTTTGTATGGGGAAATCCAAAAAACCAACGGTTTTTACCCCTTGAAATTTGAATTTCTGGAATCCCCGTCTTAGTACGAATTCATGACCTAATATCAACCTAGGTACCAAATTTCAGATCTCTACGACTTGTAGCTTTTCGGGAATTCCTGGAACAACGAAAAAAAATTTCACTTTTGTATGGGGAAATCCAAAAAACCAACGGTTTTTACCCCTTAAAATTTGAATTTCTGGAATCCCCGTCTTAGTACGAATTCATGACCTAATATCTATCTAGGTACAAAATTTCAGATCCCTACGACTTGTAGCTTTTCGGGAATTCCTGGAACAATGAAAAAAATTTCTCTTTTGTATGGGGAAATCCAAAAAACCAACGGTTTTTACCCCTTAAAATTTGAATTTCTGGAATCCCCGTCTTAGTACGAATTCATGACCTAATATCAACCAAGGTACCAAATTTCAGATCTCTACGACTTGTAGCTTTTCGGGAATTCCTGGAACAACGAAAAAAATTTCACTTTTGTATGGGGAAATCCAAAAAACCAGCGGTTTTTACCCCTTAAAATTTGAATTTCTGGAATTCCCGTCTTAGTACGAATTCATGACCTAATATCTACCTAGGTACCAAATTTCAGATCCCTACGACTTGTAGCTTTTCGGGAATTCCAGGAACAACGAAAAAAATTTCACTTTTGTATGGGGAAATCCAAAAAACCAACGGTTTTTACCCCTTAAAATTTGAATTTCTGGAATCCCCGTCTTAGTACGAATTCATGACCTAATCTCTACCTAGGTACCAAATTTCAGATCTCTACGACCTATAGTTTTGGCGGAATCCTTGGAACAACCAAAATCACCAAAATGCCACATTCTTTTATATATATAGATTATCTATCCTATAGCTTTTTCCAGCTAGCTATTATTGTCTTGAGACGCCACACTTATACTCTTTAGCAACGCAGCATTTAGCAGGTGCAAGTGCAAAGACGCCGCAAAAACTGCAAGTTTACCACACAATGGACGAGTGTTAATTATCAGAAGCACGGCATGCATACGGTGATTATATGCACTGACATAACGCCATGTGGCTATTAGTGGAACTTAGATAAAAAACTGGTCGTGTGATTAATCGGCAAATAGGTAAGTAGGGAATCTAGCAAGTAGCAACGTACGAGGTTGAAAACGAAAATTTTCATGCAAATACTAAAATGTGTTCATACAATATTTGCTTTAAGCCTTAAAGATTAAGAAACCTTAAAGTTTAAGGTTTCTTATGATAGTATTGAATGTTGGTTAAGATGGAAGTGAACCAAACGGGTCATTTAAGTCAATTTTAATAATATAGATAGACACAGCCATTCCCTAAATTATACTGTTAAAAGCAAAGGTTAGGTTAGCTTACAAATTGGGAAAAACTTTAACTTTAAGGAGTTAAATTTTGAAATTTTCGGGCAGACCCTAGCATTTGAACCTCAAAGAACACTCTTATTCCTGAGGCAGAGAAGAAATTTGCACACGACTTTTGAGATTTTCCTCTTTTTCCCTTTTTGGCAGAGCTTTACATAGTAGGTAAGTATAGGTAATAATAGAAGACCAAAGTCAGACAGATTATGAAGTGCACAGTACAGTATGCAAATCGCACTGACTAAAGGGCCATCTTATCGTGGACGCGGTAGTGACATACGATGTATGTCCATCCCAATAATGTAGTCGTATTTATCTCCCATAGTAAGGTACAAGACAAGGAATAGCGAAAGCCGATATCAATCGGCTTGCTATCGACGAACGAGATACCGATTGACTAAAATAGGCCTTCGAGGAGGGCCACCATATAATTCAGAACTTTGGAGACTTTACCTTGAGTAAAAATGTTTATACTCCTACCTATTGGTAGGAGCATGTGATTCTTCAAAAGTATTCACAAAATCTTCCATGTGTGACTTCTACCTATTGGTGATAACATGTGATTCTTCAAAAGTATTAATGAAATCTTCCATGTGTGACTCCTACTTATTGGTGCAGCATGCTATTCTTCAAAAGTATTCACAAAATCTTCCAAGTGTGACTTCTACCTATTGGTGATAACATGTGATTCTTCAAAAGTATTAATGAAATCTTCCATGTGTGACTCCTACTTATTGGTGCAGCATGCTATTCTTCAAAAGTATTCATGAAATCTCCCATGTGCGACAGACTACACATTTTGGTAATAATCCGCTATACGAGCACTTCTTAATGCTTGCCAATTAACCTATCACAAAGTTGTTCTTAGAATTGCAAATTTAAAATGATACGTTTAATGATTCTTAGAACCTATATAGGTTTTTCCTGCAACTGGAAGTAAGTATGTTAGAAAAAATAATACAATTAAACTTGTGGTTATGTGATGAATTTCGTTTTTTTGCTTTCCATTATTGTTACAATTAATTGCTAAGTTCTGAGTCACAATTTATTCTTTGGATAAAAAAAAATACTAGAAACAACTTGCGAGTATTTTTTTTACGTATTACTAAGTTGACAGAGTTGTTATACTAAAGTGGATTATATGGATTGAATGTAGCGATTAGTGACTACAATATAATTATTTGAAACTAATAGGGTAGGTACCTTATATATCTTAGTATAAGATATTCCTTAGATCTCTGAATTTGAAGCAATGGAAAGCAGATACTTTAATATCTGTGTTGTAAAAAGGGAACGAAAAATGTAAATAAAAATCTGTTTTTTGCTGTTTATTAATTTCCTGAAAGAATTATTAAAATATAATGTACACGGTTATGTAGCTGAGTAAATTGTCTTTATTTACCTGTGAATTATTTTTTATTTGGCCTGGAATACGGGTCTCTCATGGCCAACCTACCTCCGGGACACATAGGAAATGGAAGGCGTTACTCGCGTTACGGTAGTGTTGGGATAATTTATTGTGAACATTTCTATGTGCTGGTTATCCCACAATTCACAGGTGACTCGTGAAAGGGGGTATTATGTTTGTCCTGCAACGTTGTAAACCTCAACTTTGCATTGAAGGTTCAAACTATATACGTTTGATCCAATTTGGTTTTGGTTGGTTTGGAAACAACTTGACTGGGTGATCAAACTTGATGGTAGTCACTACTCCTCCTATTTATTTCTAACTTCACAGTATAAATGACATTCATAAAGTTTTTAAGATTTACTTAAAAACTTTAACTTTTTTTAAGGTTTTGCTTAGGATGGGTTGCTTGACTTGACTTTAACCAAAACGTTATAGTTAAATATGGCGGTCTGACCCTTATTTCGAGAGATTTATGAGTCAGGCCGCCATATTTAACTATAACGTTTCGGTATAAGTGTGGTATAAGTAAAGTCAAGCGACCTAGCCTTAGAGGTTTTTTTTGTATATTCGTAATTTTTACTAATATATATAAAGGCAGGGGTATATAGAGACCTTTTTGAATTCCGTTAAACCGTTGAACTGTCCGTTCCGTTGAAGGTTCTCGTCATAATACAGGCAAGCAATAGGAAAAGATTTATAAGATTTTTAGAGGGAAATTGGATCGGATCAGTTAGTACTTAATTCTGAACAATAAATAATCAATTTACGTTAATTTACTGCTGCCGTTTCTACCTAAGTATTTTTTTTTCATCAACTGTTCGATGTCACTTTTTTGGAGGAAAAAGGTCATCGCCATCGGGCAGGTCATCGGTTTTCTGCTTTACTTTTAAGATTGTCGATATACTTTCATTGTTCGTGCAAAAGAATCAAATAATTCAGTTTTAAGGTTTTACTTACCTATTAACAAATATCAATATGTTATCTAATTTCAACTCGAAAAAATAGTAGTTATCTAAAGCTTGAATACAGTAGTATAGTTAGATACCTACCTCCTTATCCAGTTCTAATTCTGTTCGAAAATTATAAAAATTTAATTTTGATCTACTTTTACCTTTTTCGTATGAGTGTACATACTAATGCTTTATTTAATATTATAATATCGAGGCCACGACAGCGTCTCCCCAAGTCGAGCAAAAGATTACCAAACTTTACAACGGCATAAATAATTCTATAAGCAGAAAAAATTACTTTTAAAACGTAATTAGAATTTGAAAACCTGGTAAGGTTAGGTTCTTAACCTAGTCAGTTATTTACCTATTGTAATTATTCAAGCAAATTGCGTAGGTAGAGGTTGAAAAATAATACGTTAAAAATGAAAACATTATACCTAATGCTTTGGCACCGCCCACCATATTTCAAAACTAGGTGGTTAGCTGTGAGTAGCTGTTGTCACTGACTTATGCCGGTTCCCAATATTCTATACCTATCTTCTACTTGCCATACTAGAGATATCAATGGGACATAAGCTCCATACAAGTTATGTCAATTTTCTATCTCTCGTAAGGCTCATGGATCGATCGAATAATATACCTACGTATAAAAAAAAATTTTGACGTGATAACGTTTTATGAATTGATGAACACCAGCAACACACATGAAAATAGTAACGTTCCGCGTAACGTTCCACCTGAGTCTGTGCGTGCAAGCGAGAGCGCGCAACAAGCGATAGAGAGGCACGATAATGACGTTATCACGTAAATCTATCGTCAGTAAACCGACTTTACAGACAACCAATTTTTTATAATGACAATGTGTTATTCGCGACTACTCAGAACTCTTCGGATTTTATTTGGGAATCAATCAATAAAACAATCCCAAACAAAATCCGGTCTTTCGCATTCATAATATCAATATCATCAAGATGACATCTTCAAGTCGTAAGCTACAAGTCAGCTTGATTTAAATAATATCCTTTTCTAGCGCTTACCTCGTACAATTACAAGTGTTATGACAACGGATAAGAAAACTCAGGATATGAGCATCCGAACGATTTACGTAAACCTTTTTCGTACGAGCAAACAGTAGACTACAACCTTCCACCACCCATGGCCCGATCAACCTCGCGGTTATGGAGGCCGAAACTCGGGAGGGCGCCCGTTCGGTACTTGCTCTTGGCGTGTTCCCGGGGCGCCTTCTTGACTTCCTACGAGCAAACAGTAACGCCGTCTGGTAAAATTCTATAGGTGGCTGCTGAGCGAACAACAGCGTGGCCTTACCGTTCGTGGCAAAAGAAGCAATTTTGGCCCCAATAAACTAGCGACATTTTATTGCGCCGTTATGACATAAGTATCCACACAAATAATAACCTGTAGGTACTAACCTACGCACAATTAGGCGCCATTACGATAAGTGATTACGGTTCACAATAAACGCCCACGTGACTCACAATACGTGTGTCATACAGACATGCATTGGTAACTCATTTAATTCATAGTAATTATTACACAGCTGTTATTACCATTTACCACTCGCTATCATTCCGGAGTGGCAAAAGGTCCTCGTATAGGTGTTATAGGAAGTATAGTGATGTGCCGGATCGTCAAAAATGTAAATCCGCGGATACGGATCCGCATACGGATATTTAGTGTCAAGATCCGCGGATACGGAGACGGACACGGATCTTTATTAACCAACTTCAAAAAGGGAAGAGGTCCTCAAGTCGTTAAATTTTTTTGTTTATTTCTTGAAAATGCCTGGACAGAGTTGAAAAATTCTTACGGACGTCAAAAACGAGGACTTTAAATTGGTATACTGTATAGGTACATTACAAAAATATTCCACTCGTTGTAGTGGCATTCGAAGTCGGTTTTTTGAAATGAATTTTTATTTTCTCATTCAATTTGGTTAATAAAAGATCCGTAAAAGATCCGCGAGAAAAGTGACGGATACGGACACGGAGCTTATTTTTCGGATACGGATATGGATCTCCGGAACATCACTAATAGGGAGTTGCGAAATTATATTATAAGACATCATAATTTTTATTATGGTGTCGTAATCATAATTTAAAATTATTCGGTTTGCTCCACTTTAGTCCGGTCCATTCAGTTCTTTGCATTTAAAAAGATGTAATTGTAATTAGGTAGAGACTCGTAAGTAATTTTATTGACATACTATACTGAAATCCTTATCTTTGATTTGGACAGAAAACACGTAAATCTCCTTCTTTCTTTACAAAAAAAAGGATAGCTAATCTTCTTCTTCTTCTTTGTTCGTTTATTGGCATCTAGATAGCTAATATCTTAGACGAATTAAAGTGTTAGTTTATAACCATGTAGTTATTCTTTGCTCTGTGTTTATAACTATTTATAAACTTGTCACATTGACAGCAATATTTTGACAGCTACTGTGAGAGGCTTTTTAAAGCAGCCGTTTGAGAGTTAGGTATTTAGGACTACGAAACACCAAATTAAATGAAGAGTTAAGTAACTAATGTTGTTTTAATAAGAACAACAACAAGCTAAATAATTAATAACTCTAATTCCTGAGCCACACACGAAGCTAATTCCAATTGCTACGCACTTTACGGCCGCTAATTGTTTTAAAACAAAACAATTTCATTTTACGCGCCATTTATGATATACAGACACAGACTATAAAGTTATAGAGGTGGCAATAATCATCACCTGTAGGTACTGGAATTAGGGCTTATCCAAGGCATCCTATGGAAACTGCTCCAGTATAGCAAAAGCATATTTTTTCAGCTTGACGTTACGTTACTTGCTACTTGATCTGTACTAGTCGTGGGAACAATGATAGGCGAAAAGTTTACGGATGTTCCCAACCTGTAGTCGTGGGAACAATAATAGATGACAAGTTTGTTGATGTAGGTACATATCCCAATTGGTCAGGTGGCAAATAAAATTACTTGATCATACGTCTCAAAAGTTGTTAAACAAATATCGACTCATTCGCTATTTGGAGCAAACTATAATACTCGTATGACGACAGTGTTATAGTTAAGACTCTTAGATAAATACAGGACTTAAATCTAAGGATCTTATGATATGAATCGCATCTTATGTCCTGGTGAAGAAAAAAAAAGTGTTGTTACGGGCAGCCCTGATTAAAAAAAATTGCTACGAAGCAACAAAGATGTGTGACCTGTCTGGTACAGTCATCGATCTTCGCCTGTTCAAATAAGAAAAAGAAAAAAAGTACGCTCGGAATTCAAATTTGGAATTGCTTGACGACTGCAAGACCCAAGTGGGCACAATACAATCACAATCAGGAAGCCGGCGTGATTGCCAGCGGTCCACAACACCTCAATTACATTTACGCACCACCATTAAGCGCAATCAAGCTCTCATCACATACGGAGATGGAGGAAACAATAAAATGAACACTTATTAAAATTATCCCCGACAACCGTAGGATTTAAGAGCGTAAGAACTGAGAAAGATTGCGTACTGTTTCGCTATTTAAATGTCTAGGTATACTAATTCTGATTAACATAAAATCTGGACTTAAATTAATTCAAAGGTCAAGAATAGTAACACAGCAAATTTTCCCGTAGAAAATAAAGCAGTAAGGTACTTTTATGGACTACATAAATTATGTAGTTCTGAGTTTGCGTTACATCCAAAAGGTTGTTCCTATGTTTTAAAATCTGAGCCCAGTTTGACTTAGATTTTTAAGATATATGTAATAACTATTTAAGATATAATCTGTCACTTAGTTAAGTTTTCCTTTTATCAATGTCTATCTCAATTAGGATCTATAGGGTGTCTATAGTTTAACTGAATTCTCCAGTTACAGGTCTTAATCTTAAATTATTAAGATAATAATAACAACACTACTACACTATAAACAGACAAAATTATAAAGATGAAATAATTAATTATTACACTAAAAACTTAATTACAAAGATGAAATTAAGGCCAAAGCGGGTTTTGTCCGGAAAAGAAAAGTAGGAAAATTTCCCCTCCGGTGTATTTAGTTTCCCTACGCACGTCATCGGGGTAAGGAGTGCGTGCAACCCTTCATTTAAACATCTAGGGTTGCCAGGACAGAAAAATAAATAAATAGGATCAAATAAGAACAGCGTTTAAATAGATAAAGGAGTGAGATAGGCTGACACAGAAGTGAGGTGATATTAGGTATGAAAATTGTAGTAATTGACGGCATAATGTTATACTCGTAAATCTAAACAATTAATACAACATTTTGACAAAAAAACAAACCCTTTCTGGTCCTGTCCTACTAAAAAAATAGAATCATCAAAATCGGTTGTCGCGATATTGAGTAATTCGTCCATTTCGTACAGTTGTTAAATTTAAGACTTATATGGTTTTCTAATGGATGCCATTGTAAGAACTGGATCAAATTGAAATGGGACCACATAAATAGAAAGCACAAGCTTGTAATTAAAAACGATTCATCAAAATTGGTTTACGTATCTACCTAATCGAAAGTTCTGAACTTTAAGACCGGTCGAAAAGGTGTAATGCACCCCAAATTAAGATTCGAAGATAGGATAGTTTTCTTTATATACCTATGTACCTACTTGGGAAATGAAGACACTGTCCAGACAGAAAGCTTAGAAAAAACACACACGATTAGAAAATAAACTCTAAACTCTTAGTTCCTTTTTCAAAAATCCCGAACTTCGTGTAAAGTGGCAACCCTATGCACGATTATTATGACGTAATCAGGCCTCCACATGTGAGTTGCGGAGTTGAGAAATGGGAATCAGCAAAATAAAACACGTACAAATTCAACACCATGCCTCGGAGTGTAGTTAAGGGAGTTTTGACAGGTGCTCTGTGGTTTTGAGTGCAGTTTTTTGTTCTTGCTTAGCCGAAATTTTTAATGAGCCTGCATTTTCTAGATAAGTAGATAAAACATACCTCGCTAGCTGCTACTTATATACCTACCTACCACTTGTCTGTGGTGAAATTATTAATTGATGATTACTTTTCTGTAGTGAATGACTGATTTTAGGTATAGGTATGGCGGAGATTAAATTCTTTAAGTCAGAGAGCCAAATGTGTTCATCATAATTATTAATTTTTGAGAATTTTTCAATTCAAGTTATTAATTTTTGAGATTACAATTTCTTAAGTAGGTTACTAGGATTTTTTTTATCATTTCCGAAGTTTTGTTAAACAAAATAACTAGGTATATAATATAACACTGTACAGGAAAGTAAATTGATAGAATCTAGATTGAAACCTATCCACAGATTTCACTTTCACGATCATTTTATTCATCATCATCACTTCATCAGCCTATCAGAGTTTGCTTGCTTGTCTGGCTTGCTGGACATAGAGCTATTAGCTAGCTAGCTTCTAATATATAAAATTTACATGTTTCGTGTTTGGTACCAAACTCCTCCGAAACGGCCGACCGATGAAAATTTCTATGTAAGTTCGGTAGGTCTGAGAGAAGGTATACCTAAGCTATTTTTTTATATCCCTTATGGCAAAATAACGTTTGCCGGGTCAGCTAGTCATAATATAAGTACCTATTTCAAAATAGAATTAACACCATTTTGAAAATCGAAGTCTAATAAGAAATTCGAAATTATCTTAAAATTCTTGTCGCCTTCCATTATGTCAGTAAAATTGACAGTTCAATAAAACTTGCGATCCTTTTACAACATTTGAACTAAAGGATAAGCATAAGATTAAAGATAACGACATAAGGCCTCACAATCACTATCAATTTCCGCAATACAAACACGTTCAGAAATGGGAAAGGGCTCGAGATACTAAAACAAGACGCTTGCTCCGATTGCTTCCTCTTCAAACGCGCACAATTCTAATAATTATTCAAGACTAATTTAACATCGATATCTGGTAATCATTTTATTGCATAAGACCGATAAAATTTATCATTAAAACTAATTCATAATATCCAACATGATTTAAAGAAGATGGGATATTGGAATTGCATAGTATGTCACATGTTATCAATAGATGACCGAAATCGGAGGAATTTTAACATACAGACAGATCATTCTCTGGTAGTGATTATATTGAATGATAAATACATCTTTCTACATGAATTTATTATTATAATTGATGATTAAAAGAAAATTAGTCTTGCTGAAGAATATTTTTATCACATCATTGGCGATATTGTGAAAACAATCTAGATATTCCAATGAAGTAGGTAGTTGATGAACTTTCAATTTGGTTATGTTTAAGTACATGTATAAAAACATAACAACATTATTGCAATGATCGCAATCTAAATTGTCACACGCTCCGTGCTAGGCCACTTAGTTACTGAAGAGTAAAATTTATACCGACACCAGATTATCACATGCGAGGGATAAACCTTATCTTTATAATATTTTACATCTCACAAACGAGTCCTCGACTCCTAGCGACATGCAAACTTAATAGACCATATAAAGCAAAAACCTCTTTGGATACCACAGATAAGGGATCCGACACATGAATGGGTGATCTTAATTTATCTGTGAAAGGTTCCGGTTAACACTCGACTCTCTCTAATCGAATCATTAAACCTACATGCGATTTGATATATCGATAAATACCCATTAGTTAGGACGGCGGAGTTGAGAAATAAGTGGTTGATTCTATTCTGCAATTTAATTTTGGATATCGTATTCACATTTCTGATTAAAGCGTCATAGAAATAGCAAATATCACCTTGCAAAGATTTTACGAGTATTTCATTTGAGATTTCATTGCTCAAGACAAGTCATATTTAAAAAGAGAATACGTAAACAGCTGTTCCACAATAAATTTTATCAAAACTTATATTTCATACAGGTCATATTATGCCATATTGCTATTTATAATAGGCACTAACCATGGTCTGCGTTTTTCTTAGCTAACAATTCTTATTACAGCAGAGTAATTTAGTTATTTTTATAACTTGAAGATATTTTTCACAAGCTGGTAATTGACGCAGGTTAATCATTATCAATAAAAGGTTTAGCATTGGTATCTAGTAGATAATAAATAAGAACCTATTTCGACAATGACTAAGCGAGGTTACTCGTTTTTGTCAGCTATTATTTTGTTTATCGTTCGGCATTTGTTCATCCAAAACGACATTGTTGCTATTGACCTTTTAGTTTTTATGCATCAATATACTGTACCTACTGCACACGACACTACCGTCCGTTACAGTTGCTGCACAGTTATCTACGAGTTTACCTAACACTATATCACTGTAATCGCTTGTCAATAAATAATTATAACGCGTTAACATCGATCGTAACATTCCTACGTTTGATTTGCGAGACGCAATCGTCGAGCGAACGTGTAACAACCGACTAACAACCTATTCACAACTACCTTCATTTCTTATCACTTAATTAATCACAAATATGCAATTCTCAACTCGCGTCTCATTTCGCTAGTCCTTTCACTGCCTGGGATTTAGTACTGTATAGAGAAATTGTGCAGTGCCGTTGAGGCGAGGTGTGTGTGTGTGTGGTTGAGGCAAGGCCGGGTGCAGGAAGCGGTACTCACTGTGCGGCGGCGTGAGCGACAGCGCGGAGACGGCGGGCGGCGGCACGGGCGGGAACAGGTCCTGGTGCGGCGGGAACATGCGCGGCGGCGGCGGCGCCTCGGCCTCGGGCTCGTCGGGCTCCTGCTTGTGCGGCGGGCTGCGCGGCCGCGCCAGGCGCACCGCCTTCAGCCCCTGCGGCGAGCGGCGCATGGACAGGTTCTCGGGCGTGTCGGACTCGCCGGAGCGGCGGCGCGGGCGCGCCTGCTTGCGGCGCGGCTGCGGGCTGTGCGGGCTGGCGGGCGGGCTGGCGGCGGGCGGCGTGCCGGCCGGCGACGCGGCCTCCACCTCCGACACGTCCTGGTCGGCCAGGCCGCGCACCTGCAGCGACTCGCCGGCGCGGATCACGGTGCCGAGCTGCTCCTGCGCCACGGACACCTCGCCGCGGTACATGAAGTCCACCACGGCCTGCACCTCCCAGCCCTGGAAGTCCTTGAGCACGATCACGGGGTGCTTGCACGGGTTCTCGCTGAAGATGCGGCGGAACAGCGGGCTGCACGCGCCCAGCAGCACCTTGTGCGCGCGCACGCGGCGCTCCGAGCACACCAGCGTCACGTCCACCAGCGTCTCGGCGTGCAGCAGCGCCTCGAACGAGCGCAGCAGGTGCGCCTGGTGGTTGTTCCAGCGCAGGCTGTAGTGCTCCTCCGGCGCGGGCGTCGCGCCCGCCGGCTTGTCGTCCATCGCGCGTGCCGGTGCGAGCGCGTGTGGCCCGTGCCCGCTGGCCCGCGGCGGCGCGGCGGGCGCGTGCGCGGCTCGGCGCCGCCCGGAGCCCGCCCGCCCGACCGACCGCTCCAACCCTTTCTCTAGATCGCACTCCCGCAGCGGGCGCAGAGCATCGCTCGCCAGAGTTCGGTGGCACTGTACTGCACGGCACTGGGACGCGTCACGCGGCTCGGTCGCGGGTCTCGTCGCGGATACGGTGCGGAGCGTGCGGCGCGGACGAGTCGCGAGCGCGGAGTGAGCGCAGAGTGCAGCGGCGAGCGGCGCGCGACCACGGAGCGGCGGCGAGCACTGGCGCGACGGCAGGCGTAGCCGCGCGCGGCCCCGCCCTGCGCACACACGCGCGCGGCGCCACCCACACACGCGGCGCGACACATGACACATACGGCCACATGTGACGCCTGACGCCCGACGCCTCCCACGCTCTATGTATTTTTTCGGATACCTACTCTCCGGCCTTCAGCGGGAAAGCTGTCGATCGTTTCAGCGAGCGCTGCGGCCTGCGAGTCGCGAGTCGCAGCGGCGCGGCGAGTGGGACATCTGAGCTTTCGTAGGCCGAGAGCGAGCGCCCGGTCGCCACTCGCGAGTCGCATCGAGCTTTGGCATAGTTTAGGAGCGCGCTCGTTTTAATGAGCCGTGAGCGTTTCTCTCGGGAGTATCGCGTGATCGCTGATGAATATACTCCGCCGGAGAGAGCGGCCGCGAGGAAAATGCTTTATATTATGACCAACTCTACCTAGGTACCTACAGCTTACTTATGGTTGAATAATATAAACGTGCTCGGCGGAGAGATTTCATGTAGGTTCCAGTTGTAAGTGGCTACTTAAAATTTAAATCGAGAACTATCGTAATCGTAGGCGGCTACTTAACTAATACTTACTATATATTCAGGTAGGCATGCATATTGCATCGGCACTTCCTTAATTTGCATCAATGTCGTACGACGCACTAAATATCCTGACGTGTATACAGTATCCTGAGACCATCAGTAGTTAAATCTCAATATGACCAGCAATGACTTCGAAGCCCTTCCCAGCCCTTCAAACTGAAACACAGTATAGGTCCTTCTCAATCCCTAATTCCCTACCTTACTTGTTTCACGACAGAATATCTGGCTCTGCGGTGGTCATGGTATGATCGCAATGATCAGTCTTACTGACTGATCATTGTGAGATTCTCAGATTAGAGCCCAATCGTGGTACCTACTGGCCTGGTAGGTAGGTAGGTACACTTGGCAAGTTAGTTTAAGCCGTCTAATAAATACTTAGTTATCACCATCATCTACGACTTTTCATTAACTAGGTAAGTATAGTGTTTGTAAGTTGGACCATGGATCTAGATATAGACACTTAAGTACGTATATGTTAAAATAAAGAACTTTTAACATAATTAAAAAAATGATAAGTAATTGTAGGAGTTGATGTGGAGACAGTAGTCTATAAAAAATAAAGTTTGGGTTTGATTCAGCTGGACACGGGATACCATACATCCAATATCCATGGTCATTACCCTTTTAGCCAAATCGGTTCAGTAGTTTTCACGTGAAAGAATAACAAACATACACACTTAGTTTGAAGGTGTGTAACTTTCAAACTAATGCCTTTATAATCTTTATAATATATGCGTGATTCTGTGGGGTTTTAGGGTGAAGGTGGTATCCTCAATTCCTTTTTAAGCGAAAGAAAGCAGCTCCGACTTGTTAAATTTTTATTACGCACACAGAAAACTTATAATTAATTCGCGGTAAGGTGAACAATGCAATATGAACCGGCGTGTAGGTTGCGACTGGCGATACCGGCATTGTGCAATGTGCATAGAGCGCACTCAGCAAATTTCGGTAGGTCACTCGCCACGTGGCACGGCCGTGAGCTAATACCTACTACGGTTTCACCGGAGTATGCTTGTAAATTATATATATAAAAATTTATCTGAAAGTTTATGGTGCGAATGTGATTTTGTGTTATGTATGTGTTTGTGTTTAGAATGATGGTTGTGTGTGCGTGAGTAGCCTACAATTTTGTTTACATGTTATTTTGGACTCCCAATGTGCCAGTCCATCCGTAGTAAAAGTATCCAATAAAACACCTTTCGTTTGTTAGGAACAGTCTGCGTGCGGGACTCGGGCTACAGTCCATACATCAAGTCGAATTACCCTTACGTGTGTGCCATTACAGCGATAATATCTGACCTCACTTAATATGACTAAAGGTTTTTGGTAATAAAGCAACGCTCTGATTTATTCCGCCGAACATGTTTATTTGGCTAACACAAAAATGTCGCTGGGCATGTTCAAACCTGGTAAGTAACTATTATTTTTTTAATTACTTACGAGTATATAATTATAGTAGGTACCTACCTATGATAGTTGGTGCTTACGTAGGCGGCGTAAATTATGGTTTTTCCAAAACATTGGAATTGTGAATCTTAACAGGATAAATATTAGCCTAGGTTAGGTATAGGTTGTAAGTTAAGTACTTATACGTTGCAATTTTCAGCTAAACCATACAAATATTAAATCTACAATGAAGGGATTTGCTGCAGAGGTGGCTGGTCGAGACCTGGCGGGAGCGCGGTGAATACGATACTGAATCCCGTACTCCCGCCAGCAGGTTTGTCGAACAAACAGACAGTTTTTAGTGGGTGCAAATCCCCACAATATAACCCCTTCGTTTCCCTTGTCGAAGGGGTATGCGTGATGCATTTTCTGTCTATAAAAAATACCTACCATACCTATAGGTAGGTATACCTACCTACTCTAGGTAGGCCATGGTTTAACCACAGATTACTAGTTATTACATTATCACATGACTAATGATAGCTCCAATAATAAGCGGTGGTACCTATAGTCTTTTGGTTAAAACCTGTGCCTCACATCTGGGGTTCAAGGGTTCAAACCTCTGACTTTTCAGAAAACGCTTCTGAAAACCTCGTGAGGGCATCTGCATAACTTAAAGGTCACTGTATAACGTTCGCTTAGGTATAGGTCCAAGTAAATCTAAAATATCTTATACCTACCTACTCGAAACAAATGATTGTTTATGAAATTGATGCTATGGTTACCTATAAATGTAAACCTACCTAGGCATTTTATCTAGGCACATTACCTCCATCCTATAGAAGGCTAGATCTCATTATTGCTTCTCATTAGCCAAGATTTTCGTAAGCTTATAAACAATAATATTTATCGACCTTTCTCCATACATATTCTTGTGCATTTAGAATTCTATTATAATATTATCACAGGTACAACACTCACGTAAATGCAGCTGAGGCGCGCGACCGGAAGTAATGAATGTTTCGGCTTCACGACCTCACAGTGCGCCTGTCTTGAGGAAAATGCAGAGTAGAAATGATATAGAACCTTCAAATTTTCCTATATACCAATGAATTACTTCTTTTAAGTTATCTATCTATACCATATAATTACAAAATAATACCGACCAATTTGCCTTAATGTCTTCTATAATTATTATAAGCAAATTTAAAAGTGTGTAAAATTTACAAATATATTATTATCTACAAATTTAGTAGATAATAATATATTTGTAGATAATTATATATAGATTTTGTAATAGGTATGTTTGTTACTCAATCACTCGACGACGACGACTTTGACGACCGATTGGTGCAGTAGATAGTAGTCCTGTTTCTGCGTTAGCCCGTTAGCCCTGCGAACCCCAACCCAAAATATTTATCGTTTCATGAATGTCTGAGTGTTGTTATAGGTAAAATCATAAGTATTATGTGAATTATTTACTTACGCTTACTTTGGGGCTAGATTGTATTATTTACAACTACAGAACCGATTTGCTTAAAATTTGCAATATAGACAGCTGAATCTGTATTCCTCATAAGTATCAAGGTTATTTTTACTCCGAAACAATCAACGATTATTGTGGAATTTATCTATAATAAGTCGACAACCAAGCGGAAACACCGTGGCAAATTCGTGTTTTACAGAGCCACGTGTACACTATACAGTGTAGAAAAGTGTCTCTATCTGACTTCATTTCAAACGTACTTAGGTCTCTGAGCAAAACTGCTCTGTGCGCTTTTCCATGCATGTTAGGTTCATATCACTGGTCGGTTGCTCACTGAAGGTTGGAAAAAAAAAATAAGGAAGGCACGTCGGCACTTGTCTGCCAACTTGTACGAGCTTGGCACTTAGATTAGTTTCCAACTTGTTCCCAACTTTGCCTCGTGTAGGATGAATGTGGAAAAATCTTTCCCTTGCCACGTTTTGTCATATAAAGTTTTGTGTTACGTAAACCTGTCTTTTTTAATATTGAGTTTTTTTTATAACTCGTGGAAAAATCAACGGATTTTGCAATATTTGTAAAAAATACTATCCAGACTGATTGATTACGTATTGCTAAAGATTCGTAGAAAATAATACAACATCTTACTCTTCACGTTCACGATTTATTGAGGATCTAATTTGAAATTACGTGTTAACAAATCTTATTTCAAAAATATTCCAAAGGAAAAGGAAGTATCCGCCGGTATATACCAAGGAGGACTTGTTTGTCTCTGAACTATGTATTGCAAAATGATGAGTCCCATACAGAATTGTAAAATACTCTGAGTACCTATGTCTGTATAGAAAAGTGTGTGTAAAATATGAAATAGAGACATACAGAAATGACATTTCATTCAATCGTTTGAATTGAATTTGTTCAGTTAGCAACAGCTATATCAATGCAACCTTACCCACCGGCGAAGTTAATAAAACCCATATATCATTTTTAACTGAACTCAAGTTGGACATAATCTTTAACAGGATTAAAAGCTATTAAAATTGATTAAGCGAGCATGGAGTCCGTATATCATGCTTCCACCTCCGGGCTGACGCGGGGCTTGTCTATGCGCTCGTGTCTGTGGTATAGACAATATAGATCGCGGCGCGCTGTAATGAATCAGATGTGTATCGGCGACGTGTGAGAACACACGGCCGAAATACAGGCCGTTAATATTGGCTCGCGTGCAGTGCTGCTTGAATTTGGAACGCGGAGAAATGGGCTGTTCGAAAATTAAATTGCTTGGAAGGCCATTTCTATTCATATTTTTAAATTATTTTATTGAATAAGCATAACTGATTCATGCTAAGAAGAACTGGCAAAAACAAAAAACCCTAAAAATGCTCCTCAAACGATCGAAATTCGACATAAGCTCTAGGTAGGGCTAACCTATACCTACAAGTTCTATAAAATTTTTCAATGTAGGATAAAGCTGGGATAAACCTTGCTTATCCTTTGACCTTGTCTACCTTTAGGGAATTTCTATAAAAATCCGTTTTCTAGATACAAGAATTTGAGCTGCATGATAATAAGTTAAGAAATGAGTGAAAGTTAACAGGACTAAGTAAGTATAAATAGTAGCTTATTACGCGGCAAGCGTTATTTTGCCACACAAATGATTTCTCATGGAGGTATTAAAATAGTTTACATCCTATTCTCATACCTACCTAATATACACAAACAATTTTATATATAGAGATAGATATTTTTTTGCTTTCATGCAACAACAAGATAAATAACTCTTTTCAGTATCGCAATATTAAGCGTTGGTATATCTGTCGGTCGCTAGGTCTACGGTTAATTCGTGCTAGCTCCCCCGGAGCACAAAATAAAAGTTAAACTCCGTCCGATAAGCGCCAAAATTTTCAATGGTTTCCCAGTTGCTGCAGTGCGAGCTTTTACTTACCTGTTCATTACTACCTATACGTTTGGTTGTATAATAATGTTTTTTTTAATACGTTTGCTAATAAAATAGGCTGAAAACAAAAGTAGTCGACCAGTGCGTCCTGCTGGCCTTACCTCAGGCGCTGAGACGTGTACACTGACAAACGGTCTAGACTCTTATTCTGTGATGACCTTCTCAGTGACCTTCAACGAGCTTTTATAACATTTATTGTTAATCCATTGAAGGGTTGCCACAAAGTATTACTTTCGTTTCACTTAAGAAATAAGCAATGTATACCTAACGCCTCCCCCACACAGGCGCGTTATTATCGCGCGATAATATCGCAAGCGTTATTGCGATAATGCGTCCCGATTCCTTGCACACAGCTGCGTTTTTATCGCGCGATAATAACGCGCGTCGTCCCACAAAGGCGCGTTATTATCGCAGCAGTGTGTAACTACTTGATCATTATGTACTGAAAACAGATATCGCAATAACGCTTGCGATAATATCGACCGATATACTTCCATTGCGGCGTTATTATCGCAGCAGTGTGTAACTACATGACCATCCTTATACAAAATGTACCGAAAACAGATATCGCAATAACGCTTGCGATATTATCGCGCGATAATAACGCGCCTGTATGACCGTGCTTCTACGGGTCATATACAACAGTGATTATCACTAGAAGTTTTAATTTTACAGAATACGGGCTCAGTGGACTGATTCTGTATCGTTAGTTAGCAACTCACATGAACATGGCAATGTTAGGAGTTTCCCTGAAGTGCCCTGAGGGATAATATCAGAAATGAGGAGATCCGCAGGAGAAACAAAGTCACCAACGTATCCCAAACCATTAGCAAGCTGAAGTGGCAGTGGGCAGGTCACGCTTATCGTAGGGGCGATGGCCGTTGGAGCCGGAAAGTCCTGGAGTGGAGACCGCGTACAAGAGTAGTATGGGGCGACCCCCCAGCTCGTTGGACTGACGATGCAGAGCAGGTGGCGGGAAGGCCTATGTTCAACAGTGGACGTCGGCAGGTTGGAATGATAATGAATAAAATAGACTTTTCCATGTGTGCTTGGCGTCCGAAAAGTTGGTTTTCCTCCTGCATTTAACAAAGGTACCCACAAGCTTAATTTTTATTTTCTAATAGTTATACTTATATCTCATATACAGAGTTCGTGTGGGTCGGCAGGCTTCACTTGCCTTTGAAAACATTAAGGAGAGGTCTCACGATGTTTTCCTTTATTTTTCATGAAACGTTAGATGTTTGGTTAATAATAATGCTTTATTCGCAAAAAATATCATCTTATTTAGTACCTAGTGAAGGAACGCACGTTAACTAATGAAACTTGAAGGTTCTCCATCACTTTCTCAATGGTGTATGAAGCCACCTTGCCTTGGCAACCCTGCTGTTATTGTAACATAAAGCTCGTTACATAAGTGGTTACAACGAGGTTTTTTTTCGTTGTTAAAGCACGTTTACATGAAGCCCTGTCCGAGCTAGCACGTGGTCTTTGTTCGTGAGCAAACTTCCCTGCTTGCCTAATTTTTTCTCGTATTTACATTATGAGCCGAGCGTACGTTGGATAATTAGGTACCTACTTGCGTTGTTTTTACCTGCTTGTTAAAGCAAGCAGCGATAGGGATTGCAAAATGGCGTGTTAAAACTTCCCTTGAATGGTGAAATTTTGTCACCGCTTTTTCTCTTTTTAATTGTTTTTCTTTATAGTCGAGACGTATGAAATTGTTTGCAATATTAATATGAGCATATAGGCAAAAGTAATAACATATTCATCGCAAGCGTAATCAACAGCAAAGTCTGCTCCCAGATTGGCTGAAAAATCAGAGGTCTGAAAGAAGATGATTTTGATGTGGGCTTGAAAAAATTATTGTCCTTTTATGTATCTAATGAGGCATATTTTCGAGTCAACGTCATTCTACATCTATCTACCTACCTAATCAGAATTGAGAACCACCATTCATTCCATTGTTATTCAAAAAAAATTAATTAATTACTTATTGAATTTTGATAACTATTAATTTAATTATCTACTTATCAAAATTATTCAATTTAATTTAAAGTACAAATAAATAATGCATGTAAAACTTAATGTAAGTGAAATGTATTAGGTAATATTTCAATAAACAATAATTATATTATTATGTTGGTAAAACTGTGTCATTACAATTTTTTACGCGAACACAGTCATTAACAATTAAGTGGAATGTAAATCACTGTAGTATGTCCCTTGACGACCTCCCTGGTGCAGTGGCGGCGCGCTCGGAATTCGAGTGGGAGGTCGCTGGTTCGATTCCCGCCACGGGCCACTTTGGAATTTTATAATTTCTAAATTGGCTCAGGTCTGGTTTAGTGGGAGGCTTCGGCCGTGGCTAGTTACGACCCTACCAGCAAAGACGCACCGCCAAGCGATTTAGCGTACCGGTGCGATGATGCTGGTAGAAACCGTTAATGTACATTTATTTACCCTTCCAAGTTAGTACGATAACATCTTAGGCATCAAATGAGATCGCAGTCAAGTACTAACTTGTATAGAGTAAAAAAAAAGGTACCTACGTGTGTGACTAAATAATGTAAAATAGAAAGTTACAAAATATGTACAGTAAATCCGTACACTCATAAACATTTGGGCACGTTAGCTGTTGCCCCGTCGCTTTGTTGTGTCGAGTGGTAAAGACAAAGGCGATTCTACCTGACCAGTGTCAGCGGACTTTCCGAACACACGTCTTTTTTCCCGGAACAGATAAAGGCGAGGACAATACAGGATGCGGAGAATGGTGTGATATTTTAAATAGTAATTATGTAAGCAGCTATTATCTTTAGAATAATTTTTAGGTTTATAAGTGTAAAGTTAGCCGTAAGTTGTAACTTTTAACGTGCTTTTAACGTTGTAGGTATGGGTAACACGGATGTTACCCATACCTACCACGGTGGTAGATAATTTGGAATTTTTTGTGTATTTGATTTGTATGTTAGTAGGTAGGTACCTACTTAAATACTCAGTACTTTTTTTCTTCACTGAGTTACTACTGAACTGATTTTCAACAAGTCGGTATTTGGGAAGTAATTTTAGCGAATACAAGTAGGTATGTGTAGGTAAGTTAGATAACCCATGTATTATATTTTTAGGTGTATATTCAATTAGGTGGTAAGAGATTTCACTATAATGAAGAAGACATTACAAAAAATCTTGGAACCAGAAAAAGACCACTTTACCTTTATCTCTCTGGGTACCTACCTCGCTATTGCTATATATCTGTTTCATGTGATTTCATGTGTCAAAGAGGAAATAAATGAATGGAAATAGTATAGGAATTATTTTAAAAGTTGAAAAAGTACAATCTGTAGGTACAAATATATGTATAAATGAGTTTATTTAAGTGGTTTATATAATACTAAAAAACGAACTAAGTAATCTAGTTTATGAGCCAATTTTAAAAATTGTAAAAAATAAAATACATTTTGGATATATGTATTTTATTTTATACAATTTTTTAAACATTGGGCAAAAGTTCAAAAGTATGGCAGTATTCAATGTCAAAACAAATACCATTTCGTTCTAAATTCGAAAACCAGCCATGTCATGTTACCAAACTATAAAGCTCTACACACACTTTACCAAAACACGATTTCGGAAGTTGAGATAAGGGCATTAATGGATTGACTGACATAAATGTGACGTCACTCCACATATTTCAGGGCGATCGCATGTACGTACGACCAATCTTCGCTGATACGTATAAACTTCAATTTTGTAAGAGCTGAAGGTTCTTTATACAATAGTCGCTTGTGCATACCTCCAATTGTAATTGGTACGCGGAGACTTGAATTTTGTGAGTAGAAGTGGTTCATTTTAAATTGGTCGTATTTAAGTTATCTGATAGTTTTGGGGTTACGTTTTCGTATGCGTGGGTCCGGCTCACGCGTTAAGGGTTAGATAAGGATCGTGCATTAGCATTTTCGGCAGAACATGCTCGTGTTTTGGCTGTCTTGAGGTCATGTGTTTGTTTGCACGCAACGCTTAAGAAACGTCTCCACTAGCAACCAAACTTGCTGAAGTCCAGCAAGTCACTATAAATACCTCTACTTAAATTGCAAAGACTTTTATTTAACGTAGTCTGAGTTAAATAGATAGTTAGTAAAGCAGAATGACCAAAAATTGGACAGCCTTTAAGTTTAAATTATCAACTTATAAGTGAGTGTATATTTTTTGTACATGTCATTCGGTTGCAAGTAAGAACATACTCCAAAAAACATCTCTGTGAATATTAAGTATTGTTATTTTTTTCAGTTCTTATATTTGGTACTTCTTGATAAATCTCAGTTATAACCAATTTCATTTAAGTTGTGCTCAAGTGTGGAATGCAAGTTACTTACCAGTGGACACTATCCTTTACATCGTCTGTGGTGACCTTAATCGTCTACTTTACTACGCATGTGGAAAATTAGGGAAATTAAAACGTGGCGCGTTTTCGTTGCTTTATCGAAGCTTTGTATGTGATTATGGAAATTATACATTGCATGTTATATTTTTGAATGGGCACGCTTATAAGTATAACACATTTAATTTGGACGTAAGTACAAGCTACTTACCTACTTGATCACCTACTTTACTTATAAATTCTTTACGTAGATGTCTAATAAAATTAAAATATTTATTATTTATTTATTTGTTAATCCAGCTTTGTCGCATTTAGTAAAACGCTTATATTACATACTTGATTGGTTTTATACAAACCTTTTGCAACCATTTGATACCTAGTACTCAGCTAAGTTATAGATGACCAAACGACGACCGAATGACGTAGCGGTATGCCGTCTGCGTCTGAGGTCGTGGGTTCGATTCTCACAACTGAAAAATATTTGTGTGATGAGCATATTTGTCTGGGTGTTTTTCAATATTTTAGTTATCTATAGTATACCCATAACACAAGCTATCGCTTACATTGGCGCTAGATTGTGATGTGTGTAAAGTCTTGATATATTTATTAACCTAGATTTACCTAATTATAACTACTTATTTTGATTATATTCTTGATTCTTAGTAATAATAAATTCATTACGCGGTGTGTACCGTTACGGCAATTAAAAAAAAACTATTCCACACATCTCATTTAAAGTAAAGACATTCAAAAGGCCCAAACATTTATGACACGCAGGTAGGCGCTTTGTACTGTAAAAGGATATTAGCAATAAACACTGCACGCACCTATCTTTTGTCCGTATGCCGGTGTTAGGTAAAGAAAGAAGGTAAAAAGGTTCAAAGAATAATACGTGTTGGCATCAAGAGTTACTCATCGGTTGAATGAAAAAAAGGCCCATATAGGTAGTTATGCACAAAATATGCATTGCCTTATGTACCTACGTAGTTACTATAGGTTGTGCCTGCGACTTCACCCACGTGAATTTAAATTTTTCATAAAATTCGAGCGAATCGTGGATTTCTCGTTGCCACTCCCTTTGTAAGCTTTTTCAAGAGAGTTTGTTAATAACAATGTTCATATTGCTGTAGCTTTAGATTGTTATAGCAAATTTCAGTTTTTTCAAAATCTCACCGCAGGATAAAATCTAGGATTTTTCCAGGAATTTAACCTGAGAGAAATAGATGTAAGTATAGGTGTAAATAATTTACTTCAGATTATAGTACCAGCTAAGCAATCCACGTTCAAAAATTGATTCACCAGTTTCACTATTGCAGTATTTGAAACATCAGATGATTCTGATAAAATATGATACTTTCCTGGTACTACATAAATGTCCCAAAAATATTTTCTCTTCGTGTAGTGCGCTCCGCAACCGGAGCATCAACAAGAGATGTTGACATGACAAAGTTTGACTTCACGATTTTGAAGTTGGAATTAGAATATATGAGGGCAGTATGTAGGTAAGAAGGTTAATTTTTGATATCGCACATGTTCAGCTGATGTTAAGTGATATGCAGATACGCATGATGCAGTATGTTCTAGTTGGGCGATTGTGTAACACAAGCGTATTAATCGCTATCGTAATCGTTAACAAATTCTGCAACCTATTGGCTGACAAAAATGTAAACAACTGATTCTACCAATCAGCAGACAGGATTTGTTGACGATTACGATAACGATCTATGCGTTTTTCTTACGCAATTGCCACCCTGGATTTAGCACTGCAACGTGTCTTATGACAAACTGAACTGCGCTCGCCTCTTGAGCCATTCCTTTTTAATTAATTAATTAATTAATTAATTTGTCATTCCAACTCAAATCGAATTTTGAGACCAGATTTTGACCCAAAATGTCAGTCTAACTTCTTTTTATACGCAAGTAACTCAAGTGAATATTAATAGAGTGCCATTAAATGCGGACCACTTAACGATCATAAACACGGCAAGGTTCAGTTTGAACCGGCGCGTAACTGCGGTTTAACCGGCTAATGTGCCACGTAATCGCTCGCTAAGCAAGGATTAATTGATGAGGCGTCGTTGAAGGAATTTGGCAACTTATTCTGTTACATTTCTAGAACTCGTTTTTCCAGAAATAGGTAGATATTATATTCCATTGCAACAGCTACATCACTTTTACGCTGTAGTCCGCTTGGATGAACCTGTATGACTCATCTGAGTGTTACATCAAAAGCTTTCTGTCTACGAAAGTTTCATCTGACATAGGAGTTTAGAAGGTTTGCTTGTAAACCAAGCAACTATGATATACCTAAGGGTTAATATCCGTATCTAGTTAGTGATATTGGATGCTACCTAGTTCGACTACAACATTACGTCACGTAGGCACCATCAGGCATCGATAAGACAGCTATGATAATAAAAATAAAAATCTTTATTTTTCATATTAATGAAAAGTCGAAACTCTAGAGTCAGGAAAGCAGGTTTGTAGTACCTATACTACTTCAGTGTTACTGTTGTTATATCAGTGTGGGTTGTCGGTTACGGTAACAGTGTCGCGAGTTAAATGGCTTTTCCTGTATAAAAAAATCCCAAAACACCGAAATAAGTTTTACCTCAAAACAAAGAAAGACCACGTGGATGATGGAAGTAAAGTGGAAAGTCAATCGGAAATAAAAACAATCCATTTTTAAGCGCGCTCAACCGTATGGTGATTACATAAAATTTTAAAACGGAATCGTTACCAACCCGCCCGCCGTGCAATATTGATCACACAAGTATTAATGAGGGTTACGAAACAGTTCGGGGTTGTGATTCATTAGGCGATGTATCGCGCACATACCGTCGGCGGCGCCACAGAGTATTCAGACTAAAGTAGACGCGTCACAACTATACTGCGACGCATACTTATGTACCTAACTAGTCAAGAAACAGGGTTGGCGCAACTTGTAAGAATAGCGTAAAACAAAACTTACAAAACCGCCTTGTAAGCCTACATTTACAATGAGGGAAAACGGATGTCGACGAAAAAATTGTTGGTATTGCAAATTTCCACCTATGTACTTGTACTTATTAGGTCGGTGTAGTAATAATTCCAGCACTTATGTATTTTGGGTCTTTAATCTAAAATTGCTTAGAAGCAGAAACACAGAAAGTCCTCCCAAAAGTTGCTCCAAAATCTCAGTTTTTCTAATTTTTATCGGAAACTATAATGGATGTAATTGTAATTTTTATTTTAATGTGTTGGTAATAATAATATCCAAAAACGCTTACAAACAGATTTTTGATCACTGGCTTAGTTATTGAGAAATTAGGTAAAAGGTCGTTTTTCTGTTCTATTCTTCCGCGACCCTGCATGTCGCATCTACCAACTTATCCGTAAGAGTGAGAAAGACAAAAATGAATTGAAAATGAAAATGAAAATATTTATTTTTCTCTCTCTCTCCAGTCGTTCCTTCATTACTGAAGATCGTGGTCCTGGGGATTTTGCAACCTCGAGCGGATTAAATTCTTCCACCGGGTTCTATCGGATCTATTTTTCACATAGGCCTAAATAACAGGCTCTTATGAAAAGTCAAAACTCAAACGCCAGGTTCGGAAAGCAGGTTTACACCGAGAAGAACTGACAAGAAACTCGGCACTTGCTCTTTTCAAAAATTTCATTGTTGTAATACAAGATTTATTATAAAGTATGAAAGATTATAACATATTTTTAACCGACTTCAAAAAAAAGGAGGAGGTTCTCAATTCGTCGGAATCTTTTTTTTTCTATTTTTTTTTTATGTATGTTCCCCGATTACTCGAAGATGCGTGGACCAATTTCAAAAATTTTTATTTTGTTTGATAGGGTATAGTTCACAGATGGTCCCATAGTCACCAAGTCAGGATCTGATGATGGAATCCTGGAGAAATCGAGGGAACTCTTCAAATTTTATAAGCACATTTTAAGTGATTTGGGTATTGTTTGAAAGAGTAATTTTTTCCTGGTAGTATTTTGGTCATCAGGTTGGGATCTGATGATGGGATCTTGGTAAAATCGAGGGAACTCTTCAAATTTTGCTAGTATACTTGAAGCGATTTAGGTATTTTTTATAGTTACTATTGCATTTCCTTGCAGTCATCAAGTAATGACTGTATTCATCAAGTCAGGATCTGATGATGGGATCCTGGAGAAATCGAGGGAACTCTTCAAATTTTATAAGCACACTTTAAGTGATCTGGGTATTGTTTGAAAGAGTAATTTTTTCCTGGTAGTCTTATGGTCATCAGGTCGGGATCTGATGATGGGATCTTGGTAAAATCGAGGGAACTCTTCAAATTTTGCTAGTATACTTGAAGCGATTTAGGTATTTTTTATAGTTACTATTGCATTTCCTTGCAGTCATCAAGTAATGACTGTATTCATCAAGTCAGGATCTGATGATGGGATCTTGGAGATATTGAGGGAACTCTTCAGATTTTAGAAGCATACTTCAAGCGGTGTGGGCATTTTTTCCAATGCCTTGCGCATTAGTTGTTTTCCACTAAAAAGTATAAAATAAAATGGAAAGTTATAATTTCCAAAAAACCAACTTCAAATGCCACTACAAAGAATGAAATAATTTTTAATGTACACCAATTCGAAGTCGGGCAATGTTTCGTTCATTCATAATAGTCCTTCGTATTGTCGATAATTTTGTCGTTTCTTTGCACATCAAGTTTTATAATAAGAAGGACTATTAATGATTGAACAAAACATTGCCCGACTTCGAATTGGTGTACATTAAAAATTATTTCATTCTTTGTAGTGGCATTTGAAGTTGGTTTTTTGGAAATTATAACTTTCCATTTTTTAAGATATTATCTCGTGAGGAGATGGAAGCCATATTTCTATCATTACAAGAATCTTTGTCGTTAAGAAATTCTTTAATGGTATAGTAACCATGATACAATAAAGCCTCTTAAAAAATGAATTAGGTCATTGAAAAAAAAAATAAGGTTACTATTGGAAACACTCCAATCCCTACTAATATATAAATGTGAATGTGAGTTTGTTGGTTTGTTGGTTTGTTGGTTTGTTTGTCCCTCAATCACGTCGCAGCCACGCAACGGATCGATCTGATTTTTTTGCACAGATATAGTTCAAGACCCGGAGAGTGACATAGGCTACTTTTTATCCCCGAAAAACAAGCCTATTCCTGTGGGATTGCATTAAAAGTGAAATTTTTCACTGTTTCACAACATACGTATACGTAACTATACTCACAATATATGTTGAACCCTAGACTCCATACACTCGAAACGGTAATAGGTTATAAATATTCCAAACTCCATATATTGCTCTCAAAACCGTAAATGACCTCCCTACTAATATATAAATGTGAATGTGAGTTTGTTGGTTTGTTGGTTTGTTGGTTTGTTGGTTTGTTGGTTTGTTTGTCCCTCAATCACGTCGCAGCCACGCAACGGATCGATCTGATTTTTTTGCACAGATATAGTTCAAGACCCGGAGAGTGACATAGGCTACTTTTTATCCCCGAAAAACAAGCGTATTCCTGTGGGATTGCATTAAAAGTGAAATTTTTCACTGTTTCACAACATACGTATACGTAACTATACTCACAATATATGTTGAACCCTAGACTCCATACACTCGAAACGGTAATCCCTACTAATATATAAATGTGAATGTGAGTTTGTTGGTTTGTTGGTTTGTTTGTCCCTCAATCACGTCGCAGGCACGCAACGGATCGATCTGATTTTTTTGCACAGATATAGTTCAAGACCCGGAGAGTGACATAGGCTTCTTTTTATCCCCGAAAAACAAGCGTATTCCTGTGGGATTGCATTAAAAGTGAAATTTTTCACTGTTTCACAACATACGTATACGTAACTATACTCACAATATATGTTGAACCCTAGACTCCATACACTCGAAACGGTAATAGGTTATAAATATTCCAAACTCCATATATTGCTCTCAAAACCGTAATCCCTACTAATATATCCCTACTAATATATAAATGTGAATGTGAGTTTGTTGGTTTGTTGGTTTGTTTGTCCCTCAATCACGTCGCAGCCACGCAACGGATCGATCTGATTTTTTTGCACAGATATAGTTCAAGACCCGGAGAGTGACATAGGCTACTTTTTATCCCCGAAAATACTAATATATAAATGTGAATGTGAGTTTGTTGGTTTGTTGGTTTGTTTGTCCCTCAATCACGTCGCAGCCACGCAACGGATCGATCTGATTTTTTTGCACAGATATAGTTCAAGACCCGGAGAGTGACATAGGCTACTTTTTATCCCCGAAAAACAAGCGTATTCCTGTGGGATTGCATTAAAAGTGAAATTTTTCACTGTTTCACAACAAACGTATACGTAACTATACTCACAATATATGTTGAACCCTAGACTCCATACACTCGAAACGGTAATCCCTATCCCTACTAATATATAAATGTGAATGTGAGTTTGTTGGTTTGTTGGTTTGTTTGTCCCTCAATCACGTCGCAGGCACGCAACGGATCGATCTGATTTTTTTGCACAGATATAGTTCAAGACCCGGAGAGTGACATAGGCTTCTTTTTATCCCCGAAAAACAAGCGTATTCCTGTGGGATTGCATTAAAAGTGAAATTTTTCACTGTTTCACAACATACGTATACGTAACTATACTCACAATATATGTTGAACCCTAAACTCCATACACTCGAAACGGTAATCCCTACTAATATATAAATGTGAATGTGAGTTTGTTGGTTTGTTGGTTTGTTTGTCCCTCAATCACGTCGCAGCCACGCAACGGATCGATCTGATTTTTTTGCACAGATATAGTTCAAGACCCGGAGAGTGACATAGGCTACTTTTTATCCCCGAAAAACAAGCGTATTCCTGTGGGATTGCATTAAAAGTGAAATTTTTCACTGTTTCACAACAAACGTATACGTAACTATACTCACAATATATGTTGAACCCTAGACTCCATACACTCGAAACGGTAATCCCTATCCCTACTAATATATAAATGTGAATGTGAGTTTGTTGGTTTGTTGGTTTGTTTGTCCCTCAATCACGTCGCAGGCACGCAACGGATCGATCTGATTTTTTTGCACAGATATAGTTCAAGACCCGGAGAGTGACATAGGCTTCTTTTTATCCCCGAAAAACAAGCGTATTCCTGTGGGATTGCATTAAAAGTGAAATTTTTCACTGTTTCACAACATACGTATACGTAACTATACTCACAATATATGTTGAACCCTAAACTCCATACACTCGAAACGGTAATAGGTTATAAATATTCCAAACTCCATATATTGCTCTCAAAACCGTAATCCCTACTAATATATAAATGTGAATGTGAGTTTGTTGGTTTGTTGGTTTGTTTGTCCCTCAATCACGTCGCAGCCACGCAACGGATCGATCTGATTTTTTTGCACAGATATAGTTCAAGATCCGGAGAGTGACATAGGCTACTTTTTATCCCCGAAAAACAAGCGTATTCCTGTGGGATTGCATTAAAAGTGAAATTTTTCACTGTTTCACAACATACGTATACGTAACTATACTCACAATATAATATGTTGAACCCTAGACTCCATACACTCGAAACGGTAATCCCTACTAATATACAAATGTGAATGTGAGTTTGTTGGTTTGTTGGTTTGTTTGTCCCTCAATCACGTCGCAGCCACGCAACGGATCGATCTGATTTTTTTGCACAGATATAGTTCAAGACCCGGAGAGTGACATAGGCTACTTTTTATCCCCGAAAAACAAGCCTATTCCTGTGGGATTGCATTAAAAGTGAAATTTTTCACTGTTTCACAACATACGTATACGTAACTATACTCACAATATATGTTGAACCCTAGACTCCATACACTCGAAACGGTAATCCCTACTAATATATAATCCCTACTAATATATAAATGTGAATGTGAGTTTGTTGGTTTGTTGGTTTGTTGGTTTGTTGGTTTGTTTGTCCCTCAATCACGTCTTAGCCACGCAACGGATCGATCTGATTTTTTTGCACAGATATAGTTCAAGACCCGGAGAGTGACATAGGCTACTTTTTATCCCCGAAAAACAAGCCTATTCCTGTGGGATTGCATTAAAAGTGAAATTTTTCACTGTTTCACAACATACGTATATGTAACTATACTCACAATATATGTTGAACCCTAGACTCCATACACTCGAAACGGTAATAGGTTACTACTAATCCCTACTAATATATAAATGTGAATGTGAGTTTGTTGGTTTGTTGGTTTGTTGGTTTGTTGGTTTGTTTGTCCCTCAATCACGTCTTAGCCACGCAACGGATCGATCTGATTTTTTTGCACAGATATAGTTCAAGACCCGGAGAGTGACATAGGCTACTTTTTATCCCCGAAAAACAAGCCTATTCCTGTGGGATTGCATTAAAAGTGAAATTTTTCACTGTTTCACAACATACGTATATGTAACTATACTCACAATATATGTTGAACCCTAGACTCCATACACTCGAAACGGTAATAGGTTACTACTAATATATAAATGTGAATGTGAGTTTGTTGGTTTGTTGGTTTGTTGGTTTGTTGGTTTGTTTGTCCCTCAATCACGTCGCAGCCACGCAACGGATCGATCTGATTTTTTGCACAGATATAGTTCAAGACCCGGAGAGTGACATAGGCTACTTTTTATCCCCGAAAAACAAGCCTATTCCTGTGGGATTGCATTAAAAGTGAAATTTTTCACTGTTTCACAACATACGTATACGTAACTATACTCACAATATATGTTGAACCCTAGACTCCATACACTCGAAACGGTAATCCCTACTAATATATAAATGTGAATGTGAGTTTGTTGGTTTGTTGGTTTGTTTGTCCCTCAATCACGTCGCAGGCACGCAACGGATCGATCTGATTTTTTTGCACAGATATAGTTCAAGACCCGGAGAGTGACATAGGCTACTTTTTATCCCCGAAAAACAAGCCTATTCCTGTGGGATTGCATTAAAAGTGAAATTTTTCACTGTTTCACAACATACGTATACGTAACTATACTCACAATATATGTTGAACCCTAGACTCCATAAACTCGAAACGGTAATCCCTACTAATATATAAATGTGAATGTGAGTTTGTTGGTTTGTTGGTTTGTTGGTTTGTTTGTCCCTCAATCACGTCGCAGCCACGCAACGGATCGATCTGATTTTTTTGCACAGATATAGTTCAAGACCCGGAGAGTGACATAGGCTACTTTTTATCCCCGAAAAACAAGCGTATTCCTGTGGGATTGCATTAAAAGTGAAATTTTTCACTGTTTCACAACATACGTATACGTAACTATACTCACAATATATGTTGAACCCTAGACTCCATACACTCGAAACGGTAATCCCTACTAATATACAAATGTGAATGTGAGTTTGTTGGTTTGTTGGTTTGTTTGTCCCTCAATCACGTCGCAGCCACGCAACGGATCGATCTGATTTTTTTGCACAGATATAGTTCAAGACCCGGAGAGTGACATAGGCTACTTTTTATCCCCGAAAAACAAGCCTATTCCTGTGGGATTGCATTAAAAGTGAAATTTTTCACTGTTTCACAACATACGTATACGTAACTATACTCACAATATATGTTGAACCCTAGACTCCATACACTCGAAACGGTAATCCCTACTAATATATAATCCCTACTAATATATAAATGTGAATGTGAGTTTGTTGGTTTGTTGGTTTGTTGGTTTGTTGGTTTGTTTGTCCCTCAATCACGTCTTAGCCACGCAACGGATCGATCTGATTTTTTTGCACAGATATAGTTCAAGACCCGGAGAGTGACATAGGCTACTTTTTATCCCCGAAAAACAAGCCTATTCCTGTGGGATTGCATTAAAAGTGAAATTTTTCACTGTTTCACAACATACGTATATGTAACTATACTCACAATATATGTTGAACCCTAGACTCCATACACTCGAAACGGTAATAGGTTACTACTAATCCCTACTAATATATAAATGTGAATGTGAGTTTGTTGGTTTGTTGGTTTGTTGGTTTGTTGGTTTGTTTGTCCCTCAATCACGTCTTAGCCACGCAACGGATCGATCTGATTTTTTTGCACAGATATAGTTCAAGACCCGGAGAGTGACATAGGCTACTTTTTATCCCCGAAAAACAAGCCTATTCCTGTGGGATTGCATTAAAAGTGAAATTTTTCACTGTTTCACAACATACGTATATGTAACTATACTCACAATATATGTTGAACCCTAGACTCCATACACTCGAAACGGTAATAGGTTACTACTAATATATAAATGTGAATGTGAGTTTGTTGGTTTGTTGGTTTGTTGGTTTGTTGGTTTGTTTGTCCCTCAATCACGTCGCAGCCACGCAACGGATCGATCTGATTTTTTGCACAGATATAGTTCAAGACCCGGAGAGTGACATAGGCTACTTTTTATCCCCGAAAAACAAGCCTATTCCTGTGGGATTGCATTAAAAGTGAAATTTTTCACTGTTTCACAACATACGTATACGTAACTATACTCACAATATATGTTGAACCCTAGACTCCATACACTCGAAACGGTAATCCCTACTAATATATAAATGTGAATGTGAGTTTGTTGGTTTGTTGGTTTGTTTGTCCCTCAATCACGTCGCAGGCACGCAACGGATCGATCTGATTTTTTTGCACAGATATAGTTCAAGACCCGGAGAGTGACATAGGCTACTTTTTATCCCCGAAAAACAAGCCTATTCCTGTGGGATTGCATTAAAAGTGAAATTTTTCACTGTTTCACAACATACGTATACGTAACTATACTCACAATATATGTTGAACCCTAGACTCCATAAACTCGAAACGGTAATCCCTACTAATATATAAATGTGAATGTGAGTTTGTTGGTTTGTTGGTTTGTTGGTTTGTTTGTCCCTCAATCACGTCGCAGCCACGCAACGGATCGATCTGATTTTTTTGCACAGATATAGTTCAAGACCCGGAGAGTGACATAGGCTACTTTTTATCCCCGAAAAACAAGCGTATTCCTGTGGGATTGCATTAAAAGTGAAATTTTTCACTGTTTCACAACATACGTATACGTAACTATACTCACAATATATGTTGAACCCTAGACTCCATACACTCGAAACGGTAATCCCTATCCCTACTAATATATAAATGTGAATGTGAGTTTGTTGGTTTGTTGGTTTGTTTGTCCCTCAATCACGTCGCAGCCACGCAACGGATCGATCTGATTTTTTTGCACAGATATAGTTCAAGACCCGGAGAGTGACATAGGCTACTTTTTATCCCCGAAAAACAAGCCTATTTCTGTGGGATTGCATTAAAAGTGAAATTTTTCACTGTTTCACAACATACGTATACGTAACTATACTCACAATATATGTTGAACCCTAGACTCCATACACTCGAAACGGTAATAGGTTACTACTAATATATAAATGTGAATGTGAGTTTGTTGGTTTGTTGGTTTGTTGGTTTGTTGGTTTGTTTGTCCCTCAATCACGTCGCAGCCACGCAACGGATCGATCTGATTTTTTTGCACAGATATAGTTCAAGACCCGGAGAGTGACATAGGCTACTTTTTATCCCCGAAAAACAAGCGTATTCCTGTGGGATTGCATTAAAAGTGAAATTTTTCACTGTTTCACAACATACGTATACGTAACTATACTCACAATATATGTTGAACCCTAGACTCCATACACTCGAAACGGTAATCCCTACTAATATATAAATGTGAATGTGAGTTTGTTGGTTTGTTGGTTTGTTGGTTTGTTGGTTTGTTTGTCCCTCAATCACGTCGCAGCCACGCAACGGATCGATCTGATTTTTTTGCACAGATATAGTTCAAGACCCGGAGAGTGACATAGGCTACTTTTTATCCCCGAAAAACAAGCCTATTCCTGTGGGATTGCATTAAAAGTGAAATTTTTCACTGTTTCACAACATACGTATACGTAACTATACTCACAATATATGTTGAACCCTAGACTCCATACACTCGAAACGGTAATAGGTTATAAATATTCCAAACTCCATATATTGCTCTCAAAACCGTAAATAGGTCATAAATACTTAAGGCTCCATAGAAGGTCAATACCGACACTCAAAAGTGAAATAGGTTGTAAATACTCAAAACTCCATACATAGCTCTCAAAACCGTCATAGCTCTCAAACCGTCAATCTGTAATCTGTAAATCTGTAATCTGTAAATCTGTAATCTGTAATCTGTAAATAGTTCATAAATACTCGAGACTCGAGAAAGTGTAAATAGTAGGTCATAAAAATAGGTTCCAATACTCACCCTGTTTTCGCCTGAATGAATGTTTTTAGACAATTTGGTCAGAATATACTCAGTTCTGTAAAGGGGTCATAAAATGCTCATATTTTGTGACAGATTATTAGCAAGTATTCTGTATCTATAAAATACCACTCCTTTTAATTTTGCGCTCACAGGTTGCTTGCCATATAATATGGTACTTACATAAAAATTGCCAGTGTCTTAAACAATTCTTACGTCTGTCGTTTTTAATCCAGCGCAGTTTATTTTTTCAATATTTATCTTTTCCTTATATGACGCGGGCGAAGCCGCGGGTATAAGCTAGTTATTTTATATTTTCGTTACAAAATATTGTAACGTTCTCTCTTTTTGGTACAAGATAATGCGATGCGTTAAATGCGATTCTCCAGAAAAAGAGATACAGTCAAATATTTAACTAAACCATAGTTAATTGGTTGGTGAAATTGCGGCTATGTGTAATATTGGTCTAATCATGTTCGAATACTGTCGTCGTTGTAAGAACCTGGCGTCAAAAGCTCCAAACAATGAGGAAAAAAGCAAAGCGTAGGGCTTTGTGCGAGATGGTGGATATTGGTGACATCCAAGACAATAGCACAGTGTTTTCTTATTAGACAACGAACATAATCCACGTGGATTTCAATTGTTTTAAAACTTAATGGGAATCATTTCAATGTCTGGGATTAATGAAGCCTACATACGTTAAAATCGAGTCTCGATCTAACGAGTACAAATTACATGAATTGTGTTTGAAAGACGAATCAAATAGCAAATAGCTATGCTTTTCATCACATCACATCAACCTGCGGAAATCAATTGTTAGACATAATATGTCTTCCCAAGTACCCTGTTTTTAGCCTTCCTCATCCAGCCACTTCTCTCCACCAGCTTTACATCGTCGGTCCAACGAGTTAGAGGGTGCCCAACGCTAAGCTTGCTTGTACATGGTCTCCAATCCAGGACTTTTCGGCTCCAGCGTCTATCGCCCCTATGACATGTGTGAAAGCTGCTACGCTACTTCAGCTTGCTTATGGTTTGGGCTTTGTTAGTGATCTATGCCTATTTGCATTTACGCTATGTTTTTACATTTCCTATATATATTTTTTTTAAATATATATCATGACATTACACATATCGCAATCTAGCCCCAAAGTTAGCGACAGCTTGTGTTATGGGTACTAGAAAACTAATAAATATATATACATACTAATATACTTAAATATTATATATTGAAACACACCCAGACACTGGAAAACATTCATGCTCATCACACAAACATTTACCAGTAGTGGGAATCGAACCCACGACCTCCGACGCAGACAGCAGGTTCGCTGCCGCTACGCCATTCGGTCGTCCAATTATCGTAATAATAGAATCTTATTGGTTTCTCCATATCTGCTAGTAGGATAATGTCTGTGAGTAGTTTCTACCTACTACCTAGTGGCGGGTCTACAGTTACTTGCTCACATGCCCGAATGTATTTGATAATACATCGGCGCACGCGAGCTCCACACGTGCCTTCCACGACAAATGCAAATGAAAAAGCTTTCATATTAACTGCCTATAGGATGATCTCTTTATAGCTTTAAGCTTTAGTTTCGAACTTATTTTTTTTAACCAATTTATTAAATTAATTACCTAGTTAGTACTACTGCAATCTCACCTGATGGTATAAGTGAAGATGCAGCTGAACATGTTATCGACTAGCTTTGAAGGAGTAAAAGCCCCCAACGGATATAATATTGACTCGTCTGGCGGGGACACTACCGTGTACAGATACAGCAACTATAAATCGTATGGCACCTACGTCTTTACTCTACCTAATTGAGACGCGACCGAATCTTCCTTCGAGTCAACAGTCTTTTGACGCATCGTTATGTCTGCCTTCATAAACTGATGCTGCCACCTTCAGAAATAAAATCTCTAATTTTCATTCAGCCTAAATTAGTAGTCAGAGTACATATTTAAAGTAGATCGTGAAGTTACAGCGCATAGCTAGTCTTTCATCGTTAACTGTTCTGCAATCTAAATAGGTTAGGCACAGCGCGGAACTTTTTATAATGACTGCCCAAAAAAAGCAACAGCCTGTATGTATGGCGCAAATTCGGGCATAGCCCGTGCCAGGCCGCGCCGGCACACCCTGTATAATTGCCCGTCTGCCTTCCATGTGTGTATGATTACTAATCTATCCTCGCTAACTTTAGAGACTCTTTTACATGAGGATAGTTAGTCGCCATGAAGTCCTACTTCGTAAAAAAAATCCAGCGTAGGATTAGATCTCACCTGTTGGTTAGCTGTAATTATGGATTTCCGCAAAATAATTCCATTCAATATTCACCTGTTGGTATCTACTTATTTGTATTGGAAAGACTTTTCTTATCAGATTTCAAACAATACTCTGTAGTATGATACAGCCGTCAATAATTAATAATAGTACTTAAAGCGAATGGAATAGAAATAGTTTTGTAAAGAAATCTTACAATTAAGTGTATGGCAACTCTACAGGAATGTTCAACAACTCAATCAACAAATTCGAGTAAATTAAATTACTGAGCGAATGTTTACAGTTAGTAATACTAAAACTTCAACCCTGCAAGTGACATTAAAAACTTTCAACTTTTGAGAGCCACAGCAGATAATCTTATTCGAAAATATCTTACAGGATTTCCATGTTATCGCCGGTCTCTGGACCGACAAGACTTGAATACAGAGTTTCATTTGTTCAGTATAATTGTCATTAACGTGGGACAAAAATAAGCAAATGTGCGAGACTTTCCACGTGTGAACGGGCCGTAAACATTTCCCAAGTAAACATTTGTGCAGTGAAACTTTACTTTTTGTGCTCTTTTTATTGAGTTCGCTCAAACATTACTCACGAACTGTTCCTCGTGAACAATTCCGTGGCGTGACAATCTATAGTTACGAGCATAGTCACTATAGATGTGCTAACTTTGTCAGTCTGTTTGCTTGTTCCTTCCAATTTCACGGACCACGGATGAGGCAACTTATAACTGAACATTGGTTTAGTCTAAGAACTAGATGTGTAGATACTGTACTGCTGTGCTATTCTGCAAAAATACTTATAGCAGCGACGAGCTAACAGCTATGAGCTGATTGGGTCAGTTATGCAGCCAAGGCGACAGTTGGCTGCTGATGGCTGCGTTGCTATGGTTAGGTACCGTCGATGGTTGGCCGCTGTACAATTTTATTTTTTCGAGAATAACACCCCTGTAAACAAGTTTTAGAAAATCCATCATTTACACGGATGGTTCCTCATTTAAAGTAGTGTTTTGTCAACGTGAAGCATTGGAAATACTTAGAGTAGCCATAAACCATCTAATTTATCGTCCAATATTCCGCTACCGAGGGTCAGATAAAACTGACCGAATGTAGACGTAGATTGGCATGACAGTTATACTTTTCATACCAATCTACTGCAAACTGTGGATCCAGCTACCAGCAATAGTGTTTCCTCAAAACTGTAACATGGGGTTATTCAACGGGCGGATAGACAAATTTCTTAAGAGCCGGCAGCGCATTTGCAGTTCCTCTGGTGCTGCAAATGTCCATGGGCGGCGGTGATCGCTTTCCATCAGGTGACCCGCCCGTTCATTTGATCGCGATCGCGTTACTTATAAAAAAATCCACGACACACGGTCAGTTCTGTCTGATCATATCGGTGCGTCATGCCGATTGGACGATGGAATGGATGGTGTATGGCTGGCATTATATTTTTTGTAGTTTAAGGTTTTGTTTTCTAATGGTCATTAACGAGAAAAGAATTACCGGTTACAGTTAATCGGCGACTGGCGATTAGCGGCAAACATCTGTTCTAGATTTTGAAACAGCCAGTTTTTTCGTTCAGGATTAAGATTAGAAGTCGACAAGGCGTGACATACTGACGATTACCTGTCGTAGTTAGATTCCTCGACTATTCTATAAACGTTTCTTTAAAGCTTACTGCTTAGGTTCATCGTTGACTCATCAACGAAATTTATTTTCTATCAACGTATCAATTAAACTCGTTCCCATTTTCTACTGCATGGGAATTTACACCTGCAGATTAGGTTTCAGTCAAGAACTTACATAAAATAAAGTAAGATAACGTACTGTATAGATAAGTTATAGTACAATAGACGAGTAACATCTTTGGACTAATTTTCGATGATGCTTAGAGGAAAATGTGTGTGTACCGTACCACCAAAACATGTTTTAATTAGTAGTAATTTGGTTTGCTATAATCCGCTAGTTGAAAAGAATCTGTATGGTCCAATATGCAGGAACACCACATCATCCACATGAAACACCACACCACACTCAATTCTTCTTTCTTCGACCTCCTCCTCGATCGTTCGATCTTCAAAAGACGTTGACTTCACAATGCATAATCGTAGAGTCTACGACTGGAAGTGTGGAAGAACTGTGTGTGGTGTTTCATGTGGGCGGTGTTCCAGCATATTGGACCATACAGATTCTTTTCAAGTAGCGGATTATATTATAGCAAAAAAACTGACCTACTAGTTATAGATTTCCATAAAATAACGCCAGCTTCCATTTTATATGACAAATATGTTTCAACGGCGAATTCAACGATGAGTCTAGCGTACAAAATAACACGGTTGATTTGCGATTCGGCAAATGGTCAATAAACTCGTGTTCCGCAACACGATGCTAAGTTTTTGGGCAAATCATAGAGAAACTGTACGAAATTTCGAAAACCATTTAACGCTCGATTAGTTTGCCAACTCGAGTTACCTTGCTGTCATACACATTTTGATTTTTAGAGAAACAATGTTTGCCTTAAAATATACTTTGTCATTTTTGTCTTCAAAAGTTTTCGAGTAATTCTAATTACTTAGAGGTACTTATATTGTGTTATTTTTTCTTTAGACATAATATTATGTGTCTGCAACTTCACACGAGCCAATAGATTCCCTTGATTAGTAAAATGTGTAAGGTCTATGATTGTGATTTTTTACTAAATTGGTTTATGTTTATAAATTTCAAGCGATCGCAAATGTCAAAATTGCGATAGTTCCCATATTTTTTAAGTTCGCTAGAAAGCTATCGATAGCTAGGACCTCTGGTACCTAAGTACCTACTACTGAGTATAGCAGTGTCAGTAATTCTATCGTAAAGCAGTTAGCAGTACATTATAATATTGTATTCCTGTGTTTCGGTTTGAAAAGCATTGTAGCCGACGATATAAGATTCTAACACCTTATCAAAAACACAATAACTACGTAAATAAAATTCGCTGAAGTCGTTTTTGAGTTATTTGTAAGACTAATTATTGCATGGCATCAGTGCATGGCAACCACATGATTTTGGATAAGTAATGTGTAAGTAATCAAGTAATGTAAGATGAAAGAAGAGGGCATGCGACCGAAATGCGAATGTTGAGATGGATGTGTGGTGTAACGAGAATGGATAGGATAAGGAACGAGTACATAAGGGGAAGTTTGAAAGTTGCGCCAATAACAGAAAAGATGAGGAGTTAAAGGTTAGCGTGGTATGGGTATGTTAGGCGGAGGGATGAAAGTCATGTCACTAAAAGAACGATGAGTATGCATGTGCAGGGACGAAAAAGTCGAGGAAGACCGAAGAAGAGAAGGATGGATTGCGTGAAAGAAGATATGCGTGTGAAAGGAGTGGATTGCGAGTTGACGGCTGATAGGAGCGAATGGAAGGAGAAGACATGTTGTGCCGACCCCACATAAAGTGGGAAAAGGCAAGGAAGAAAGAAAGTGTGTAAGTAATCACTGGATCACACTAATTATAATCCCACGTCGACCGTGGGACGCGCAGATGTCATGAGCGGAGTAACGAAACTGTGACAAATCGATTTTTCAATATAACGGTGTTGGAAGTTACTTCTATTTGCATCTAAATTCTTGCGTAGCAATTTGTGAGCGTGATCTATGAAATTTCCTTTTTCGGGCTAGGGTTCTGTTACATGGGTTGAAATTTTCTACAATTGTAACATTTTATTTATTTAGTATGCTTAAGCTCAACTTGAAAGCGCAGCTTATAAAGTTCATCAATTTGTGTAGTGACTCTATGGTGAGTCTTTAGTAAGTAAGTACCTATTTTATTGGATGAGTGTTTAGTTTTAGTACGGAATGCGCGAAACTTAAATAGCTTTTGAATATATTGTTACATCGGTTGGATATGAGACGGTTGGGTGTTGTAAACATTGAATACAATATTGAGCTCGCAAAGGAAAGTTTGGATCCTGTTGCAACAGGTGCAAAGATCAAATTTGATCCAAAGATGCAGATCCAAATATTATATTTTATCTGTTTTTTAATTAGTTGATCTATCTCAGCGATAGACGTGAGAATGAAGAAGTCTGTCAGAAAGCGGTTCTACTTCAGAATCCGAATTTATCGAATAATCCAAAACTATTCTTCAAAGAGTCTTGATTCCTGGAAGAAGTCTGAAATCATTCGTGATTTGCATTCTAAAATAAACCACGATCGTTTCAGTCAATCCAATACAATTTTTTTTTTAACAATATGAACGCACCTTTACATGTTTGCTCATCGACGCTTCAATTGTCATTTCATAAGGCACGACGACACAACATTGAGTAACCATTTTATCTTGGACGATGTCCAGCGGTTCATCCGGTACTCGACTGACGCTTTTGTACAGCACGCGGGGGCTGCGGCAGGTCATTGTAATGTGGCGAGTTGACACATTGTCGACCATCCTTTCTTGGCCCGCGTCCAGCGGTTCACCCGGTAGTTATTTTTTCGTTTTGCATCGCTCGCGGGGGGTGAGGTAGGTCACTGTAACTTGGTGTTGTGACACATTGTCAACAGGCTCACGATTTCGCTGACCGTCGAAACGTGACGAGTTACGCGTGGTCGCCGTTTTTATTTCTGCCAATGACGGGTGTTGAGGCGTGGTGACTGCGGATTCGTCTTCGCATCGATTGCACCCTATTGAACTTTAATAGAGCGTATATTCCTTTGTGCCGGTTCTATTATTATTAGTTGATTGCAATTGAGGAGTGGGAGTGATATGGTTTTTCTGTCATCACGCCGTACAAGTCATACGCCCATTTCAAATCGCTACGGGTGAATCGAGAATAATCGATGTTGCGTCCGAGTTGTTGCCAAATTGATTTTTGTTTTCGAAATTCAACAAGTTTAATTAGGAGGTAGGTATCTATACCTATGGGTAGGTATTGGGTATGGAATATCTATTTAGAAAACTAGCCCGCCAAACTAAAATTTGGTTTATTTTTTTACCTACTTACGCGTATTAAGTATACATTGCAGCCATTAAAAAACATTGGTCAAAAATTCTCATCTACCTCTAGTTCCTAAACGATTAGGTATTTTGTGCAGTTACTCAGATTTGGAATCATACGATGAAACTTATATGAGCTTAAAACTGAGGACTTTTGATAAGTCTTTAGTAAAAAAAATGGGTTTAGAAACAAAACTGTTAGCCGTTAGGTATATGCGCGATTATATCATAAACCTGCAATGTGTACCTAATTAGCCTATTAATTACTATTTGCGAAAGACTAAATGAAAGGATTTGGCAGACTATTTGTACCCATTACACATTCGGTAGGTATAATACCTAAAGTCATTGACAAAGAGATATCCAAAGTATTTAACGTTATACTACCTATCTATTGTTTCAAACTATTTTAATATACCTAATCTATATCAAATTAAAACGTTCGTTATTAGATCTCAAACAACGCGTAGAGGACCTAGAAGGCCTATTTATGCGATTTTGACCGGCCTCTCATATGAAAACTATTGAGGCAACTAGTTTCAAATTTGAACGTCATGTATTTTGGGTCTTTAATCTCAAAACGTTGAGAAGCAGAAACACGATTGGAAAAACTTTTCTCGATAGAAAGTTTTTCCAAAAATTGCTCCTATCTTCTCATATTTCCTATGCATTCTCGGAAACGATTCTGCAGATCTCTGTTTTTTTTTATTTTTTGGGTCGATAATGATGATTACTCAAAACGTTTAGAAGTTTTTTGAAATCCGAACTATACTTAATTAAAAATAAAGTAAATACCTAAATCAGTCTAAACTAATTATTCCGCCCACAAACTAGGTAAGCGATAACCATATCGTTAACTCTTTCGGACATGTGATGGACCTATGTTGACATCGTTTTCACACGGACAACCCATATTTGGTTCAGTCTGCGATACGCCATTGCGAACGACGGATGTGCACACTCGCAGTCGTTCGTGGCATGTCGTCGAAGTCCGACTAATATAGAAAAAAGCGCCATCTATTAGTCGCTGGATGAATGGTTATTGTACTCCCAACACGCCATCTGTTAGTACGTAACAGAACGATTATGATTCGAACTTTGAAACACACCGCTCATGGCAGTAATTGATTTCTAGATAAAGACGTACTTACCACAAGTTTTAAAAAGACTGTTTAAGGTTCGAGCACATTATGCGGCTGCGGCCCCGCATCGGGGCGGAGCGCAAAAATCCGCTCAAATCGCTTGAATACAATTTGTATGAATTATCGCACACTGTGCTGGGCTGCAGCGGCTCGCATTAAGGGGATTTATTGAATTTATTTTTGTCTTTCTCACTCTCACGGAGATTTGGTAGGTGCGACATGCAGCGTCGCGGAAGAATATAGCAGAAAAACAACGTTTTACCTAATTACTCAAAAACTAAGCCAGTTATCAAAAATCTGTTCTAAGCGTTTTAGGATATTATTATACATTAAAACAAAAATTACAATTACATCCATTCTAGTTTCCGATAAAATATAGAAAAACTGAGATTTTGGAGCAACTTTTGGGAGAACTTTCTATCGAGAAAATTTTATCCAATCGTGTTTCTGCTTCTAAGCGATTTTAGATTAAAGACCCAAAATACATGACGTGTAAATTTGAAAGTAATTGTCTGCGCTGCGGCCTGCTCCGCCCCGCTGCGGCCCGGCATAATGTGCTAGAACCTTAAAAGTACCAAAACGCGGGGCCCCCTTTTTCTCTGAACAGTAAGGGCGCGTTCCCACTAGCGTCGCAACGAATAATTTATCGCTGGACGACTGTCGTGTTTAGCTGTTCCCATTAATACGATTGTTTGATCGTTATTCGGTATTTTTTTATCGTTTAGTGACTATCGTATCTAATCGTTCCCATTAGATCGCGACGACATTTTATCGTTTCACGGCAGTCGCTTTGTTGTTTACACATCATTAACAAGCTACACGGGTAAACGTCTAGACGGTATTTGTTATCGATGATATGAAAGATTTGCGGTCACGATTAGTTTTATTGATTTTTTATTGTTTTACGACTGTGGTGCTAGCCGTTCCCACTGTCATGACAATCTGTTGTCACTACAAAACAAGCTGTTGTAGACGACAGTAAATCGTGTCGTTCTTTAGGAACACCTCCATTTAAACATGTAAGCCACGACACTTAAACTGCACGATTATCTGTCGCACAATGAGAACGCGCCCTTAAGATATAAGGAACACCTTTTGTGTTTGCCAACAGATTTTAAACCTTATTATAGGTAGTAATAAAGTTTTAAATAGACTGTCTTGTTTGCTTCGATTACAACTTTTTTTAGTTGTGGATAAGGTTGTTAACCGACCTAAAAAAAGGAGGAGGTTCTCAATTCGTCGGAATCTTTTTTTTTAGTTATAACAGTTTACTGCTGATTCACTCACTGACTAACTGATTGATCTCCTCTCCTGAACAAATTTGTATGAAAATTTTTTTGTTCACGGATCGGGTCGTGTAGACGAAAAAAATTCATTTGGAGGAAAAATACGGAGAGAGCTAATTGAAAATTTCAGAGACGGGTAAAGAGCACAGCCAGGGTATTAAAGATAGGTGAGGGGTGCTCGACCAAATGTTACCCGAAACATCATGCAATTGGCCGCTATACGAATTTCGTCCATATCTCGGAAAGTATAAAAGATGGAAGAACGGTTTCTTGACGAGAAGTGATCAAGACCCGAAGCTCTATTCAATGGATAGAAAAAAAATTCAAAATGGCTATATAGGCGGGAAGACAGCACGTGGAGGCGCGGGCCACATGTGGCCTGCGCCTCCACGCGCCCTACTAGTATAATTATATACTAGCATGCAAAATTTTAAAATTTGATTACAAATATGGGGACAGTTGAAATTGAATAAAAGCGTGTAAAAAATACCTCAGGAAATCATTCGGTACTAGGCATAATAGATAAATATAATATTATATATTTCAATCCACGATGACCCGTATACTCCATACGAATTTAATTTACCGTAACCGACACCGCACACTGTTACCGTAACCGACATCGCACACTGTTACCGTAATCGATACCGCACACTGTTACCGTAACCGACACCACACACTGTTATCGTAACCGACACCGCACACTGTTACAGTAATCGATACCGCACACTGTTGCCGTAATTGATACCGCAAACTGTTACCGTAACCGACACCGCACACTGTTATGTTACCGTAACCGACACCGCACACTGTTATCGTAACCGACACCGCACACTGTAACCGTAACTGACACCGCACACTGTTACCGTAATCGATACCGCACACTGTTACCGTAACCGACACCTCACACTGTTACTGAAACCGATACCGCACACTGTTACCGTAACCGACACCTCACACTGTTACGGTAACCGACACCTCACACAGCAAGTCCTTCTCTCTAAATTTGTATTTTTAGGAGGTACTTGCCTACCTAGGTCGTCAACTAGTTTTTGAAAATATGTTCCAAAAATACTTTAAATACAAATTACGAATGTATAACATGCATGTAATAAAAATATTTTGGGTTCAATTCTTTATCCAATATCATCACACTAATATTATCACACTTCACACTATATAATCACACTATAATATTATAAAGGCGAAAGTTTGTGTGTGTGTAAGTGTGTATGTTTGTTACTCCTTCACGCCGTAACTAGTGAACCGATTTGGCTGAAATTTGGAACATAGATAGCTTATAACCCGGATTAAAACATAAGCTACTTTTTATCCCTTGAAAACACATAGTTCCCATGGGATATTAAAAAAAACCCTAATTTTCAACAGTAATCTATAGCTATTGCTATAGGTAGATTACTTTGACAATTACTCCTGAAAGTAGGTGTAAAGGTCATTGAAAAGGAAATTCAATTATTTCTCGGGATTAGTAAAAAATCAAATTTAACGCGAGCAGAGCCGCGGGCAAAAGCTTAGTAAGAGATAAAAATTGAACAAGTTCCTTTCATTTAATTTCATAGTTACCTACTTTTATGAATAACGCCATCTATGGGCATTTGTGACAGTGTAAAAGTCCCGCGTATTGCCGCATATCGCGGAGCGCCGCGGGCGTGCGCTCGGTAATTTATGCAAATTTATGCCGCCCAATTTTACGAAGTACTCATAAAATCTGAAATCCGTTTTCTTCAATGTAAAGCCATAATTGTGGTCAGAATTCTGTAAAGTAATCCGGACGAGATATCTCAAAGATTTGATTGGGCTTTATGTATCGTCCGCCGTTGTTATTAAGCCGCCTGTCCACTGCTGCACTGTATGCGCATGATGGTCGCAAACACGTACATATTTCATACTAGTTGTTGTGCTTGGCTCTGCATGCTCTTTTCGGGGTTTCTCTAATTACGTGGGAACCATAGATTTTTTCCGGATAAATAGTAATTTAAGTGTTAATCTATCTCTATGCCAAATTTTAGCCAAATCGATTTAATGTTTATACCTACTCAATCACGCTACCAACTTCTTTGCTTTCAACACTGATTTGGCTGAAATTCCAATAAAGACTGCTTATAACCTTGATAAGCACATATACAATGGGTTACTTTTTATTTTGGAAAACCCATAGTTCTTTAGGAATTAAAAAAAAGGCTATAATTGGAATATCAATCTCTATTTTTTTTGACGTAGGTTAGAAAAGGATGCGGGAGCGGAAACAGAAACTGGACCAAAATTCACGCAGCCGTAGCAGCGGGTGAAACAGCCAGTAATACCTACTTAAGGGGATTGATTGAATTTATTTTTGTCTTTCTCACACACACACACACAGAGATTTGGTAGGTGCGACATGCAGCGTCGCGGAAGAATATAGCAGAAAAACAACGTTTTACCTAATTACTCAAAAACTAAGCTGGTTATCAAAAATCCGTTCTAAGCGTTTTAGGATATTATTATTACCGATACATTAAAACAAAAATTACAATTACATCCATTGTAGTTTCCAATAAAATATAGAAAAACTGAGATTTTGGAGCAACTTTTGGGAGAACTTTCTATCGAGAAAATTTTATCCAATCGTGTTTCTGCTTCTTAGCGATTTTAGATTAAAGACCCAGCGGGTTTAGATTAAAGAAGCAGCGGGTTCAAAGACCCAAAATACATGACGTGTAAATTTTAACGTAATTTTCTTTATAGTTTTTGCATAAAACTTCATTCAAAATCACCTAAATACGGCTTGTAGGCCGTTAATCGTCTGCATCGTGACAAGCAATTGACCAGCGTCTTTATGTTTTGTCCGCCATTCTGATTATGACGTGACTGGCACATCTGTCTGTCCGTAGCACGCGCCTCCGCCAAATCGCGGGTCAGCGACCTTTGTGTTATTGAAAAAAAGTTTAGTTTGTCTGGTAGCGACTTTTGAAAACGTTTGAAAACATGTGCCTATTTATAATATGAACGCCTGTAATTAACGCTTATATATCTAATGCGTATATGTACATATGTACAATTTGTGGAGAGCTTTTTAACTAAGCAATATTTATATATAGATATAAATAACATTGATACAATTTTAAAATCTACCACAGTAAACATGTGCCTTATAATCAAGCGGTAGTAGAAGATAAAATGCTGATCTATGAAATGAGGAGATTTGTCAAAGAATATGAAATTGAATATTTCACATATAGGCCTTCGGTACCTACTTACAGGCTCATAGGTAGTCAAAAGTCTACCGCCAAGTTCGGTAAGCAGGTTTGCGCCGAGGAGAAATGACACTTCTTGTCTCAGCAGTTGTTCTTTTCAATATGTCTTCACACATAGATACAATTTTTCTTACATAACATGAAGTTATGATATCTCGTTAGTAGACAGACAATCGGCATTGATCATTGCATTACAAAGCTGAAGTGATAATGACGGGAGGTAACCACCCGACCCACCTTATTTGCGTGGTTGGTACCAATCGTGTGGCACGCGGGGCAGAGTTTTTAGGGATCCCAATACCTGTCCTGTACCTGAGGGTAGAGTGGTAGTTTCGCATAAACTTTTTCGTTGGTCTGTGGTCTTTCATCAGGAAGGCTGCGGTTATTACTGGTACTTACCGAGATTCTGCCAGGCTTACTAATAACCCACCTTTACACTTCAAAAGTCGCACAGATTTATACTGGATTTAAAAGTTTACACGTTGTAAAAGATGTGGAAACTTTAATCCCCAAACCTCAAAAGCACGCCAACAGAAGATGTTGCCCAGTAACTTAACATAATATTACAAAAGATTTCGATTAAATCTGGCTCATTTCGATTCCCAAGACATAACGTGCAAGTAATAGTCGAGTTATCGACGACACATCTCGATATATCGATAACATTCACACATTGCACACGCTCTGCCCGTCGTGTCAATAGAGATGGGCCGGCGGGCGCTTTGTTGCTCGTATCGATACTCGATATCGATTTTTCGACGGCGGTCCTGTCACTCAAACGTTTTTGGTTTTTATACGTTACCTGATAATATATCTGCGTGCTGCAGTTCGAATTGGAATATAGGAAATAACAACATTACCCGTTTAAATAAATAATAACAAATAAATATATCAGAACATTATACTACACATCGCATTCTAGCCACAAGTAAACGATAGTGTACTGTATTATGGGCTTTCAATACGTTACTGTCTTTCTTGTTTTCATTTTACCAACCGTACTGTACTACATATTATTTATTATGTACTGAAATTGAGCTTAAAATAGTAGGTATACATTTCATGTTCGGTTTTGATTTTAAAGAGCTTTATTTTTTGTCTAAAGAACAACATTTAAAAGAGAATACAATTTTGTTTCTTATATGTATAGTAGTTTTACAATTGTCACAATGTAAGTAAAGATACTACAAAAAGAAATCCTATTATATTCGTCTTTTTATCCGTCCTTTCATGAGAGTATTTCCGCTATTGGCCTGCAACAATATCTGTTCAGCGAATTCGTCATACTGTATTATGGCTAAGTATTAAAATAACTGGCTCAGAAAACTGAAAATACTTAAAAAAAATTCAGAAGACCAACTTTGGCTTTCTTTTCTAAACTGCGCTCATATTTTTGGTAGAATTAAAAACGTTGCAGATATAGTAAACAAAATCAGTCATCTACAGTTTGACTGCTGCATGTAATAATTACATTGATGGTATTAAGTTGTGTACAGACGTGAGATATCGGCCGAATCTTAAATGGCAGCCACGGGCCACGGGCCACGATGCGCTCGAGATAGTTTTAACACTCGGCTTTTAATGGAAATTTAATTAACGTCTGAAATTATGAAATACAAGCATTCCAATATCACGTGTAGATGGATAAAAATTTCCGTTTAGGAATACCTAGCTGACCCGACATGCGTTGTTTTGCCTTGACAGTGTTAAATTCAGAATTCTTTACTTTGCTATTTTACGCGATTGCTATTTTCGTTTCCAATATCAATTAATGTAATTAGTAAGAGTTGATAAACTGCCGGTATATGAGAAGTATTAAGAAATTGAATTAGTCATCAACTGGTAATCAGCACCATCAACCAACACCGTCATAGGCAAAACACAGCAGCTCCGGCGGATTTTCTTGGATTTGTAATTATACTGATAAGGTTCTTAGTTCTTACTTTCCTTGAGTCGGGGAGTTTCAAAAAAATTATTTAATCCTTTTTCAATTACAAGTCTGCAAAAGTTGTGGGTGTTTTAAATTTTTTTAATTTTCCACTTGTAATTAAAGTTATGAGCACAGGCTTGAGGTGTCTTGAAATTTTTCTGTGAAAAAGTGCTTGTTTCCTACTGAGATACGAACCCCTAAAATAAGTACTTATTAAGTTTTTTTATAATTTGATCGGGTCATTGAACCGCGCGCCGGGGCGAGTGCAAAGCGCCAGTAACCCCGAAGCACGGAGTTTTTAATTTCAATAGTGGGGTCGCGGTTCAAGGCCGCCCGCCCAGGGGGCGATCAGCTGTGCCACTTACACTTTGATATTACACCGGTTTATACCCACCTACAATTTTGACGTGACAACGTCTTATAAATCGATAGAGCCGGCTGCACGCACAAAAAAACATGACTCATCCGGCGTTACCGGCGTTACCTCGCTCTGAGGCATTCCATGTAAGGCTTGAAGTGCAAGCGAGAGTTGTCACGTTCAACTTTCGTCAGTAAACCGACTTTACAGACTACCAATTTTTTTTGAAACAGTTTCTTTTCGGACGGTATCCGCAGACGAAAGAAAATGGATTTTTTGAGCGAGGAAAATCCCGTCAAGAAGTGACGAAAATCTAGAATGAAAGTTTCACTTACTAGTCAACAGAATTGGGACGCATGCAATCACGTATAGAGATTTCGAACTCGTTAGCGCCAGCTAACTGAAGACAGCGACTTCGGAATCAAGCGATGGGTGAAATCATTGAAAAATTTTGGTGAAATCACACATGAAAATATAAAATGGAGTTTTGTTTTAGGTTATATTCCAACCTTTGTTTCTACCGAGTGTTCCACGACACACGTCTATTTTTATTAATTAAAAGTTAGTACTGAATTGTGTGGTTAGTACAAGTTGCTGGTTAAATTTCGATTCGAATTTCGATTATGTTTTGCCATACATTTATCTTCGAAAACGTATCAAATCTCTATAGAATGAGGATCAGTAACGTTTTTAACTGACAATGCAGATTTATAGAGCTAAGAAATCCTTAACATACAGTGCAAAAATTTTTTTTCTACGACAAAAACTGAGGAAGTTATGAACAAATTCCTAGCGAAGTTCACTGACGGGCTGACGCGGTAGGCTGTGACGTCACACCAACGGTCGAAGCTAGTTAGCAGTTGGCAGCGATAAGGCGCGCGAGTGTTTCATTGTTTAATTGTGTCTTTAAAACAAATTAAGTGTTCGATTTGTATCTAATTCACTTTTCTAACTATGTATAAATATTGTATAGTGCAAAAATGTACAAATACTTCTTTTAAAACGCCCGAAAAACTCTTTTTAAAGGATAAAATAGATAGGTATCAAATCGCACTATTACATACGCACAAAGCTGCCTCGAAATGAGTGAATCAACGTGATTTTGATACTTTGATATCACAGATTACAATCTGTGTTTGATATAAAATTTAATATTTTGCCATTTATTTTATTAGAACGAAATAACTTAGTCGTTCTAAGATCCTTTTCGGAGGATATCAGGCAGGGGGCTAGGCGAAAAAAAGTGTTACTGATAATTATAACTTGATCATTATTGTTAGTCCGCCATATATTCATTTAGTTGGTCGCAATTTCAAAGGTAATAAGACTTATGAGCAATATCTCGCTGCTCGCGATGCAATAAAACGGGGAAACAGGGCGTCGCCTGTTGGCCCTGTTGCCCTGTTACGGTAACAGCGTGCGGTGTTGGTTACGGTAACATAACAGTGCGCGGTGTCGGTGACGGTAACAGTGTGCGGTGTCGGTTACGGTAACAACGTGCGGTGTCGGTTACGGTAACATAACAGTGCGCGGTGTAGGTAACGGTAACAGTGTGCGGTGTCGGTTATGGTAACAGTCTGCGGTATCTATTACGGTAACAGTGTGCGGTGTCGGTTACGGTTACAACGTGCGGTGTCGGTTACGGTAACATTACAGTGTGCGTGTCGGTTACGGTAACAGTGTGCGGTGTCGGTTACGGTAACAACGTGCGGTGTCGGTTACGGTAACATAACAGTGCGCGGTGTAGGTAACGGTAACAGTGTGCGGTGTCGGTTATGGTAACAGTGTGCGGTATCTATTACGGTAACAGTGTGCGGTGTCGGTTACGGTAACAACGTGCGGTGTCGGTTACGGTAACATAACAGTGCGCGGTGTAGGTAACGGTAACAGTGTGCGGTGTCGGTTATGGTAACAGTGTGCGGTATCTATTACGGTAACAGTGTGCGTGTCGGTTACGGTAACAGTGTGCGGTGTCGGTTACGGTAACAGAAAACACCGACACCTCACACTGCCACCGTAACCGAAACCGCACACTGTTACCGTAACCGACACCACATCCTGTTACCGTAACCGACACTGCACACTGTTATGTTACCGTAACCGATACCGCACGTTGTAACCGTAATCGACACCGCACTGATACCGTAATAGATACCGCACACTGTTACCGTAACTGACACCGCACACTGTTATGTTACCGTAACCGACACCACACACTGTTACCGTAACCGACACCGCACACTGTTACCGTAACCGACACCGCACACTGTTACCGTCACTGAAACCGCGCACTGTTATGTTACCGTAACCAACACCGCACGCTGTTACCGTAACAGGGCAACAGGGCCGGGCCAACAGGCGACGCCCTGTTTCCCCGTTTTATTGCATCGCGAGCAGCGAGATATTGCTCATAAGTCTTATTACCTTTGAAATTGCGACCAACTAAATGAATATGGCGGACTAACAATAATGATCAAGTTATAATTATCAGTAACACTTTTTTTCGCCTAGCCCCCTGCCTGATATCCTCCGAAAAGGATCTTAGAACGACTAAGTTATTTCGTTCTAATAAAATAAATGACAAAATATAAAATTTTATATCAAACACAGATTGTAATCCGTGATATCAAAGTATCAAAATCGCGTTGATTCACTCATTTCGAGGCAGCTTTGTGCGTATGTAATAGTGCGATTTGATACCTATCTATTTTATTCTTTAAAAAGAGTTTTTCGGGCGTTTTAAAAGAAGTATTTGTACATTTTGGCACTATACAATATTTATACATAGTTAGAAAAGTGAATTAGATACAAATCGAACACTTAATTTGTTTTAAAGACACAATTCAACAATGAAACACTCGCGCGCCTTATCGCTGCCAACTGCTAAACTAGCTTCGACCGTTGGTGTGACGTCACACGCATTCGCGCGCCTTGAATTTAGGCAGCAGAAACCGCGTATGTTTAATACTTAATATCTTCGTAAGTAATTGTCCGATTTGGATAATTCAAAAAGGAATATCATTATTATGTCATAGAGAATAACGTAGATACTAGCTATATTGAATTTGCTATAACGTTACTGATCCTCATTCTTAGCGCTATTGTAGCGTGTATACCTACTGTAGCTCTGCTGCAAAGTTAAAAAATTTATTCCTATACTTGTAGGTAGGTACTAACCTACAAGTATAGGAATAAATTTTTATCCGAATTTCTACTTCGATTTCGTCGATTTCGTCGATTACGTTGTATCTTGTATTCCCTGCTGATGGTAGATCGGTGATGTTAGCGTACTGACTAGGTAAATAATTACCGTAAATGGTTATTACACAGAATCGCACCGGACCGCTTGGTTTCTCTTTGCTGGTAGGATAATAACCAGCCGTAGCCAAAGTCTACCTGCAGACCAGACTTAGCCAATTTAGAAATCATAAAATTCTAAGCTGATCCGAGCATCACGATCGGTTGATCGCTGCGCCCGCAGAATAATCGGCAAGGAATCGCTAACGCGGGCAAAACTGCTCAGCTTACAACATCGACGCAATGTTGCCTGTTTAGCGGTTTTTTACAGGATATATACTTTGGTGAGTGTGCTCAGAAACTTCATAACCTTGTACCTCCTTCGCCTTTCTACCATAAGACTGCAAGACGCCGAGAGCGGTGGCATCCTTATGTGGTTGACGTCCAACAAACTCGAAACGTTTTTCTTCCGCGTTTCTGATACGAACCGCTAAGGTGTGGAACGCGCTTCCAGCCTCCGTGTTTCTAGCCAAGTTCAATCTGGGTGCCTTCAAGAGAAGAGTGAATAGGCATTTTCTAGGCAAGCGCGCTCCAACTTAGACCTCATCATCATCTTGCTGTAACCCACAATTCTGCAAATAAATATATATTTATTTATTTATTTATTTATTATCATTGCTTTCCATCAGGCATGATTGTCGTCAAGCGCAAGCCTATCTTCAATAAAAAAAAAAGAATCACCAATTTATCAGAATCTTCGGAACTTTCAAGAACGTGGTATTTTTTTTCATTCATACGTGATACACTCACTAAATACGTTTTTAAAAATTACACATACAACATTGTTTTTTTTTATTTTTTTTTCTCATGTGCGGTTACTCACCTTTGCGGTGAAAAAGTTGTGCTAAGTTTGAACTTGAAAGCAACTTTTCTTTTGAAATACTACAAGGGGATGAAGCAATGAAGTGACCCACCCCACCCCCGATCGCCGCGCGGGGTGGGTCATCTCCCTCCCCATTTTTATCTCAAGTCAAGGGCGCGTAGGGCAGATCCGCCGGCCGGCGGCTATTGACATTGTATTTTAAAATTTACCTACTTTTTCGCCATTGTCCGGAACTTTTTAACGCGAGGTCGTTGAACTGGATGGACAGTGTTTATTTTTTTTAATTTACTTATAGGAAAACCGTCATATTGAAAACATATAGCATATGCTTTTCGGGTTTCCCTACTTTAAAAGAGGAAAACGAATACTTGTAGGGTCACTTTGTTTACCGTCTGTCCGGACCTTATGGCCTTTCTCAGGAAGGAGTATACCAGCCATGAACTTTAAAATGAAAAGTTTAAAATTTTTCACATAGGCCCAATTAAAAGGCTCTTATGAAAACTCAAAACTCTACAATCGCAAATTAGAATTCCGAATTTCAGCCAAATCGGTTTAGTAACTAGTTGCGGCGTGAAAGATAAACACACATACACATACTTACACAAAACAACACAAAACTTATTTAAAGGACAATGACCATGGATGTATGGTATCTCGTATAAAGCTGACTTTATTTTTTATAGACTACGATTAACTCCTACAATAATTACTTTTTTGTAAAATCAGTATGACACAAAATGTGCATCAAAAAGAAAATAATTTTGTATGCAAAACAAATTCCTAGTGCCTATGGTTCTTAAAAAACACTTTTTCATTCTCCTATATAGACTATTTTGGTTTCGGTTCTTGAGAAAACTTGATACCATACCTTTGGTCATTCTCCTTTTATAATTTTAATGTGGTAGTGTAATTTACAAACAAAATAATTTCATTTTATGCAAATACGACTGAATAACACTTTATTGACTGTGCTCGTAAAACTTTGACACCAGAGGATTAAAGTCTACAAACAAAAAACGTCGTAATTGTGTCTATCAATCGATTCCTATCCCGGGAGGCCTAAAAAACCTCAATTCATAAACGCTCTCTCGGGCTAACTAGCCATGCAGGAGGGCCACGGAGTTAGAGACAAATAATAGCGAGTAACTGAATCGGTTTGATTCGAAAAAAAATAAGCTTAGTATTCATAAGAAAACTCAGAATATGGGCATCCGAACGATTTACGTAAACCTTTTTTGTACAAGCAAACAGTAACGCATCTGGCAAAATTCTTTACGTAGCTGCTGAGCGAACTACATCGTACTGTCCGGGGTACGTGTCTATTTTCGTATGAGTTAACTAGAGCAATTTTTGCATTATACAAAATAGAAAAACGTTCAAACCGCTAACTGCCAAATAGAAATTTTAAGGATTAGTTTTAACAATGAAGGATAAGAAGAGTTAGCTAATTAATTAAGAAGTGCCAACGTAAAATCATATTGGAATTGGTAGCAATATAGCTTTATACCCTTCTTTAATTGCAATATGAAACGTTATCTTCTGTTTAAAAAGCTTAAGCAAAATTTTTTCGTGACGTATTAATAAACATATAATTGAAGGTAGAAATTAAATGTCGAATATTTAGCACATGCTTTTAATTTATCGCTGATTTCATGGCCTCGTTTCTAATACAATCGGAGGCCAACGTCCACCATGTCCATTGATTCGGCTTTCTTTAAGAAATCACGTCGTACGCCGGAAGACAATTCGACGCGCGCCACGCAACCAGAACGATAACTGACCAAAACCACTACCAAACAACAATCAACCATAACACTGCGGACTATGACTCAATTTTGAATATCACATAACGATTTTCTTAGGAAATATCATTAAGGGAATTTAAAATTTAATTCATGATAGTTTTAAGGTTGCTTTTTCATAAATGGGACACTTGAAGTAGAGTATGGCATATTCAATCCTTCATAGTTCCTTCACGGGCGAACGCAGGGGGTGTAAACGCAAAGTCACCGACAGATGATGTTCCGGCCTGATAGGTGTGATTGCTAGGTGAATGCTTTTTGAAGTGTTTAAAAAGTAATATAGTTTTTTTTTGGTTGACAGGTTTGCGCTTTAATTCGATTCTCACCTGATGGCTAGGTGAGGTGAGGTGTGAAATGATGTGATCACTACACATTCATTATATTATCTACGAACCTTGAGCCTTTTTGTATTTAATTACTAGTATAGACGTTGCTTCACATAATAATCTTTGTCGAGTCAACGTCTCTTGGCGATGCTTCAGATTCGGGGTGAAACGTACAGTAAACAGTTTTCGAAATTTTTGTGTTGGAGATATTGTATTATTTTGAATGTTTTGTGGAGTTTTGTTAGGAAATACAACATAACACTTATATGACTTGCTAAGCGATGAAGGAGACAGCCATGAGCAAAAATGTATGCTTAAGAAATGAAAATTCACGGCTATGTCCTCAAAAGTGTGTGAAGCCCGCCAACCCACGATTGGCCAGTATAGTGGGCAGTGGTCATACTTTTAGTAGGTGGCTTTTTAGTAGGACATAAAAAGAGTTGAGAACCAGTAAGAATTATTTGGGAGTATAAAAACCGTAGCGGTTCGTAGCACACATTTGCTACACATGAGGCGACATATGAAAGATTTCAACGGGAGCCTTTTACGAGCAAAATGGCGTTTTTGTTTCAAATTGTCGGTACTTCAAAGTGATATTATATAAATAACTAACTGACTCGGCAAACGTTGTTTTGCCATATAAATGTTTTTCTCTCGAACGGAATAAATAGTATCCTATACAAGGTGAAAAATTAATGGTTTTTAAGGTTAAGCAGGGTGAATCAGTATCAGCAGTACTATCGAATTACCTACACTGATTCGGAAAAGTAAGCATTTTTATTTTTATTGCAAAAAAAATAATCGAGATAAACTCGAAAATGTGATAACCAATAGTAGTGACTACGCGGTAGGTGGAGGTACACATGACAGGGCGGTACAAATCTCTGACAAAATGCCGACCGAAACCGCGCCAAGCGCGGGGAATTCCCGCCTAGTCCTTTGAGATTAGCCGCCGCAAGCCGCTGCCCGCGCCGCCGCATCGCCCGCGTCGATTTCAGTTTTTTAGTTGCCACCGTACCGTAGTATGACGCAGACGCACGTCGCACGTGCGAAAGCGCGCGAAAATGAATCGGCACTATGAATATTCAAATTTGGAATATCTACGTATGGTGCAACTGTACGCTGTTGCTGGATTTAGCGCATTAGAAGCCGAACGGGGGACCAGTTCCACGGCCCGGCCAGTTAAGGCTGCGATAATAGACGCTTTTAATGTAGTGAGAAGTGATAGAGACACTTTATTAAAACTAAAAGACAATTGTATGAAACGAGCTCAAATTTGCATTCAAAGAAACGGTTTGCATTTTGAACAGCTGCTGCGTTATCATTGACTGTTAAAACACTACATCGTAAATAATAAATACCTACATACTCGTAAGTGTAGTGTGACTCAAAGCTTTTAGTTTTTACGAGTAAATTATTGTAAATAATGAACTACATGTACAGTGATATTACGTGTGCTTAAAATTTGTGGTAAGTTTGAACACCGTTTTCGAATCATTACGTTTAGTTGAATGACCGTAGCGTAGGTACACAGCTGATTGCCGCGCCGCGCCGCGCTTCTCTACAGCGCCGGCGCGGCGGCCGGTAGTAGGTAGTAGTAGGTAATAGGTACGTAGGCGAGCGCGGCGTGCGGTACCACTCGATATCTGTGGGTACCACTACTACTGGTTTGCGAATTTTTGAAAACAAAATTTCTCGAAAAAAAAAAATTTTATTTTACTACTGGGGTCAAAATAAATTGCAAAAATTTAAAGTACTGCGAATAGCGATTCACCCTGCTTAACATCAAAAACCATTAATTTTTCACCGTGTATAATAATATGTCCGTCTCCTGGCTCTAAGCTACCTCCTCACCAATTTTCAGCCATATCGGTAAATCCGTTCTTTAGTTATAAATAGTGTAACTCACACGACTTTCTTTTATATGTATATTTAGATTAGTAATAGGTAAATAAATGAACAAAATTATTAAGTATGACGTACTTATTATACTTAAAACCAATGATTCACGTAGTTAAAATATTGCATAGAGATAATAAACAATAAATTAGTAATGTAAAATAAACATAAATAGGTACTATAAATGCTGTTATTGATAAATACTTACTTACCACAGTTAATGACATAGCCCTTGTAATAATTAAGTTATTGTAATTCTACTAAATGGAAACCTATCTTGGTTTTTATTTTAATGCCCATATTTTTTATAGAGCTTTTGTATAAAAAACCCCTTGGATGACTATATAAGTACCTACGAGTAAATCTTTTATGTCTTTATGTTTTATATAAGTGCTAGGTTACTGTAAAAGTTTAGTAGTTTACATCAACGTTTTATAATTTTCATATTATACACGTAGGAAAACGTAAAACATATGAACCACTTTAACATAAACTTTCCTCAAGAACAGTCTCGAAACCTTTTCTCAGTCGTCTCAGACTCACAAATCTCAGTCCACAGTAATAGTGATTTCCGAGCCCCGACAGATAAAACCTCCGGATAGTTCATCTCATATCCATTATGCATTGCATCCGAAATGCACGGAATAAATCAAATCGGAAGACCGATCCCGTTCCTTCGTTCGATTTTCGCCTGTCCATTGTTGTTTGTGTTTGTGAGCCATGTATGCAAATCACTACACACACAAATAAACGCTTTCTCACTCACACACTGACAGAGGGATTCCATTGCTGCGCACGCTATGCAGGATCCTTTCTTAAACAATACACGCCATGCCTGCTTTGCTATGAAGACGTTTATAGGTAATATTAACGCCGAGCACCGAAGGCATTATAATACAGAATCGTATAATTCCTCCTCAGTATAATTTAGCATAACAAACGTGGTAATAGTAATGACAAAATATACAGTTTCTTTTTCTTATGCGCTTGTAAGACCGCGGGCCTAAATGCAATTAGGCCCGCGTTAGGGTAGGAATACAACTGATGCAGGTGCCAAGCTATTAAGCCAAATCAATGATGCCTGGGAACAGTCTCAGAATGCCATCGGAGTCTTCTGTGACCTGTCCAAGGCTTTTGATTGCGTTGAACATCAGACACTACTATTTAAACTTAGCCATTACGGCATCAAAGACAGAGCTCTTGATTTCGTTGTCTCTTATCTAAGTGATCGAACACAAAAGGTATGCATAAATGACATAAAGTCGCAGGGTTGTTCCCCCATAATGGGTGTGCCACAGGGTTCAATATTGGGACCTTTTCTATTTTTAGTGTACATAAATGATTTGCCGCACCATGTAAACGGTATTTGCGAGATAGTATTGTTTGCTGATGACACTTCTTTGATTTTTAAAACTGATAGAGGTAAAGACAACTTTGACGACGTAAATTATGCTATCGCGCATGTATCGCATTGGTTCACTGTTAACAATTTACTTTTAAACTCAAAAAAGACTAAGTGTATTGAGTTCGCACTACCAAACGTAAAAAACGTAGCTACCAACAAAAAGGTGATTGTGAATGGTGAAACACTGGAAATGGAAAACTCTACAGTATTTCTGGGGGTAACCTTAGACGATAAACTACAATGGGGCGCTCATATTGAGACTCTGGCAGGTAAACTTAGTTCAGCTGCCTATGCTGTGAGAAAAATTAGGCAGTTAACAGACATTGATACAGCCAGGCTTGTCTATTATGCCTATTTCCACAGTGTTATGTCCTATGGTATTCTTTTATGGGGCAAAGCTGCTGAGATTCAAACTATATTTGTATTGCAAAAGAGAGCAATTAGATCTATATACAAAATGAAGCCACGCGAATCTCTTCGCCAAAAATTTAAAGAAATAGGTGTTCTTACAGTGGCATCTCAATATATTTATAATTGCTTACTCTTTGTACGTCAAAACATTAATAATTATAAGCAACGTATAGATGTAAGTAACCGTCCAATTAGAAATGGCGGACACAAGTTAGTTGTACTTGTAGTACCACACCGTTTACGTAAAGTACAGAAGTCCTTTGTGGGGTTGAGTGTACGCTTCTACAATATGATCCCGAAGTCTGTTTTGGACTTACCTTTACACAGGTTTAAAGTCACTGTCAAAAAACATCTAATAAGTCGGGGTTACTATACTATTGAAGAATTCTTTAATGACAAGAATTGTTGGAATGATAGGGATATATTTCCATCTCTTCACGAGATATCTTAAAAATTATGTATTAATTATTGATATTATTTAAGAAATTGTATATAATGACATTTTTTTTGAAAAGAGCAAGTGCCGAGTTTCTTGCCAGTTCTTCTCGGTGCAAACCTGCTTTCCGAACCTGGCGGTAGAGTTTTGACTTTTCATAAGAGCTTATTAATTGGGCCTATGTGAAAATAAAGATTTTTCATTTTCATTTTCATTTTCAATTCTTTATTTATATATAATTCCATTTTGAATAAGTGTGTATTTAATATGATCCATGGTTATATACTAGGTAACACTCTCAGCCTGTGAAATATACACTTCGTTGTGGTCACATTCATACTTTGATCCTGTGTTTATTGAACATGTCGTCTTAAAGCATGCATCGCAATATTTTTTTTTTTTTTTCTCTCACGAAAGTCCCTTAAGGGTACTTTAGCATCGCTACGATCTAGCCTAAAAGCTAATTAGTAACTTAATTTTAACTTAAACTGATATTAAGACCTATATCTAAGAGTCTGTCCAGTGACTTATCTTAGTCTCTTTTGTAATATTGTAGGCACTTTGATCTCGTGACCTTGATGATGCACTAGCACTAGCACTAAGCACAGCACTTCACTTCACTTTCACGCACACTTAAACTAACTCAAACGGCTTAGTCCTTTTGAGTCTTCTTATGAGGTCCGTAGTGTCGAGGAGCTGGATTGCCTCCACGTTTACATGATGATGCAGTCGATGTTCATGGGCTGCGGCATATTTTTGGATGATGATATCTACGAAGTCCATTTGAAGATCTCGGTGAATGTCTTCGTTTCTAACATACCAGGGTGCATTCACGATGCCTCTGAGTACTTTGTTTTGGAATCGTTGTATTATCTGGATGTTGCTTTTTTTGGTACAACCCCAAAGCTGAATACCATAAGTCCACACTGGCATTAGGACTTGTTTATACAAGAGTAACTTGTTTTGCGTTGACAACGACGATGTTCTTCCGATTAGCCAGTACATATTTTTGTACCTCAGCTCTAATTCTGCTCTTTTCTTCTTGACATGAGCTTTCCAGCGTAGCTTTGTGTCAAGCGTCATTCCAAGATATTTTGCTGTATCAGCATAAGGTATCTTTTGTTTGTCTATGTAAATAGGATGATATTCTGCCTTCTTATTTGTAAAATCAATATGCGTAGACTTAGTTTCATTTAATTTTATTCTCCATTTTTTCGTCCATTGATGGAGTTTATTCATAGCTATTTGTACCTTTCCCACTGCCTCTTCATGAGTATTCCCCACAGCGATGATGGCAGTGTCATCTGCAAAGGTAGCGATAGTGTTATGTTCGAGTTCTGGAATATCACATGTATAGAGAAGGTATAAGACAGGCCCCAGGACACTTCCTTGTGGTACTCCAGCTTTAATCTCCTTAAGTTCAGAGTAAGCATTTTCATGTCGTACCCTGAATGCTCTATTTGAAAGATATGATTCTAATATACTCGCGTAAGGCGGTGGCAATAGAACTTTTAGTTTATATACAAGACCTTCATGCCAGACTTTGTCAAAGGCTTGTGCTACGTCGAGAAACACAGTTGAACAAACTTTCTTCTCCTCTAAGGTTCTTTCAATGATATTTGTTATTCTGTGCACTTGATCTATCGTAGAATGTTTCTCCCTGAATCCAAACTGATAATCTGGAATTAGGTTATTATTTTCTAAGATAGGTTTAAGTCTGCGTAGTAATAGTTTTTCAAAAAGTTTCGAAATGATTGGTAATAATGAAATCGGTCTATATGATGTAACTTCATTTGGTGGTTTTCCTGGTTTAGCGATCATAATTACTTCTGCAACTTTCCATAAATCAGGAACGTGCTTCAGTCTGAATGACGTGTTAATCAGAGTAGTTAATTTCACAATAGCTTTCCTTGGAATATTTCGCAATATCTCTGTGGTAATAAGATCAAATCCAGGGGATTTTTTCACGCTTAATTTATTTATTTCCTCAAGTACTTCTTTCGGCGTTACAAGCGTAATTGAAGTATTTTCCTGATTTATTTCAGAATTTATAAAGTTAGTGCTGTCTCCTTCATTGGGCTGGAAGATTTTTTCTAGATATTCTGCAAACCTTTTTGCTTTTTGTTCATTATTAATAGCCCATTTTCCATTTTCTTCCTTAATCGGAGGAATATGCAAGAGTGGTCTTTTCATATTCTTAGTGGCTTTCCACAGTGAGTAATCGGTGCTTCGCTCACTCGTGAGGTTCTGGAGGTAATTATTGAGTGATAAACAGTTGTGGCTTCTGATTTTTCTTGTTAAAGCTTTTGTGAGGTTATTTAATAATCTTTTATCAAGTGGGAATCTAGACTGATGCCATTTTTTTCTCTGCTTTCTCTTTTCAGCTATCATATCTAGAATATCTCTAGGGTAGTCAATACATCCCTTGGGCTTTTTTCTGAGTTCTGGTGTATTTTTCCAAGCAGCTTGCTGGATGTTTAATATAAAAAGTTTTACTTCTTCGTTCAGTTGTGCTGTGTTTTTGAGCGGCACATTTAAATTAATACTATTATGTAAATCTACCTTGAAGCTTTCCCAGTCTGTTCCTTTATTTACGAGGACTGGATTAGGTTCTTTATAGATAATTCTTTCATTTATAGTTAACATAATAGGCGAATGATCGGAGTTCATATCATACATTTCGCTAATGTGTAAATATTTCGATGAAATGTTTCTATATATAAAGAAATCAATAAGATCAGGTATTTTCTGTGGATCGGTAGGCCAATAGGTAGGCTTTCCCGTACTTATGACTTCACAGTTCAAGTCTTTAACGGCACTTAGAAGTTCTCTACCTTTGGGGGTAGTCAATCTAGAACCCCAATATGTATTTTTGGCGTTGAAGTCACCTCCAATAATGAACTTGTTCCCGATTTTTTTAAAGAATTTGATGTACGATTCTTTTTTTAATGAATACCTTGGAGGGCTGTATATGGCTACTATGGAAATATCGTATTTTTTCGTTCTTACCTTTACGGCTACAGCTTGTATTTCTTGTTCTTCCCATTTATTTTCTAGGCAGTGACACAAGTTTTCTTTTATTATAATGGCACTTCCGCCTCTAGCTGTATTATTGGGATGCAATGCATGGTATACTTTATAACCGTTAAATTTAATGAATGATTGTTTGGTGAAATGTGTCTCAGATACAAGACATATGTCAATCTTATTTATATCTAGGACTACCTGCAGTTCACGTTGATGTTTAAGTAGTCCATTTGAATTCCATGCGAATATTTTAAGAATATTATTCATTTTCTTGATTTTTTAGTAGCCTGCTTGGTGCCACTTTCAAGATTTTTCAGTCGTTCATCGAACGAAGAAATATATTTTAAAATTTCGTCCAATTTTTTCTCCATGTTAAGCTGAGGCGCTTGAGTGTCTGGTAATTTTTTTGAGACTTTTTGAGCATAGGTTTGGCGCTCGTTTGTGTTCGTACTATGTAGTGTTATCTGGTTCGATTTATTTTGATTTAAATCCTTTATAATCTCAGGTCTTGATGGGCGCTGAGCATTTATTACAGTTCGTTTCTTGGCGTTCTTGTTTTTTAAAGCTTGCATCTCTTTGGCTACTATGCAACCCCTGTAGCTGGCAGGGTGTCCTTCACCGCAGTGAACACATTTAGGTTTTTCATTTGATGGTTTGGTACAGTCTCTTGTCAAATGTTTACCTGTACATTTAACACACCTAGCCTCACGTGCGCAGTACTTCTGCGTGTGACCATAGGCTTGGCATTTTTTACACTGTGGTACCAGTTTGGATGTTTTAATAGGGTGAATTTCAACTTTACACCCTAAAATATATTTGATTTCATAAATTTTATTTATGTCTTCCTCTTTACTAAAAGTAAGGGTGAACATATTAAGTGGGTCCTTACTCCGCCATCTTAATTTGTTAACTGCATCTTCAATTTTATATCCCTTACTTTGAAGGTCTTCTACAATTCTCTGTGGAAGGCATGATGCTGGCAGTTTTTTTGCCATTACTCGTATGGGTCTTTCTTGCTTATTTTCATACGAATGCCATAGAAAGCGGTTTTCGGTCAGGATTTTGGTCACAGATCTGTAGGCATCCTCTGTTAAAGCGTTAATTTTAACGTTATTTCCGTTCATCATTTTTCCGGCAAAGCAAGAGGCGTCGGTTACACTGCTTGACACTAAGTCAAAGAATGTCTGATAGTTATCCACGCCTGAAACCATTATGGGTGGAGGCAATGGCATTTTTTTAGTTTTTTGTTTTAGTTTGTCAGTGCCAGTGGTATCCTCTGAGTGATGGTGTTGAGGAGGTGAAGCACTCAATTTCCTTTTTTTTCTACTTTTGACCCTTATCCACTCCGTTTCCTGGGCCAGATCCTCTTCATCCGTCTGGTATTCCATGGGTTGAGAAGGGTTTTCCTTAGCGGCGGTGGATGAACCACTAGTGCCCACTTTTTTCTCTTCCATGAGGACTTGGATTTGCTGTTGGAGAGCAACAATTTCCTTTTTCAACTCTTCTACGATAATCTTCAGATTTTCTTTAGCAGCCTTTTCATCTTTGTAGGCTTTATACAGAGTATGTTCTGTTTCCGTTGTAATTGAAACCGTTTTTGGGGAGGACGTTCCTGAAGTTTTAGAAAACATGCTCATAATAGTTTTATGTGGAGACTTTGATTTTTGCATATTAAACACAAAACTAGGTCATGTTTACGTATGTACGTGACGCGAACGCGCGTTGCACCGCGGCCGCATTTAATGCGCTGTATCAGCACTTTTCGCGCGAGCACTGACACGGTTGTAGCTAGCGACTGTCAGACACTAACTGATGCATCGCAATATGATCACACTATTAGAGTAACATCTGATTACAGCATTAACGGTGTAGAAGCCGTATTTAGGCGATTTTGAATGAAGTTTTATGCAAAAACTATAAAGACAATTACTTTCAAATTTACACGTCATGTATTTTGGGTCTTTAATCTAAAATCGCTAAGAAGCAGAAACACGATTGGATTAAATTTTCTCAATAGAAAGTTCTCCCAAAAGTTGCTCCAAAATCTCAGTTTTTCGAGTTTTTATCGGACACTACATTGGATGTAATTGTAATTTTTGTTTTTAAGTGTTGGTAATAAAACGATAAGAAACAGATTTTTGATAACCAGCTTAGTTTTTGAGTAATTAGGTAAAAGGTCGTTTTTCTGTAATATTCTTCCGCGACGCTGCATGTCGCACCTACCAAATCTCCGTGAGAGTGAGAAAGACAAAAATAAATTCAATAAATCCCCTTAAGAGGAAACGATAGTGGTCTTTTTTCCATACAAACGTTCTCGTCTGTTTCCTTTCTGGTTTATGAACTTAGAGCAATGATTTTTTACAGAAAAATAAATATCAATGTCTGCTATGTTCCTATGTTTTCGTTTTTGAAAATACATTATCTTTTTAAGCACTAGAAGCCTTACAAAATGCTCAAAATTGCCTATTTAGACCCACTGTTAACAGTTGCCTATGGTACGAATTTGACAACTATTAACGAAAAAAGAAAAACATAGCGACACAGTAAATATCCTTTATATTTAGTTTACGAAATATCTTTTAAATTGGTCCAATTTTGGATGAGGAAATAGCCGAGAGCCAAACCTCGAAAAATAACTTTTTACATAGAGCTATTGTCTCGGATCTGCAGTTGTCCTTATTGCACGAATAGGACACAGCAACGTCGCAGAGCGACAGCGATAGTTTTCTAAAATACCTAATATTCAAAAGTCTCTCGGACGACATTTCCTCTTAATGACATTGCCCAGTACAGCCGCGTTATAACCAAAATCATCGTTTAGTTGATCGTATATAGCGTGCGCCGCGATGGAACCCCGCTCTACCGCTGTCAGAGAGCGAGACAAAAGCCAAATCCACGGTGTTAATTTACGTACGTACAGTTGGCAATTATAATTTTCGTATTCTATTTCGTCCTTGTCTGACGACGGTATTTTTCCCCGTCGTCTCTTTTACGGGAGGGGGTGGGAGGGGGCGAAGACGCGCAAGATATGTAGAATTTTTTAATAAAACCAAGCTCCAGTGTGCGGCTAAGTGATATGGCTTGTTCTTTTTAATTTCGTTTTGCGAATGCGGCGCAGTCGGCGGATCATCTATCATGGATGTTTCTTTTTTTCCTTTTCTTCCGTCGTCAGTTATGAAGATTTCGCATGGGATATGAATATTGATTGTTTTGCGACTAATGAAAGCTCGATTGGTGTTCGCTTGATGTGTAACCAACTCGGTGGGGGTTTCTTTTTATTGTTGTATCTATAGGTACATTGGTACTTGTTCAATCCTACGCTTGATTAGTTTTATATTTGTGCAGTCTGAGTGTAATAGAAATCTAGTCTATTATCTGAAGGTGTATAGGTCTTGCTAAATTGAAAAATGAAACAGCGATTTGCTTTAAATATTGTGACACTAAGTTTTTTTCAATAACTTTGTACAAAAGGCTTCGATAGAGTAGGAATAAATCATCGCTGCTAAATGATGAAAAAGTGTGAGATGTGACAATGTGATATTTTATGTTTACTTTGATCATAAGATTTTTGCTATTGGCAACGGCTTCGAGTACTAAACTAAGTTACCTACAGTTCACTCAAGTACGTCGATGACAGTAAAAAGTAGGCTGTTGTCTTATAGGCCTGCCGCCGTAAGGACCGTATCCAGAAATATCCATCTGGCAGTGTAAGTGTATCAGCACTTTTCCAAAATGATGTAAGGCTAACCTACTCAATTAAGTGCTTCACGCGTGCTAGTACCTACAATGTGTAGTGTTTTTTTTTTAATTTTTTTTTATATAATTGATAGGCTTGCGCTTGACTACAATCAAGTCTGATGAACAGAAATGATGAGGTCTAGGATGGAGCGCGCTTGCCTAGAAAATGCCTATTCACTCTTCTCTTGAAGGCACCCAGACTGTATTTGGCTGGAAACACGGAAGCTGGAAGGGTGTTCCACACCTTAGCGGTTCGTATCAGAAATGTAGAAGAAAAGCGTTTCGTCCGAGTACGCTGGACATCAACCACATAAGCATGCCACTTCTCTCGACGTCTCGCGGTTCTATGGTAGAAAGGTGAAGGAGGCACAAGCTTTAATTTTGAATGTAAAGCTTTTTTCAATATAATCCTACCGTTATTAATAATGAAGCTTAGATCCATTATGTCGGGTGTTAATATACATGGTGACTTGATATCAACTGACAGCTGGTGGCTGTCGAGCGTACCTAATAGAAAATATTCTAAAAATCTTATAAGATTCACCATTATCTTTGATGTTATGACGTTATTAAGCTCAGCTAGGCCCGTTATGTACGGAACACGGGTCGATATATTAGGTACGGACTATACGGTGTAGGTGTGTCGAGCCAATCTGAAACCCTCTACAAAAAACCTAAGTACGGAAGTTGTTCTCGTCATCACCTTCAATGTATCAACGTAAGCACATCTAGGCCTAAGGATATATTGCTTTTTGCGATAGGCTAAAAAGATGGAAATGGAACAAAATTCAAAAATGTATGAAAATGATCGCTAAATTCGTCACGTGAGTCCGCGCAATCTTATACATTTTTTGAATTTCGTTCGAAAGTCGTGCAAAACAAATCTTAATGATGGGATATATTATGGCTAGAGTTGACGCTCAGTCATTAGATACGCCTACCTATACGCCAGCCTAGGTAAGGGTGCAGGGTCCATTCGATAGTGAATTCTCTAATTTTAGTTGCTAGTTCAAATATTTTGTGAATTATATTGTTTTTTGAATTATAATGTTATAGTGGTAACAAAAAACAATACGCAGCTGAGTTTATTGTGGTCTTCTTCTCAGTTCAGGGTGAGTTAGGACACTCGTAAACTTAGTTTAAATACTTATTTGTTTAAACGAACAACTCTTGTATATATAGGTACACATATAATCTGGATCTCGGAAAGGCCTCCAACGATTTTCATGAAACTTAGTAAGTATACAGGAGGTTTCCGGGAGGTGAATCGATCTACCTAGCAAGGATTCATTTTTAGAAAATGTCGTATTTACAAAAAATAATACCGTCACCCAGATATTCACTAATAAATAAGTTTAATCATACAAGAGCCTGTAAGTTAGGCCTATGAGAAATAAATCATTTGAGTTTTACAGTACAAGATGCAAGGTGACACGGCAGCAGCGCCGGGACCCAGCGCGTCGCGCGTAGCGGCGTAACGCAAAACAATGGCGCGGCGACGTTTGACCTCGCGGCCCTCCCGCGTCTTGCCTCCCGGTAGCGCCGCGTGCAATTAATATGCCGGCCCGCGTGTACCGCGACCGAGCGCGCTACATCCTTGTCATCAAACCTATGAGAAAAACGAAAATTGGCTTCGTAGAACAGCAAAAGGAAAATTCAATTTTGTTCTCGTGCGTGCTTCTTCTCTTCTGAATTGTTTTCCATCTTTTTCTCAGAATTTCTATTGTCTATACCTACAAAATTGAATTTCTAGTTTTTTCTCATTGGCAGTGATGAAAAGTAATGTCACACAACGGGGTTGAAATATTATTTTATTCTCGGGCGTATTGAATTGCTCGCTACGCTCAGGATTCTAATTTAGAATCCGTTGCTACGCTCTGAATTCGATATGATGCCCTCGAGGAACAACTTTGGCACCAATAACTATTATTACAGTACGTAAGTAACTGTAAACTTTAGTGGTTTGTTAGTGCATAACATATATTTTGTACCTATATGTAATGCTTTGTAACATTAAATAAATAAAAATAAAAAATAAAATTATTATTAGTGTATTTGTGTTACTCGGGTCCAGTCCCACGTAGACCGCGACCGCCTGGCAAGACGAAGAGGTCTGAACTAATGAGCTGTCACTTTTAGTATAAAGGTTAGTGATAAGTTTCATTGTAAATTTTTCAATAAAAAAAAGACTAATTCATCTTATTTCATCCAAATTAATCATAATATACAGTCAATAGAAATACGGTACAGATAAACTATTTAAGATTGGTAAGTGCGTTATTCAAAAAATTGAAACAAAAATTCATTAAAAATATCTAATTACAACGATCAAGCTACACCGGTTGACACATAACCCGTCCAAGTTTTCTTTTGCGAAAGAAGAGAGAGAATTTTTGATCAATAATTGTCACTGGGCGGGCGCCCCCCCGGGCGGGGCGGGGGTGCGGCGAGCGGCGCGCGCGGGGGAGGGGGGTAATTACGAGTGCGTTTTGTTACCGAGATGATAGGCGCGAAAAATGGCCTGCGCGTGCCTTTACGTACGTCTTCGCTAGTTTTGAATATTCAGGCGGCCTCTTGGCCTGATGAAATATTGAATAGACCCGGGTAATTTATTCCCGGGGAGTTTTGGAACGGTTTCGTCCGTCCCCGGATATTGAAATTAGGTTCTAAGAAAGCGTCTGTTTGATGAGACGACGTTGTGTCCTGGAGCGCTGCGTCGGAGCGAACGCGCAACGAGGCTTATTAGGGAAGCCTCCTTTGAGACCGGTGGCCTTGGAAACTTTAAAATATAGCTGTATTAAGTATAGTAATATTATTGGAGTGAATCCAATAAGCGATATGCTTTCATTGTTTATTAATTTAGTTCTTAAAACTATGTAACTAGAGTTATTTTACAATTGTAGTTGGTAATTGCTGTTTTCTATATTCAATATACTCTATGGCTGTTTTATAGCTACGATGAACAAAAATAGTTCTAGGTTTGTTTGTGAACCCTGTTCCTCATTGCAACGATGAATATCATGGTTTGTTTGTGGTTTTAGATAAGTACTATTTAATTTTGTACAATAAACAAAAAACCAAGTCTACACATAGATTGAGGACAAATCCATGTGCAAAACTCTGTAGATATAGATTAGGACCTACACGTCCAACATGGACTTTGGGCGTGTATTACCTAAACCAATTGAATTATTTTCAGATGTTTTGAAAATTACAATAATTCCTTATTGACTCCTAAGCTTATGTCACGACACATTAGGTTAATTACCTATCACAAAAATTTAGATATAAATAGATTTGATTATAGATTATAACAAAAATGTAACACTCCTAGCCCAAACTAGAGCTAAAATAAACTACACTATCAATCAGTTTATGAAAGCTGATCTGAAACTGAAATGGTAATCGAATTTATATTCTTGAACGATTCTCGTGCAGAAATGTGCGATTTTTCCTACACAATTCTACATTACAACTTCGTATAAATATATTCGTTGACAATTGTGATTTTATACAAAAAGCGTATTAATTGGATCGAGGCGAGAAGTAGGGTAAATACGAGTGTTAGAGTGCGTATACACTGTACCTACACTACAGTGTACAGACAAGCTATTGCACTTAGCGCGCTCGGATATGCAAATTCATCCTCCTCTTCTACACTGTGTCGTGTAAACAAAACTGTGGAGCGGATATTAGACACGAGAAAAACAGTGTGTGAATGTAGAGGTTTTCTTTGAGGCAGTCTCATACCACTAATAATAATATAAAAGCGAATGTTTCTGCTGAAATCTGGAATGGAGATAGATATAGATATATCATCTGAATTAATAGGTTACTAGTTGTCTTGGTAAAAATCAATGGTTTTAATAATTTCCATAGATTTTTTAAAAAACTTAAATTTACATAGGCAACATCTAGTATAAGCTATTTCTATACTCTAAGTATAGATAAACTCAGTAGTAGAGTAGTCAGTCCTTCTTACAGCATTTACTTATTTTTACCCACGACGGAACGGAGTACGGGTATATGCGTTTAGGGTGAGAGACCGTTTGAACATCACTCTGTTAAAAAGATTTTATGTTTGTTTGTATGTAAAATTGTTCACAAAAACCAATAATGCAAAATTATTTTTGTTTGTTTGTTTGTTTGTGTGTGCACATCAATGTTCCCATTTATTTCAAAAACGGCTTTACCGATTTAGATGCGGTTTTCTGTATAATGTTTGGTGTTCAGCGGCAATGGTTCTTAGATAGTTGTTACGAACATCGATCACCAGGGGGCGCCATAAAATACATTTATATTGCAAACGAATGTTCCCATTTATTTCAAAAACGGCTTGACCGATTTAGATGCAGTTTTCTGTATATTGTTTGGTATTCATTGGCGATGGTTCTTAGATAGTTGTTACGAACATCGATCACCAGGGGACGCCATAAAAAACATTTACAGTGCAAACGAATGTTCTCAATTATTACAAAAACGACTGAACCGATTTGGATACAGTTTTGTATAAAATATTAGTGAGTCATTGGCAATGGTTCGTAGATAATTGTTCTTGTGATTGAACAGCAGGGGGCGCCACAATAAACTTCTCTTTATGACTTGGAAGGGATGATGCCTTCAAACGCAGCTAGAGGAGCTAATGGCTAGTTTGAAGATTAATTTTCATTTTTTAATAATAATATGATTTAAATTACATTAATATATTAATCGAAAAACTATAAAACAAGTGGAAAATTAAAAAATTTTAAAACACCCACGACTTTTGCAGACTTGTAATTGAAAAAGGATTAAATAATTTTTTTGAAACTCCCCGACTAAAGGAAAGTAATAACTAAGAACCTATCAGTATAATTACAAATCCAAGAAAATCCGTCGGAGCTGCCATTGCTATTTTCGTTTCCAATATCAATTAACGTAATTAGTAAGTATTGATAAACTGCCGGTATATGAGAAGTATCAAGAAATTGAATTAGTCATCAACTGGTAAACAGGACCATCAACACCGTCATAGGCAAAACACAGCAGCTCCGGCGGATTTTCTTGGATTTGTAATTATACTGATAGGTTCTTAGTTATTACTTTCCTTTAGTCGGGGAGTTTCAAAAAAATTATTTAATCCTTTTTCAATTACAAGTCTGCAAAAGTCGTGGGTGTTTTAAAATTTTTTAATTTTCCACTTGTTACTGATGTATATTATATAAAACTTCTTCGACGGCTCGTTTATGAAAAACAATCTAGGATTTATAAAATTTATCAAAAGTACTTATAATATGATATGAAAATCTACATCTGTAGGTACTATTTTCATGATAATATGAAAAAATATAGACTCTTAAAAAAATTATATAGGCTGGTGTAATCCAAGTTTTTAACGCCAAGCCTCTCTGTAGTTTCCTCCCTGATTTATGAACCGAATCCTAAGGAGGGTGGTTAATGAATAAAAAAATTCCCGTTTTTTCATAGCAGTGATTAGTTACCCTCATAATGAGTGACGCGCGTGTGTGTGTATGTGCGCTCGTAGGGGAGACTTCAAAATCGCACATGACAGTTCCGTAAGGGATGCTTGTATTCGGGTATTGATCTTAGAATAATTTCGTTTAGAATTTTTAGAGGGTGCACGTTCTTGTTAGCTCTACAATTTAGAAATTTTAATTAAGATCATAACCAGATATCTTGGTTATTTTTATTTATTTATTTCTATGTCGCCAATTCTAAAGCCAATTTAGATTCCGTAAGCTATTTAATATTTTCTGTTAATGTATTTTGATTCGAAGCTGATTGAAAACAACTAAGCAGAAATTATTATTCTGTATTTTAATATTCAGCAGAGAAATCACGCTATGTATCTCAAAAATAACAAAGTATGTATTTTACTTGAAACATAAGTAATACAAGTAAATACAAGTTTCAATACTACAGCAAAAAGAATTACAAATAAAATGTAAAAAAACAGATGACTCGAGAAGTAATTAAAGCTAATAAGCTCAGAGCCACAGTAAGGTACTTATGACAAGAGAAAATTCGCCAAAAAAACGCCATGTTTTCCCCAATTCGGCGTAACGTAGCCGCAAACGGCGTGTCAAGGTGAACCCCAAATGAAATCGGCTAAGTATCACACACATATAAAAAGAATAAGTGTACCGCCTCAAGAAATGCGGGGGCTGCCTTACATTTGCCTCCCTACACCACCTTGTGACCACTGTAACTTGAACCACACATTAGGGTAATAACACTTCTGAGATGCCTTAAAATCTGGGATGACAGAGAGGAAGGGAAGGCCGACGGAAAACGGTTCCCATTCAAGGAGGGATGTTAAGAGTGACTCAAGTTAAATTAAGAATGTGGAGCTCGTATTTTCTTTTACTTTTTTCACTCACTTTGTTTGTTGACGGAGACTTTTTTGACATTGTGGACTTTTGTGTGCGCCTTCCTTTTTTAATTCTTGAGGCGTTTATGTACACACACCCTAGTACACTTACTGCTACCCTAGTACGTACGATGCGAGGATATTTTTTACGACGTATTAAGGGATTTCCGCGGGAAGTGTGTTTTTTGGATTACTATACTCTTTGAAGTCCCTGATTAAGGTTTTTGAGGATGTTGTGTTTGTTTTGGGTGGGGTTCCGTCTCAGGTAATAAAGAATACAAATAATAAAAGTGACACGATAACGACATATTGCGATACCTACTTATAAATACAAGAGCAGAAAATTAGATGTCGTTACACCAGTCACGATTTCCTAGAAAACAAATCGTCGCTGACCAGAAAAAGAGCACGGAATTAATTAAAAAAAGTATTGCAGCTGTCCCAGATTTGGTGATTTATTTTTAACTGTAACCGCATAGATTTAAGGTTTATTTTTGTTAAATAGTAGGTATTTTTTGAGGCAGCCATTGTGACGATCAGTTGGAGCGTATCGCGAACGGTCACTTCGTCGCAAGAGTGATTGTGTGTGACATAGACACTGCACACGTAGGCCGAAGATTTGCCTTTTTCTGACACTTTTCTGAGAAAATCATATGTTTTTATTGCTGTATGAAGGCCATCTCATTTTATGCGGATCGGTTTTTGTTAAGTGTTCAGTGAATCATTTTCTTTCTTCCAATATTCTCGAGTTTTCGACAAATTTTCGATGGCTTCGAACATGTATGTTTAATGTAGTTTTTGTTGACAGGAAAAAACGTTTGCCGGTTATGTAAAACGTGTTTTTAAAAAAAGTTACTAATTTCAAAAGTTCTAAAATCAAATACAAAGCAGTTTATTTTCTAGCGAACAAGCGTGCTCAATGCTGAGTGACAAAAATATAAATTTAGGCGATTTTAATCTCTGATAAAGGTTAACTATACCCAATATGCAGAAGCTTTTTGATGGGAACAAAATACATACTCTGAATGAGATATTATAATGGAAACTTTTTAGTAGTATACTTTGAAGTAGGTATTTCTAAGCTACAGTGGTACACTTGGCGGATTGCGGTCGAGTTTATATTTAGTTTAGTCACGTTTAGAATTTGCTTCCTAATTACAGTTTTGACTTTGGCTCCTTATGTTATTTTCTAGTGCTTTTCATGTTATCTTTGACGAGCCTTTATTAAGTGAAAAAAATAAAAACTGAGTGGAGTATTATTTACTCTCCTAGGTTTTTATATTTCTTAAATTTCTAGTTTCATTCTATTTCACCCATTTTTACTATAAATACCTAGTCCAATCAGAGATGAAAACAGGTCCAACATACTATTCTTCGAACTTGATATTTATTAATATTTGATCATCAAAGCAAACTATTTTTAACATAAGTTCGTAGATCACACTGTTAAGTTTCTTCAAGATGGTTTGGCAAGGATTGAGGTCTAAAAGCTTACCTTCAAAGTATCATATTTTTTAACCTCCACATGCAGCCTGTACCAATTACCAACCAATCGAAGCATGTAACAGCCAAGTCTGATTACTCGGTATAAGTCAAACATGAGCAGATCATCGTTTTATAATGTTCCTAAACCGCAGCAGGTGTGTGGAGTCGAGCGTGAATCCTCAATCAGTTCCGAGGAGCAGGAAATTTGCGGTCGAAACCAGCCGTATGGGCACAAACCCCTAAAGCCTTCAGATGCAGCATACCAATGCCTTTTTTTTTCAGATTTTATTGGCGACCTCTCGTGCGTATGGGATCTACCATGGAAGTTATTTTGGCAGACCGATTGGTGAGGTTGGTATGTCGACTCTCACACCCTTAACCTAACAACGTTTATTAGTATATGATAAAATCTTTGTCTGCATCTTCAGTTGCCATCAGAGGAGATCGCAGTCAAAAAAGTAGCAGAGTTGATTGAGTTAACTGATATAATACAGGTTTATTATTAAGTACTGGTGAATTACTGGCGAATAATAATTATTTCAGGCTTTTCTATTGGTCAACTTCGGAGAAAGGGGGAAAGGATATTGTTACCCCCTTTTTAAATAAAAATAAAAAGGATTTTCAATTTCTATTACAATGACGTTGGGCCATTATTATACCTACAAGTCCTACAACTGTTCCAAATTTCAGGTAGGTCGATAGCTTCGAAAGAAAGAAAGAACATTAAAGAAAGCGGCGCTTAATAGGAAGGCTTTTCAATTGTTGACCGCCAAACTTCAATTTAAGGAAGAAGGCACGTGATGATGATGATGATGATGATAGCTTCAAAAGTTACTGAAATAAAGGGTCGTGACTGACGGACAACAAAGAGATCCAATAAAAGTTACGTCTTTTTTTCCTTTTGAGGTACGGAATCCTAAAAAATCGGTCTATTGATATAACTCACAAAATTAGGCAACTGACATAGCTCGCGTGCCACGCCTCATAATATCCGTAACCGAAATACGTATCAGCACGTATCCTCGGCATTTGGACAATAAATAACGTCGGTTAATATGCTCAAACCCTTGCCCTTTGCTACCCGCGCTGTAATTAATAATACGGTAGAGGTAAAGCAGGGCACCGATCATTGTGCACCCACCGACTTTCATGTGAAAACTTCGACATATGAAAAGTTAAGGGCTTAATGATTTCAGTCACGTATATATACTCATACGTGTGTTTTGTCCCTGTGTTTCCTCCCTTTATGTAGGTTTAAACATATTCTAAATCAGAGTTATATTACAATTAATCTCTGATAAGAAAACTCAGGTTATGAGCATCCGAACAATTTACGTAAAACTTTTGTACAAGCAAACAGTAGCGCAATCTATCAAAGTTCTATAGGTGGCTGCTGAGCGAACTGCATGTTGGTAATTATTTTTTGTTAGGCCCTGTCCAGGGTTTGTCTATTCAATTAATACATTTTTTAATGACAAAGAACATATTATGAACCCAGGAAGTATGTGGATTAACTTATTATTTTGAATGCATATTTTATAGCATTCAAAATAATTCTGATAATCTTTAATAATTATAAAAATATAAAAACATTTATTTTCTAAAGCTTTCCGAACGTGGAGGTTGAGTCTGACATTTCATAGGTCCTATATAGGCGTATGTGAAAGAATAAAATAAACATATTGATTTAGATTTTTTATTTTATAATATTAGCAAAGCATAAAATTGTCCCCACTAAGCTGTTCTCCTTTATTTATTTTAAAGAAAGTGTTACAATCAATACACAATTTTCAAAGTATACGGACTCGTATTTTGATAAAGATATACCTAGAACATGTAATCAATATTGTCCTATGAATTATCGGCTGCGGGCGTTATGCTAAAATATGTTTCCTCCAGTAATAAATGGCGATAATTGGACACTTCGGGTAATAAACAACTAATCAAAACAGGAATTCCTAGAGCCTGCGCCGCGTGGCGTAACTGCAGCTCGAAACAAACTTGTATCGGCTGTTCAGTATGAGTGTTGTAGGCAAGTTGTAGGCGAGTTGTGTTACAAATTACAATAGGTCTTAAAAAACAAATGTAAGAAAATCAAAAATTACATGTTTACGGTTGAGTTTGTGAAACAAACTGACAAAATTTCTCGGAAGAATAATTCTATTTCCAAATTTGTAATAATATTCTTTAAAATATCTTTTCTCCATTGAATCATGTCGCTGACTGACTGCCAACAAAGTATGGCAATTCTCTCTATAACTTTAGGTAAAATTAAGTGACCCCAAATTGAAATTAGTAGGGTAAGAGTTGTTTATTTAGCCTACAAAATATCACACGACAATATTTATAAAAAAAAAACAATTTCTAATGTTAATGAAGAAGTTTTAAGACCTCTACTGATGCTAACCTTATAAAATGCGATCGATAGGTAAATTATTAGGTTAAACTATACGGTACCTGATTGTAATATTATTAATTTATTTTGTGTCAGTTGCATACCACGCTACAATAGGTAAATTATACTTATACCTACGTACTAAGGAAAGTATTATTTTCAGTTTATTATGTGAAAACAAACCAGGAAACAACGAAGAGAATAGTGGTGAAAAGGGAGTAATGGTTCACAATTTTCACGGCAGCAAGTCACGTAATCGAAAGTTGACGATACCTTTTTGTTAGGAAAACATCCAAACTGCTTCACAACTACAAAACTACGGCAGTTTGAGGCACACGTGATGATTTGTTTAGAAAGTGTGAATCAGGGTGGGGTAGCCTAATGCGTATTGGCATGACAAAATTGTCTTCATGGGGTAAATAAATTATTATCATAGTTAGAACTGAACTTTTTTGACGTGACAACGTCTTATAAATCGATACAGCCGGTTGCACGCACGAAAAAACATGACTCATCCGGCGTTACCTCGCTCATGCGGCGTTACCGGCGTTACCTCGCGAGCGCGGAACGAGCGACAAAGAAGACGTTGTCACGTTCAACTATCGACAGTAAACCGACTTTACAGACAACCAATTTTTTTTTGACTTAGAATATGCCAACAATAGCCAACACCCACATACATAATTATGCGTGTGTGTATGTTTGTTACTCCTTCACTCTAAAAGTACTGAAATAATTTAGCTGGGAAAGTACGATGTTACCCTGGATTATTTAGCAAATAAGCTTCTTTTTATCCCGGAAAAATACATGCTTCCGACGGGATTCATGAAAGCTGAAATTCATTTATTAGCAGGTAATAGTGATACCATACAAACCTTCTTGGATTTAAAGAGTTACACAAGCTTCTTTAGGTATTAAGGAGACAATAGATAAAGGAGGGTGCCTAGTTATAACTCTACAGGATCATCTGAGCAAAGAAGGGGTGAGTCACTTCATAGTCATTCTTGATGGAAGCTTGATCAAGGCGCGCTTGGACATTCTATTTCAATCTTTTATTTATGGAGACCAATTATAAGAAGAGCACTTCTATCTTAGCGATCGTAACTATCAGGAATGTGGTACTAGAGACGTCAACGAATAAGTTGGACAGCGCATCGTATAAACGTCTCCCAGAGCCTTTCATAGCTTGTGCAACTATGAATCCTCAAGTTCTTTGGCCATATTACATGAAAGAAGGATCCCATCAAAGGCCTGGTGGTCCAAGGGCGAGTGGAAGACACGCGTGCACGTGGTGCTCATATTATCCGGACCGCTAGCAGTTCCTCCCTCACAGAGTGCTCTCGCAACGCTACCAATGGGAGCCGCTGGAGGATTATCACTAAAGCCGATGAAGTGACAGATTTGCATTTTCTGACAATAGTGATTGAGAAAAAGAAGAATCTATCAGAAACATTGTGTCTTTGATATAAAACGGTGTGTATTGTATGTGTAAGAACGAACATCACCTTCAGCCTAATATCCCACAAGTGAATAGAGGCTGGGTATGACTTGACTTGTTCGGGAGGACATTTTATTATTAATCCGTGATCGATATTGTTACAGCGTTGACGCGACGCGGCGAGTGAGCGGTGGTCGATCGAGAAATTCACTTAGAGCATCGCACGCCGCCTGAATAATTTAACCAATAACAATCCGAAGGCTAATTTTAGCGAGAAAAAATGTAGACCGACCGGGCTGCGTGGTGAGAGAAGGTTCCGTAGGTTTTATACACATAAAAAGAAGGTGAAAGGAATGAATATCTAAGAGAAAGTTCATAATTTTTAGAGCTAAGTACATTATGGAATAGTAAAAAATATATTACACAATTTTTTTGAGATTGTTTCCGCTATAAATCCCCTTCAACAGGGGCTAAAAAGTTTTATAATCCATCATATAAAATAACAAGTATGTTTCTGATATTTAGCCACTATGTATGGTATGGATTAATGTAAGAGTGGTTAGACTAGAACAGTTTGAGGATTATAAAAAAGTCGCAAAAGATATCCATGATGTATTAAAACTTTAAACGATAACGTAAATGCATTTATAAAAAGAGTTCACCGTTTTTAATCAAATCTAAATAGTACATACCTATTTTATTATTTCGAGAATCTTGCGCAGCTAAATTCACATCGATCGTTTCAATTTCGCAACTGTGTGTCGAATGAATTTGTAAATTTTCCACTATTTACCGTGCATGAAGTAAGTCATTTATTGTGGGTATTAAAACGAAGAAGATCTTTCTCAACTGATTCTGAAAGATCATATTACAACGTTGCTTATCTTAAGGCCAGTTCACATTATTCTAGTCACTGGACCCATGATTCTTAGATACGGGATATTATTTTTGGTGTAAGAATTAATGTAGAAGTCAGAATGTACTTCTTGGGAATAAATAACTTTTTTCTTAAAAACTTTTATCCTGAGAAAAACTTCTGGCACATTAACCATTGAAATGTTTATGTTAATTTTTATTATAATTTATATAAATATGTTACTAACGCATAGGTTACGCCGTACGGTCTCAAAGAGGCGTTTATATTCATCATTATCATCAAAGGCGCTACAGAACTTTGTGACCTGCTCCAAAAGATTCCTCCATCGGTCTCTGTCGACGTCAAAGTCAACGTCTTAATTACTTGACTTGCAGTCACTTATGAAGAGTCAGTTAACAATTAAATAGTTAATTGTGATAATTTATTGATGGCTTAAAATTTGTTACGACTTACGCTTCCATTCATTTTTTTGAACAGGTGGAATCTGGTGTTCAGTGAAGTCACAAGTGTAAAGTGATGACGAAATAATTAAACGAATGCTACTGGAATAATGTAAATAAATTGCAATAAAATACGAATTCAGCTTTTTCTATTTATTTCCTCGTAATTGCTGTAGGTTTTTGTCGAAAAAAGTTAGTTTCAGCAGTTTTTCAAATATCAATTGATAGATTCATAAAGGAAAAAACCTGCCGCGATATCAAGGACGGGCTTGCAATGATTTAACGATGTAATTTGAGTGTGTGTTAGTTGGAAATATCTCTATCGGGTGGTAGTTTTTTATCTACAAATTATAGATCTCGAATAATGCACATACTCATTGTCTGAGATAAAAAGTTCTTGTAAGATATATTAGGTAAGTTTTTCATGTTTTTACAGTTATAAGGAAATATATTATTACAGTAATATTTAAATGAAAAGCAGATGACTTAAATAAAATTAATCTACTTCTAATATATAAAATTCTCTCACCAATCTTTGTTACCAACTCTTCCTATAAAATTTTCAGTGTATCATCACTAGGTCTGAAAGCAGGCGCCAAATTAATCTATTTTTATTTTTTATACCCTAAATGTCAAAACAACGTTTGTCGGGTCAACTAGTATATCTATAGAAATAAATTAGTATCGCAAATTCCCTTTTTTTAATCTCGCAGGAACCATGGATTTCCGGGACACAAACTTTTTATTAAAAAGTACCGTAATTATTTACGAGTATCTACAGTAAATATTCATCTATGTATATTCTAAGTTTCAGCAAACTAATTTCAGTACTTGTTGAGTAGCAAAATAATAAAACTTCTTATTTATAACATGTATTGAAAAAATATTTTCTACGGAACCCTAGAGCTCTGTGTCGGCGATCGGTAAAGCAATTTGCGTGAAGTGACGAAGTCTGCGTGCAACCAACGAATCGGAGAAAGAACTTTAGACGAAATTATGGATGAACTAGCTTTTGCCCGCGGCTCTACCCACGTGAATTTCGGTTTTTCACAAATCCCGTGGGAACCATGGATGTTTCCGGGACTAAAAGTAGCCAGGGTATATTGAATGGAAGCAGGCGTTATTTTTCGGAAATCCATAATCAGCAGGATCGATTAAGTTTGTATATAGATAGATAAGTACGTACTCTTCGATTTCGCATCGTGAGGATTCCCGGTGTCGAGACGTGCGTCGAAGAAATTGTTGTGAGAATGGTGTGTGGTGTTTCGTGTGGTTTCATCATGCATATTGATTGACCATACAGTTTCGTGTGGTTTCATTCATGCATATTGATTGACCATACAGTTTCGTGTGGTTTCATTCATGCATATTGATTGACCATACAGTTTCGCGTGGTTTCATTCATGCATATTGATTGACCATACAGTTTCGTGTGGTTTCATTCATGCATATTGATTGACCATACAGTTTCGTGTGGTTTCATACATGCATATTGATTGACCATACAGTTTCGTGTGGTTTCATTCATGCATATTGATTGACCATACAGTTTCGTGTGGTTTCATTCATGCATATTGATTGACCATACAGTTTCGTGTGGTTTCATTCATGCATATTGATTGACCATACATATTCTTTTAAAGTAGCGGATTATAGCAAAATAATTTAATCTAGCTGCTAGCCAGGTTATAATGTATCTCCATTCCAATTATCTTTCTCATCCTAAAAGGAGATCGGTGCAAACATTTATAATCAGGGGGCACGGCAGTGCCCCCGCCAAGTCGAGTGCGAAGCAAACACTGCCGTACCATCCTTTACTGGAACCATTTCGCCGCATTTTCAGGCCCCTATTTGAGAACCTCTGGATAAGACCAGAACGCTGAAATTTTCGTCGACCAGTAAGCTGCAATCACATGCTTAAATCCCAAAATTTCAAGTCTGTAGGTCATTTAGTTCCGAAGTTAAGCGAAAGCAAAGTTTCGTATTTATGTAACTCACTCACTCATGATCATCAAAATAGAACTAATACTTCCCATAAGCTCAGAGAGTTGAAATTTGGTACAGAGTTAGGGTTTAATGGCCACATAAAGGGAAAACTATAAAACTAGGATAATCGAAGATCTGGAGTACCTGGTGACCCTGATTAGAAAACACAAGAGCCCAACCAATTCTAAGGGCGTACCGGTGTATGGTGGAATAAAACAAATTGCACATCAAATGAAAGAGCGTAAAAAATTACGCGATCTGAGTCGACAACTTATATGCGGAAAATTAGGATCATCGAGTATTTTCAAAATAAAAATAAAATTAATAAATTAATTTAATGGCGTTGCTAAGTAAACATTCCATTGCTGTCACTTGGGTGTCACGTCAGCACGTCAGCACGACAAGTATTATAATTAACTATTAGATTTACCGCCGATTTTACTTTTTGAGGAATAAATTTGAAACATATTATGCCATAAAAAATCTGTCATAACGTCATATTTATACTATCGGTATTCCTGATTGGTTTTCCATATACTAAAGGACGTTAAGTTTTATATTTGCAACAACGTTGGGTCACTATTTCCTAAAACTATTCCAGATTTTAACTCGATAGCTTGACTAGTACTTGTTACTGAAATATTCGAGTGTGACAGACGGACGGACGGACGGAGAAAGTCTCGCCATAAGGGTTCCATTTTTACCATTTTGCTATGGAATCCAAAAAATCTACTCCTGAAAAGAAAAAACTGTGTCAAATAAGAAAATCTTATAAAATAAATCAATATGCACACGTTTCTACAAAAAGGAGTGAAATCCCACCAAAAACATTCTGTAAAAACTAGCCAAGTCTCGATGAAGCTGCTTGTTTATCTCTAAAAAGTAATGAAATCTAGACAAAGTCGTGCCAAGGGTAAGGTTCCTTACTGCGATTTCTTTATTATTATAGTTAATGTTGTGTGACTTGGCAGTTGAAGGGTACACAAGGATACAAACTGTGGCAGTGGCAATTTTCCATCATCAATGGGTAGGTAGCGGTTCTGGCGACAGATTGGTGCAATGGTGTCAACGGAGAACCTGGTTTTGTACCCTTGTGTACCCTTCAACGGCCAAGTCACACAACATTAACTATAATAATAAAGAAATCGCAGTAAGGAACCTTACCCTTGGCACGACTTTGTCTAGATTTCATTACTTTTTAGAGATAAACAAGCAGCTTCATCGAGACTTGGCTAGTTTTTACAGAATGTTTTTGGTGGGATAATTGTTTACAACTTTGGTCACTATGAGGGGGATTTCGGATAATGCAGATTTACTAACCTTCTTGGAGATGTTACGGAGAATTCTATATGATGTTTTCCTCTACTATAAAGTAGGTAAAACTCGTTGCCATAAAGGCTAAAAAAATCCGAGGTTTCGGATGCACAAATCTGGAGTAACTATACCGTCAGCAATTCTATGCAGTGCACGTACGATAAGACATACCGATTGAATTAAATGGAATAACTTTTAATAAGTCTTAAACTTAGGGATGAAAATAAAACAAATCTAACATGGCTTCCACAAAACCCTCATAAATTGTAATTATCGTAAACAACTTGAACAAGGGTACAGAATAGGTAGGGGGAAGTCCCCTAGTGGCGGACACCTAAGGTTTTTTATGAATAAAATAAAAAATATTTTCAGGAATGTATATTTATTTATGACTTACAGTAGGTAACAAAGATAGAAATCACACCAAACTAAAAAAAAGCAACCTCTGCTAAAAACATAATTAATATCACGAATCAAACTTGGGTAACAAAAATATAATTTTAAAATGTGGCACCTAGTACCGGACGGGTGTTTGTGCCATACCCCTAGCACTGGATATTCCAGAAGAGTCTGCATCAATCGCATACGTAGCCATCTCCACACTCGGGAACGTCTGCACATGCTTCATGTGCACACCCAAGACACGATGAGCATTGGATCCAGTCCTTGATAGTTTTCTAAGCAAACTACACAAATTTTTGTTTCTGTGTTAGATGCTTGTTCTTGTAGTTCTACTTTTTAGCTTTATCTCTATTTTCTCTTTTAGACTTCAAGACTTTAGATTGTTTTCTTTTCTCTGAGCTCTTTCCTTTGGTTTGTTTTACATTGCTTTCAACCGCTACTTTAAACTTAGATCCTATTTCCCTCTTTTTTTTACGATATTTTCTTTTTCGTTTTCTTTTTCTTCTACTACTTTTTTGTATGATAATGACGTTAAAATCTCACTTCCGTCACATTTCCTTTTTCGAGGTGCAGTAAGCATGAAAAGTGCTTTTAAGAACTTGATGAACCATTGCGGCTTATCTTACACTAATTTCCTTGGAAAAATAGCTGTTTGCAAGCTCTGTGTCTCCAACGATCCTTTCTTTTTCTTGTCTTCCATTTCGTTTCTCTTCTTTTGTCTATACCTTAAAAGAAAATTAAATCAATTAATTAAATAACGTAGATTGTTACAAGAAATAAAAAAAAAAACATTGTCCGGTGCTAGGGGACGGCTTAGTGTCCGGTACTAAGGGACAGACAATATCGTACATTAGGTAGTACCTACCGAAATCGTTTCAAAAATCAAATAAAATAAAGTGCTGTGATAACAATCAAATGCTACTTCAATTATCGACTACCATTAAAATATAAATGCATAAATGTGCCAGAACTACTTACGTCGATCTTACGTGACGCCGCGCGTTCCCGCCAAGAACTACATTCATCCTCTCCCGCTGCGGCCTTGCGCGACCCTGGCGAGCTGCGGCGCGTGATCCTGTAGCTATGTACCCCCCGCACCCCTTTCACTAGTAGTTCGAATCGAACAGGTTTATACTTTCTTGGATAGTACCACTGTCCGGCGCTAGGTGCCGTCCGGCGTTACGGGACTTCCCCCTATACAAAGAGACGTCACAATGCAACGATCGACCGACAACCGTATTTTAACTATAACGATGTTCCTAGATTTACGCAATGGACTAAGATCACATGATCACCAGACTCACTCTGTATGTAGGCAAGGAGTCGTAGTCATCTCAAACGATGGATGTCTATTGCTGGACATAGGCCTCTTGACGTGCCAAATGCCTGAGACCAGCGACCCCGCAACAATATTTTGATTTTGTCCGACCTGGTGATGGATCAGTCGGCATTTACCGGCGCGAGGCAGCCATCCCAGCGGTCAGCACCCAAGGAGCTGGAATAAGAGGACAAGAACTAACGCCAAATTAAAGGAAAATTTAATGTGGATTTAAATGGAAAGCAGATTGTATCAACCTAATGTTTTTATAATGAATGATTTTGTTAAAAATGAATGCCTACCAATGTTTCGAGATAGTCTGGCAGTCGTATCATCTCTGCCTGTAGCTCTTAACTAGGCCCAGTATAGAATGCATTGCGCTGCCATTCACATATCCAGCGTATACTAATTAAGTCAACAACCGAGTAGAAAACTGTAACTTTGACAATCTTACTCCATACGCAATCTGTGCAAAAGACCAGGGAATCTTAAACCTCTAGTCTGAACTCTGAAGGTTAAATCTATACTAGCGACTCAATGTTCTGACGCTAATCCAATTTTTTAATAAAACTGAATAGGTAGGTACTTGCCTGCAATCTCATTTGATGGTACGTGACGATGCAGACGAAGATTTTTTTTGATCTTACTTGAAAGAGGTAAAAGCGATAATTCCTAATCGCTAATAGTTGCTATACAATATACATACGAGTTACATTGCAGAAGAATCCAAAATAGATTCGCAGTAAATCTTTGCCTGTAAGATGATAATAAAATATGTCGATCCCGTAGACCTTTTCAAGACCAGACTGAGACCGAATTAAAATTAAATTCAAAAGTCACATGGAACTCGTGTTTTTGTCGTTTCTGCAAATATTTTTGTATACGTAGAGATAACGATTACTAATGACTTATTACTAGGTTTTCCTGCGGATATGGTTGCGTGGATTTCGACTTTTAACAAATCGAGATAAGAGGAGCCTAAAGGAGGAGTTAAGCTTAGCAATCGGTTCAGTAGTTGCGGCGTAAAAGAATAGCAAACAATTTAAACATTACAATACAACAATTAGGAATAAAGACCGTAGTAAAGTCACTTACATTAAGGTATTAATAAAAGTAGGTTTAACCAATGGTTAGTTGCCAGTCTGATGGTATGAACTTAGACCAGTGATCAAAGAAAAACATTAGAGGCCAATTTATATTGGTTTCGTTTCAAGGGAAGCCGCTCACATAGATCTCCTCCCATTTAGACACGTCCAAATCCAAATAGAGGGGACCCATACGTCCAAATACGGTCCTCACTCTATAGAGTGAACAATAGAGCACAAATGACAATCCCGCGATTCCGCAGCGCCCTCATTATGGCGCCATGCGTGTACGCAAGAGCCTGAATAGCCCTCTAGAAGGCTTCGGTGCGTTTTACTGTTATGTTGCAAGGGAATGTGTGATTTATGTGGAAGGCTTGTTAAAGGTCTAAATTGTTGTCGGCATCAGCTGATATATTGATACGGAACTAAAGGTGGCAAGGGCTTTGTGGTCTCGTAGTTTAGAGCAGAATAATGAGTTCAGAGTTTGGACGACCAGAAAAGTTTGACTCTAGTCAGACCTAGAGTTATCGTCGTCGTCGTTTCAGCCGATGGACGTCCACTGCTGGACATAGGCCTCCTGAAATGACCGCCAAACACCACGATCTTGCGCCGCCTGGCGCCAGCGACTCCCCGCGACCCTCTTAATGTCGTCCGTCCACCTGGTGGGGGGTCGACCGACACTGCGCTTCCCGGTGCGTGGCCGCCATTCAAGCACCTTGGGTCCCCAACGTCCATCGGTCCTGCGAGCTATGTGCCCCGCCCATTGCCACTTCAGCTTTGCGACACGTTGAGCTATGTCGGTTACTTTGGTTCTTTTGCGGATCTCCTCATTTCTGATTCGATCCCGCAAAGATACTCCGAGCATAGCTCTCTCCATCGCTCGCTGAGTGACCCTGAGCCTTCTTATGAGGCCCATAGTAAACGACCATGTCTCTGATCCGTAAGTTAACACTGGCAACACGCACTGTTCAAAGACTTTGGTCTTCAGGCACTGAGGGATGTTGGACGAGAAGACATCGCGGAGTTTCCCGAACGCCGCCCAGCCGAGTTGGATTCGGCGGTTCACCTCTTTCTCGAAATTGGACCTACCTAATTGTATTGTATGTCCAAGGTATATGTACTCGTCAACAATTTCGAGTGCAGAGTTTTCAACAACTACTGGTTGGAGCGAAACATGAGTATTCGACATAATCTTTGTCTTGCTCATGTTCATTTTGAGTCCAATCTGTTGAGAAACCCTGCTGAGGTCGTTGAGCATTGTGTTGAGATCCTCCAGGGTCTCTGCCATGACGACTATATCGTCGGCAAATCGCAAGTGTGTGATGTACTCGCCGTTGATGTTGATGCCAAATCCTTTCCAATCCAGTAGCTTAAAGACGTCCTCCAACGCCGCGGTAAACAGCTTTGGAGAGATGACATCCCCCTGTCGCACTCCTCACTCGCACCTATAGTATTACGGACTTACTAATGGACAGTTTGAATCAAGACCACACAGCAAGAAGATGGTGGTTTCCAATAAAATCTATAATTTTCATTCTTTTCCCTACCCAAAGAAGGTTGGCACAACTTGTAGGTACCTACTCGTAGGAAGAATTGTGGCAATTATGATATTGTGTATACTAATAGGTACCAGTTCTGTCCGTCTCATTTCTGCCGTTTCTCGCTATTTTCATAATTCTTAATTGTCTCCGATAGTTACAAGTCGACCATTAGCAAGTTACACCTGCATGGGTCTAAGGAATCTACGCATCTTCCCAATTCCCAGATACTGTATCCAATCTTCTCCAGTCTTAGGACTGATTTTCACATCTAAATGACGTTGACACCTCACCTTTCAGTGAGATTAAAGGCCTGATAACTAAGGCTTTAAAGCGTTGTATCCACTCTATAGCCTTAAGTCTGCTGTTTACAATGTCACGATATTTCATTCATTTCTTTTACTATACCACAGCATTGTATAATGTATGAGGTCATTCCTTAAACATGCACCATCATTTCGTAGCGAGTCTATGAACACACTCTACTTTACATCCTCTGTGAAGTCCTATAAAAATAGCGCGATCCTCTAGCTCCGGAGTTTTTAGCGAAATCAAACAATTCCATCCATTATTTTACCTCCACTTCACCTAAATTCACGTCTCCAGTGCGAGACATAAACGAGGCTGCATATCGAGTAACACGACCTAAGAGAAGGCATAACTCTTGTTTGAGTAGAGAACGAAATGAATATTGCCATGATTCTGAGAGAAATATCTTTCTACTTTAGACAAAAAAAAATACCTAGTAGCTCCCTTGCTACTCTGTTTCTATTACTATTATAATGTGAAAACAATGAGTAAGTTATTTTAACTTATTAACTTCATCACGTAATGTCCATAAGTGCTTACTTAACAATCATGTGCATCTTTTCCTATGTGTATACATATTGTAATACCTATATTTTATTGAAAGGATAAATGGGAATGGAATTTGTCTTGAATTTAATAAAATAGCATTATTGCCAATTCACGCTACTCTATGTGAGCCCGTTTTACTTGTTTGTCAATTTCGTATCAGACCCAGTGGCCTAGTTTTATTTACAGGTGAAAATTCGTAAATCGTCTCCGACTCTAGGCAGTGGGCTTGGCTATACGATGCTGCGCGTTTATTCAACCCGATAGTGTATCTCATTAAGGCGAGTCATCACGCATAAAGCGGGGAAAACAGTTTTTTTGAACAAATAATTTAGGTGTTTAGTCGTCATTCCCGATCTTACAAAAAATACACAATACACATGAAGATATCATCTAAAGAATGTGCTAATTTGTAACACGATAGGATTTACTTTACTCGATCATATAAAATCTTGAAATTGACTTAAATAAAATTTTTAAACGAATGATTTCATAAGAAAATTTCTAAATATGCACATAATTTTTATATAGAAATATTTGTCTTGAAGTACTACAGAGAACCTGCTAAATTTTGGTGTTCAATTGAAGTCCTGTATCCAGCAAATTCAAATTTATCCCAAAACTGGAATAATAACCAGCGTTTTCAGGACATGCCGCGCCGCCCGCTACCCCGCCAGTATCAATTCGGCGCTTGCCAACGTCGGGTGTGTGTCAAATTTTGTACGCCTGATCTTTCGTTCGCGCAACGGTTAAATAATTAAAAATGGGGGATAAAATAATAAAATAAGGAACAAATCAGTCTTAAAATCCAAGAGAAGTACAGGAAAAGAGAACTATAAGAAAAGTTATGTAAATTACTCTCTTAGTAAAGTTATGTTGATTTGATTTCGTTATAACGTTATGACATATAGAACACAGATTAGAAAATTAAATTTGTACAGAATGACTAAACAGCTAAATCTATAAATACGAGAACTCTCGACCGTTCAAGCGTTCGCGGTTGAGTAAGTGATAATATTAAAAGATAAAAATTAAATATGTTTAACTTCTTAGGATTTGAACATTTAGGAATTTCAATAAAACATGAGCTTATTCATACTTCGAATTTTAATTCGATGCAGTAAAAAGTGACTTTCAAAGCGATTTATGTGATGGCGGCAGTATACTCTCGTCGAGGGACCGCGAGGCTTGACGAATGCGAGAGTGTACATGTATCACTTGTTTCATCCCGCTAAGCTTCGCCTCGCTTCGTGTGCTCTCCGCTCCGAGTCGGTTTTGTGCGCGAGTCAAAGGACCTCGCTAACCCTCGCAAGGCGACGCGATTACATTTCTGTACACTATCGCGTGACGCATCGTTCGGCTTCTCGCGCGAGGGCATTCGGTAAAACATGGCGAGAAAACTCGCGGAGAGTGTACTTCCCCATAAAATACTTTGATTTTATTATATTTTTTTTGTTGTATTTATTTACCAAATGACACTAAAAACGTCATTTTACTGAATCTAATTAAAAGTCGTAGTATAATTATATAATAAATAAAGTATCGATACATAAATAAACGTATCCCACCAAAAACATTTTCATGTAAAATGTTGCCAAGACGAGAGCATATGGCTCACACTGTCGAAAAGTTATCAAATTTCTTATAGAGCAAGACTTCAAACTCTATACAACCTAACATACAAGCTCTAACTTCATAAACGCTACACTTTAGTTACAATAATGTCTTGGCCGTTACGCTGCCGTTACATGGGCGTAAAGCGAAAAATTGATCCCACCTACAACATGTTCCTGATTTCAAATTTTGATACTGCAGGTGCTGCTACTTCGTGTCTTATGTTGAAAATCATTAAAGTACTATGGCCGCTACTTTCAAAGTACTGGGCCGATTGCTTTCAAAATCGACATCTGACCTTGGCAGCAAGCATAGAGAAGGAATTTGTGGTCAACATTTAAAAAGTGGCCACCATTTTGAACTTTTTTGTTACTGGGCCGATTACTTTGAAAATCGATATCTGACTATGGCAGCAAGCATAGAGAAGAAATTTGTGGTCAAAATTTTCAACTTTTTTATTACTGAGCCGATTGCTTTTATTATCTGGAACAGTAATCAAATTTCTCGTGACATGATGTCGACAGTCGAATTCTGGCCTAAGTTATAAGGGTTAAATAATACGGCGAAACACTTCGAGAAAAGGTAGTGCCCTCGCGCTTCGCTTGGCTCGTCTTAGCGAGGACACTACCGTGTCCCCAGATTCGTATGAACATGTTCCTGATTTAAAATTTTGATTTTACAGGTGCTGCGACTTCGTGTCTAATATTGAAAATCATGAAAGCACAATGGCCGCCATTTTGAACTTTTTTGTAACTGGGCCGATTGCTTTTAAAATCGACATCTGACCTTGGCAGCAAGCATAGAGAAGAAATTTGTGGTCAAAATTTAAAAAAGTGGCCGCCATTTTGAACTTTTTTGTTACTGGGCCGATTAGTTAAGAAATCGACATCTGACCTAAGCAGCAAGCATAAAAAGGGAATTTTTGGTCAAAATTTTCAACTTTTTTATTACTGAGCCGATTGCTTTTATTATCTGGAACAGTAATCAAATTTCTCGTGACATGATGTCGACAGTCGAATTCTGGCCTAAGTTATAAGGGTTAAAAAGTACGGCGAAACACTTCGAGAAAAGGTAGTGCCCTCGCGCTTCGCTTGGCTCGTCTTAGCGAGGACACTACCGTGTCCCCAGATTCGTATGAACATGTTCCTGATTTAAAATTTTGATTTTACAGGTGCTGTGACTTCGTGTCTAATATTGAAAATCATGAAAGCACAATGGCCGCCATTTTGAACTTTTTTGTAACTGGGCCGATTGCTTTCAAAATCGACATCTGACCTTGGCAGCAAGCATAGAGAAGAAATTTGTGGTCAAAATTTAAAAAAATGGCCGCCATTTTGAACTTTTTTGTTACTGGGCCGATTAGTTAAGAAATCGACATCTGACCTAAGCAGCAAGCATAAAAAGGGAATTTGTGGTCAAAATTTTAAAAAGTGGCCACCATTTTTAACTTTTTTGTTACTGGGCCGATTGCTTTTAAAATTGACTTCTGACCTTGGCAGCAAGCATAGAGAAGAAATTTGTGGTCAAAATTTAACAGAGTGGCCGCCATTTTGAACTTTTTTTGTTACTGGGCCGATTGCTTTCATTATCTGGAACAGTAATCAAAATTCTCGGGACATGATGTCGACAGTCGAATTCTGGCCTAAGTTATAAGGGTTAAAAAATACGGCGAAACACTTCGAGAAAAGGTAGTGCCCTCGCGCTTCGCTTGGCTCGTCTTGGCGGGGACACTACCGTATCCCCAGATTCGTATGAGATAGATTACGGTCTGGGGGCTATTCACGTTACGTGTCGGCTACACTTCGTCGTTCGATGTGAAATGTTTAAAAAGCTGATGGCATATACGTAAATAAGCAGACGATATTAAAATTAAAACATATTTTGCGAATACTGGAAAATTAATTTTAAGACACTTGACATACAGCGTAAAATTGAATGTATTTCAAATGTTATGTTGGTTGACAGTTCTGAGCATGAAATTACTTAATCGCGTCAAAGTAGAGCATTGTATTTCCTGTGTTGAAATACATTCAACGACGAATAGTGGATATAAATTTTCTTATGCTCCAATTGCAGGAAAAATCCCACCATTGCTATTTATTTGACTGCAAAACTGGGTATTATCAGCTGATTGGTGAAAAATGGAGCTTTAAATTTAAATAAAAAAAATTAATTAAAAAATAATAATTAATTACTGTATTTGTTTTTTTTTATATTTGAAATCAAACCAAAAACATCCGCATTAAAAATAATCTATCGTTTACAAAAAGTTGATCATACCTACTTGAAGTTCTGAAATATTTTATTCTATGCCACAGCGCTAACATCGTGACGCACGAAACGAGAGTCGTTGCATCTTACGTACGAAGTGTGAGACGCGCGGGGGGCACCCCACACCTCACCTCCTAAAATCTTGCTTCGCGCGGAAGAGACTCGCCTTAAGCGGGCACTCGACATTTTACGTCATTAAATATGTAAATAGTAGGAATACGGCGTCCATTCAACTGACATGTCGCGACGACGGCTTCTAAAGACATATTTATTCATGAAAATTTAGTTACAAAATATAGAAAATAATATTTTCCATCTTTCATGCGCGTTTGTAGTAACAAGCTTCCATCAAGATTTGTTCAGCATCGTATTATTTCTTGTGTGCCATCCTCTCAACCCCTTTTTATGGTCCACAAGTGGGCATGGATCTTCTCTCTAAACGAGAGGGGTTTTCCCATAGCCCACCGCACTGTCCAAGTGCGAGTTGGCGGGCACAAACACCGTTGAGAACGTTGGTGAAAAAGCCACACAGGTTTCCTTATGTTTTTCCTTCAATATTTGGTATCCTCAATATATTCTTATAGAAAATTTCAAGTTTTTCAAATTACATATTTTGTAACTCACAAGAATAAGAATTAGTTTACTTGGACAAAAACAGATTTTATCATTTAAGATCCTTACCTATATTATAGATATTTCAATCCACGATGACGCGCCCCACTCTGTCAAACTCCATACGAATCGAATGAAACACAAGCGATTTTAACAGAGTGGGGCTCGTCTTCGTGGATTGAAATAAGCTGTAATAAAAACCTTGAAATTCTGTGTCCATCACACATTTCGGATCTATCGTTCACTTTTGCAATAGGTAGGTACATTAAATATTACGCTGAAATCCCACAAGCTTTGAAATATTTTACATCGTTACTAATTTAATACGGTTACCCAAGAGCTCAGTTTATGGTTTATAAACAGAGCCTACGTACGTTAATGAGATTTCACCTGTTGAACCGATCTGATTACAATTTATACTAACTTCGCTGCGAGCAGATTTATACCGGTGATATGGGGGCATTAAAATTGAGATCACGTGGGCGGCAGCCTTGCATTCAAATTGTGCTCGCGAATGGGATATCTATACTGCCTAGCGCTGAGTGCTTCCACTTGGGGGCTATTCACGTAAAGTTTTCACATACTGTGATGTGAACACTTATATAAGAAAACTAAGGATATGGGCTTGGGCATCCGAACGATTTACGTAAACCTTTTTCGTACAAGCAAACATTAGCGCCATCTGTCAAAACTGTGGCTGAGGCATCGTAGCCTCAATCAATCAATCCTTTGCTGTTAGTGGCAAAAAAGGTTTTTTGGCACCGATAAACTAGCGACATTTTTATGCGCCGTCCAGGGTACATGATTTTTATTGATGTGAATCAAGAAATACAAAAAAAATTAACGTTACGTCTACATAGGTTGAGAGAAATCAACCTATCGCGGAAAGTAAATTTAATTTCACGATTGTCAACCGTGTTGCCTTTGATCTACATTCAATTTTACTCTCTATGTCAATAATCGTAAAATTATTTTATCAGTGTTCGTAAAAAAATGTTTTGATTCCAATATCGTCTGTTGATATACGTAAATGCCATGACCTTTTTAAACATTTCACTTCACGTAATGTAGCCGACGCGTTACTTGAATAGCCCCTTATGCCTTGTGAGCCAATACAATACTTACTTACGACGATTGCTACCTACATGTATTGAAAGGTTTTTGTTTCAGTTTGTATTGACTTTGAGATGAGAAAGAACGACGAAAAATTTGACAGATTTGAGCATAATTTTAAAACCAAATAAAGCCTAGTGCAACTTTGAACCTAATCTGAACCATAGAGTTTTCCGAAATCTATGAGTAAATGTATACATTTACATTTAGGAAGGAACTGACCGACATATCAACTCACAGCCCAAACGGCTGGGTCTGGGAAATTCCAAATATGGCACAAAGGTTCCTTATGAAGCATAGGGGTATAGTTTAGTCTGCACTAAGAAATAATATTTAAATTCTCACCCCCTAACCGGGTGAAACAGGGGTCCCAATATTCCTTAACGCCGCAACTTCTCAGCCGATTTGGCTGAAACTTTGAATGGAAATAAATTATATTCTGGATTAACGCATTCTGGATAAATTATATTCTGGATTTTTATCCCGGAAAATTCATGGTCCGCTATGACATACTTACATACGATTTATCTGCAGCCTAGCCGTATGGCATATTGCTATACGCTAAAAAGAAGGAAATGGAATAAAATTTTAAAAAAATATGAAAATGATCGTTTAATTGGCCACGAGATTTCCGCGCATTCTTAAAAATTATATGAATTTCGTGTGAAAGCGATGGAATTTAAGTAATTTTAGAAACGGATGGATATGGACATAATTATAGCTTTAGAGCTGCTGATGCAAACCAAGACTGTTGAAAATAAAAAATAAAAAACATACCTATTATACTGTCAAGTGACCCTATGTTCATTAACTCAACAAGAATTTTCATGCAAAGTTCCGATATTCTTAATGAGTAGGGAACCTCTTTTTAACTTCGCGAGCAAAGAATGAACTAGGAGTCCTGCTCGACGAGTGCTTTCCGTTAAAATACAAAACTATGCAAAATATTACTTATCGAGGCGAAGGAATTTCCGAGTTGCGTCCGATTTATTAAGAAAACTTTCATTAAATAGCTTGGGTACAACACTTGAAGATTCTTGTACTTACTTGGGTTATAAAAATTGAATTAAGTTATATTGAATTTTTACCTGTTTACTATTATAGTAAATGTTTGTTTGTAATATGCCATACATTATGAACCTAATGGGCATCCGAACAATTTACGTAAACCTTTTTCGTACGAGGAAAAAGTAGCGCAAATCTGTCAAAATTCTAGGTGGCTACTGAGCGAACTATAGCGTGGCTTTACTGTTGGTATTATTGGCACCGATAAACTGCCGACATTTTTTCACGCCGTCCGGGGTAGATGTCAATTATTTTAACTGTAATTGCACAAACGTGTACCTAAGTAGGTACTTTTGTTGGTTGCTACTTAGTAACGGAACGCTAAATTAGGTACTTTTCAGTGGGTCTTCCTGACTGATCTATGAAATTAAAAAAAACTATAAAGTTCCGAACTGACCCATGCCGGGAATCAAACTAAGACCCTCCCGGTGACTGCTTCACCATCAAATTAAATTCTCGTAAGCACAGGACTCAGGAGAATGAATAATAACAAGACTATGTACCACTTGTGTCCACCCGCGATAATTTAATTTAATTACAGACAAAAAGTAAACAGAAACAATAAACATACATCAGCGTAACACAAAAAGCTCGTGTATTAATTAAGCATTGCGTGCGCATAGACAATGCCGCGTGAAGAATCAATATCACTAAAACCGCGTTAAATCAACATTGGGAAGGCAAGACAAGAAACGAATCCCAGAATTTATGGTCGCGCCACTACAGACCTGGCGAGCTCTAGAGCGGGCGTAAATGATGCGAGTGTATATTTCATTGTCACTGGGCTACTGTTTACATCACCAGACATCCACTGAAACAATAAAAAATCACAGTACAATAATAGTTACGGATATCGTGTAAAATTATTTTTTTCTCTCATAGCCTTTACTTACTTTATCCTACTGTTAATATTTTTCTTTATCTATTTTATAAGTAGATCAATGAAAAAAAAAAAAATATAGCATCCTTGAATTATGATTATTATTCTTAATCATAAAATTAATCATGATATTTTATAATAGGTTCATATTACATAACTTTAATTAATTCGTGTTTTGAAAATTGATACGTGTATAGTATAAGGAAATTGAATCGTAAGCATGTCTTTGTAAAGTCGGTGACGCATCGTCGTCTTCATGTCTAAATATTGTTACTGGAGCTCTCTACTAAGTCTTAAGTGGCTTTTGGATGGCGTCTATGCTAATTTTGGACCTAATTAAGCCTGGATTTATGTTAGGTGCTTAAAGGGGTTTGATTTAGATTTTTTGGTTCAAATATCTTTAAGGTTAGATTTAGTTACGCAAGATGAATTGGTTAATTTATATGTATATGACCAAAAAATTTTTACTTTAGCTTCTATCAGTCAGTCTTTAGGCCTGCAGTGATTTTTCTTCCATTATAATCACCTTTCTCATAGATCATTGTTTGTCATAAAATAAAAAATAACTTAATAAAATGTTAGAACTATGTACAATTTTATTTTCTGTCTTATCTAAGATTATGAAGTTCTATAAATATTCCAAGCTTAATTTTATTAAGGACGCGCCCGCCCCGAAAAAGGCGCGAAACACACGCGATATAAAAAATGGCGGCATGCAATTTGAATGCGTGAATTATTGTCTTTTAAACAGGAGTGATACACCGACTAAACCAGATGCCGTACGAAGATAAATATGCTTGCTACGGTGATTTACTCGAGGAATTTTATTTGCTACTTGAACAAAATGAGAAATGAAACATGTGAACTAGGAGTTTTCTTTATTTTCAGTTAATTGTATTGCAGTAGTAAATTAAGAAGTAGAAAATTGTACAGGCTATTATTCTACCTATAGTAGTGTTATTATCTCGCTGCAGACTCAGTCATAAATCATTCGAGTGTTTCGCTTTTGTTGTTCTTTGTCGAGTTGTGCATTACTGCAGAACAACAAAAGCGAAACACTCGAATGATTTATGACCGAGTCTGCAGCGAGATAATAACACTATTATAAGTGTAAGGACTCATCCACGTACTTTTACGTCGCCGAAGTTCGGATCAATACTTTAGCAATGATGATATTATTATCAAGAATTGAAACATAGATAAGTGAAAAACTTCGAGGTGAAGACGCGGATAAAAGCTAATTACAAATATTTAGGTACCGGTACAGGTACAGTACAGATAACGTAAGGCAAGCTAACTTAGTTTAAGGGAAACTAAGTTAGCGTGCCTAAATTAAGCTTGAAATATAGCATTAATATAAATTTATGGCACCCAACGGGTGAGAAGCGAACTTGCGACATTTCGGTTTATATCCCCCTCCTTTACCGTTGAGATGTTGATGCATAATGGGTTTCCATGTCCTTGGCTGTTGTTTCGATTCATTGCGTGGTTTGATTGCCTTCAGTCACTCATTACACTAAACTAGGAAAAACTGTATTTCCACATAATTTTTATTATTTAGTAAAAAATTGGTGCAAAATACAGAGGTAAACATAATTACGCAGACTTACAAGGATAACACTATAATTATGATAATTTACGGCTAAATAATGGAGCAAAATTCAAAGATTCAAAATGATTTTATTCATTTATTGGTGATAACTATTTCACGGCTTACGAACGTGAACGTTCAAGAGGGATCCAACGCACCCTAAACTGAGAAGAAGCCAACAACAAACTCAGCTGGGTTTTTTAACTGAAAAACTGAACTAAGAATTAAGTTAAGCACGTTAAGGCTTCAAAATGTTTCATTTAGACGTTAAGAATGTTTGTTCTGTAGTTTATAATATAAATATTATGTAATGGCTGTTGCCCGCGGTTCCACCCGCGTTAATTTCGGTTTTTTACTAACCCTAAGTTGGTTCAGTAGTTGCCACGTGAAGGAGTAACAAACGTACACAGATACCAACTTTTTCCTCCATATATCAATCAATTTTATTCGTAGAGTGAAGTGTAATTTAAATAAAAATGGTCCTATCTCGCTGACACACAATCGTACTGAAATTTTAGACAGAGGTTAACTTTGTGACGTATAGAAGAGACAAGGGAGGACTGTCTTTGATTGCTACGGGATCATTCGGGTAAAACGGGACCGATGAACTAGTTTTTAGTATTCTCTGGAACCATCATAGAACCGGTTACGAAACTATCAGGCGTAAGGCTATAAATATCGCGAGTGTCTTTGCATCCAATAATTTAAATCAATCTGAATCACACTCCACTGCGTTAGGAGGAAGCTGCGTTATCAGCTACACCTATCTGTGTATTGATCAGCGGCATCAGGCCTGCCTCATTAATATTTCACGTTTTCAATTTGCATTAAAATACGCGACATTGAATATCGGCTATTTCAAGGTACAGTACCTACCTAGTAAGTAAGTATGGGTTTCCTTCTCCATCAAGACAGATTTTATCATCAATGGCAAATTGATAAATATCTATTGGCACTTTGACGACCTCCCTGGTACAGTGGTGCGCGATGGGATTCGAGGGGGAAGTGACGATTTTATAATTTTCACTATAGCTGACCCGGAAAACGTTAGTGAAGAAGGTAAATATTGTGTGTAGAGCTTGCATGGAGGAGGAAGAGACGCCGGTGCTCAAATGTAAGGGTGTGACCTACCAATGCAACGTAAAACTTGGCTCTCCAGTATCCAAGAAACTTTAGCCGCCTTCTTGGTTTCTGGAGATAGGCAGAGAGCCAGGGCTATTGAACAACGGAGGAAGACTTGAAGCACGGAAAATGTCCAGGAAGAGGATTGAGAAGAAGGAACTGTATCACAGAACACCTCCTCCTCGCCTCGTCGTCCTATGCTACAAAAAAAATATTGGTTGTCTGTAAAGTCGGTTTACGGACGATAGATTTACGTGATAACGTCTTAATTGGCCTCTCTATCGTGCCTCTCTATCGCTTGTTGCGCGCTCTCGCTTGCACAAACAGGCTCAGGTGGAACGTTACGCGGAACGTTACTATTTTTCATGTGCGTTGCTGGTGTTCATCAATTTATTAAACGTTATCACGTCAAAAACCTAAAGTAATTTTAACGTCAACATTGTAAGTTTTACCCACTATTGAAGCCAAACAATTCGTGTCCTTGTCTGCGAAATAAGCTGATAAACAGTTTAAATGTATTTATATCCGGTGTCGATATCCGATGCAGTTTCTACGCCATTTGCTATTCAAGAACTTAGTAGTTACTATTATCTGGACACGTACGTATATATCTTAATAGGTACCTATACTACCTACCATAAGTGGAAGTGGAGTGCGCCGTTTTATCACACAGATATTATTATAGATAGTGCTTTAATAGAATGCTGGAATTACGAACCGATAAACTGTTATTGGCCACATAAAATCGCTTGACGTAATAAGCCGTGAGTTTCATATATTTGCCTGACAAATCGGCCATTTTGTGCGGATTATTGCGCCGCATTTCATTTGCATATATGCGATTTTGTATCGGGCATCGAATATGTTGTTGAGTTCAGTGTTCTGTTGTTATACATGCGTATGCGCCGTTGCGTTAAGTGAAGTAGAGATAAGCTACACATGGTCAGTTTAATAGCATTGGGGTCGTTTTATGAAGTGGATTTTCTTTGTTTTGAAATTGTTATTGATTTAGTAAAGTGTTTTATTGAAAAGAGCTATGGACGGTTAAATTATACAGTATAGGTAATCAACTAGTGCTATATATATTTTTAACTAAAATTAGTTTGGCAATTGTATTTACTACTACTATCATGCAACTTTAATTAATCATGGAGGCATTTCTTAGCTTTTTTAGGGATCCATATTGCAAAAATGCCAACGGAACCATATTTATACTTAATCCTCCGCTGTGTGTTTGTCATGTCTGGATTGTATCTCCTTAGCGCAATGTATGCAAAGTTGTAAGTTCAAAGCGTCTATTTGTGATGCGGTTATGACAAAAAATAATAATAATTGAAATTAATGGCGGCATCCTAACAATAAATTTTTGTCTTTGCTTGATGGTACGGAACTCTTTTTTTGCGAGTTTGACTCGCACTTAGGTAGATAAAACTCTTTATTGTACACCACACAAAAATAAAACAAAAATACACGTCATAATTAAAAATAAACTTAGGTATATAAATTACCCAGCTTCTAGGCAAAGTTATATCTTCATCCTTGAAAAACACAATAAAAAGCTTTATGTTATTATTCTATATAGACTATTCTATTCTAGTTATATTCATGACCTTGATAAATTAAGTAATTAAGTACTGAATGCTTGACCAAAAATTTTTTTGGATCATCGTGCTTATACTTTATTTCTAAGGATCTAGTTGTTTTTCTATTGGCCCGTCGTTACAGACTAATCAACAATGTTTGCTCGGATAGACGTGTCTAGTTAACGAATGTTAGACTATCGCATGTTACAGATTCATGTACCTACATTGTATCGACGGTTTAATGCTAATAAATGCATCGGGTGCATGGGAACCCGCGTAGATATTATAATAGTGATGGTAAATTGATTCTGTATTCTGCACGGTTAGTACAGGTTTTTGTGCAACATTCGATTCGACTCGCTTCGAATAAACGAAACGGAATATTCCATACATCTAGCTTTGTTGACAATGTTTCCGCTTGGGGCACTGGCTGTAGATGTATGGAGATTGGAGATGTCCGATCCGTTTATTCGAAGTGAGTCGACTCGAATATTTCACAAAAACTTGTACTAAGCCTACTGGAGTGGATGAAAAACGGAATGTATCGGTTGTATCTCTTGGTTGCGTATGCGCCGATTTGTACACAATGGGCCATAAAGCTTTGATTAAAATATTAAAATATATAACTAGTAAATATTTGTAATATTTGAAACCACTTAGGTATTAACTTATCAAACTTAAAATACAAACATGACCAGCCGTAGACAGATGACTTATTTCTAAAATTGCTTTTGGTACGATTATGGAACGAAATCAAAAATATGTATGGAAATGACATGTCTGCTTGCAAAATAATACCTCAATGGATAGATCACGTGACTTTCACGCAGACAACTGTCAAGTCAAGGTGACAAGTCAGCTACAGCTGCTGCTAAAGTCTTTTTGTTGCGATAAATAATTATTAATTTAAAGAGTCAGAGTTTCAGACTGTTCTGGTAAAACTCGCTAAAGATGGGAAGGGAATAACTAATACTAAAGAACAGAGACGAGAATGATAGACAAACAACAAATTAATTCCTATGAAAATTCGGTTTTTTTCTTTTGAGCTACGGATCCCTAAAACGACACCGTGTTAGCTCAACTAAGCAGTCTGGTGTATGACCTACAAAAATCAGCCTAATTTACTACCTAGGCACTATAATTTCAGGGTTACTGACCAAAAGTTGATATGAAAGCATAAATAAAATCTTGCTATGCTACAATTTAAATAAATTTTGGTAGGTATATATTACCTCTAACCTTGAAAAGTCTTTGCATGCCCGCTTGGGTACTTGGGTAAATTTTGTTTCATTTGCCTACTAGTAAATTCCGCTCAAATTTAGCCAGCATTTCAATACAGCGGTACAAAGGTAGACATACGCAAGGATCTCAGATTTCCAAACAGCTATCAAAATAGCCTATTGAGCTCGCCTTAAATACCGCACATAAACAGCTATATGCAAAAAGGTTGCACTGGAACGTGTCCATTAATTCATTCACGCTAGTTCACGTAACGGCCGATTGTCCGGAGGGCGCCACTGCACATTAAGCTGCGCCCGCGCACTTGTTCAGGGCTACCACCTACAATAAAATATCTTTTAGGGATTTATGTTTTTAAAGTAGGTACTATACTAATATACCAAAAACTTTATTCCACCAAAACTTCTGAACGGCTGAAGAGGCTTGAATATACATTCGCTAGAATCCTTACCGCATCCTTTAAGAATGTAAATCCGTACCAAAAATTTGTAAAAGAAACATTCAAATTACATATATTTTTTATTCAAATTACCTAAAATTATCTTTAAACATTTATTTTAAATAAATATTACTCAGACCAATAGGTAACCCTATACCATCCCGGCCGGCACACATTCTCCCTTTATTAGCAATTCTGATACGCGAAAGCGATACTATACCTAATGCCGTACCTAATGTTAAGAAAACTTTGATAAAGTGCACCTGAGTTAAAAGAAATATTTAATTATGAAGTACGTAATTTTAAATTTTTTTAATCAACATCTATATTTTTAAAGAATAAATAAAATAATTTTAAAATTGTATTATTTAGAAAACTTTAAAATATAATAAAAAGACTTCTGTCCTACATATACTCCGAAACACTAAATGCTTTACTAGATTCTAGAACCATTGGATCAGGAAATTCTTTGCTTTAATATCAAGTGATAGATATTTCAATCCACGATGACGCGCCCCACTCTGTCAAATTGCATACGAATTGAATGAAACATAAACGATTTTGACAGAGTGGGGCGCGTCTTCGTGGATTGAAATATCTATATTCTATTTACGACACTACGGGTGTACTATGTGTAATCAGCTTTACATAAAGCATGTTTCACGATAAATAATGAAGATAATTTATACGAATAATATACGATAGAACAGTTAGTATCACACGCTTCCTACTCCGCGGTTACTGACAACGTAGCTCCGAGCTGCGGGCACCTCGGGCGAGTATCGCGGTGAAAATTATTTATGCATATTGCACAATATCCTGTAAATCGTAATAGTGTTTGTGTATGAATTTTGTATTATTTTGTTATATCCCTAAAACCTGCCTACATCCGTTCTGTGAAATTTTCTTTGGCAGGTAAATCAATTTCGGTAGGTAATAGCACATAGTTTTAAATCACAAGATATTGGGTAATATTAAAGTGCTTTTGTATTTAGGGTTCCACATCAAAATGGTAAAAATGGAACTTTCTTTCTCGGTCCGTCCTTCCGTCCATCCGTCACACTAGTTTGTCTTCTATTATTTATTGTAGTTAGGCTTTTTTTGCCGACAAACATGCTTGATGGAAAGGAATGAGGAGGTCTAGGTTGGAGGGCGCTTGCCTACTAAATGTTTATTCACACTTCTCTTGAAGCACCCGCGCGGAACACGAAGGCTGGAAGAGCGTTTCACACAAAAAATCAAAGATTGTTTATTACAGTAACCTTAGATTTAAATAAACAAAATAATAAGATGGAACTTTCATTTAAGGGCACTAAAATTGCCCCTGTGTTAGAAAGTCCAGCTCTTCCGTTACAAAAAATAACATAGTCCAGTCATTTAAGCCTAAATTAGGTAAGAATCTCGGAATTCGAGATACCCAGCTGTATTTCTGTAAATACTTGTATATTGACTCCCTAAAGGTTGTCTCAAAACCTACATATGGTAGGGTGTGCGCAACTATTAAATTTCAAGGTCAAAAGGTCACAAACATCGGTTTATTGCGCTTTTTTTGGAAATATCTCATTTCCTATGGGTTTTTTGCTATTTATATTTATATCAATATTATAGAATTCAAAATTTTCTACAAATTTTGTTTAAAAAAATTTTTTATACGGTGAACCGTTTTCGAGATAGAGGGCTGAGAGCGCACGGTCACAGCATCACTTCAGGTCAACCGGTGCCTCCGGTCGAAAACGCGCCATATATAGTTGATGAACTATCGATAAATCAATGATTATAAATATTTGTCAATTTTTATTAACTATTATATTATATTTTATAATTATACTAATTATATAAATATAAAAACACCCTACCATATGTAGGTTTTGAGACAACCTTTAGGGACCTTTTAGAACATTCTAACATATTCACACAAATATTTACAAAAAATCTTAAGACAAACGTGATCTAATTTTACAGGTAAGTACAGCATACGAATATTTACCGGTGTATAAATAACAATTTTAACGTCTCATTTAACTCCGCTTAATTAACATCCGAGGCAACTTGGTCAATTAAACCATTACACTAAATACCCCTAAACATACAGCATATGGCTGCACCGTAAGTTAATATCAAGTAAGTAGCGTATATTTAAATTAATATATTCATAGGCAACGTTCGCCTATTTCTTGTTACGGGTATATAGCGCAATAAAATTGCTGTGACAGAGAGACCGGGCTCAGATTTTAATTAGCAAGCTCATGTTAATATGCAAATCGCGGCCTGGTTAATGAGTGAAAATGATATGTATTATTGCAATGCGTATATGCGCAAGCGAATATGTGCACAAACCTTAGCAGCAATGAAGAACATGCAATAGAACTTTCAAGACATAGTTGGTTTCCTGGCCATATACGCGTATAAAAAAAGATAAGAAGCCGAGGTGTCGCTATTGTCAGACTTGTCAGAGTGGATCAATTCAATGGTCAATGCCTGTGGTCAATGCTTTCGTTTAAATTGGCTTTCGAAATTACAACATTACCGTTAATTACGTCTTCATAAGCAAGCGGAGAGTTACTTGAGGCAATGGAGATACCTTCAGCGGGGCTAGACAAAGTAACAGTCGTTTAGCGTTCACGACCTTTTCTCCAGTTGTCGTTTTTTTCATAACTTTGTATTGGAATGTCATACTGCGCTCATCATCCTGAGACATCAGTCATTTTGCCTACGTTAGCTTGCAGTGCCCTTCAACCGAAACATAGTAATACTGCTTCACGATAGAATAACTAAGAATGCGGTGAATAGAACCCCTAGCCGGACGGATTTTGCAAGAAGAGTCTTACCATCAGTACAGTACTCAAAATTAAAACGAGGTTATTCAAGGGGACAGGGAAGGACGATTAAACTCTTCAGAAGTTAGCATCGCGTTTATAGTTCCTCCGTTGTCGGTGTGATAAATTGGTATTTTACTCGGATATATACTCGTAGATTTCCTGGTAAAAAATAAAGCAGAGGTTTCGCCGCAAACGCTTGCAGCTTGACGATTGCCTACGTGCTTTATAAAAAGCTGCCTAAGTACCTGAGGCAATGGGGATTCCTCTAAGATGCATTAATCCACCTGTGGAAGGCCATCAGCATCGGCAGCCCTAAAGTTTCTTTCCCCTAAGAAAGACGACGCTAATATCCCATAGTAATGTATACTAGTATATTTATTAATTTACCAGTATGAGTAGATAAATAAAGGTACGCTAGATAGGCGATAAGTTTTTATTATATTTTTAGTCCAGATTTTATTCCTCGAAATGCAATTGTTGCATGCAATATTATTACCATAAGGTGTGTCAGTACACGTAAAGTATTACCAAACGCCAGTCAAATTCGTGTGTGAAACGTGCAAAAATGTTATCCGCACACGCCATAAGTCCAGCGCGTCGTGAGCCATTAAGATACGTGAATATATTGCGAGGGGCTATTGTTGCACCGTTTTTATTCACAATGCACGTTGCAGGCACATGTCTCAAACGAAAGTAAGTATTCTGACTAGCCAACAATATCTTAATTTTTTATTGCTCAAGTCATATCCGTGATTTTACAAGCTTTATTTATACTCCTTATTGTTTAAAAGTAATCTCATTAGAGGTGTAGGATAATTAGTCTATAGATCTATTTTTCTGAATGGCTTCTGTATTTATTTTTTAACTGTTTGTGTTTTGGACAAACGTGTAAAAAAGGAAAGCAAAAATTGTAGATCAGGATATTCTTAGTTTAGTTTTTTATTGTAATCCAATACCCATTTTTAAAGTATCTAATCCCGCCGAAAATCTAACTGTAACCGTTAGATTTTTTCGAGGGTTAATCTTAGCACCAACTTTATTCGACCTTTATGAAATTGGCGTACCTCCTTAGATGTGGGTTTCTTATGCAAGAAAGCTCGCATGTGGTCGTAAAAATGACGTGAAAGTAATCGCTCGAGATCAGCGCGTCGTGACTGTTTAAGATAAGTGGACATGTGAGGTTACTCAAGGGACTGAACTCTGAGGGCGCTACCACACACGATCGAATATTAATGCATGAATAAGTTAATATTTAAGATTAGATGATCCAAAGAAGACTTTACTATATAGCATCTTCATAGGTGGGAGAATATTAAATAACTACAGACTTCCCATTTTCAGAACATTGGAAAGCTCGTCTTTCAGACTTAAGTTGACAAAAGTCACTGTAGTTAAGTATCTGTAGTTGGGAGTAGTCTGACGATTAAAAAATACGCACATGAATTATTGTTGATGTTTTCACTTCTATCGGCAATTCCGGAGTGAAATTTTTTTTTTTATTTCAAGTGGTAACTAAATATCGATTGCAACAATTGTAAAAGAAAAATATCATGAGAAATTCTGAGTAACAACTGTTTGTCAAGAAGTCGTAGACTGCCTCCCTTCAGACAGAGGTGGACGGGTTATAGCTAAACCACAAAAACAAAATAAAGCCATGTATCTAGTGTCTCGATACCTTTAACACATGATACAGTTTATTCGTAACGTGCACACGCGTTTATGGCCCATTCCCCGCCATTAAACATATAAAACGGCTGATATTTAGACAATGGTAGCAATTTAAAGTTCACAGCAATTTCCCAACGCGTTTTGTAACGTCGAACATGTTTATTATTGTGTTATCTTATAAATGGGTTCAGGCTACTAATGCTACTCGTATCCTTTATATTTTACGCTGAGAACGTAACGATTTCATTGTATTGAAATAATTGTTTATATCTTGTACCTTGTAAGTAACATTTCAGTTAGTTTTGGAGTGGTAAATGTGCTGAATAAATAGGTTGAACATTTTCGATTTACTTAAAGCAGTTGAGTGTCTAAGAGGGAAATGCAGCCCTCTCGAAGGAGTCGCACTGGACGCCGGAGGCCGAACAACCTCTGGCCTCCATGATTTGCCGGCCTGCGGATGGCGAACGTTAGGGGTCATCCGACATCCGTAAAGGACAGGCCAGGAAGTGTTATCCCATATTCTGGACGCTCCTTTTTCATTATATTTAACAGAGTAGTTTTGACGTGATAACGTTTAATAAATTGTTGAACACCAGCAGTGAAAAAGTGTACCGTTCCGTGAACCGTTACGCGGAACGTTCCACCAAGCGATAGACAGGCACGATAAAAATTACATAAAATAATGATTATGCTTATGTTTATGACTATGATTACGATTTTGATTATGATAACGATTACGAATACGATTACGATTATGATTACGATTATGATTATCATAATGCTTATGATTATGACGTTATCACATAAATCTATCGTCTGTAAACCGACTTTACAGACAACCAATTTTTTTTTAGTGAGTGCAAATCCCACACACCGTTTCTCTTGATGGGAGGGGTACCCCACGGCGCAAATCCTATACCTTTAAACGAGCAATTCTTGTATATATATATATATTTCTATATAATCTGAATCTCGGAAACGGCTCGAACGATTTTCATGAAATTTAGTATACAGGGGGTTTTGGGGGCGATAAATCGATCTAGCTAGGATTCACTTTTAGAAAATGTCGAATTTACCAAAAAAATATGAACCCTGCTGCCATCTATTGGCAACCGAGCAAAGCTCGGTCACCCAGATATTTCTATAAAAAAATGAGACATCACCTCTCCTCTGTGCTTGATCCATTTCCACCAAAGCTAAGCGAAGAACGGATGTGAAAATAACGAAATCTGATTGGTTACCTATTAAAAACACATCTCTTCTTCACTTTGATGGAAACCGGGCCTAAGACAGTTAGTTTACAAGAATCAAGTTTGACATTGATCCACTAAAATATATGAGTTCGCAAACAATTCATATATAATCACATAGTATAATGTATGTGTGTGTCCGACTTTGCATTCCGACGTAGCTCCGATTCGACGCTAAGAAGTATTTATGGTCTGCGAATGGGACAGAATAGCATTAGGTCTCTATGACTTGCGAGCTACCTCCGACTATTTACATAATCTTATGTAGGTGGTACAGGGAAATGGATGTTGTATGGTGAAAGCAAAATGGTGGTAGGAAAATTTAATTTAGTCAAGTATTTTTTGCCCGCGGCCTCGCGCGTGTGAATTTCGGTTTCTTTTACGATATATTTTTCCGTATTTAAAATCCCAACAAAAACATTATCATGTATAATGTAGCCAGACGAGCATATGGCTCACACTGTCAAAAAGTTATCAGATCTCATGTAGGGCAAGACTTCTGACTTTATACACCCTTAAATACAAGCTCTAACTTCACAAACTCTACACTTTAGTTACAATAATGTCTTGGCCGTTTGGCTACCGTCACATGGGCGTAAAGTGAAAAATGTATCCCACCAAAATCATTTTCCTGATTTCAAATTTTGATTTAACAGAAATTACAGAGTACTGAAAAGTGAATAAATTTTTGATTTTACGCCCAATGTAACGGTAGCCAAACGGTCAAGACATAATTGTAACTAAAGTGTAGAGTTTGTGAAGTTAGAGCTTGTATTTAAGGGTGTATAAAGTCAGAAGTCTTGCCCTACATGAGATCTGATAACTTTTTGACAGTGTGAGCCATATGCTCGTCTGGCTACATTATACATGATAATGTTTTTGTTGGGATTTCATTTCTTTTTGTAAGTTTTTTAAAACAATGTTTTTTATTAACTTAATTTTTCTTTTTTTTTGTGTATTTCTTGCACTTCAAGTGCGCCTCTTTTCACAGCCCACTCTCTAATATGTTTGTATTACGAGTAGATACGAACTTTGCTTAGAAGTATATTCTGAAAATTTACAAAACTTATAGTGGATTTAAAGTTAGTAGTTTTGGCCTACCGAAAGTGAAACTAATTTTACATTTATCAAGATAAAATGATAATTAAACGTAATGTATAGATCCAAATTTCAATTTCTAACTTCAAATTTTACCTATTAAAACACAAAGTCACAAATGAAAGTTTGGATGTTTGTTACTCAATCACAACACAACCACTGAACTGATTTGGTTGAAATTTAAAATATAGACTGATTATATCCTGGACTAACACAGACTACTTGTTATCCATTACAAATCTACGGAAGGTATCGGTGAGATTTGTGTGTTTATTAGTTTTTAACTATTGTTTTATTTATACTTAGTCTTTATTTTCGTTGGGCGCTGAGGCGCTCTTGAAAATCAAATTTTACGCTTGACACGCTTGACAACTCATTTTGGTCACAGAGCACTGGACTCTGGGCAATGAACACGCGGAGCTCGGTACGGGAATTCGGGCTTGCCGCGTGTACTATGGTACTGGGCACACTGACGTTGGGGCGCTGTTAAAATCCACATAATTTACGCTTGGCATGCCCGACGGCTAACTGTGGGTACTGGGCACTGGGCCTTGGGCACTCATCTCACCCTGGGCACTGGGAACTGAGAGCTGGGCTCGTTGGACGGGGCCTGTATGTAACTTGGGCTTGACGCGTCCGTTTGGGCACTGAGCAGGTATTAATGCGCTAAACGCTCTTCAAAATCAGAGAGATTTGACGCTTGGCACGTTCGACAGCTCAGCTGGGCACTAGGCACTCGGTTCAATGTGGATTCTTGTCATTGAGCGCTGGATCCTGGTCACTCGATATGCAGTGAAACTCGGCTTGTTAAACATGACATGCATGGAACTTGGGCTTGAAACGTGCGATATTACTGGGCACGGGGCACTGAGCACTTAGGCGCTTGGCCACTTGGGCACTGGAATCGCGCTTATAATTACCAAAAAAAAATTACGTGTTTTTCCAGATGTATACTAGCAGATATCTAACATGAAATTAAGTTTGTACCTATCTATATACGTATGGGAAACCCCATACGAAATTCCAACCCCCTAATTTGATGGATGTGGGGTGATTTACTAAAAATCCTGAAACACGTATTTAATTGTTTATTACAAAGAGTCCCTATATCAATTATGAGACCTCTAGCATCAATATTTGCCGTAGTTTCATACAAACTTCCATCCCCCCATACGAACTTTCAACCCCCTATTTTGATGGATGTGGGGTGATTTACTAAAAATCCTGAAACACGTATTTATTTTTTTATTACGAAGAGTCCCTATATCAATTTTGAGACCTCTAGCATCAATATTAGCTGTAGTTTCATACAAACTTCCATCCCCCCATACGAACTTTCAACCCCCTAATTTGATGGATGTGGGGTGATTTACTAAAAATCCTGAAACACGTATTTAATTGTTTATTACGAAGAGTCCCTACATCAATTTTGAGACCTCTAGCATCAATATTTGCCGTAGTTTCATACAAACTTCCATCCCCTATTTTAAGGGGTTGGGGGGTTAAATTCCCAACTTTTGGAATTTTTTTGTTGGTTGTGTACTAATTCTAGCTTACTCACCAAATTTCAGCTTTCTAGGACTTCAGGAAGTACCTAGGAATTTTGATGATCATCAGTGAGTCAGTCAGTCAGTCAGTCAGTCAGTGACGAAAACTGGGTTTTTCAGATGTCAATAAAATCTAAAGTATAAGACCTGTGATATTGAAACTTTATACATTTAATAAGTTCACCGGCGACATCATTTCCCGAGAATTTTGATTATCTGGAATAATTCTGGCCTAAGTTATAAGGGTTTAAAAATACGGCGAAACACTTCGAGAAAAGATAGGTAGTGCCCTCGCGCTTCGCTTGACTCGTCTGGCGGGGACACTACCGTGTCCCCAGATAGACGTATACACAGGACCTGGTGGACTGCGCGAAAAAATGTCGCCAGTTTACTGGTGTCAAAAATGTTTGTTTGTATTGTTTATGACCACGGTCTACGCCACAGTTCCCTTTACTTACTTTATTAGTCCGCAGTACTTATATAAGCCCGCAGTCCGAGTTTCCACGAGGACGATTTCCGCCGCTTTTAGGTGTTATATACTTTGTTTACTACTAGTTTGATCGCGTTCATTATAAAAAAAAACTGGTCCGGTAATCACCCAGTAAGGGCCAGGTTTTTTAATAGGACCTGGAAACACCAGAGACTTACCGCTTCAACACTACACCTTTACCTACTGAACATCGGAGGTCATCAAAGTCGAGAAGTCGGTTCATCTTTCAGTTTCAGAACTTATAATTTTGGGTTGCTACGAAGATACTATTTGTCATGAAATTCCCTTTAAAATGTCTGACATTTCAAGACAAGGTTCTTCTTGGTTGAACCTGGGACTATATGATCTTCAGGATTCTGATCTAAATTAGCAATGGACCAAAGGAGAATCAAGTTTATCTGTGAAGGACAATGTACCGTAACACGACTACCTATGTACAGGCTGATCCTAATTCTAAAATCGATAAATTTAAATCCATCGTGATACACTGCGCCAGCGTTCGTACGACGCCGTACACTGGTGAGCTGTGAAGTATAGCTCGATCGACGCGTGTCCGCGCCGTGGGCGTACCGAAGGACAATGTACCGTAATACTCGTACCACTGTACGTACAGGGTGATTTTAATTTAAATATCGTGAAAAAACTCATTGTGAATTAGCTACTGCACCAGAGTTCTTTTACATCACGCATTGGTGCGTTGTGTAGCACAGATCAATCACCAACTCCAAATCTTAGTAAATTAAAAGGGAATTCCTGATCAATTAATTCACTCACTAAGACATCAGCGTCCAACCCAAATCCTTGAAACTTGAAAACCAAATTAACTGAAATTTTCCATCAAAATACCGAAAAGGTCTTTTATCAAGCACAGACCAGTTAAACAACAGTGACTTAAAAAAAAATAACAACATTGACTTAAAATTATTTCAGTAAAGTTGACATTCGAACGAAGCGGGGCCCATCCTTGCTGAAACCTTGCTTGTATTAAAAAAATATTTATTTTTTGATAACTATAGCAAACAGCTTATATGCGAATTGCAAAATACTTTCTTATTCTTCGTCCTCATTACAAAATAGATTCTTTATTTAAACAGCTTTCTAGGTACAATTGTTTGTGCTGATACTGAAGACTTTCTGAAGACTGATTTCTTTTGTCGGATTATTTATGACACACCCTGTACGCAGGTCCACGGCGCGGGATATAGGGCAGCGGGTAGCACCTGATTATCTGCATTGTGCCTGCGCACGCGCTCGCCCGATTCCACCACGCCTCCGCGAACTACGGCCGTTACTCTATTCATTAGCTTATACGATACGAGCGGTCGCGCGCGGTTTTGCTCCCTTAGGTATTCTATTTTCAAAATCCAATTTCAACATCATGAAGGTATTCTTTTTTATTTATTCTATACAAGTTAGTACTTGACTGCGATCTCACCGGATGGTAAGTGATGATGCAATCTAAGATGTTATCGTACTAACTTGGAAGGGTAAGTAAATTTACCCCAACGGTTTCTACACAGCATCGCACCGGAACGCTAAATCGCTTGGCGGTGCGTCTTTGCTGGTAGGGTGGTAACAAGCAACAGCCGAAGCCTTCCACCAGAACAGACCTGAGCCAATTTAGAAATTACAAAATTCCAAAGTGGCCCGGGGCGGGAATCAAACCCGCGACCGCCCACTCGAATCCGAGCGCGCCACCACTGCGCCAGGGAGGTCGTCGTTTCTGTATGCTTAACTTCAGCCCGACCCAGATCGAGTGGTTTGAGTGCTTTAGAGCTTGAGCACTCAGTCAGTCTGTTACACAGTCAGTCAGAAAGTCATATAATTAGTTAGTTATTCAGTATGTTGGACAGCCAGTAAGTAGGTAAGTCATCCGATCACTTCCTGCAACATTGTTCAAAAGTTTCTAGTAGATAGAAGCAGGTTCTACTATCTAAGCAGGTGCTATGCTTGGCTCTCAAACCCAAAATTATTTTGCTGCAGAATTTCAAAATAATGGGCGAATTTCTACTACCTATGTTAATATCACATTATTTCGGTTACTATTCATAATCATCATAATTCCATTTCACTGGCTATATATGCGATAGGGAATCATGGGAAGTCACAAAAGGATCACACAGTCATAGATTATCACGCTGACCAAATACAGATTGAGTGGCCATGATTTGCTACAATCAGGATAAACGAAACATTTATTTAATCAGTGTTTAAAATAAATGATAAATCATAGACTTTGTGTTCAGATCACTAGAGTGCTCCAGAGAGAATATAGAAGGGAGATATTAATTTTATCACTAAAATCAAAATTAGCAGTATACCAAGTTTGAATACAATTATTTCTGCAATACAACCGTTGCTCTGGCTACTAAGTATCTCGGCCAATTTAAATTGTAACTTTGATAATTCATATATGATAAAGTTAATTGGCGAGATGTAGATAAGGATTAAGGAAATGTTGCTACTTGCAGGAGTCCGATATTAGTATTTAAGCATTAAATAGAAAGGAATTATTCGTAACAAGTAGAGAGTAAGAGACCTTCAGAGTCAGGGTTTTCATAGGTACTTAGAGTGAGATTTTTTAAATTTTTTTACATTACTGCAGTCACAGAAAAGATAATAAATTATTTTAATGTTTCATTTCAAGCACCTAAATGGATTAGTAAAGCAACCCATCAAGCCAAACTTTTTAGTTGGTCTAAGACTTAATTCTGGCCATAGTTGAGAAAAAACAAACGGCGTAAGTACTTGGTAGACAGACACGTACAGACAACAATGTGATCCTATAAATCCATTTCTATTAAAATCTTTAAAAAGTAATATTCGATTGATCTAAAGGATATACGACTAGTTATGGTTCTTTGAGTTGAAAATGGTAATCGGTTTTTCGGTGATCCAAAAACGATAAACCAAAATTATTTTTGTGTTCATAATACTCACTCCCAGAACATATAAGGTCCCATCGATTCACACCTTTAAAAAGAGAGTTAAGGAATACTATCTGTTGCTATCCTAAAATACTCATCATTATTAGCATCATTTTTATGTATAAGTTATATTCATTTATTATATATTTATATATAGTATGTATGTATTATATTATATAGTATGTATTTTTAAGTATTATATATACATTTTACTATAGTATATATTATTGTAGTATTTATGGTTTACAATATAGTATAATTACTTATGTGCCACTTGACCTAACCCACTTTTCTCGTCACCTTACTCACATCAGGGTAGCTGGAAGAGATCTCTTTTCTTATTTAGGGATAAGCTATCCTTTGCACATCATGTCTCTTGTTATATTTCTTTATGTTTTATGTATGGTGCATTAATAATAAAAATAAAAATAAATAAATAAATTATGCTTGCGATCCTATGCTCGGTGATTTAGGTTTTTCACAAATTATTCAGGAACTACAAATTTTTCCGGGTAAAAAGTAGTACGTGTTAATCCACGTACTTCATCCAAATCGGTTCAGTAGTTTTAAAATGAAGGAGTTACAAAAATAAAGACTTTCTCCTTTATAATAATAAAAGTGTGTTTTAAAAATCGAGTTGCAAACTCTCTCGTAGACACCATTTCACTACGAGTAATTTCCAGAAGAAGGAATCCAATTGTGTGAACTTTAGTAACTAGCAAAGCTTGCATGGTAAATTGCAAGTCTGGCTCGTGCGTGATTTGTATTGCCACACCGCTTTGTTATGACGCATTCACACCTCGTTTCCGACCATTGTTGTGAGGGCAAGTATCACAACGTGACAGCAAACTGTTGTTGCTAGACTTCAACCTGGGAATTTTCCGGTATTTGGGTACTTTTCCACACTTTTGTAGTCTTTGAGATTTGTATTGCCACACCGCTTTGTTATGACGCATTCACACCTCGTTTGCGACCATTGTTGTGAGGGCAAGTATCACAATGTGTCAGCAAACTGTTGTTTCTAGACTTCAACTTGGGGATTTTCCGGTATTTGGGTACTTTTCCACACTTTTGTGGAGTCTTTAAGATTTGTATTGCCACACCGCTTTGTTATGACGCATTCACACCTCGTTTGCGACCATGTTGTAAGGGCAAAAGTGCTGTTGCTAGACTTCAACCAGAATTTTCCGGTATTAGGGTACTTTTTCACGCTTTTGTGGAGTTTTTGCGATGTATTATAAAAGTTCTGGTAAGGCAAGCACTGTTGTCCGAGTTATATCGGTTCGTGAGATTGTAATATTGCGTAGTTTACCAAAGAACTAATGATTTCGTTTCCTAAATTTATTTCGTCTCTTACGGTTTCGATAAAATTTTGTGTTTAGGTAAGGAAGGCTTTATAAGTCATCCTGGTACAATTATTGTAAATGTGTAAAATATACGTTTACGAAATGGCGAAAGTTCAAAGTAGCTGTGGCGGTTCTACACACTTTCTATATGAATTGTAGGCGCACGCATTGTACTTAACATGATACAGAATTGGAAAGTCCTTCCCGAGGCCACGGACGATAGGTAGAACATGCATACGGAATTATTGCATTAGCGCAGAGAAAGTTGGACCTACTATTTACGATATTTAGAAGATAATCGGAGGCCTGTATCATGATTTTTCAGGAATAAATAAAAAAAAATATTCAATGTATCCATGTAGTTATTGTTTGATTACAAAGTCGTTGACGAAATCTCTAATATCTAAAATTCTCGTATAAAAGTGTTTGTCACCAAACTCCTCCGAAACTGCTCGACCGATTCTAATGAAACTTTTTGTCTACATTCGGTAGGTCTGCCTGATTGTTTTGAAATCTGTGTATTGTTCGGTAGGTCTGAACATAGAAATTTCTGCTTATGTTCGGTAGATCTGAGACTAGGTCGTAAGCTATTTTTATATCTCTAATAGCAAAACAATGTTTGCCCGGTCAGCTAATCTACTTTGGTAATATATAAAATTCTTGTATCACACAATTGACATATACCCTGGTCAGGACCAGAAAAAATGTCGCCAGTATATCGGTGCTAATGATACCAACAGTACTAGGCCAGGCTGTACTTCGCTCAGCGGCCACCTATATAAAATTTTGACAGATGGCGCTACTGTTTGCTTTTATGAAAAAAGTTTACGTAAATCGATTCGGATGCCCGTATCACACAGTTTGTAATTAAACCGTTTCAGTCCTCCGAAAACCAATTATTATGAAATTTTTGTGTACAGTCAGCAAGTAAAAGTCATAATAGTTATTTGTTATGCAAGGCCGCAAAATGGGTTTTTGGGCCGAGTGTCAAATTTGAATGCTGAGCGGCGAAGGATTCTAGAGTTGAACCCTGAGCGCAGCGAGGGGTTCAAAGAATAGAATCCTGAGCATAGCGAGACATTTAAAGGACACGAGACCCAAAAAAAATTTGCGGCCGTACATAACACAAAATTTTTCATCTCACCACAGCGAGGAAAATTACTAGAAGAACACTTGGATCGGCATTGCAAGTATGTTAGATGTTGTCTGCAATAACTTTACTCACTTAATTAAATCTACCTTAAACCATCACTCATCTTATTATTAAACAGTAATGAATAGAAACAAGACATTATTATTATTTAGCTAGATTAGAAAAAAAAATTGAGAAACTTTTTTCTACTTTTATTTTGGATACGTTCTGAAACATCAACTTCTATGAACCAAAAATAATAATAGAAGATTAAAAAAAAACAATAATTAGATAAACAATAAGTAAATATCATGGATTTAATTAGATGATTTAATTAAGAAAACTAAATTGGAGTTATTATTTTTATTGATATTCCAAGTAAATGTAAAAACAAAAAAGTAATGTATAAGGTACCTATACAAACTCTAAGGTCGAACTTCGCTACTGACCGTATGCGTTATTAAAAAAAAAGTCTTCAGCTTTTTACATTATAGACGCAATGCGAGAGTACGTTATGTTCGAATTTGAAAATGCTTTGCGGCCCTAGGGCGAGAAGGCATTTTCATACTACTTTCTCGCCCTAGGGAGAAATGAAAATTCTTTTGGGCCCTAGGGAATATAATAGCATTTTCCGCTCGCATTTTAGGCATTAATAATCCCTTTTCCGAGCGGGTGAGATGAAAACTATTTTTTTTTTCATAGCCGTAAATGTCAAAACAACGTTTTCCGCTCAGCTTGTAACATAAAAACAAATCGAAATCTAAACAAGGCCACATCTCTGTATTGAGGGCCGCATGCAGTAGCGAAATAGATAAGATATCGATTAAATCCCACGTGTGTACCGGTGGATCGACCGATAGCGGATCGGTTTCCGATCTTGTTAACATAATTAATATGCGAGCATTTCATTAACATTACCAGCTCATTATACAGCTGGTTGAGAGCGAGCTCAACTGCGGGTATAAATAGAATTAGCTCAATACACGCCCTTTATGCCTCTTATGCGGGGAATAAAATTAAGGATCTCATTTAGTATTGCAACCTGTTGATATTACGTGGTTTTTCATTAATTTTGTCTTAGCTATATTCCTCGATGTTATTTATTTTTAATTATTATATTTACTTAGGTACTATAAGGAGTTATTTGACCAAGAATTCATAAACTACGTACGTAGGTTGTAGCTTTAATTTGAACTTTTGAAACCTTTAAAATATCTTACTGCCAATTAGCTTTTACTCATTTTTTCGAATTTTGTTCCATTAGCGGACACAGTCATTTTTTTACATACCTACATCGCAATTTAGCCCTAAAGTAAGCGTTAGCTTGTGTCTAGATAACTGATATATAAACATAGATATTAATATACATAAATATAATATATTGAAAAACACCCAGACATTAGAAAACTTTCACGCTCGTGACACAAACATTTACCTGTAGTGGGAATCGAACCCACGACCTCCGACGCAGACGGCAGGTTCGCTACCGCTACGCCATTCGGTCGTCATCAATTATTTATCGAAAAGGTAACCTCGTAGCTGCTGCTACTGCTTTGAGAAGAAAACTCTTTCAGTTGGCACTTAATTTTATCAGCCGTTCAAAAACTACCAAGAGCTTTAGCGGTCTCTATATTGTAAACTAAATATGTACGGTACCTATAACGTAGATATAGCACGTCGTGCAGGGTTGTAAATTGTAATACGACCCAAGTATAACAGTATAGTTAGTTATCAAACGTCGCGGCGCATACATTACTCTGTAATAACCGCTAGCCATGTACAGCTATCATATAATTATTGGCATTCGACATAAATTCAGGCTTTCTCTTAAAGACCTTTATGATAAACACGCGGCTTAATTGGATCCAATAAGTAAATGAGCGATTTAATTAAAACATGTATGTATTTGCATACCTGGTTTTATAGGATAATTATGTCCGGGACGTGAATAATCGGGTTGGCTTAGCTCGCCTGATATGTGTTTTATACGGGCTTAAGAATATGCACGCAGGAAATATTATATTTCTTTAGCTAAGCGTTGAAAGCTTTACTGGCTACTGCATAATGAAATTGTATAGTAAATGTCGTACAGTAAAATAGCAACAAAAATTCTAATGGAAAGAATCAAAAGTAATTTACTCTTGTCAACACATTACCCTACTACTTTTTACTATAAATCTATGAGATAACCATTTTTTTCGTAATTTGGTTAACTTCTTGCAAGGGAAAAAATTCAACTCCGATGGCAGTTGCAGTCCAATGCGCCTTCAAAGATTTTCTTGATTTCCGTTCGGTTATTTTGGTAAAGGAATCAATGAACTACGTATGAGATGGCAAAAGTGCATAAATAGCAATTGTACATACTTTGATAGGTATATTATATTTTTAAAAAATCGACTTTAGGTTACTCCCTTACGAAACCCCAATTTCAGTTAGGACCTAATATAAAGCTCTTCATGGAAGCTTCATGTTTGTGTCTTTTGAAGTAAAGACCCTGTACCATGGAGCCCGGGGCTCGTTGCCTTTTCTTTCTTCCGGGGATCCAAAAGCTAGCACTGGCCAAAAGACAAGTTTGGCCAACCGAAGTGTTTCTGAATATTGGACCATTCTTTTCTAGTGGCGGATTAATCCAAACAAATTAATCCTGCTTTTCATTTTCTATCTTTTTAGCGTATACCTATCGCAAAATGCCATATTATATCTAGAAGTGTTGATGACTTACTATTTTCTAAGCGCGACCGAGCTAGTAGCTACAGCGGCGGTGCGGCGCGGTGCGATGTCCGCGCTTCGTGATCATCTAGGATAGTCCCGACGCAGCTATCTCTCATCGCCAGTAACCTGATACGCTATTGTGTTGTCCTCACTCCGAGCCACGCTGCGCAGCGTCCGCGACACTCGTTAACGTAATTGACTGGGATTTACTTACTCACTACTCTGCAGTCTGAGGCTGAACATAACGACTACAAAGCGTTTTGTACATGAAAAGAAAATTGGTTGTCTGTAAAGTCGGTTTACGGACGATAGATTTACGTGATAACGTCATAATCATAATCATTATGATAATCATAATCATAATCATAATCATTATTTTATGTAATTTTTATCGTGCCTCTCTATTCCTTGTTGCGCGCTCTCACTTGCACGCACAGGCTCAGGTGGAACGTTACGCGGAACGTTACTATTTTTCATGAGTGCTGCTGGTGTTCATCAATTTAAAAGACGTTATCACGTTAAAAAAAAAATGTCTGTATCCGCGGATATTATTCGCGCGACTGAAAAAGGCTTATCTGACTTTTTTATCCTCTACAAGTTATAGTACCTCCTTGATTGCGATTTCATCTGATGCCTAAAGTGCCAAATGCAGCCGAAGATGGTGTCGTACTAACTTGGAAGAGGTACATAACTCACCCCTAACGAATTCTACACAGTATCGCACTAGAACGCTAAATAGCTTGGCGGTGCGTCTTCGGAAGGTTTGTAAATTGCGACGGCCGAATCTTACCACCAGCTCAGACCTGAGCCAATTTATAAATTATAAAATTCTAAAGTGGTCTGTAGCGGGAATCGAACCCGCAGCCTCCTATTTGAATCCGAGCGCGCGTCACTGCACCAGGATGGTCGTCAAAGGGTTACTTTATAAAATGGAAAATTCTTTCCAAAAAACCAACTTCAAATGCCACTACAAAGAATGAAATAATTTTTAATGTACACCAATTCGAAGTCGGGCAATGTTTTGTTCAATCATTAATAGTCCTTCTTATTATAAAACTTGATGTGCAAAGAAACGACAAAATTATCGACAATACCAAGGACTATTATTGAATGAACGAAACATTGCCCGACTTCGAATTGGTGTACATTAAAAATTATTTCATTCTTTGTAGTGGCATTTGAAGTTGGTTTTTTGGAAAGAATTTTCCATTTTATTTTATACTTTTTAGTGGAAAACAACTAATGCGCAAGGCATTGGAAAAAATGCCCACATCGCTTGAAGTATGCTTCTAAAATCTGAAGAGTTCCCTTAATTTCTCCAAGATCCCATCATCAGATCCTGACTTGATGAATACAGTCATTACTTGATGACTGCAAGGAAATGCAATCGTAACTATAAAATATACCTAAATCGCTTCAAGTATACTAGCAAAATTTGAAGAGTTCCCTCGATTTTACCAAGATCCCATCATCAGATCCCGACCTGATGACCATAAGACTACCTGGAAAAAATTACTCTTTCAAATAATACCCAAATCACTTCAAGTGTGCTTATAAAATTTGAAGAGTTCCCTCGATTTCTCCAGGATCCCATCATCAGATCCTGACTTGATGACTATGGGACCATCTGTGAACTATACCCTATCAAACAAAAAAAAAAAATTTCGAAATTGGTCCACGCATCTTCGAGTAATCGGGGAACATACATAAAAAATAATAAAAAAAAAAGATTCCGACGAATTGAGAACCTCCTCCTTTTTTTTGAAGTCGGTTAAAAAATTAAAAAGAGTTGCGGAGTTTGAGGTAGTGCAACCGTAATGTTTGATTAGCAATAACAATATACAACAGTAGACGTCCTTTATCTCGAATGAAGACTGGTTCAGCGAATCAAACCTAAGACCGTGTATTATAGGGCATTACACCAAAAATGTCTACAGACATGCATTGTTACACAAGGGCATTTTAAACTCCTATAATCATTTCAATAAATCGGCGTTAAATAGTTAAATACACTCCTTCAACTAATGAACGAATGTGCGAAACACTTTCACCGCACGCGACCAGTCCAAGGTTCGACTCCCGATAACGACTCGTAATGAGAGTATACCAGTTAATAGATTTATTATCCGCCCGTGATTGTGAGTCTGGAAAGCAATTACATAAATTAAACAACCATGTCTAATGTGTCAGGAAATAAATAAAATTCACTCAAGTCACTCCGATACTGATTTGCACTTAGATAGAGTTTGTTTGCTTAGAAAGCTCTTTAAGTTTACCTCTGTCACCAGTATACCGTATTTTTTATGGGTATGTCATTATATTAACCTGAAGGAATGCTTAAAGTTTTAGTGGTATGTTTGTATTAAACCCGGAACATTTCGCTGTTAACCAAGTGGGCGCTAAATACAATACTTATTAAATTTAGATTAGACTTTTTTCGATCCCCACGAAACGACTCCCCTAATGTTAAAAATTAAAATAAGGATTTAACTTATTATTTAACAGCAGAATATTCTATTTTGATAGATATCCTGCGAGTATTAGAATAAAGTAATATATATTATATAAAAGCTTCTCAATGATCACTTCATAAAGTTCGCGCAATCTAACAATGTTATTTCAACAGTTTGATAGCTTCAGTTTATAAATAACAAATAGCTTATTGTTTTGTAAATCGATATAACGGCGCGTTAATTAACTAGTTCGTGATAGCTTGCGAATTAGCTGTTGTTTACACGACGAAATGAATCGCAATGCAGCGCAATACACCTTGAATATAAATACAGATCTCGGACAGGAGATTCAGTAAACCTGTAGCAAATTAGTCGAATAAGGGCTACTATGGTAAGTAGGTAAGTTAAAACGAAAAGGCTGGCATGGGTCAGCTTCAGATAGAAGCAAGCCTAATGGGTGTTGCGCAAGGGAGCCTCCGGTGCGTTCATTTGAGATCCTGGAGACTTCCAACACGTGTTGCGAATATCCACCGAGGGATTCAAGAGGGTTAGAATGCCACATAATCCAACCTTTGTGATTGGATATCTCAATGGAGATTTCCCCGTATCAAAAAAGATAAGTTAAGACCAGCCTATGCAGCATGCACACACAGAAATAATTTTGTCTACTTTTGTCGATCACTTTTCTCAATCTATCTCTATGGATTAGAAAGAAAAAAGAGATAAGAAAACATCTTATAAGCCTGCAGGTTTAGCGATGATACCTGGTAAAAATTCTTATTATAAAATTGGCTCCCACTGATTGACGATAAAACCAGCAATGACCAGCTAATTTCTGTAGTTATAGCCATATTACTTTATTTCTTTTCTAATTCTACGATTACTAATCGAACGTAATTCAGAAACTAATGGGAATAACATATCCAATCGACCAATTGATCAATGATATTGTATTTCGTAGCAATCGTAGAAATTCATATTCATTCAAACGTTGTTCACTCAGTACTAGAAAAATAAAATTAGACAAATGCCTATCAGAATTGGCATTAAAAATCGTTGTCAGCTGTAAGTTTGGACGAAAACTACTCAGATGACTGCATCTTATCTCATTGTGCGAGCCCCTAAACCGAATCCGTTATGAGAAAGCACTTAAAGGAGTTTATATTGAAAGTGTGGGCCATAAACAACGGCGTCTTTACAGCCGATAGGATATGTCAATACAGAGCGCACGGCCGTAAAGGAGAGCGAGCTGGATTTTATTGTCTCTCGTTAGTGATTACCAAATCACTTGGCACTGAAATGGCTAGTGGTTAGTGGTTGACGCTAGAAGCTCGCTACTGCTTTGCTTGATTAATTTTTGTTGCGTAGGATTGAAATAAGTCAGATTTTTCTTAAATAACAAGAAGAAGACGGGCAAAACATTCAATTGATGTGACGTTATATACCCATATGAACTGCAGTGCGTTTTAGGACATTGCATTGTAATACTAAACGCCCTACACTATCCTCTTCATCATACAATAAAAGGAACAGATCAAGGAAATGCCCGGCCGCTGAAAGAATGCGATTCCGAAACTCATCAAAGCAGCACTATCTATGTTATTTAAAGAATTTCATATCAAAGTTAGCGATACAATCAGAATATTGAAAACTTATCTTCATGTAATTTGATTATTATTATTGGAGGTTATCTTGATCAGCCAGGATCGCATTCTTTCTACGGTTGGTCTTTCGTCCGCCACCTCGGGCCATCTGCCATATTGGATTTAGAATGACGTCACTTAACATTTACTTTCAATAACATAACTATAAACGTGTACGCCTATTTTAATCTGTTGAAAATAGCTGGTATAAAAATCAGTTGCAAGATTTCACTGAATCATTTTAGTAAATACACACGTATGCAAGTTTTAAATTAAGTAAGCTTTATAAAATGATACGAGTACAATGTCCACACGAACTCATTCATCATTAACGTTTCAACGGAACAATAAAAGAAATCCGATAACCGAATGAACTGTCCGTCGATAAGATTGATCCGGATAATCGACTAATTGGCACATATTCGTACCCAAGGCGTTTATGACTTGCAATTACCAGTGTATCCGCTTATCCTTTCACAATAAAACGTCGAGAGCTGATCTGAGAACAGTGTTATTATGAGTTGTTATGTTTTATTTGCAAACGCCCTATAAATATTATGAATGAGAAAGTTTATATGTTTGGGCGATTGTTAGTGCTCCTTCACTTGTGACCCTATTTGTCTTTTAGAATGCTTTGTCCGAAACTATTTTTGATTTCGGGAAAATAAATAAATAATTGACTTTTATTTTCCAAAAAACCTTAATTAACAGTTTTATTATTATAATTTTTTTTTTCATTATGTCCGTAATCAGCCCTTACTGTAAAATGTAAATATTTATGTAAATTTATTAAGTGGTTGTACCTAAATTTATTATAAATGATTTTTACAACTTGGAATATTATAATTTCTAATTATTTAAATATTTCTAAGGCATGGTTCCTTGGGAGTTGGGTCACCCATTTATGGGCGTAGGCCTCCCCCATTATTTGCAATTGATCTAGTCCATATTATGGTGCCGGTGAATTCAGTGAAGTCGTCACTCCATCGTCGTTGTGGTTTCCCCTTATTTTCTTTTTGCGTTGTGCGTCCATCTGTTGCCCGGAATATATTATGTATGATTTCCTTAGATTTTGTAAATAGTATGCCTTTACTTTGTGACAACAGCCATAGTTTAAGCAGGTACTTTAATATTCAATTAAAGTACCCCAATTTTTTTATGGATCTCATTTCTTGTCTCTTTTTACATGCCACTACTATTAACGGTTCCTTTTTCAGAATGAGACGGGTTTGAAATAGCCCCCTAAGCTTGCCAAATGCGGGTTGGCAGGCTACACTGCTCTCTCAATTGCTCAGGTGATATAGACCCTTAAATCGAATATAGTTGATCCTGATCAAAACAATCCGTATAACGGTAGTTGTACCTGCTCCCTACATTAACCGGTGCAAGTTAGTTGCCCTGCAGTGCGCGGACATAGGACAAGCGGACACAATATCGGTTTGAGACATCGTGCAATTATAAACTGCGTACCGGCCGCGGACGCTCTATCGACGTATCGACATGTTGCTAAGAGCAAGTGGGGAAATTCGACGAGGTCTTTGCTAAAAGCTTTAAACTGGACGGTCTGGTCTATTGAGACTAGTTTCGAGCCAATGATCATCTGACAAAAATCGTGCTAGCCTATATTATACCTGATGGAAAATAATTAAGATAAAAAATTATATTATTTCAATCAGCTTAATTCTCGTATGTTAATTACTTTTTTGACAATTTTACCAAATTATGGGTGGCAACATTTAAGAAGGTTTTCAAAGACTTTAATGGAGACCACGCGCCGATCGCAGAAACATCGGCGGGCAACCAAGGCGTTGAGCTAATGAAATTGCTAAACTCTTAGAAGTAATTAAAAAGAAATAGCATGCTTATGAGGAGGCCTATGTCCAATGATGTATGAATGAAGGTTTCTAAAGAAGAAGAAGAAGAAGACCTAATTATACTATTTTTTAACGACCTAGTGTACGTTTTCTTTAAGGCCTTGCTTTTTATCACGATTTGAAGTCGGGCGTATGTTTTTTATTTCCGATAGGTGACTAAAAGGTTTTACGCTCTACATAAGACAGGCGCAAGGAAAAGGTTAAATTGCAACCTCCAAAGTCGATTACATCAAGTAGGTATACCTCAGAATTTCCTTCTAGATCTTAGAGCATGTCGACATCCATGGATTTATAGCGGACGCACGGCGTTCGTACGTGTTAATTAATACGGGCGACCCATTAAATCACCGATGGCAAGGAAATGTGGCCTTGAGATACGGCCTAACTGTGTTTTTATCGATAATGCAAATCGGCCCTCTCTTAAAGCTATGCGTGTAAGGAAATTCCCATTTACCGATTGCATCTGATGGTGGTGGAGTACTAATTTTCAAAACTACTTTCACGGTGGAGTGATTTCGCTGAAGCAGATTATCGGCTTTAATTAAATAAGTGGCTTTATCTTCGGTCAACACAGCCTAGAAACATCGAGGAATCTTTACTTTTTAAACTTTTTTTTAAGTTTATTTTTACTACACTTCTTGTTTGGATTGTGGTTAGTCTTACTTTAAAAAAAAATTGGTTGTCTGTAAAGTCGGTTTACGGAGGATTTATTTATTACCAATCTTCTTCAATTTTCAAGAAGAAATTGTAGGAAATTTTATTTTATGGAGTACCGCTATTTTCTGCAATACGAAGATCGTTTGAATATCAGCAGCATTACCCCAGAGTAGTATCAAATGTGCGATGGTCTCTAGAGGCCATTTGCTTAAGATGCAGGTGATAAACTCTATTACGTATTTACGAGTAGCAATCGACGAGCCAGTGTGGACACGCCATTGTGCTCGGACCCGGTATTCATACGTCAACACTCAATTTATGAACGCACCTTTATGCTTCTGAAAAAATGAAAACAACAGCTTTATAAACCTTATCCCATTAAGATAAAGTTCATCTTTCTACAATTGTCGCGATATGTCTACGCAAATTGTTAGTAGCACAAAAGATGCATGGTGCAGTTTTCGATACGAGTAGCTTATTTATTGCAAGGATCAATTTAATTACTATGGCTTTAAATTAATTGCTTTAGTGATACTATCTTTCGAAGACAGATATAATCTCATGATCATTAATTGATGAGAGACATATCCGTGTTTTGAGATGGTTTTGTGAATAATTATTTATTAGTTAGTTACAAGAACAGATACAAGTGACCTCGTATATGTTAGATAGGAATATTGCCATTCTTCATGAGGGAGAACTTTTTAAAATCAGTGCAGTAGATCCAATGATTAGGGCTATGAAGTCGTTTGCTTAATATTGCCGAACGCTTTATTTCCCTAGACTCGACTAGTTAAACTGTACTTTAAAAGATGTAGTACTATTGAGATCAAAGATACACTTCAAACTAAACACAAACAGTACTAACACAAATTGGCTCTATTACAACTTTCTCAACACATTCATCCCACTGTTGACTCAACGTGCAAGCAGACTCCACTCCACTCATTTCGGTCACGTACGGGTTAGTTGATTAGGCTAACACGCCCACACCTAGATTACACCCACAAACGGATTAACAAATAACGACTAAAACTTCGTATTTCGTAGCTACTTAACCGTACTCAAGTCCTGCAAAAAACACTAGTAGCGCGAGGAATTTTACGTATTCTTAAAATAAATTTGGAACATTCTCCTCAAATATAATACAATTACTATAATACGATCGACGGTGTAGAGCAATTCCGATCAGAGATACAACTTCAATGTAAACACAAACAACACTGTATTGGCACGAGCATTACCATTCGCTCTCAACACATTCATCCCACTGTTGACTCAACGCGCAAGCAGACTTCACTCCACTCATTTCGGTTACGTACGGGTTAGTTGATTAGGCAAACACGCCTAGATTGCACCAGCAAACGGAATAACAAATAGTGACTAAAACTCGTATGTCGTAGCTACTTAACTGTCCTGAAGCTAATTTAGCAAGAAACACTAGTAGGTAGCACAAAGATTTTTTTGCCTACTCCTAAAATAACTTTGGAATATTCTCCTCAAATACAATTATACGGCTGATGTAGTGCAATTCCGATCAGAGATACACTACAATGTAAACACAAACAGCACTGTATTGGCACGAGCATTACCATTCGCTCACAACACATTCATCCCGCTGTTGACTCAACGCGCAAGCAGACTCCACTCCACTCATTTCGGTCACGTACGGGTTAGTTGATTAGGCAAACACGCCGACACCTAGATTGCACCAGCAAACGGAATAACAAATAGGATTTAACACCAAACGCCTAATAAGCTCAATGTAAAGTGAAATTGTGACCTATTTCAGTGTAATGCTAAATAATATTACTAATATTCGATTGTTTCCTTGATTAACGAGACAAGGCCTAAGCTTGATTGTGTGGTAGTAAATTTAGAAATACTAGGTCATTGCTAGTTTGGCGAGCATGTGCGTTGATTGTTAGGTAAGTAGGTATCTACTGTGTTGAAAAGTATAGACAGAGGAAACTCTTAACATTTTATCCATCGTTCATTTTCCTAATTATTTTTCATATAAATAATACAAGTGTAATAGAGGGTTTTCTAATCAAAAGTCAGTTATTTATAGACGCAGAGTGGATGTGGAGTGAATTGATTTGCATTTACAAGTCCTTGATAACGAATGGGGACGGTTTTGCATCAAAGATATTATGCTCTTACGGTAGATGGAATACATTATAATACTTACTCATAAATGACCGGCCGGATCACGGGAATTTGCGGTTGATTCATGAATTTTCGGAATTCAATTTGTTTTCGTAACATGGTCATGATCATGAATTACAAAGTTCAATTTAGACTAAACTGTTAGTTTTCTTTGTTGTCAATTTATTACCGGACATTCCATTTATGTCAAACATTTATTAATAAGAAGGTAAATAAGTACCTCCAAAGCTTACTAAATAGATGAGCAATTCCTGAGCTGTATTAGTAATGTACAAGCAGTTCTAGCTTCCACTTTCTTGCTGCCACTTTCTTAAATCGTCAGCTTATTGTGCCAGGAAATTTAGCGAAATCTGCCCAAATAGCAGACATCTGCTACAAACGGTCATACCTTCAATCCACGAAGGCGCGATCCACTCCTTCCAACTCCTAACGCATCGCATGAAACTTATTAAGTGAAGGAGTGGGCTGTGAGGCGCATCTTCGTATATTGGACTAGCTATAGTAGACTTTTCATTGACAGCCCTATCGACCAAGCAACAAATAATGTTTCACCTGACGTGTAGTGTAAATAGGAATGTTAACAAGCTCATCTGCGCGAAATAACGTTGCGTGTCATTTGTGTATGCAAACGCAACTGTCGCCGTGGCCGCGATGAGTTAGTGCCAGCCCTACGTCTAAATTATGGCCCGCGTATGCATATGTGGGAGAAACTGCGTAGGCACTCGTTATTGTTGATTGATCTATTATAAATATATTCTGTGCTGTTTCCGCTTTGCATGACAAATTCTTCAGCAAAAAGTCACTGTTTAAACTATGAAAATACGCTGACTTTGGTAATGCCAAGCTAGTGTTTAAGTTTGTTACCACAGAGTAACTCAATGCTTAGGTGCTATGGTGGACGCCCCTCCACGTGTTTTCGCTTACATACTGTTGAAAAAATAATGTAGTGGATTGGAGTTTCATTTTTAAATTAGACGATCTATATAAACAGTTAAACATGTAAAGGTGTCTTTTCATGTTTCTTCTTATGAAATGATGGGAATTTGGAACATTTCCTACGATATACCTTTCTGCCTAAGAACTGGATCACGATACCCCATAATATATTGCGTATATTTTTCTAAAAGTCATAGGAACCGAAAAGCAGTTCTTCATTCCAAGAAAAACTACTGGTCTTTCCTCTAAGACTCCCGCCGTTTTGTCATAGAAAGGTGAAGAATTTTTTTGACAAAGCTCTTCTCTTTAAGGCCTTTTTATGGTTAGGAAATTGTAGGGCAACATTACAAAACTATGATAGCAAACAATAAACAATTAATTATCATGTGCAAACGACCACCATGCGCAAGCGGGGCGTGTGGGCGAACCATCACGAATGCTTGTGTGCTGTGCAATCTGTGCCAATGTGCAAATGTGCAAAATGTTAATGGTAATGCGAATATTATACGGCGCTCGGCTATTGTGGTTGCGTTAACTGTGAATAACAACCAAAGGGACGCTGATGACATCTCTAGAATGGCAGATACGATGATGTGACAAGTAATGGTCACGCGAACGCTGGCCTGATATTGCGTACAAGACCTACTGAGTACAATTACTGAGCAATGGTACACTTCAACTTACTATGATTTCTTACAATTTTCGTGGCGCGTATTGGTTTTTTGACGTGATAACGTTAATAAATTGATGAACACCAGCAACCGACATGAAAAATAGTAACGTTCCGCGTAACGTTCCACCTGAGCCTGTGCATGCAAGCGAGAGCGCGCAACAAGCGATAAGCCCATTTTCCACCGCAAGCGGAGCGGACCCATTAAGGACTCCGTTCAACTCGCAAGAGTAAACTGCATACTTGTGTACTAATTACTGGTGAAAACACAAGTATGCAATTTACTATTGCCAGTTGAACGGAGTCCTTGATGGGTCCGCTCCGCTCGCGGTGTAAAATGGGCTATAGAGAGGCACGATAATGACGTTATCAGGTAAATCTATCGTCCGTAAACCGACTTTACAGACAATCAATTTTTTTGAAATGAAGTTAGTTTCAAAAGTTCCGCTGATCCAAAAATACCCCTTTACAAAATCGGATTACTATTTTTTTATTCTATACAAGTTAGTACTTGACTGCGATCTCACCTGGTGGTAATTGATGATGCAGCCTAAGATGTTATCGTACTAACTTGGAAGGGTAAGTAAATTGACCCCTACGGTTTCTACACAGCATCGCACCGGAACGCTAAATCGCTTGGCGGTGCGTCTTTGCTGGTAGGGTAACTAGCCACGACCGAAGCCTTCCACCATACCAAACCTCAGCCAAATTAGAAATGATAAAATTCCAAAGTGGCCCGTGGCGAGAATCGAACCCGCGACCTCCCACTCGAATCCTAGCGCGCCGCTACTGCGCCAGGGAGGTTGTCTATTAGAGAAGGGACTTGCGGTTGTGCCCATATGTGGGAATATGACCATTGTACTCGAAGCAATATTTATAGGCATTTCTCATATTGATATGGGCGTGCGCAGATCTGCTAGCCGCATCAGTCAATTGTAACAGTTGTGGCGAGTAATGGTCGCGCGATCGCTGGCTTGATATTGCGTACAAGACCTTACAATGTACAACTGAGCAATAGTACCTATATTTGAAATCACCAAAAATGCCTACCATGTTCGTGACTTCTATGTGCATTAATAGTTTAATTATGAGAAGGGACTTGTGACTAGCGAGGATATGCTTATTTTCTAGGGGCATTAGTTAAAGGCATTTCTCATATTGATATGGGCGTGCGCAGATCTGCTAGCCGCATCAGTCAATTGTACTGGTATAATGGTCGCGCGATCGCAGGTCTGATATAGCGTACAAGACCTTGCAGTGTACAACTGAGCAATAGTACACTTCAACTCACTATGTTAGCCATCTATGTTCGTGGCTTCTATGTGCATAACAGAGGAGAGACTTAACTACTTGTAAGGATATGAGTTATACTCGAAGCAATACCTACTGCGTACAGGACTTACACTGAGCATGAGTACACTATTCAAAGTCCCAGGCTTCTTAATGTATGTACTAAGTCTTCTAACTCTTTATATTATGCTCTTTATTTGTTACGTATATCTAATCGAAAAATAGATCATGTCATGCACAAACTACTGTGACTCTCATACATTTTTTGAATTATATTCCAAAAGCAGTCTTAGAAAGTGCCCCCGTTAAGTCGAGCTCATCTTTACCCCTTCCAAATCAACATGATAATTTTGCCTGTATCGTCCCTTATCGTCAGATTTCAGTCAAGTTCTAACTAGCAGTGATTAAAAAACGACAAAAATACGTCCACATTCCTCACTATTACATTTCGCAGATGTTTGCCATTAATTTTAATACAGATACGTTAGCATATCCATAAGCGATAAAATATTACTATAACCACTCCAATAAACAATCGTTTCTGCGCGGTTCGAACTCCCGAGCAAATATTTATAATCACACGAGCTCACTCAAGTGGCTACGTATCGCCTATCGGTAAGCTTATCCGAACATCATGACACCGCGCCTGCGTCTGCGCACAGTTGCAATTATTCAAATCAACTAGTTTAGCATGTGGCTTGGGATGGAAAGCTGTAGGGATGAGAGAAATGCTTAAATTAAAAAAAGCCTTACGCCTCTGTTATCGTTACCGACAACTCTGTTTGAAATTAGAAAAACCCATTGAACTCAGGACACTGTAACTGTAACCGACACCTCTATATAGGTATAAGTTTTTTTTGAGTTTTCTCACTTCTGTTGGCACTCCCGGTGTGATACTGAACATTTTTAAGTGACTCTGAACATTTATATTCAGCCCGTAAGGTAGTCACTACTGAATACGGATTATTGTAATGGGATTTTTCGTTTGCACGCATAGATATATAATACTAAGGATGACGGGTCAGCGCTAAAAAGTGTCCGAACCGAAAGAGAGATAAAACGCGAAAAGGGAGAGAATCGCACTATAGCTAGTTGCAAGTTAAATTAGGTTGTATAATAATGGCTTAAGACATAAATTACAATGTTTTAGTTTGTTTATAAAAATACACATACCCTCGTTTATGTATAGGTTTTCTCGGGACACTTTTTTCGTGAATTTCGTATTACACCCGGGGTCCTTAGATAGTAAGTCAATGTTTGCACGTCGTAAATTGAATTACCCACCATAATATTGTATATTCGGTGCCATAACCCTGAATGATATGCTTTGTCAAATATCGTAATGTGCTTTTGCATGATTTCACTTTCCTCTATTAGGTTAGAAACTTAACTTAGACTATCTAAAAAGCAGCACACCCTAATTTTATGAAATATCTTCAGAAATTAACTCACGATGAACTTGCAAACTTTGGAATGCACTTTTTATATTCAGATTTCTCAGTTTTTTTCGTTTAATACAAGAGGCTCTACTGCTTTGCTGTTCAGTTGAACGATTTGAGACAACATTGTGCATCGTCACATACGGTTGCTAGATCGCGAACGAGCCTGATTGTTATGGATTGCTTTGCACACAGCCAATACTGATCGGTCTAAGGTTCGATTCTTGACACGAGTCTATTTAGAATTTTATCATTTCTACTTTTTATCAGGTGTGTTAGGTTTTTAGGGTTCCGTAGCCGAATGGCAAAAAACGGAACCCTTATAAATTCGTCATGTCTGTCTGTCCGTCTGTCCGTCTGTCCGTCTGTCCGTCCGTATGTCACAGCCACTTTTTTCCGAAACTATAAGAGCTATACTGTTGAAACTTGGTAAGTAGATGTATTCTGTGAACCGCATTAAGGTTTTCACACATAATTTTAAAAAAAGTAATAAATTTTGGGGGTGCCCCATACTTAGAACTGAAACTCAAAAATTTTTTTTTCATCAAACCCATATGTGTGGGGTATCTATGGATAGGTCTTCAAAAATGATAATAAGGTTTCTAATATCATTTTTTTCTAAAATGAATAGCTTGCGCGAGAGACACTTCCAAAGTGGTAAAATGTGTGTGTCCCCCCCTGTAACTTCTAAAATAAGAGTATGATAAAACTAAAAAAAATACTTGATGTACATTACCATGCAAACTTCCACCGAAAATTGGTTTGAACGAGATCTAATAAGTAGTTTTTTTATATTTACAATAAAACTTCTAAAAACAAAGTTAGTTTTGCGGTTCGATAAGAAAAGTGGTTTTTATGGTTTTATTCCTCCGGTTGTAGTACGGAACCCTCAGTGCGCGAGTCCGACTCGCACTTGACAGGTTATTTTAATTTTGCGATAAGTGTCGCCTCAATGAAAGCATTAATAAAATAAAAAAGCCGTGGTACCATTGAGCTTTAACTGAAGGTAGAACACCATACTAAAGCTTGTATGACATAAATTCTTCAGCCTCACGTAGTTAAACAGATTGCGTAACTCACGATGCATGTAATTTCGCGGCGGAATGCAAGCATGCGTGATGCTGGATATGCATACAGGGAACACATAAATCCGTTTTGGGCTTGAGAGGTATTTTAATGCACGCCGAAGTACATGGACACGATGCTATGGCCGTTCTGATTTCTAAATAATAATAACTTATCTCGTTTACTATGAGCGGCGAAGAATGAGATTCGCGTGTAAGTTTATTCGAGATGATAACGGTACTTGACTGCTTATAAAAAATTTGATTCTAAGCAATTTTGGATATAATTTTTACCGATACGATAAAAAAATTACAAATACATCCAATGAAGTTTCCGATAAAAAGTAGAAAAATTGAGCAACTTTTGGGACAACTATCCATCGAGTAAATTTTATCCAATCGTGTTTCTGCTTCAAAGCGAATTTAGATTATAGACCCAAAATATCTGACGTTTAAATTTGAAATTGGTCGTCCTTATAGTTCTTAAACTGCAGGTCACTAAAATTGCTTAAATAGCCGTTTACGCCGTTAAGTAACAATGTAGTCTTAGGTGTTGTACTAAAATGTTCAGTAACTCGGTTAACGGTTGCTACACAGTATCGAACCTGTCATTACCATACATTTTTTAAATTTCGTTCCATAAGCTTATACCAAAAGCAACCTCAGAAACCAATAGACAAGTAATATAGCTACAGCTGCTGTAAATTTCATACCTACGAGAATATTTCAGAAGCAATTACGCAAACCAATTAAAAGCCCGTCGAATAAACAAAAACTTTCATCACTTTATATCATCGCTAGCGATTGCTATGAATACCAAATGCATTTATAACTATAAAGCCTATGCTAAAGTATGAATAACTACATACTGTCATATTTAATATTTTTGTTACAGTGTTTTACACACGAGGTATTTTTTTTTATAAAACCTTAATTTATACATACTGTCATATTGTAAGCAGTTATGTTATGAGGAGAAAATAATGTTCTTATTTTTAACTAGGTAGGTATACCCGAGAATGGAGCACCGTACAGCATTCATTTTGGAGCATAACTTGTGTTTATTAGTGTTTCGGTTTGAAACGTTGTTCTTCCACGTTTCTGATTCGGACTGCTAAGGTGTAGTTCACCCTTCCAGCTTCCGTCTTCCCAATTAAAACCTGGCATTAATGAAAAATAGGCATTTTCTAGGCAAGCGCGCTCCACCTTAGACTTCATAGCTATGCTTTCCATCAATCAGAATTGTAGTCTTCTGCTGCTGATGTTAATGACAAGCCCAAATGTGGGTTACTACAAAAAGTTAAGGCTGAATAACCAATTTAGCAAATATCACAGTAAAGACTAATTATCTTTTTGATTTGTGTTTTACACACTTAGGATAAGTATAATTCCTGGAAATTTAAATACGAATCAAAATTTCACTCGCAGCGGGATTTGAACCCGCATCCCCCAGCTATCGCGGCTGGGTATATATATATATATTCATATTTAAATTCACAGTAAAGGCATCCGTTAAATAGAGCAAAGGATACAGGCAGCACTAGTGATACTCGACACACGCAATCGACTCGACATTCGATATGTGACGTGTATCAACGCGCGGATCTTGAGAAACGCTCTAGCGTGCCGTGTTTACTGTTTACTAACTAACTGTATCCCGCACGAGTAATTACACGTACACTGTACCCACAGTCCCACACGCAACGCCCGTATGTTATCGCCGAAGTGAACGCGGTAGTCAGTGTGTTATACACCTACAGAATATAAGAGACAGTACAGTTGACGCACGACACTGTAGGGTTAGTACAAGTTTTAGAGTCAAGTCGATTCGAATAAGCGGATCGGATTCCTCCATACATCTACAGCTAGCGCAGCACCCCAACCAGAAAAATGTACAAGAAACAGCTTGTAAAAGACACATTCCACAGGTACCGTAGTTAAAAGTTTCAAAGTTACAATAAAAGTAAAATTAATTAGAGAAAATAAGAGTATTGAAATATGTATGCCGGTTTAGTCATTTTATTGCACCACAGGCAGCGAGATGTTGCGCTGAGTATAATGAGATACTCGTAAGAATCGTAAGAATTTGTATGATACCGTACAGTACAACTCAAATCTTTTTAAAACGCGCCGATACGGAAGCATCATCAGACAGAAATCTTTGAATTCGGGACTTTATGACGGTTACAGACCATTGTTTTAGAACACACCAAGTCATGTGCATCGTCGAGGTTAAAGCCCCTAAAAAAGGAAAATTAGGAAACTGATCTTTTCTAGAATCGTAAAATAAAGTCTGTAGAAACCAAATTTTGATAGAACTCTAGATAAAAGAAAAGCTCCTTCTGATATCGGAAACCTATACCTATACGTTGTAACTGCTATAAACAAATAATATTTCATAGTTACAAAACCCAAAGCTATTCGTATCCTTGATACGTGCAATCAGAATGCATTGGACACATTGTATATTGCAATATGAGGCCAAGTGGGCCGTCACCCACGCTTGACACACGAACAATAATACAATGTTACTTTCTCTAAAACCATACGGACTGCTATTGAGACAAATTCTATGTTGCTGCCTTATCCGTGTACAGGCATAGATGAGTATAAAATCAAATATTAACGTTTTGTATTAACGAAAATTGCAAATACTTAAAATTGGAGTTTCCACGAATAGTGATTTAGCCGAATACCGAATACCGAATGTTCGGCAACGCTATCGGCCGAAGCGCCGAATATTCGACCGCCCAACATTCGGCATTAAGTACATGCTTGTCGATGATGATGAATCTAGTAGTACCTACTGAAGAAGATTTTTCTCCACTTCATAAGAAAAGAAACTTGAATGAAAATGATAAGACATTTGAAATACACGACAGTTTCTGGAACTGCTTTGAGGAAGTCGCTACTGATAATATACGAAATAGTAATGAGGAGAACATGGAGAAGAATACTGTGGCAAATGAGCTAGATTTTTATTTGAAAACTACTCGCCTAGATAGAAAAGCTGATCCTTACAAGTGGTGGTGGTGGTCAGCAAATGAAAAGCAATACTCAAACCTTTCAAAATTTGCTAAAGGTTATCTTTCTTCTCCCGGGAGAGGTTGTTTTCTGAAGCTGGTATCATTTACGATGAAAAGCGTAATCGTTTGCTACCATCAAATGCTGAAAAGTTTGTTTTTATCCATCACAACTTACCGCTGATTAATTTTACGTGAGTAATATAATGTGTCTTTTTTGTCCACAATTTGGTGTACCAAATACCAAAAAAAGTGGCCGAATAGACCGAATACCGAATAGTATTCGAATATTCGTGGCATCTCTACTTAAAATACGTGTAGGTATGGATTGACTGGTGGTAGGACTCTTCTTGCTGGGTTCGTGGAGGTAGGTACCACCGCAGCTTCAGTTAGTACTGTGTTTCAGTTTCAAGGTGATTACGGGGCAAACTGAGGATAAAACATTTCTCCTCAACAACAACACGGCAAATCTGTTGTGGATAAAACGAGAGCAAAACTTCTCCTTTAGCTGTGCTTCAGTCTCTGGAGAAAATTATTTTATCCCCTGCCAGAGATTCAATTTAATTCCCATTTTCCATGGTTTAAGGCTAATAAGATGAAAAAGGATTTGAATTATAATGCAAAACTCTATTATTGTAGGTGTTGATGTTTATCGGTAGTATTTGTTCTATTTTCTCTTTATATTTCAGTGCAAAAGCAAAACTAACTGAGTAAAAGTTTCAAATAGATGAAGTATTTGGTGGCATATTAAACGAGGCAAAAGTCTTTACACAATGGACTCGATATTACATTCGATATTTCTTAGCTATCCAAAAGTGACTGATTTGTAGCCCACTGTCCACTGTCCAGCTCTAGCTCGCCAAGTGACTCCGAGTCCATATTATAAATAACTCCTTCGTCATCATTATATCTTATCTCGGTAAGTATGCACGCACTATTTACATATCGTCAGCTTAATTGCATGAAGGATACTACTCGATAATCCCGCGACAACGTATCACAACAGCCTGCTCATGCGCCGACGAGATTTATTGCGTACGCGCAGATTGTTCCGCGTTACCGTACGCCGTAATACTCTGCGATAATATTATTATAACAGTACGAGCACATGAGATGCAAAGGACTTCTATCCAGCGAATGCGAGCAGCTATCTTTCGTCTCTATATTTATATCGTCAAATTTTTTTTTAGAGAAAAATCGTTTTTCTATCTTATTATTTTTGTGAGAATATGGTGCTAATATAATTACTATCTTCTTCATTATCTATTTTAGCTGGTATACTTAGTCCCACTTCATGAACTTATTTCAAAGTAACACGCTGAACCAGGTAAAACTGTCAGAAATGTTTATTGACTAATGATAAACTTGTCTAGTAAACAAGAATTCTTTAGACCAACTTTTTCGGAAAATTATGATTGAGGTGCAAACATCTCAAAAAGGAATACAGATTTTTCAAATTTAAGAAATGATGCAAAGAAAAAATAAATAGTTTTCTTAAAAAAGTTTCTTAACTTTCAGAACTGTAAAACTAAGTCCTTGTCTCCGCTTGTCCTAGAGGCATGAAAATACGCCCGAAAACCAAAACTCTGACGAAAACGGGTGCTTTGGTTTGCATAAGCTACGGTGTTCAAAGGAACCAATCATATAAATGGTGCACACTCTCGCTGGTTCTACTACTATGTTTTTACATATTTCTTTCTCTAATTTACCTTTTATCTTAGCATACAGTGGATGGCGCGCCTTTGCTACTAGCGCGTGTCCACTTTAAATAGGGTTATCATCTAATTATACTGATGCAATACAAAATACCACTTGATATTATATTTTGAAAATCTATTTTCAAAGTGGATATTTTATTAACCTGCTAACGAGAATACAGGTGATCGAGGTTCTAACAAGTATATCCCATTATTTGTCTTATTTTCCTCTATTATTTTGAACATTTTTAGTTTCGCCGATTTTGTCTAGGTTTCTAGTTTGAAGTTTCTACCGTTGATGTGGACAATAGGGACACTTTGTCTACTGTGGTCTGTGGTCGTATTAATAAATATTTTGAAATCAAATCTAGTTTCATCACCTAGCCTTAGCCCTTGGAAAATTGCTAAAATTTTTACAATTCCTTGTCTTTTTGCTGATGCTGGTTTCCTTGGATTCCCATGGCACTTTAAACAAATGGCGAGGAAAGATTTTTTAAATTTTTTATTTTCACCAATTTAAGCAGCAGCCGTAGGCACAATATAACACATTGGCGATCGCCGCAGAAACCAGTCGATCGCTTATATGGAACGAAATTCAAAAAGTGTATGAGACACATTTTTTTACATATTTGATTGCTAAACTGATTACGTAACTTCTGCACAGAGAACTGTCATACTTATACGTCATAATATAGCTACGGCTGCAGGAATGGGTTAGCTAGTTATAGGTAGTATCATTGGACAATATATTTTACTAGCCCAGGAATACTGCGTTTTCTGGCTGGGAGCTCCACTGCTGCTAGTAATCACACAGTAGCTATAGGAAAGTTAAAAGGGAGTTTCTCCACACTCTATTTCGGTCCGCAAATAGTTCAGGGAACTATCACACTCGACGCACGAAATGCGCGGTATCTGGCATCTCGTTACAGCGCTAACTAATTCCTTAATTAAGTGTAAACCGTTCAATCGCTGTGCGTGGGTAAGGCTTAGGTTGCACTGAGCGCTGGGCTTAATATAGAACGGATAGTACTACCCTACAGAAATTAGGAACACCTTGTGAGGTCTTGCGTATGGGACCAAATACTACCTACCTATAACTTTGCCTCATTGCATTTGATATAACAAGATATGCCATGGTTTTATTTAATTAAAAAAAGTTTTTGAAAGCTAATTCTCATGATACAATCAAAGGTAGAAGCGGAAAATCTTTGTATTCTACGACACAGAAATTACAAAACAGAAATTCCATAGCAGCTCTTAATATTCGTAATGGGCTGCCCGCATCTTATCTAAATCCTAACTGCCGCACTGTCGTCGTTTTACTTTTCGCAAGTTCATAGATAAATTGGTGACACTATTCTAGCACACTTTAGTCCCTCAAGTTTAGACAAATCATAAAATCGGTTTACTTTACAGAGGTACCATTTGGTACCCACTCATTGACTTGGAGTGTAGAAGGTAAGGAGAACAAACTGTCTCTTGCGTTGCTCGCGGACGAACTCCTCTAGAAGAGTCCTACCTCAAGAATTTACGGAATAATTCCATCTCTTGTGTTGCTCGGTGCGTCGCGGCGTTATAGTACCACAATAAAGGGGCAAATGTTGACAGTGTGGAGCGCCACCACTTCTGATACGCAATTAATTAGCACAAAGTACACTGCACTGCCCTCATCATCCTGAGACATCAGTTTTTAAGTCCAACCCGGTGGTACCTATGCGAAAGAACTCCTCTGGAAGGGTCATTCCATAAGAATTTACGTAATAATTCCATCACTTGCGTTGCTCGGTGAGTCGCGGCGTTATAGTACCGCAATAAAGGGACAAATGTTGACAGTGTGGAGCGCCACCACTTCCGATACGCAATTAATTAGCAAAAAAGTACACTGCTTTGCGCACGTCTCAGACATCAAGTATTAGCCCTACCCGGTGATGTCTACGCGGAAAAGCTCAGGCTCTAAGAGACTCCTATTACCAGAATTTATGGAATAATTCCATCTCTTGTGTTGCTCGGTGCGTCGCGGCGTTATAGTACCGCAATAAAGGGGCAAATGTTGACAGTGCGGAGCGCCACCACTTCTGATACGCAATTAATTAGCAAAAAAGTATACTGTTTTGCGCACGTCTCAGACATCAGGTTTTAGCCCTACCCGGTGATGTCTACGCGGAAAAGCACCGGCTCTAAGAGACTCCTATTACTAGAATTTATAGAATAATTCCATCTTTTGCGTTGCTCGGTGAGCCGCGGCGTTATAATACCGCAATAAAGGGGCAAATGTTGACAGTGCGGAGCGCCACCACTTCTGATACGCAATTAATTAGCAAAAATGTACACTGCTTTGTGCACGTCTTAGACATCAGGTTTTAGCCCTACCCGGTGATGTCTACGTGGAAAAGCTCCGGCTCTAAGAGACTCCTATTACCTGAATTAATGGAATAATTCCATCTCTTGTGTTGCTCGGTGCGTCGCAGCGTTATAGTACCGCAATAAAGGGGCAAATGTTGACAGTGTGGAGCGCCACCACTTCTGATACGCAATTAATTAGCACAAAGTACACTGCACTGCCCTCATCATCCTGAGACATCAGTTTTTAAGTCCAACCCGGTGGTACCTATGCGAAAGAACTCCTCTGGAAGGGTCATTCCATAAGAATTTACGTAATAATTCCATCACTTGCGTTGCTCGGTGAGTCGCGGCGTTATAGTACCGCAATAAAGGGGCAAATGTTGACAGTGTGGAGCGCCACCACTTCCGATACGCAATTAATTAGCAAAAAAGTACACTGCTTTGCGCACGTCTCAGACATCAAGTATTAGCCCTACCCGGTGATGTCTACGCGGAAAAGCTCAGGCTCTAAGAGACTCCTATTACCAGAATTTATGGAATAATTCCATCTCTTGAGTTGCTCGGTGCGTCGCGGCGTTAAAGTACCGCAATAAAGGGACAAATGTTGACAGTGCGGAGCGCCACCACTTCTGATACGCAATTAATTAGCAAAAAAGTATACTGTTTTGCGCACGTCTCAGACATCAGGTTTTAGCCCTACCCGGTGAGGTCTACGCGGAAAAGCTCCGGCTCTAAGAGACTCCTATTAACTGAATTAATGGAATAATTCCATCTCTTGTGTTGCTCAGTGCGACGCGGCGTTATAGTACCGCAATAAAGGGGCAAATGTTGATAGTGCAAAGCGCCACCACTTCTGATACGCAATTAATTAGCAAAAATGTACACTGCTTTGCGCACGTCTCAGACATCAGGTTTTAGCCCTACCCGGTGATGTCTACGCGGAAAAGCTCCGGCTCTAAGAGACTCCTATTACCTGAATAATTCCATCTCTTGTGTTGCTCGGTGCGTCGCAGCGTTATAGTACCGCAATAAAGGGGCAAATGTTGACAGTGCGGAGCGCCACCACTTCTGATACGCAATTAATTAGCACACAGTACACTGCACTGCCCTTATCATCCTGAGACATCAGTTTTTAAGTCCAATCCGGTGGTACCTATGCGAAAGAACTCCTCTGGAAGGGTCATTCCACAAGAATTTACGGAATAATTCCATCTCTTGCGTTGCTCGGTGAGTCGCGGCGTTATAGTACTGCAATATAGGGGCAAATGTTGACAGTGTGGAGCGCCACTACTTCTGATACGCAATTAATTAGCACACGGTACACTGGATTGCGCTGATCATCCTAAAAATCAGTTTTTAATACTTACGGGGTGGTATCTATGCAGACGAACTTCTGTAAAAGAGTCTTAACACAAGAATTTACGCAATAATTTCATCACTTGAGTTGCTCGGTGAGTCGTGGCGTTAAAGTACCGCAATAAAGGGACAAATGTTGACAGTGCGGAGCGCCACCACTTCTGATACGCAATTAATTAGCAAAAAAGTACACAGCTTTGCGCACGTCTCAGACATCAGGTTTTAGCCCTACCCGGTGATGTCTACGCGGAAAAGCTCCGGCTCTAAGAGACTCCTATTAACTGAATTAATGGAATAATTCCATCTCTTGTGTTGCTCAGTGCGACGCGGCGTTATAGTACCGCAATAAAGGGGCAAATGTTGACAGTGCAAAGCGCCACCACTTCTGATACGCAATTAATTAGCAAAAATGTACACTGCTTTGCGCACGTCTCAGACATCAGGTTTCAGCCCTACCCGGTGATGTCTACGCGGAAAAGCTCCGGCTCTAAGAGACTCCTATTACCTGAATAATTCCATCTCTTGTGTTGCTCGGTGCGTCGCAGCGTTATAGTACCGCAATAAAGGGGCAAATGTTGACAGTGCGGAGCGCCACCACTTCTGATACGCAATTAATTAGCACACGGCACACAGTACACACCACGCCCGCATCCAGCGATCACGGCGATCAATGTACCTGCTCGCCTGTTGGGTTGAACTTCAGTTATAATTAACTGAATTACACCGTAAGAGAATAACCGCTTATTTATTTACTTGTGTATTTCATCAGTGATAGAAATAATAATGGTTATGATAATACATGTTTCCGCGGTAACTTAGAAAGGGATAAATACGACAAAAGTGTGTAGGGATGCAGAACCCTGGGTTACACCGCGGTTTTATAAATAAATATTAATAGTATAACTTTCCAGTAGTATCGAACCCGTGACGGCCAACGCAGACTACCCGGACTGCTACCGCTGCGCCATTCGGTCGTCGTTCTGTCAGTCTATTTTTATACGAAAGAATATAAGCCTGCCCATGACTTTGTACTGCAATATCATACGATGCAATGCACTAGGCTTATTATCCAGTTTTTAATTCACATTAATATAGGCCAGTAATTACGTCGGCTACATCACCCTTTAAGCCGAAACATACTAATAGAGTACTCCAAGGCAATTTTACTACCCGGAAGAACTCCGTAAGAAGAGTCCTGCCATCAGTCTTTTTCTAGTCGCGTCTTCGCTATGGTTTCATCGTCAGTCATTTACCCACTCTACGACACAAAATAAAAAAAAATACTTTTATCTACGCTCATTGCTTAAAGTTCGAATTATGAAATCGAAATGTGTCAAATAATTACCTACTTTATTCACAGACTTCTATAATTATTAAAAAGTTATTCATAATAACATCGCTCTACTATGAAAATATTTAAAGAAAGTTGTATAAAATCCATAACGATACACGGCTCTGGATTCCTGTATTTGTATCTGGGGTAATATTTTTTATGTAATATTTTTTTAAGTGAATCCACAGACAACATATAGTTGGTAGTCATTGCCGAGAGTATGGATGGGCCATGATTGACCATAGACAACAACACAATGGCTAACGTTCCGCGTAACGTTCCACCTGGGCCTGTGATTATGATTACTATTACGATTACGATTACGACTACGATTACGATTACGAGAACGATTACGATTACGATAACGATTACGATTACGATAACGATAACGATTATGACGTTATCTCGTAAATCTATCGTCCGTAAACCGACTTTACAGACAACCAATTTTTTTTGTTACTTAGTCAAAACTTTGCGCTGAAAAATGTCTAGCAGTGAAACCTACTAAAGAAAATTTCACTCCATCTGACATCTTAGTAGTTGCAATGATTTACGACAAACGTTAGCAAGATTTTATGATTTGGATTTATGATAATAATATGAGCGTAGATAAAGTAGTGTATGAAACTCTACATAATTAGGTATTAAAACATGAGTGTGATACTATTAAAAAACTCGCCTGCGGCTCGTTTTTTAAACTCACACTCGTGTTTTAATACCCCCCATTATGTAACCGTAACATAAACTACTATACATCCATTGTAGTTTCCCAAAAATGATGGAGATTTTGGAGCAACTTTTGGGAAAATTTTATATCGAAACCTCCAATCGCCTTTGAGCGAATTTAATTTAAAGGCCTTAAAATACATGCCGTTTAAATTTGAAAGTAATTATCTTTATATTTTTTAACTTGCAGGTCACTAAAAACCGCTTATAAAGAACCGTTTATTACGATAAGTTACAAAAGTATTTCCGCAACTTTATTAAATTCATTTACCTTGGTGCGTCGTAATACTTAAGCCCTGGGCAAAGACGAATGACTACGTCCACGTGATTTCCATAAGGACTTACTTCGATGAATTTTAAACAAATCATGACCGGCGCAACCTTCGAGACGTGTGTTATTGATACGCCCGTCTAACATATACCTGCGAGTCGCGACGTTAGCATATGTCTAGACTCAGGCTCAGACTTAGATTTGCAGCTTCATTCCAACGCGGAGTTATGGACACGAATCGCTTAGATGTGACGTGGGCACGCTAAACTTGAGAAAGGGGAATATACATCGAATATTATGTTTAAATCTACATAATATTTTTGAATAGAAAATATATACTTCTTTGCATACTGACATATGTCCAACATCAGAGACATTATAGGCACGACTGGCATATTCAGTTTTCACCTGGAGATAGTGGGAAATTTTCGTGTAGTGTACGTTAGTATATATAACTACGTTAGTATATATTAAAAATATATACTAGCTTTTGCCCGCTGCTTGGTCCGCGTGAATTTCGCAATGTCACATATCGTGGAAAATATGAATTTTCTATTATAATAAAGTAGTTTAATATTTGAAATTTCAGACAAATCGGTCAGTAGTTGTGGCGTGAAAGAATTACCAACATCCAAATCACTTTCAAATTTGTAAATATTATGGACATTGAATTACTTTTAGGCACGCAGATTTCCTTACAAACATCATCGTTGAAGTGATACTTAAATAGATTAAACTTTTGGTACAAGTTTTTAGTATCGGAGGATAATTTTACGTAGCTTAGCCATTTTTGACGAGGGTTTTGAAGAATATCAAATAGTTGCGTCATTTCCTCCGTAATTTTCTAAAATATTCATAATAATATCTTCACCAGATTTAAATGGAACCAAAAAACGCTTTATAAGTCAGAATTGATGAAGATATATATGGCTGATTGAAACGATTGCAATGTTGCAGTAGAATTATTGATAACATTCTCCTTATTTTATTTTTGCAATTTAGCTAAAAATACAATGTGCATTCACCCTAATAACGCACCGTACTAAATGCACATTTTAATTTGGATGCTTTGACCTATACAATAGGGTAATAATTTCACTGTCCAGCCCAAGTATGGGGCATACTTCATCTGTCCGTCCGTCTGTCCGTACTTGATGTGTGGCCTGCGTGTTGGTAACTCCATTAGGAACGAATTATGTTCTTGTGTCATGTTTTGCTGCACTTCTGTGAACAAGCGTTGTTTTACAGTTTACTGGTACAATGGATTGGTAAATAGAACCTAACTCTATGTTGGTTACTAACACTCTGAGTTACCTTTTTTTATTACGTGGGGTAATCTCCATTGAGATATCCAATCTGTAAGTAGGTTGAATTATGTGGGACTAAAACTCACTAAAACTCCTTCGGTGGACATCCCCAGCCTCAAGTTGGAAGCCTCCGGGATCTCATACAAACACACTGATGGCTCCCTTGCACAATGCCCGTTGCGCTCGCCTCTGGCTGACCCTTAACATTAGTCACGTCCAGGATAGGTCAGGGTCAGTCCCAAGATCCCAGGTTATTAAGGGGAGTCTGGGACTGTTATCTACGGCATCTACTAGAGGGATTAGATCTCTCGCAGACGTTCGCAGCTGACGCTCTGTCCTCTGAGTTTGATAATGGAGACGAAAAAAAAAAATTAGTTGCCTGTAAAGTCGGTATACGGGCGAAAGTTTTACGTGACAATGTCTGTCTCTCTCGCTCTTAGGCGGGCTAACCATGCCCGAGTGGAAGGGACGCGTGCGTCTCACTCGCTCTCTTTGTGAGCGCATAACGTGAGCGGAGCGTAACGCAGTTTCTTGAAGTGTCACCCGGCAAACCAATTTATAAGACGTTGTCACGTCAAAGAAGAGAGAGGAAAAGAACCATTTTGGCAACAAAAAAATTGGTTAAGTGTGAGTCGGGCTCGAGCACTGAGGGTTCCGTAGTCTGTACTATGAAGAGTTGAAGACAATCTCCAATCAAAACCCACCAAATTCAAAACGAGTAAAACCTCACGTTTGTTGTTTGGAACACCCTTGAATAATTATGTTATTCTATTTTTTAGTGTTTGTTGTTATAGCGGCAACTGAAATACATCATCTGTGAAAATCAAGAGACAGCCTGGTGAGAGACGAACGGACGGACAGACAGGAAAGTAATAGGGTCCCATTTTACTCCTGTTTTTAGGTAACCCAAAAAACACTCGGTTTTTACAATTTTTTTGCAAGGCAAAGGCAACACTCTAGAACTACTCTAAAATTGCGTATTGTAAATGCAGCTTTGCAATACGGCCGCGGTGATTGTGGAGCAGATAGATATGAAATATGTATTCACAATTAGAATATCTCGGATCTTGTGTTAATAGTTTTTGCGCAAGTATTGGGAAATTGCAAGGGTCTATTTGTTTGGCGTAATTTAGCAGCTGTGCAGTAGCCAGCTTTGTTATTTAAATCACGTTTTATATTTACTTGAATTGATAAAAATCTATGGCGTTTATCTTTCACCAGGCTAGTAGGTATGTTGACAGAAATCTGAAAGCTCAGAATTATAGTTTTTCAGCACCCTAACATGTGACACATTTTTGAATAAAGAAGTTCTAGTGTCTCGTATTTGTTACCCCTTTTTGCTCGACCGAACTCGAGTATGTTCGGTAGGTCTGAGAGTAGATCGTTAGGATTGTTTTCATTATCCCTAATGTCAAAGCAACGTTTGCAGGGTCAGCTAGTAGAACTATAAAATTCGCGGTGTCGTTGGAAATCTAGTAAAACATTTCTTTTATAAAGTTTCATTCGATTTAAAAAAAATAGACAAAATTACGTAAATTCTATTTCTCTCGTACTACAAGATCTCTCGTTCATCAGAATCCGGAGCTATTAGAGCTTTTTTAATCTACCGATGGTTGGCGCTCCAGCGATTAAAGCGATATAATTCAATACTTTCGGCGCTTGATAGTTAAATAATATTCTACCTACCCTCTCTGCAGTCTAGACTTCTGACAGCTGCCACCCAACCGTGCGTCCGACCGCTAGGACGGTCTCCCGGTTCCGCCTTCGGGCGCTCCCGCGTTGCGTATTATCTTAAATTACAAGCTTTCTATTCAGGGTATTGCTTATTTCTTGACGGAATCCTAATATTTATTAAGTAATCCTTCCTCTCTGTAAATTTCAGCTTCCTTTTTAATGAATTCTAGGTAAGCTGATACTTGCAATATAACTTTTACGTACATACGGCCGCGTCACACTCCAAGACATATTTTTCGTAAAATCGAAAAAGCAGTGCGTTACCAATAGCTACATATTGAAATATATTAGAAATACTACATAATTCGGCATTCTCACAACACCCACACACTTTTAAATTATTATAAAAAACAAAAAAAAACAATTGAATTATACCGAGCGACTGTCACAGCAAGTTCGGGCGACTCAAATTCCACCGCAGACAATATACCATTTTCCATTCGCGTCCCTATTTGCTGTCTTTGTTCATTGACTTTAGTTTAAAAGGTGTTAGAATAAGACAACCATACATCGATAAGCACAGTCGACACTATGAACAGGCACCATCGACGAGTAGTAGATCGAACCGGCGGCCGGTTTGGGACGTTTTTGACGTCGGTAGACCCGAACCGGCGCCCGTCTCCGGACTGTACAGGAGCTACTGACTTACTTGAAGGCATGTTAATGCATAAACTAGGGCACGTTTTATTGTTGATCGCAGACAGGTGGAAGCTGAGTTATGGCCGGGGCCCGGTGATTAATGCCTGTCCCTCAATATTGTAATGTAAAGTAACGTGAGCGGACGGGGCATGTCCTAACGTAGTGAAGCTTAGACCACAATCGATTGGATAGATCGGCGTGTAGTACGAGACCTTATTTAATTATGTTGTTTGATAGTAAATACTTTAATATATGTTCTGATGCGTAAATAATACTTGTTAAAATATTAATAAAAAAAACAAATTCAACTCTTATTAAACTATCTTTTCCAAAATTCTTATAAAAAAATTATTAACAACATCGGTTGTCTACTACAACTAATTGTCGCGCACATACCTACTTAATGAAAATTTAAGACTGGTATAGTTTTCTAATGGATGCCATCAAAATCAGATTATGCAAGTTACAGAAACGTCTTTGAGAATAGTTAGGTTGCTTTGGCAAGTAAGTACTTGCCGAGTCAGTAAGTTCTCTTATAATAAACGCGCCTCGGCCTTAATTATATTTATGTTACAAAACAAAGCGAACACAAACACAAAGTCGACTCGGAGATGTCGTAAGTCGTATCAAATTACAGGGGACAGTAATGTGCCTAATTCTAGTGAATGCGCTGCGCAGGAGTTTTCTATTAGTAAATGTGGTTTTAGGGTGAGGCTTTAGTGTGGTATACTGGGCGATTTTTAAAATGTAAAGGAAATAAAAATTATCCTTTGATTGATGTTGTAAAAACGTGATTTACGAAAAGAGTCCAATCAATATTCATTTACTCTTATTTAAGCAAATTAGTGTCCGCCATTTCTATACAGAGCTTAACACAGACAACTAACACAACGCACAGGCAGAGACAAAAGTGAAGTTGATATTAATACTGCACAGTCATAAGTGCCTATGAGCTAGGCCTACTTGAAATAAAGTACATTATTTTGATTTGATGAAAAAAAATCTTACTCGAAACCCTTGCCTAGCTTAAGTGATGTTCCTTAGTAGTTATTACTTCTATTTTATAAGTATGTCAGAGCTTCCCTAACTACATATCGCCAGGACACCTGCATGCTTGAAAGTTCTCCAAAATGTTCTAAAAGGTACATGAAGCCTAATACTAAACTGTGATCACTTTTATTCTGAAGGGTTACGCGTAGAGGGCTACAACAAAAGAGAAATTCGAAGTGAGACGACGTACCAAAACCACGTATCTACCAAAGACACGTACGAAGCGGTTTGATTCCTCGTTCCTGATACGCACTGCAAAGGCCTGGAATACACTCCCAGGCAGAGTCTTTCCTGCCACTTACAACCCAAGTGCCTTCAAATCAAGAATGAAAAGGCATCTTCTAGGCAAGCGCGTTCCACCTTAGACTGTATCATCACTTTCCATCAGGTGTGATCACAGTCAAGCGCTAGCCTATATACACGTAGTATAAAAAAGTGAATCTTTTAAAAAAGGTGAGTCGCGTCGCTTATCACCAAGTGCTAGGTGCGTTGTTCGCTAGGAGTAAATTCCTGCAGAGACCGCAGCACACGAGTCAGCGGCTGAATTAATCACAATTATGTGACAGCGCCGAGAGTGTGACTGTGACGGAAGGACGCGGCGCTTGCTTATCTCGAGGAATATACTTGTTGCATGGGCTTTATTATAAGCGTACTTACTTCATAGCGTTTCCAGCCAAATACAATCTGGGTGCCTTCAAGAAAGAGTGAATAGGCATTTTCTAGGTGCGCGCTCCATCCTAGACCTCATCATTTCTGTTCATCAGACTTGATTGTAGTCAAGCGTAAGCCTATTAATTATAAAAAAAAATAGCGAAGAATGACGAGCAAGTCAGCTGATGTTAAGACCGTAGACAGTTTTTATTTTTGTCCTCCTTGCTCTTACGAATACGTTATTGAGTGCGATAGGCAGCATTGCGGAAGATTATGACAGAAAAACGACATTTTACCTGATTACCTAAAAACTAAGTCAGTTATAAAATTATTTTTGAGCGTTTTTCGAACTTTTTACTACTGTCACAAAAAATACATATACATTCATTGCAGTTCCCGATAAAATTAGAAGGCAAAGAAGATGATTTTGGGATAATTTTCTATCGTATTCCAATTGTGTTTCTGCTTCAGAAGTAAAAACACCTTCATAAAACAAATGGTATCAAATTGACGATAAAACAAATAATTATATAGTAGACCTCAGTGACGTATCAGATAGAGAAAATTGGCCTGCATTGTCCTGTGCGCGCGATAACATCTGATATAAATTCTATGTAGAGGTGCCGGCGGTGGTTGAGCTTTGAATGCCAATAATCCATCTTAGGGCGCTGTGGCTACAGATATTATTACTTGATTATGATATTGGAGAACTTTATTATATTGATAAGAAATCTGTCAAAAATCCTAATTTATAACGTATTAAAAGCAACAGGTGCAAAGCCGAAATGTTTTCGAAATCTCTCTTGCAGTCTCCATCCATGAGTGTTTAAAATTACATCGCTTTCGACCAAATTCAAAAAACGTATAAGAATTGAGGTCACGTACCTTACTGATTTAGCGATAATTTTCATACATTTTTGAATTTTGTTAAATGTCCGACCAAAAAGAGAAGCGTAGAACAAAATTATATTCCACACACGTACGCTGTACGCAGTACGGGAAAATTACGCACCTGTATGGCGGTAGACGCGTAAACGACAAGCGTGAAACAAATTACAAAGGAAACTCGTTAAAAGCCGCGCGTGGCCAATAGCTCATGGTGACCACACTCGGCCTGTAAATGGCCAGGCAGAGCCACGACCGCCAGATATATGGTCGGCGCTTGCTCTAAATAAATCACTTCCTGCTTGCGATACAATGCCAGAGAAGTTTCCAGAGTCTTACGAAGTAATAGAAGTGAAATATTTTATTAGACCTATTTAAGGCGCCGTTCCTAAGCTCACTCTAGTGAAACTTGAGGTACGTGGTCCGTTAGAGCTACGTCTATTCAACATAATATATTTCGGGTCATGATCATCGATAGAGAAACAACTTTTATTCATTATTAATATTATACCACATTGGATAATACAAAAACCTTTTTTTTATCCAATGTCAAATAGAATATATAGGTCGTGTTGAAGTCAACAACGAAGCTAATGATGACCAATAACGAAAAGGTTGCCTCACTTTTGTCCGCACAGTCAAGTCTATTTGTCGTAGGTCTGTAGCCATTGCGTATGATGCGGCATATGAGGGCGCGTGATATATCGTCCCTATAGCGTTAGTAAGCGGACAAGAAGCTCGCGATCGTCAATAGCGAAAGTGCTGCCTTGCAGAGACGGTTACAGCTTTTGTCCGCAAAGTCATTTCTATTTGTTGTAGGTCTGTGGCCAGTGGCGTATGACGCGGCGTATGAGGGCATGTGATATATCGCCCCTGTAGCCTTAATAAGCGGACAAGGAGCTCGTGATCGCCAATAGCGAAAGTTCTGCCTCGCTGAGAAAATTATAGCTTTTGTCCGCAATGTCATTTCTATTTGTCGTAGATCTGTGGGTAGTGGCGTATGAGGCGGCGTATGAGAGCGCGTGATATATCGCCCCTGTAGCGTTAATAAGCGGACAAGGAGCTCGTGATAGCCAATAGCGAAAGTGCTGCCTTGCTGAGACGATTATAGCTTTTGTCGCATAGTCATTTCTGTTTGTCGTAGGTCTGTGGGCAGTGGCGTATGACGCGGCGTATGAGGGCGCGTGATGTATCGCCTCTGTAGCGTTAATAAGAGGACAAGGAGCTCGTGATAGCCAATAGCGAAAGTGCTGCCTTGCTGAGACGATTATAGCTTTTGTCGCAACGCCATTTCTGTTTGTCGTAGGTCTGTGGGAAGTGGCGTATGATGCGGCGTATGAGGGCGCGTGATATATCGCCCCTGTAGCCTTAATAAGCGGACAAGGAGCTCGTGATCGCCAATAGCGAAAGTTCTGCCTCGCTGAGAAAATTATAGCTTTTGTCCGCAATGTCATTTCTATTTGTCGTAGATCTGTGGGTAGTGGCGTATGAGGCGGCGTATGAGAGCGCGTGATATATCGCCCCTATTGCGTTAATAAGCGAACAAGGAGCTCGTGATCGCCAATAGCGAAAGTGCTGCCTCGCTGCGAAAATAATTAATTATAGCTTTTGTCCGCAAAGTCACTTCTGTTTGTTGTAGGTCTGTGGGCAGTGGCGTATGACGCGGCGTATGAGGGCGCGTGATATATCGCCCCTGTAGCGTTAATAAGCGGACAAGGAGCTCGTGATCGCCAATAGCGAAAGTGCTGCCTCGCTGGGACGATTATAGCTTTTGTGGAAATACTGTTACATGGAACCGCTTTATGGAGCAAAAGAGCATTGTTGAACTATAGCTCAATTGGTGTAGGTCATTCTGTGACATTTTACGAACTGCTAAGTAATCTATGTATATGACTATATTAGTATGGCTGTTTAATTTGGTGTATTATATTAGTATAAGCAATAACGAATAGTTATTAGCCGAAACCTTACATGAAAGTTGAAACAAATGGAAATGTGGTCTAATTATTTTAGCCTTATAAGTGTGTAAGCCAGACGACTTGACAAGATCATTGTGTAAATTACAAATTGATATCCCAATAATTACAATCCAGAAATTACAATAATTTCACTGTCCCGAACAAATTCATAAAACAATCAGTCCGCCCACGCGGCGGTGATTACTGGTTCACTCCTCGACAACTTATCCGATAGACGCATTATATCTAATCAATTTTCGTGGTCAATATGTCTTAAAGGCATCCACTCCACCAATATCTGATGGCACCTGAAGCCTTTGACGAGCGCAGTGGCGCACGCTTGGATTCGAGTGGGAAGTCATGGTTTCGATTACTGCCATAGCCATAATTACTGCCAACATAATTTTATAATTTTAAAATTAGCCGTAGCTAATTTCCAGCGTACCAGCTATGCGCGAAATAATTTATATATATTGTTCCGGAGCGATGCTGCGTAGAAACCGTTAAGGCTGATCTGCATCATCACTTAATTAATAAAGTCAGCGACTGTCATTAAATAAATAATGTTATCATCAGTAAGTATTTCACCGATTCCACTTTAGGACATTCGTCAGTGAAGTTACTATTTGGTAGAATACTCGAATTAACTTCCTATAATGGGCACTTTTTAGATAGCACCGAATATTATAAATATTCGATTTATTGTTGTTTTTATTTTTGTAAGGTTTTTGGTGATTTGGGGCTTACATTCAAGAATGAGGTGTCTATATGGTATGCTGTCAAAGTCACAACTTTATCATTAGCACGCGCATTGGCGTATACTATAAGTGGAACAGAGCATTATCTAGCAATATCCGTACTCCAGCAATATTATATCATCCTTGTGCTGTTCTGAGCTGGTAGTGGTAGGTGCAACCTGTCTTAGTTCTGAGGTTCACCGAGATTTGTAATCCTATCCGTGGTACCTACTTGTCATCTTGAATTTTTCATGGTAGGTATAGTGGCATTATAATATCTTTAAACGATACAGCTCTGATACACATAAAGTAGAGATGGCAATTGGCATTAAATACTTTATCCTTTTTTGACCTTACCTTGCATATATTTCTTTCATTTTAATCTTGAAATTAATTCGCATTTAATTTAAAATTTATTAAAAAATTAATTCAGAAAATTAGAGGTTTCATTAAAATAATTAAGATAAATAGGGATTAATGTATTTTACGGGAAAAATAAAATTAACTCTGTATCTATTATATTTTTTTGGTATAATTAACAATTAACCTCAAGAAAAAAGTTAATATGTTTGCGGTTTGAAAAGAAAAAGTGATTCCAGTTTCACTTTTTCTGCAGTGGTACGGAACCCTCGGTATGCTCTCGCACTTGGCTGGTTTTATTTAGGAATCATTCATGTACCACACCCCGGTGTACCTCTGGTTCACAGATAACAACAGTACATAGATAACAATGCACTGGCGGTGCTCGCGGTGCGCGGGGCTCGTGAAAGGATTTCATTAGAGCGCGGAAACCGAGTGATTCATCTCGCGCAGATGTGGGTCACGTGATCGCGTATCTGCGGCTCGCGGCTTGTATGCGTGTTGCGCAGAATAGAGCATTGTATGTGCCAGGTTTACAGTTAATTCTTTGATGCGGTGCATGTAAATTGCTAGAGCTTAGAATTTGTTCATTGGATAATAATAGTACACTTCGGTACTAGTGTGGAAGGTATGTCATTTCTTCAATAGTTCCAGCCTCAAGCCGAAGATGCGGGTCAACAATAGTACGAGTGGAAGTGATATTTCCCTCCGCCTCTCCTATTCAGCGCCTCCGGCTTAAAAAACACTAGGGGTAGCACAATTAAAACTGAATTTTTTTGACAACCTCCCTGGCGCAGAGGCGGCGCGCTCAGATTCGAGTGGGAGGTCGCGAGTTCGATTCCCACCACGGGCCACTTTGGGATTTTATAATTTCTAAATTGACCCAGGTCTGGTCTAGTGGGAGGCTTCGGCCGTGGCTAGTTACCACCCTACCAGCAAAGACGAACCGCCAAGCGATTTAGCGTTCCGGTGCGATGCTGTGTAAAAACCGTTGGGGTAAATTTACTTACCCTTCCAAGTTAGTACGATACCATCTAAGACTGCATCATCACTTACCATCAGGTGAGGTGAGTCAAGTACTTACTTGTATAGAATAAAAAATAAAAAAAAATAATGGTGTCGGGGTTAGGCAGTTCGGTTATATGACTACTAGCAAACGCCCGCGGCTTCGCTCACGTTAACTTCTGAGTTATGCTTTACTATGGTGGTTTAATTTCCAAAATTCCTGCACTACACACCATTTTGCCCACAAAATTTTCTCTTGCTTCCTGGTAATAGTCACATATTGATTTTGAAAAATTCGATCGTCACAAAAAAGTTAAATATGGTGGCCATTTTTAGGGTTCCGTACCCAAAGGGTAAAAGCTCTTACTAAGACTCCACCGTCCGTTCATACATCCGGCCGTGGTTGCTTGCTACCATGGTAAGACATATAAGTACAAAATTGTGTCCAATTCTTTTAAATTTTTACCAAAAATTCCTTTTCTATGCTCGCTGTGATAATCAGATATCAATTTTGAAAACAATCGGCCCAGTATCAAAAAAAAAACCCAGTATCAAAAAGTTCAAAATGGCGGCCACTTTTTAAAATGTTGACTACAAATTCTTTCTCTATGCTTGCTGCCATTGTCAAATATCGATTTTCAAAGCAATCGGCCCAGTAACAAAAAAGTTCAAAATGGTGGCCAAAAAGTTCATCATTTTTTAATTTTGACTACAAATTCCTTCTCTATGCTTGCTGCCATAGTCAGACGTCGATTTTCAAAGCAATCGGCCCAGTAACAAAAAAGTTCAAAATGGCGGCCACCTTTTTTAAATTTTGACCACAAATTCCTTCTATATGCTTGCTGCCATAGTCAAATATCGATTTTCAAAGCAATCGGCCCAGTAACAAAAAAGTTCAAAATGGCGGCCACCTTTTTTAAATTTTGACCACAAATTCCTTCTCTATGCTTGCTGCCATAGTCAAATATCGATTTTCAAAGCAATCGGCCCAGTAACAAAAAAGTTCAAAATGGCGGCCACTTTTTTAAATTTTGACCACAAATTCCTTCTCTATGCTTGCTGCCATAGTCAAATATCGATTTTCAAAGCAATCGGCCCAGTAACAAAAAATTTCAAAATGGCGGCCACTTTTTTAAATTTTGACCACAAATTCCTTCTCTATGCTTGCTGCCATAGTCAAATATCGATTTTAAAAGCAATCTGCCCAGTAACAAAAAAGTTCAAAATGGCGGCCACTTTTTTTAAATTTTGACCACAAATTCCTTCTCTATGCTTGCTGCCATAGTCAAATATCGATTTTCAAAGCAATCGGCCCAGTAACAAAAAAGTTCAAAATGGCGGCCACTTTTTTAAATTTTGACCACAAATTCCTTCTGCTTGCTGCCATAGTCAAATATCGATTTTCAAAGCAATCGGCCCAGTAACAAAAAAGTTCAAAATGGCGGCCACTTTTTTAAATTTTGACCACAAATTCCTTCTCTATGCTTGCTGCCATAGTCAAATATCGATTTTCAAAGCAATCTGCCCAGTAACAAAAAAGTTCAAAATGGCGGCCACTTTTTTAAATTTTGACCACAAATTCCTTCTCTATGCTTGCTGCCATAGTCAAATATCGATTTTCAAAGCAATCTGCCCAGTAACAAAAAAGTTCAAAATGGCGGCCACTTTTTTAAATTTTGACCACAAATTCCTTCTCTATGCTTGCTGCCATAGTCAAATATCGATTTTAAAAGCAATCGGCCCAGTAACAAAAAAGTTCAAAATGGCGGCCACTTTTTTAAATTTTGACCACAAATTCCTTCTCTATGCTTGCTGCCATAGTCAAATATCGATTTTCAAAGCAATCGGCCCAGTAACAAAAAAGTTCAAAATGGCGGCCACTTTTTTTAAATTTTGACCACAAATTCCTTCTCTATGCTTGCTGCCATAGTCAAATATCGATTTTAAAAGCAATCTGCCCAGTAACAAAAAAGTTCAAAATGGCGGCCACTTTTTTAAATTTTGACCACAAATTCCTTCTTTATGCTTGCTGCCATAGTCAAATATCGATTTTCAAAGCAATCGGCCCAGTAACAAAAAAGTTCAAAATGGCGGCCTATTTTTTAAATTTTGATCACAAACTCTTTCTCTATGCTTGCTGCCACTGTAAAATATCGATTTCAAAGCAATCGGCTCAGTAACAAAAAAGTTCAAAATGGCGGCCTATTTTTTAAATTTTGACCACAAACTCTTTCTCTATGCTTGCTGCCACTGTAAAATATCGATTTTCAAAGCAATCGGCCCAGTCACAAAAAAGTTCAAAATGGCGGCCACTTTTTTAAATTTTGACCACAAATTCCTTCTCTATGCTTGCTGCCATAGTCAAATATCGATTTTCAAAGCAATCGGCCCAGTAACAAAAAAGTTCAAAATGGCGGCCACTTTTTTAAATTTTGACCACAAATTCCTTCTCTATGCTTGCTGCCATAGTCAAATATCGATTTTCAAAGCAATCAGCCCAGTAACTAAAAAGTTCAAAATGGCGGCCTTTTTTTTAAATATTGACCACAAATTCCTTCTCTATGCTTGCTGCCATAGTTAAATATCGATTTTCAAAGCAATCGGCCCAGTAACAAAAAAGTTCAAAATGGCGGCCTATTTTTTAAATTTTGACCACAAATTCCGTCTCTATGCTTTCTGCCATAGTCAAATATCGATTTTCATAGCAATCGGCCCAGTAACAAAAAAGTTCAAAATGGCGGCCAAAAAATTCAAAATTTTTCCTCCTCAAAATTTGAATCTCGAAAATCCCTTTCTGAATACGAATTCATGATATACCTAATACCAACCTAGGTACCAAATTTCAGATCTCTACGACTTTTAATTTCGCTGGAATCCCTGGAACAACGCAAAAATTACACTTTTGTATGGGAAAATCCCTTAAAAGTAGGATTTTTATCCCTTCCAATTTGAATTTCTGGAATCCCCGTCTTAGTACGAATTCATGACCTAATATCAACCTAGGTACCAAATTTCAGATCTCTACGATTTGTAGTTTTCCGGGAATCCCTGGAACAACGAAATAAATTTCACTTTTGTATGGAGAAATCCCTAAAACCAACGGTTTTTTCCCCTTAAAATTTGAATTTCTGGAATCCCCGTCTTAGTACGAATTCATGACCTAATATCTACTTAGTTACCAATTTTCAGATCCCTACGACTTGTAGCTTTTCGGGAATTCCTGGAACAACGAAAAATATTTCACTTTTGTATGGGGAAATCCAAAAAACCAACGGTTTTTACCCCTTACAATTTGAATTTCTGAAATCCCCGTCTTAGTACGAATTCATGACCTAATATCAACCTAGGTACCAAATTTCAGATCTCTACGACTTGTAGCTTTTCGGGAATTCCTGGAACAACGAAAAAAATTTTACTTTTGTATGGGGAAATCCAAAAAACCAACGGTTTTTACCCCTTACAATTTAAATTTCTGGAATCCCCGTCTTAGTACGAATTCATGACCTAATATCTACCTAGGTACCAAATTTCAGATCTCTACGACTTATAGCTTTTCGGGAATTCCTGGAACAACGAAAAAAATTTCACTTTTGTATGGGGAAATCCAAAAAACCAACGGTTTTTACCCCTTACAATTTGAATTTCTGGAATCCCCGTCTTAGTACGAATTCATGACCTAATATCTACCTAGGTACCAAATTTCAGATCTCTACGACCTATAGTTTTGGCGGAATCCTTGGAACAACCAAAATCACCAAAATGCCTCATTCTTTTATATATATAGATTTCGACCTATATCAATTCGATTTTGTGACGATACGGGACTATAATAGCTCCAAAATAGCGACTAATTCGAATCTGTGACGTCTCGGGCACTGCGGGAAGTGCAGCCCCTTCGCCCTTGCGTAGCAAAGCACATGCACCCTGGCGAGCCGGAGAGGCCGAGGCTGGTCGCCGAGGGCTACTAACATGCCGAGGCTGTGCGGACGCGTTATAGGTGAAGCTGCACTCCCTCCGCGCCTTCTAAAAAACACTCTACGGGTAGGACAAACAAGACTACATGGTGTCGGAGTTAGGCAGTTCGGTCTTATGACTATTTCGACCTGAGTCAATTCAATTCGATTTTGTGACTATGCGGGTCCTATATACAAAACTATTTCAACCTAAATTAGTCAAATTTAACACCAAAATCAAATAAGAATAATTGATCGTTTAAAGATATTGACTCATATATATATATTCAGTTTCACGTGTCAACACTTCCTCTATTTTCCTAGGAGCACGACGATACAGATGCATTAGATAATAACTCGTGCTCCCATATTCGCATCATGCGTTTAATAACCCGGCCGGCCATCGGAAGCGGGAGGCATTTAATTGAAAACCCCGAAAAAATGCGGACAATATTGTTAAACAAACGTATGCAAATAAATTAGGTACCTACTCATAAGTACACACGTAAAAGAAAACATCTAAAGTATGTTCATTTTCCCGTACCTACGAATGCTTCCTCTATTTTCCTAACAGCGCGACGATATAGATGCATTAAGTAGATAATAACTCGTGCTCCCACATTCGCCGCATGCATTTAATAACCCGGCCGGCCATCGAAAGCGGGAGGCATTTTAATGAAAACCCCGAAAAACTGAGGACAATACCGTTAAACATACGTAAGCTATGTGATTATATAGCTACTCATACATACGTAAAAGAAGACATTTATAATATATTAATTTTCTCGTACCTACGAATACTTCCTGTATTTTCCTAAGAGCACGACGATATAGATGCATTAGATAATAACTCGTGCTCCCACATTCGCCGCATGCATTTAATAACCCGGCCGGCCATCGGAAGCGGGAGGCATTTTAATGAAAACCCGGACCAGTCACGTCGGCGCGCGCGCAGCCGAATAGCGGACTGGTTAATCAACCTGTTGTTCTAGATCGCGCTAATGCGAGTACACTGAGCGTATGAACCAAAAGCCGCGCCAAAATCGTGATTTGATATATAAATTCCATTATCCCTCGACGCTAGGAGTCGTGCTGGGTTTAGTTAATGCCATATTAAGCGAATAGCTGCTTAAGTAGATACACGGTTATATTGGTTATTATTTTATTATCTATGGCCCAGTAGTGCTCTATTACTGTAAAGTGCATGACGTAATACGTTTAAGCTTCCACATTCCTAGTTGGATTAGGTTTGTTGGAGAAAACAATAGTTTCTTTAAAGTATAATGCTAACTTTTTTGACATTTCTTTGTTAAATATATAATGTTTAACAACCATCAGTCCTAGTACTTTCTCACTGTTCAATTTTTATATTAAATGTCTATTTAAATCGCTTATTTTGTTCCTCATCATCTCTAGCCCATTTCAGCCCACATTCTAAAGGCCTCTTAATTCGCATGCCATCTTCTTTTCGCTTCTGTTGATAGTGTGAAGTCGCCATTTTATTGGTAGCTGTTGGAACGGCTTCGTGTGGTCACAGTAGAACGCCAAAGTACTTCACCTGTAAAATAAATTGAAAGGTTATTATAAAAGCGTTAATTTCAAATGGAAATCAACCGTATAGGTTTCATTCAAACCGCAGAATTTCAAAATTATTAAGCGCGAGTGTATGTTCAATGAACATTGTCGATTGATCCTAGTTTTAATAGCTTTATACGAACGTTTGTATTTTTAAGATATCACTATCATTCAACACATTCATTCAATCACTATCATGTAGTAATTCCCTTCTTTCTCAATTCTTAGCGTCCTATTTCATACATACAAACAATCGTCTTGTAAGCACTTTTCTTTTATAGGATCGCAGTCATTTATGTGTTAATTTCAATGAAAGCTTTGAACCGGCTAATCTGATAAACTCCATTTATACAGCAGTTAGGTTAAGTTTATTTTGTGCGAGTAAATCTTTCTTGGTAACATCTAACGTAGCATTGATCCTTGTCAATATAAATTACGTAACACTTTCCTTCGTGTTATCGCAGTCATACGTGCTAGTTTAAATAAAAACTTTGAACCGGCTAATGTAATAAACGCCATTTAAACATTACTTGGGTAAGATAAAGAAAGGTTTATTTTGTGTGAGTGAATCTTTCTTGGTAAAATCTAACGTAGCGTGGATTCTTGTCAATATAAAATACGTAACATTTTCCTTCATGTTATCGCAGTCATACACGTTAATTTCAATGAAAGCTTTGAACCGGTTAATCTAATAAACTCCATTTAAACAGCAGTTGGGTTACGATAGGTAATGTTAATTTAGTGAGAGTGAATCTTTATTGGTAACATCTAACTTAACATTGATCCTTGTCAATAAAACACGTAACTCTACCCTTCACGTTATCGCAGTCAAACGCGTTAATTCAATGAAAGCTTTATTTCAAAAGCGTTAATTCCATTACTTCAATACAATGTAAATGAACCAGCTAATCTAATAAGTTCCACTCAAACAGTAGTTAGTCGCGTATCCAGCGAGTGCGTGCTGCCTCGACATTAGGGCGGCAGGCAGCACTGCCGCTTGTCAACCGATCTTAATTGCTTATACAGGGCCAAATAATTAATTCTAACTACACAAATTACAATTATACGTCGAAATTTTTGTTAAACTTTCGCGTATTACGGATTTCCTTAAGAAAGACCTACATTTCAACGAATGTGAGTAGTTGAACAAAATGGTTACAATTTTTATGAGAATTTTGCATTATTTAAAAAAAAATAACATTATACAAGTACTAACTTGACTGCGAACTCACCTCATGGTGAGAGATGATGCCGTCGAAGATTTTATCGTATTGACTAATGCTCAGTTGCACGAAACAAATTCAAAATTTTAAGTGGTACTTAAACTAATTAAATCGCAATCAATGTCAAAAAATGTATGAAATTTTGGCATTTCTCGCGATTAAATTAGTTTAAGTAGCACTTAATTTTTAAATTTATTTCGTGCAACTCGGAGTAAGTAAACTACCTAATTCCTATAATTCTACAAGTCATGCATCGCGATGGAACGCTAAAATCGCTTGGCGGGGTGCAACTTCGCGGGTACGGTGATAACTAGCCAAGGCTAACCTCTCCTACCAGACCAGGGAAATGTAATAAAAAAATATTGTGTCATAGTGTTCGTAACGAAACTCCTCCGAAACGGATCGACCGATTTTTATGATTTGTCTACATTCGATAGGTCTGAGAATAGAACCTAAGGTATTTGTCATACTCCTAAACTCCAGACTCGGTCATAAATCATTCGAGTGCAATAATGCACAACTCAACAAAGAACAACAAAAGCAAAACACTCGAATGGTTTATGACCAAGTCTGCAGCGAGATAATAACACTAATTTAGTAAAAATCTATAGTACTTATACTCCAAATTTGTGGTTTAGAAAATGATCAATCGGGAACCAATATGAGGTGAATGGGAATATTTGAGCAATGATTTTATGAAAAACATGTAAAAAAAAAACAAGTTAAAGTTTTTCTATTCGCCAAACCTTATTTCCATAAGTCTATGGTGTATTATAATAATTAATTAATTCTATAATAATTAAATAAGTCTATGGTGTATTATAATAATTAATATTGAATAATTCGCCTACTATTTGCGAAAAACTAAATGATATTTGAATGTTTGTGGGCGGATACTTCACACCACATGTAAACACATGTGAAGTTAAATGAAAGCTTGTAGGGAATATTGTTATCGCAATTCAAGAGGTGCACAGGCCCACCTACGAGCACTGGGCCTGTGGGCTATTATAACATGAACGCTATAATTGCCAATCAGGCTGGGTAAGCACATTAATAAGTGTATTAACTTTAATAATACGGTATTAACTTACACGGATCTACTTTGTTAAATTTCTAATTCTTTACTTCGTTTGTAATAAAATGTGGTTACAGATTACCAAAGTTACCGACATCTGACTCTGCAAAAAAAATTTCTAGACAGAACATAATTTTTAAAGTGTCAGTGTAAATTCATGTCACAAAAATAGTGTCATGATTTTTAGTAATCGACAAAAAGTCAGGACGTTTTAAAAATTTTGTGGAAACATTTATTATAATTTACAACAAACACTCTGCAAGTTTTTGATATTGATCTGAGTAAAATATTGCAAATTCTGTTGCATTGTTAAAGAAAAATCCAACAAAATACAATAATCTAAAAAATACACAACTTATTTTTAACTTGTCTTAACTGCATTTGTGTTCATTACTGTATCTTATTACTTTACTACTTTAAAATAATTTAAAAAACGGTAAAGTGTAGGTACTTATATAACACTTATAACTTTAATCAATTCAGTTCGTATTTATCTTCGCGCAACAAATTAGAATCTAGGAATTAGAATACCTGTGTCTATAATATAAATCAAGTATTCCGAGATAGATAGTAGGAAATGTGTCCATGCAAATTAATAACACTGCCACATACTGCCATATAGAGAAAGTCTACGAGGCATTCTATAAATAATTAATTTTGCTCCTAAAATAGAATAAAGGCGGCAGGCTCTAAATCAGGAAGTCGGTTTCTCGTGTGCGTACGAGATATCATTCCTATTAGATTACTACAGATTATGGGGTTATACAATGCACAGAATAATTTCATGCTTATATTATAAAGGCTTTACTTTATCGTCACATCATTCTGAATGCGAAAGTGGTTTACTTTGTTGGTTGAACTTGCAGTGTTCTTTAAAATATTTGGTTTTTAGTTACAGAATTCCACACCTACATCGAAAACCAAGGTGCGTCATAAGTTTTTGCTTGGTATGGAATGGATGTGAAATAAAAAAACTTGATAGGGAGATATAGTTTGGTGTTGCAACTAAGTCCATACGAGTGCTAATTTATAATCTACATCCAACTTCTTTAATTATACCCATGACAACTAATGATTGTTTTCGTCCACGATAATAATTATAGTCACCGATGGTTTTTCTTTAATTCTATACATATCGTGCATTTAAATTCAAATTTAGTTACATTCGGAAACAAATGGGATTTTTCCCCGTTTGAGACGAGGAACAGAAGATGAAGAGAGAGATGGGGAGCTTTCTTAAAAAGTACACAAGGTTTTCAGCTCCCTTTACGAGGCTGTAATGCCGAAGATGGAGGCTGCGGAGAGGGATTGAGAGAGATCTTATCCCTTACGCACACGGGACTGATAGACTGGGACCTCGGGGCTGACCCTGACCTTCCCTGGTAGTGGCTGCTGTTAAGGGTCAGCCGTGCGTTCGTATGACATCCCGGAGGCTTCCAACATGAGGGGGTTTTAGTGGGTAAAAATTTCCACATAATCCAATCTACTTACAGTTCGGATATCTCAATGCAGATCGTTAAGTAATAACCGATTCACACTACATCTAAAACTAATTTCCCACACTTGCTAAAAAAACCGTACTGATCTTATAGGTCCTATATAAAACAAGGTGTCTCTATTACCGCTTTTATACTCCAAACGTGTCTATGAGGGTGTCCCATAATCGCCTATTATGGTGCTGGTAATTTATTACCGTATCACCGGGCGGGTTGATTATATTGTTGCGCACATCCGGTTCTTATCACCAGTCTATAATAGCCAATAAATTATATGAGCTCCGATCTAGCGCACGATAGGTCATATTGTTCGACTCCGAAGAGAAGGCTGTTCTAGTCTTCTATAGAACAAGTTAATAGAAATATTATTGGTACATAGTTATTAAATTTTATTCGTATGTGAAGAAAGCAGTGATAGCTTATTGGTTCAGACCTCTATCACTCATGAGAGGTTTTTTTATTCAGTATAGGCTTACGTTTGACATCAGTCTCACCTGATGAAAAATGGCAATGTGCTCAAAGATGGAATGTGATTATCTAGATTCCTATTGATTATTTTTTTTTAAGTTGTAAGATACGGGAAACAAAGATTTCGAGGGAGCATTTGGTGGACTGAAGTTGGAAACCCTAGCACAATCTTCTTGACTTTTGGAACTAAATATGACTGGTAACGCGCTTATCCGCCCTTTTCCAGCGTGAAGGGACGTGGAAACGCGCTTATCCGCACTTTTACAGCGTGAAGGGACGTGGAAACGCGCTTATCCGCACTTTTCCAGCGTGAAGGGACGTGGAAACGCGCTTATCCGCACTTTTCCAGCGTGAAGGGACGTGGAAACGCGCTTATCCGCACTTTTCCAGCGTGAAGGGACGTGGAAACGCGCTTATCCGCACTTTTCCAGCGTGAAGGGACGTGGAAACGCGCTTATCTGCACTTTTCCAGCGTGAAGGGACGTGGAAACGCGCTTATCCGCACTTTTCCAGCGTGAAGGGACGTGGAAACGCGCTTATCCGCACTTTTCCAGCGTGAAGGGACGTGGAGACCCATGATTTACAGTAAGGACATAAAAAAGTTGTCGAGACCACGAGAAGATTCATAGATATTTTAAGGGTTGAACGATCGTATAGGTATTTATTAAAAAATATAACAGACATGCGTTTAAAAAATGTTTGGTTGTTTGCTGATAGAGGATACACGAACCTATTACGTATGCGGGGTACTTTTTCAGGAATATTCTGAAAATATAAAAAATCTGTTTTATATCACATACATCAGGAATTATTTTTGCTACCAATTCTTAATCAACTTTATTTTTCCCCTCATTTGATTCATCACACGTCACGCAAAAATACAGTGACAAGCCTGTCACAGTTCCACCTGTCATTCGTCACAGTGGATACGTCACGCGTGATATCCGCACGTCATCCATCATAGTCTATAGGTATCCTTACCAAGTTCTCCGTGCACTTGTCACCAACCTTATTGTTTTATACGAAAGGCTGATTTTTGTATGTTTATATCCTGATTTAATAAACTTAGCGCGACTTCTCTCTAAACTTAAACGGTTAAACGGTTTTCTTTTAATTTTCTGATAAGTGCCTTTTCTGTTAAGTAAGTAAAATGTATGGAGCTGTTTCTTATCTAAGGTTGACTTTTGGATGTCATAAATACGATATGGGAATGCGTTACAAAATTATATGTGCATGTTTAAAGCACCTAAAGCCAATGCAAATAAAATCTTGTTTTGTTTAACCTACATGCATGATTCTTATAGAATCATTTCACAGATTGAGAACAAAATTATAAATGAACTTCAGAAAGCTTTATATCATGGTTCTTAACGGCCTACAAGCCCTATTTAGGTGATTTTGAATGAAGTTTTACGCAAAAACTATAAAGAAAATTACTTTCAAATTTACACGTCATCTATTTTGGGTCTTTAATCTAAAATCGCTAAGAAGCAGAAACACGATTGGATAAAATTTTCTCGATAGAAAGTTCTCCCAAAAGTTGCTCCTAAATCTCAGTTTTTCTATAGTTTATCGGAAACTACAATGGATGTAATTGTAATTTTTGTTTTAATGTATTGGTAATAATAATATCCTAAAACGCTTAGAACGGATTTTTGATAACCAGCTTAGTTTTTGAGTAATTAGGTAAAACGTCGTTTTTCTGCTATATTCTTCCGCGACGCTGCATGTCGCACCTACCAAATCTCCGTGAGAGTGAGAAAGACAAAAATAAATTCAATCTATCCCCTTAAGATTGCTTCTCGTTTGCAACATACGCAAGTTAAAGTTGTAAGATGTTCCTCACACGTTTAAGGGGTGACGAAACGTGAAATTGTTCGGTAACTTTATTTTTCAAAACCGAGATTGACGTTTAATATATCATTGGTAAGTTATCTCGTTACGGTTCGGTAGGCTGAAAGCGGTTACGCGTAATTTATTTATATTAAATATGTCACAGACATTTTATACCTACGGGTTTTTGAAGACTTCCCTGGTACGAAGGCTTGTTTTGAACTATATATTAGGCCTAGCGCTTGCCTGTTATCACTTTTATTTAGTATTGTTTAACTACCATATTGTGGTATTTTATCTAAATAACGCGAAGTTTTATTTTCGTTAATTTGTGCCTCATCTTTCCCACAGTCCTATTACCAGTGAAAATGAATGTTTACACCACTATGGCACTAATGGATTCTTATATAATTTTATCATTCCATTCATGTTCAAAAGAGCAGAGATAGGTAACATTTAAAATCAACTAATTAGCTGATTTAAAACCAATCGCACTTACCTATAGGTATATAGGTATTGCAACGAGACTATTACTACTACTACTATTACTACTATTACTACTTCAGAAGTTGTTATAATGTTGAGACATAATATACCCTGGACAGAACGGACGGCGCGACAAAATATCACCATTTTATCGGTGCCAAAAATGCTTGTTTTGCCACCAACAGTAAGGTCACGCTGTAGTTCGCTCAGCAGCCACCTATAGAATTTTGACAGATGGCGCTACTGTTTGCTTGTACAAAAAAGATTTACGTAAATGGTTCGGATGCCCATGTCCTGAGTTTTTTTATCAGTGGGGTTAACTGTACAGATTTAACTAATCGACGGTCGATTAAATCGGACGGTAAATCGATATTATGGGAATAGGGAACCCTAATTCCTAAAATAACAAGTAACCTGCTACCTACTCTAATAGAAAAAATTCAAACAAATAATTCAGAAGAAAGAATTGAAGACAAGTAGCGAATAGTAAGAACTCTATGAAACGTACAGAACTCACGAGGCGCCGATGAATCTATAACACTGCACGGGCGGGTATTGATTAAAAAAGCACATAAAGGAGGCCGGCAGAATCCCATACATGTCTGGGCCAAAAACGTTACAGCAATGATTCTTGTGTTATTAAATAGGCAAAGAACTTATATTTATGTAACAAGAAGATTTTTTTTATAATTCTATGGGAATCAGGAGGAAAAAAATATTTTGATAGACTTAGGTTAGGATGAAAATAATGTACTCTGAGAACCATTACTAAGACGAAAATGTCTACATTGGTTTTTCTCCACAGATTTGTTTATCTGTGGAGACACAAACGTCATAATGTTTAATGATGTTAAGAGTTGATACTGCAGTCAAGTAGGTACTAACCGGTTAAAATAACTGATTGTAAAAATCAATGCCTATATATATATATATATACCTATATATAGGGTATATAAAATAAAACTTCTTCAATTATTTTCAATTCTATCATCTTCTAAATCATGAAAACACATCCGTAAGCGCACGAGTACGAAAACGAATGACGTATGAATTATTATCAAATGTGAATGACAATTGAGAAATTACAATGACAACTGACAGTTATTTTTTAAAGATCGAAATCCATAGACACTACGCAAAATCTATAATTCATAAAATATCGTCGTTATTGTCTAAAATCGTTATTAATCTGTGTTATTTATATTATAAATAAATATTTTTATGAAATTCCTATGAACATTATATCACAGTAATCGCAAAAACGAGGAATTATTTATTATTTTCATTACTCTCAAAATGCCTAGAACCCAGAGCCAACAAACAATGACAAAATAAACTTTAGAATATGGCAATAATTAGTTTTACTTGCAATAGTACGAATGATTATGAATCATGATTTTAGCACATTCCCATAGAAAGTTACTAAAACTTAAAGTGATATAGAATCAGAAAAAAATCTACTATTTTTTGGTATATATGGGGTTCCAGTAACAATTTGGCCCATTTTTGCCGACCTCCTTAGCGAATTCGAGGCGCGGGGAGGCGCGGCGCGGGTGGTTGTTGTCAAAAAACTTTTATAAGTGTTTATGTGTACGTGCCGCCTCCCCCCGCGCGCGCCCGCTCGACACCCTTTCGCGTATACCCACATTCGTATAAAATACCCTGGTACAGGCCAAGGGGAAACTGGAACGAAATTATGACGTCACGCTGGTTGAAAGTGTGTTTGTTCGTTGGTTTGATATTTATTTGAAGTAAGAGCACTAATAGTTGCTGCCTGAGGCTCCATTCAAGTGAAAATTGTTTTTTTAACAATCCCGCGAGAATCACACATTTTTCCGAGATAAACAACCTAACTACGTGTTATCTAATCCAGGATACAATATATCCAGCCAAATCGGTTCATATTAAATGTTACTAACGTACCTAAAGAGTAGCTTTTCATCCAGGAAAAACAATCGACAAAACGTTATCCCGTCGGGTTTTGTAATGTTAAAATTAAAAAAAAAACGTAATAATTCAGTCCAAATTCAGCCATTCAGTCCAAAAGATAAATAGCTCAAATCGAAGTTCTATATTAATTCTATGAATGAAAAAAGACATTTTTAGCTTTCAATTTTCTTAATGAACTTTCCATTTCAAACAGTTTTGATTAAATAATCGAATAAGTTGCTTCAACTTCACATATTTTGTACAGATTAGATTAATTCATGACTGCTTGTTTTTAGTTATGTATTTCTATAAGAAAAACCAAATTGTTAATAATATAACAGGTTCGAATGATTCAATAGTATACCATTCCAGTATCCCCTGCTCCTGTACAGACATACAAGTACATGTAAATTAAACACCACCGCACACAGACACGCACACAAATAAAAACGTAAAGAAACACCGCGAAGAGGAAGAATGTATTAAGAAAGCGCGACAGGGACGCGTTGTAATTAACACCCCGAGAGCGAAAGGGACGGGGCGATCCAACACGCTAATTAAGAATACAAGAAGAAAGACGCGTTTTATGTACGCTCGGAGCTTTATTTGTGTGCGTTTGGTTTATGTGTGTTGAAGATTTTCCGTTTGCGACGCGCATGTGTGTGTTGTTATTAACTCATTATGTGAAGAGTTAGTGGGTACATAGGACCTATTTACACCTATTTACTGGTTAATTGAAGGCGGTTTACGCCGATAACGTTGCTAAAGACAGCGGTGTAGAAATTTTCCGCACAATTTTCTATATTGATTAGTAATTACCAGACCTATATTTAGCTAGGTAGATCCTGTTTAAAGTCAGGTTGGAAAGATTTTACTCATCATATTTGACGATAATTGCTTCTTCGTTAGTACAATCACCATTTACTTATATTATCAACATCCACAATCAATTAAAAACAATTTTCTCCAATGCGTTTGGCGATTTTAAACTTTTGAAAATTGTTTATAGTGTAGTAAGTAATAAGTAGTACCTACTTAATTACATTTGTAGCATTTCTGTGAGCTTTTAAATGTTTTTATGTACTTGAACATAAATATGAACCAATAATTCTTTTTGATCAAATAAAAATAAATACTCACTTACTACTAATATACTTATCCCATTTAATGCTGGGCTACTTTTTAATACTGAAAAATCATATCAGATCGAGTTTTGGTGATAGTCATGGTTGAAAATAATATTATTTAGCATATGAAGAATTTTTAAATCACGCACGTTTTTAGGGTTCCGTACCAAAATGGTAAAATGGAACCCTTATTGTGTTTTAATATTAACACTATGGTAGATACTCCATTGGATAGATATAAACGAGTCAAGCGTAACTTTTAAAGATAAACAAATATTGGTAGAGAAAAACTTTTTCACTTTAAACACGTGGCTCAATCCTAGGACTTCTCAACTTTATTGTGCGTAAAAAAGTGTTTTAGAGGTCAACTTGCAGTGGCGGGAAGCGCCTTAAACTTTTGATAATAAAAGCGGCGGCCGACTCTCGACCTCGTTTTTTGTACGACGATTAATAAGTTGCAACATCTCAGAACTCTCAGTGATTCTCTTTTTCGGAAATGCCGTGCAAAAAAATAATATCTGAATTTTGATCGCCGAATAGTCTATACTAATATATGAAAAAATGGTTGTTTGTTTGTCCATCAATCACATCTTAATCAAACCAATCAACGTGACTATATTTTGCACAGGCAAAGCTGAAAGCAGGAGAGTGCTAGAATGAAAGGCTACTTTTTATTCCAGTAAAATTAGTGATCCAGATTCACAGGATCTGTGAAAACCAAAATTCTTAAACCTTGAGGTGAGGTTGCGTACTCTGGTTGCGTACATATTAAACCTATCTAAATGGCAGAGCAGTTACGATTTCAAGTTACTAAGTATCCAGAAGATCAAATTCGAGCACACTGTGTCGACTTTTCAAAATTATAAATACCCGTGAGGCAGACAATAAAAAAAAGATTCCGACGAATTGAGAACCTCCTCCTTTTTTTTGAAGTTGGTTAAAAATGAGTACGAAGTAAGTAAATTGGATATAAAGTCTTAATAAAAACATATTTTTTCTTAACGTCTCTTGATTATGCTCAGGCATCGGGGCGAAAAGTACGTACTACATATTACTCTACGTAACGTAGATTACATAGTTTATCGCTAAATGCAAATAGCGCCATATGTGAAATAAACTTATCACACCATTCAACGTAATTGGCCAGCCAGCATAACTTTCTTCACTGAGATTAGTTGCCGAGACCAAACCTAAGTGTTACTACATTTTAACTGATTTAAATTTACTGCTTCTAAAATATAACTTCACAGACATGTAGATTGTAGAGGCATCAACCGGAACCGAATCCTAGACAATCTCTAATGATAGCTTCGTAGCGAAATCTTATCTTGAAACGTTTCACGTTTATTTGTTTAAGGCTTTCAGTGCGGACGAATGAAACAGCCTGCGTATCGCGTTACCAACAACGACTTAACTCTAACCGAATGCTGTTCAAAAATCTATCTTAGTCCAAGATGTTATAGTTGAAAATCGCTTGTCTGCGAAGTAAGGATACAAGTTGTACATCCCTGTCGTGCCCTGAAAAAGCTTGTAAGAAAGCAAAGAATGGGAGAAGAAAGGGGAAGGGACGGCAAGGGGATATGTCTCAGGCTGCGTGATGAATTAAATTTTTAGGGGGCGGCGGGCGCTATGGCCGCGTCTTCATCTTCGGTTCTTTAATTTGTATTAATTATGTTTTCGAACGGGTTTTTCGGGAGGAACTGTAACGCTTCGTTGGACCTGTCTTGATGAATTCGCTGATTTTCCCTGAAAAGTTCCCAATACCTACTTAAATATTCGGTTGTAGTTTTCTTATTTATTCATGGAGAAAAATGTCAGTGCTTAACTGCCACACTGACAATGCTTTTTAAAGAACCACATCTGACAAGGAATCTGACATCCTACAGTGGGTATTTAACATGACACCTAACTTCTACTAAGGTTCAGTAGTGGGCTACTTTTTCTTGCAGAGTTCGCCCTCAAAGATTTCACCACAGATCTTAAATTAGTAGTAGTTGACGGAGAATAAGTGTGCTGCGGCTTAAAGAGGAGCTCGCTGCACGAGAGTGAAAAACTAATGACTTATGATGACTAGCGCATTGCAATGCGTCGTATTAGATTGCAATGCAATGTCCTATGATGCACTGATAACATGGGCAAGCATATCAATTGTCGGTTGAACCAACCAGACCTAACCTGAGCCAGTTTTGAAGTTCTAAAGTCTTATCCACAGATCTTAAAGTAGTAGTAGTTGACGAAGAATTATTGTGTTGCTTGGCTTAAAGAGGAGCTCGAGAGTTAAGAGCTGATGACATATGATGACTAGCGCATTGCAATGCGTCGTATTACATTGCAATGCAAAGTCCGAGGACGCACTGATATGCTGGGCAAGCATATCACTTGTCGGTTGCACCCACCAGACCTAACCTGAGCCAGTTTTGAAGTTCTAAACTCTTTACGTAATTAGGCCATGCTATGTCTGGCCCATTTCAGAGTGTCCATCATAAAGTATCTAAATTTTGAAGTATCTTTTGGTGTCGTAACATAAAGGATTTATGTTACCACGACGTAACCTGTAACACAAAAATCTGTAACTTATTTTTCAGCTTCATTTTTCCTAATATTCCTATTAAGTACCTAGATAACTTTAATTTTAGTTAGGTCCAGAGGCAACCGGCGCAAGCATCGCTGTGGTGTTTATACTATAGGTGTACTCTAGGTTTATCTCTGCTTTGGTAAAAGGTCAATAATGTCTGTGAATAGATAACAAAAATGTGATATTATTTATATAAGAACATAACACCTAAAACACCTTTAATTTTTTTTATTACTTATTGAAAAACATTTGTCCAAGAGATAGGTAGGTACAGGCCACCAAAACAAAAGTTCCAAAAAATCAATACAACTATTAAATTCCCAAGATCCCCTACCTACACACGTCACGTATGCAAACGACTATCCGAATAAAAAAACCGAATCGATAGCGGCAAAACAAAAGAGTAACCCCCGAAAACGCTAAAATCGATGCCAAGTGTCATTAAAATGCCCCCAAAAATTAAAACCCCTGTTTGTGCACACACACACACACACATACACAAGTCTAATAATGCATGTGGGGTAATGAACTTGCTTCGCGATGTCGGAGTCTTTTTCGTGAGGAAATATTATTAAGATTCCTGCAACTGCCATGTCTTTCTGGAGGAAATAATTATACTAACCTTATTTTTATTGACGTGACAACGTCTTATAAATCGATAGAGCCGGCTGCACGCACAAAAAAACATGACTCATCCGGTGTTACCTCGCTCATGCGGCGTTACCTCGCTTGCGTTACTTCTCTCTGAGGCGTTCCATGTAAGGCTTGAAGTGCAAGCGAGAGTTGTCACGTTCAACTATCGTCAGTAAACCGACTTTACAGACAACCAATTTTTTTTTTAAGTCTTGAAAGAGTTTCTTTATAATCTTACTTTCGTGCGTAAAAAAAACGAATTTACTTATTCAGTTGTACATCTATACGCCACTTTATCCTTAGAACGCCTAGAAAGAGTTTCTTTGCTCTTTTAAGGGTTCCGTAACTGAAAAAAAACAGAACCTTTATTACTTTGTTGTACATCTAAAGGCTACTTCGACCCTTTATTTCAAGAACGCCTAAGTAGGTAGGTACTTACTTATCTTAGGCGGTGTTTGTTTAACCTGTAAAGGTTAGTACTTAATTGCGATCTCACCTGATGGTAAGTGATGATGAACCGGAAGATGTTATCGTTTTATCTAACGGGGTGAATATTAAAGGTTATTCACCCCTGCTATTATGGGAATCGAACCCACGACCTCTCTTTCAATATCGCTTCATTAAGGAGATCGTCAAAAAAATTTTTTTTAACTAAACAGGGGCATAATGCCTGCTAAACTCCAATTTTAATAGCCACGCTCCAAAACATAAAGCAGACATGAAACCCCAACCTCTTCGTTACGGTGGATGTCAAAATACCTAAAGCATCGGCTTTAAACAATTTATAGCCGTTCCGCTAAAAATACGTGCACATTACCGTACAATATAGCCCGCGGCCGCGCAAACGTTGCGTGCCCTTTATTGCGCCATAAAGAGGAAACCGGTCGCGATTTGGACCTTAATTGCCTTTATATTAAACATGCGTAAGTGTTTACTTTTCTATCTCAATATTGGCGTGCGAGAGGTTTTGTCACGAAAATATACTAAGAAACTCGTTTTGTGGAGGTTTTTTTCCTGTTTACGTTATAAACGCTAATTCATCTTATTTTATTACTTTTTAACAGATCCTCCTGTAGTTCGCAAAAATTCGTCGCCATTTTAAATGTAAATTTTTGTTCATTAAAATCCAAATTAATACTTGACTGCTATCTCATATTATGATACTTAGTAATCAAAAAACCTTTAGAAGGTTCACTGAAACATATACCTAGAGTTTTTCTCAATTAGTCTTAGTTCCAGGACGGAAAAAAATACACTTCTTCTCAGTTAGTCAAAGGCCAGATTACTAATGCATCTGAGGTAGTATAAAATAGCTTCAGAAGGAATCTTACCCGAATCTAGCCGAATTTTATTACCGCACTTTTTCAGATACTTTTCCAGAAATAATAGTTCAACGCATACTAATATTGATAAATAATCGAATCTGGTAGGTACTTTTGAAAATCACCTAAATGCACGAGCCGAGGGGAGACCGTCAAATATTTAAAAGAATAAGTGGTTTGCTACGGTTATTTTTTCCATATAACTTACATGTCAGGTAATTTTTAACTCGCTTGTAGAACTAAAAATTATGCTTATCGATATAATATCTAAATTGTCTAAATCTAAGTAATGACAACCGAATGGCGTAGCGGTAGCGATCATGCCGTCTACGTTGGATGTCGTGGGTTCGATTCCCACTAAAAATTACTATATTTTTGTATATTAATGTGTGTGTACCTATATTTATCAGTTATCAAGTACCCACAACACAAGCTATCGCTTACTTTGAAGCTAGAATACGATGAGTGTAATGTAAAAAAAAGAATCATACAACACACTGTGCCGTGACATCGTATACTCTATATTGCAAAATTTTTCATCACTTTCATCTATCTTGCTATGCGTATACCTACATAATTATTCGATTTGTTTATACCTACGTATGGGATGGGATACTCGGAGGCTGGCGCGGCGAGGCGGCGATGAGTTTTAAAGTTTTTAAGGGTTCGCCGAAGATTGCGTGCCTTGATTACCGTCCCTGCCCTCCCTCGGGGTGGCACACACGCGGTCCCCCCATTTTTAAGGAGGGAAAATTAAAAGTGGCCGGAAAGACTCGCGGAGTCTTGATACTTTAAGACGTGTATAAAACTAAATGTAAATAGTGAATAAAATTAATTTTGAGTTAACAACTCTTATGAAAGCGTTTTTGCCTATAAATAAGCTTATGACTATATAGTAACCAAAATTAAAACAAAACTGTAAAGTAGTAATTACCTCGTAGGAAGAGCTGATCATAAAAAACGACTCGTGGTTAATAGAGTCTGTTGAGAATTTCCTAATCTGTGGTTGAGAAGCTTCGGTTGCGGCTGGGTATCCACCCTATCAGCAGCCGTACACATAAGGCGTTTCCCAATATTCTATATATCCATGGTTTGCCTTACTAGAGATAGAGATTTGACATAACTTGTATGGAGCTTATGTAACATTGATATCTCTAGTAGGGCAAATAGAAGATAGATAGAATATTGGGAACCGGCAATAAACGATTAAAAGCTCCAGTGTTGTTTAGTTGATGTAGATAACTCTATCCACGTGACTTTCGGTTTTGCACAAATCCCGAGGGAACCATGGTTTTTTTTCGGAATAAAAAGAAGCTATATCACGTGTTAATACAGCGTTTATTATACATCCATCTCTATTCCAAATTTCAGCCGAATCGGTTCGGTTGTTGCAGCGTGAAGGAGTTACAAAGATACATAGGTGTACACTAACACACAAACTTTCACCTTTATTGATTAAAGTATCAAGATTTCTCGGTCTCGGTAGCCCACACGCTCATTTGCGAGCGATAGTGAGTCCTCTCGCAATGATATTAAATGGCGATGGTCTTGTTTTTCGCGAGCCGCCTCCGAGGAGAGTCGGGAAGAAAATATAACACACATTAAACGAAATGCCGCTGACAAATCCGGGGGGTGTAAGATTTTACGAGCAAATGCGGGGTATTATGCATGTAGCTTGAACTTTGTTATATATAATTATATTTTCTATAGGTAATTACAGCAAGTCAGTTCTATTAAATTCTTTCGATTTGAGCAATTTAAATCATCTAGAAGGTAGAAAACGATTAATGACGTAAGTACCTATACATAAAACAGAAATAACAACGGTTCAAATAACAATTCCTTTTACAGTTTTAAATTGTTATTTTAAAACTATATTTAATTTATTTGTTTTGCTATAATTCATGACCTGAAAACAATCTGTATGGTACAACATGAACAAGCCAAGCACCAAGCACGAAAGCAAAGTTCGCAAGCAAGTATGAAGTAATACAACATGCAACACCACACACAACACTTTCGACGTACGTTTCGTCCCGACATAGGGACATATTCAGGAGATGGTGACTTAACAATGAGATATTGTATCTTTCCTGCTGATTTGATTTTGCTTAATTACTGGTAAGATACTGAGCTGCTTTTCATTGGAACCAACATGAGCCAATTAAAAAGTCAATAAACAGTGTTCATTTCCTCTTATTTATTGACGACCTCTCTGGCACAGTGGCGGCGCGCTCGGATTCGAGTGGGAGGTCGCGGGTTCGATTACCGCCACGGGCCACTTTGGAATTTTATAATTTCTAAATTGGCTCAGGTCTGGTCTGGTGGGAGGTTTCGGCCGTGGCCACTTACCACCCTACCAGCAAAGGCGCACCGATGTGCGATGCTTGTAGAAACCATTTTTTATTAGGTACTTACCCTTTCAAGTTAGTACGATAACATCTTAGGCTGCATTATCACTTACCATCAGGTGAGATCGCAGTCAAGTACAAACTTGTATAGAGTAAAAAATTGGTTGTCTGTAAAGTCGGTTTACTGACGATAGTTGAACGTGACAACTCTCGCTTGCACTTCAACAACTTACATGGAACGCCTCAGAACGAGGTAACGCGAGCGAGGTAACGCCGCATGAGTGATGTTTTTTGTGCGTGCAACCGGCTCTATCGAATTATAAGACGTTGTCACGTCAAAAACAATACAAATTATCTCTATATATCTACATTGTAGCAGTGCAAGTGCGATGAAAATAGGCTGATGATGACATACCTTACAAACTAAGGAACGAAACACATACAATACTGGCGTCACCTCTAATCGGACGCACCCCAAAATTAAAAACAAAACGCACACAGACGTCATAAAGCCCGGTACACATCTATAGCTTCACCTAATTATCAGCGAAGGGGCCTTTGCATAAGAAAGTATTGCTGCGTTACGACGCGTGTCGCGTGTAGCTTCACCATCTATGTTAATGTAATTTCAGGACGTTTTAATGTCTTTCTTTATTAGTAAAATATTTTGAAGAAATAACGCAGGCTTCTCTGAGAGTTCTTCGCAATAAGTGTGTGAAGGTTTGCTGTACCTAATGTAAAGGTGGGAGTGACATTCTTCTCATTCTTAATTCTTAGCAGTGACATTACAATAATTCCAGTTTCATAATCATTGCCATCTTAGGCTTGTTATGTCATATTTGCACTGTTTACATTTTTTTAAGCATTGGCTTATGATATGACCATTTAAATATTGAACTCATTTCGGTTTGTGATGAATTCGTATCTCTCATTGGTCACAGCTTTATTATTGAACCACCGAATGCCTTGAGAAATTGTTCACCATGACCTGAAATTGCGAACAATGCCGTGATATTGTAAAAATGCCGAGATATTACCGAATATGCCACCAAAAATGAAACGTCAGTGTCTTGTAATACTCGGTTTACACGAAGTTCGACCACCGCTCGAAAGATGACACTGTATCAACTTAGCTGGCGCTTTGAGTTTCTCCGAATCATACAGCTGATTGCATGTTTGCGTCGGCCGCGGCGGTTACATTTAATAGTTTAGTCGGGAATTCCGTGATGGATTATACCTATTTATTTCCATATAGGTCGTACCGTCTGAAAAGAAACTTCGTTTTAAAAATCTAAAAGTGGTACTATGAAACGTACAAAAGCCGTCAAAACGTCATTTTGACATCGAAGACAGTCCGCACTCATTCGGAAGAAGTGGGAACCCTCGCGCCCCACCCCCACGGCCCAGATAAAAAATCTCCCATTTCCTTAATTCGTTTATCGGGGCCTGGCGAGGCTTTGTCTTCGATCGATGAACGCCTCCAAATGAGCGCGGAACGTGACGCGCGTGTATTAACCGGAGGTGACGCTGATGGCTTACCGGATTCTTTTTTTTTGCGTGAGCTACGCTGGAACAATCCATTTTTGGATATCTAAAATTAGAAGACGTTATTATTAAACCAGATGAACTTATTGTTGTTCAATTTATTAAGGTTCAATATACATTTTCGGTCGGTCATCGCGAGCAAACGATCGAGCGGGTCACCTGATGGTAAGAGATCACCGCCGCCCATGGACATTTGCAGCACCAGAGGAACTGTAAATGCGTTGCCGACTCTTACGGAATTTGTTTATCCGCCTCTTGAATAACCCCATGTTACAGTTTTGTGGGAACACTGTTGTTGATAGCTGGTTCCATAGTTTGCATGTGCGTGAAAAGAAAGATCTGGCATACCGGGTGGTCGTGGATTGCCAGCCATCCAGGTGGGATGGATGGAATATGTTTCTACTCCAGAGTGTATATGCACAGAGAAAGCGCAAGGCGGAATCACTTCAAACAGCTCGTCAGAGCACTTCCCATTGAACAAACTACATGTTGTGTAATAATTACGGTATAAGCTGTACCGAATTAAAGTCTCACCCAAATTGGTTAACACTGAGACAAATAAACTTTCATAATTTGTAATCGAAGTAGGATCTCTATCCATTTAAACCGACTGTTAGGAATATTAAATGTGCATCATAAAATAATATTTGCGTTTCGCTCGATCGCGGCTGGCAGACGGTAGTGTACACCTGCCTTATTATATTGCAGTCTCGTGTGACAGTTTGATAGGTACACGATCTAATGAGATTTTGACGTTTGATTTTAACTTTGCTTAGCTGTTTTTGATTGGATTTATATTGAAACAGCTATAATTTGCTTTAGCTATAATATGCTACTGAGGATGTGATGGTAGTCGCGGGTAGTTAAAACTTCGACTATCTTTGAAATTATCTTCTTGTAATAGTGCTTCACACACTAAGGTTGTTTTAATCGTGCAAGTTTTTAATACGCGTAAACATTTCCGGCGTGAATTAAACCTGGATCGCATGTTCCACCAATTAGGTTACAAGTACCTACTGCCGAAATATAGCAGAGCCCAAAAATTCTTTTAATTTCTTATATTCACATTTAAGGGAGAGCCACCGGCAGAACTGAAAGTAGGAAATTTTGTTCTCAGTTCTGCCTAAGGATTATATTCGACTTCCGATTCGGAGAGCCTGGTTACCGACGCGCATTTTTAAATTTTTAGAGGCCAAACAACGTTTGCCGGATAAGCAATATAAAACATGACCTACGATGACGATAGACGTGATGGGACTTTTTTTGACGTGATAACATTTAATAAATTGATGAACACCAGCAGCACACATGAAAAATAGTAACGTTCCGCGTAACGATCCACCTGAGCCTGTGCGTGCAAACGAGAGCGCGCAACAAGCGATAGAGAGGCACGATAAAAATTACATTAAATAATGATTATGATTATGATTATTGTTTTTTTTTCTTTTTTTTTAAATAATCATAATCATACAAACATAAAATAATGATTATGACGTTATTACGGAAATCTATCGTCCGTAAACCGACTTTACAGACCACCATTTATTTTTATTTTTATTATTTATGCACCAACAACATATAAGAAAAAGAATATATATATACATATATATACATATGTAAGAGTTAACTCTATATAAAGAAGAGATTTCTTCCAGCTACCAGACGTTGTGTGAGTATATTGAACTTGTTCACTACTTATAGCTTTCTGCACCCCTTTTCGTACAACCACAGATTACCATAATAGCCTCGTAGGTATAACTGCGGTGACTCTCACTCTTCCGCGTACACGCAATATACTTAAATAGAGCTTATTATCCTTTCACGTATTATGTAATTTTTGTGAAATTAGGTAGGCACATTAAATATTACTCAGGTAGGCACAGTGTAGTATTTCTAACGTGATTAACGACGTTTTGTCATTAATGTAGCTGGCCAACGTGTTAATTAACGTCAAAAGCATAAAGCAAGTTATTCATTAAAGAATTTAGTCGCACGGCCGGTACATATTTTAGTTTTAGCCGATATAAATAGTGCCTGTAACCTACATTAGCGGAACCAGCGCGACACGGCCGTACAACATTCAGGCGAATTTACCATGCTCGTAGATTATGCTTACCTTTTGTTAAGCTGCACGCATATTAGATAAGATTTACGACCAGCTTTTATAAGCATATGGAATTTGCCATACCCCAAAAAGGTATGAAAATGTTCGCTAAATTGGTCACTAGACCACCGTGCATTCTTATACATATTTTGAATTTCGTTTGAAGCGATGCAATAGTAATCTTAAAAAACACATGGATTATGGATGAGACATATGGCTAAAGCTGCGGGTGAACCATTGTTAAGTTCCACATCTGGGCACGGGTCGCCTCTCAGAATAGCCAATCAGACCACTAGATCGTTCGGCCAACGTTGGCCAAGTTCTGTCCAAGTTCCTCGCACGCCTTAGAAAATATTGTGGTGAACGAGTTCAGGTTTCCCGACGATTTTTTCTTTCACTAAAGAAGTTATCACAGTAGGTATCTGTGAAAGTGGCATTATAATTACCTAAAGCGCACTTTACTCTAAAAATTCACAGGTGCTTGTCCAGGATTCAAGCCCGTGACGCCTTCATGAGAAGCTGAGTTCTGGCTTGAGATGCGATCCAGCTTACAAACTTTAATCGCTACAATATGTATTAAAATGCCGATTCACGTTCTTATCTGTTCATGTCTCAACAGTATGCAAAACATCAGAGACATACTTATTGATGCTAAAATTAATAGAGATATCATTTTGATAGGCCTTCGAATTTCAACCAACGCAAGGATTTGAATCCAACGAAGTCAACGTTTCGGAACCAACTTTTACACAACTTTCGCCACACTCAAACCAAAAGTGCGATCATCTTTAAAGCTTAGCACCCACGTGCGATATAAAACGCATGCGGCATGTCATGCGGCAGTTTGTCAGGCCGCAATCAGACGCGTAGAAAACCCGGTGTCTCCAATCTATGATTAATGCGTTTCTTAATTACTAAGTTATCGTTCGAGGAGCGGGGGTGCATGTGTGCTTGCTAATTTATTGACTTTGCGTTTGTTAGGGTGGTTTGATTGGTGGAGTTTTCGGTTGCGTTTTTGTGTTTTCGTAATTTAGTTTTGAGTTTTTAGTGGAGGGCGCGTCTGGAGTTGCGTGTACGTAAAACTTTTATTTACGCGCTTATAATTTTGAACTTTCAGTTTCAGTTTTGAGCTATTTTTAGGGTTCCGTACCCAAAAGGTAAAAGGCCTATTACATAAAGTCCGCCGTCCATCTGCCCATCTGTATCTCTTGAACCGTGATAGTTTGACCGTTGAAATTTTCATAGGTGAGGTTTTTCGTTGCCGCTATAAATAATGGTAACAAACCCTATGTGTGCGATTACAACACCCACTGGGCTAGATTTGTCAATGTAAGTAACGTCAAAAGCGTTGTTGAAGTAGAAATCTGCCCAGTTCAATTGCAATAAAGAAAAATTTAATAAAACGATATAGGTACGGTGGTATGTATGTGTAAAAATGGTGTTCGTATTTCCTTGTTATTCTCATATCTCAGTATTAACACACTTCGGTCTTAATATCGCCATCGCTTCCCCGCCAAGAAATTAGGGCACCATTCGCACCTCAAAGAAAAATCGGGAGGCACCTTACAAAGTTAACGTGCAGTCTACATGACATGTCTTCTAAAGCAATAAGGGTGAGAATTTGATAATATTGTCATGTTTATAACGTGGTTTATTAACATGAGGGAGTGGACGTGACATTTATTGTTTGACAAGCATCGATCTGCCCTTTTGCGATGCGAGGCGTGAACGCAAAGTTCACTGGATTTCTTTTTTGAAGTTAGCCTATTGCTTTAACTACATGTGTAGGTTCTAATTTCTTTTATAAAAAATAGTAGGTTTTTAAATGGCTTCCTTTTCATAGAAAACACATAGAACAGTAAATGAGTAGGTACCTACCTTTATTTTGACATGATTTGGCTAGAAATAAAAGCAAAATAAGGGTTCCAATTTTACCATTACCTTTATATAATATTTTTTAGTTCCTCATAGTGTTCATATTGAAATCCAATGTCTACATAGTTTCTTGCGTTTATATTTATTTATTTTATTTATTATGGTCCTGGTCTGATTCTGATTCTTGTTTTCTGATTTGGCTCTGATTCTGGTTGATTTTGGGGATGTTGCAACCTCATGCGGATTAAATTCTTAAACATTCTGACAATAAAATTTACTTCCAATTAATTAAGATGTAATTTTTATAGACGTTTAATTAGTTAGTCTGAGTGACGTCATCCTAAATCCAATATGGTGGACAGTCCGAATCAGTGGCCTATGTGTACTCCCAAACACCGATAAGAAACCTAAGGATATGGGCATCTGGGATATGCATATTTTTCGTACAAGCAAACAGTATTTGTTAATATTCTATAGGCTGCTGAGCGAACTACATCGTGGCCTTACTGCTGGTGACGAAACAAGCATTTGACACCGGTAAACTGGCGACATTTTTACGCGCCTTCCGCCCTGTCCAGGGTATTTAATTAGTGTCCAAAATGAAAAGGTTTGCTGAGCACAATACGAATATGTTAACTGTATATAAAAGCGTGTATTTAATTTTTTTTTGAAAAACATCATTAAATTTTATCGCATGAACACCTATTATGTCGTTAAACTGCGTTGTCATATCAAACGTGTTGCATAATCGAATCCGCTTAAAAAAGGACGTCCTCAATAAAGGATGCGTAGTAAATCAAAGCAAGGAGTTTACAAAGGCACTCGGCGCGCTTGCCGATAATCGTCAATCGACGCCAGAGGGCGCTCGAGTGGCGTCACACATTCGACATTCATTGGGATGATTCGGCACTTTATCGGGTGGGGTAACATGCAGATATTGTTTAATTTGATAATAGGTTTCGTGTACTTTGTACCCTTCGTACTCTCTTTTATTGCAATCTTTTAGATTCTAAAGAAGATAGATAAGGACCTATCCTAAAGATTGTTTGTTTGCTCGTCTGTAATCATCATCATCATCATCTTGCAAGTTAAATTTGATCCACTTCCCAATTACCTATTAAACTGAATTTTGCATGCATGTGTAAATCGGATGACCAATACAAAACTAATATGACAGAGCGGAGGTGATCTGAAAATGAAAAATCTTTATTTTCACATAGGCCCAATTATATTATAGGCATAGGCTCTTATGAAAAGTCAAAACTCTACCGCCAGGTTCGGAAAGCAGGTTTACACCGAGAAGAACTGGAAGTTAGTCAAGGTTATATTTTAAGTTTTTTTGAAAAATATGTTACTCCAATTTCTACTGATTATGCCTCACGCATAAGTGATATTTGGAATGTAAAATAAAACTGAAGAAAAAGGAAATAAGAACTTTATTAATATGACATTTACTTTCCCATCCTTTATTATTCAACACCCTTTATCTACTCGTACTTCCTTATAATGAATCTAGGCGACATCGATATTATGTTTCTCAAAGTAAACACAATAAAACCAACCCCTTACTTACTCATTATTTTAATTACACGAGTAAGTGTGGAAAGCGGTATTGTTTCCTGAGTTTTAGTAACGAGTTTCAAAGAAAATAGTATCTGTATGAATCCTAAGTACTTTCCTACACTATTTATTTTAAGGAAAAAGATTATCATGCGCTTTAAGTCGCCTCTATCACTTGCGATGTAGTGTATATGTTACGGCTAAAACCCGAAGCGCGGCTGCACCTAGTTTTAGCCGGTTAGAACTAGGTGTAGCCACTTACTCTTGGTTAAACCTAGTACGAGCCGATTGTTTTCGGGTAAAACTAGGTCTAGCTTTCATCATGCCGGCTACAACTAGGTCCAGCCATTCCCTGTTCCATCATTCCGGCTAGAACTAGGTTTTAGCCCTAACATATATAGTAAAAGCAATTTTTCGCTGCCCGCGATGTACTAAAATGGGAAAATAGACGCGCTATCTGTCCCTTACAATCTCTACAGCAGCAGCTATAGCCATATTACGAGTAAGATTCCTTAATATTATGTAATATACATTTTGCAATTTTTTGATGAACGTGTATTTTAGTTGAGCTTTAAAACCCACACTAACTAGGTACTAGCTGAGTAGATGTTTTTGTTGTGATTATTTTTTTTGATCAAGCGAATTTTTCTTTGATTCTAACAATTACGGATATTGCGTAAGGCAAGGTTTGAATGGCTAGAGAAAATATTATTGTTTGCAGGTACATAATATTATGAAGAAAATAAATACATAGTATTGGCTCTTACCGCATAACAAAACGAATGAGGAAGCCTACTTTGGTAAATTACTCGGGGGCGTATTACACCGTTCATAATCTCTTGTATCCGACATAATTTAACGAAAGAAAATCCTACGTCCTAAACGTGAGGGACGACACACACTTTGTGAGGCTCTACCATGGATATGTGGTACCGAAGATATTCCTCAGGAGTTTTGTGTAGCATGGCTTAGATACTGATAGCTATTTGATTTTACCGTCTCGAAGTTTAACCCGTCTAAAATTCTCCTAGTCTTTATTCTTTCATACCGAAAGCATAAAAGCAGAATATATAGTTATATTGTTTTTTCCATTTTAGTTTTCCTTGTCATTTATGGCAGAAACATATTAACGAGCTTTTTGCTTTGAATATAGTTACTTGTAACTATAGCCAATATATAATGTACCAGTGCTGTCCGCAGCTCCGATATCATTCATTTTCTCGGAATAAAAATAACCCCGTGTCACTTTCCGCGCTTTCAACTAGGTATAACTGTGCCAAACTTCAAGTTGATGAGTTGCTTCGCTGTTGCGTGATTGAAGAACAAACAAACAAATTAACATATGAACAAACTCAAATTTATAAGTATGGATGGCCTACCCTAGGTCACTTTCAACCCTGTAAGACGATGATTTCCGTGGAATTTTTATGCACTAAAACTACCGAACTGCTAAGTACTTAGGTAGTGCCTGCCCATAAAATTCTTCTCACTTCAAATTGTCTTCTAAATTGAATCATTAGACAATCCTGATTGTAATGAACAAAAAAAAGTGGAACGTAGTTTTTATTTTGTATATCTATTTCTCTACCTACATCTACCTACATCCTGTGTTTGGTATATCAGCGGCTACACCCCAAATTAATAGCATCCTAACAAAAAACCTCCCCCCTATCTTATGGGGGTGGCGGTTCATTTGCATATATGTCTCCCCGGCACCCTAAGGAGCGGGCGAGGATGTATTTTTAATTTCATTCTTATCCCTACGCTTAAATCATGAGAGCGGCCATGCGTGCAAGGGCGACCACCCTACCCCCCCCGACCTCCCCCGGCTTGCGTCATACGTCGCTAACCACGTACAGCGTAAAAAGAAAAGAAATCTTAATAAGTTTGTTAGGGCGCGACAGGTTATGAGGATACGCCGATATAAATAACTGCGGAATTTATAAGCTACTGGTTACCACTACGCAATTGACGTAAGTACCAAAGACACGTACGAAGCGGTTTGAGTCTACAAAAAATAACGATAACGACAGTTGTTTGTGCGGAAGTCACGTGATTAATTTAGCAATCATTCTCATACGATTTCTACATTTCGTTCTTTTCCGTTCCATTCATCGAATCGAAATATGTCATATCACTTATACGACTGTGGCTACTGCACTGAGTATTAATAGTCATAGTACAGCTTTAGTAGGTACATTAGTAAAAAAAGTTTCTTGTCGGAGGATAGCTAGTCGAAATAAAAAGGATTTTTTGCGTGGCGAAAATCCCGTCACGAAGTAAATCTACGAAATTCTTTGTAAACCTAGAATGAAAGTTTATGTTTATAGTCAATAGAACGGGCACACATGCAATCACGTAAATATTGAACTCGTTAGTGTGAACTCACTGAAGACAGCGCCCTCTGTCGAGCGATGGGTGAAATCACACACGAAAATATAAAATGAAGTTTTGTTTTCGGAGTTATTCCAAACATTATTTCTACCTAGTGCCCCACGACACTTACATCTTCTTTTATACTGGAAAAATGTTAAAATAAACTGCTAATTAGTGGACCGTCGTATCCACACACACCTCATTACGAATTACAAGCTCCAAAAAAACAAGCGTCGTCATTTTGGCGAGCAAATTTGGTGGAAGCTCCGCCCGCCCTCCAAGCATGGATATTTTAGCCATCGCGACCGGCACACGCCACTAGCGGGTATGCTATTTTATATCCTCTTCTGATATCAAACTTATGAAATATCTGCGTATTTATTTCTCGTTTCTTATTTGTTCTCGCTTCTTTTTGTAGTAATCTGTTTTTGTAGTAGACAACGTACCAATGACGCGTACGAAGCGGTTTGATTCCTCGTTCCTGATGCGCACTGCAAACTCCTGGAATACCCTCCCAGGCAGTGTCTTTCCTGCCACTTACAACCCGGGTGCCTTCAAATCAAGAGTGAATAGGCATCTTCTAGGCAATCGCGTTCCACCTTAGCCTGTATCATCACTTTCCATCAGGTGTGATCACAGTCAAGCGCTAGCCTAAATAGTATAAAAAAAAGTAAGGATCCAGGAGGATCAATAATAAGCTCTGCCCACGAACTACATCTCTAGTCATATGGCATTTTGCGATACGCAAAAAATATAGAAATGGAACGAAATTAAAAAAGTATGACTTGATGGCGCTCGTCCCTGGAACCTACGTAACTGGAAGGAACGTTAGCTTTATGGAATTAGACAGTAATAGCCACCTGACTGTTGATAGTAGTAGTAGTTTGAAGTGTTTAAGGAATAGGTACTGTTGTAGTTTCCGTTATGGCAAACAAATTAAAATACAGAAGAATATTAATCGCCGCGTACAAAATAACAAGGCGTAAACAAAAAGCCGCCAGAAAGTGAAAAATGAAGATAACTCCGAGACCGCAACCTTTATAATCGCATCACAACGGATTGTGGCCGTTAATTATTGATAGAATGAAACTTTTATCAAAACTTCAGCGGCAGAAGCCGAAATTATTTGAAAGCAAGGAAACCCTTCATAATGCCTGCGAAAATATTAAAACAAAGCCAAGGTGGCCGCCCCGCCTTCTGTACAGGACAAAGCGACTTCGGTATCCACATCGAGCTGAATTTAACACCACAGTACCTGCTTAAAGAACATTCCGTTTCAGTCTAGAGCAGTCGTTTTTTTTTTTTAATCAAAAATGTACCTACACCATGTACCTATATGTACACCATGTTATGTCATTGCTTTCTACCTAATGTTATTATATTGTTACAGAATGTGATAATAAAGCATCTTATGTGGTTTGACGCTCATTTTCTGGTTATGTTTTCATCAAATTCAGTGTCAGAAAATTAATAACCACTCGTTTTTACTCTTCTCCCATCGGTCTACGCATCTGACTTCAAGCGCAATCTGTAATATTTTGTACAAGGTAATTGTTTTTGTATTTATTCGTATTTGTCAACCTTTTTTTTAATTTTGTCTGTAGCAGTGGAGTACTAACATCTCTATCGATTCGTAAAGAAATCCTCAAAGACGACTGCTAGCGGGTGGTGATTAATATAACGCATCTCCCCACGGTTTAATCGCTGGCTGGCAACATTTTTACCCAATTTTTGGGGTAGCCCCCCCTAACCCACCCACCCCTTTCTTTCGTTAAGATAAATTATCTTGTGATCAGGATAAGAGTGTAGGTTCAAATTGCCGCCTTTAAAATTCAAAATTCGGCCTGAATTTCTTTGAGCGGGCTGCGAGGCGCCCCGCGCGTTCCCTGTTTCTTTGTAAATGTTTAAACGGTAAACTTACCCTTTAAATGCTCTTAGAAACTCGAACAATGTAGATGTGAAAAATTTTAATGCGTTAATTAGGAATAGTACCTAGTCTTCTTATTAATTAAATATATATAAATCACGTGTCACGTTGTTTGTCCGCGATGGACTCCTAAACTACTGAACCGATTTAGTTCAAACTTCGTGAATATCTGTCATTTGGTCCAACTTAAAAGATAGAATAGTTTTTATCCCACATGGACGTGGAAAATGTTTCAATATCTTGCAGATTGTAGAGCATTTAGAATTGATATAACTTCTAAATTCAATATTAGGAATGACATTTTTCATTGCTGAGTCACGTCATCAACTCAATCAACCGGAGATATAATTCCCATACATTTTCGAAAACGAAGCAATATGGGTTCTATTTCAGTAGAAAGTACTGAAAAAAAATCGGAAAGTCTTGGAAAAAATTAATTAAAACATTGTTTGTACTCTAACTCCCACAAAATGACTCGAACGGTTATTTTTGGAATTTTCTGCGTACATTTGGTAGGTTTGCGAATAGGTCGTAAGCTATTTTGCATACCTTTAAATAGCAAAACAACATTTGCTAATGGTGATATTATATTTATATATTTATTTCAGGACGTAACACTAAGTTTACGAGGTTTCCAACGTGCCATGTCACTGAGAAGAAGTCCACCATAAACTCTGTCAAGTACATGTCTTATCTCTCAATCCTCATTTTAAAGACCGATGGAATATTACCACGTAAACTAAATAAGAACTTCTGGATACAGCAAACAGAAGTATTGCCGTTAAACAGACTAAACAACTTTCATTGAAAAATAAACACGTGGCAAAGTGGAAAAAGGAAGGTAAAAGTCGCCGTTTAAAATGCAGGCGAGCGTCCAACGAGCAAACAAGGGTTGTTTGAGCGCAAGCGGCGTGACATGTGAACTTGGCTCATTCGCGACACGTAACCGAGGAATGAATTTCATTCTCTGTTTTGTTTTTTTTTTATTAGGTTCCAAACCGCCATGCAAAAGTGGGTCGCAGAACTGTTTTATTGCATGATTGAGAGATGGAGATATGTATTGCTGCTGTGTCTGCGGTCCTTTAGCTCAGGAGCAAACAAGGGTTGTTTGAGCGCAAGCGGCGTGACATGTGAACTTGGCTCATTCGCGACACGTAACCGAGGAGTGAATTTCATTCTCAATTTTGCTTTTTCTTTTTTATTTTAAAGAGGTTTCAAGGCGCCATGAAAAAGTGGGTTGTAGAACTGTTTTATGGCATGAGTGAGAGATGGAGTTACGTATTGCTGTTGTGTTTGCGTTCCTTTAGTTCAGAAAAATAATGAAAAATTTATCTAAAATTTCTTTAGTACTTTTTTAGTAGTATTTAGAGAAATACTCGTCTACACAGCTTTACCTTTTTAATTTACAAACTGCTATCAAAGAGTGGTTTTTTAACAGAACTTATTTAATGGCATGAAGACACATGTAAGTAACGAATAGCTTGAGGTCCAAATATATGCTTGCTAGAGCGTCAACAATCAATGAAATCAATCAAAAATTCTGAAATAATATTATGTAAGTAACTTCGAAGGTAAAGGGGGTGTTTTTAGACTTTATATTTTCCATGATAAATCAAAAGCTTTTATAAAAATCTGTTTCTGCACTGTGCAGGTAAGGCTCCATTACGGTTCCGGTTATTTATTATTTTATAGCGGTTATTTTTGCTATTTTGATACGATACCCTGAAAAAGTAGGTACGACTATAAAGGGTGAGGACAGAGGATCGCATTTGTTGCCTCGTAGATCCAGATATCCACCAGCTTTAAAACTATTCTGATTTTAAATAATTTCAGTAAGAATAAAGCATGTAATCTAACCGGTCAGCGTAGTCTTAAAACTGTGTAGAACTACAACATGGTGGTTTTTACCCGATTTACAACGATCAAATTGCACGCCTCGTCGTTTTTAAATAAAAGAGTATTTGCGGAGTATTTTGCCCGGGAAATATTCCACTGGTCCACTTTTGTGCCGCTAATTGGCCGGTCGTGGCTGGATTCTATGACGGGCTCATAAGTCGATGGCTGTAGCCTGCATATTTTAATGGAATTATGAAAATATTATACCTTCTTTGCTTAACTGATCTTATTATAGTAATTACTAGCTGAACCGGCAAACGTAGTTTTGCCAATAGGGATAAAATAAAAAAAATAGATAACCTGCTCCCAGACCTATTGATCATACACTGAAAAATTCATAACAATCGGTAGAGCCGTTTCGGGGGAGTTTGGTAACCAAGAACGGCGAGAGAATTTTATATATTAGAGAAGATAGACCAAACTGAATAAAATAATTTTATTATAAACTTAATAGTAATTAAAAATGACCTCTAAGTGAGACTAATAAGCTGCTTTATGTTGCCTGCGAGTATTAAAAAAAATATATAGGTACCTAGGTATTTTGAGAAAGTTTATAATATGGATATCTACGTATCTCTCAAGAATTAGGGTTTTCTAACTATGCCTTTGTTATGTTAAATAAACAGTTAATAATAATAAATAATTCGTATAAACCTTAGCTGAAGCTGCACTCATTAAGAGGAACCCACCCCACATTAGATAATGAACGTTGACGTCCCGGTAATTACGGGGAACACGGAAAAATCTAATCTTGCACCCACACATACACCCAGGAGCAAGAAATGCGCACACACTGACACGTGCCTAATAAATTAAGAATCCCCCTACAATATATGCGATGGCTGTATTGTAAAGTCTTAAAAATGAGAGGACGGAGGAATCTTTTAAAGGGTAGGACTTAAGTGGGGGCCCCCTGTCCTTGCCTCCCGGGGGGGTGCGCGCAAACGCGTTTTACAGCCGACTGGTTTCGCATTGTCCGTTGTTTTGGTTCAATATTCCGATGACGATAAAGGTGGGTTAAGTGTTGTTTTACGGAATTAATTCTGTTATATCAGGTTTTTTGGGGACGGTTGGTGTTTGTCTTTTGGGCAGGGTGTCTTATCATAGACTGCTTCCTAAGTAACCACTATAAAATTCTAAATATATAAAGTTCTTGTGCCATTTTTTGTGAACAAACGGCTCAACCGATTGTTATGAAATTTTCTGTGTGTTTGGTAGGTCTGAGAGTAGGCCGTAAGCTATTTTTTTTATATCACTAATGCTAGAACAACGATTGCCGGGTCAGCTAGTTATAACTATAGATATCGAGATTTTATAGAGATAAGGTATTTAAATATTAATTAAGGAATACTTCTTGTAAGTTCTTACTTACAAACAATTTTTTTTTGGATGTTTATTAATTATCAAGACGTAGTCGGCAATCACAGAAATTTTTTGTAGACGCCTTCAATCATTTTCCCACCAAACGGTTGTGGCGGATATCTATTACTCTGGCAACTTTGCCATACAATCTACAAAACGTTTCCCACAATTTTCCACACGCGGGAATTTTAAATGTAGGAGCAGGCGTCCCGCTAAGCGCTTGGCGTCTATCCCGGCGCCAAAATCCGGTACGATCTCACGTCTCACACGAGACACACTAGCGCGACGCCTTAGCTCCCAATTCTATAAGCTGTGTAAGTTGAATTACACCATATTGGGATTAAACATTTGTTCGCGCTAAACAGTATTTTATTAGGATCAACCCAAACCCAAATCCTAAACTGGTGACCCCGACGTAAGTAAAAACAAAGTTTAACATAATTAATTCCATAAATGCATTGATATAAAATTCAATTAAATCCGTGACATGGTCCTCGAAACAATAATTCACTGGGGCTGTAAATTGTAAAGTTTCGTACAAAAACCGTTAACCGTGCATCGCCGTAAAACCTGAAACATTAGATCGCTAATATTTACGTACCATCATTGTCACGCACGCTGAATTGCGATTCCATTATGGAACTACCGGAAAACATAATTAGTTGTACAGTCAAATAACGAAAAGCCAATCGGTTTTGTACTCTATTGCTAAAGATATAAGGTTACTCATGTATTTTCGGAGGTGGCTCGTTTTTTTTGCAAGCAGCCAGGTTCATAATGACATTTATTAGAAGTCGTATTACATGACAATAATTAAAATCCATGCACGAACTCCTGTACCACACCGTGCCTCGCACGTGACGGTTTAGCATATTATTAGGTTACAAATTATTGGGTACGGACAGACATCGATATACTAAACGTTGAAACCTAAGACATGTTGTATGTCTACACTGTGTAGCCAGTTTATAATTACAGGTTGCTGATTTCGTTTTCGTAGTTTGGGTACTCAAATATATTCTTTATGTATTTGTAAATGTTTGTATATCCGTATAATTCTGCACCGTATAATTAATTCTGCACCGGCAATCTGTATAATTCAGGTATTGTACTGAATATCTAGGCAATGTAATAGAGTGCCTAAAATCTTCAGGCCAAATGTAAAATATTTTTTACTTTATACTTGATCTAGGTATTCTATACGATACCGAATGCGCTGCCCACAATGTGTGTACTTATAAAAGACCGGGGAGTGGAGTGTCCAAATCCAAATCAGATGTATGACAACTATGACAGCTTTAAAACCGGGACCAATTCAGATCTGTAACGTCTACGGCTCTGCGGGAAGTGCAGCCTCTTTACCGAATACTATACAGATTTCAGGTATTTATTAAAGTAGAGTAGAATAATAATCAAAATATTAAAAATTGTAGAGTACCTTCTTATTTGAGAAATCATCATTAACTATATTTGTCTTCAAATTCTTTTTCTAAAATAGAAGTTTTCATCAATAACACAAATTAAAGAATATTTTTACATTATATCGAAGGCTTTTGCAAAAAGTTCTCGATATTTAACCAGCAAGTTGTTGATCAAACTCATACATAATATTTTAGTACAAAAACGTTTGATCATTTTTTACTGAATTTAGTGTCTGATGCATTTTTTTCTTCAATAAATTTGATAAACTACAATACCGTCTAAATAACCTATGATCTTGGCTGGAATCTTCGGTTTTAATATCAATGTAGATTGATGAAAAATTATTTCAAATATGCAATGGGTGGTTTTCACCGCATTTGCGGTTTGTGGTGATATCATACGTTTTGCGACTGAAACTTGCATGAATTTAGCAACGACTTGGAAACTCCGATTATATTATCTTGTTGCGGGTTTTGATTTAACTGACAGGTGTGTCGAGATTTTAGGGAGGTATAACTCAAGTTGTACCATTTACCATTGTTTTTGGTTTTTGGCAAATAATTGTAGCGATTTTTCACCATTATCAGCCTATTGCAGTCCACTGCTGGAGTAAAGCTTCTCCATATACATACCGTCTGCTTCTGCTTTGAGTGTGTTGAAGCCATCTGCTTCTGCTTTGAGTGTGTTGAAGCCATTTCCTTCCCACTGCCTTAACAATGTCGTCTTCGTGCAGGTGGTTGCTGATGCTTCAGTGTGGAGGTCGCAGTTGCTATTCCCGCAATTTTTTGCTCCAATATTAGTTTTCCTTGCGATACACCTAGTTCTTCTAATCACCAGCTTACCCAACCAGTGATAGTTTAAGAACGCTAGTCTTCCAATCAGTTTTTCTGAAGAATTTCTATGTGCGGATGCAAACATTTAACTCGCTATAATATGAAAGTGGACACTTCGTGGATTTTTATGCCGTAAGGACATATCTGGAAAATAGAACTCAAAGGTCTTACAATACATTGGTGGCTGCTTTACGTTATTCTTTGGTCAGACCTATATTATGCAAGCCTAATAAACATTTATATATCTATTCTCATATATCTCTGTTAGTCCTTAATTTCATTGAAATGAAAGGACCATAATATATATAGCTCAAGTCATTTATTTATCTGATGATTAAACTCTATCCTTTTAACGCGAACCGTCGATCATATTATGAGGAAAAACGTCTAAAAGAGTTTATCAACAAAAATTACCCCGAAAAAGTGCCCAATAAAAATCACCCGTCAAGGAAAATGCCCTGACACTCCCCGATGGCCTGCCATAAACCAAAAGTGACGGGCTTAATGCGATCTCTGCTCTAATTATAGCGGAAATTTCCAAAAATTCCTCGACACCCCCCTCACCATAACCCATTAACGGAACTTTTCGGAACTCGCACTTTTCCCAAACTGTTGTTTGTCAAATCGCGGTTTATGTCATAGATTAAACAGACTTGTTAGGTATGAAACGAGTCTTCGTAAATTCGTATGATCAACGCAAGTGTACAACAGTTATTTACAATTAAAATTATCCACCTTCTTCAAATCTTATTATGCACGGTAGTATAAAAAGTTCTTTAAGTTAGTAGTATAATACGTAGGCCTCCAGTACGGACCTCCAAGGTCTTTTGCACCGCTTGGATGCAGTGGTTCTCCGAGACTCTTTTAATGTCATCAGTCACTGGCTGGTTTGAGGTATGCTGGCACTGCAAATCTAGGTTTAAAGGCTTTAAGAACTTCTTAAAAGCTCAAGGGTGAAGCACCACAATACCTTATCTCATATTGAGAATTTCGTGAGCGACGCCAAACCTAACTTGTTTTTGGCCAATTTCCTTTATCTATTACGGGCTGTCTACTTTACCTCTTGGAATGGTGTGGGTCTATATCACTTATAGATGGAATAAATCAACGAAGCATTTAATTTAAATATAACTTATTAAAAAGAAGTAAAAGTATTTAATTGTTTAATTGCATGTGATATTTTGTCAAATCGCGTTTTAATGAATACTTTGAAGAGCCTCAAAGAGGCAGTGTGTCTGTAGGTACATAACAGTAAATTAGAATTTTTAGCTACTCTTTGAATAGAAAATCCCTTTCCGCGAAAAAATCTTTCTTCAATTCTCGCGTCAGCGAAACTTTTTTCGCCTGAGATAACATATAACCAGAACTGATAGGACTTTAGAGTAGTCATACAATTTTGAACTTTAATCAGACGGATTAAGGGTTTTAAAGTTTGCGGTGTTGTTTGGTGATAAGATACGCTTGTAATTGAGAGAGTGACTGATGATTTCTGGTGACGATTTGCATAATGACTGTACGTACTGTTAATGGTTGGCATAGATTATGTGTGATTTGTTGTATGTAGGGAGCGCATAGTGATAGGGAAATTTACCTTCGTATTTAGCTTCAAATAAGATAAACTCTATTCTATCTTATTTATTTGTATTTGTGCTCTAGTTATGCATAATATTTAGTTCTTACTTTTTTTTTCGTATTCTTTACCTTCTTCGCTGTTCTTGTTTTAATTGTTCTCACATCCAGGGCATCTGGAAGAGATCCTCATTTGTAGCGATAAGATGTCCTTGTGCATGTCCTCTCTATGTTTGTGTCTTTATGTATCTTTATATATGTACAGAATAAATAAAAACATAAATTAATTACGTACCTTATATTTTTCCCACACGAATGATGTCCGAATTAATATACCATTTGAATTGTCATAAAAATAAATTTAATTGCTCCTGCTTCACTAATTATTTATCTTCTCTATAAAAGGAATCTTTGGTAAAGGATTATTACCATGTATGTATGGAATCCCGTATCAAGCTAATTCAAATCCAAAATAAACTTTATTTTTTATACTTAGACGGTTTTCACATTAACTCCTACATTTTTTTTTAATCAACCGGGCCGGGCGCGATAATTTTGATATGCATTAATAATAATTATGCATTAAAAATAATTAATTTTGTATGCACTTTAATTTGATAATAATAATAAATAAAATAAAATAATTTATAGTAGTACGAGTAACAATCATAAGTGTGTAAAACACACAAAAACACGAAGCAAAAAGAAAATTTATAAAGAAGAGTTCCTACGTATTGTAAAAGTAAGTAGGTATTAATGTAATTAGAATTTAATGAGTCTTATATTGGTTGTATTAATATAGCAGACAAAATACAAATATAAACAATAAGGGCGAGTACACACGCGGCGAACCACGTGCACATGTCGCTGACAGACGTGACTAAGACAGATTATCTCGAGAGAAACCTTGAGCCTCACAACATGGAGACAGACTACTTGCATATAAATGTAACGAGTTGACTGCGTTTGGTGAAGTGAAATGTTTAAAAAACATCGCACCATTCGCGTCTCTATGCCAACTACGCAAAAAACCAGTGGCCACTATCCTACTACATCACGCCTACGTGATGACTGTAGTGAATTGGAGCGAATTATCATTTAAAGTGTCAAAACAATACGCAAATTGCTTAGAAAATTATTAAAGTCAACTTGCACTGAAGCAAAAATTGTAAATAAATAATAAATCTCTATTTCTCTCACTAAACTTTTTCTTCTTTTCTGTGGACTATTCAAAATACCAGCACCTACTTTCAGACCTTTAAAGGGTTAAGGAAGCAATTTATGTTTGTTTCATTGTTTTCAAAACTAATGGGTCAATAGCTATACAGTTTGTTATAATTTTCATAATAATTTATCTATTAAAAACTGATCCCTATAACTGGTGGTCCCTATAATTCTGACTTAGACTTTGGTAAATTGACGTTTACCAGAAAAAAAGAACAAAGTATTTAGTAAAATTATTTATTCGTGTTTGCCATCAGAATAAGCGTTGATTTTACATTGAAGAAACACACTTTGTAAGTTGAAGTACCTGTTTTTACAGCTAATATAATAATTAGAAATATTTAGAAAAGCCTTCTCTATACTATAAAGTTTCCCCCTCAACGATTGTCGTAGACACGCGTGTTCTATCACACGATCTCCTCCTTTACCGTATTATATATATGTTCTCACCTTTATTAATACTCAATAAGCTATTTGAAACCTTATTGCTATTACGCTCAAGACTCATTTTCATACTTTAATGATTTTGCTTGTAACCCAATTAAGAAGGAATAAATTTTGTGGGCACCGCAAGAACGTAGCTTTGAATTATTGCAATATGTGTATTTTTATGAAAAGCTTATCAAAATTATTAAGTAGCTTTTAGTGGCTTTATTAGCCAGATGAACGCTAGATTTTTTTTAACTCTATACAAGTTAGTACCTACTTGACTGCGATCTCATCTGATGGTAAGTGATGATGTAGCCTAAGATGTTATCGTACTAACTTGGAAGGGTAGGTAAATTTACCCCAACGGTTTCTACCAGCATCGCACCGGAACGCTAAATCGCTTGGCGGTGCGTCTTTGCTGGTAGGGTGGTAACTAGCCACGGCCAAAGCCTCCCACCAGACCAGACCCGAGCCAATTTAGAAATTACTTTTAATTAATTATCAATTTAGAATTAGAAATTTCAGGATTACGTGAAATAAGTAATTTCATGGGTCCCTTAGAGGTACCTGTCAGGGATCGACTTATAAGGTACCTTAGGTACCATTTAAGTGACCAACCTATACGGTACCTATCAACTATTTGAGACGTAATTATTAACTTGATGTCACCGATAAGAAACCTCAGGTTACGGACATCCGAACGATTTACGTAAACCTTTTTTGTACAAGCAAACAGTAGCGCCATCTGTCAAAATTCTATAGGTAGTTTCTGAGGGAACTACAGCGTTGCCTTACTGTTGTTGGCAAAACAAGCATTTTTGGCACCGATAAATTGGCGACATTTTATCACACCGTCCGTCCAGTCCAGGGTCTATTCTTGATATATAATTTAGGTATAAATACCTACCTACAACAGCTTAAAAACAGTGAACAGAATCAACAAACAAAATGTTGGCAACACCAGCGAAGTAAAATTACAACCGCATACAAAACCAATACAATAACATCGCCAAGCTTTCCCAAAGCGCTGAAAGAAACTCAACGGCCAGTGGTAACAAACCTAAAAGCCCACGTGAAAATCCGTGCGACCAATTATTTTTTGCCCCTGGAAATACGAGAAATTGAAATCGTTTAGTGAAAGGCATAGAAAAAGCTTTGCGCATCTTCAAAGGTGGGTTTCAACCCTTCTTTGGGGGGTCGGGAAGGGGGTACGCACTGTAATATAGAAAACTTGTGTTAGCCCAGTTTGGAGTCTTTGTAACATCATTTCGGCGGCCGGTGTACGAGGATTGTGACCGCTTGATACTTTAGTAAAAGGTTCATTGTCGCATGATTTTTTATTACTTTGTAATGTAAGTTATTATAATACTGTATAACACATTAAAACTGTTTGCACAGGTATATCCTTTACGTACAATGTTTGCAACTTAGTAATCTTGTACTTAGTTATAGGCTTGTCAACTGCAACTACTTATAATTATTGTAAAAAAATAATGTAACGCTGTTGATTACTTTTCAAATAAAAATAAATAAATAAAAAAAAGTATAGATATATCAATTCATGACGACGCGCCCTGCCCTGCCAAACTCCATACGAATCGAATGAAACATAAGGAGACGATTTTGACACAGTGGGGCGCGTCTTCGCGGACTGAAATATCTATATCACTTACAAATGTCTGTTTATTACTCTTTCATACCAAAACTGCTGAACTACTTAAATTTTTCAATGACAAGGATTCTTGGAATGATAAGGATATGCTTCAGAGCAAGTGCCGAGTTTCTTGCCAGTTCTTCTTGGTGCAAACGTGCTTTCTATTATTTAATATTATAGCATATTATTAGCCTATTATTTAATATTTAGGACTATGTGAAAAATAATGATTCTAATTTTCTCTGAAGATAACTACCTAACTATAGCCCTGAATTGACTTTATCCTGGAAAATCCACTTTCCTGTAGCATTTTAAGTATATCAAACCCACACAGATTAATCTATGCAAAAATCTAGTAATGTATTGTGAATATATATATATATATATATATATAATATGTTAAAAGTAGTAAACACTGTCTGACTTATAATACATTCACTGACGCATCTTCACTTAACCGACATCTTTGGACACAGTAAGCTGATTTTTTTTTAAACGTTTCCCTTTTCAATGCAGGCAAGGAATTAAATAGGATTTTGCAAAATACCCACGAGACCACTTTTACAAAGTAATTAACTGGATTTATGTAATTGTTCTGTAAAGAAAGATCATGTAACATTCAAACCAAAACGTACTAACAATTTTACATCGTGAACTTTACAGAATAAATTGACAAGTATCAAAACTTTTCAATCCACGGCGAGCTTTATAATTTAAGAAGAAGAAACAGGCCATAAGAAATAAATGTAAAGAAGGAGAAAACGTTCGGATCCCGAAAGGGTTAAAAAGGGGTGCGAAATACCCCCACCTGTGTACGACTGTGGACTCCCGAATACGTAATAAACGTATTTTGAAGCGTTAATGTTTGTTTGTACACTTTTGGTTTGGAAATTAGCTTCATGGACATTATATTATTAGCTTTTTATAAATCCGTTTTTACTTGTTTTAACTATGGATAATTTTAGAAACTTTCAAAACGTGCAACATAAAACATTAGAAATGTGAAATGTAAAGTTACCCATTACAAAAGCTATTGCTTACTTTGGTCCTAGATTGCGATGTAAGTATGTAATATCCTGATATAAAAAATTGTGCATTTTGTGTATATTTTAATTTCTCTTATAATATCTAAAAAACTAACATTCCCTATAACCCTAAGTTCATTGAAACATAAATAGGGCTCCACAATCAATATACTAAATTTTACAGGGACAAAATTTAACAAAAATGACCAAAAAAGTTTTCTAAAAAATTAAAAAAAACTGTAATGACGTAAGGAGACAAAACCATGCGTCAAGCCTATATCATTACATTGTCAATGTTGTAGTACCCTTGATTGTGGTAGTGAATTTTTGCTTACGGAATAAATCGCGAGCATGTACCTATTTAGAGCGGTCCCGGAGACCCTTTGTTTCATTAGAGGGTTAGAATTTCTCTCAAATTGTTTTTACGACAAGTATTGATTGCTAAGGCCTTGATTTAAAATAGCGATGCTAAAAATTATTTGTTTCATCTTTTTTGCCATGAATATATTTGACATGAGAAGTATACCTACCTAATGGCCCGGTGGTTTAGAACTTTGCCTGCTAATCAAAGGGTAGGAGATCAAAATATAGGCTCTGACTTCTAGAGTAATGTGCGATTGTGCCAAATAAAATATCAATTGCTAAATATTTATCAATTGCTATCGTGTGAGAACAAGTATAACTGATGTTTATAATTATGCTCTCAAATCTCTGATAAGAAAATTCGGGATATGGGCATCCGATCGATTTACGTAAACCTTTTTCGTACAAGCAACAGTATCTGCAAAATTCTATAGGTGGCAGCGTGGCCTTACTATTGGTGGCAAAATTAGCAGTTTTGGTACCGATAAACTCTTGTCATTTTTTGTGCCCTGTCCATGTGTGGTAAGTCTATTTCTCTAATCTATATTGGTTGTTCAATGGGAAGTGAGGAGATACCACCTTTCACTTTCTCTACCGGCGCAGAAACACGTTACTTCCCTACCACCTGGATGGCTGGCAACCCACGACCAACCCGGTTTGCCAGCACTTTGTTTCCAAACACGTGCAAACTATGGAACCAGCTACCACCAGCAGTGTTTCCTCAAAGTTATACCATGTGGTTATTCAAGGCGATAAAAAAACTCCTGAAGCTAGTGCTGAAACCCCTAGTGCTGCATATGTCCATTGATTAGCATCAGGTGAAAGGACGACATAAAGAAAGTCGCGAGTAGTCGCTGGCACTAGGCGGCGCAAGATCGCGGTGTATGGCGGTCATTTCAGGAGGCCAATGTCCAGCAGTGGACGTCCATCGGCTGAAACGACGATGACAAGAGGATGATAGATATTATAAAGCTGCAATACCATACTCTTCCTATGTTTTTAGTATCAGTTTGCCTCCTACTATAAAACTGTCAAAAGCCGTAATCAAAAGGCTGCTTCACACGGCCTGTTTTTGAGTTTGTGACTACTGACTATCCAATGGTCGTTGTACTTCTTCTTTCTATACATTACAATGCTCAGTCATATTTCCAACAATTTTTTGGAGTTATTTTACGAAAAATCTTTATTTTTAACATAGGCCTAAATGACAGGCCCTTTGAAAGGTCAAAATGCTCTCGCCAATTTCGGGAATTAGGCTTGCACTGAGAAGAACCGATAAAAACCCGGCACTTGCTCTTTTCAAAATTTCATAAATTTTTCTTACATAAACGATCTTTTTCTGATCCTTAGTTTCCGTGGGCCTTATTGTAATGATTTGAGTTTTAATGCTTGTGTCTTGAAGAAACCCTTTACTTCATCAAAGCTTTCAAGAATTTCAAGTAAACTTTTAGGGAAAGATGATTGCTATATCCCAATTACAATGTTTCAAGCCAAAGCATTCAATGGTCACATAATCTAGGTTTAAATATCAAAATCAAATAGATGACTTCATCAATTGTTAGACAACGTTGATCTTCTTATTTTGTTGATTTTCCTATTGTATTTTGCGATAATTATAAGTAAAAAAATACATATAACCTAGGTCTCTCGTAGTTGTTCGAAGCTCGAAGTTTGCTGATATACCTACCTCAAGAGGAGACTAAAATAAAATGGAAAATTTTTTCCCAAAAACCAACTTCAAATGCCACTACAAAGAATGAAATAATTTTTAATGTACACCAATTCGAAGTCGGGCAATATTTTGTTCAATCATTAATAGTCCTTCTTATTATTATTAAACTTGATGTGCAAAGAAACGACAAAATTATCGACAATACGAAGGACTATTTGTGAATGAACGAAACATTGCCCGACTTCGAATTGGTGTACATTAAAAATTATTTCATTCTTTGTAGTGGCATTTGAAGTTGGTTTTTGGGAAAGAATTTTCCATTTTATTTTATACTTTTTAGTGGAAAACAACTAATGCGAAAGGCATGGAAAAAAATGCCCACATCGCTTGAAGTATATGCTTCTAAAATCTGAAGAGTTCCCTCAATTTCTCCAAGATCCCATCATCAGATCCTGACTTGATGAATACAGTCATTACTTGATGACTGCAAGGAAATGCAATAGTAACTATAAAAAATACCTAAATCGCTTCAAGTATACTAGCAAAATTTGAAGAGTTCCCTCGATTTTACCAAGATCCCATCATCAGATCCCGACTTGATGACCAAAAGACTACCTGGAAAAAAATTACTCTTTCAAACTATACCCAAATCACTTCAAGTGTGCTTATAAAATTTGAAGAGTTCCCTCGATTTCTCCAGGATCCCATCATCAGATCCTAATTTGATGACTATGGGACCATCTGTGAACTATACCCTTTCAAACAAAAAAAGAATTTTCGAAATCGGTCCACGCATCTTCGAGTAATCGGGGAACATACATAAAAAAAAAAAAAAAAAAAGATTCCGACGAATTGAGAACCTCCTCCTTTTTTTTGGAGTCGGTTAAAAAACAAAAAAATGAGACTCGTGCCCAATAGTGGAACTTTCAACGAAAGTGGGGATGAAATGAAAAAAGCGTCATCTCAATCTTAAGACCGTGAGTAACACAGATAAGGTCAGACGTTAATCCTTTATCTTCAAGAAATCCAACCCTAATCGCCCGAATGACAGCACAGAAAAAACAAGACAAACTCAAGTATCTAATCGAAATTCAATACCAATTAAAATGGTCCATTTCCTCCCCGCTTCCCCTTTTCCCAAGTTGTCAGTGGTCCTCGAGATAGTATTTAAATTAAGGAATATTCTCATTCAGTCGTCCCAAGCGCCTCATTTAAATTAAGCTTTTTGAAAAAGTCTCATATCTTCTTTACCCGAGGCGCACCGGTACATCAAAGGGGGTACCTCCCCCCGGGTAACGGGGTAAGGTATTTTTCTTGGAGGGGAGGCGGGGGCAAAAATGCGTAGCGACTCACACACTTGTGCGTGAGTAAATACCAACGCACACCAACGCCGGGTTGTATGTAAAACACTTTAAGAAGCGACGAAGAAATGCGAGAAGCTTAACGGCTACAGGGTGTTTCCAGTTTGACGAACGTAATTAATTCTTTACGATTTTTGTTACAATACTTTGGGTACATCTCGTCTTTTACAGCACATTTTATTAGCTTTACCAATTATAATGACTACAGCGGTATTGAATATTGATAGACTTTGCGATTTGAAATATATTAAGTTTTGGACTAAGCAGTAAGCTTATTTTTTCTAAACACATTTGTAAAATATACAATTTAAGATACAAACAATACGATCTGAACTCGATGTGAAGTCTGAAAACTTGCAAATTCGACTGAAACTGCAAGGTTTTGATCCTTTGTAGTTTCTAGGGACGTCAGACGAACATGTATGTAATTTCAATTTTACTACAAAACCGGATTGTTTTGTGTTAATCTAAATGCAAGTTGATACTTAAGAAATAGAAAATACATTGATGATAAATGATTTTAACTTATTTATTCCATAATATAAGTAAATGCATAAACTATTCATCTCATAACCGTTAAACTTTATTGAGTTTTTGCATACAGATACAAATCCCTACTAATATATAAATGTGAATGTGAGTTTGTTGGTTTGTTGGTTTGTTGGTTTGTTGGTTTGTTGGTTTGTTGGTTTGTTTGTCCCTCAATCACGTCGCAGCCACGCAACGGATCGATCTGATTTTTTTGCACAGATATAGTTCAAGACCCGGAGAGTGACATAGGCTACTTTTTATCCCCGAAAAACAAGCCTATTCCTGTGGGATTGCATTAAAAGTGAAATTTTTCACTGTTTCACAACATACGTATACGTAACTATACTCACAATATACGTTGAACCCTGGACTCCATACACTCGAAACGGTAATCCCTACTAATATATAAATGTGAATGTGAGTTTGTTGGTTTGTTGGTTTGTTGGTTTGTTGGTTTGTTGGTTTGTTGGTTTGTTTGTCCCTCAATCACGTCGCAGCCACGCAACGGATCGATCTGATTTTTTTGCACAGATATAGTTCAAGACCCGGAGAGTGACATAGGCTACTTTTTATCCCCGAAAAACAAGCCCATTCCTGTGGGATTGCATTAAAAGTGAAATTTTTCACTGTTTCACAACATACGTATACGTAACTATACTCACAATATACGTTGAACCCTGGACTCCATACACTCGAAACGGTAATCCCTATCCCTACTAATATATAAATGTGAATGTGAGTTTGTTGGTTTGTTGGTTTGTTGGTTTGTTGGTTTGTTGGTTTGTTGGTTTGTTTGTCCCTCAATCACGTCGCAGCCACGCAACGGATCGATCTGATTTTTTTGCACAGATATAGTTCAAGACCCGGAGAGTGACATAGGCTACTTTTTATCCCCGAAAAACAAGCCTATTCCTGTGGGATTGCATTAAAAGTGAAATTTTTCACTGTTTCACAACATACGTATACGTAACTATACTCACAATATACGTTGAACCCTGGACTCCATACACTCGAAACGGTAATCCCTACTAATATATAAATGTGAATGTGAGTTTGTTGGTTTGTTGGTTTGTTGGTTTGTTGGTTTGTTGGTTTGTTGGTTTGTTTGTCCCTCAATCACGTCGCAGCCACGCAACGGATCGATCTGATTTTTTTGCACAGATATAGTTCAAGACCCGGAGAGTGACATAGGCTACTTTTTATCCCCGAAAAATACTAATATATAAATGTGAATGTGAGTTTGTTGGTTTGTTGGTTTGTTGGTTTGTTGGTTTGTTGGTTTGTTGGTTTGTTTGTCCCTCAATCACGTCGCAGCCACGCAACGGATCGATCTGATTTTTTTGCACAGATATAGTTCAAGACCCGGAGAGTGACATAGGCTACTTTTTATCCCCGAAAAACAAGCCTATTCCTGTGGGATTGCATTAAAAGTGAAATTTTTCACTGTTTCACAACATACGTATACGTAACTATACTCACAATATACGTTGAACCCTGGACTCCATACACTCGAAACGGTAATCCCTACTAATATATAAATGTGAATGTGAGTTTGTTGGTTTGTTGGTTTGTTGGTTTGTTGGTTTGTTGGTTTGTTGGTTTGTTTGTCCCTCAATCACGTCGCAGCCACGCAACGGATCGATCTGATTTTTTTGCACAGATATAGTTCAAGACCCGGAGAGTGACATAGGCTACTTTTTATCCCCGAAAAACAAGCCTATTCCTGTGGGATTGCATTAAAAGTGAAATTTTTCACTGTTTCACAACATACGTATACGTAACTATACTCACAATATACGTTGAACCCTGGACTCCATACACTCGAAACGGTAATCCCTACTAATATATAAATGTGAATGTGAGTTTGTTGGTTTGTTGGTTTGTTGGTTTGTTGGTTTGTTGGTTTGTTGGTTTGTTTGTCCCTCAATCACGTCGCAGCCACGCAACGGATCGATCTGATTTTTTTGCACAGATATAGTTCAAGACCCGGAGAGTGACATAGGCTACTTTTTATCCCCGAAAAACAAGCCTATTCCTGTGGGATTGCATTAAAAGTGAAATTTTTCACTGTTTCACAACATACGTATACGTAACTATACTCACAATATACGTTGAACCCTGGACTCCATACACTCGAAACGGTAATTAGGTTATAAATATTCCAAACTCCATATATTGCTCTCAAAACCGTAAATCCCTACTAATATATAAATGTGAATGTGAGTTTGTTGGTTTGTTGGTTTGTTGGTTTGTTTGTCCCTCAATCACGTCGCAGCCACGCACCGGATCGATCTGATTTTTTTGCACAGATATAGTTCAAGACCCGGAGAGTGACATAGGCTACTTTTTATCCCCGAAAAACAAGCCTATTCCTGTGGGATTGCATTAAAAGTGAAATTTTTCACTGTTTCACAACATACGTATACGTAACTATACTCACAATATACGTTGAACCCTGGACTCCATACACTCGAAACGGTAATAGGTTATAAATATTCCAAACTCCATATATTGCTCTCAAAACCGTAAATCCCTACTAATATATAAATGAGAATGTGAGTTTGTTGGTTTGTTGGTTTGTTGGTTTGTTTGTCCCTCAATCACGTCGCAGCCACGCACCGGATCGATCTGATTTTTTTGCACAGATATAGTTCAAGACCCGGAGAGTGACATAGGCTACTTTTTATCCCCGAAAAACAAGCCTATTCCTGTGGGATTGCATTAAAAGTGAAATTTTTCACTGTTTCACAACATACGTATACGTAACTATACTCACAATATACGTTGAACCCTGGACTCCATACACTCGAAACGGTAATAGGTTATAAATATTCCAAACTCCATATATTGCCCTCAAAACCGTAAATCCCTACTAATATATAAATGTGAGAGTGAGTTTGTTGGTTTGTTGGTTTGTTGGTTTGTTGGTTTGTTGGTTTGTTGGTTTGTTTGTCCCTCAATCACGTCGCAGCCACGCAACGGATCGATCTGATTTTTTTGCACAGATATAGTTCAAGACCCGGAGAGTGACATAGGCTACTTTTTATTCCCGAAAAACAAGCCTATTCCTGTGGGATTGCATTAAAAGTGAAATTTTTCACTGTTTCACAACATACGTATACGTAACTATACTCACAATATACGTTGAACCCTGGACTCCATACACTCGAAACGGTAATCCCTACTAATATATAAATGTGAGAGTGAGTTTGTTGGTTTGTTGGTTTGTTGGTTTGTTGGTTTGTTGGTTTGTTGGTTTGTTTGTCCCTCAATCACGTCGCAGCCACGCAACGGATCGATCTGATTTTTTTGCACAGATATAGTTCAAGACCCGGAGAGTGACATAGGCTACTTTTTATTCCCGAAAAACAAGCCTATTCCTGTGGGATTGCATTAAAAGTGAAATTTTTCACTGTTTCACAACATACGTATACGTAACTATACTCACAATATACGTTGAACCCTGGACTCCATACACTCGAAACGGTAATCCCTACTAATATATAAATGTGAGAGTGAGTTTGTTGGTTTGTTGGTTTGTTGGTTTGTTGGTTTGTTGGTTTGTTGGTTTGTTTGTCCCTCAATCACGTCGCAGCCACGCAACGGATCGATCTGATTTTTTTGCACAGATATAGTTCAAGACCCGGAGAGTGACATAGGCTACTTTTTATTCCCGAAAAACAAGCCTATTCCTGTGGGATTGCATTAAAAGTGAAATTTTTCACTGTTTCACAACATACGTATACGTAACTATACTCACAATATACGTTGAACCCTGGACTCCATACACTCGAAACGGTAATAGGTTATAAATACTCCAAACTCCATATATTGCTCTCAAAACCGTAAATCCCTACTAATATATAAATGTGAATGTGAGTTTGTTGGTTTGTTGGTTTGTTGGTTTGTTTGTCCCTCAATCACGTCGCAGCCACGCACCGGATCGATCTGATTTTTTTGCACAGATATAGTTCAAGACCCGGAGAGTGACATAGGCTACTTTTTATCCCCGAAAAACAAGCGTATTCCTGTGGGATTGCATTAAAAGTGAAATTTTTCACTGTTTCACAACATACGTATACGTAACTATACTCACAATATATGTTGAACCCTAGACTCCATACACTCGAAACGGTAATCCCTACTAATATATAAATGTGAGAGTGAGTTTGTTGGTTTGTTGGTTTGTTGGTTTGTTGGTTTGTTGGTTTGTTGGTTTGTTTGTCCCTCAATCACGTCGCAGCCACGCAACGGATCGATCTGATTTTTTTGCACAGATATAGTTCAAGACCCGGAGAGTGACATAGGCTACTTTTTATTCCCGAAAAATCCCTACTAATATATAAATGTGAGAGTGAGTTTGTTGGTTTGTTGGTTTGTTGGTTTGTTGGTTTGTTGGTTTGTTGGTTTGTTTGTCCCTCAATCACGTCGCAGCCACGCAACGGATCGATCTGATTTTTTTGCACAGATATAGTTCAAGACCCGGAGAGTGACATAGGCTACTTTTTATTCCCGAAAAACAAGCCTATTCCTGTGGGATTGCATTAAAAGTGAAATTTTTCACTGTTTCACAACATACGTATACGTAACTATACTCACAATATACGTTGAACCCTGGACTCCATACACTCGAAACGGTAATCCCTACTAATATATAAATGTGAATGTGAGTTTGTTGGTTTGTTGGTTTGTTGGTTTGTTGGTTTGTTGGTTTGTTGGTTTGTTTGTCCCTCAATCACGTCGCAGCCACGCAACGGATCGATCTGATTTTTTTGCACAGATATAGTTCAAGACCCGGAGAGTGACATAGGCTACTTTTTATCCCCGAAAAACAAGCCTATTCCTGTGGGATTGCATTAAAAGTGAAATTTTTCACTGTTTCACAACATACGTATACGTAACTATACTCACAATATACGTTGAACCCTGGACTCCATACACTCGAAACGGTAATCCCTACTAATATATAAATGTGAATGTGAGTTTGTTGGTTTGTTGGTTTGTTGGTTTGTTGGTTTGTTGGTTTGTTGGTTTGTTTGTCCCTCAATCACGTCGCAGCCACGCAACGGATCGATCTGATTTTTTTGCACAGATATAGTTCAAGACCCGGAGAGTGACATAGGCTACTTTTTATCCCCGAAAAACAAGCCTATTCCTGTGGGATTGCATTAAAAGTGAAATTTTTCACTGTTTCACAACATACGTATACGTAACTATACTCACAATATACGTTGAACCCTGGACTCCATACACTCGAAACGGTAATTAGGTTATAAATATTCCAAACTCCATATATTGCTCTCAAAACCGTAAATCCCTACTAATATATAAATGTGAATGTGAGTTTGTTGGTTTGTTGGTTTGTTGGTTTGTTTGTCCCTCAATCACGTCGCAGCCACGCACCGGATCGATCTGATTTTTTTGCACAGATATAGTTCAAGACCCGGAGAGTGACATAGGCTACTTTTTATCCCCGAAAAACAAGCCTATTCCTGTGGGATTGCATTAAAAGTGAAATTTTTCACTGTTTCACAACATACGTATACGTAACTATACTCACAATATACGTTGAACCCTGGACTCCATACACTCGAAACGGTAATAGGTTATAAATATTCCAAACTCCATATATTGCTCTCAAAACCGTAAATCCCTACTAATATATAAATGAGAATGTGAGTTTGTTGGTTTGTTGGTTTGTTGGTTTGTTTGTCCCTCAATCACGTCGCAGCCACGCACCGGATCGATCTGATTTTTTTGCACAGATATAGTTCAAGACCCGGAGAGTGACATAGGCTACTTTTTATCCCCGAAAAACAAGCCTATTCCTGTGGGATTGCATTAAAAGTGAAATTTTTCACTGTTTCACAACATACGTATACGTAACTATACTCACAATATACGTTGAACCCTGGACTCCATACACTCGAAACGGTAATAGGTTATAAATATTCCAAACTCCATATATTGCCCTCAAAACCGTAAATCCCTACTAATATATAAATGTGAGAGTGAGTTTGTTGGTTTGTTGGTTTGTTGGTTTGTTGGTTTGTTGGTTTGTTGGTTTGTTTGTCCCTCAATCACGTCGCAGCCACGCAACGGATCGATCTGATTTTTTTGCACAGATATAGTTCAAGACCCGGAGAGTGACATAGGCTACTTTTTATTCCCGAAAAACAAGCCTATTCCTGTGGGATTGCATTAAAAGTGAAATTTTTCACTGTTTCACAACATACGTATACGTAACTATACTCACAATATACGTTGAACCCTGGACTCCATACACTCGAAACGGTAATCCCTACTAATATATAAATGTGAGAGTGAGTTTGTTGGTTTGTTGGTTTGTTGGTTTGTTGGTTTGTTGGTTTGTTGGTTTGTTTGTCCCTCAATCACGTCGCAGCCACGCAACGGATCGATCTGATTTTTTTGCACAGATATAGTTCAAGACCCGGAGAGTGACATAGGCTACTTTTTATTCCCGAAAAACAAGCCTATTCCTGTGGGATTGCATTAAAAGTGAAATTTTTCACTGTTTCACAACATACGTATACGTAACTATACTCACAATATACGTTGAACCCTGGACTCCATACACTCGAAACGGTAATAGGTTATAAATACTCCAAACTCCATATATTGCTCTCAAAACCGTAAATCCCTACTAATATATAAATGTGAATGTGAGTTTGTTGGTTTGTTGGTTTGTTGGTTTGTTTGTCCCTCAATCACGTCGCAGCCACGCACCGGATCGATCTGATTTTTTTGCACAGATATAGTTCAAGACCCGGAGAGTGACATAGGCTACTTTTTATCCCCGAAAAACAAGCGTATTCCTGTGGGATTGCATTAAAAGTGAAATTTTTCACTGTTTCACAACATACGTATACGTAACTATACTCACAATATATGTTGAACCCTAGACTCCATACACTCGAAACGGTAATCCCTACTAATATATAAATGTGAGAGTGAGTTTGTTGGTTTGTTGGTTTGTTGGTTTGTTGGTTTGTTGGTTTGTTTGTCCCTCAATCACGTCGCAGCCACGCAACGGATCGATCTGATTTTTTTGCACAGATATAGTTCAAGACCCGGAGAGTGACATAGGCTACTTTTTATTCCCGAAAAATCCCTACTAATATATAAATGTGAGAGTGAGTTTGTTGGTTTGTTGGTTTGTTGGTTTGTTGGTTTGTTGGTTTGTTTGTCCCTCAATCACGTCGCAGCCACGCAACGGATCGATCTGATTTTTTTGCACAGATATAGTTCAAGACCCGGAGAGTGACATAGGCTACTTTTTATTCCCGAAAAACAAGCCTATTCCTGTGGGATTGCATTAAAAGTGAAATTTTTCACTGTTTCACAACATACGTATACGTAACTATACTCACAATATACGTTGAACCCTGGACTCCATACACTCGAAACGGTAATCCCTACTAATATATAAATGTGAGAGTGAGTTTGTTGGTTTGTTGGTTTGTTGGTTTGTTGGTTTGTTGGTTTGTTGGTTTGTTTGTCCCTCAATCACGTCGCAGCCACGCAACGGATCGATCTGATTTTTTTGCACAGATATAGTTCAAGACCCGGAGAGTGACATAGGCTACTTTTTATTCCCGAAAAACAAGCCTATTCCTGTGGGATTGCATTAAAAGTGAAATTTTTCACTGTTTCACAACATACGTATACGTAACTATACTCACAATATACGTTGAACCCTGGACTCCATACACTCGAAACGGTAATAGGTTATAAATACTCCAAACTCCATATATTGCTCTCAAAACCGTAAATCCCTACTAATATATAAATGTGAATGTGAGTTTGTTGGTTTGTTGGTTTGTTGGTTTGTTTGTCCCTCAATCACGTCGCAGCCACGCACCGGATCGATCTGATTTTTTTGCACAGATATAGTTCAAGACCCGGAGAGTGACATAGGCTACTTTTTATCCCCGAAAAACAAGCGTATTCCTGTGGGATTGCATTAAAAGTGAAATTTTTCACTGTTTCACAACATACGTATACGTAACTATACTCACAATATATGTTGAACCCTAGACTCCATACACTCGAAACGGTAATCCCTACTAATATATAAATGTGAGAGTGAGTTTGTTGGTTTGTTGGTTTGTTGGTTTGTTGGTTTGTTGGTTTGTTTGTCCCTCAATCACGTCGCAGCCACGCAACGGATCGATCTGATTTTTTTGCACAGATATAGTTCAAGACCCGGAGAGTGACATAGGCTACTTTTTATTCCCGAAAAATCCCTACTAATATATAAATGTGAGAGTGAGTTTGTTGGTTTGTTGGTTTGTTGGTTTGTTGGTTTGTTGGTTTGTTGGTTTGTTTGTCCCTCAATCACGTCGCAGCCACGCAACGGATCGATCTGATTTTTTTGCACAGATATAGTTCAAGACCCGGAGAGTGACATAGGCTACTTTTTATTCCCGAAAAACAAGCCTATTCCTGTGGGATTGCATTAAAAGTGAAATTTTTCACTGTTTCACAACATACGTATACGTAACTATACTCACAATATACGTTGAACCCTGGACTCCATACACTCGAAACGGTAATAGGTTATAAATACTCCAAACTCCATATATTGCTCTCAAAACCGTAAATCCCTACTAATATATAAATGTGAATGTGAGTTTGTTGGTTTGTTGGTTTGTTGGTTTGTTTGTCCCTCAATCACGTCGCAGCCACGCACCGGATCGATCTGATTTTTTTGCACAGATATAGTTCAAGACCCGGAGAGTGACATAGGCTACTTTTTATCCCCGAAAAACAAGCGTATTCCTGTGGGATTGCATTAAAAGTGAAATTTTTCACTGTTTCACAACATACGTATACGTAACTATACTCACAATATATGTTGAACCCTAGACTCCATACACTCGAAACGGTATCCCTACTAATATATAAATGTGAATGTGAGTTTGTTGGTTTGTTGGTTTGTTGGTTTGTTTGTCCCTCAATCACGTCGCAGCCACGCACCGGATCGATCTGATTTTTTTGCACAGATATAGTTCAAGACCCGGAGAGTGACATAGGCTACTTTTTATCCCCGAAAAACAAGCGTATTCCTGTGGGATTGCATTAAAAGTGAAATTTTTCACTGTTTCACAACATACGTATACGTAACTATACTCACAATATATGTTGAACCCTAGACTCCATACACTCGAAACGGTAATAGGTTATAAATATTCCAAACTCCATATATTGCTCTCAAAACCGTAAATCCCTATCCCTACTAATATATAAATGTGAATGTGAGTTTGTTGGTTTGTTGGTTTGTTTGTCCCTCAATCACGTCGCAGCCACGCAACGGATCGATCTGATTTTTTTGCACAGATATAGTTCTAGACCCGGAGAGTGACATAGGCTAATTTTTATCCCCGAAAAACAAGCCTATTCCTGTGGGATTGCATTAAAAGTGAAATTTTTCACTGTTTCACAACATACGTATACGTAACTATACTCACAATATATGTTGAACCCTAGACTCCATACACTCGAAACGGTAATAGGTTATAAATATTCCAAACTCTGAAAACCGTAAATAGGTCATAAATACTTAAGGCTCCATAGAAGGTCAATACCGACACTCAAAAGTGAAATAGGTTGTAAATACTCAAAACTCCATACATAGCTCTCAAAACCGTCATAGCTCTCAAACCGTCAATCTGTAATCTGTAAATCTGTAATCTGTAAATCTGTAATCTGTAAATAGTTCATAAATACTCGAGACTCGAGAAAGTGTAAATAGTAGGTCATAAAAATAGGTTCCAATACTCACCCTGTTTTCGCCTGAATGAATGTTTTTAGACAATTTGGTCAGAATATACTCAGTTCTGTAAAGGGGTCATAAAATGCTCATATTTTGTGACAGATTATTAGCAAGTATTCTGTATCTATAAAATACCACTCCTTTTAATTTTGCGCTCACAGGTTGCTTGCCATATAATATGGTACTTACATAAAAATTGCCAGTGTCTTTAACAATTCTCACGTCTGTCGTTTTTAATCCAGCGCAGTTTATTTTTTCAATATTTATCTTTTCCATAAATGACGCGGGCGAAGCCGCGGGTATAAGCTAGTAGGTTATAAATACTCCAAACTCCATATATTGCTCTCAAAACCGTAAATCCCTACTAATATATAAATGTGAATGTGAGTTTGTTGGTTTGTTGGTTTGTTGGTTTGTTGGTTTGTTTGTCCCTCAATCACGTCGCAGCCACGCAACGGATCGATCTGATTTTTTTGCACAGATATAGTTCAAGACCCGGAGAGTGACATAGGCTACTTTTTATTCCCGAAAAACAAGCCTATTCCTGTGGGATTGCATTAAAAGTGAAATTTTTCACTGTTTCACAACATACGTATACGTAACTATACTCACAATATACGTTGAACCCTGGACTCCATACACTCGAAACGGTAATCCCTACTAATATATAAATGTGAGAGTGAGTTTGTTGGTTTGTTGGTTTGTTGGTTTGTTGGTTTGTTGGTTTGTTTGTCCCTCAATCACGTCGCAGCCACGCAACGGATCGATCTGATTTTTTTGCACAGATATAGTTCAAGACCCGGAGAGTGACATAGGCTACTTTTTATTCCCGAAAAACAAGCCTATTCCTGTGGGATTGCATTAAAAGTGAAATTTTTCACTGTTTCACAACATACGTATACGTAACTATACTCACAATATACGTTGAACCCTGGACTCCATACACTCGAAACGGTAATAGGTTATAAATACTCCAAACTCCATATATTGCTCTCAAAACCGTAAATCCCTACTAATATATAAATGTGAATGTGAGTTTGTTGGTTTGTTGGTTTGTTGGTTTGTTTGTCCCTCAATCACGTCGCAGCCACGCACCGGATCGATCTGATTTTTTTGCACAGATATAGTTCAAGACCCGGAGAGTGACATAGGCTACTTTTTATCCCCGAAAAACAAGCGTATTCCTGTGGGATTGCATTAAAAGTGAAATTTTTCACTGTTTCACAACATACGTATACGTAACTATACTCACAATATATGTTGAACCCTAGACTCCATACACTCGAAACGGTAATCCCTACTAATATATAAATGTGAGAGTGAGTTTGTTGGTTTGTTGGTTTGTTGGTTTGTTGGTTTGTTGGTTTGTTTGTCCCTCAATCACGTCGCAGCCACGCAACGGATCGATCTGATTTTTTTGCACAGATATAGTTCAAGACCCGGAGAGTGACATAGGCTACTTTTTATTCCCGAAAAATCCCTACTAATATATAAATGTGAGAGTGAGTTTGTTGGTTTGTTGGTTTGTTGGTTTGTTGGTTTGTTGGTTTGTTGGTTTGTTTGTCCCTCAATCACGTCGCAGCCACGCAACGGATCGATCTGATTTTTTTGCACAGATATAGTTCAAGACCCGGAGAGTGACATAGGCTACTTTTTATTCCCGAAAAACAAGCCTATTCCTGTGGGATTGCATTAAAAGTGAAATTTTTCACTGTTTCACAACATACGTATACGTAACTATACTCACAATATACGTTGAACCCTGGACTCCATACACTCGAAACGGTAATAGGTTATAAATACTCCAAACTCCATATATTGCTCTCAAAACCGTAAATCCCTACTAATATATAAATGTGAATGTGAGTTTGTTGGTTTGTTGGTTTGTTGGTTTGTTTGTCCCTCAATCACGTCGCAGCCACGCACCGGATCGATCTGATTTTTTTGCACAGATATAGTTCAAGACCCGGAGAGTGACATAGGCTACTTTTTATCCCCGAAAAACAAGCGTATTCCTGTGGGATTGCATTAAAAGTGAAATTTTTCACTGTTTCACAACATACGTATACGTAACTATACTCACAATATATGTTGAACCCTAGACTCCATACACTCGAAACGGTATCCCTACTAATATATAAATGTGAATGTGAGTTTGTTGGTTTGTTGGTTTGTTGGTTTGTTTGTCCCTCAATCACGTCGCAGCCACGCACCGGATCGATCTGATTTTTTTGCACAGATATAGTTCAAGACCCGGAGAGTGACATAGGCTACTTTTTATCCCCGAAAAACAAGCGTATTCCTGTGGGATTGCATTAAAAGTGAAATTTTTCACTGTTTCACAACATACGTATACGTAACTATACTCACAATATATGTTGAACCCTAGACTCCATACACTCGAAACGGTAATAGGTTATAAATATTCCAAACTCCATATATTGCTCTCAAAACCGTAAATCCCTATCCCTACTAATATATAAATGTGAATGTGAGTTTGTTGGTTTGTTGGTTTGTTTGTCCCTCAATCACGTCGCAGCCACGCAACGGATCGATCTGATTTTTTTGCACAGATATAGTTCTAGACCCGGAGAGTGACATAGGCTAATTTTTATCCCCGAAAAACAAGCCTATTCCTGTGGGATTGCATTAAAAGTGAAATTTTTCACTGTTTCACAACATACGTATACGTAACTATACTCACAATATATGTTGAACCCTAGACTCCATACACTCGAAACGGTAATAGGTTATAAATATTCCAAACTCTGAAAACCGTAAATAGGTCATAAATACTTAAGGCTCCATAGAAGGTCAATACCGACACTCAAAAGTGAAATAGGTTGTAAATACTCAAAACTCCATACATAGCTCTCAAAACCGTCATAGCTCTCAAACCGTCAATCTGTAATCTGTAAATCTGTAATCTGTAAATCTGTAATCTGTAAATAGTTCATAAATACTCGAGACTCGAGAAAGTGTAAATAGTAGGTCATAAAAATAGGTTCCAATACTCACCCTGTTTTCGCCTGAATGAATGTTTTTAGACAATTTGGTCAGAATATACTCAGTTCTGTAAAGGGGTCATAAAATGCTCATATTTTGTGACAGATTATTAGCAAGTATTCTGTATCTATAAAATACCACTCCTTTTAATTTTGCGCTCACAGGTTGCTTGCCATATAATATGGTACTTACATAAAAATTGCCAGTGTCTTTAACAATTCTCACGTCTGTCGTTTTTAATCCAGCGCAGTTTATTTTTTCAATATTTATCTTTTCCATAAATGACGCGGGCGAAGCCGCGGGTATAAGCTAGTAGGTTATAAATACTCCAAACTCCATATATTGCTCTCAAAACCGTAAATCCCTACTAATATATAAATGTGAATGTGAGTTTGTTGGTTTGTTGGTTTGTTGGTTTGTTTGTCCCTCAATCACGTCGCAGCCACGCACCGGATCGATCTGATTTTTTTGCACAGATATAGTTCAAGACCCGGAGAGTGACATAGGCTACTTTTTATCCCCGAAAAACAAGCGTATTCCTGTGGGATTGCATTAAAAGTGAAATTTTTCACTGTTTCACAACATACGTATACGTAACTATACTCACAATATATGTTGAACCCTAGACTCCATACACTCGAAACGGTATCCCTACTAATATATAAATGTGAATGTGAGTTTGTTGGTTTGTTGGTTTGTTGGTTTGTTTGTCCCTCAATCACGTCGCAGCCACGCACCGGATCGATCTGATTTTTTTGCACAGATATAGTTCAAGACCCGGAGAGTGACATAGGCTACTTTTTATCCCCGAAAAACAAGCGTATTCCTGTGGGATTGCATTAAAAGTGAAATTTTTCACTGTTTCACAACATACGTATACGTAACTATACTCACAATATATGTTGAACCCTAGACTCCATACACTCGAAACGGTAATAGGTTATAAATATTCCAAACTCCATATATTGCTCTCAAAACCGTAAATCCCTATCCCTACTAATATATAAATGTGAATGTGAGTTTGTTGGTTTGTTGGTTTGTTTGTCCCTCAATCACGTCGCAGCCACGCAACGGATCGATCTGATTTTTTTGCACAGATATAGTTCTAGACCCGGAGAGTGACATAGGCTAATTTTTATCCCCGAAAAACAAGCCTATTCCTGTGGGATTGCATTAAAAGTGAAATTTTTCACTGTTTCACAACATACGTATACGTAACTATACTCACAATATATGTTGAACCCTAGACTCCATACACTCGAAACGGTAATAGGTTATAAATATTCCAAACTCTGAAAACCGTAAATAGGTCATAAATACTTAAGGCTCCATAGAAGGTCAATACCGACACTCAAAAGTGAAATAGGTTGTAAATACTCAAAACTCCATACATAGCTCTCAAAACCGTCATAGCTCTCAAACCGTCAATCTGTAATCTGTAAATCTGTAATCTGTAAATCTGTAATCTGTAAATAGTTCATAAATACTCGAGACTCGAGAAAGTGTAAATAGTAGGTCATAAAAATAGGTTCCAATACTCACCCTGTTTTCGCCTGAATGAATGTTTTTAGACAATTTGGTCAGAATATACTCAGTTCTGTAAAGGGGTCATAAAATGCTCATATTTTGTGACAGATTATTAGCAAGTATTCTGTATCTATAAAATACCACTCCTTTTAATTTTGCGCTCACAGGTTGCTTGCCATATAATATGGTACTTACATAAAAATTGCCAGTGTCTTTAACAATTCTCACGTCTGTCGTTTTTAATCCAGCGCAGTTTATTTTTTCAATATTTATCTTTTCCATAAATGACGCGGGCGAAGCCGCGGGTATAAGCTAGTAGGTTATAAATACTCCAAACTCCATATATTGCTCTCAAAACCGTAAATCCCTACTAATATATAAATGTGAATGTGAGTTTGTTGGTTTGTTGGTTTGTTGGTTTGTTTGTCCCTCAATCACGTCGCAGCCACGCACCGGATCGATCTGATTTTTTTGCACAGATATAGTTCAAGACCCGGAGAGTGACATAGGCTACTTTTTATCCCCGAAAAACAAGCGTATTCCTGTGGGATTGCATTAAAAGTGAAATTTTTCACTGTTTCACAACATACGTATACGTAACTATACTCACAATATATGTTGAACCCTAGACTCCATACACTCGAAACGGTATCCCTACTAATATATAAATGTGAATGTGAGTTTGTTGGTTTGTTGGTTTGTTGGTTTGTTTGTCCCTCAATCACGTCGCAGCCACGCACCGGATCGATCTGATTTTTTTGCACAGATATAGTTCAAGACCCGGAGAGTGACATAGGCTACTTTTTATCCCCGAAAAACAAGCGTATTCCTGTGGGATTGCATTAAAAGTGAAATTTTTCACTGTTTCACAACATACGTATACGTAACTATACTCACAATATATGTTGAACCCTAGACTCCATACACTCGAAACGGTAATAGGTTATAAATATTCCAAACTCCATATATTGCTCTCAAAACCGTAAATCCCTATCCCTACTAATATATAAATGTGAATGTGAGTTTGTTGGTTTGTTGGTTTGTTTGTCCCTCAATCACGTCGCAGCCACGCAACGGATCGATCTGATTTTTTTGCACAGATATAGTTCAAGACCCGGAGAGTGACATAGGCTAATTTTTATCCCCGAAAAACAAGCCTATTCCTGTGGGATTGCATTAAAAGTGAAATTTTTCACTGTTTCACAACATACGTATACGTAACTATACTCACAATATATGTTGAACCCTAGACTCCATACACTCGAAACGGTAATAGGTTATAAATATTCCAAACTCTGAAAACCGTAAATAGGTCATAAATACTTAAGGCTCCATAGAAGGTCAATACCGACACTCAAAAGTGAAATAGGTTGTAAATACTCAAAACTCCATACATAGCTCTCAAAACCGTCATAGCTCTCAAACCGTCAATCTGTAATCTGTAAATCTGTAATCTGTAAATCTGTAATCTGTAAATAGTTCATAAATACTCGAGACTCGAGAAAGTGTAAATAGTAGGTCATAAAAATAGGTTCCAATACTCACCCTGTTTTCGCCTGAATGAATGTTTTTAGACAATTTGGTCAGAATATACTCAGTTCTGTAAAGGGGTCATAAAATGCTCATATTTTGTGACAGATTATTAGCAAGTATTCTGTATCTATAAAATACCACTCCTTTTAATTTTGCGCTCACAGGTTGCTTGCCATATAATATGGTACTTACATAAAAATTGCCAGTGTCTTTAACAATTCTCACGTCTGTCGTTTTTAATCCAGCGCAGTTTATTTTTTCAATATTTATCTTTTCCATAAATGACGCGGGCGAAGCCGCGGGTATAAGCTAGTACAAAATATATTTAGTCAGTAAAACTAAACCTATATTAGAAAGACTGTATGTGTGATATTTACTATTAGAAGCTATACTGAATTAATTATTCTGATACAGTTAGTATTCGTTGGGTTACAACCCCACATAAAGATTGTATGGCGAAACCGAAACCACACCCAGATTTAAACGGAAATTTATCCAAAAACTTATACTGTTTTTACTTATACAAATATACAGATAAAAACGTGTCAAAGATTATTTTATCGGTTACGTATAGCGAGCATCCTGTACGCAGGGTAAAAGCGAAAGGGTTGAAGGCGATCGCCCCCCGCGGGGGTGTCCACCGCCTTCTTACAAGCTTTTTCCAGTGGAGGCACAGAGTAGGCGCGGGGTAGACTGTGGTGAATTTTCTTAATATTATTTTGTTTCTGATAAATTGCTTTCCTTCTATACGTCTTATGTAGAGTGTAGGCGTTACAGCCTTGAACGCTCAGTTCAGTTTAAGGGACATGTCTCTAAATTCGGGCGGTTATAGTTCGACAACTGACATAATTAAGGTATCTACCAGTTTATAAAAAAAGGGGAATAATCATCAATGGATTAGCCACGAATGGGAGTTAGCCACGAAAGGGGATAAGACCACACGGCTGTTATGCTGACCAGGAGCCTGAGCCATATTATGACACATTTCGGATAGAAATGGAACGAAATTCAATAAAGGGTCCTGACAGAAAGACAGGCGGACAACAAAGCGATCTAATAAGGGCTCCGTTTTTTTTTCTTTAGTGGTACCCATAGGTGGAACCCTAAAAATGTATAAGAATGAAAGTTGTCAGCCTGAAGCCGTATCCTTATGGCTTACCATAATATGGATACGGCGTCAGGCTAAGTTGCTCACGGGCCTCCCTCTTATAATGGTCATCCGAACAGCAAAGGCTGGTCCTGCACTGAAGGAAATCATCAAGAACGCAACGAAGAAAGTATGTGACCAAGGAGAGATACAGAATTAATTGATTGAACCCCATAAGACAGTATTTTTTTGCGTAAACGTCTCTTGCTTAGTTTAAAACTTATTCCCGTGTAAAACACATTTTACAAATCTACCTATTAATGGCCATCAAAATTACACTTAAATTTCATTCAATACGCCATTCATTGAAATAGTCAGCTATATTGCTTTACCTATAGCTACAGTGACTTTGAATTTTTAGTTAGAGTAGGTGCTAGCCGGTTCAAAAATCTACCCTGAATAGTGAATACATTTTTGATTTACTACAAGTATACCTAAGTACGCCTTTTAATAATAGTATCTGGGATGGCATATGTTAAGGAATGAGGAACTTTGAAATTGATTTAACTTTTGAAATTCGTGTATAATTATAACAGTTAGCACCCTATATAATTATTATCAACTCTCGTAGTTTATCGACGGCAGCGAAGATATTCTTTTTTAGGGTTCCGTAGCCGAATGGCAAAAAACGGAACCCTTATTTATATAAACGGACAGTTTTGTGAGAGATGGATGCACGTAAATAATATCTGTAATGTATCGATATATTGGGATGTAACTAGTATGTCGACATATTTGGAAGTAACATGTACTGGAATACAAGTTTTCCATCATTTTCATCTTCAAATTAAATTTATCTGATTTGTTTTCATTTGTCTGTAGGGTAGGTGTTTGAGCTTTGTTGCTGATAGCCCAGTGGTGCAGATGTTTGACTCCTAATCGATAATAAGGGATTCACATTTCCAGGTATGCATTGAATATATTTTATCAAATTAATTTCCATAAATCTATATAAAAGGTGAAAATAGAGTGTGATATGAGCGAAGCTGCGGGCATCCACTAGGATTGCATAAAATTTAATGAGAGGCATAACATGGAGTGGGTAGCAGTGGGTAAGCATAGACATTTTTATTTCTCCATCCCGGCTTTAATTCGTCCCATATCCCCGCTTCTGTCCGCACGGCGCTGTCGCCAAGAATGTTGTATTAGCGCCTCCAGAGGTGGGTTAGGGGGGGTGAGGGGGGGCGGGTGCAGGGTGTAATTGCAAAATAAAATTAGCCGGAACGGGTACGTGCTCAATTTGCGCCTCCCGGCACTGATTTGTTTTCATCTGGCTCCGACTCTGCTCTGTACATCTTAGCCTATATAATATTGATCGGAGCGTAGCGGGCGTTTTTGTTTTTAGAACGCCCCTTCATGTTAGCTCTTCAGGTCACAATCACGTAGTGGACTCTAAGTATAGTATACTTTTAGATACTCGTAATCTAAGACTAGAACAATGGTTAAATAATGATTACGAGATCCAAATATCAAAGGTAGAATTCTTATCGACAAAAATACAATTTACGAATTCAGCCGGCAGCCATGTTCTTCTCGATACTTCACCATAGCACACAATACTCTCTTGTACTCCACAGATTATATATCCAATTGTTGCCACGTTCGATTCCATTTTCTTCTATGGTCTGTGTCACTCTCTGGATTCTTGGAGATTTGTCCTTGACAATACGTTAATTAATTAACAAAAAACTGACTTCAACTCTCATCAAACTACTGTTGAATACATCCTTTCCAATTAAAAATTTAAGAATTATATGGTTTTCTCATTGATACCATTATCAGAACTTGACTAAATTGAAATGACACCACAGGGAAAGCGTCAGCTTTCTAATAAAAAAATCATCAAAATCATTCACCAGTGAAAAGTTATGAGGTAACAAACGTAAAAAAAACATACAGTCGAAATGAAGACCTTCTTCTTTTCTGAAGTCGGTTGAAAATAGAAAAAACTAATGACAGTTATTGGACTGTAACTCAGATTTAAGAACATCATCAATCAATCATAAGTAGGAAGTTTAAGTTAAAGTAATATTACTATTTAGCTCACAAGTTAGATCGTAGTACATAGTAAAATAACCATTTAACAATGGTACTTTATAATAAGGAAAGAGAAAACAATGATAGCTTTTGTAAAAAATACTAGTTGACTTATCTTGCTTGTGATCCCAAAACTCTTTCTAGTCTACCTAGATTAACAAAATAAAAGTCCCAACTTTCTAGAGCGGAGAGTTTGGGCTGGGTGATGGTCTAAAATCTAATGTACATGAGAATAACAGTCGATTTGTGGATCGAATGTCATTCCTATACCTACTTTTTATATTTCGTTACATTGGCAATCACAGAAATAGAATAGATAAGGTAGCATGGCTACAGCAGCTGCTGAGCAGAGTAGAAATTTAAAGTCTTTAAGGGACCGAGTTTTCTTTTTATCTTTATAGAAGTTTCTTCCAGAATTAGAAGGACAATATGTTGGGACCTCACTAATAAAGATTTCTTGCTTACCTACTCAGTTCTCACTTACTCAGGTTTGACTGTTTAAGGTGGCTGGCTGGATGGCGCCGTTACAGATAAGCTTTGCGTGTCTTTAACCATTGAGTAGCTATAAAACTACTTTCACTTGACTATACGATATTCTAGTATACACTAGCTAATACACTAATGCGCAAATGTTGAGATCTTTATTTATTGGGATTTGGCATACTTATTAGAAGAAGGAATGCAGTAACGTAAATTAAATGACTGCGGGAGTTTATTCAGAGGATCCGTTAAAAGTGCACGTCACCGAGTGCGAGATTATTCCTGTCTGAGATCAAGATGACTTGACGGACGCACAGTGGACACACGGCCACAGTAAATGTCACAGAGCAAGGAATAACTTTATATTGTGTGGTAAATGTACATAAATAATATTATGTTTTGGCTTTTGTAACTTCGGCGCCGTTTCCTCGTTATCGGTGACGTTTTATTGACAGTTCCGGTAGACATACTGCCTAAATGGTCCAATAGATCATGCGACGGCTCAAGTAATAATAGGTATGTTACAGTTTATACACAGATCTTTGGTTAAAAGCAGAATCCCGTACAACCGTCATCATGTACGATAAAAGCTCTCGCGCTACTACTCGCTAGGTCACCGCTAGCATAAAATTAGGTCAATGCACGAGACGTGAGCGTTATTCAGTTCTTGCTAAAAGGATTTTATAACATCCATTGCGTTAAAGACTTTCTCTATTATATGCAACTAAAAAAATTTTGTCATTTTATCTTGTTTTAATATTAATTGAGTGTAAACAGATTCAATGTTTGGATGTATCTGTTTGTTGTTGTCCGTTTTAAACGAAGATAGCGTATGCCTTTAATTAACTTAATAAATGTCTACCTTACTCGGATTATTTTGCATCCTGGAAAATTTAGTCTTCTTTACAGGATTTGTAAAAAAACAAAACTCACGCGGGACAATACTTATTAAGTAATAAAGGTCAAGACTATGTTTGGAAGACCTTTTCATAAATACGTTCCTCATTTACAGCTGGAATAGTTTGTTACTGTAAACCAGCTACTGGTATACGTAATCCAAAGACTCGTACAACTCATTACAGTCATAAAAACTTCATTTAAACAAAAAAGAAATATACTGTAAAAACTTTTAGTTCAGCAGATAGTATTCGAGAGGGGGCGCATTGAAAACAGATTTCCACTAGTAAGTTGACAGGAATAAGCGCCGTTCCCCGGGGGCGGCGAAAAAACCCCGTCATTCCGTCCGCGGCGACTGAAAAAAGGCCCCGAAACTTTCGTGACCGGTCTGCGAAGTCAATGGCGTTTTTATTTTGCCCCGTTTCTTCCCGTTTCCGGTTGAACTTTTCCCAAGTTTTATTTTGAGGAAGTTCCACGAGTGTCAGTTTGGCGTTCGCCCCGCAATTTTCCGCGAGTCGCGCCGATAATTGCGGCCGCAGGTGGTTCGGGCGCTTTTTTTTTCTCCGCTCTTTACTTCTCCACTTCACCGTTTAATTTGCGAGGATATTACTATTCCGCGGGAAGTTTCCCGTAGGTTTTACGTTCACCAGCTACGCGGTCGAAGCTCCTCCCATCGACGTGTGCTCGCGTGGTCCGCCTACCGTCGCGGACGCCCATACGGCGTGTGGAGCATATGCGGTGATACATATGTGCCCCACTTACGTGACACTGGCAACCCGGCACACATGGGCGTGCCGCCACTGCGCATGTCGGGGCGTGGCCTCCCCCCGTGAACGTTCACGTCACGTTATCTGTGTGCGCCAACGTGACAGCTATTTATTCAGCCGGCGACTAACGATAAATGAGTTATCATTTATTTTTACTCGAAAAAGGAACGGGTAAGGGAGGCGCGCTCGGAGCTCGTAATTAATGGCGAAATTGGCTATTCCGAGTATTCTGGAGTCGGTAATGAGGTGAGATTGAGATTAAAACTCGGGTAGATGAGCTCGTGAAGGATTAAGCTGGGAAAAATGGACCGGCGTGGCGTAGGCCGGGGCTGCGACGCGGCGGTGCCGGATACATTATGTATGATCTCCTTTTTCGCTCAAGTTTTAACGTAAGCTCTGCATTATACAAAGTCCCAAGATTTATTATAATCTGAGAATGTTTTGCATCATACCTACGCGTAGCTACGAATATCTACCTGCCGCGTCGAGTTTATACAGGTTTCTTGTTTTGACAGAGTTATTTTAATGGGGTGGCCGGGAATGGCCTATGAATATGAATGACAGTTCGGTGTTGCGATTTCTTATTTTGTTTACCAGGCTGAGTTTGTTTTCAGCTCTTCTCCGAATAGGATACGTGTAAGTTGATTCTAGTAAGTTGTAAACTCAATGAAGTGAACAAATGGAAAGTGGAAACTATGTTTAAAACACGCTTGTCAAAAAAGTTTTTCTAAGATTTGTGTGGACAAAAGTTTTTGAACAGTGAGGTTGTACAGATTCATCTGAGTTTGCAATTCGGCATAAGAAGGTTAGCAAAATACACCTAGGTATAACAGAATATAATGAAAATGAAGGAACTATACCTAAATAAGAAAACAAGTGGGCATCTAACTGTAAAAGGCTTGTTCCAATCGAACGAATCTATACGTGGTATGATATACCAGTCAATCGCTTATCACTTATCATCAGAGTATCGAGTCATACATTCGAGCTAACTAATGAGGTGAGTGGTGACATGTTTGACAAATCGCTCAGTCAACACAATGACCAATTAGTTGAACCCTCACACGAGTACGAGTATGTGAACGCTTTTATTAATTAGAGTTACAGTTATAATTAATTGTGTATCGATGTCAAAACAGTGATAAGATAACTGATACTACTGACTACCAGTAAGAGGCATAAATAACTTTTATGTTGTAATTGTTGAGAGATTTGGAGTTAAAAATACGGCTGTCAATAAAGAAGTGCATGGTTATGTACTAAATATACATATATTTGAAAAAGTATATTCAAAGTCGTTCTCATTTGATAGAAGACATGGTTAGAAGTGGTTTGGCAAATTTCCAGGGATACCCTTTGTTATGTAGTGATTAAAGTAGCTATACGTACTCGTACGTAGATATTTGGAAAGAACGCTTCGTTTATCAATCCTACTGACAATTTAATACGTTAATGAATTAACAAAAAACCGACTTCAACTCTCATCAAATTAATACATCCTTTCAAATTAAACTTTAAGACTTATATGTGTTTCTTATGGATACCATTATAAGAACTGGACTAAATTAAAATAGAACCACACGGAAAGCGTCAGCTTTCTAACAAAAAATGAATCATCAAAATCGATTCACCCAGTCAAAAGTTATGCATGAACAAACATAAAAAAATTCAGTTGAATTGAGAACCTCCTTTTTTTTCGAAGTCGGTTGACCAATGAACAGACTTTTGCATAAATAATATAATATTGTCATAAGTAATTGTACTTGTATCTTGATAAGTATTAAGTAACTATTGTGACAATAATGTTTGACAAATTGGTCACACAAAACAATGGCAAACTCGTTCATATGTGAACATTGTAATTAATTACAGTGACATTCAATAACGTATCGGTATGCATTGGCATGTCAAATAACATGTTAACCTTTACAGACTAATATGAGTGATGAGAGTGAAAGTTGATATATAAGACAAATGAGTGTTTCATATCACTCAATCGTTTATCGGTGTGACATCTAATTAATGGGTTGGAAGGTGTTTGACAAATTGTTCACTCACTAGATACAATGTCATACACGCGACTACACTTATTAATTAGAGTGACAATTATTAAGAGAATGCAATACGATCAAGTCATACTTTACTTAGGTACTTATTACAGGTAGGTAGTTATGTATTTTTAATTAAAACATATGTACATGTTAATACAGGATATAATAATCTATGTGCATTACAAATTACTGCAAAATCGGTTCAGTAGTTGCGGCATGAAGGACTAACAACCGTACACACATACCTACTCACTTAAATACAAACTTTAAACTTTTGATGAAAGGAAAATCTGACTGCTGCAACCATCTTCGAGTAAATGTGTTTTTTTCTTTTTAATTTATATATAGACACTTAAAGCCTTTGCGGCTCCATGCACCTAAATTCATAAATTTCGTAGGAATAAGGGATAAAATTAGCCTACGTGACTTTCCGCGCTTTCAACTATGTCAACAAAAAAAAACTTCTTTTGTTCTTAAAAAAACACGTGTTTATTTTCCTAGAATATTTTAGTTTTGGTTCATGAGAAAACTTTTGGTCATTCTTGTTTATAATTAGTATGGATATACTTTTGATGGGATTGACAGGCATATGCATCTTTAACGGAATGGCGATCTAATATCCAAAAGACATGCGATGGCTCGTACCTACGTTATAACTCCGATTAAAAAGAGCTGGCTCGAAACAAATGAGTCCAGATCCACATGAGCGATATCGCAGGCTTATCGGCGCGACATCTCGCGCTGTGACAGATTGTATTCGGTCGCCCAGCGGTGGACATGTCTGACAAATTGATACAGTGCCATCGTTCCGGTTTGTAACCGTCATGCGTTGGAGTATTCGAACGCGAGTTTGAAAATAAAGAACTATTATCAATATTTACAGGCTTTAAATGAGTACGATTTGGCACAACCTTACTCTCACGTAAGTGAATCTAGAGTTTATACTCTCCATGCCATTTATTTGTTTTATGCCTGTTCTCATATAATAAATAATTTTGATTTAAATAGGTACCTACCTGTATTTAGGCAAATATAACATTTTGGCGCGTACTTACCTACGTGTATTTAGCTTAATTTCATCATTGTTTATACAAAATATCGATTCGGACGCAGCCAACAGGATGTATATTGTCTTTAAATTAATTCTAGCTGACCCAGCAAACGTTGTTTTAACATATAAATTATTTCTCACTCGGGATCATGAAAAATAGTTTGCTCCATATTCTCAAACCAACTGAACTTACCTACTCAAAGAATTTATAAAAATCGGTCAAGCTGCTTCGGTGGAGTTTTGTAACAAGTAGGTACTGTGACACGAGAATTTCGTCATTACAAAAGTCTTACGAAATTTACAAACTTTTCGTCCCAAGAGAACGCTCTTACTTAGAAATCGAAAACACACAAGCCGTAAATTAAATGTCTGTATTTAGTTAAATGACGTCATTGGCTGCAGCCGTAATTCTTTTAAAGTATCATCCTTTAAGGCAATACGGTGCGCATGAATGCGGAACGCCCGCGTGGACAGTCCATCTGTCAAGCTGCGCTACATCACTACCTGAATTCCTGCCCACGTGCCGCGCCGGCTGTTTAATGGCCGGCATGGGCCCCGCCGCGCTATCATTTGTCAACATACGTGGACAAATACTTGCTTTCATTTCAAGGGATTTGCACTTGGAAATTGGGAATTTTTTGACATTCCATGACAAACTTAAAACGGCAACAATAACTACCTAGCTGCAGGACAGAACATGGACATATACTTGCTTTCACTTCAAGAATTTGCACTTGGAAATTGGGAATTTTTTGACATTCCATGACAAGCTTAACACGGCCACAATACCTAGCAGGAGAGAGTAAATTATTTTGATATAATTCGCTAGTTAAAAATAATCTGTATGGTCCAATATGCAAGAACACTACCCACATGAAATACCACACACAATTCTTCCAGCAATTTCTTCGAAGCACGCTTCATCCTGACACCGGTACATCCTCGAGAGATGTTGACTTCACATTGCGAAATTGTAGAGACATTAACATCTTTACCTATTTCCTTGAAGCTTTAAATTTTGGTGAAAACACCACATATTTTAGAGAAGATTTTTCTCTTGAATTTAAATATTTGCATTAGTCGAACATTGAAGAACCAAAAGACGAAGAAAGCTGAAACTCAAGCGTGAGTGTCGTGGAACACTTGGTTGAAACGAAGTTTACCCACCACTCGATAGATGGCGCTGTGGTCGAATTATAATATAGCTGATTGAATGCTCTCATCGGCGGATACTTTTCGTAAGCAGACACAAAAACGAGTCTTTTAGATACTGTGTGAATCTTTCATTCCAAGCGTTAATAATACTATGGAATTTTCGTGGATTTTCTTCATCTTGGAATTTTCTTGACGAAAATAATGCTAGGTGAATAGCATTCTCCGCTGTACCATCAGAAAAAAACTTCGTTACAAAAACAAATATCATCAATGAATGTTCTCTAAAGCACCTACATTTATTGATACTACGTTCATAGTAGTGTACTTTAAAGTATAGGATGTCCTCTATATACATATACCTTATTTTTGCAGAAACCATACCGCTATTTCACTCGAGGACATGTATCTATATGAGCACTAAGATAAAGTAGCTCGGCTCGTCCATTCATCACAGCGATGGCTATCTGTATCTAGCGTATCCAGCGATCTGCGGACCATGGACCGCGATTGTTATTAGTATTGTTCCTTATAATAGCCCGCCGTGAAGTTTGTCCTTACTTCCAGTAATTTTGTGCCAACCTAATTTTACAGTCCTGCTGGACACCGGATTTTTTGGAAATCGAACGGTTTAATTACAGTGAAAAGTCCTTTATTAGAAAAGAATGCATTGGGATACGTTACACATCTTTGAATTTTGAGTATCTACTTTGTGAATTTGTGGACTCCTTACATGCAAGTTTCTTCCCTATGTTATTCATGTTAGTTCTAGGTTTCTTTGAATTATTAAGTCAGTACATGAATTGACGATGCAACCAATTGTTACCTTAATAACTTGTATGGAGTCAGGTGAGTCAGGTATGACTGATAAGTGTTACTACACAGCATAACACTGGAACTCGAAATCGCTTGGCAGCCTGTTTTCTGGTTGTCTGCTGGAAAATCAAATTTTAATGAAGCATTTTAGAAGTTATAATGAAATTCTAAAATGGCCGGTGCCTGGAATCGATCCAAGACCTCTCAATTTAATACCAAAAATTAAATAGGTGTCAAAATTATATAGGTGGCTGCTGAGCGAACTACAGCGTGGCCTTACTATTGGTGACGAAACAAGCATTTTTGGCACCGACGAATTGTTGACATTTTTTCGCGCCGTCTGCCGTGTCCATTGTATACGTCCATTGCATAAAACATAAGTGTTGCATAAGCCTGCATATCCTGGAGGCAGCAATTCTCACTCTGGTGAACGCAACGGTAAATTATTTATACCAAGGTACTGCCCAAGTGCCCACGCTCGGTGCCTTATCCACTCGTGTGTTAATAGCGTTAGTGGTATTTTTAGAAATCTGGTACCTTACGGCTGGTATTGAGAAAACAGTATAATATTATCATTGTGCATCTATACAACCTTTATATCATTTGCCATCCAGTTGTATTTACCTATATGGAATACGGTTGTCATAGGTAAGTCACGTGGTCAATTTGTCGATCGGATATTGGAATACGGTTGTCATAGGTAAGTCATGTGGTCAATTTGTCGATCGGATATTGGAATACGGTTGTCATAGGTACTTAAGTCATGTGGTCAATTTGTGGCAATAGAAAAATCATAAGGCTAAGGCTGCTGACATTTTGTTTGGATAGGTATCGGAATAAACATTTGGTAACATGACATTATTGCTCTCTTTATTGGATAGACAGACTTCTTATATCAGTTATTAATTTTACCGTTCAAGCCATCTGTGGTCAAGGCTCCAGAGTGAAAACCTCCTTAAAGTGTTATCATTGGACTACATCTGTTCGCGACCTTCCACCTTCTGTCGAAACTTTTCTGTAGCCTAAAGCCGCTAAACTAACGCTATCGCTAAGACTAATCAGCAGTCAAATGACAAAATATCTCTTTAAGATGTTCGCTAGTCTTTCGATCAAAATTAAATTCTTTCGAAAAATTTTATTCAAAAAATTTATGAAAATGGCACATTCTATCGCTAAATTGTTCACGTGGATTCTGCGCAGACAACTGTCATTCTCATACATTTCTTAAAATTTCTTTCCATTTCAGCGATCGACAGCTTTCTGTGACGATACCAATATATTACGTTATAATGGACTGTTTGTTGATACTTGATAACTGTTGAATCCACATTCCACATCGCGGTATACTCGTTAACAAGGTCGTAACTCGTATAACTAAATCTTATTATTTTACTGATTTTGTTGCAGTATCCGTAATTTACGTATACCATTAAACAAACCCACATTCTAACTTCCGCAAGGCTACCAACAATCATGCGCACACTTACATTATTATGCATGTAGATAATCGGGCGTATAACAAAAGTGACCATAAGCCTTTATCTAAGCCGATCTAAATCAAGCGACACGGTCCATAAGAGAATGGCTCCTATTCGAGTCGAATAAGAAAGATTTATTCGTTCCCCATCGTGCGTATGAATTATTTTCCGACCGTGACTGATCGCCGTTTAGACTCAGTCAAAACACGACGACACACGGAAGAACCAACCAAAGAAAAAACTAGAAACGGAGCGCATCAATCCACGGCGATTTATTACCCATCCAAGCGTAGGAGGCAACTAAAAATTAACCATGAACACAACTACCGGTTACTCTTAAAATTTCCACGGTAAAGTAATAGTTGAGATTAGGAACGCTTTTGCCCCGGGAGCTGGCGAACAGTGGGATTAGTACAGGTTCTTTTACTGAGTCGACTCGCTTCGAATAAACGGAACGGATTTGTTCACACACAGCCCAAGTGGAAGCATTATGAACTAAGCTTTCGGCACTGAACCCCGAAATCCCCGGGCAGGGCGGCCACACAATCGCTGACGGCGCGGGGCCACAAGCCCTTGAAGACTCACAGGCCACATTCTAAGACGACAGTAGGCCGGTGAGGCCTAAGCCCCTTGACGGGGCTAGAACACGCTGCGCCTCCACGACTAATCGCTCGGGTAAAGAGGCAAGCCTCAAGTTCCATACCCCGCAGGGACTCGCTCCCGCGTAGAAGACCACACTGTTGCCGCTTGAACAAATTCGTTCCGTTTATTCGAAGCGAGTCGTCTCCAAATCTTGCACAAAACTTGTACTAACGCTACAGATGCTTATTAGAATTTATACCATCGCGGAGCACCTACTTTATTCTAGAAGCCGTTTGATGTAGCGCCCGCCGTTTTTTAAAACACCCCAGGACGTAGCTCTAGTATCGGTTTTATTAGAGGAAATATTGTGGTGGAACACCATGACATATAGGCTGAGCTTGTTAGTTCGCCCGCGGGGCATCGGGACGCGAAATGGGATAATTCAGCCGCGTAATTCGACCTGTCGACGAGATCTCAGCCTGTGGTGACGCAGTTATACGCATCCAGTAATGGCTACCTCTGAAGCATTGACGAGGAATAAACGACGGACCCGCTTTTAAAAATGTAAAGCCGACATAACCTGATGAAGCCCGTCAGTCAGTGTGGAAATTCTGTGAGGTGTTGCATGTTAAAAATATTGCTGCTCATTTGTCTTTACTTGACTGGAAAGGCTGTATATGGCTAATGCTGGATAATGGAAACATGGATTAAAGCGAATAAAATAATTTGTACTCTAAAACTAGTGACTTTCACTCTCCTGTAACCGAATATTTGCGTCGTTAACGTATGCTATTTGACGTATTCGAGCGCATAGTTTGCAAATTATGACAGGATGCCACGAGCATCGATTTGTGACATATTGTGCAGTTAATTGTGCACTGATTGGTTAAATGCTTGTATCGCGTTATGAAGCTAAGACCCCGATTGGGTGTGATGGTGGCGTTGCTCTGGTTACCGGAAATGTTTGCGCGATGGACAATTTTATATTTATGAGAATCAATCACCTCACATGCGATGATGGAGTGCGAACTTCAGTGGGAACGGGTTTCATCGGCAAGCCTGACAAATGACGCGCTGGAGCCAAAAGTTACATCAAGAGTCGGTCTGCTTTTTTCTAGTCAATGCTCTAAAGTAATAGCAAATTCAAGGTTGTACGGTAGCGAACGGTGCTTTGCTCACTTTGCTCACACTTTAATAGGTGTATTGCTGGGCGGGGTAGGATAACGTTCGGTTGCGAAAGAAGAACGGAATTTGCGAGTGGGGACGCGGTCCCGAGCGCACCTTGGGTACCAACACGCCAATTGGTCCGGTGTTTGACACTTTGATATATGCCACTATTAGCGAGTGAATTATTAATGGCCTCCCAGCGTAGTGGTGCTTGACTCAGTTCTTTGCTAACGTAATTAGTGTTTATTTTGACGTAGAGCCAATCTGATGTCTTCATAACTTAGATTGACCGTTTTTACACAACTGCCCAAAAAAGGAGTGTAATGTTTTTTGGATTCTTGTATGTATGTATGTGAGTTTCTATATTCCACCATAACTTCTGAACTACTGAAGAGATTGGACATATGGGGTATCTTCAGAATCCTTACATCATTCTGAGTAACATAGGCTGTATTTTTTTTCGGAAAAATCGTACAGTCGTGTTTTTTAATTTTTTAATTATTTACTTGTTTGATGGTTACACTGCCACGAGAAGTAAAAGTGATAGTTCTCATAGCCCAGTAAATTTGTTAAGCGCTAGTTGGCAGTTTTCACACACCATTGAGATCTCCCGTACTTTAACCGTTTAATCGTAATAATTCAGGGATTAGAACCCGATGTAGAATTATTGAAGATGTTAAAGTAAGTATCCTGAAAAAAAACAACTATTTATCACGCTTCAATGATGAGAGACGGACAAACGGACAGAAGGACGGCGGAGTTTTAGTAATGGGGTACCGTTTAACCCTTTGGGTACGTAACCCAAAATTTTTTTTTTTTACTTTATACAAGTTAGTAGGTACTTGACTACGATCTCCTTCCTAAAGGTAAGTGAAGATGCAGCCTAAGATGTTATCGTACTGACTTGGAAGGGTAAGTAAATTTACCCTAAACGGTTTCTACAAGCATCGCACCGGATCGCTAAATCGCTCGGCGGTGCGTCTTTGCTGGTAGGGTGGTAACTAGCCACGGCCGAAGCCTCCCACCAGACCAGACCTGAGCCAAATTAGAAATTATAAAATTCCAAAGTGGCCCGTGGCGGGAATCGAACCCGCGACCTCCAACTTGAATCCGAGCGCGCCGCCACTGCGCTATGGAGGTCAAATATGATTGAAATTGGCAGTATAAACCAAAGTGTGTATGGATTTAAATGGACCATTGCCTCAATGTGGCCTAGCAAAGCACTCTCATTACTGCAGTAGCATTAGGTTAGTAGTAACTAGTAAGTAGTAAGTACTCATTATTGTATGGAATGCGATTCTCGCACGCGTGCGGTTACACGTAACTACGTGTTGGCGGAGGACTTATTACCAATCACTCTTGATTTCGTTCGTTCATTCATTATTTAGTTTGAATGCTATCTATGAATCAAATGATTTGATACTTCTGAAGGTATATTATGTATTTTGGGTAGTCATTAGCGTAATATAATGTCTAAGCTTTTTTTAGGGTTCCGTACCTCAAAAGAAAAAAAAACGTCTGTCATAACTCCTTATTCTTAGAGTTCGGTACCTCAAAAGGAAAAAACGAAACCCTTATAAGATAACACTTATAAGGGTTTCGTTTACTAACACTACAAGTATAGCCCATAACACACATTTTTACACAGCATCGCACGGGAAACAAGTGCGCACTGTCACCAGAAAAATCACTATACAAAAATTGTATCATTCGATTTTGACAGACTCTAGCAAGTCTTTGTGGAGTCAAAGTTTTGATGACAGAAAGTTTCTTGGAATATTTGGAAGCAGACCTCCCTTTTTTCCTTTTGACGACCTCCATGGCGCAGCGGCGCGCGCTCGGATTCGAGCGGGAGGTCACGGGTTCGATTCCTGCCACGGGCCACTTTGGAATATTATAATGTCTAAATTGGCTCCGGTCCGGTCTGGTGGGAGGCTTTGGCCGTGGCTAGTTACCACCCTACCAGCAAAGACACACCGCGAAGCGATTTAGCGTTTCGGTGCGATGCTTGTAACCGTTGGGGTCTTCTTCTTATCTTAGGCTGCATCATCACTTACCATCAGGTGAGATCGCAGTCAAGTACCAACTTGTATATAGTAAAAAAATACCTTTCAGCGCGTTATGGGTAAAAGAATTCAGATTTTTCCGCGGATTAGGTATTGCAATGTCGTTAATTATTTACCATGCACGATCGATTCATCGTGATTCGCCTTTTAATATTTTGTAGCTCGAAGCTTGATGCAATGTCGAGTATCGATAGTTTTTTTTGTTGACACAGAGCGAATTCAATTTTGTCATTTCGATGGCGATTGTTGTTGCATAGTGATGAAATAGTGGTAGGGTCACGATATTCAACTAAAAAAATCCAGGACAAGTAGATAGCTAAACTACGAGTGTTATTATCTTTTTGTGTTAGATATTGAATCTATTCAGTGCATAGTACACTGTTGCGGCTAGTTACCACCCTACCAGCAAAGTCGCACCGAGAAGCGATGTAGAGTTCCAGCGCTATGCTGTGTAGAAACCGATAGAGGTTACTTACTCCTTCCAAGGTAGTACGATAACATCTTCGGCTGCGTCGTCATTTTAAACCACCAGGTGAGATCATTTGTATAAAAGTGATAAAACTTTTAGATGGGCTTTTTTATTATTTCGTGCTATTTTTATTATTTATTGCACAAATTAAACACACATAAGTTACTTTTATCCCAAAAAAATGCACGTTTCCTGCGGGATTTGAGTAGTGAAAAATCGAGCGAAGCTGCGTGTGATAAATAGTACCTCGAAATAAGGCGGAAATATGCCTACTACATAGTTATGTTATGAAAATTAAAATAATTTCCTGCAAAATCAAGAAGGTTGGTTACATTAAATAGAAGTCATGTTGGTTAAATTTTGTAACGTTAATTTGGCTGTAATATTTGGTACATATAATCTCCTTTAACATTTTAATATTATTTGTAAAATAAATAATTCTAATTTATAACATAGACAGAGGTGCATTTGAATTAAAATTCTTCAGTGTTTACGTACGCAGTGACTTTTTGCTATTAACTGTACGAATTAGTTTATAGGCTTTTTGTAATAATAGGTATATATACACGATTGTTTTGAAGAAAATAAATAAATAAATCTTCAATCAATATTCGGCCAAGCATAGTGATAGCGGCTTTATTCAGTAGTCTGCATAATAGTGTTTGTTATATGGTCACAACCCCTTCTTACTCCCACGTAAGTTATACCATAGCCCACCATATTGAACAAGAAAGGGTTTGCAGACTTTACACACCTTTGAAAACATTCGAGAACTATAAGGCTTATCGGTTTCCTCACATAACTATTGGTAATTGTAGCTAATAATGAAGAATATTAAATGCATTTCAAGAAGAATTGTTTGTTCTGGGGACACGGTAGTATAAACAATACGATTTAATTTACGCTCATGTAACGGTAGCGAAACGGCCAAGACATAATATATTTTGACTAAAGTGTAGAGTTTGTGCTTGTGTAGAGTCCTGCTCTACATGATATCTGATAACTTTTTGTAAGTGAGCCATATCCTCTCGTCTTGGCAACATTTTACATGAAATTGTTTTTGGTGGGATCACTTTATCTTAAAGTAGTTTAACTTTCCGCTTCATTGACCGTTGCCAAAACAACAGCCTACAGGCAGTATCTAACAAACATGGCCGACATACACTTTGCATTTATTTATTATTGTTTAGAAAACTAGTATCAACTTATTGTGTAGGTACTATGTAGCCTGCCTTAACAGTATAGTATTAGCCTACTTCTCAATACTGAATTTATTGCTTTGTTCCATGCGATATACCGGTAAGCTACAAGTACATTATTGTATAATAAGTTGTTTTAACTTTGCGTTGGACTTCGTTTATCTGTATATCTACATAATATAAAAAGGAATTGTGACTGACTGACTGACTCATCTAACAGCTAAAACAACTGGATAAATTGGGCTTACATTTGGCAAAGATTTTGTGTTGTAACCAGCCGCTAACAAAGGATTGTTGAAAATGCAACCCTTGCTTTGTTCAAGTATCCTGATTTTTATGTAAAATTGTATGTCACTTGAGCAAAAGCTGTACGAGTACATTAGTTAAATAAATAATCTCTTCTGATAGCATATCTTCCTGAACCATAATTTAAAATCAAACCATAATTAAAAAACATAATTTAGAGCCCAAGGGATCTAAATTAATAATTATTTGAATGTAGATTTAGTTCTATATTCAAACGGTTAACCGTCAAGTAACAATCTGAGTCTACCATAATATGCCGAATTTTTTATACCCAATATTGATATCAAATCTGATATCATTTTTATTAGTAACATTGTTGTAAAAATCAAACTCGTCTGGCGGGGACACTACCGTGTCCCCAGATATCAAAAATTGATTGACAAGTCGCTTCTTTCACCAAGATTTGTCAGCAAACGTATGTAGTTCTATTACATAATTCACAATTTTGAACCAAAGTAGGCGATAGCTTGTGTTATGGGTAGGTACTACATAACTGATAATAATATACATAAATACAATATATAGAAAAACACCCAGACAGAATCATCATATCATCATTCATATTTTCGGTTGTGGGAATCGAACCCACGACGTCTGTGTGTCATGTCTTCGGATCACTTATACCGATGCGCCTTTCGGTCGTCAAACGCAGTATGCTGCATGCAGTAGAAAATAAGAACAGTTTAACACGAAGGTGCTTATTTACCAGTATTTTTACATATGACCGCTATACGACCGACACACGGCGAATCGATTACAATAATCGATGTCCCCAGGATGTACTCGATGCATACGATTAATAGTACACACATATATTAGAGCAATTTTCTCTAGATGACATATTGACAGAGTTCTAGACCAGTTCACTGATAGGTACTCTCCATACCTGTCAACAATCATGCCTGAAGATTGCGTACCAACAAGTTACCATTTGAAAAATATATAAAACATGCTTTATCCCTATTCTTCTCAGCACCAGACCCCAGTGACCATTTAGCACCAAAGTAGGTACTTGTCAAGACGGATCAAACGGGCCCAAACTCGATGAGGTTGTGTCGTTTAACTACAGTTCCATAGGAGTTCCAGAGTGACCATAAGTTTTAGTTTCATCCATCATTTACTTATCCTTCTTTTTATTAGCTTTGTCGTTCGTAAGTAATTTGTATGATCTGTTATGCATAGTTTCTGAAATTTTAAGAACATCTTCAGAACATGTTCAGTTCTTAACCAAATCATAGACTTCAGCAGTAGTAGAATGTGTTTCAAATTTTAACAAAAAACCAAAAAACAATTTTTAATAAAGACTACTTACTCGTATTTCTCATGAAAGCAATGGATCTTACTTTGTAAAGGCGACGTCTTGCGAAGTGTTGCGAAGGTATGTGGCTCTACCCCACCGTTCGGTTTTGATGGAATATGTCATCGACGACGCCCTGGGCTGCAATTATCGGAGCCCGTCCTCCAATGATTTGCGGCCCTTGATCACTGGCCCAGGGGCCCACATAAACCTGAACTGGACGCTTGAACAAACACGGTTAAACTAAGCGGAGAGGCGCATAAAAACATGTTGCTTCAATTGCACTCAAATACACGTTGTAGTCTGTTGTAAACTACTATCAGACAGTGTGTCTATAACTAATTTTGTTCTACAAAGTTTCTATACTAAAAATTTAAGACTTGACTGTTGAGCCTATTGTATCAATATTGTATCAAAATTTGTTAAACAATTATGATTTTAGAGTTTTTGGCAAGCAGAAGCTGCTACAAAAGCTGAAAATTTTTATTTGATATTTTTGTATGAAAAAACATAGATCCTCCACTCAGCATTCAGCTGCTATAAGCTGCAGCGTGGTACTCATGTGGAGCCTAAGATTGGTGTGAAATCCACGTTCTTCCGTATGTTAAAGAAAACGATGTTTTGCATTGTTACAAGAAGTATTTCTCGCATTTCTCGATATTCTCATCGGATTAACCGATCGCCCAAGTTAAGCAGGAACGGGTCAGTTTAATATATTGCTATATTTTTTTTTGATCTAGCTACATAGAATGACAATAAAAGCTAAAATTTTACATGATGTTTAATGACATGCCTACCGTCCTTTTTTTAGCATCTGTCCATGTTCTTGGAAGGAGGAGGGAATTAAGGAACTTCCAGAGTCATCTTTGAAAGCCGCCCCAGTACCAGGAAGACATGAAATACAAGGAGCCAAACAAAACCGTTAGCTTAACGCCATCAATATTGTCCATGTATTGCTCCGAAACGTAATTACTATGACTTCTGTATTCCGCCATATGAACAGCTCCGTGTGAATGCACCGTCATTATCGCATAAATCAGCCGGATTGGAACGGTAATTGCAGATACATCGGTGTATCGATAATATCGATCCCGAAGCTAAATTAAAGTTGCCACCGATATAATTTCACTTGATATGTGTGACGTGTAATAAATTGTTAACTAGCTGTGCACGCTAGCTTCTAGTGTTGCTTTTTACTATATTATCATCACTATTTCAGCCTGCGGACGTTAACAGTCGGATATAGAACTTCCCTACCTTTCCAGTCTACTCCATTCAGCTCTTATCTGTACAAATTCCGCTTGCTGGTATGCCTATATGCAGTCCCTACAGGATTACTTAAAACATAGCAGACCAACAGTTACAGCAATTTAGGAAATTTTATGTTAAGAATAAGGATCAATTTCAATATGGAGCTGTCAATCACCAAACATGTTATTGGTAATTGAAACAAAATTTTATATTGTAATCAATGAAAAAAACCTACTTTAACTAGCTTTTATTCCTTGAGATTAACTGTTGGATCTCATCAGTTTTTCTGACGTTGCAAGTGATGAAGAATTAATCAAGAATCAAGAAGACCAACAAAGAATCAATGATAAGAATTTTTAAAAACGATTGTTGCTCTTGTATGAACTTACTCGTACTGTAAAATAAAACAAAAACAACTCATGTTTACTAGTCCAATTTCATTGTTACATGAATTAGGTAAGTACCTTATCTTATATTGGCTATAGTAAGATGATGGAATTTTCCGAATTAAATTTTACATAACAAACTCGCCTCTCTCTCTTGTTATATGTATTGAAAAGGTGTTGCGAGATATAAATCATTCACCATGCGTGTAATGAATAACAAATTGTTTTGCTAATATATTAGATAAGGAATTAATTGAGGTTTGAGAGGCAATTCATGCGGCCTGTCCCATTACTGTCGATCAATTGCATTCTATTTTCGCTAATACGTAAGACGGGATGATTAGATCGATAAGTTGTAAAAATTGTTTGATTACATGTTTGATAGAGGCTTTTATCTTACTGATATTATATGAAACATAGACTTTAATTGTTTCACTATGCTGTATTGCCACTCGCAAGAAAAGAAAACAGAATGACCAAATGGTATCAAGTTTTCTCATGAACAAAACCGAAATAATCTAGGAAAATAAAATAGTGTTTGTGAACCATAGGCATTAATGTGTTTCATATCCGAAATTTAATTTTGCATACAATACGTTACTTTCTTTTCGATGCACATTTCGTGTCATACCGATTTTACTAAGGAGTACAACTCGTTTATTTGCCTATAACTTTAGAATGCAGATGTTAATTAAAAAAGTAATAATTATATGAGTTAATGTGGAGACCATAGACTATAAAAAATAAACTTTGGATTTGATGAATCAAATTGATAAGGGATTCCATACATCCAAGATCCTTTTGATTTAACTCTATGTATTACAGTTCTGAAAATTGTATGACCAAAAGACTTATAGAATAGACGTTTCATAACTAGCTCGTTGAACAAGTATATAAAGCAAGTAGTGGGAATCATCAAGATGAGGAATGCGAATGATGTGGAGGACCAGGGTACAGTAGCTTGTGAAGGCCTATGTTCAAAAGTGGACATTGCAAGCTGAGATGACGATCATGAAATGATGATGACAAAACTGACTATTTACGCAAGCAAAGATGGAGAACTGATTTGTCAAATAAAATAAAAACTTCTGTATTGTTTGTTGCTTTACTATCAATTGTTGTTGGTTTAGCAAAAAAGGAAGATTTCTGTGTATTGTCTTAAGTACCATCCTATTCCAATCTTGGTGACCCAATAGAGGTCTGTCGTACAAGTCAAGTAGTGGCTGCGTTTTTATGAGAACCTCAAACCATTTTTACTAAGTTAAACAAAGATTATGAGGGAAGGTATCTATAAACACGTCAGATTTGTCACGAATTTCTCAATAATGTTGTCCAACATAAAAAAAAATGGTCCGAAACGTAATTCACAGCAGTTCATTACAAAAGAGGTTTCACTTCCACGAACGTCACGTCTCACGATCAACTGGAAAACCGAGATACAAGAATACTGGATGTGCTCTGACCATAGGCGTCAAAGGCCTCAGTTGAATTATATGTAGTTGAGGCCGAAGGTAAAAGTCCTAAAGACGGCTCACCAGGCAAATGCTCTGGAGTAAATTTTGTATGCTGTTCTACCAGGATCAATTTTTTTTTCAGTTAATCAAGAAAGAACATATCTTCTATCTATATATATGTATAGATATATATCATATATCTATAGAACTGGTCTATCTTGAGCTGCTTGAAGACCTAACTCTCCAAGACTGGTGATATTATCTACAGTCAAAGTAATAAAGACTGGTGACTGGTTTTAGGTACCCAATCTTCTGTTTTGCAAGTAATGTGCTTTAATGCGTTACCTACGTCACGAAGAATATCTACGAAAATCTTGTAAAATATAGAATGAAATCTTCTCCTACTAGTCAACAGAATGGGCACGCACGCAGTCACGTCACACGTGAAACTATAAAATGGAGTTTTGCTTTAAGTGTTATTCCAAACTTTGTTTCTAACGAGCGTTCCACTACACTCCCGCCCTTTTTTCATTCAGAATACTCTTGGTGAAATACTCACTCTTACTTTTCTGAGAGTCTACTGTTTCATCGCGAGTTTAGATTAAACTAGCAAACCCGGCGAACTCCGTTTCGCCACCAGATGGCTTTCCTGCTAAAAAGATTTTCCCGCTTCTCTGTTGAAATTTTTCCTGAATTTTCTTTGCTATAAACCTCACGGAGCCCGAGACCTTTCCAACGAAGGCAAAACCGTGGAAATCTGGAGTTATATTCTGGAGTTATAGCGTCAGGAAGGAAAACCCGACTTATTTTTATATAAGTAGTAGATTAGATAATTGTGAAGGTAACGAAACGTGGGAATGATAATTGGGTGAAAAATGTAGCCACATCCAGCAAGCGTATGATCAGAAAATGTTCTCTAAGTTAGTCGTGGCCTCGTATACCGCCTGCCGACTACCGTTTTGTTATTGTTCAATATGTTTCCAATAATCCAGTTAGATTAGATAGAAAGCTTCGCACGGCGCGCGAAATGGATGCGCGGCAGAATTCTAAGCCCTTGTCCGTTACCGGGTTGTATGATGATTGAATTATGTTTGGAAACTGTATGCCCCATTGTTGAGTCTATAGCCTCTACATGCTGTATACGAGGTTTTTGTACCTTGAGTTTGCCTTATAATTAGAGGTCAATATACCTGACGTATTAGTGAATACAATAGCTTTTAAACAAACAACAACTTCAAAAAAAAAAAAAAAAAAAACAAATAAATAAGTCAATAACTATATCAGGACATTACATACATCTCAATCTAGCTTGTGTTATGGGTACTAGGTAACGGGTATATGTTCATAAATTTAATGCGTAGAAAAACACCCAGACACTGGAAAACATTCATGCTCATCACACAAACATTTGGTAAATGTGTGTTTTGTAATTGTGGGAATCGAACCCACGACCTCCGACGCAGACGGCAGGTTCGCTACCGCTACGCCATTCGGTCAAAAAACTAGACACTTTTATACAAACAAATGTATACTCACATACGTCATGTGAACCTCCTTTTCTTTTGAAGGAAAATATTACTTACACTTACCACCAGGTGAAGATCGCAGTCAGGTACTAACTTGTATAGATTTACTAAAAATTAACCTGTCAAGTGCTAGTCGGACTCGCGCACTGAGGGTTCCGTATTACAACCGGAGGAATAAAACCATAAAAACCACTTTTCTTATCGAACCGCAAAACTAACTTTGTTTTAAGAGGTTTTATTGTAAATATAAAAAAAACAACTTATTAGATCTCGTTCAAACCAATTTTCGGTGGAAGTTTGCATGGTAATGTACATCATATATTTTTTTTAGTTTTATCATACTCTTATTTTAGAAGTTACAGGGGGGGGACACACATTTTATCACTTTGGAAGTGTCTCTCGCGCAAGCTATTCATTTTAGAAAAAAATGATATAAGAAACCTTAGTATCATTTTTGAAGACCTATCCATAGATACCCCACACATATGGGTTTGATGAAAAAAATATTTTTGAGTTTCAGTTCTAAGTATGGGGCACCCCCAAAATTTATTACTTTTTTTAAATTTTGTGTGAAAACCTTAATGCGGTTCACAGAATACATCTACTTACCAAGTTTCAACAGTATAGCTCTTATAGTTTCGGAAAAAAGTAGCTGTGACATACGGACGGACAGACGGACAGACGGGCAGACGGACAGACGGACAGACAGACATGACGAATGGCAAAAAACGGAAGCCTTATAAGGGATCCGTTTTTTGCCATTCGGCTACGGAACCCTAAAAAGTTTGACATTACCGTGTTACGCACTCGTAACGATATTTCACAAACAAAACCTAAAATAAAATGAACTCTACGCCAAATCGAATTAAGGCTTTCTACTGTTACGCAAAATACGGTTATCCGACACCATCACGTAATCTTCAATCAGCGACGAATTATTTGTTAATTAGTTGCGATTGTATGCTTTAATTTAATTGGATATAGGTGAGGAGAAATTAGTGAGAACCAATCTTTATGAGAGTACCCGGAAGGTGCTGACTGCTGTGAAACTGGCTCAAGTATAGCTCTATTTGAAGAAAAATATGCAGGATGTTTAGGTAGGATCAACTACGAAAATCCATAAATAGTCTAAAGGCCAAAACGGTGTGCAATAACTGCATGTTTTATCATAAACTATCAACGATATCAATCTAGATAATACTAGCAATGCTCAAAACAATATTTAGGTAATACTTCTGTTTACTTACTGGCCTAGCAAGGGATCTTGTTTGCAAGTTGTGTATTGATTTTTTTGACGATTATCGTATGTACATTGTACACAGGGCTTTAGGGCGTTCCGGTGCGATGCTGTGTAGCACCCTAATACCCACTTAGTACGATAACACCTTCGACTGCATCATCAATTTTAAAACGTTGTGAGGTTGCTTATAGTGAGTAAAATACTCTTTAGTTTCTTAGTATGGTTACGACTCACTGGCAACAAGCTCCGCCAAGCCTTTAAGCGTTCCGGTGCGATGCTGTATAGCAAGCGTTAGGGGTTACTTACCCCTGACAAGCTATAGTACGATTACATCTTCGTCTGCATCGCCAATTAATAAGTGAGATTGCTTGTAGTGTTTAAAAAAAAACTCTTTAGTTTCGTTATGTATTTACTCGTATTATTATAAGGCCTTAGTTTTTTTTTTAATAAATAAATATATACGGGACATTTTACACATCGCAATCTAGCCCCAAAGTAAGCGATAGCTTGTGTTATGGGTACTAGGTTACTGATAAATATGCATACATATTATTATACATAAATACAATATATTGAAAAACACCCAGACACTGGAAAACATTCATGCTCATCACACAAACATTTACCAGAAGTGGGAATCGAACCCATGACCTCCGGCGCAGACAGCAGGTTCGCTACCACTACGCCATTCGGTTTACCTAATAGTATAGTTTTGATAAATCAGCTAGAATTGCAATACGTTTGTAAACATTTCTATTTCCTTAGAACGTATAGCATGTCACACGTCAAAATGTAACAAATAATGACGCAGCAGCCCAGCAAGGGCCCCAGGGTAAGCCGGGGCTGAGTGGAGCTGGCATAAATGGCTGATTATACCAACGGCTCAATCAGGGCGAGGTTGCGCAACCGACGTCGATATGTTCCGACGTGTCCTGCGTTTGTGGTGAATTGCTGCAATTATACTCGGAGCTGTGTCAAGAAACTGGGGGGAGGCTGGGGTAAAATTGAATACATTTGATTGTTGAAAAAAACGTTCAAAGATTGTGTTCGTTAGCTTGAAAAGAGGTGATGGTTGGGTTAATAAGTTTTTTGTTACTGAATTAAACAAATCTCAGTCTAAAATCTTCTGGGGATAAGTAATGCTAGTAATAATATTTATTTAGTTTAGGTATTCATTCATTCGCATAGTGTCATAGGTAATTTTTCCAAGATCCAGAAAATATACACCAAGCAATTAATAATGACAATTATACATTGCATCATTGTATGCAGGTGCATTTTGTATCTCTCTAGTCCAGTTGGTGCGCTCCGATTTGAGCGGGTTCCAAGTTCCAACCATTAGCTACTTACAAGTTATTACGATATAATCACTTACTTTCAGGGCCCTATTCATCAAACATTATAAGCCTTGTATTACAAGCGATTCGCTTGTAAATTTCTGCATTTTTACAAACGTGCGTTCATCAAAACTACACGTGTAAATTACAAGCTAGAAGTTATATCACTTGTAATACAAGTGCTTTTTCACACGTGTATTTATAGTTTTGTTCATCAAAAATGCCACCGTTGCTTGTAGCTTGTAACTTGTGACAAAAAAGTTGGAGAGTCTTCGCGGACTCTTCACTTGTAGCCTACACAGGTAGACATTATATGTAATATTTATATGTTATTAACATTTATGCAGTTTCTTTCGGACTTTAAGTATCAACAAACTTAGTCAAATAATTATGGCGGGAAAAACCGCCTTGTCATTGTTCAAATACATTTTTTTTGTTAAAAACAAGATGTAAGAAAATAATTACCTATATTTATGCATAGTCTGTGAAAAAAGTAAAACAAAAAAGTGGAAATCAAAATAAAATAAAACATTTTAATTAAATAATCAAAATTATATCTTTGAAATATTCTGGGGAAAAATTATTCCGTCCGAGAATTAATTTCAAGACTTTTTTGACGGACTATACGTCTCATTATTAGGTACGCACTTGTAAATAAAAAATACAAGTGTCTAAAATCTACAAGTTACGTGAAATTATTTGATGACCGTAATTTACAAGAACTTGTGAATTTTTAGGGTTCCGTAGCCGGATGGCAAAAAACGGAACCCTTATAAATTCGTCATGTCTGTCTGTCCGTCTGTCCGTCCGTATGTCACAGCCACTTTTTTCCGAAACTATAAGAGCTATACTGTTGAAACTTGGTAAGTAGATGTATTCTGTGAACCGCATTAAGGTTTTCAGTCACACAACATTTAAAAAAAAGTAATAAATTTTGGGGGTGCCCCATACTTAGAACTGAAACTCAAAAATTTTTTTTGATCAAACCCATATGTGTGGGGTATCTATAGATAGGTCTTCAAAAATGATACTAAGGTTTCTAATATCATTTTTTTCTAAAATGAATAGCTTGCGCGAGAGACACTTCCAAAGTGGTAAAATGTGTGTCCCCCCCCCCTGTAACTTCTAAAATAAGGGTATGATAAAACTAAAAAAAATATATGATGTACATTACCATGCAAAGTTCCACCGAAAATTGGTTTGAACGAGATCTAGTCAGTAGTTTTTTTTAATACGTGTTGAATTGATATTCAACAAGTCTAATATTTTGTTTAACTTCGATGACGACAGATGGCGTTGCACGTATTTAACCCGCGGTCAAGTTGTTTAATGTTGAATAAGTTGGTTATGCGGTTCAAGGAAAGTGGTTTTTATGGTTTTATTCCTCCGGTAGTAGTAGGTACGGAACCCTCAGTGCGCGAGTCCGACTCGCACTTGTCCGGTTATTTGTTTAACTTGTAGCTTGTGAGCTTGTTAACTTGTAATGTTTGATGAATAGGGCCCATGTGAGTACTAACATGTAGTGTATAATAAAGGTAGAAGCATAACAATGATTTAAACTAAACGGGGATTGAATGCTCGGTGAAATTGAGGCTATGCTGACTTGCCTCGGTCTCCCCGATTTGCAAAATGCCTTAAGCCGCACATGGCTATCATTACAAACGAACACGAGCATTAACTGATTATATATTATCACGATATGTGCAACCCGGTAGACTCTAGTTTGCCTCACTTTGAACAGTCTCTTCACATAGTTTATTTATAAGTAGGTATCAACTTGCTAATTCACTACTGGAACACCGTCTATACAGGCTTGGGGCATTTTTAAGATCTGGTTTTAGATAGGTTTCCTTCCTATCTGCCTATACTATATACTCTACACTATAAGTAACTCTACTTTTCATTACTTTTCTTATGAAAAGTAATGAAAAGTAGAGTTACTTATAGTGCAGATTAGTGTAGAGGTACTTATAGTACAGATTTTCATATAGATTTTACGCAGACGCGCCCTACTCTGTCAAAATCGCTTATATTTCTACCTCGTTCGTTTCAGCCGACGGACGTCCACTGCTGGACAAAGGCCTCCTGCAATGCTTTCCAGCCCGCACGGTCCTGCGCCATTTGTATCCAGCGCCTTCCCGCGACTCTTTTAATGTCGTCGCTCCACCTGGTCGGAGGTCTGCCAACACTGCGCTTTCCCGTGCGGGGTCGCCATTCCAGCACTTTGGGTCCCCAACGTCCGTCGGTTCTACGAGCTATGTGCCCCGCCCATTGCCACTTCAGCTTCGCGATACGTTGAGCTATGTCGGTGACTCTGGTTCGTCTACGGATCTCCTCATTTCTGATTTGATCACGCAGAGAAACTCCGAGCATAGCTCTCTCCATCGCTCGCTGAGTGACTCTGAGCCTTCTTATGAGGCCCATAGTGAAAGACCAAGTCTCGGATCCATATGAAAGCACTGGTAACACGCACTGTTCGAAGACCTTAGTCTTCAGGCACTGAGGGATATTGGACGAGAAGACATCACGAAGCTTCCCGAACGCTGCCCAACCGAGCTGGATTCGGCGGTTCACCTCTTTCTCGAAATTGGACCTACCTAGCTGGACCGTATGTCCCAGGTATATGTATTCGTCCACAATTTCGAGTGCAGAGTTCTCAACTACTACTGGGTGGAGCGGAACGTGATAGTTGGACATGATTTTCGTCTTGCTCATGTTCATTTTAAGGCCCACCTGTTGGGAAACACTGCTGAGGTCATTGAGCATAGTGTTGAGGTCTCCCAGAGTCTGTGCTATGACAACGATATCGTCGGCAAACCGAAGGTGAGTGATGTACTCGCCATTGACGTTGATGCCATATCCGTTCCAATTCAGAAGCTTAAAGACGTCTTCCAATGCAGCGGTAAACAGCTTCGGGGAGATTACATCTCCCTGTCGCACTCCTCGCTGCGATTGAATTGGTCTCGTAGTCTGATCTTGGATACGGACTGACATGGTGGCGCTTTCGTACAAGCACTTCAACACTTCGATGTATCGATAGTCAATTCGGCATCTCTGCAGCGACCTCAACACGGCCCACGTCTCCACCGAATCGAAGGCTTTCTCATAGTCCACAAACGCTAGGCATAGTGGCAAGTTATATTCCTCGGTTTTTTGTATAACTTGCCGAAGCGTGAAGATGTGGTCTATGGTACTATAGCCTTTTCGGAACCCGGCTTGTTCGGGAGGCTGGAAGTCGTCGAACCTACAAGCGAGACGATTCGTAATAACTCTCGAGAACAACTTGTAGATATGGCTCAACAGCGAGATGGGCCTGTAATTCAATGTAATTAAATGTATTTCTACCTACCTGGGCTTATTTCAGACATACTAATTTGTTGTTATTTTTAAAAGTGAAGTAGTTGATTTCATGAGTCAGTAAATCATTAATTACGTAGTTAATAGCTATGATTTTATATTAACAGTTATGATATTAAGTACGCAGTACGACTTAAAACTAAAAAGCCACGACAAACTTAGCCGGGGTTTTGTTACCATCATTTAACAAACTCACAAGGAGTTACATCCCAAGCAGTCCGCGAAGTTCAAATTTTATTTAGTCTTTAGCAAAAGGGGACTAACTATGCATCTACTAGTTTTATATTAAAAAAATGATTTTTCGCACCTGGATGATCTCTTCGACCTTTAGGTTACTCAGCTAAGAAATAAAGTATAGTTATTTATTTATTTTACTTTTCAGCATTTCTGTAAGTATAAGTCTTTATATGCATGGATCTGAGCCTAGGATACGCTCAACATTTTGCTGCTACATTGTTCTATACGGCTTTTTATAGTACCAAAGTTACAGACTTCTATTTCTTAGATCATATTTCTTCAAAGTTTACATTTGTCAGCATAAAGGCACGTTCACAAAGAAGCGTACTGCGTAACCCGGTGGCTCGATGGGCTCATTTCATGGCTATTGTGCTATCAGAAAGCAATCACTCGCGAGCCGCTTTTTTGTACATAAAATAATAATTAGATACCTTTCTATGTATGTTTTTGATTACGGTTTATCTGTTTGCATTGTAATTTTTTGTGGGTTATAAAACTCAGTCGATGATTTTACATAACCGTTCGCACCGTTCACTATTCTGATGTAGGTATATCTAATTCCTAATAAAAATGTACATCAGGTATAGGTTTTTATTGACTTCATTGCATAACCGGGTGGTAAAACTTTTCTTTCCGAGTCCGCTCTGACGTTGCTTTGCCGTGAAGCAGTCATTGCAAAGCATTAGGTACTGCATAAAGCACACTTAAAGCACTATTAAGCCGCAAATAGACTGAATTATCAGAGTCCAGACCAAACTAATGCATAGATTAGGCAGATAGTAGTACCTCCAACTCTGATTCAAAAAATAGATATTAAAAACATAAAGTTTAAATTAAAAGAGCATTTTTTAGCAAAGTTAGATGGCTGAGTCTTCTTCTCAAATCTATATTAAACCTTTACAAAAGCCTATACATGATTATATTTTATCTTATACTTACTTGGTTCTTCACGCTAATACGTTTAACCTACTGTATAATTTATTTAAGCAATTACTTAGTTACCTAATCGTTGCAGATATATGCACTGAGGACAAACCTCTGTGGTTTTTTCAGTGTTTTTTAGATTAAGTTCTTTGATTGTATGCACTTTAACTGATAATAAAATAAAATAAAAATAATGAATAATAAAGTAGAAGAAGTGGTATTTCCTATCAGTTGGAAACGGGTTCATTACTACCAATAAAAAGAGTAACAAAGGAGGAATACGCTAGTTTGTTCGTTTCAGCCGACGCGCGACGGTCGTCCTAGCCACTCCTATTCCTAGCCCACATGGTCTTGCGCCGCTTGCATCCAGCGATTCCCCGCGACTCACTCAGTCCATCTGGTCGGTCCAACACTGCGCTTTCCCGTGCGGGGTCGTGGCGACCCCGCACCTTGGGTCCCCAACGTCCGTTGCCTTACAGCTATGTGTCCCGTCCATTGTCACTTCAGCTCCGCGATTCGTTGAGCTACGTCGGTGACTTTGGTTCGTCTACGGATCTCCACATTCCTGAACATAATATTATGAGTGATTACAAGTGGCATGAAAATCCAATAAGTTACATTATCTAGTTTAAAATAAATCCAGAATAACCGATTTGGTGATGCTGATTACCTACTGACCAAGATATTTTATAAATTTGTACAAAATGAGAAAACTGTAATTACGAATAGTTTATACGCAGGCATACAGACGTCAATTCCGATAGCAGGTATTCTGATTGCAAAGACAGAGCGACACAAAATGACATAATAAAGTCATAAAGCGGCGGCGCGGCTCCCGTCAACGTGTCCTTTGTCACGGCGTGACAGTAATTGACAGATAGTGACAGATGAGATCGCGATACTGCGCGCGCGCTTGTTTATGAATCTCTTGGTTACGCACCTGCTTCGTATTTATGAGCAAGTCACTTTAGCTTGATCTTACAATTTAAATTAGAACTTTTTTCTATAATATTATTACTTACAAGTTAGTACCTAAAAATAGAATGCAGTATTTATGTGAAGATTTAACCGAAGATCTTTTCCATGGGTTATTTGACCAGCAACGGTTGATACACAGGATTGTACTGGAACGCTAAATAGCTAGATGGCAGCGCCACATCCGCGTTGAGTTACGTAGAGTTGGTACAGGTTTTTACACAAATTTCGAGTCGAATTGATAGAATAATTTCTCCATTCATCTAGAGCCAGCGCCCCAAGCGGACAGCCGCCAAAAGCTTAGTTAACAATGTGTCCGCTTGGGCGATTTAGCGTTCCAGTACGTTGCTGTGTAGGAACCGTAGTTTGAACAAAATCTCTACTGAGTATACTCCACCCGTATCCGTAAAAGCGGCATTAGGTTAGGGTGGCACACCACGCGAATGATCGCAAAATTACTCAACGAATATCCCCGAAATGTCAGAAAATATCTACAGTCGATTGACTGGAGATTTTATTTTACATCAAGTGCGGAGTAGCTGAAACAAAAATCGAACGTCTTTCTCCCGAATGACGAATCAAAGTTCTGATAAAACCCGTAACGGACTCGCTGGAGTGTAAACAGTGTGTTAAATGTACAATGCAACTCACAAAAACTAGTTTTGACATCATTTCACGTTGATCGACCTCCTACGAAACGTAATGAACTAAGATCCCAGGGTGCCAAGACTTACCACATACTTTAAGTATATCTACTATAGTATTTGCACAGTGCGGGTGACAGATGAGATGAAAATAGGTAGCAATAGGGAACGACCAGAGTAAGACAGAGAATGTACAATGCGAATGACAGCTGTCACCCGAATCATGCTACAGCGCAAGTGCTATAACTTTTGTCCACGACGCCGACCTCGTGAATTCTGATTTTTTACAAATCCTGCGTTAACCAGGGATTAAAAATAGCCTTTGTGTTAATTTAGGGTATAATCTATTTCCATTCCTAATTTGAGTCATATCTGTATAGCTCTTGCGGCATGAAGGAGTAACAAACACAAACACATATAAACTGACAGCTTTATAATATTATATTTGTGTAATAGTAATTATAAATGAATTCAGATATAAATAGTGAACAATAGACACACTGTACGGAATTCCTTTTTCTGTTCAATTGTGTGGTAAACGTATTATCATAGGTACTCTCATAAGCTTTACCTGATTTTCGGTCATAATTTTCTAACTCTGCTGATAATCAAACACTACGTCCGTTGTGAATAATTGCGATCCGATTCGTGCATCTCTATTTCAGTGGCACGGGATTTTTTTTACACCGTCGTGTCATCCGTGCCATCAAGTTTATTAAAATAAAAATAGTTGTAAGAGTTGGCTATTTTTGAAGTAAAAGTACAGTCATGCTGAGGTCTTATACTGACTAAAGGTCTTATTTGGTATTGGTTAGCGTGTATTGCAGCTCAAAGACATGTAAGTTTTAAGCTGTTTTGACGTGACAACGTCTTATAATTCGATAGAGCCGGCTGCACGCACAAAAAAACATGACTCATGCGGCGTTACCTCGCTCTGAGGCGTTCCATGTAAGGCTTGAAGTGCAAGCGAGAGCGCGGAACGAGCGACAAAGAAGCACAATCGTGACGTCGTCACGTTCAACTATCGTCAGTAAACCGATTTTACAGACAACCAATTTTTTTTGATTATGAAGTTAGTCTGGCTTCCTTGGGATCTCCGTCCGCAAGAGGTGAAAAAGGTATAAAACCCTCCCGGTCTCGGGCTCAATGCGACTCATTTTATGAATGAAATAAGATTTTTTTTCAACGGAACCGCGTCAAATACGTGCTTTCCTTTCTCGACCGTATCGTCAGACGTGCATTCATTTTCGATAAGTCCATTTCTAAATCGATTTATATCGTATTCTCCTACAAACCAATTTCCATCGTAATCTCTTACGCTTTAAGTTCATTTTTGAATGGTACATTGTGTTAGATGTGTATACTTTGGTATACTTCCGTTGAGTTGCAGTGGACAACCTGGCTGCAGGTCTACATCAGTAAGAAATATAAGTACGCTTGAGGGACGCAGATGTGGTCTGAGTAACGAGATTTCGCTCTGCACAGGGTGATTTTATTTGGAAAGACATAATATTTCTGATGATCTACTTGCTACTTGCATTCTTGCAGAAAACCAGGGAAGGACTACATAGTGTGGTAATACAGTAAAATGGATAGTCCTCTGGGAGAGTTAAAGTATTGTAAAAAAGATGAAAGAATAAGGTTGAAAGAGTATTTTACTAAAAAAAAAATACTGATTTTTGAAATTCTTTTTTGAAACTATACCATATAACATTCAAACAAATTAAATAATAAATGATGAAATTGGTCAAGTAGAAATATTTATTTCCGATCAGAAGATATAAGCCTTATAGAATAAGTGTGATGTCATCGTATGGTAACGCCACAGTAGGTTCGTAAGCTGCCTAAGAATTTTCGCTAACAAAGAAACAAAAGACACCTATTAAAAAAGTTTGAATGCTTCTAACGTTCTATTTCCTTGTCGCATTAGAATTTTAGTTTAAATATTTAAAAATAATGTCACTATTATTTTCTATACTATTTAAAAAATAATTCGAAGCACCCTGTACACATTTCACAGTGCAGTAGTCACAGGCACGCGGGCCGGCGGCAAAAACTGTTTGGGCTCGTGAGAAGTCAATTACACGATTAGTGCTCTGAGCTCTCCACCCGCCAGCTCCGCGTACCGGTACGCTGAGTGTCATTCACTCGGGGTTTTAATTGAATAGGTCTGGCTTTCGATTCCCGATCGGCTCTTTGTAAGAGAATGTATTTACTAAACTGATTTCCTAGACTTGGTATGATTGGGTGTCTTAATTATTCCTTTGGGTGCGGCTGGACAAAAATATGGTGATTGGTGGTAAGGTTAACACTTTTCATAAGAGTTCCCTCACAAAAGGTTCTAACGGACGTACGTATTATCTAATGATTTTTATATTTTGTCGTCTGCGACGTTAAAGCTCTCAGTAGTTAGTACCTATCAACGATAAAGCAAGGTGGACGATGTAAGTTTTATAGACCTAATAAAATGGGTTAAGTGCGAGTGGGGCTCGTGCACTGAGGCTTCCGTACTATCAAGACCCATTCTCAATAGTATTGAATTCCCCTTAAATAGTTTTTTAATTATATTCTTTAGTATTTGTTGTTATAGTGACAATAGAAAGACATCATCTGTGAAAATTTCAAGTCTATAGCTATCACGGTTCAAGAGATACAGCCTGGTGACAGATGGAGGGACGGACATCGAAGTCGTAGTACAAGGGTCCCGTTTTTATCCTTTGGGTACGGATCCCTAATAAAAAGGTGTGCATGGGTCCCCTGGACCCAGTAGCGACGTATTTTTTCATCTAGGTTAAATCATCAATCATCATCATGTACGTTCAAATTCTTGGTCTTCCTTGTATCTCTCATGCTTTGTAACTTAGCGAAAAATAATCCTTTTGATGAAAACCCTTTCGATAAAGCTACATGGTAATTTTTTTCTCGTATGGATTCAAGTCCCAGTTTAACCAGGTAATTATTTAACAATTTACGAATGCAGTTTAAATTGCTTTTTTAATTAAAATGAAGTCTTGTGTCAGTGAAATGTTCCATCAACAATATTTAAAGTTCTTTCCCTCCGTGTGGCATAAACATGGGACATCCTGTATATCTGAAAATCACGTAACAAGTATGTGTGATTGTTAGTAACAATTTTTAATTACAATGAAGTCTTGTATCAGTGAAATGTTCCATCAACAATATTTAAAGTTCTTGTCGTCGATGTGGCATAGACATGGGACACCATGTATATGTGAAAATCACATAACAAGTAGTATATGTGATTGTTAGTAACATTTTTTAAATTTAATTAAAGTCTTGTTTTAGTAAAATCCATCCACTATAATATTTAAGTTATTTCCCCTCCATGTCGAATAGTCGTGAGACACCCTGTATGTGTGAAAATCACGTAACAAGTATGTGTGATTGTTAGTAACGAGTAACATCGAGTACAAGCGCGTAGCAGCGGGGATCCGTGTCCGGTTTATTGCACACTGCCGCTTCTTAATCGAATATGAACTAACTGTTGCCTCGCGGAGATTATACACTGGCGGAGAATGTTCTCAGATATCAATTAGGTACGTGAATAAAACAAAATAACATTTATTTAAGTCGTAATGCGTGAAATACCATAAAACTTACATGAGTTTGCTATTTATTTGAAACAATTATTTGCTTAATTCTGAACATGCTGTAAATAGATAGGACGAAATTCCTTTAAATGGCAACTAATAGGTTAAAGGGGAGATGAGAATTCTACATATAACAAACTACATTATATAATTCTGTGAGGGTTTTTGATTCTACCAGCTGCAACTTCTTAAATTGTTATAGTTGTTTATCTTTTCAAATACGCTTCATGAATTTGTGCAATTGTTGTGTGGTGGCTGCGTATAAGGTAAGTATGAAATTCTATTCCCTGTCGCGCTGAAAATACACATTAAGTATAGGCATATCGGTGTATCTGATAAGAAGATCGCAGTAGTATTTAACCAGATTTGGAAATTCTTATGCCTAGTCAAGCTTATAAACCACTGCCTCAGGCCTTACTACCTTTTTTATAAGATTTTTTGACGCGATAACGTTTAATAAATTGATAAACACCAGCAACGCACATGAAAAATAGTAACGTTCCACATGAGCCTGTGCGTGCAAGCGAGAGCGCGCAACAAGCGATAGAAAGGCATGATAAAACAAACGATAGAGAGGTCAATTATGACGTTATCACGTAAATCTATCGCCCGTAAATCGACTTTACAGACAACCAATTTTTTGCATTGTTTCAATCGACGATGGCAAAAAAGTCATGCGAGAAGAAAGTAGATAGTATTGCAATAAAAAACATCGTAAAGAAACATGTATAAAAATGATGAATAATATGGAGCAAGTGTAAACTCTCCCTAACGATATTGCACCTATCAATATGGCGCCTGTAGTGGGAAAGTGTTAATTTGTTCCTGTCGACCAAACATCGCCGATGTATGTCGAGAGCGCTTCAAATTGAATTGTTCTTGTACTAATAAATGACTACATGCAAATCTGTGCTCTGAGAAAGCATAGGTACATTATAATCGACACAGTTAGATTATATTGACTAGCTATTGACTAGTTATTTCAATGAACGTTTGAGAAATTATTTTTCATTAAACTCGATTTCATTGTTTCCCTAAAAGAAGACTGGAATTTTAGCTATAAACTAGCTGACCCAGCAAATTGCCATTATGGCCATTATGTTTTGCCATTATGGATATAAAAAAATAGCTTACGACCTACTCTCAAACCTACCGAACATATATACAGAAAATTTTATAACAATCTGGTCAAGCTGTTTTGGATGAGTTTGGTAACAAAAATTGATACGAGAATTTTATATATTAGAAGAACAGCTGAGCCGGCAAACGTTATTTTGCCCTTAGGGATATAAAAAAAATAGCTGACGACCTACTCTCAGACGTACCGAACATACACTGAAAATTTCATAACAATCGGTCGAGCTGTTTCGGAGGTGTTTGATAAGAAAATTGACAAGATAATTTTATATATTACAGAGATAAACACTCGGCTACATCATCACTTATTATCAGGTGAGATCGCAGTCAAGGGCTTACTTGTAGAGGATTAAAAAAAATGGTTTTGTTCTATTCTGTTGCTGTAAAATTACACATGAATGATCTTTAGTCTAGTAGTCTAAGTTCGGTTTCTGACTAGGAATAAAATTACGCCAAAAAAATTTTCCTCCCAGAAAGTTATCGTCTAAAACCCCGATTTTTCCCTCTCCAAGTTAGAATCTACTTGAGAAAGTCAAATACGAACTCGATAAAAAATTCGCGGCTACATATCAAACAATTTGTGCCCCACGCCTACTTTATCCTTAACACGAGGGCACCTTATCAGAGTTGTCGCTGAGCCAGTTAAGTGTACCATTCAATCACCCAATAATGTGCAATACACTGTGTAACAATGTCGCACGAACTTCCCCTTTCATAGAAAAACCCAACAAGTATCCCCGCTTTCAGCAACACGATATTCAACTGTATTACCAACGGTGTAAAGTAAGAATTCGATTGCGCTAAATATTTATAGAAAAGCTAGGAAAAAATGGAACGCGAATTTTTCTAAAAAGTCTTATGCGATGGAAATTCAACTTTAAATCAGGGATATTAAGGTTCAAATTAGTTTGCGAGATGAATAGATTTGTCTCGGGCGTCAAGGGGAAAAAGGGCAAACACCGTCATGTTAAGTGAGCACATGAGAGGGAAACGCGAAAATATGTGGGAAAAGCGGATATAGACGTTTATCGTCGGATTTTTCGCGTGATTTGTTCGCGACAAATCTGAGGGCTTAACGCGACCAGATTTTTGAGACCTTTGAAACTGTATGTGAATTCTTCTTTCTGTTGTTGTTAAGTATGTGATAAGAGGGGCGTGGGAGGTCATGTAGCAATGGTTATTCCGTATTCACTAATATGCTGTTGACGCAAGGGCACGTCGATTTATTGCCCTTTGCTCGCCTCAAGGGGATGACTTATTTATTTTCTTCCGATTGACGTCATGTTTCAACATTCGGTGTGATTTGTGGCATAAGCAGTGCTATGATTCTTAAAAAAAAACGTCAAGAGATTTTTGCTGCCCAAACAAATAATTCTGAAGACTGTGCTCAAGAAAACAGGTACAACAAGAGTAAACGTGAGAGTTTGAGGACAGAAAAGGGTTAAAAGTATTTTTCGGCTTAAATATTAAGTTTATTTTACAATATAGGCTAGCTCTTGACTGTGATCACGCCTGATGGAAAGTGACGATACTGTCTAAGGTGGAACGCGCCTGCCTAGGAAATGCCTATTCACTCTTGATTTGGAGGCGCCCAAGTTGTAGGAGTTGGGAAAGACAGTGCTTGGGAGTATATTCCACACGATTCCATTACGTATCAGGAACGAGAAATCCAACCGCTTCCACGTGTCTATCTTTAGTACGTCAACTGTGTAGGGGTGAAACCTCTTTCGATGTCTTGTTATTCTATGGTAAAAAGGTGACAGGGAAACCAAATTAAAATGTCGTACCTAAAAACTGTATAATGGTTTAAACTGTCTTACGCTCGTTAATTGCTCCGAGGTCCTACAAATACATACTGCGTCGGTTAATCATAGCTGGCACATGTGACGACAATCCGAACTCCGAACCCATGTTTTGTGATTTAATTTTGCATGATTTGTGAAGAAAATTAAAAAGGAAACGCTGACTTTAATGCTCTTTCCGTTCACTGGCCATTGACTGGTTTAGTTCCGCATACGATCCATAAATTAGCGATTCACTTAGCAAGTCTAAAGCCTAATTGACTACCGTTACTAACCATCTCCAGTCATAAACAAGATCTCTCACAGCCCGAAGCGACGAATAGACGACACAGACCAAGAACCGATCGGGGGCACTAATTACAAAAGCATGATGTATAGAAACGTATACTGACCTCGGGGTACATATTCGTTTATACTATGTTGTACAAGGTACAAGAATAAGCGATTTATCGACTCGAAATTGATACTACATAATAGTTCGCTTGAGCTGTGGCATGGCCAAAATGCCTACTCAGTGGAGTAAAAATGTGCAGAGAATTTATGTTTAAAGGATAAATAATAAAACATTGGTTGTCTGTAAAGTCGGTTTACGGACGGTAGATTTACGTGATAACATCATAATTGGCCTCTCTATCGTTTGTTTTATCGTGTTTCTCTTACGCTTGTTGCGCGCTCTCGCTTGCACACACAGGCTCAGGTGGAACGTTACGCAGAACGTTACTATTTTTCATGTGCGTTGCTAGTGTTCATCAATTTATTTAACGTTATCACGCCAAAAAAAAGAAAAATTCTCGTAAAAATCAGTATTAAGTATTAAAATTTTCGTTCGTTTTTATCACAAAATATTTTGTTTTGATATGTCATGACATCACCTAAATTTCCCATTGCAATGTTAAACTGCAGGAGGATAAGGTTCACCGCCATAGCCCAAGCAAGCCCATAGCTTTAGCAAGCTGGAATGGTAGCTTGGGCATTGCACGTAAGATCAAAGGATATAATTTATCTAACGGGTAGCGAGAATCAATTGCTTGAAAATGGCTGATGACAGAAGCTGGTGGTCATTTAATAATGGAAGTTCTCAGGATTTATTAGAATGAACATTGAACATGATGTATGATGAGTCAAGTAAGAAATTCACCTGATATTAAGAGATACACTTCCCTATGTCACATGCAATAAGTCCCACATCTTTGCATAATATATTACTTTAATATTTTTTTTTTGCTTTCGTATCACACGATACACTGCACTGCGCTCAGCAATCCGTTTTTAGATCTTATTTGAGTATTCACAAAAAAACAAATAAGAACCGCTTAAGCGTATAACTTGCGCGTGACTAGTGGATCAACTCACGCGCAGGTTTATACGATTAACTGCAGGCGCGAGCTATAAATGGTTCTGTGGCCTAATGGTTTTACGTTGTCAACCATTATGCTAATAAAATTAAATAGAATATGCGTCGGGGAACGAATCAAATTACAATATGCAATAACATAAACAGTCACTATCGGAATCGGATATGATTGTCCGTTTCCAATTGGGTCCTCAAGGACAAATGATTTAAAGTCTACTTTGAGTCCCTTTAGAACGTATACTAGGTCTAGGTAAGTGTCAGGAGGCGGCTGGCATGGGTCAGTCAGAGGCGAATCCAATGATTGTTGCGGAAGGGAGCCTCCTCCAAGGAATGTCCAGAGGAGGTTTAATCTTAATCCATCCAGCCTACTTCATTCGTTTGTTTCAGCTGACAGACGTCCGCTGCTAAACAAAGCCCTCCTGCAATGATTTCCAGCCCGCAAGGTCCTGCGCTACTTGTATCCAGTGCCTTCCCGCGACTCTTATAATATCGTCTCTCCATCTGGTTGGAGGTCTGCCAACACTTCGCTTTTCCGTGAGGGGTCGCCACTCCAGCACTTTGGACAACTTCCATCGGTTCTTCGAGCTCAATGACCGTTGATTCTTCAGCTTCGCGATACTTTGTGCTAGATAAATATGTCAATTATCCTGGTTCGTCCTACAAACCTTTTTACAGGTTGGATTTATCTTAATTGCAATCTTTGCGATTATATTATCATGATGTGATTTTTGGTGTTATAAATTGGTCTTACTGAAATCTCGCCTAGACACCTAGTACCTATAGGTAAGCGACGGCGCAAATCACACTCCAACTTGGGAAGTTGTAACAACCGCTAAGAAGTAGCTCTTTTCGATTTTTACACAGCATTGCAGCGGAACGCTGAAAGCGGTGCGTTATTTTTGCTAAGATGGTAGGTAACCATTAAAACTCAAAGCTTTCAACTAAGTCAGACCTGTAAAATTTTAAATATGCTCGTGTCGGGAGTCGAACCTAAGTCTCCCGGTTCAAAGCTGCGTACGCGCCAGTAAGGTTATCGTACTAAATTATTACCTAATTAGTACCTAAGGAGGTTATGAACGTATCGTTTCCGTTTAGCTATCGTACAGTTGGGACACGTTTCATGTCACTCTCACCACCGCTAAGTGTTCTGGGATAAATGTGACATTCACTGATACTACGCGTTGACCGATACGTGACGGCCAGTTATCTGTGAAATGTTGAGATACATTCGTTAATCTGTGTAGAAAGTTTTATTGCTAATTACTTGAGTTATTAAAGTGTGATTGCTTTAATTTAGTCTATTTAGACACAACTATCGACGTGAATGTTGGTATAAAAAATCCCGTAATTATCTTAATTCAAGCCCCCTTAGTGCCACAAGACCGATCGTATTTTTTGAGTCGTTTGTCAAGAAATATATGATAATGAGACCGATTTTAAATAAACGTTCTTTGGATGTATCTACCTTAATTTAAAAGTTAAGAAATCTAAATTATAAGGAATTTTCCTATACCTCTTGGATTGAAAAGTTTTAAAATGCACCTCTCAAAACACGTGACTATGTATTAGTATAATATTGAGTCTTCTAACAAAGTCTGGGCCCTAAAGTATGCAGAAATATACAGACCCATTTATAATCGAATTCAACACTTGTCGAATGTATTATATTAAGTGACATTTAGAATAAGGCGTTGGTCATACCAAAACGTTTAATTGAAATAATCTATTCCGCAATCGCGCACCAAAAACTTGAGTAGAAACATGGACGTTTGAAAAAGGTGGACGTAATGCAACTAAACAAGAGAATCCTTCATTACTTGCTAATATGAACGAATCAGCACACCCTCAAATACATTAATATCATAAAGCCATTAACGTTTGTTTGAAGTCAAGTACTATATATTTTTTGCATTATACATAATATTTAGTTATTTCAATAGAAGTTAGGACTGGGTCTATACCTATTTCAAGATGGTAACGAATTAGTCGCATCAGTTTGTGTACCATGCATAACACATAGTTTATCAATCGCGTTCGCGGGTGAAGTCAGACAAGGATAGACTTCAATCCTCTTACTATCCCGTGAATCGTACATGAGCATTGCAAATAATTGTATCTACCGTGTGGAAAGAAACCTTTGGTTAAGGTTAAGGTTTACACCTAAGGAAATCATTAAATCCCAAATTGACTCTTGCCGGAAAACGAGCCCAGGAAACTTCTTATAACCATCACAAGCCTACATTGTCAGAGTTTTACTTGCAATGACGTCCGCCAGTTTTAAAATGTCTACGAGTAGGAATTAAACAGTTCGGATCTTGATAGTGGGAACGTGTTCGCGGCTCGCGTTTGTTCGCAATCGTCGCTCGCAATCGAACGGAGCGTAGCGTAGGTTCCCGTAACAATGAGATCTTGTCACACACGTGTATGGAGAACGGGGCCTATTCTGTTTACCGTACTAAAGTTGTTTTGTACCATTTTAGACGATATTATGCAAAGCATGAGTTTAAATCTTATTTATATCGCACGCTCACAGAATAGTAGCAGCTAGCACTACATTGTCCGGCACATTTACTAGTGCATTCGTGAGTCAAATATATACGCAAATATTGACTTTAGAATTACCGTATTTATATCGCACGCTCACAGAATAGTAGCAGTTGGCACTACAGTATCTGATTTGTCTACTAGTGCATTTGTGAGTCAAATATATTATATGCAAATTTTGACTTTGGAATCATCGTATTTATATCGTACGCTCACAGAATAGTAGCAGCTGGCACTACATTGTCCGGCACGTCTACTAGTGCATTTGTGAGTGCTATCACTAATTGCCATCTGCTGTCATTTTACGGTTACGCATTAGCATTATTGCAGGCAGCATATTATTTAGTAAGTGCCTGAAGGCGTCTGAAATTTCGTTAGTAGCAGCCGACACTACATTGTCCGGCACGTCTACTAGTGCATTTGTGAGTCAAATATATATGCAAGTTTTGACTCAAGAATATCATCGTATTTATATCGTACGCTCACAGAATAGTAGCAGCTGGCACTACATTGTCCGGCACGTCTACTAGTGCATTTGTGAGTCAAATATATATGCAAATTTTGCCTCCAGAATCATCGTATTTATATCGTACGCTCACAGAATAGTAGCAGCTGGCACTACATTGTCCGGCACGTCTACTAGTGCATTTGTGAGTGCTATCACTAATTGCCATCTGCTGTCATTTTACGGTTACGCATTAGCATTATTGCAGGCAGTCCCGCTATCGATCTGGACTGATCTTAGTGTATTGTTTGGATTGTTTTGTAAGGTCTGAGTGCGTTTGATACAGTATGAAAGGGCATTGGACATTACTGGCAGCGATTGGTGACATTGATGTAGTACAACTTGTGTTTGCAACTTGATGCGATTTTCACTTGACTGTTGAAACTGATAGTAAGTAAAGAGTATATCTACAGGTAGAATTTTAAACGGGGTGTTAAGAGCAAGCTGTCTTAATCGTTGTAGCTACCATTCTCTTGACTGTATTGAACTATTTGGTACATTTTGACCTACATTTAGACTTTCGGTGGCGATGCTGTGTAGAAAACTTTAATCTATGGTGTTTATCCGCCTCCATGTTAGTACGATAACATCTTTAGTTGCATCCTCACTCACCTCTACCATCAGTGGATTTATTCTTGGATTTTACATCGCTCAAACATCGCGCGTAACCATGGCAACGCAATCATCACCAGCCAATCGGTGCCTTGGCTGTGCAATCGATGCAAACATCAACCAATCAGTGCATACGCGGCTTTTCCGATGCAAGCATTAAACCAATTAGTGCCCAAAATGTAACATCTTTAAGTATTTTTGTATTTTATTACATTAACAAGTGAGATTACATCAAAGTACTAAATTGTCTTGATAGATTCCAAAACGTAGTAAATCCAACCCAAGCTATGTTAGCATACGAGTAACTTTCTTCTACTTTTAACCTTTATTTTGTTCTTAAACATCGCCACGTCGAAAAAGATCCTACCTATATCTTTCATATTTATTGTTATAACACAGGAGCCAAACCGCGGGCGGTCGGTAGTCGTACAAAGATAAAGATGCAATACACACTCACTAGTGTTTATGGCTCTTATACTACAGCAGGAGTGTATTTTACACTTCTCTGTAACTCAACACTCGGGAAAAGTAAAGACATTGAATTTTCTATCTTATTACAAATGTTTTAAGAGTTGATGGTTAATAGTTTAGGTGTTTAAGAAGTTTGGCGTGGTTTTATATAGGAGTGAAGGCGAAACTTATGTGGAGCACGCTTCAAGTTTTATGGCGCTTAAAGTATCCAGTTAAGAAAGTGTAAAGGGAATTTTTGATACGGACATCGCCCGTTTAGTTGTCCTTTACGGTTCCTAGCGATGTTTCCGAGAGAGCGCTTTTAATCGTAGTGCTGAGGAAGCTCTTTAGTTTTAGTTTTAGGATGATGGAAAGTCTTGTTTTTGGCCTTAAATATGGATTTTAATTATCCTAAAAAAAATCACTTTTGTTGGGGTGAACAAAAGGAGATTGCTTCTTGGTTTTTTAAATGATAACCCAGTGGTAAAGATAATTACAATCTCCTAAGTGTTAAATCCCATGTAATTCTTTTACTTGTAGCTTTTTTATACCTAACATTCCGCGTGCGCCGGGTGGCTGGCCTAGCGATCTATCACCGATCTCATGAGCGTTTGGTGTGATGCTGTGTCAACAAATTTGACTTGAAGACCACCAAGACAGTCTCGTCGTCGTCGTCGTCGTCGTCGTTTCAGCCGATGGACGTCCACTGCTGGACATAGGCCTCCTGAAATGACCGCCAAACACCACGATCTTGCGCCGCCTGGCGCCAGCGACTCCCCGCGACCCTCTTAATGTCGTCCGTCCACCTGGTGGGGGTCGACCGACACTGCGCTTGCCGGTGCGTGGCCGCCATTCCAGCACCTTGGGTCCCCAACGTCCATCGGTCCTGCGAGCAATGTGCCCCGCCCATTGCCACTTCAGTTTTGCGACACGTTGAGCTATGTCAGTTACTTTGGTTCTTTTGCGGATCTCCTCATTTCTGATTCGATCGCGCAAAGATACTCCGACAGTATATCTGATCGCTAAATTCATCGCGTTACTTACGGAAGACAACTGAAAAAAGAAGCAGGTTGATTTCTCAGTTTATCATAGGTAACTACATAGCTTATGGGCTATATTATAAGAATATCATTAATAGTAATAGTAGTAACTAAATTAAGTGTTATTCCATTTTATCCTAACTAGGTACCTAACTTGTGGGTAAATCCAATGATTCCATGCATGTCTCAAAGGTCAAAGGTGGCCTATATAAGATAAACACGGTCTGTCCGTCGGTGGACGTTAGACAACTCACGGCCCGTACTGCGCACATCCGAGCTATTCTGTAACTATGTTTTTGTAATTCGAAAGCGTGACTAGTGAGTTTCGAATACGTTGCCGTTTCACTCTCTGTCCATCATACAATAGACATAGATACACCGGTGAAGTCGATACTAGAGTCTTGTAGAGAAAGACTAGATAGGGAGAAGGACTCTTGCCAATTTTACTACCAAAGTCCTCCGAACCGGCACACCGCATTGTTATGAAATTTTCCGTGTATGTACGGTAGGTCTGAGAGTAGGTCGTAAGCAATTTTTTATATCCCTAAACGTTTGCCGGGTCAGCTAGTATCATAATATATTAGTTACGAGTATTTTTTGTACGATGCTGTTAACTAATATTTTAATATGCACAAATAATTACCCACATATTATACGGACGCTTTGCAACAGCTATACATTAATCAAAAACTGCATAGTGTATACGTATACTATAGTCAAGGTTACCGAACTTATTCAAGTGATCAGACTTTATGGTCCACTTAAGGCTTTAAAGTGACTTAAACGTGTTCGAATTTCAAAACGTCTTTCTAGAATAGCTATATAGCAAACAGTCCCGGGCGGACATTCCCACAAGCGGTCATTTACGTGCTACGTACGGACACGCGTGCGCTGACCACTACAGACACAGCAATGTCGTAGAATCGGCATTTTTTATCGAATTTGTAGGTCTTATGGTATATTCTAGAAGTTTGGGGGCGTTTTACGACTTCGGCTAAAAAATTGCTCTAGGACAAGGTCTTACGAAACCTTCTATAGGAGTTCGGGGATCGTAGTTGTTAAAAGTCAGCGGCGTTCAACTTCTACTGCTAAAAATTTAATATTATTATGTACATAAATAATAACTTAATATCATCACGAGATTTGTACAGTAGGTATTCTACCCTATCTTTAGCATGGAAGCTTATTCTGCGATCCTACGCTACGCTGTAGTTTCATGCTCTTACACAGTGATATTGTCATTAATTTGCGCTACTTCACTCGTGCGTTGACAAATTTTTTAACGTTCGTACAAGCAAATGATGTGATTTAAAGGTGCGACGCAGTTAATCTTGCCATAGAAGTAAATATATTATCAAATAATAGACAATCAGCTGAGACGGAGATTTTCAACTGTATATTTTGGTTATACTTTTTGGTAAGCAAAAGTAGATCCCGGCACGGCGGGACTCTTTGGGGATGCAGGTGCTTCTTCGGATAGCTCTGTAGCCACAAGGTTTACTGCCAGTGGGCCATTCCTCATGGAACCGGGCGGGTCGGCTGGGTTGCGGATAGCCGCTGCCCTACGGGCCCTGGACAAGAGGTCTGTTCAGTGACACACCCAACACTGTTCAGGTTCCCCCCCTATCATTCCTATGATCCATGTACCTACGCCCATCCTATCCCCGGGAGGTTCTAGGGTGTGCGCAGTGGGACGGCTTGCCTGTTCCTGTCCGGCCCTGACCCCGTCTGTCCATTCGGACTGGATGGGGGAGGAGCTGGCGGACGGGCATGGCTGACTCGCGGTGCGCGCCTAAGACCTCCTGGATCCACATATTTCCATCTTTCCACAACGTCCCCATCACCAGAACAAACACCACACACTACACCGACTATCTCTCTGCAGCGCGTTTTCCCGGACCCAGTGGTGGTTGGGACGACGGGGGGGACTCCACTGGAGTACTCCCTGTAAGAACAGCTGCCCTGGTATGGGAGCGCGTGGCAGAGAGAAGTCGAACAACACACATATACACAATACACAACACACAACCCAGTCTAAGGTGTTACACGAACCGTGCCGAGAGACTCATGGCTGAGGGGGATTGCTCAGTCTCGAACGGTGTCTCCTCGAAACCGGGGCAAATCGAGGAGTAACAAGCGCCCTTCAGGCTTTAAGCGGGGCTCTGAAGCCTGTGACGCCCGTACTTCCCTTGCTTCTCGTGGGAACAAAATGGAAAAAAATACAACAAACTCAAAAAACACTCTGCCTTCTACCACCTCGTGTGGTAACAAACCCAACCGACCCCAGCCTTCTGAACGGACACCGACGGACACCACAAACCGACCGACCTATAGCGAAGCAGACAGGACAGCAACGGACAGACCTACTGACGGAACACTGGACTTGACTTCTTTGGCCACTGCAATGCCGCGACCTCCGGTACTTGTACCGGGGGAAGCATGGACCCAAGTGGTCCCGAAGCAGAGGAAAAAGAAGCCTAAGTCCAAAAAGAAGCCGAACAAAAAGACAGACGGACAAGTAGGTCCCATGGGTGGTAGCACGACCGGGCCGGAAACGGGACTGAGTCTGGACAAGACCAAAGCGGGCCCTGGTCAGCGGGAGGAATCGAATGGACAAAGCGGAGGGGGGCGGCCATCTGGCTGCTGCCCTCCAGTGGAGACCGTCGATCCACCTGCGGGCCGGAGCAAAGCGGAGGACGCGTCCGGGCGAACGACCTGTATCCAGCCTAAACCGAACGCACCAAGCACCAACGCCCCACCACCACGTCGGCCCAGCCACACCGGCAAGGCTGACGAAAGGAGGAGGAGCACCGACACGTCGACAGGAAAGACCGGCTTAAAGCGGGAAAGGCTTGACGACACAATATCACCCAGGGGAGAGAACAAGCGACTCAAACCGGACAAACGCACACGACCGACGACTTCCTATGCTCAGGCGAGCCAACCTCACCTGAGTGTAGCGATCACAACCGACCCAAAGACTGACCTGACGCAAGAACAAGCCGACAACCTCCAGATTCTCATTCAGGAGGAGATCTTTAACACCGTTAGAGAGCACGCCAACTGGATGAAGAATTCTGGGGTAGGGGTAGGACCGCACGTTCCGCAGTTCGTCGGTAAAGCGTACTTTAGCGACGGAGTGCTGAAGGTGTGGTGTAGCACGGACAAGGACCTGACCTGGTTGCGTGAAGCCGTACCGCGGCTGAAGGCACCTAAGGCGGGTACAAGGTACACGCTGATAAACCAGGCCGACATACCTGCAAAGGTGAAGTCGGTGCTGTATGTGCCAGGCTATGACAAGGACATGGAGCTCCTGCACCAGGTCCTTACTTTCCAGAACCCGCACTACAAAGTATCGACGTGGACCTTGTACTCATATCAACGTGTGGAAAACCGACAACGGGGAATCAACCTTATCCTAGGGATACCTGTAGATCAAATAGACGGCATAATGGCCAGGGGTAGAAGGGTGTCATACTCGACCGGCACCATTTACCTCCGTTTCCTCAACGGAGATGAACTAGGAGAGACTCCACCTAAAGAACTCCCAAAACCGGACCTCCAGCCGATGGACGTCGAGACAACGGAAGACCTGCCTCCCTTACCAAAACCCACTGAACCGGTTAGTATCACGGAGGGACCGTCTGAAAAGAGTGAGTCTGAAGACGAGCTGTTGGCAGACGAGCTGTTGGCAGACGAGCCCTCTACTTCCACGCCCCCATCAACCACAACCGCATGGGAGAGGGCGGCAGGAACATCCACAGGAACATCTACCGGACCATCGTCGGGGACGGCTATGGTAGGATCGACTGCAGTACCCAATCTAGGGGAACTGCTAAAACGATGGGCCCCTAAGGCCGATCACTAACGTACCATTCAACCGTATCAAAGTCATACAGACCAACCTCCAGCACAAACACCTCGCGACGGCCAACCTCAGAAGACTGCTGGAGGTTGAACCCGAGACCATCGCCTTGATCCAGGAGCCGTGGGTCAGGGCCAACAGTATATGCGGCCTCGGAAACTGCAACGGTAAGCTTTACTATAACAGTTTGCAAGAACCGCCTAGAACATGTATATATGTACCACGCTGTATAACAGCGTCACTACTAACGCAATACTGTTACAGAGATCTAACAGCAGTAATAATACAAAATGCAATACAACAAGGAGTAGGCGCAACACCGAAACCTCTGGTCATGGCGTCTCTATATCTCCCGATTGAAGGACAAATACCAACAAAGGAGGTATCGGATCTAATACGTCACTGCGAAAATGAGGACTTAGATCTCATCATCTCAGTGGACAGCAACGCACACCATACATTATGGGGAAGCCGAACGAATAACAAAAGAGGTGAGCAATTAGTTTCCTATTTACTCACTACTAACCTTAACATTCTAAACAGAGGTTCAGAACCAACATTTGTCTCGAGCCGTTTTCAGACAATCATAGACATAACCCTGGCATCACACAACATATCAGGACAAGTAGGAAACTGGCATGTATGCGACGAACCGTCACTATCAGACCACAGACGCATTAGTTATGAATTAAACCTGGAACGAATTCCAGAAATACCTAGGAGAAATCCCAGAAAAACAAATAGGAAGCTTTATAAAGCACTTATAAATACAAAAATAAACGACACAAAAACCAACACAGTAGACGTTCTGAAAATAGAAGAAAATGTCAAAAGAATTACCGAACATATACAAACATGCTATGAACAAGCATGTCCCATCTATACACAGAGAACTAAACAAGCACCAAAACACAGTTGGTGGAATCTGGATCTAGAGAGGAAACGGCAGAGGCTAAGACACCTCTTTAGCAGAGCCATGAACACCAGACAAGATAAGGACTGGGATAACTTTAAAGTGATGCAAAACCAATATAAAAAGTTGGTTAGACAAACAGAATACAAATCATGGAAAAGGTTCTGTACAAACATAGAATCAAATGACAATGCAAACAGGATCAGGAAAATCCTATCCAACGATAACAATAGTACCCTAGGCTCTCTTAAGAAATCTGATGGGAGCTATACTATAAACCAAAAGGAAGTATGTGAAACTCTGATAGAGACACATTTCCCAGGATGTAGAATCGTAAATGAGCCAGATTGGACCAATGAACAGAACAATACCCCGTCAGAAGAAGACTGGGAAATAGCAAACAAAATAGTCACACAAGACAGGGTGAGATGGGCTATCGACAGCTTCCACCCCTTCAAAGCTGCAGGAACAGATAACATATTCCCGGCACTGCTACAATGGGCGAGCGGGAAACTAACACCACGGCTCGCGGACATCTATAAAGCCTGCATAGCCTATAAATACATACCGAAAACATGGAGAGAGGTAAAAGTGATTTTCCTCCCAAAACCTGGAAAAACGGACTACACCCAACCTAAATCTTTTAGACCAATTAGCCTTACCTCGTTTCTACTGAAAACGCTGGAAAGGCTAGGCGACAGATATCTACGTGACGGAGTAATGCATCACATACCGATACATCGAAACCAACATGCCTATAGTACAGGCAAATCGACTGAAACAGCTTTGCACTCTGTGGTGGGCAAAATAGAACACAATCTTGGAAACAAAATATCAACACTGGGAGCGTTTGTCGACATCGAAGGTGCCTTTGATAAAACGACTTTCAAGAGTATAGACGCAGCACTGGCGAGATACAAGGTACCAAATACCCTACGAACATGGATAGGATCACTACTTGAAAAGAGAGTGATCCAGCTAGAAATCAATGGTATAACCAAAGGCATAGTGGCGAGGGGATGTCCACAGGGCGGTGTCCTATCACCGCTACTGTGGAACCTCGTCGTGGATGACCTTATAACAAAACTGAACAACAACGGTTTCTTCACAGTAGGGTATGCGGACGATCTTACAGTCCTCATCAGTGGGAAACAAGAAAACACACTGAGTACAATAATGCAAAATGCTTTAAAACTCATAGAGAGGTGGTGCAAAGAAAATGAACTAACTGTGAACCCCAAAAAGACGGATCTAATACTGTTCACCAACAAAAGGAAACCTACGTTATCAAAAACACCAACACTCTTTGGCACAAGTCTAACGTTATCGACGGAGGTAAAATACCTCGGCGTAATATTAGACGGAAAGCTGAATTGGAAAGCGCACCTGGAAAACAAGATACAGAAGATGACAGTCGTTCTGAATCAATGCAAACGCATGATAGGAAAGACATGGGGCTTAAAACCAAAGATAATACACTGGCTCTACTTTGCAGTCGTTAGAAGTGCACTGACATACGCATCACTAGTCTGGTGGCCCAGAACACTCCTAACGACGGCACAACAAGAGCTCCAAAAATTCCAAAGGCAAGCATGCCTAGCGATCACCGGAAGCATGTGCACCACACCAACCGCAGCACTAGAAGCGATACTAAGCATACCTCCGCTTCACCTCTATATAAGGGAAGAAGCAGCACTCGCAGCGCTCAGACTGAAAACATATGGTTTGTGGAAAGAGAACCAAACAGGCCATACCAAAATACTACACGCAATGCGAAACTGCCCTTACACGGACTGGATCTGTGACAAAACACGGAAGGAACATGTAATGGACAAACAATATAAAATCGTCATAGAAGAAGAGCAGAACTACAAACCAACCACCAATACGATAGACGTATACACAGACGGATCCAAAACAAGCAACGGTACAGGAGCTGGTGCGTACTGTCCAGAGCTGAACATAAACATAGCCCACCCACTCGGTAAGAACAACTCGGTCTTCCAAGCGGAATGTGTTGGCATCGAAACCGCAGCAACTGCTATAGCAAACAGAAAGGTAACAAATTTCAACATAAACATTCACAGCGACAGCCAAGCAATCCTTAAGGCTCTGGCCAAAAACACCGCAACCTCGAAGCTCTTATTGGGGTGCCATAAAAGACTCAAATATATATCAAGGACAAATAAAGTAACATTACGCTGGATTCGTGGTCACAGTGGTAATGTAGGTAACGAGACGGCTGACGATCTAGCACGAAAGGCCACAACGATGACGGTAGCGGGACCAGAACCCATGGTCCCAATACCGTTCAGCGAGTACAAATCATGGTTACACAAAAACACCGCACAGATACACGCACAAATATGGGAACGCACTACAGACTGTAGACAAGCAAGAACAGCTTTAACACACTTAGATAAACACCTAACAGATAAACTTCTACGGCTTAGTAAAGACAAACTAAGACTAGTCGTAGGCATGATTACAGGGCACTGCTCACTAAACAAACATTTTTCCACCCTAGGAATCACGGACAGCCCTCTGTGCAGAGCCTGCATGGAGGAGGACGAAACACCGGCACACGTGCTACTAAGATGCACTGGAGTGTCGGACCAACGCGAGATCTACTTGGGATCCTCAGCAACACTCCAAGATATCCTGTGCGACCTGGGAGGCCTCTTCGGATTCTGGAGTGAGCTCGGCTGGCTGGAGTGATCCGGCGGGGACCCGAATCAGCGACGTCACGCGCAGCGGGCGAAGTATCGCCCAATCGCGGAAAAATCCCAGAAACAAGAAGAAGAAGAAGAAGCAAAAGTAGATATAAAAGTAAAATTTTAAAAACCCCCGACACAAAAAATAAAATATAAAAAGTAACAAATAATATTTTAAACCTATTATACCTAATAATTATTATCGTCACAATATAATATTAAGTACGTTCAAATATTTTTTAATTCAAGCGTCGTCGCATCGTCGGGGGACATATGGACACGTCAAACTTACACCCCTTTTGCGTCTCTGTAACGGTCTCAAACGGCTGAACAGATTTTCATGAAACATGGCTAAGAACACTCGAGATAAAATTATCTATGACACAAAATAAACTTCATGAAAATCGGTCCATCCGTTTGGGAGCTACGATACCACAGACAGAAACACAGATACACACATACACAGACCCGTTAAACTTATAACACCCCTTTTGCGTCGGGGGTTAAAAACACTGATCAACTTCCCTCGCTGCTTTATCAAAAACGAACTCAAAACTCATCTCGATTCTTGACATATTTATTTCAAGCGCAAAAATAATAGCCGGTATTATGATAAGTAACTGAAACTCATGCCCGGGGTTCCATTTATCACGTTCTACAGTCATAAAGCACTGAGTCTGAGTATAGATCGAGGAGTATCAAAATAAAAGAAACGCGGGGCTATTTCCTGACATTCCTAGCACACTATCGATCCACAATAGATCCTCTGCCGGCGGCGCACGACTGCGCACGATTCAGATTAATCTATCGAAAATCGTTTTACAACATATTATTTATAGAGAGCATGCGCTCGCAATGATCATCAGTCCGCGCTCTAGTGATGGGACATTCCACGCGCGTCCCGCGGCTATCGATGCGTGTACGTCGATAGGTCATCGATTCACAGATATGCGGTAGATGAGTTTGCGCATTGTTGTTGTAGGGTTAGATATGCCAACGGTAAATGGACTAGTGTGCTGATGTATTTCGGAGCACCATTGTTAATAATGTATAAAAAATAGCTTTTATCTACGCTCATTGCTTAAAGTTCGAATTATGAAATCGAAATGTGTCAAATAATTACCTACTTTATTCACAGACTTCTATAATTATTAAAAAGTTATTCATAATAACATCGCTCTACTATGGAAATATTTAAAGAAAGTTGTATAAAATCCATAACGATACACGGCTCTGGATTCCTGTATTTGTATCTGGGGTAATATTTTTTATGTAATATTTTTAGTGAATCCACAGACAACATATAGTTGGTAGTCATTGCCGAGAGTATGGATGGGCCATGATTGACCATAGACAACAACACAATTTTACACGTTAGACACGTTCCGCGTAACGTTCCACCTGGGCCTGTGATTACGATTACGATTATGACTACGATTATGATTACGATTACGATAACGATTTTTTTTGTTACTTAGTCAAAACTTTGCGCTGAAAAATGTCTAGCAGTGAAACCTACTAAAGAAAATTTTACTCCACCGAACATCTTAGCAGTTGCATTGATTTACGACAAACGTTAGCAAGATTTTATGATTTGGATTTATGATAATAATATGAGCGTAGATAAAGTAGTGTATGAAACTCTACATAATTAGGTATTAAAACACTCGTGTGATACTATTAAAAAACTCGCCTGCGGCTCGTTTTTTAAACTCACACTCGTGTTTTAATACCCCCCATTATGTAACCGTTACATAAACTACTATACAACCACTTTAAATTTGTCAATACGTGACGGATGTGTTTGGACCTTATTAATTTAGAGTTATGCAAATAATTAGTTATTTATTATTAGTATAGGTTATCTAAGTGTTGATAAAATGCCTTTATAGAATAAATTATACAAACTAACTAACTGTCAATGTCAATCTAAAATTTCACGCCGTATTTAAAAATGATCAGTAATAAAATGGATGCCAAATATTGATATGATACAAGCACAATTCAATAGTGAAAAAAATTTAAAAGACTTTAAGTGGGCAGATGTTATAATAATCTCATATCACCATCCTAAGACTGAGCTCTAAACTCGCCATAAACGTGCTGAATCCCAGCGTTTATTACCTAAAATCAGTATTATGAGATTTTGCACTCGTAAAAGTCAAGTCGTAAAAGACTAAACTTAACAGTTAACCTCTAAATGTAACTCCTAGACTCCGGCAGGGGGCGTGCAATCGCGCAGCCTATTTTAAAGACATTGAATATTTAAGAGAGCTAATTGAAATGAGCGCGACACTTTGGAGTGTCGCCAGGATAATTATCTAGCTTCCAAGATGAGATTTAACGTACCACGGTTAAATGGTCGGAGTTTTTAATTATTTTTAGGGTCCACGGGAATCTTAGTTGGTTCGCCAGGCCGTCTCAATTAGGTGGAACGAGCTAGGGGTTGATAATGTGACTGCTTTAAATGCGTCTTTACGAACGTGGCTACGTCTCGGGAACTGGGGTTTTTATTTTTTAATAAGTTAAAGATTTTGACGTATAGCGATAGCTAGATAGCGAATTCAGAATTTATAATATTTCATTGAATTTTGTATTTTAAGTGCACTTGCACTGGAAAAGGGTGATGGCCATAAAGCCCTAGAATAAAATTTTGCACCAAGTGGGACGACAATAGATCACTGGTATTTATGATGGTTTTCCTCTTGATACAAGCAATCTTAATTCACAGATTATTAACTTCTAACGAAGTATTTTGACGCCATATGTACCAGCCTCTTTAGCTCAGTGGTAGAGCACTGGTCTCGTAAACCAGGGGTCGTGAGTTCAATCCTCACAGGAGGCACTTGATTACATGTTTATCGTTTTTGTAAACAAATTTTATTTTTGTAATAATGAACCTAATGAACTATAAAAGTTAATTCTTAAGTTTCATCGGTTTCTTTTCGTTTCCAACATTTTTTTTCAAATGTTAACATTTGTTGTTGTTGCTTTATTCACTTTTAAAATAAAATTTATTAATGTTCATAACAATTATCGATATATCGATAACGATGTAACTTATAGAGTTCGCATTACTGCGCCGTCGTGTGATGTCGAAGGTTGTTACCGATTCCTGGGCTCTTCCGCCATAGGACATACCTAATGGACGCTTGTTTGTATGTCCTATACCTGATAGCCACGCAAATGTACTTAATACGTTCTACTTTGTTACTTTCACACTATTACGATTGCACTGCTATTCCCACAGTACTAGCATGTATCGTGAACTGTTTAGCTAGTGCAAGCTAGTTTAAATTATTTAAATTTTTTTACTGTTTGGATTGTTTTAAATATAGCTTTGAGTATAAAATTTTGGCAAGATACTTTAAATTCGCAGCCTAAAAAGAATTTGTATGTTGTAATCTCTCTTGTTAATTATGAATTTCCGCCATAGATATTATAATACAGTGATTTCCACAAAGTAATACCCACTTGAATACCTCCCTGACGCAGTGGCGGCGCGCTCGGATTCGAGTGGGAGGTCGCGGGTTCGATTCCCCCGTGCACAGGCCACTTTGAAATTTATAATTTCTAAATTGGCTCAGGTCTGGTCTGGTGGGAGGCTTTGGCCGTGGCTAGTTACCACCCTACCAGTAAAGACGCACCTCCAAGCGATTTAGCGTTCCGGTGCGATGCTTGTAGAAACCGTTGGGGTAAATTAACTTACCCTTTTGAGATCGCAGTCAAATACTAACTTGTAAAGAGTAAAAGAAAAGGTTCGTTCACCTCGACGTTAAGTGATACCCCTAATGCCCATGTCATCAGGTGCAGTGCATCCACAACCTTGCATACCCTTTGGTATGCCTTGCAATACCATAGGGCGCACTGCAGTGTATTTTACCACCCTGAGAAATTCTTTTTAGGTCTCCATTTAGTCAGTAATCTTGTCGGCTATACATTTGCCTTGAAACCGAAACACAGCAATACCGCTGCACCTACTCGGAAGAACTCCGCAAGAAGAGTCCTACAACCAGCTTAAAAATAAGGCCGTTGCTTTATAATTGTAAAACAACAAAAGGCCGGTTTACATAAACGGCTGTGCTTTCGAATGCTAACGTAATCGAGATCACGACTCGATTGGATCGATACGAGCCATCGATCTCCGCGGCGCGTCGCGGCGTGCGTGCGCGCATGCATTATGCGAGCGCATTCCACGACCGGCCCGCTCGCACCGAAACGTTAACCCGAAATAAACCTAAGATTTACTAAATTCAGTATATTATCTTAACGCAATCTGTACTTTAGGTATATGGGAGTTTTTAGTTTTAATCCCCGACAGATTCAGGGTCAGATTTTAACTTTATAATAATTTCTATATTTTTTGGTTTATTGGTTGACTTTCTAACTACTTTATTCACTAATTGACCCACACCGACTATCCCAGAATTTGGAAAAATCCTTCCTTATGCACTATAGTACAAAGGTTGATCGTGAAATTCCATGTATCAATTCAAGGGCTTGAGTTTGGTAAATAAGTCAGGACTCAGGACTTTTCTTTTTATTTATATTTATTTAAAAGCAATAATTTATTAATTATATTGACATGCTAAAAATCAACCTTGAGACTAAGAAAGGATATTAGCTGAGCACATTGATTTATACTCGTCTGCTACCGTCGCTCACATTAATTGAGAACTGACTCAGAGGTTAATCGTCGGTTAGGGAAAACCGTGTCACCGGCCCCAGCGCAGAAACCCGATAGGTATCCAGCAATGGGATCGTTAGTTAGGGCAACGCGAAAGCTATTGCGGGCATTTTGCTTGAAATTAACAATTATGGCTTTACACTCGATTTGTATGTTTGAATGTTAGAATGGACGCGAACTGGAACGTGGCCGTAACGGTAGTTTAAGAGGGATTGTATGTAGACGCGTTTGTGCAGCGAAATAAACACCTTGCGAACCTGTGCGACTGAGTAATTGATAGTCTTTTATATAAACGGGTCGTTTATAGGCATGGAATTGATTATTTAAGTACCTACAACTTTATTGGTATCATTGTATAGTATAGTGATAGCTCACTGGTCTAGCTTTGCTTCGAGGTCGGGAGTTCGATTCCCAGATTTCGATCCTCTGACTTTTTGTAATAAATACATCATAATAATATAATAAATATATTTATTTTATGTGATGATGATGTTAATAGGTATACTTAGTAGAAATGTAAAATTATAATCCTTTCAGGAATACATATTACATAGCCCTAGTATAATCTTATATAGGTAAGCGTAATAAATGGTCTCCAAAATACAGGATTCCTAGTTTGGAGACCGCTAGAAATAATTGTGTTACATGTATTCTCATTTTTGGTAAATAAAGATATTTTTATTATTATTTTATTATTTAATTTATTATATTTATTGGTATCTTTTTATGTTGGCCCTTTAATTATAGTGATAGCTCACTGATCTTTACTTATCCACTCCAGCTGACCACATCTCTGAAGCCATAAGTCGGTTGAATCGTGAGCTGGTTTTAGTCGCTGGGTGGAGCAACTCCTATGGTTTACTTGTTAATGCCAATAAATCCCAAGTTATAATTATTGGTAGTTCTCATCAGGTTTCTAAACTTAATTTCTCCTCTTTACCACCTGTGGTCTTTGATGGATGTGCGCTTCCTTACAGTGAAACTGTCAAAAATCTTGGGATTATTATGGATAGTAGTCTATCATGGAAACCGCAAGTTGCAGCTGTTAGTAGAAAAGTATTTGGGGCGTTTGGCTCCTTGAAAAGGTGGAAAAATTTTTTACCAATTAAGACCAAAATATTATTGGCCAACACTCTCCTTCTTCCCATCCTAGATTACGCTGATGCTTGCTACTTGGATTTGACCGAGGACCTCTTGAACAAGCTGGAACGCCTGCAAAACCTTTGCATCCGATTCATTTTCGGCCTGCGGAAATATGATCACATATCGCAATACCGGAAAGAGCTTAATTGGCTTCATATAAGGCATCGGCGTAATCTACATATTCTATCTCTTTTATATGCTACCCTCTTCCACCCGTGGTCTCCGCCCTATCTTAAGGAGAGATTTAAGTTCATTAGTTCGCTTGAACGTGAGCGCCCCCTGCGCTCCTGTTGGGACTGCAAGTTAATTGTCCCCAAGTGCAATACAAGATCATACTCTGAATCTTTTACCATGAAGGCGGCAACTCTGTGGAATGCTCTCCCGGTTGAAATCAGACGTGCCAAATCACTAGCGGTTTTCAAAAAACGTGTCAAAATGCACTATCTATCGCTTTGAAACATTGAAAGATTTATTCTGAAATAATATGTATATAGTATGTATTAATATTGTTTATGTATGTTTATATATATAATACATATATATATATATATATATATATATATATCTATCTATTCTACAAATTTGTTATTACTATAGTGTGTATGTATTAGTTTGTAAGTCTATGTATGCTATTTTATTTTTATTGCGATTCCCCGTCGTTTTTCAGATCAAAGGTCCGTAATTGTGGGTTACCTGGTAGAGATCACTTTAGTGATAAGGTCGCCCTTTGTGTTTCTCTGTTTTCTATTCGTTTAATTTTATGTACTAATTTTAAGCAATAAAGATATTTAAATAAAAAAAATAAAAAATGATCTAGACCTTTGCTTCGAGGTCGGGAGTTCGATTCCTAGAGTTCGCACCTCTGACTTTTTGTAATAATTACATCATAATACAGACTGAATTGACTATGTAAAATTTATTCTATCTACAGCTGGACATATTTAACAAAAATTACTTACGAATTACGTTTATCGTACTACATGATACAGGTATTCACTGCAGTTATCTATCGACACATTTTAAAATATGTTTTTTTTCCAATCTTTCGGAAAACATGGATTTTCCGGAGTAAAAATTAGCCTTTCTGTTAATCTAGAATCCACCACCATTCAAAATTGCCGTTTAGAAGTTGGATGATTATTAGTAGAGGATTATTAATTGATTAGGATTGATTAGTTATCTATAACGAACGCATTAGGTATATAAATAAGATGATATTAATTCGTTATTTATATTTAGTTATACATATTTACAAAATAAAATAGCGTAAGAGTATATTGCCACTTTGCCTTATGATTCTATTCGATTATGTACCTAGTATAGAAAAATAATAATTAAATTAATAACAAAGGCACCCAAGTGCCTAACTGTATCGCGCAGATTCTATTACTGCAGTAACAAAGAGGCCGACACCAAATGCCAAACCGCTTAGCATATCACTGTTTTTGTATCTAAACCCGCGACCACAATGACTGCAAAAGTGTATATAGTCAAGGATTGAAAAGGTTCGTCACCTTAGTGTCAATTTTCGCTTGCATTAGTACTGCAAGAGTCCATTATGTCAACATACCAAAACAATCGACTATTGCAAACGAATCAATTTGAAAATTGACGAACCTTTTCATTCCGTGACTGTACATCATGGAGACAAACTCTGTGCAAAATGACAGCCTTCTAGATTCAAGTGTTTGAGCAAAGCGATAAAGAGCTAGGAATTTTGTTGATCTACAAACAGGTAGAATAAACCTTTTTTTTTTTGGAAGTCCATAATAATTTATAAATTACATTTATAAAATCTGCTTGTACGATAATAATATGCATAAAAATAACTCATCATTATGCAGTAAGAAATGAGAATAGACATCACTCTGGATGGCGCGAAAAAATGTCGCCAGTTTACCGGTGCCAAAAATGCTTGTTTTGTCACCACTCACCAACATTGAGGCCACAAAGTAGTTCACCCACCTATAGAATTTTGACAGAGGACGCTAGATTTTTCTATTTGCAGCGAGTAAATCTACCTTTTCATGGATATTTAAGTTTGGACCTAGCTGAGGAACGTTACTAACATTGTGAGAGAGTAAAACTTGACAAAAATTGAAGTGACTTTATAAACGCACCCTAACTCACTGTTCGGCCAAATCAAGCCACTAGTTCAATAAAAAGAAAATATTATACTATCGAACCGAAGCCGCGTATATGAACTAAAGGTCAAAAAAACAGGTCACATCATTATAATCTGTGGACGTGACCGACATGGCGGCCGCCATCTCCCGGCGTTCGTTATTCAAAATTTCTATTCTCTTGTCGTAATAAAATCATGCGCGCACGCATGCCGTCTGCTGCGTTTTATTTTAAAATCCGTTGAGCCTTTGTCTTGCGTTTAGAGGATATATTGAATTTGTTTTTGTTCTTTTTCACTCTCACTCTCTTGGTGGGTGCGACATGCAGCGCGGATGGGTGTAACAGAAAAACGACGTTTACCTAGTTACTAAAAAGTAAGCCACTTATCCAAAATCTCTTTCAAAGCGTTTTTTTACCGACACACTTAAACAAAAATTACAATAATTACATCCATTGTAGTTTCCGATAAAAATGAGAAAAACTGAGATTTTGAAGTTTCTTGTGAACCAGTGTCTGGTTGCCGATGAGTCTCCTAGCACGGCGTTCCATCGACTCCAAAGCATTAAGTTGGTACTTGGCAGAACCATCCCATAAGTGGCTACAGTACTCCATAAGTGAGAGAATCTGTGCCTGGTGTAAGGTTAGGAGCTGCTCCGGCGTGAAGTACTGTATTTCTTCGTATACGTACTGAGTATATTATGTATTACAATTCTAATTAGTAATAGCCTTACGTAAACAACGTGTAGGTATACAAGCGCATGCTAAATGTCACCAGCGCCGCTAATTAGTTAGATCGTGCAGTGGAACAATAGCAGACCCGATCTCATGCAGATACGTACCGACATACCGACATATCGGGGCGAGGTGAGGCGGATTCGTATCGTGTGTCGGACCTCTAATTACTGCCTTGGTGTAAGTACCAACGCAGCACTTTCTTGCTCCCGATTTTGGAGCAAATTTTGGCATTACTACATTTTCATTCCAACTTCTTTTTATTCCTCACCACAATTAACCCAAGCCTCTGCAGCCTGTCGTCTTTATACTCAGTAAACAAAATATCGCTGGTGAACAACAGACATAATAAACCATGGACTGGTGAGATGCTTCATCGGCCGTGGTTAGTTAAGTGGTGTAATATAGGAAGCTGAAATTTATCTTGAAGAATAAAAACTACTGCGACGTATTACGGTAAGATGAGGGCAATAACTCATATTACATGGTCTGACCTTTAATCGTAATAACTGGCATCCATTCGTAATTACTTCACTAGTTCTGTACTTTCGATTTTACCATTTAAAAAAATTCGAGTACCATCTAAGGTTTGGGATAAAGTTTAACATATAACAACAAAGCTTAAAACTTTAAATGCATCATTTTGTTAATGATATAACTCATTAAATTTCCCACTTCCTTTTAATAATAAAAAGTATACCAACTTATAAAAGCTTAAGCACTTACATGAGGAGGCTGCGGTCATTAATTTGTTCCATATCTTAGTACAATAGGTTAATGTGATCGCCAGTGGACAGTAGACAGGTTACCGGGGCTGTATACAGGATGTTTGGGATTATTTTAAATGCAATTATGATAAAATTATTAAGTGTCTTCGTAAAAGTATTAAAACTATAACTTCTTAAGTAGAAGATTGGTGCAGGGTAGCACGGAAGTGGGAGATCATTGGAAAGCAATAAATAATAAAAACAAGCCTTCTCCATTCTACCACAGTACCGCAGGACACCGAGAGAAGTTGCATCCTTATATGGTTGTGCTGGCGTACTAAATTTTTTCTTCGACGTTTCTTACACGAGCCGCTAAGATTTGGAACACCCTTCCAGCTTCCGTGTTTCCAGCCAAGTATAATATGGATGCCTTCAAGAGAAGCGTGTAGGCATTTCCAGGGCAAGTACACTCTACCCAGATCTCATTATTACTTTTCATCAGACGTAGTTGTAGTCAAACGCAATGATACAAAAAAACCATCCGACCGATAAGCTAATTTTTAATCACCCTGTATATGATACAGGTTGGTTGATAAAATCTTAAGCCGCCATGTCACTCATCATCGCTACCTGCACTGATAGTAATATAATTGATACTCCCACTTTACTCTCATGATATATGAGAGTAAAGTGGGAGTACCATACTATAGAAGTATAGAATATAATTAATGCTAACTAGTCAAGTAGTCATACTAGAACTTCGAGGTGGATTCAATACAGGGAGCTGGGACGGTCATTTGTTAGCTGTCACTGTGTAAATGATTGAGGTAATTAAGCAAAATTATTATTTGAGCAAGCTTTTACCTGTGGATTAGACTGTGTGGGATTAGTTCAGTTGCACTGACGGTTATATTAAGTGAAATATGAAGAAACAACATCATCATGTTTTGCGAACCTGTCCAGTAAGTAATAGTTACACTTCAATAATTTATTTTTGCACATTTTAACATACTTAACAAAATATCAAATATATTTATTGTATATACCTATATCAATCCACGATGACGCGCTCCACTCTGTCGAACTTCATACGAATCGAATGAAACATAAACGATTTTGACAGAGTGGGGCGCGTCTTTGTGTATTGAAATATACCTATATATATACCCTATATACCTACTCGTACTTTCCCACGGAAACGGGGAAGTTATCGTATACTCTTTCCATTCGTTTATTTTTTTTGACACATGTGACAGATATAGCAATGGTGCAGGAATAGAGAGAGACAAAAGTAAAGGACAGACATGAATGGACAGAGTATAAATAAAATTGAACATCGCGCATACATCGCTGGCAACCATAAGCAATGCAATGCCTTGGCTGCACAACCGATGCAAGCATGCAACCGATGCGGCTAGACCGATGCAAGCATTAACCAGTCAGTGCCCAAGATATATCTTCGTGGATGGTATGACGATGACTATTAAACAACTACGAGTGGGTATGTACATTGTACGGTCTCTATTACTTTGGACAAAACGCAACTATATTTTGGTAATTATAGACTGTATACTTACCTACAGAGTTCGCGGCAATCACAGTTATTAAAGGTCGTAATGACCCAGTAAACCCCATAAACAAGGTGACCTAACAAAACTATCGCGTCACAAGCCTATTATAGCCTCCCAAAATAGCGTACGATATAACGCACCCCTATTTGACAAACAAATAGTCAGACGTCGATAAAGTTAGGCTGAGTGTTCATCATCTTTGTTCAATTGTTTATAAGTTTTATCTAAAAAAAAGTTATCCACGTTTCAAGTTAGGTATTTCTTCGGTATCTCTTTAACACTATTTGTACACAACAAAACATAATACAGGTGGCATTATCGCTAAGTAGCGATCTCTCTAGGGTAGAGTAAGTTAATGTATCTAGTGCATCGTTGGTTTGTAGATCAGCAGCGTAATGACTCAACTCTTCGATTTCTAAGATTGCTAACGCAACAATATCGAACGGAATTCAAACAATGTATAAGAAATACACGCCTGATTGTGAAATAGATCACGTGACTTTCGCTTAGACACCTGTGATTTTCAATACGTTTTTGGTTAAAGCTGCAGGTAGCAATGAAGCAGGTGCAGCAAGGAGTCAATTTTATTGTAGGTACATAGAATCAGTAAGGGCCATAAGCGGTGATTTCATGTAAAATGTATGAAAACTACAATAAATTTTACGGCGTTTTGTGGCTGTGGCTAGTGGCCCGTATGCGGTGACAATAAATAAATGAAGAAATAAAACTTCTTTATATTGTCAAAGACATTCATTTCTATTTCGAAATATAATATATTAGATGGTATTTTTCCTAAAAATGGATTTTATATATCAAACAATAAACCCCAGTCGCCTGTCCTCCACCTAACCAGTTCCATTTAAACGTACAGCCATAACTCACGCGTGTTAGCCCGGCGTTTGTCCGCAATAAGCCGCGACACGGCCGCTGAAACGCGACAATTTGTCGCGAGATAGCGCGACACGTGGACATGTGTTATTATTTACAACGGCCGGTCGCGGTCACGATGTGATATCCAGTTCATAGAAATTCTCTTTGTAAGGACACTGCACATGCATTGTTGTTAGAATAAGCTGTAGACTGTAGAGTAGAGTATAGTATAGTGATGTTGTGTAGAGTATAGCTTTGCAAGATTTAAAATTACGAGTATATTTCAGAGCATGTAAGTTCAAAAGAATCAAAAAAAGATTACGCTTGATTTCAATCTGACCGGATGGAAATTGATATTTTTGTCGAAGATGGAGCACGCTTACTTAGAAAACAGTTCAGTCAGAATTCACTCTTTTGAAACAGAGCACACAAATCTATGTTCGAGAGCCTATACTTCTATTTTTTCCTTCTTAAAGTCGTGTCCTCATGACTAAGGGTCGCGAGCATCTTTAGAACCAGCAAGGCTCGCCAGGGGTTCTATATCATACAGGTTACTGAATTCGACAATATGACATTCAGAAAATAATTTTCTGGCATGCCCTCCAAAGTCCAAAGCATCAATCTTGCAATATCTTGTGATCTTACCGGATCATGCTAGCCCTCGTATATATATCGCTGATTTTATCAGAATTACCGATGAACACATTTTTTTAATCAAGTTATGATCCTTCTCAAGGATAGGTTTTTTAAGTTACGGGCCCTAAAACCAATTGTTTCCTTTACGGAACTGGGCCCCATGTAGTCGGGCGCCGTTAAAGGCTAGTTATTTCACAAATAACACCTGATCCAGTCGGTAAAGTATCAAACACTTATTATAATTTTAATGCAAGTGTAATTAATACCACCCACATTTTGTCCACTATAGTTAGATAATTTAACTTAGCGTTGTCAGGCTTGCATATTGAGTTAGGTAACTGTTGAATATTCAAATATTGGTATAAGATATATATTACAATTTAATTTATTTTAAACAAGTGAGTAAAGTATAGCTGGACAATGAGTGATCAGGAGAAGAACGAATACGAGGGGAGTGGACCAGAATAAAGCCGGTCGGGCAAAAGCACCTGTAGCAATATGACATATTTGTGATCACGTGACTTCCGCGCAAACAACTGTCATTCTCATTTTTTTTTTAATTTCGTTCCATTTGGGCCATTGACAGTTTTCTGTTTTGATCACAAATAGGTATGTCATATTTCTACGGCTGCTGTTTCACTCAGCTATGGATAAGGAGAGGTTTTTAAGGAGCTTCTTGCCAACCTCTGGTAATGGAGAGGCATCTGTAGAAGAAGAGGGAACCATTAATTATTTAAGGACGAAAAAGCGGAGGAATACCGAAGAAGAGATGGATGGATTGCATGAAAGAAGAAATGAAAGCATGCGTGTGAAAGGAGTGGAATGCGAGTTGACAGCTGATAGGGGAAAATGGAAGGAGAAGACGTGTTGTGCCGACCCCACATAACGTAAGAAAAGGCCAGGAAGAAAGAAAGGAAAAAACAACGGCTATAATTAATAACGACTAGATCAAAAAACATCGTAACATGAACTCCTATCTGTTAGAGTATCGCAGTTTAAATTAGATTGGATATTATAATTTGTACTTTTTCCAGAAATACTCTTCTAGCTGTGGAAAGAATTCCTGTTCTTTGCTTTTTTTGGCATAGAAAAAAAACGCCGAAAAGTCTTAAACGCTGAAACGCTTAGGATTCGAATCTCTACATTAATAAGAAGCCAGGCGATATTGTAATTTCAAAAGTAAACATAAGACACTCGAACAAGTAAAGTAGTAAATATAATATTTACTATTTGCATTATTTCATAGAAAACATTTTATCTAGAACTAAGCGATTCTCAAGATATCATTGCATTACCATAAATATAACATATGGAAATGCATAAATATAAATATCCTGAAATCTGTGTACACACTACAGACTTTGTCGCACAGCATTTAGTCGTGATATTGCTTTTTAAGTATTATTGTTATTCTTCAAAAATCTATTTGCGCTTGACGATCTTCCTGGCGCAGTGGCGGCGCGCTAGGATTCGAGTGGGAGGTCGCGGGTTCGATTCCCGCCACGGGCCACTTTGGAATTTTATAATTTCAAAATTGGCTCAAGTCTGGTCTGGGAGGCTTTGGCCGTGGCTAGTTACCACCCTACAAGCAAAGACGCACCGCCAAGCGATTTAGCGTTCCGGTGCGATGCTTGTAGAAACCGTTGGGGTAAATTTACTTACCCTCCCAAGTTAGTACACTCATCACTAACCATCAGGTGAGATCGCATTCAAGTACTAACTTGTATAGAGTAAAAAAAAAGAAATGCTTACCTATAGCATCGACGAGATTACATCTTGGGCGCTGATTGGTTAATTATTGCATCGCCTGAGCAGCGAAGGTACTGATTGACTGTTGATGGTTGCATTGCTATTGGGCATGTTTGGGCGATGCAGAATTTTTTTTTAGAAACACCCTGCTGTCGTCCTACTACGAAAATGAAACTATTTTAATGAATCACTGAATGACTACATTTGTACGGTTTTTTTTTACAATTTTCTGTCAAATTTGTACGAAATAGCACGATTTGGGTATCAGTAGATTAATACCTTTTAAATAATTGTTTTTTTTTAAATCCACATAAAACTTTGAAGTAATATTACTTTTTATTCCTCCCAAGTATGGTTCTACCCTAAACCTGCGTACGCGTTCCAGTAATCTGTGCACATTTTCGCATTTTATTCAATATAAACTTTAAAGCTATTAGAAATAAGGGTTATTTTTCCAAATTTAAGTTCTAATGGTTCTCGCTCATCGTACCGCAGACAAAAGTCGAAGATCGCCCGCTAAGTATTTATTGAAATGTTATAGTATGGTGTAATTTAGCAGATCAATAATATTCCACATAATATTATATTGTAATTCAAATTGTTTCCTTATTATTAAGTAGCGAGAGTTCTAGAAATAAACAATTAATTTAGTTTTACTTCTGTTCTTTGTTACCTACTAGAAAAATAATTAATGAGATCTAAGCTAAAAGTGACAGAATGATTATAAATTTATAAAATATGCACAGCTTAAATAAACCATTTTGATGAAACAAGCTTCAATTTGGCAGACTTTGGATCATTTGGCTGTTGATTTTTGCCCTTTTAAGAATTTACGGAAAACTAACACCAAACAAGGCGGTAAAATCCGTATGTGTCGTGGAAAACTCGGTTGAAACGAAAGTCTACCCACCACTCGATAGATGGCACTATGTCAACCTACCTCGCGCTAGCGAGTTCTAGTATCAAAATAAAAATTGGCATGATAGTATACTTGTATCGACGGAAACTTTTTGTACGTGGATTCAATAAACGATTTCCGAGAGCTTTCACCCCTTAAACGGTAAAGTCAATTTTCTTTCACCTCGCCCCTTACACTATACCGTCTTCAAAAATACAAACTACAAATACACTAGTCTGTAATAAATACACTAGTTTTGTAGTTTGTACACTCCAAAAACATAACATTACATAAGCTCATAACCGTTCCTTATGGATATATAACTTAGATGCTAAGACCGGCAAAGCTCTACGCCAAAAGATTTATCTAACAATCCTCCACGCACTGCCTTTCTATGCATGGCCATTGAATCTATAAATTGTCATGCACACGCCGACCACAATAAATAATACGGATCCAGATAACTCGCGTCGCACAATAATAACATATTATTGCGGTAATGCTCTGTTTTGTCTCCATACAATAATCTATAATAGTTATGCAGGAACCCTGCAGTTCGATGTATTACGGATAAAATTTCTCTTATTATAAACATGCCTTGTATTTTCCCTTCATAATGTGCAGTTCGCATGATGCTTTTAGGTACAGTTTTCCATTATACTACGCGATTTAAAATGGACTGGGTGTGAAACTGGACTATAATGTGACGTGGGAAGGCAACATTAGGTATTTGAGTGAAGCCATGAAACCAAAAAGTCGAATTCCTATAAAATTCGTCATACAAACGAAAAACAACCTTTTGTTTTGTTGTATTATTGTATTTCGCAATGTTGGACGAATTATGTGCCCTACGGAAATCACAAAAATCATACAAAAAGCTATTCTCTATAACTAAAGTTTTGCCCCAACACCGGAGCATCATCAAGAGATTTATAGGCAAAGTTTAGTCTGAATACGGGTCCTCAAAATCTGAATTTGAGCAGGTTCACCAGCAGCGTAGCGTAGCTATAGCCTTAGCTGCTTACGGGGCAGTAAAATGCGGTGCTTGTAGCCCGGTAGGGGTGCCGCAATACCCATAAGTGCGATAGAGATCGCAAAGGTGGTCTGTTCGACCATTTTATTGCCTCACTGGCAGCGACTCTTCAACAATTATATAATAAATTATGTATATAGTAATTGTAAAATGTTCGTGTGATGAGCGTGAATGTTTTCAAATGTTTGGGTATTTCCAATAAATTCAATATTATGTATATTTTTAAGTTATCTAGTACCCATAAAACAAGCTATCACTTACTTTGGAGCTAGATTGCGAAGTAATAATAACAAAAATAAAAGAATTGGCTTGCCTCAATAGAAATTGGCACCTCTTGGTTAGCGTGGAAACGAAACAGTTTAAACATTTAGCAAGTAGCGTTTCCCTATACAAAGTTTCCACAAAGCTATTAGGCACGCTGTAACGTTTGATCTACGTTATAGGGCGACCTCCCTAGAGACCTCTCCCCTGTATTATCACATTATCACACGTTTTCACTAAACGTTACATCACGTGATATGTGAAGGGTTGGGGTGGGGGCGATCGTATCAACCTATCGACAAACATCGTATTCTAACCTACCGACAAATAACTGCCATTAGCTTATTGAATTAGCATCGTATCTATTGGCGATATTGATTTCGATAAAAAACCGTTATCGACATGTTATATTTACCTACTCAATGCCTTCTGAAGTTTTTCTTTACCATTTATCGCCTAAAAGTTAAGGCCAAAGACGGTTTCCATTTTTGTACGTTGGAGCTGGCGCGACAGCCAGAATTGCGGGAAAATAAGAAATTACTATAAAACTACGCAGGTTATCAAAGAAATTCTGACCGTTTTTGGATATTATATCGACATAAATAAAAAAGTACGTATATTATGTACAATAGATGTTATTGTAATTTCCGAAAAATTGAAAAATGGAGATTCCGATTCCACTTGTGTTTGTTTGCTTCTGACCACATTAAGTCCCAGATTCCCTGAAAGGCCAGGTTGGAATAATCTCTTTAATTTCTAATTTGGCTCAGGTTTGGTGTGGCGGCTTGTTACCACCGTACCGGTAGACGCACTGCGAAGCGATTGCGTTTCAGCGCGATGCTGTGTAGAAAAAGTGTGGGGCTCTAACTCTTTCAAAGTTAGGTATGAAAGCATCTTCAGTTGCATCGTCACTTACCATCAGGTGAGATCGCAGTCAAGTCGTCGTGTTGTTGATCAGACCGACCAATAGCTCACTATTCAATATTCACAGATCACTATTCACATTCACCATAATAACTCATTCATCAGTGTGATAAATAAGGCCCTATGCACACATAAAACAATATAGTACACCGACAAAACAACACAATAAACGAGCACACGTCCCCATACACGGCAATAAACATCATATAAATATCTCCATCTCACTCAGCGGCATATCATAAATATCGCTATCTCGCTCGTAAACAACGCGCTAACCCGCGGCAGTGTATTATGGAATATTCAGAGCGCTCGTAAAACAAAAGTGCGACATAAATTCCCCGGCATGGCCCTAACACGCATTAGCCTCAGGATTTTCCGCCATATGAGAAAACATTTTCCTGGTGCTGCTCACGAATATTATTTTGCGGAGGGTGCTCTACTTATGGAATTCCTTTTTAAAGCACAAGTTTTGACGTGATAACGTTTTATAAATTGATGAACACCAGCAACACACATGAAAAATAGTAACGTTCCGCGAAACGTTCCACCTGAGCCTGTGCAAGCGAGAGCGCGCAACAAGCGAAAGAGAGGCACGATAAAACAAATTGTATTACATAAAATAATGATTATGACGTTATCACGTAAATCTATCTTCCGTAAACCGACTTCACAGACAACCAATTTTTTTAGTAGAATTGGACAACGCGATATATTCACTGAAACAGGGAAAAGTGGCAGGTGAGGATGGTATACCTATTGAACTGATAAAGGGCATGGGTAATCAGAGCAGGGCTATAATGCTGCAATTGTTCAATAAGATTTATGACTCCGGGAAAATTTCAAAACATCTTCTTCGTTCCACCTTTGTCGCAATACCCAAAAAACCTAGGGCGACTAAGTGCTCCGATTATAGATCAATAAGTCTGATGAACCATACTACAAAAGTATTTCTTAACGGCGTAGAAGCCATATTTAAGTGATTTTGAATGAAGTTTTACTTAAAAACTATAAAGACAATTACTTTCAAATTTAAACGTCATGTATTTTGGGTCTTTAATCAAAATTTGGGTCTTTAATTTAATTCAAAAAAAGGAGAAAAATCGGACATAAACAACTACAGACCTATCACCCTCATACCAGTACTATCAAAGGTCTTCGAAAGAGTCGTTTACGAAAAAAAAAATATATAACTTCTTAACAAAACACAACTCGTTACATACGGATCAACATGGTTTCCGAAAAAAGTATTCCACGGTTACAGCCTGCTTTGATTTAATGAAAACAGTAACTAAGGGACTTAATGATAAACATATGACGGTAGCTCTTTTATTAGATATGAGCAAAGCTTTTGATTCAGTATCGCACGAAATCTTGCTTGATAAGCTTTACAATTAAGGAATCAGAGGATCTTCCCACGACTGGATCAAAAGTTATCTTGCAAATAGACAACAATATGTTAAATTAACGAGTATATCGGGTAAATACAAAAAAAACCTATAAATCAGACCTTAGATTAAACATAAACGGAGTACCACAAGGGAGTATTCTTGGCCCGCTTCTTTTCCTAATTTATGTGAATGACCTTCCTAAATGCACAAGCCACAAATGTATTCAATATGCTGACGACACTACAATAATTGTAAAGAGTACTGACCAACAAACCCTAGAAAAAGAAACAAATAAAGCCCTTCATGATGTTGTTGACTGGCTAAAGAAAAATAGCTTACACATTAACTTAAGTAAAACGCAATTCATTCAATTTCGGACATATAATAGTTCCTGTACTAAAATTAATGTAACTTTTGACGACATAAATATAAAAGAGACTGAAACAGCTACATTCTTAGGTGTTACTATTGACTCGTACTGCAATTGGAAGATGCAAATAGACAAAGTATGTACAAAACTAGACAAATTTATATACTTGTTAAAAAGATTGAGAGCTACAGTATCAGAGTCCGCAGCTACTGTAGCATACCACGCCTATGTATCTTCTATTTTAAGATATGGGTTAATCCTATGGGGAAACTCAACTGACGTAGATAGAGTTTTTAAGACCCAAAAAAGGTGTATAAGAGCGCTTTGCGGAGCAGACTTTCTTGACAGCTGTAGACCACTGTTCAAGAAAAAGAAAATATTGCCTTTGCCTGCCTTATATATTTATGAAATGTGTTTATTTATAAAGAATAATTTAAATTTATTTCCACTAAAAGATCACGCTAAAAGACATAAATATAAGATAGAAGTACCAATGCAAAGATTAAATATGTATTCAAAGAATGTATACTGTATGGCAATTAGAATATATAATCATCTTCCGGACCATGTTAAAGAGTTACCATGCAATAAATTTAAGAATTATATTTTTAATAAATTACTTAATGATGGAATATATGACATTAAAGATTATTTTAATATGAAATAGATATGACAATATATTAATTATTATTTTAATGACGATTATGTAAAATTTGCACGCCTTGATAAGGCAAATACACTGCTACCATATTTAGTTTTATAAGATCGCATTGTACCGTGTATTTTATTGCAAATAAAAGATTATTTGATTTGATTTGATTTGATTTAATTTTTATTTTAATGTGTCGGTAATAACAATATCCAAAAACGCTTACAAACCGATTTTTGATAACTGGCTTAGTTTTTGAGTAATTAGGTAAAAGGTCGTTTTTCTGTTATATTCTTCCGCGTCACTGCATATTGCACGTACCAACGTATCCGTGAGAGTGAGAAAGACAAAAATAAATTCAATAAATCCTTTTAAATTAAAATAATCTATAACAGAATTTTGCGGAATATGCTTGATAACCTTTAATCATTCTTCTTTTTTTCTTCCTTGCAAATTTACTAATAATCTTTACTAAGAAAATATCAGGGAAAATTGTAGAGCATACGTCCCGTCGAGCGGCGCTGCGCCGTTTAACCCTACGGGCGGCCACCTGTTGCGTTCATACGACAACCCATACGGTGTCTACGGTGCCCCTATGTGAGCACGTACTACGTAGGCCGGATGCGACGGGACGCTTTCGGGAAAATGTCGAGAGATTTAGCGGCGCGACGAAAATTGAGTTTATTTGGTCGCGTTGACGGGTTGTTTATTTGGTGTGAACTCGTGAGTTGTTAAGGGTTAAATTGTTGACATATTTGTTGCGGAATTCCCTCGCTGCCTACTTATGTTCGTTTGAGGGAAATACAAGTACGAGTCAATGCCTGATATACATACATACTTAGTGACAATAAATGTTTCTTTACGCTTTGACAGTATATTAGGTACCTTCCATACATTCAGAACTATACATAGACTCCTAAAAATCCAGCCAAGCGGTCAAACCTTTGCCTCTCTTTTCTATCAATTTTCATCAGCGCGGGATAAATTATAGTGCACAAGTGTATGCGAAAATACAGGTGCACTCTCTATTCCCTCTCATAATCCGATGAGACAACACTCTACAGTTACACTACCGCAACTCGCAAGACCGACGGCTTAACGTACTCTCGAGGCACGGAGGTGAAACACAGTGAATTTCTAAACTCCTGGCTAGTACTAAGAATTTCCTGATAGACGAATCCAAAAGTATATTTCATTGGCCAGACCAGTTTATTGACCCCAGCCCCCTGAGCCAAGTGACCAATAGAGTCACGTCACACAACATTAAAAAAATGTATGTGATTTGACGTTCAGTGACGCTCAGCTGAGCGGACGGACGCTATTGCCTGAGCTAAGTGACACTTGTCACTTGGCTCAGGCAGCAGGACCTCATACACGATATGAAATCTTAGAAGACACTATTAAACTACGCACCAGTAAACAACTCCGTGCTTCCATTGAGTAGTACTTGACAATAAAACCTCTGGCTTCCACATGTAAGGTACTACATTAAGGGAACCCACAAGCTAGTACCTCATATCGCTCGGATCCCGCGTGCTCGTCAGAATATGATTTATTCATACAAGCCCTCCGGCAATTACTCACACGTCCTATTAAGAGGGTATTAAGCGCACCACACACGTTCTTAATTCGTGACTTTTTAATATTAAAGTGTGGTGTAAAGTGTACGACATAGAGGTTTCCTAGAAGAGTTTTTACTATTTGACATCTGCTAAAAAGGTGAAACACTTCGAAGTAGCTTTTGTTTTCTACCCATGCAAATTAGATTTTTGTGAATGCCATGCCATGCTTTCAGAAGTGTCATTTTTGGCTAACAAGGCTGTCTATACCTTATGTTATGTACGTAGGGGATGAAACGTCAGCTCATCCGTTCTTCTGATCAGCGCGTAACCAAGTAAAGCGTGACTTTAAGCGAGTAAACAATCTAAGCTATCGATCTAAAGTAAAATTTATACTTACTGCAAGTTTTTTATAAAATTAATCAAATAATCTTTTTGGACGTATTGTTGCTTTGGGTTACATTGTAGTATTTTTAGTTTTCAGGTAAAACAACAGGTAAAAAAATTCTAACGAAAAATTTCACAACTTAAGGAGCTCAGTCAAAGAAGGACTGAATTTTGGGACGCGTTTAGTAAGTGACACTGACAGCTTAGCAGCGAAATCGCGATAGTCTGTACCTTGCGCCGCACGTCGTTATCGTTGACAATCCCGCTGCCTCCAGCCCGCACACGTCGCGGTGCGCGCACTAATTCTAATGATGTTATTATGAGAATGTGATTATACGATGATGTATGCGAGCCGCATAACGTATGAGGCGCGTCAGGATACTGCACCGAGACCAAAACGACTTGATACTTGAATTAAAGCAGGCGCTATTTAGCGGAAATCCATAATTAGCAGCGGGGCTAGACAAAGTAACAGTCTTTTGGCGTTCACGACAGTAGACAAATATGTATGGTAAACCACGTGACGAATGCAAACAAATGAAAGCAGAATCTACTTTATGCTTAGCGTTGTTCACTGTCAGCTGTCAATTGTCATGCGAAGTACGCTAAAGTTATCTAAAAGGTCTGCGAAAACGCTGCCTGGAGCGTTCAAATTGTCTTAGTCGATTATCCTGCCACAGAAGCATACCATCGCCTTCCAAGACCTGCCACTCTCTACCATGGCCTTAACCACAGCTGACAGGGAGAGGTCTTGACCTACAATTGCCACTAGTGCCTCCCGGGGTAAGGTCCAGGCTACGCACTCAGCCAGAGTGTGTTGCGCCGTGTCCACGGCGGCCCCACGCTCATGGCACTCCTCGGTTGGCTCTCTGCGCGCAATCTTGCACAGGTACCTCCCGAAGCAACCGTGTCCTGAAAGGACCTGTGCAAGATGGAAGGTGAGTGTTCCATGTTCCCTCTCTACCCACTGCTGGAGAACGGGTTGTATAGCCGCCACGGTGTTATGACCTGCACTGGGCAGCGCGAGTCTCTCCCTCCATAAGCAGAAGAGCTCGGCCTGCGCAATTCGCCGCCACCCAGCGATTTCCGCAGAGGTTGTGGGTTCTCCGCGTAACCCGGCATCCATCTTTCGCTGGTATATGTATGCCAGCATCTCCGCATCTAGGTCCCAGGGAGGAGTGCCGGCTAGGGCACACGCTGCCTCGCAGTTGCAGGAAATGGTGCGGTAGCCCCTGATCGATCTGATTGCCATGACCCGCTGCGGTCTCCGCAGCAGTATCTGATTACGGGTGATCAGATCGTCCGCCCAGATAGGAGCTCCATAAAGGGCCATTGACCGCACCACTCCCGTGTATAATCGACGACATGCAGTGCGCGGCCCTCCCACATTTGGAAGGAGACGACTTAGGGCCCCGGCAGCTCCAATGAGTTTTGGGGCTAGGCGCCTAAAATGTTCCTCGAATTTCCATCGACTGTCGAGGACCAGTCCTAGATATTTCATGGTCGACTTGACAGCGATGGAAATTCCCGCCACCACAAGATTTTCTCCAGCTGGAGGTGCCCTCCTAGGGCCATGGAAACACAAAGCCTCAGATTTATCAAGGGCAACCTCAAGCCCCAACCGCCGTAGGGTCAGCTAGTACCTACATTATAATATACAACTTTACATATACTTGATATTTTTGCAGTCGGGTTGATTATTTTTTTTTAATTATTATTTATCGAATGTTAGTATGTACACAAGTATTTTCATCAACTCAGTCGCAGTATACAGATGCTATCACACCCATACGGCAAGTAGCCTCAACTAGCTTGAGCAGTGAGCACCTAGCCACAACTTACTGTCACCATCCCAGCGATTCCCACAATCGATCAACACTTATCGCAGTTAAAAGCTTTATCTCTATTATATTCTTTATTCGCCTCCATACATCTCGGCCATTAACTTGACAGTAACATTGTATTGTTTCGGAAACGTTACGCGTGAATCATGGGTTTGATATACCTGAATATCTTGTATGGTGAAAGATTATTTTAATGGTGTTTTAAATGCTTCATATTTCATTTATTACTAGCTTTTGCCCGCGGCTCCGCCCGCGTTAAATTCGATTTTTTACTAATCCCGAGAAAAAATTGAATTCCTTTTTCAATGACCTTTACACCTACTTTCAAGAAAGATTGTCAAAGTAATCACACTAATATTATAAAGGCAAAAGTTTGTGTGTAAGTTTGTGTGTGTGTAAGTGTGTATGTTTGTTACTCCTTCACGCCGCAACTACTGAACCGATTTGGCTGAAAAAAAAATCACTTCGAAGTTCAATCCGTTGCTTTATTGTGTGGTAAAATATTTCAAATATCTAACAGCATTACCTATATGACATAGTAAATACAGGTTATGGGCATCCGAACGATTTACGTAAACCTTTTTAGTACAAGCAAGCAGTAGCGCCATCTGTGAAAATTGTATAAGTGGCTGCTGAGCGAACTATAGCGTGGCCTACTGTTGGTGGCAAAATAAGCATTTTTGACACCGCTAAACTTGGCGACATTTTCTTCCGCCCTCCACCGTGTCCATGGTGCACGTCTTTTATTTATTAGTACGGTTAAAGTTTTTTATTTTTATTCTTTCACTTTAAAGGCTATGTAAAGAAATTTAGCCAATTCCAAAAGTACGCAGCCAATCTATTTGGGTCTAGACGTGAATTACTTGTGCAGTAGGTATATATATTATAATAAAAAGATAAAGTAACTGACTTAATCACTGACTGAGTGAGTGACTGACTAAATGATCTATCAACGCATAGTTCGAACCACTGTAAGCTTTGTTCTGTTTAGCAGATATATGGCTATTATAATTTAGTCATCTTTTAAGGAAAGCTTTTTGAAAATGGAACACCGAGGCTAAAGTAAAGTGCGAAGCCGCGGGATTTATTAAATTTTGGGTATACGAAACATAACGAAATAATAGTTATGTAACAATTACGGTACTAGTATTCAGGGTAGTAAATTACGGAATATATTGAAAGCACTAAAAGCGCTAAAGTCATAAAGTGGGACGTGACGAGTCTCACGATAATTATTATAATATTGTGCACACTTTCCGTAGATCTCGACGAAACGCGCCATTTTACTCTTTCATGATCTACGAGTACATCAGTGAAATATTATGTACGTGCATATTTTAATTCACGTAGTATTTTAATTATTCTACCCATTACGCCTCGTTGTTAAATTAAACTAGAAATCTCCTGAAGCTACATTTTTTTGACGACCTCCCTGGCGCAGTGGCTCCGCGCTCGGATTCGAGTGGGAGGTCGCGGGTTCGATTCCCGCCACGGGCCACTATGGAATTTAATAATTTCTAAATTGGCTCAGGTCTGGTCTGGTGGGAGGCTTCAGCAGTGGCTAGTTACCATCTTACCAGCAAAGACGCACCACCACGATTTAGCGTTGCGATGCTTGCAGAAACCGTTAGGGTAAATTTACTTACCCTTCCAAGTTAGTACGATAACATCTTAGGCTGCATCATCACTTACCATCAGGTGAGATCGTAGTCAAGTACTAACTTGTACAGAATAAAAAAAAACATTTTTATGTTTAATCAATATTCCGTAAGTGACAGCTTGGTAGATCATAGTGACTATAATAGTCACATTGAGAAAGTTGTGTAGAGATAGCTTTCTTCTATTCTAGTGTAAAATTTGGGTTTCTCCGACTATTGAATCAGTCAGTAAGCTGAATGTCAGGTAATTTGATATCAACATCCAAGGAATTTATTAAAATTCCGTTTTAGAATTCCATACCGAAATGGTAAAAAAGGAACCCTTATGGTGAGACTTTCTCCGTCCGTCCGTCACACTCGATTCTCTACTAAGTTGAACTATGTAAATAAAAGCAAAAGTTTGTAAGTGTTGAACTTCTTCAAATCGCAACTACTGAACCATTTTGGCTTAAATTTGGAATGGATATAGATTACACCCTGGGGTAAAGGATACTTTGCCCAAAAACATTGGGAAACACAACGCAACAAACGGGAAACCCCAGAAAATCGAAAATAGCCTTGGGAAAAAAGTAGTATAACTAATAATCTGAGAGTACATCATACATTACTCCGTTGAAGTTTTAAAGCTTTCCACTTGACCTCCGTAGAGCATTAAACAACACTTAAAGAACTACCCACATAAAAATATTACGTTCGTAATTTAAAAATATGAGCAGAATAAGTACACAGCGCGTGTAGACGCATCTGAATAGAGGCGCATTAGCGCGCGGCATTCATCAACCGACTAATGACACGTCCGCACGTCACACCCGAGCGTGGCTCAGGGCATGGGCGGATTCCAATTTTAAAAGCTATTTAAAATTAAAAAAAAATACAATGACAATTAAGAGCGTTTATATGTTTACGCGTGAATCGCGTGTAGCTCCATACAAAAAAAGAATTCCGTTCCCGCAGACGCAACTTTGCGCGGAAAATAGTATTACAAAAAAAATTATAGTAAAATAAATATACAACTTATTAAAATAATAAATAACCAGTGACATTGAATATGAATTGAATTAAATTACTATAATTCAGAAATAACAAAATATCTTGGATTTTATCCTAAACTAATACGTTTAATTTATCGAAAAATGCTAAAAATTACACTTTTCGGTTTATGGTTTTTGAATGAAAATATAGGAAAATCGTGTTTTTTTTTTAAACATTTTTTTGTAAATGTTATTAATTTTCTAAATATGTCATTGTTATAAGTTTGTGTTATGAAACATGGCAAATATCTTGCATCAAAATAGAGCTTCCACCGCTAAGTGAGTAATTAGCCTTTACCTTAAACTTTCTAATGAGAAAGTTATACACATATTTTCAAATATTTTTGAGACAAAACTAGATTATGAAATGCCAAATAATATGATGGCAATTATCTAAACAATAATTGAATACATGACACTCTTATGTTACGTCGAAAATTGTCAATTTTGACTCAAGCATGATACTAACGCATGAACCGCCTTAAAAGCTATTTAAAATTAAAAAAAAATTACAATGACAATTAAGAAGCATGCGCACGTTCTGAAAGCAGCTCTTCGCTGAAGAGAACGGATAAAAATTTGGCAACAACAAAACAGTTTCATTGTAAAAATGTATCGAAGTAAGTTCAGGTATTGTGGACTTAATTTTTACTGCAAATAACAGGTTCTTTATTACTCACCAGAATTTTGCTTAGCAAGGGATAGGTTGGATCGTAAGCAACTATTATATTATGTATTCCATGACGTAAGCGAGGAAGTATGTGGTATTATTTACTCGATATCGATAATCGCTAGTTTAGTAACAAACATCTTAAGTTAAAACCAAGTTGACTTTGTGAGGTAGAATTAAACAAAAATAATACCCAGCTGAGTTTATTCTCGGCTCTTCCGGGTGCGAAGGAATGTTATTATTTAGTTTTAAGTACACATATTACATTTATCACAATCAGTGATTATTATCAGATTTTTTATTTTAATGAAGATACCTAAAATTAGATTAACGATGATGAAAGTATTATCAGTTAGGACATTATAATCAGCTGGAACTATTCCGAGTAGGTAAAACGCGTCATAATAAAAAGATAACTAAAGTAATACGTTTTTAAGTAAAGTGATACGTTTCCGCTTATAACTTAGACCACAAGAAGAGCCACAACAGATGGGAATATTAAAACATTACATATTTTCATTCTTTATTCCAGTTTCTTTCAGCCTTCAGTCCTAGCCTACCTGCTTCTGAATAGCGTTAGGCGTGACACGTATTTACAAAAGGGATTGGAATGAATAAAACTGAATGGTAATTATTATAAAAACTAGGAGAAAAAGTATTCCATACTCATTATGCAGTATGACTCAATATCCTTTAGTTCTCTTTAATATAAATCTGAAATACAATAGGAGCTAACAATGAGCCTCGAGGTACACCACTTTATATGAACGAAATTTTTATATATAATATATTTAGTTTTATACGTAGATTTTAATTTAGATATAGTTTAATTTTGAACGAAATTGTAGGTGATCTTAAGTAGTAGTAGTAGTAGTACTGAATCCAATGACATGCTTGTCACAAGTAGAATAAAATGGTGGCTGACTGATTTATTGGTACAGTTGGATCGAACAGAAACTTGGTATGAAGATAGCAATAACAACGTACGTAGCCATCAGCTTCTGTTGGGAACCGCTTAGGTATAGAACGCTCTTCCAGCCACGTATGATACTAGGTACCTTCAAGAAAATAGTGAATAGGCATATAAAAGCTAAAAAAACCTCAACTCCTAAGGAAATATGAGTGGCCCTAACCCTAAGGCGCGAACATTCGCTAATTAAAAATAATCTTAAAATTCTTATAAAACTCAGAGTTGAAAAGATGTTAATTAAAAATTAATCCCATAACATAATGGTCCTTGCTCTTATAAAACTGTAAACGTGCGAGACAGATTCATAGAAACTAATTTACATAAAGTTATAAGCTTTAAAAATAATATACTCAAGAGTACGTGTATTATAAGATGAAACTTCCAGACGGTGTTTTTTCCATTTAAAACCCCTCAAGGAGTTAAACGTTGAATTTTAAATGTGGCAAAAATACTTTTCACTCACGCATTCACACGAGCAATTATAAACTTACACGTCCGTACAATCTTTTCACTATTCATATTGTGGGAGTGTTTTATATCATCCGATACTATATCTGTACCAAATTTTATAAACGGAATGTGATAAAACATGTTAAAAGTACAACCGTAATAATCTGTCTGACGTATAAAAACTTAAAAGGAATTGTTGTCGAATGTAGATAACGAGCTCACTGCTCGTGCTTTGTCCAGGCAATCCTAAGGGGATAAAAAAAATATGTCTCCCTTATCTATATTATCAGGAAAACCTCTGTGCAAAAATCCGCTTTCTAGATTTAAGACCTAGGTTTATAAACTATTGCTAGATAAGCTAAGTTTCATTATCATTTTAAGTTAAGCAGAACTTTTTCCTAAATATGAATCAAGGTTTCTATCATTTCAAATTTAAATCATTTTAATACATTTTTAATATGAATCCAGCAGTTAGTCACTTGGCTAATTTTTGATAAAGAACTTTGGATTGTCATCAAAATATGTCAAGTTATTTGATAAAATTAAGACCTAAAATTTAAAATGTAATTAGATGATTTAATAAAACTGCTGGGTTTTATAATCTTGATGAGGCCAATATGGCTCTAGGATAAAAGTTCCTGATTTGATTCTGTTACCTATAACTGCCTCTATAGTCATTGACTGAGTTTCATGTTTTTATTTTACAGAATGTCGTGTCGTGTGCTGTGAAAACGATCCGGCACGACAGCCGCTGAAAATTCCGCAGGCTGTTTTCACACTAGCACTACGCTGTAAGGGGGTATTCATACGTCACACCTGGAGGAGCGCCGAGGGGCTATTATCCCGCCATTATGAGCACAGCAGCATAATAGACCGTCTGCGGGATAATGTGTGGGATAGCGGACGTTTTTATACTAACGTGTCGGGTTATTGTTGTGTCTTTTGCTACTGTAGTGGCTTGCTGGTGTTTGAACGTTTTTTTTCTTAAAACCGGCTCTATGTTTGTGGTTGCATCATGCATGCTATTTGTTTCTTTTTATTTTTGGGTGCAATAATAGTTCTTTTTTTTTATTTTACTCTTTTTCGTTTCTCTTTTTTTTAAGTTAGTGCTTTTAAGGCTACAAGTACTGGACAAGGACTTTTTTTATTTTTGCAGACACTTTTGCAGTCTTACAATTACAATTTTTTTTTTAAGTAGGTACTACCTACTTTTGCTCGGTTTCAAGCAAACAAAAAAAAAAGAAATAAGGCTTTATGAAAAAAGTACCTATCCTGGCGAACGTCCACTCTAATTTATTTATCTACTCGCGCTCCCGGCTTCGCCCGCGTGAATTTCGGTTTTTCACAAATCCCGCGGGATTCATGAATTTTTCGGGATATAAAGTTAAGGTAGTAAGCCTATGTTTTGATCCAGGGTATGATCTATCCCCACTCCAAATTCCAGCCAAATCGGTTCAGTAGTTGCCTTGGAAGGCTCAGTAGATCTAAAAATTACTCCTAACATACAAACAAATTAGAACCCCTTCATTAAACTCCTGATATTTATTAGTGTATATTGCGTAGATAATAATAAATTAGGTAGGTATAATTATTATCATTACATACTGAATTACTAAGTATGCACAAAACTTTATGCTGTATATATGTAAGTCTCCATGCTACAAGACATTAATGACTACTTTATTTCAGTTTATATATCTACACCTTTGTATCGAAATGTCCACGCAAAGTTTACTGCTTCAGCCTTTGTATATTTTGAAACTGTTTGGAATTAATGTTTTCGTAGTTCGCTGTGCAGTTATTTAGGTAATTATGTACAAATCAAGTTTACGACTGCATTAGTAAATGTGATAAAGTTAAAGTACCGAATACACAATAGTACAAACGAAAAACAACAAAAGTAGATAAACCGACGTACCCAATACCTTCCAACTGGCTGAGAAATACAAAATATGCTACTGATCATAACCTAATTCTAAGAACTTAATAAGTTAATATTATTTCCTTCTTATCAGATCAGAGAACCAAGTTTATATAAGGTTTATATTGACATTTGACAACAGCACAGATGCCCTGCCGGTCCTCACCTATGGCGCTGAAACGTGGACTCTAACAAGCGGCTTGATCCACAAATTCAAGGTCGCTCAGCGTGCTATGGAGAGGGCTATGTTAGGGGTTTCCCTGCGTGATAGAATCAGAAATGAGGAGATCTGCAGGGGAACCAAAATCACCGACATAGCCAAAACCATTAGCAAGCTGAAGTGGCAATGGGCAGGTCACGCTTGTCGCAGGGGCGATGGCCGTTGGAGCCGGGAAGTCCTGGAGTGGAGACCGCGTACGAGTAAGCGTAGTGTGGGGCGACTTCCAGCCCGCTGGACCGACGATATAAAGCGGGTGGCGGGAAGCGGCTGGATGAGGAAGGCGGAGGACAGGGTGTGGTGGCGCGCGCTTAGGAAGGCCTATGTTTAACAGTAGACGTCCGCAGGCTGAGATGATGATGATGATAAAAGCACAGATTAGAGAAGTACTAAAATGTCATATTTATGTTGACATGGTTCTAACTTCTACCACAGATCAGAAAAGTACATAGTTTATATTGATTAAGTTTTAACCGAGAATTGTTTTTAATTTAGAAATTCAAGTTAGGTATCGTAGCTCAATCTGATTTCTAAACATTTTTTATTTATCTTTTAGGTAGAGGCTAAGTCCCTAGTATTATCGTCCGGACCGGTTCGAGCTTACAATCAATAAACAATTTGCCATATACTATTTCAGAATATTAAGAACTTATTAGACGACATTGTCATAAATACGGTGCGTCGATAACCACAATTCGCTTTAACTGGTATTTATGAAATGCACCGGTTACGTTTTGTGCGTTAAAAGTTACAACTATTTCTGAATCAAAAGCCTACTCCCAAAAGATAAGGATCACACTCAACGCTATTTTTAGGCAAACTACTGGACCAGTGGGGCGCATCTGAATCGGTTGTATTTTGATGTGACAACTAATGTGTACAAACAAGCCACCACCTTCAGCATCTCAAGCACAGCAATCTATGTTCTGATTGTGGCGGAACACGTTTAAGAAATAATAAGTACTTTGTGTCTACGAGTATGTGTGTAACTGAATTCGACAGAGTTTAATCTCTCTAGGAAGACTTTATTTCTAATAGAAAGAAATATAACGCCAGAAAAATAAAGTAAGTCACTTTAGCCTATTTCTTTCTTCTGCGATTTAATTTTGAACTTAGGGAGATAGAATTGTTTATGTCTATTTCTGTAAGGAAGCTTAAGCTATGTACCTACTCATTACAAGGCTGATGATGATAATAGGCCTATATCTTCTCCTTCACCGACCTGCGTCACTCAATGATTCCTGCCAGTCTGAGGCGAGGCGTTAAGATACCCTATCTCTGACGCTAATGCAACACTAACTCATGTGCACGCGCCTTTACGATGCTGTAATGTCCACTCCGAGAGCCTGACTTACCTATTCCCATTTGGAAATATCTTCGCAATGCGTTTTATATGGTATCTGGGGCTATTAAAGTCACGTTACTTGGAAAATTGATGGTAAACGACACTTAATACTGGGTGAAAAGAAAAATTAATGCACGCTTGTCATATTAAATTGAGTAGAGTCAACGTTATGATCGCGTATAAACATTCTAAGCTGATGAAGTTTATTTTTCAGCGCTATCCATTATTTATCCGGCACTAACAGTTACAGTTCCATTGCAAAGAGATATAACCGGCGCGGGCGCAATGGCAGTTGAATCTATACATCGAAACCTTTTTTTTTCAAATAGGCCTAATTTACATCACTTAAGTAATTTCAGACTCTAAGGCCACGCTCGGAAATGACACACATTGTCTGCATGTATGTTTTCATGGAGACAGTTTCCACCATATCGTGGAGTCTTAGTGGGAAATTTTGACAGACGGTTGCACTACTTTCTTGTACTACGCAAAATGTTCTGATGACCACATCCTCAGGTTCCGTATCAGTGGTCTTTCCCGAAAAACAAAGCTCCAGAGTAATAACAACTTGAGTCTCTACTCTAGTTATAGGTAGAATACAAAGTCTTCCAGTGCGTATAAACACCGTTAACTTAGTGCCCCAGTAGAGTCAGGTAATAAAGCCGTGCTCAGCGATAATGCACTATCTATCGCGTAAATTTGTCTGTCACGCGTCAGCCACCGCTCTCCGTCTTGTACGCATGTAGGCAGTACGTTAAACTAAGTACTTGCTTTCTGATCTAGTGGTTCAGGAGCCTGGAGCTCCCCCAGACATACCTTATTTTCTATAGGACAAAATGCATAGCTTTTGCATGCAAGTTCGTCCGGATGCATTGCGTTTTTTACGACCTCCCACGTGCAGTGGAGTGCACTCGGATTTTATTAAGAGGTCACGGGTTCAATCAGGGGCCTCTTTACAAACCTCAACAAAGGCCTCTTTACTTCTAAATCGGCTCTGGTTTGGTTTGGTGGAAGGCTTCGGTCATGGGTGGCTAGTTACCATCCTACCAGCAACGCACCACAAGAGGTACTGCACTGAGGTGGTATTTGATGTTCCGGTGCGATGCTGTGCGGAAATCTTAGGGTCAGTTTATTATTAGAAGGGAACTTTTAAAAGCTACTTGTATGTTCAACTCATAAAATTAAAGGAGAATGCCGATATAGGACTATATTTGCGTCTTCCCTAAATCATCGGTAAACCATTAGAAATATTCTCAATGCAAAAAAATAGTAAGATATCAACAGGAACTTCGTAGTAATCTAATTTTCTATTTTTTAGATATTTTGAGGTTAGGTTAGTAGTTCTCGCGTACTTTAATTACCTTCCTAACTAGGTCCATAATCAATTAATCATTAATTTATTTAAAGCGACCTAAACACACAACACAACCAACATCCGAGACAAGTGAAAACCCATACATGACATAAATCAAACTAATTTTAATTTTTAATTACGTGGCCTTTCTTTCGGGTTGAATAAATAAATGAATGAAGAATCGTACAAATTCAAATCCTCTTATTGCGTGGAATCCTCTTATCAAACTGTCATTGGTTAGTGCGTTAACAAATTCGCTCACATTCACCGTTACTGCCCCAGTACCGGCGTAATAAAGCTGTACGCCTGATAAGATTATCAGCTCGCGTCAACCGAGCCATTCCCCCTATCTCGCGGGACTGTGTGTAATATTTGTACTGTGGAAACATGGTGTATCTATTGCCACAGACTATAGAAACATGGAGTACATATTGCCACAGACTCTATAGAAACATGGAGTATGTATTGCTTCAGAATCGGGGTCAATCGCATTCGTTCGTTCTGTTACACTGGATTTGCTGGTGAAGACGCTGACACATCTCCTCATCAGCAACTACACAACAACACACAACACACACACAACAGTAAGATATTTAGATTCGGGCCGCGGGGAGAGGCCAGTCGAGCTCCGACCGTCAAACCCGCTACATGGGTATATTGTGAACCAAGTTCTGTCTTGTGTGTACGTCACTGTCTGTGTGTATATCACTGTATTTCCACCCTTAACAAATAAAATTCTTTTTTTAAAAAGAATCTCGAGTTTTCAATTGTAACAGTTTGTCCGTTTCACCCGACGGACGTACACTGCTAGACAATGGCTGGATAATTTCCAACCGACACTGTTCTGCGCTACTTGTATCCAGTGACTTCCCGCGACCTTATTAATGTCGTCAGTCCATCTGCGCTTGCCAACACTGCACTTTCCCGTGCGGGGTCACCATTCCAGCACTTAGGGTCCCCAACGTCCGTCGGTTCTACGAGCTATGTGACCCGCCCGTTGCCGCTTCAGGTTCGCGAGGAGAACATAGACTGTCCTATATCATGTCGTCAATAAACCATGCAACATGTCCAAGCGTGTAAACGAACATGTCCCGTGCAGGCGATGTTTCAGTCGAACATGAACTCGACCGTCCTACAGCCTACACTACCGTATCGAGTTACTGATTTACTACGATGTTGGTGCGGCATGGGATCGGCTTGTCGACTACGTGGTGTATGGAAATGTTTCGCTAAACAGCAGAGATGACGAAAACATAAATAAGTAAAAGCAGCAAGGTGTCTTCTCTCCTTCAAAGCTCTGTTTGAAATAATTGGCCTTTGAAATTAAAATGAAACTACAATGTTTCCCAACAGTCATACCACAGTCTGCATAAGGACTGAATAGAATGCGTATCGAAATGTTTTTATCGTCTGAACAGCATATACTCCCGTAGCTCAGTGTCAGAGCACCCACAGCGATAGCTCGGGGGCGTGGGTTCAAATCCAGTAGGGCACGATATTTTATTTGCATATTAAAATAATTTATTGGAATAAAAAAGTGTGTCCAACACTATACTTATCAAAATATTAGCAGCTGTGTAGAAGCCCTTAAAACTGATGTTACTTAACCCTTCCTAAGATAATACATACGCATCATGCATCATAACTAACCATCAGGTTAGATTGCAGTCAAGTACCTACTAACTTGAAGAGTGTAAAAAAATCTTTGTACCTATACTTTCAAGAAAATTCCCTGTAGCTATAGATTTCTTTTTCAGTTTTTCCCAAATTCCATTAGAACTGTGGTTCTTCCGGAGTAACATTTAGTCTAGACAACATCTCCATTCCAATTTTCAGACAATTCGGTTTATAAAAACTCACAAATTTTCAGATTTCTTACACTATTAGGGTGATAATAACTATTAAAGAGTTACTACAGTTAGTTTCTACTTGTCTCTCGGGTCAACAAATCAACAAGTAGGTATGTCTTAAAATGACATTGCTTTCACAGACTTAGTTCCTACATAATGTATCGGCCATCGGCCTAGTATTTTCTCCCATGCAATACGTATAGACATCGCACTAAATCTGAAACCTGATACGGTAGTGTTTGCGAGTTTCCAGCGCATGTTCCGCCTGAAACACAGACAGACGTATTACTTACACTTACATGCTAGTTTAGAAGGGCCTGTTTATACCTAATATTTTATTTTTTGGCTAGTTTGCTTGCCATCAAGATAAAAAATTCACTAGGTTTTCAGATTTCAAACTAATGACAGATGTATTATTATCCTATACCTTTAAACGAGCAATTCTTGTATATATATATATTTCTATATAATCTGAATCTCGGAAACGGCTCGAACGATTTTCATGAAATTACGTATACAGGGGGTTTTGGGGGCGATAAATCGATCTAGCTAGGATTCACTTTTAGAAAATGTCGAATTTACCAAAAAAAATATGAACCCTGCTGCCATCTATTGGCAACCGAGCAAAGCTCGGTCACCCAGATATTAGTATTTACCTATCATCTTCACATTTTTTTACTATTTTTTTTTCACTTTAGGAAATTCAACCGTGAATCGCCTATGTTGTGAGTTGCCTACTCAAGCCAAATTATACTAGACCTTTAGATATTTTGTGAAATATCAAATTTAATCAATTTTTTTTCTTAATTATACTTTTCTTCATACTTTATTGTGTATTAAAAAACAGGTAAAAATAAAGGTATTAACACCAAATGTATCAGTTATACATCACAATCATGTATTTGATTTTACAGTGTAGTGTCACTTTATCATTCATGATTCAAGGTATTTTTGTATAAAATACATAGGAGTACAAATAAGTTTCCGCCGTTTTTCAACACAAATTAAATATTTATTATAGAAGAACGGTAATTTAAATTTATTCAAAATATTGCCCATCACTTGCAACCACTTTGTCCCATCTCACAGGCAGCATTCGAATCCCACGTCTGAAGAACTCCTTGTCTTTTGAGGCTATCCACGAACGAATTAACCCAATTTTTGGTATCCTCATATGATGTGAACCGCTGCGCCGTCAGAGCATGTGCCATAGACCGGAACAGATGATAATCGGACGGTGCAATGTCTGGTGAATACGGCGGGTGGGGTAACACTTCCCAATCAAGTGTTTGCAAGTACTTTTTCACGGGAGCCGCAACATGTGGACGAAGATTGTCATGCAGAAGAATAATTGTTTCGTGTCTAGAATAGTATTGAGGGCGTTTTTCCTTCAGAGCTCGGCTCAATCTCATCAATTGTGTTCGATAGAGGGCTCCAGTAATTGTTTCACTCGGATTAAGCAACTCATAATACACTACACCTAGCTGATCCCACCAAATACACAGCATAAGTTTTTTTCTGTGAATATTCGGTTTTGCTGTTGATGTTGACGCGTGGCCAGGTAATCCCCATGATTTTCTTCTTTTTGGATTGTCATAATGTATCCACTTCTCATCACCAGTTACGATACGATGTAAAAAACCATTTTTTTTCTAGCTAGCAGCATTTCACTTAAGCATCATCGGCGTTCAATATCTCTCGGCTTTAATTCATACGGAACACAATTTCCTTGTTTATGAATCATTCCTAATGATTTTAAACGATGTGAGACTGCTTGCTGAGTGACTTCTAGAGCAAGTTCTTTTTGTGTTTGAGATGAATCTTCCTCCAATAATTCCTCCAATTTTGCATCCTCGTAAATTTTTGGCCTTCCACTGCGATCTTTGTCTTCTACGTCGAAATCACCGTTTTTAAACTTTTGAAACCACTCTCGACACGTTCTCTCACTCAAAGCACCCTCACCATATGCTTCTACGAGCAATTGATGGCCTCAGCAGCAGATTTTTTTAAATTAAAGAAGTAAACTAATATTTCCCGCAAATGACGCTTACTTGGCTCAAATTTTGACATTTTCAACTGATAAAAATTATATTTTACCAATATAAAATCAATGATATTAATAGGTTATGTTGTTCCTGAATGTCCAAACTATTTTTTAAGCTGATTATCATCTGCGAAAGCTAACCGAAACTCCGTGCCGCGCCATCTACAATAAAACGGCGGAAACTTATTTGTACTCCTAATAAATTAATACGGAACTTTGAAAAGTTGTAGAACAAAAGTTGTTAGTTTGAATGATAGGAACTACAAGGCTCAGGGCTTTCTGGCATTTTTCATTTAACCCTATATACTGTGCCAATAGTAACTTAAATTTAAGAAAACTGAACTACTAAACCAATAGTAACCTCGTAACTTGACTTGTACCAGAAAATGTACCCTGGAAGGACCCCCCACTATTCCAGAACGCCTACACACGGTAATGCTATCCGTGTTAGAAAATCAAAGCTTACACTATTAAGCCCCTTAAAGAGATTTAACCCTTAGAAGTGAAATACATAGAACACCAGGGATAAGTTGGTAACACCGTGGTAACACGTAGAATGTAGGTACATACGACAGCAGACAGCGCATGTATATTCCTAGAATGACGCAGTTAGTTCGCCGTTGAGTCGCCGAAACTGTTGCGACGCGATGGATTGATATGTTTTGATACTTTTTTGGGGTAAAGGATCTTTAACTAAACGAGCAATAGGCTAAAAGCAATATACGAGTAGATAGTAGTAGGTCAATTTGACAATGCCCTCAAAAATTTACATGCGCAGAAAAATTTACTTGATAAGAGACTCACTATTGATGGCTCAGATTGATCTGACCAATCATCATTTAGAATTTAGATGATCAACCTGAACGTAGCAAATTGCGCAGTAGCAAACAAATCGGCTATACGTACAAGTAACTAATCCATTTTAATGATAACCCAAAATTCTTCTGACTAAGAGCGTTAGAAGAATGAGTCGTATGCTCTGCAATTTATCAGAGCTGAGATGACCTATGTATCTGATATCATCAGAGCTGAGATGATATTTCTGGACTGACCCGTCAATGGAATCCTCAAATCAAATTAAACTCGTTGTGTGACCAGCATCGTATATTGTCGCCTGGAGAGGATCAAAAAAAGAATTAGTACCTATTTTTGACACGCGTGTGAGTCAAAACGCATCATATTATGTTGGTATCTTCAAGCAAGTATTTGAATTGCGATCAATCGTAATGAGGCTCCTGTATCCTGAGATTAAATGCTTCATAACTTAGCTAGTATCAAAACGTCAGCATCCAGCTACAGAGCTGTACCGAGCGTTGTCAGTACACACATTTGGCGTGAGATACTGAGGTATTGTGAAACGAAACAGGCGATTTAAACGGAATTATTTGACGGGAATTAGGCTGAAACGACCCGCCGCCCGCGCAGACATGCGTTTTGCGACACTTTTGCTGCGAAAAATATGACAACCTCTATGTAAATGTTTAATATGAGGTAGAATAATTACGCTTAGTTGAGGATTGAAGGACTTTCATACGTTTCATGTAGTGTAGATTTATTATCCCGACCAAATAAGCCTAGAAAATAGGGATACGCTTGCATTGACTTACAAGCTGAAAATTTACAGGCACGTTAGGCATACCAAAATTAAATCCTGAAAAGTCCCCATTGATCCCTTGCGTGCTTTTAAGCTAGATGGGAATTCATGTAAGAGTGAATTTCCATTTGGACTTTGGACCGGACTATAATGCTCTCTGCAGAAATCATTGTTGGTCTCTATTATTAAGTGGTAGGTGTATATTATTTCGCATTGTAGGTGTACTCTGTATAGGGTAATTTTTACTGAAAATCTAACCAATCTTTGACACAATGCTACCATATGACAACTTCACAAAAGAATACCACAAGTCACAAGACTTCTGAAATCTATAAAATCTCAAAGCATAAAAAGCGTAAATTGATTTATGAATTAGCCAAGTGTAGAATTTTTTTATAGGTAGCTCGATATTTAATTTTGAGTATTAGATCGAGAACCTGTGGTTTGGACAACCCACCACCTTCCCATGGCCCCACCGCCCTCTCGGACTCTTGGGCCGCAACGCGGGAGGACACCCGAGCGGTACTTGCTCTCGGCGCTTTTCCCAGTTCGGATGCCTTCTTGAGCTCCCTACAAGTTATTTCTCTCACTTCCTTGTCCTTGTGGATTGGACAGTGGAAATTGTTTTAAGAACAACACAGAGTTGATGTTCAACATCATCATCATCAGCCTTGCAGACTCAACTGTTGAACATCTGAGGCCTTCTCAAGCTAGAGCCCTACCATCACAACTATACAGATTCACCCTCAGGCCTCAGCATGTTTCCGTACAGCCGTCTCCCACCACTCACTCTATGTCTATCGTCCAAAGAGCTTATCTAATTAACAATAACTCATAATAGAATCAAACAACAAATTAGCGCGCCCACCACACATCTCATGGTCGTGAGCGCCGCTAATTGCCGCCGGCCGCCCATCGTTGTGCGCTCACGACTGCGCCACGCACACATTTATCATACGTTCGGTGACCACATGTTACATTTTACTCGAGACTAGCCTGTTTAAAATACGGCAGCTTGCTTGATTGACAAAAACTTGGACAGATTACCAATCATTTTGGAGACTAGTTAGTCTGCATCTTAACCCTATTTATTTTCCATGCATCCATTTTTTAGCTTCGCTTTTGTACGAAAATAAAAAAAATAAAGGGAATAAATTAAGAACATTACGTTTCTATCACAAAAGTTGCTAAATGGTCTTTCAGGTTTCTGCACCGATCGACCAATTAATTATAACTAAAAATGTTAGGGTGTAAGTATCTTAATTCTAAAATATTATAATACCAAAATTGTACTAGGTATTATCAAGGAATTCATTCAGTATATTGCAGTAGTGCCATTTAGGTGGAAAAGCATTCAAATTAATATTGACGATATAACAATATTATGTCAACATGACAGTTTTACGATATCCGGATTGCTTTCACCTAATTTATGGTAATCCTAATGATACACCTATTGATGAACAATCACCCTACCTTAGATGAGGTCAACGGTGCCTTCCTAGGACTCGTCTTCAAGCGCCATCGTCACTGCGTGTTCAATTAAAATTAAACCGTAAGTCTATCTTTAGTAGCTTCATATTTGACTGAGATTTGTAGTCGATAAGCTCTTTTGAACTTAGGAAGGTCAATTGGTTTTTCCGCAAAATGTGGCATTGGAAATTGGATCTTACCCTTTCAAGGATAGGGTTATCATTTCTTTTTATATACGATTCAGAACAATGATACATGGAGCTGGCATGTCGTCGGCATGCTTTGTCGCGCGCCGACAAAGGCACGTGGGAACGTGCGCGTGCGCTCTTCCAGCATTATACGAATATGTGTATCGAACTATTGGAGATTGATTTCAGATTTGTTTCAGAAGTAAGATCAGATTAGAATAAAACCAGCCAAGTGCGAGCCAGACTCGCGCACTGAGGGTTCCGTACTAATTTAGAAAAAGTTTGTGCTTACTTTGTTTTTTGAAGTTAATAGCTAACACCAAACAAAAGATATAAAGTTGATATTATTTTAGATTTTTCAGTTGATATACTTCGGATATAAGGGGGGAAGGAGATTTTTTTTCGTAATTTTTCCCAATAAATAAAAAATTATCGGGTATAGAAATAAATAAAAATCGGCCATCATTATCTAAAAGTATTCCAAATTTCATGTCGATATCTTTAATATTATATAATAAACTCAAATCCTCAGTTGTCATATGTGTTCTGCGCAGGGTTCAACTTATGCGCCGTCACATCCTGCACTTACCTTTGTTACAAACATAAACACAAGCATAGGTACCTAATGTAATAATATAGGTTTAACTTACACACCTGAATTTCGGCTCAGCCAAAATAACCGTTTCTTTTCCTATGAGAAGTACCTATAACTACTATTATGAAACTGTTGCATTATACAGATTTTGCACATACTCATAGTAACATTATAGTTTGGTGTATCAGATGAAACGGACCGGTGATAATATCGGGCTATATCGTTAATAGGATGGCCTCATGGGCATGACTTGCTGGATTCGCCCGCATGTGGGGTCTGACGTAGAACGTAACCGAATGCGCTGAGTTGACTAATAATGAATAGAAGTTTATAAATCTGTTGCATTATAAATTATTACAACACGAGTGTTTGCCACTATTAATATGTAAAGACAATTGTGACACCTAATCCGAACAAAAAACTAAATTACAGATACTGTCATTAATGTCAATATAGCCGCGAATATTTTGAAAAAATTGGTTGCCTGTAAAGTCGGTTTACTGACGATAGTTGAACGTGACAACGTCTTCTTTGTCACTCGTTCCGCGCTCGCGAGGTAACGCCGGTAACGCCGCATGAGCGAGGTAACGCCGGATGAGTCATGTTTTTTCGTGCGTGCAACCGGCTCTATCGATTTATAAGACGTTGTCACGTCAAAAAATTGGTTGTCTGTAAAGTCGGTCTACGGACGATAGATTTATGTGATAACGTCATAATTGGCTTCTCTATCGTTTGTTTTATCGTGCCTCTCTATCGCTTGTTGCGCGCTCTCGCTTGCACGCACAGGCTCAGGTAGAACGTTCCGCGGAACGTTACTATTTTTCATGTGCGTTGCTGGTGTTCATCAATTTATTAAACGTTATCACGTCAAAATAACAAAAGCATGCGGTTACAAAGCTCATCGTGTATCCAACACGACACGTGCAAAAACACGACACGAGAAAAATGTAGTCAACTTTACTTCACGTAACATTTTACGTTCTATTGTGTCCATGTTCATATTAGAGCTATAGGGGTTATGTGAGTACCAACATTTTGCTCATCATTAGGTACTCGAGCAACGTCCATTGTTGCCACTTACTTTTATAGGGAACCAATTAGAGTGCTCTTGATAACGGTGATTAATATGAAAGATGACCTTTTGGAATGTTTAGTGGCCTATTTTGGAAGCAGTCCGTATGTATGTATAGTATGGAGCAACCCGTTCCGTTTAATCGAAGCGAGTTGACTCGAAAATTGTAGATAAACCAGTACTAACCTCACTGTTAAAGAAGATAAGATAACGATAATATGTTTCTCGATAATCGATTTTCACTTCGGACCTCGGCGTTTCTGTGAAGCCCCTCTATTACCTGTGGATTGAATAGAACGCGTGCTAAGCTTAATGTCTATAATTAACTTACCGCAGGGAATGATTCCCTATGATTGTGATGCGCACGCGACTAAATCTCATCTAAAAGATTACATATACCTACTGGATCAACGTGTAACATTATTTTTTTTTTATTTTTTTTTCCTAAGTTTTTTTTATGTACTATATAGGCTAGCGCTTGACTGTTATCACACCTGATGGAAAGTGATGATACAGTCTAAGGTGGAACGCGCTTGCCTAGAAGATGCCTATTCACTCTTGATTTGAAGGCACCCGGGTTGTAAGTGGCAGGAAAGACACTGCCTGGGAGTGTATTCCAGGTCTTTGCAGCGCGTATCAGGAACGAGGAAACAAACCGCTTCGTACGCGTCTTTGGTACGTCAACTATGTATGGGTGGAATCCTTTACGATGCCTTAAGTCCGAAAACTACTCTTTTTCGGTCCAAAGACCGAAAATAAGTACTTTTTCTGACTTAGGACCCTGCTTCGAAGTCCTGCCGAGGAGGTACCTACTAATTCTATCGAACAAAATCTCTAATTTGACACGTCGTTTGAAACAGGTCTTTCCCATAGGGAGCATTTTGAAAAGACTTCATTATTTTTAGATGCCTTAAATTAGTTTGTAACACGACAGAATTGCCAACCTTAGAACGTCCGAACGAACATAATACCTACCCAATACCTAATGTCGGTATGCATATTCATGAATAATATATTCCTTAGAAGTTTTACAAAAATAAATTTGAAATTGCACAAAAAATAAAGCAAGTGCATATAATTTTCGCAGGAGTAGTACAACTTCTGAAATCAGCATTTTGTTTTCCAACTAATTATCGCGGTCGGATTTGAGAAGTCCAAAACAAGCGAAAACAGTTTCGAAAAAATGTCCCAACTAAAATGAGTTCTCGTGTGCACTCAAAATTTCAAGTATTCATTTTTAATTTGAGTGCCAATTTCAAAATTCCGTCGCGACGACTTGGGGTCCACAACTTTCGTTTCAGTCCCGATATCAAACAATGCGTTTTTTCGATTGGTCGCGAATTTGCTCCGGGGGCAATTAAAAAGTTTGAGAACGGCTGGCTTTTGTTGTTTTATTTTTTTTGTTTCTAGGAAAACCAAACATTGTTGGACATTTTATTTCAAACATTATAGTACTTGTTGATGTTACTTTTTATTTGCAGAATTACGTAATATCTATTTCTATCCTTATTTCCATTCCCAGCAATGTTAGGTAATCAGCTCGGGTCTGCACTGGTTAAAAGATTCGACGACATCCATAGCGCAATTGGCAGGAGTTCTCAGGTTCAATCCTGGCCAATTTTCATTTCTATATTGACTCAAGTCTGGTGACTTCGGCTGCGCTTGATTACTGGCATACGTTCTCTGCCAAGCGATGTAGCGTTCCGGTGCGATACTCTGGACTGGCCGTTAGTGGTTGTATTAACACTTTCCAAGTTAGTAGAGTAATAACTTAATGGATCTCCTCTAACCATCAGCTAAGAGTACAGTCAAGCACTAGCGTGTTGTACTAAGTACTGGAATGGCGGCCTCGCAAGGGAAGACGCAGTATTGGTAGACCTCCGACCAGATGGACTGACGACATTAAAAAAGTAGCGGGAAGGCGCTGGATACACGTGGTGCAGGACTGTCCGGGTTGGAAATCATTGCTGGAGGCCTTTGTCCAACAGGGGATGTCCGTCGGCTGAAACGAACGAACGAAAGAACTTAACGTGTATTGAGTAAAGAAATCTTGTGAATTCAGTATTGCCTGCAACCATTCAACTAGGTATTGAGGCTTACCTATATATAATGTGACGAAGAAAATGAAAACGAAAATTTTTACTTTCATATAAACCTAAATTACAGGCTAAGAATAAAAAGTCAAACTCTACCGCCAAATTTAGAAGCTGGTGCAAACGAATTGCGAGAAACATAGCACTAATTGCTCTTTTCAAGCCAAGAAGAAGATATCAAAAGCTGGAGGAAAGAAGAAGCTATCAACAGCCGGACGCAAGAAGGAGCTATCAATAGCTGGGGGAAATAAAAGCCTATCAAAAGCTTTGCATAACATGTGGGATTGTACAATATATGAGTTCATTTTAACAAATTACACAAACCCACACAAACCCATTTGCCAAGCCAATTACACAAAATCACATGCAAGCGAAAAAATAAATAGGACCTCATTTCGCGGTTCGTTCATCCGGCTAACATGTAAATATAGGCTACGTATGCCGTTTGCCGTTTCCGGGGAACAATAAAAATGCTGACGCCCCGACGTTTCCATTCCTCGCCATTTTTGATTCAACATGGCTGCAATTTGCTTTATAAATGCAGTCAGCGTTTTGCTACCGTGTTTGCGTACCTACCGATTGTGGTTTGTTTTAATTATTTTAACATTTACACGGTACATTTAATACGTAAACGGTACAATTTTTGTAACAAAATGTGATAGTTAGTGTATATGTTTGGATGTTTGTTAGGTTAGGGACACACCGGCCGTAAAGACTGCGCCGATAATTCGACAAAATGTTAACACGCACGCCGATCTTTCAGTAGCGTTGAGTAGAGTTTAACTTTAAAGTAATAGAAAAGTCACGCCAAATGTGTCAGAAATCCAGTAGAAGACGTGTCATTGGTAACGTGGAAAACATTACAAGCGGAACTTCTGGTACCATACGAACGGTAGGTGTGTGTGGTGTGTGACTTACTCAATCATGCCGCAATTGCTAAAACTTTTTAATTGAAATTTCGAACGTTGATAACTCATGCCCTTACTTAAAATTTATGCTACTGTTCAGAAAAATTCACAGTTTCAGCGGGATTTTGAATAAGAACGAAATTTTCTTTAGCAATCAATAGATAGAAAAAGTTAAAAAAAAATACCGGTTGAATTGAGAAACTCCTCCTTCATTTGTTTTTGGAAGTCGGTTAAAAATAGGTATAAAGGTTGAAAAAAGTAGTAGGGAAACACCGGGAAAATCTACGATATAAAACAATTTGTAGAAAGGGTAAAATATTGTAATTTATTATCTAAGAATACATTACAAGATGATTAAGACGAATACGTTGCTATAGATCTCCTAGTCCTCTACAATCATAAATCAACCTGACCATATTGAAAACGGACGGATCGAGGACAGGGGACCTCCCAAATTGGTCTCATGTGTCCCCATCGCCCCCCCCCCCCAGGCCCGAGTCCGGAACTTGGTCGCACATGTGCTTAATACCCGGACATTTGTCAGTCTGTAATTGCGAAGCGATTCTACTTTCTGTCCCTTACTTACATCTTAGTGTAAGTTTGGTTAATATTTCATGGTTGGATGTGGATAAACTGGGGTATTATAAAGTTAGAACTTAACTCTGGTATACTGCGGACTACCTATAAGTTACTGACTTTCTTATAAAATTGTTTTCAATGTAGGTGATGATATTGTTGGGTGTCTTATAGCTTATAATCTTCGCAGTTTATTGCGATGCTATTACTATCCACGAAGTAACATCTTGGTGCTGGAATCGTGGATAAGTAGCAGAAAACGTAGTACTAGCTAAACCACTATCAGGTGGACGGGCGATATTAAACGAATTGTGGAGAGTCGCTGGCTAAATAGTGACCCATAAATAGTGAGCCTTCTTTTCAGGAGTTTGTGTCCATTAGTGGTTTCTACAGAGCATCGCGTTAAAACGCTAAATCTTGAAAAAAAAAACGCTTGGCGGAGCGTCTTTGCTAGTAGGATGGTAACTCTGCCCACGGCCGAGGCCCCCACCAGATCAGATCTGAGCCAAATTAGAAATTCTAAAATGGACCGTCTGTGTAGACCGTGGCGAGAATCGCACCTGCGACTTTCAACATGAATCTGAGCGCGCGTCACTATGCGCCAGGAAGGTCGTCTTTCATATTTTGCATAAGACAAAAAAGCAGTTTTTCTTTACGAAAATGTTAATAAGAAGTTGTTAAGCAAAGAAACAATGCCAAACACCGAAAACCTTGTAGTAAGCAACATAGAAAACTTGTAAATCCGACCAACCATAACATACGTATAAGACTTTGACATGATTTTACTAGAAAATATTCCAAGTCAAGAATCTAGTAAAGAATTAAGTATAACAATTTTGTCAACAACACCTAATTATATTGACTACAAGTATAACCAACGAGCATTGTCAGCTATAACAATAAATCCTATGACCTCTCCTAACCATAATATAGTACGGCTATAAACGCCATCTTTACAGCTGAAGCGTAGGTGTGTATAATAGCCAGAAAGCTAATAAGATTCTAGAACCACATAATGTCCACGTGTGCATTAGCGCTGCAAATACTATATGCTAACATGCGTGACCAGAATTTTAGAGCTATTGTTATTGGATTTGGCATATCAATATTGGACTGAAACTTGTTGGAATTAAGCTGGGTTTTCACTAAACAGACAAAATTATAGAGCAACACATTAGCCAGACATCCAAACTCAAAATATCTTTATTTCACATAGGCCTAACGTACAGGCTCTTGTAAAACGTCAATATGATAACTGTCCCATAAGTATTCATTGAAATATGGACTAGATATAGCATTTAGTGGCTAAGGGTTCTTATAAGTCATTCACGTATCTCGCGAAAACTTTGCGATAGACATAAATCTCGCGATAATTAAAAAACATTTTTTTTTAGAAAACAATAGTGACGTTTGACAGCAACGATCGCGAGTTTTATTCCTGTTGCAAAACTCTCGCGAGTTACGTAAGAAGGGGACCGATTTACTACGCTTACCTTAGGAAATGGGATCATAATTTATCTCAAATTATTCTTTTCCACATGATGAGAGAAATAGTACTATTTTTGGACATTCCAAAACGGAATTTAATCATCAGTATCTAAAAGGTGTCAGTATTATTCCCAAATAGACTTCCTAGTGAAACTCGCGATCGTTGTTGTCAAACGTCACTTTTTATTAGAAAACAACATTGTGACATTTGACAGCAACGATCGCGAGTTTTATGTCTATCGCAAACCTGTTGCGTGTTACGTAAGAAGGAGGGCGATTGACGGCTTACCTTAGGAAATGTGGTCCTATATCTTAAACTATCTTTTTCCACAGGGATTTTTGTGACAGAAATAGTGTCAATTTTGGACGTCGTATTCCCAAATAGAATTCTTAGTGAAAGTCTACCTTTAGAGGTCATGCTAGCCTGGCTATCGCTGGTTCCCCACAGCCACGTAGGATAGTAATAAGCAAGAAAGTTTCCCGAACCCACGCAACGCCTACACCGTCAGTATTGAGGATACTTCAAGTGGGAAAGTTTGTTAAATGTGTATGTGATAAAGCATGACTAGGTTTCCTGACGACCTTTTTGGTGCTGAACTAGTTCCTCGATTGGAATTGATAATAATGGTCCCCAGACTGAATTGGGCCACGGTGTTTAAGAGTATCTAAAAATTTAAGGCTTTCCTCGTGGTGTCAAAACATAATTTAATGATTTTTACGAGTACATACCACGATTATTTATGAATGATGTTTTGCCGGTATTTCGACCTAATTGCATAGGCCGTAGTCGCGCCAGGGTTGAGGTGGTGAGTCCTGTATGTCGTCTAGCTGTAGTAAGCTTTCATACAAAAGCGATACAGTTTTCCTACCCGATCCGATAATACAAAAGCGATACAGTTTTCCTGTAACCGATTTTCATTATTTTTAGAAACGTTGCAGAAACAATGAAGACCTATCCTTGTAAGTTCTACTTTTTAGGGTTCCGTAGCCGAATGGCAAAAAACGGAACCCTTATAAATTCGTCATGTCTGTCTGTCCGTCTGTCCGTCTGTCCGTCTGTCCGTCTGTCCGTCTGTCCGTCTGTCTGTCTGTCCGTCTGTCCGTCTGTCCGTCCGTATGTCACAGCCACTTTTTTCCGAAACTGTAAGAGCTATACTGTTGAAACTTGGTAAGTAGACGTATTCTGTGAACCGCATTAAGGTTTTCATACAAAATTTAAAAAAAAGTAATAAATTTTGGGGTTGCCCCATACTTAGAACTGAAACTCAAAAAATTTTTTTTTATCAAACCCATAAGTGTGGGTATCTATGGATAGGTCTTCAAAAATGATACTAAGGTTTCTAATATCATTTTTTTCTAAAATGAATAGCTTGCGCGAGAGACACTTCCAAAGTGGTAAAATGTGTGTCCCCCCCCCCCCTGTAACTTCTAAAATAAGAGTATGATAAAACTAAAAAAAATATATGATGTACATTACTATGCAAACTTCCACCGAAAATTGGTTTGAACGAGATCTAATAAGTAGTTTTTTGATATTTACAATAAAACCTCTAAAAACAAAGTTAGTTTTGCGGTTCGATAAGAAAAGTGGTTTTTATGGGTTTATTCCTCCGGTTGTAGTACGGAACCCTCAGTGCGCGAGTCCGACTCGCACTTGACAGGTTATTATGAAATATTGTTGATGCTAAAAGTTATTAGCATCTAAATATCCACATTTTTTATCTGAAGAAAATGTAGCTCTGGATTTGCAACTCTCCATACGGGCATAGATAGCATTTTTGAAAACACCTATTCCCGTCGCGCTTAAGTCACTAGACGATAGTCTACTAGACTACAGAGATTTACCAGGTTCGCGATGAGTATCATTATTTTGTGACATATGCATAAAGATTGGTGCATTCTCCATTATCTAACTCTTATAGTCCTATAGACGGCAGCTTGACACGTTTGTGAAAGGAAATTCTAAAAAAAATGTATTTGAATGACATGATCGGATCGACAAATCGATCACGTGACTCACCCATGATAGCTATCATCCTAATACATTTTTTGAGTTTCATTCCAAAAGCGTACCAAAAGCAGTCGTAGAAATAGAATAGGTAAGTTACATGCATTTCAGTTTCATCATAAGATGCATCGCAACGCGTTCGTCACTAAGACATCATCTTATGTTTCATTGTGCCCAATAATCTCGCCAGCTTCAGAACAATGTGAGCTCAATGTTTTGACCTTTCTAGATCCGTCTCTGAAGCCACCCTCAAGGATAACACGGGCTCGGACAGGGGGGTAGGGTAGCACATATCTCAGACAGGGATGCAAGAAATGCCCTATCAATATGTAGATGTAAGCCAACTTGCGGTCATTATTGTATTGCCCTCTATGCCACTTGATACTTGAACTTTCTTGGGACTATGATTTCAGGCATCAAATAATATCTATACTAATTTTATTAAGCTCAAGAGTTTGTTTGTTTGTTTGAACGCGATAATGTCTGGAACTACTGATCCGGATTGAAAAATTATAATTTTTGTGTCCATGGATAGTCCATTTATCGAGGGAGACTTGTCATTTAACATCGTGCTATGACCAATATGAGCGGAGCATACATGAAAGATGTTTTAAAAACGGGGAGAAATGTTAAATATGGAGCCAATAATAAAAAAAACAGCCAATAAATTTCTCCGGATTGAAATTTCATTCTTAAAATAGTAATTATATTATTATTAAGTATCGACGAACAGCTGATAGAGCAAGTCCAATTTGATAAGCCTGACTTTGACGACCTCCCTAACACAGATCAGGGGGCCTACCACCAACGTTTAAAGTAATATTATATTAATATTGTTTTAAAATTTTCATACTGACATTGTATGAAAATGTCAAAACAATATTACAATAATATTAGTTTAAGCGTTGGTGGTAGGCCCCCAGGTGCGCCGGAGAATTGAGCGTGTGGACCTCCTCACTTCAAATCCCATAGTAGAACACTTTGGAATTTTATAATTTCTAAATGAACTCAGCTGTTTCGGCTGCGGCTAGTTACTATCCTACCGGTAAAAGACGCAATGCCAAGCAATATAGCGTCCCGGTATGATGCTGCGTATAAACCAGTAATTACCTCTTATAAGTAAGCTTGATAACATCTTAGGCTGCATCGCCACTTACCATCAAGTTTGCAATCAAGTGAAATCACTTAACTACAAACTAAAAAAAAATATAGTAAACAGACAGTCTCTACCTTTTCCGCAACTCCTTTGCAAACTTTGAAATTCATAATTATTATAAGTTAGTAGAAGTAAATATTATAATAGAAGCATGTGGATGTAAATGGATTTTAACAAGTTTTAACTTCTCTAATACTGCGAACAAAATATACTGGCTGTTTACCTTCTAAGTATCAAATGTGTTCGGTCGTGTAATTCGGACTATTCAAATGTTCGTGAAGGGCATTGCGAGCGCCGCATGTTGTTCGCGTTAGTTAGCGAATGTGTGACCGGCGGCCCGAGCAGACGTGGCGGCGTCGTTCAAATATCTTTCCTTACAATATGTTGCGATTAAGACAACCCTTTTACTCTGAGAGCCAAACGTCATTAAATTATGGACATAATATTTTGACGTGATAACGATGAACACCAGCAACACACATGAAAAATAGTAACGTTCCGCGTAACGTTCCACCTGTGCGTGCAAGCGAGAGTGCGCAATAAGCCATAGAGAGGCACGATAATGACGTTATCACGTAAATCTATCGTCCGTAAACCGACTTTACAGACAACCAATTTTTTAATCATTTCAAGAAGACAAAAGAAAAGAGGCAAAACTAGCTATCTCTATTCCAAGTTTAAGACTAATGGGTTCAGAAATGTGGCTTAAAGGAGAAATTAACCTCACAAACACTCACACACACAAACACACGCACACAAACTTTTGTCTTCATAACTTCTGAGTTTATAACATAAGTGTGATTTATGTTTCTATTTCAATATTTTTTCAAATACTTTCAATACGATGTGATTACTGGCCAAAATGAGGCCTAAGAATTGATGTCTTAGAACGATGAGCGCATTGCAGTGTGTCGTATGATATTGCAATTAGAAATTGTGGGACGCACTGCATCTGATATGGGCATGCGTATCACTTAACGTCAGGTGAACGGTTTGTTCATCTCGTCATTATTTGTTACTAGCATTTAAATTTAAAAAAAAATATGTTCTTATGTCAAATCTCACATTCCTATGTGCATACAAATGTGCTTGCTAAAAATGGGTACCTAAAAAGTTTTCTCTGCACGGTTTATTTATACCACGGAACACTAAATATGCTTATACAGAAATTAAATTCATTCACATAAACATAAGCCATGTATATAGCCATGTATATATACTCATAAAGCTCCATTTAAAATGAAACCATTTCCATTCCCATATCACGCGTTTATCGATACAATCCGAACAAAATCCCCGTTGCTTTGTCACGTGTCAGCTCCTGTACTACAAAACGTCTCAAGACGCAGGGCTGTCCACCACAGACTTCGATAATATAATAATACAATATGAGTGCGATTGTCGTGTGTGTCTGAGGGAATTATTAATGCTCGGGACTCCGCACCCGGCGGGGCGAATGCGGGCTTATTTAAATAGTTTCTGTCCTTTAATATTAGTTGAGATATTGCGGGTTTAAGATGTGTGCTGCGAATGTTTGGAATTGGATTTTAGGGCGTCATAACATTTAGAGACTATCCAGCTGATATAACAGGATACATTTTCGTAATGGGATTGAGGAACTAATTTCGAAAATGTTGGTTCCTTTCTCTAAAGCCCATTTTCCACCGCAAGCGGAGCGGACCCATTAAGGACTCCGTTCAACTCGCAAGAGTAAACTGCATACTTGTGTACTAATTACTGGTGGAAACACAAGTATGCAATTTACTATTGCGAGTTGAACGGAGTCCTTAATGGGTCCGCTCCGCTCGCGGTGTAAAATGGGCTTAAGTACCTACACCTGTTCTCTCAATCAATCCTTATTAAGGCTAGAAAGAATGTATTGAACTACTTCTCGATTTGGGGTTCAACCCAGAAAATAAATTAGGGATCTAAATTTTAGAGAGGTAGGTATATTATTTATTTGTTAATGTTACAGTGATTTTTAGTCTGAGATATTTCAAGAGAATATTTTAATAGAAATAAAAAATCGCACCGCATAAACTTTATACCGTTCGTATACATAGTGTAGAAGCTGTAGCTAGTTAGGTTAGGTTAGGTTACTTAATTTAGAATACCTAATATGATATTAGAATGAATAGAAAGATTGCTTTACTTTAGTCTCCAATGCTATATGACTACAAATAAATTTGAATAACAATTTGTATAGACAAAGCAACTATCACTTCTCGACAGCCCTTACCCTTCTATCGCAGAAGGAGCCGGACAATGAAATATTCGCTCATTAGCCCGTCTACTGATTAATTGGGCTTCTTAGAATAAACGTGTGGTCTCATTGTAAGCGATCTTAGAAAATACGAAATAATTTGGCGTTTGTAAGTGACTCAGTAGCCAGTTAGCCCATTCCCCCAATCTTCTTCGACTAAATTTCTAACAGCTCAAGCATAGGAACTAGAAAGATGTAATTTTGTGCAGAGTTTCCTATGATAATGTAGATGATAAGGGATGATGAAGGATATTTAAAAAAATCCTGTCGGGATTACCTGTGGGAAAATCACAAACAAATAAATATACATAGACTGATAACCTCAATACCTTAAAAATTTTGTCGGATAGCTTTGGCCATGGCTAGCAACCACCATACCAGGAAAGATGCACCGGCAAGCGATGTAGCGTTTCGGTGCGATGCTGGATAGTAACTTACTCCTTCTAAGTTATTAAGATAACATCTTTGACTTCATCATCCATCCAAGGTTGCAGCCAAGTACTAACGTGTATTGTTGTGGCACTCCGAAAGTGTCGGCGAAAAACTCGTGAAGTGTTTGGTTACGGTACCAACGTGGACAAAGTTAAATAGTTAAAGTCCCATGCGTTTGAAGAAGTTTTTAGTTGATCGTAGCAAAAAAGGGTACCTAATACCTTTATGTTCCCGCTAGCAGTGTGACCACCGATGTGTCGTCGGCTTACCCATTCTATTGTTTATGTGTAAGATATTATAATGTGCAGCCAGTAGCGGCGTGATACGGGGCTATTTACGAGCAGATAAGTGTGGGCACCAGGCACCGGCACCAGGCACCAGGCAGGCAGGAATGTGGCTTGTATGGGTGCGGCGGTTATCCTTTGAGATCGCTTTGATGTTCGCGGCCCAATATGTAAGAAATTAGTTAGATAATGTGTGCTTTGTTAGAGTACTGTTATCTATTCACTCACACACACACTTAAATTGCACTGTGATGGCTTACTGATTGGTTACTTTTTACTACAGAACAAAGCAGTATCATTACCGGAAGGATGATGATAATTTAGAAACTTATTTGTCTAATTTAGAAAAAAACCTCAAACTTTTTAGGAAAAACTACATACTACATGTGAGTACTAGGTACTACATGTGAGTAGTGAAGAGTGTAACCTAATGGCACCTGACAACGGTAACCTGATGACATGTGATACATTTTAAGGTGGAGCGTGTTTGCCTAGGAAATGCCTTTAGAGTCTTGATTTAATGACAACTAAGTTGTAGTGTAAGTGGTAGAAAAGACATAGGTTCATCCTCATCCTGAGAAAATAAATGTGCCCAGTTGTGAGGGACAGGACTTCTTGGTCACATCCAATCTCATAAAGCGCGCAATCAAAGAGGTTATCAAACGCCGGAGGAGAACTTTCGGCAGGTAAAATGAAACCTTTTTTCCGCTAAAAACCACATCAATATTCGCAGGATAGAATCGTGCGTAATTTAGATTAATTAAACAGGCTCGAACTAGGTCGTTATTAAACTAAAATCGCACAAACCTGTAGGTGAGTTAAACCCCCATAATTCCATATTATAATGTGTCCCTCCGGTTTCACATGGACATAATTGTCGAATGCAGATGTCACACAACCCGACCGAGATTAATCTTAACGAGGGTACAGCTATAGTCTATACCTACTTGTACTTACGCGATTAGTTTGTGGTCCAAGCCACAAGAACTAGCGACCTTTTTGATTTTAGTTATTTTTTTAGTAATAACAGTTTAAAAAGAAATAGGCGTTACTTTGCGGAAGTCCATAATTAGCAAGAAAGATATGATTGTGCTTCCGGCCTTGCAGCAACGTGCAAAAACAAGCAAAGCGTATTATCGAAAAATAGTTTTTTTTTCTATTATCAGTTTTTATCTACTTCTATGCTTTAAATTCTCTATTAAAGATTCCGAAACAGCTTATTGCCTGCATTAAAACACCCAATGTTTTATTAACCATTATATTATAGTATCAAAAAGCATGCTCGTTATAGCTATAACAGAGATAATTCATTTGTGAAAATTTCAAGTCTCTAACTATCACGGTTCAAGAGATACAGCCTGGTGACAACGAACAGATGGACGGACGGACGGCAAAGTCTTAGCAATAGGGTCCTGTTTTTACACTTTGAGTACGGGACCCTAAAAACACAAATATAGAACAGCGGTATCTGGACATCACATCCTCACATATTTAGTATATCATATTTTCAGGGCATACCTTCTAGATGTTTGATAGGATTTAGGCGCTAGGCTTTCTACCTCATTGTACTCAAAACCATGTGATTTTCTTCCGAGATTAGGTAATCAATTCCCGCCTGTACTTTACACCAAACGCAAACAATACGTGTAGTACACACGCAGGCACCGTTCTCAACAGATCACGTGATCGGTTTAATCCTCAACAACACCAGCACACACGGCGCGATCCCGGGATAAGTCCGCAAATATTGGCTGGATCCGATTGGAGTTTGCATGCTCGAGCGTCTATGTGGTCAGTTAGAGAGGTAAAGCAAAGAGCAACACGAAATAATATAGACTTTAAGAAAGGCAAAAGTGTTGCGTATGTCATGGTCGCATATAAAAGAAACACTTTCAGTTCCCACCGGTTTCTGAAAAGAAAGTGGTTCAATCCGGCAATTCGGCATGTAAGGAACGTAAAAACCGATGGGAAAGCTTTCTTATTTAGTAAATTACTTAAAATTCATAAAAAAATATTCCCTTATTTATGTTATTTCTGCAACGAAATGTAACAGAGAAAAATAGGTGAGGTAAACAATTAATCAGGTAGAATAGTGCTATAACATTACACATAAAAAACCACCTCAGCAATAATTGTACTTTACACATATAATAACAGAAAAAGTAACGTGTAGAAGAACTTGTCCACCTTCTATACTTAACTTAACCTGCTCCTCCTCTTCCTCAATAAAGTTCTAAAAAAACTCCTGTATTTCTTATTGACCAGATGGTCCAACAATTCTGGCACAACGTAAATCGTCTCCTCCTTGAGGTTGGGGCCCTGGCTATTCGCTCGAGTGTCTATGTGGTCAGTTAGCGAGGCATAAGCTGCGATTTCGATCCAATTAGCGAATAAACTTTGCACCCGCGCTCTAATAAATCGCTATTCGAAAACTTTCATTTTACATGAGCGATTTGTTTATGTACTAAAAATTTACAAAAATATAGACCTAGAGAAAAAGTACCTAACTTTTCTCGTTCGCACACAATGAAAAAGAAATACACAAAAAATAAACGTGTACCCAAAATTCTGAAACTGTGAAATCAGTATCTTTAGAGAACTAAAGAGTGTACTGGAATGACATACCTAGTGGATAGATTGATCACGTGGCTTATCCATAACAAATGTCAGTCCTATACTTTTTGCATAACGTGACCACGGGTGCAGAACTCAGTTGACTTGCTATTGACGTTTACATACTCTAGCACAACTACATCCAGTTATTTGTGTTAGAAACAATCACATAGGATATTAAATAAATATGATCCGCCGGTAATATAAGCGGAACATATTAATTTGAGGCCCCACATCTGCATTGGGAACGAAAACAGAAGTTAAGGGACGCCCGCAGATAGTTTCGCAGAGGTCATGAGTTACGAAGTGGCGCATTACCATACATTTACATAACACACGGGGAAAATGGAAATTCTTAGCGTACCCAAATAGCGAAATAGGGGACCTAAGGGGTGCTCCACATTTGAGGACGCACGCCGAGATTTCGCCACGTTTTAACGTCTTTAAAATCTCACCGAAACCACTTGTACCTTATAATGCACTTGCTACTTGTATTAGGTAAGTAATCTGTGCTGAAACTAATAAGTACGTTTAGAAAAGTGGAACAATGTGTATTGTCTTTCAATTACATAAGTTTAGTTTAAGAAATATTAATCTCGTTCTGTTCTTTAGCTTATGGGTTCAATTTACTATGACTGCATTTTGGGTGGCGGGAAAGCATTTAATTTTTTATCCAACTTAGCAAACCGTAAAAATTATTGAATATTAAAAAAAACATTCGACGAGACTTGAACCCGCGTCCCACAGTTATCGCAGATCGTTGTCCAACGAGTAGTTAGGTACAATATCCGCAGAGACGATAATTTTATCATATTCTGTTTTTAGGCAGAACTTTATTGCCTACTGATAGATACGTAACTTCTCTCAGAAGGTTAGGGATGCCTTCAAGAACATTATGGAGAATTCTCAAGCATGCAAGTTTCCAGCAACTATTATGAATTATCTGCCACAAAAGCATTATATATTTCTGTTGTCGATATACAAAAATAATGTGACTCCATCAATAAACTTCTCAGTGAAGAAACACTCACAACATTGGCTTTTGGACTTCTCTGATAATAATTATTGGATTCTCTGATAATAAGGTATTGTTTGCTAAGATAATAATTCAATCAAAAGACAGTTTCATATTTCTTTTTCCCATTTCTCATCCGAGTGTTATAATGTTATGTTGTTTTTTATAAAACACCAGAGGCGTGTAATCAATATATTATCAGGCTAAAGATGGAAAAGGGATACATTACAGCGTAGGTAGAATGGATTCTATTAAGAATGAAAGTTAATATTATATCATATCATACGTTGCATGCCTGAGGGTAGATCCCCAGACGATTTGACTTTGAGACCGTGGTCCTTTAGACTATCACAACTTCAGCAAGAAAGTTTATATTATTTTGCTACAATCCCCTACTAGAAAAGAATATGGTCCAATATGGAGTAACAAAAAAAGTAATCAAGCACAAAAGCCAAGCTCTTAAGTTAGCAATGCCTGCACACAAACTTCACAATGCGGCATCTCCTAAGGAGGTGGGCGATGCTTGACCAAACCGATTTTTATGTGCCATTGCTGGGACGGGTATATCAGTTTCAACTTTACACTTTATTCAGTTTTGAGAAAAAGTGTCATAAATGGACAGACAAAGAGGTGAGCAGACTAAAAAAAGACCTTTGAAGATTCCGTTTTATTGAAGTATACTTACTTCTTTAGGTGTGTTGAACATTTTTGATGTGGGACAAAACTAAACGTAACCGACACCTCACGTAATTGTTCAAGTTTTCACTTCTGTCGGAGTGTCATGTCTTTTTATTTTAACTTTTGTACGGAACTGAGAGAGTTAACATAACATTCGCAAAGGCAATACGTAGAGAATGTATCGATGAGATAAAAAGTTGTATCGCGATAAGTCGACTCATATCCTGCATGGCGGATTCATATCCGAATTAGGATCTCGGTACGATGTGCGAACTCGTTACTTGTTGGGTCGCGAAGTTACGAAACTTTGGAGAGTTACCACCTACGCAGCCCCAGCCATATGACAAATTGCGATACGATGGAAATGCAACGAAATACAAAAAGTGTATGGAAATGAACGTTAACTTAGTCACGTGACTTCCACGCATTCTTATACATTTTTTGAATTTCATTCCATAATCCATTTTCATCTTTTTAGGGTTCCGTAGCCGAATGGCAAAAAACGGAACCCTTATAAATTCGTCATGTCTGTCTGTCCGTCTGTCCGTCTGTCCGTCTGTCCGTCTGTCCGTCCGTATGTCACAGCCACTTTTTTCCGAAACTATAAGAGCTATACTGTTGAAACTTGGTAAGTAGATGTATTCTGTGAACCGCATTAAGGTTTTCACACAAAATTTTAAAAAAGTATTTTTGGGGGTGCCCCATACTTAGAACTGAAACTCAAAAAATTTTTTTTCATCAAACCCATATGTGTGGGGTATCTATGGATAGGTCTTCAAAAATGATACTAAGGTTTCTAATATCATTTTTTTCTGAAATGAATAGCTTGCGCGAGAGACACTTCCAAAGTGGTAAAATGTGTGTCCCTCCCCCCTGTAACTTCTAAAATAAGAGTATGATAAAACTAAAAAAAATATATGATGTACATTACCATGCAAACTTCCACAGAAAATTGGTTTGAACGAGATCTAATAAGTAGTCTTTTGATATTTACAATAAAACCTCTAAAAACAAAGTTAGTTTTGCGGTTCGATAAGAAAAGTGGTTTTTATGGTTTTATTCCTCCGGTTGAAGTACGGAACCCTCAGTGCGCGAGTCCGACTCGCACTTGACAGGTTATTTATCGTATATAATGTTAGGCTTAGGTTTGACACAGATAAGAAAATGCAGAACATGGGCATCCGAACGATTTACGTACTTAAAAACCTTTTTCGTACAAGAAAATAGTAGCGCCATCTTTCAAATCTCTATTGGTGGCTGCTTAGCGAACTACAGCGTGGCCTTACTATTGGTGGCAAAACAAGCATTTTTAGCACCGATAAACTGGCGACATTTTTCGCACCGTCCGCCCTGCCCAAGGCCATATGTCTATTATTATAGGTGTCTATAATAATCATGCAACGTGATTTGTGAACAAACCAAGAAAATTAAGTAACAAACACATTTGCGCTTTGATCAGTTTTATTTACTAGAATGTGAAGTGAACTGTGGTTTAATGTTTATGTTATAAATATACGTCTGCCGCCTCCGTATTATTCTAGCTCGGTGAAATTTAATACTTTGGCGATTCAATTTCCTACAAAATTGATATGTTCCCGCCTGAGGACTAATGTGACTTAAATGTGTTTGCAGACTGAGATATAAATTGTTTATGCACCGTTACTTGGTATTAGTGAAATTTATGCGACACAAATGCTATTTAGACTAAATCTTCGGATTTTCTGTTAATATTTTCCATGCGAAAAACAAGAAAATTTTCTTACCCTTAGTTTTTTCAGAACACGACAAGGGGTGATTCCATTAGGCCAAAATTAGTGTTACAGAAGCACCGATAAGTCACTCTTATGTAAAAAAATAAAGAGTAGTCTAGTAGCTATTTTAGATCTTATCACCTGTAGCTATGTAACTTCATCTCTACTATTTCTGTCTAATCGAAAACTAAATAACCTGTCAAGTGCGAATCGGACTCGCGCACTGAGGGTTCCGTACTACAACCGGAGGAATAAAACCATAAAAACCACTTTTCTTATCGAACCGCAAAACTAACTTTGTTTTTAGAGGTTTTATTGTAAATATCAAAAAAACTACTTATTAGATCTCGTTCAAACCAATTCCCGGTGGAAGTTTGCATGGTAATCTACATCATATATTTTTTTTAGTTTTATCATACTCTTATTTTAGAAGTTACAGGGGGGGGGACACACATTTTACCACTTTGGAAGTGTCTCTCGCGCAAGCTATTCATTTAAGAAAAAAATGATATTAGAAACCTTAGTATCATTTTTGAAGACCTATCCATAGATACCCCACACATATGTGTTTGATGAAAAAAAAATTTTTGAGTTTCAGTTCTAAGTATGGGGCACCCCCAAAATTTATTACTTTTTTTAAAATTTTGTATGAAAACCTTAATGCGGTTCACATAATACATCTACTTACCAAGTTTCAACAGTATAGCTCTTATAGTTTCGGAAAAAAGTGGCTGTGACATACGGACGGACAGACGGATAGACGGACAGACGGACAGACGGACAGACGGACAGACAGACATGACGAATTTATAAGGGTTCCGTTTTTTGCCATTCGGCTACGGAACCCTAAAAATGATATTAGAAACCTTAGTATCATTTTTGAAGACCTATCCATAGATCCCCACACATATGGGTTTGATGAAAAAAAAATTTTTGAGTTTCTGTTCTAAGTATGGGGCACCCCAAAAATTTTTTACTTTTTTTTAAATTTTGTGTGAAAACCTTAATGCGGTTCACAGAATACATCTACTTACCAAGTTTCAACAGTATAGCTCTTATAGTTTCGGAAAAAAGTGGCTGTGACATACGGACGGACAGACGGACAGACGGACAGACAGACATGACGAATTTATAAGGGTTCCGTTTTTTGCCATTCGGCTACGGAACCCTAATAAAAAGTATATGGGAAAGAAATTTTTCAGCGAAAAGCCACGATTTACTGGTCGACTGGATGTGTTTTTATATGTCTGTATGTGTTATGGACTGGATTTGTGGATATTTTTGTAGGTCCGAACCGGTTTCGATTCCATTCTAAAATCGAAGTAGGATTAGAACTCGATACTATTTTGTTGCTCGACCCGAGGAAGGATCGAACTTATAACCTTGATCTGCATTCGAACTTACTCACCAATAGACTAATCAGGCATTAAGATAATACTTTGCTGGGAACATCAGTTGCATCAGAAACGTGGAAAAGAATCATCGTGTAAACACTAAACTAAATAGTTTCCTCACTTGGTCAAGGCACCAAACAACGCGTGTATACAAAAAATAGCTTCTACAATACGAAGACGACTGAACCATTGTAGAATTCTACCAAATGCATATTTCAAGACTGCTCAGAATCTCTGGACAAACATCGCCGGTGTATGCAAGGCGTCTTAGCAATATAATAGCAAGAAAATGCCTTAGATGACTCGTCGCAGACGGACGTAAGACCGGCCTGAGCCTCGGCGCAAATATCTTCAAATTGTTGATTGCCTGATACACCTATTTGATTTGTACACATTGTTATCTGATCACTGTATACATACAGAGCTGTTACTACCCCTTCATTTAAATGGCATCATTTGACATTTAAAATTGCTAGCTCACATTGCATACTTTTCACTACAAGCTGTCTTTTTCATTAATCCTTCACATTATCCTTCAAGTTATCTCTTTCTTCTCCATCAATTTCTCAAGTTAATGGTCTAGCAAAGTTGTCACTTCCTGAAAAATTTTGGCAGTGGTACTACAATACAAGCATAAAATTATTATGAGCAGAAACGTCCTGTTTTGCCTCAGTCAAGTCTATATAGAAGTTACTGACTCCCTTTTTGCCCGTTGCCTGTTTACCGGATGGGGAAAATTCCATTTCTGCGCTTTCTTATTTTAGACCATCATTCGGTTCTTCGATCTTTGTATTCAATGCTACTACACCTTCGTGAAGCTATGAGCTATGTTGGTTACTACGAACATTCTTCACATTTCCTAAGTCATGATTTAATTCCGAGCCTAGTTGTTCATTGTCTGCTGAATGACTTCGATCTTTCTTAAGAGTTACTTCAACTTCTCTTTTCTGTAATTTTGTATATCTATTAAATAAAATTGGTACTGATTTGAATGTTTCCGATTTCCTGTCACATACCTTTTACTTACGTCAGCATATATTAGGACATGCAATTAAATCAAAATGTCCAAGTTATTTGTAGAATCATAGGTAGCATCTCTTAGGATATACTCTGTCACATGTATCACTAACTATAGAGCAGGTACAGCGGGAGGCGAACGATCAAATACGTGAGATTCGGGACGTTCTCCGTGCTCCCTGGAGCAGTTCGATCAACTTAGATCCGAATAGCACGCTAATTCTGACATGACATCATTTACATACAGGAACCATGTGATACAAGCTAACAAACAGATATGTAACTGTAGCCATAAGACTTTTCTATTCCATTCCTTAGTTTGCTATTGATATGCTTAAAGAATTCAAATAAAATGAGGATGACAGTTGCCTACGCGTAAGTCTAGTGACCTACTTAACGATCAGATGTGTTATTCCTATACATTTAAAAGGTTCCTCAAGCGTTCCAAAAGCAATGCAGATGAAGGCTACAATCAACTACGTAATCGTAATCGTTTGTAGAAGAGTTTGAAGACGAGAATCGGTCAAGCCGTTTCGGGGAAGTCTGGTAACACAGTGTGGCACTCCTGTACAAGACTGACTCTTGTCGTGTTTTGCCGTAGTTGGATGGTAGATATTTTAAAGCATCTTAGTTTTTTTTTACATGGGATTGGGGTTATTCAAGGGGCGAATAAACAATTTCCTTTTAAAATTCACTGGTGCTCTAAACTTTTATGGATTGCATCAGGTGACGCGCCTGCTCGTTTGTTTGAGTTAATTATATAAATAAAGTCTCTCATCCTTAATGTATAATTGTAGAATGTATTGGGAGCAAATTCGTATGTATTATGCGTCGTAACGGCAACGGGAGCTGACTTAATTCGGGTGAGGATTCCCTGAATAGGATTATTAGCTTACTATTTGATGTAATATAGGGATTCGTTACCTTTTCATAACTTTAAAGCAGGTAGGTACGTACATATTTGTTTAAAGTGAGTGCATGATTGAGTATTTTTAATACTGCAAAATACTCATGTACTACGTAAAATACTTATTATATTATCTGCTTCAAAACAAGCCGATTTTAATGTCCAAACCACAATGCGATACATTTCGTGTATTTTTTAACTTTTTCATGTTGACAACAATTTTTTAACAAGACAACTGCATCCCTCAACTAGCTCGTTAGGCTAATGTACTCATCTCGAGTGACCTCTCTACTCTTCACGGCATCCAGTCCAGTCCTCAACCAACGACGTGGTCTCGGAAAAAATTAATAAAAAAAAGGTTTTATTTCGGACATTGTGCAGTATCTCCCTACTTGTTTGTTCTGATGAGTTTTGTTTTACGTTCTGCGTTTTGTACCGCATTCAGTATTAAAAATCCAACAAAGTACATGGGCGCACAGTTATAGTCACCAAAATTAGGGCCTCAAGTCTTCTATGACAATCGTAACTTACTGCCAAGAATGTCAAATTAGCAGACCTGGGGCCCAGGGCTAAGCATCGATTGGACTTACGAGTACCTTTGCATAGGTTTAAAGGAACTGTGAAAAACATCTAGTTAATCAGTCTTAGTATAGGAAACATTGAAGAGTTTGTATTCTTGGAATAACAGGGGAATAACTTACGCCTTTCTCACGGGATAGCATGAAATAGTAATTTACTTTCATACTATGTAGGAATATAATGATATTTTGAAAAGAACAAGTGCCGAGTTTCTTGCCAGTTCTTATGGCTGCAAACCTATTTTCCGAACTTGGTGGTAGAGCTTACTCATCGTAAGAGTATGTAAGTTACGCCTATTTGAAAGTAAAGGTTTTTAATTTTATTTTCATTTTTAAGTTCTAAGGTATGTCTGCTTTCTGCTTATTTGTCCATTTATCTTTCAATCTGATTTGATTGAAGGATTACTTAGCATGTGAATAAACAGTAAATACCTTTACTTACCCAACTAAAACATTGCTTACTCTAAATTAATTATTATTATTTTATGTTCACTCCCACTATATGAGTACCTAGATCTTAAAACGAAATAGCTGCATAATTTAATAGTTTAAAGCTCTAAACTTTATACGAGCACTAACTTTATAGGAAATCATAATAATCTCATGTACTCAATTATGTAGTAGGTTCACTCATGACCTCACCTGACTATGTCCAATTTAATATGAACTCATTAAGCCAAGATAATTATACTACCGGAGGCTCTAGACGACTGAGCGAAGATATAGTACCTATAGTATGTTGAACCCAATTTCATATAGGAGGGTATTTATATTTTATCCAGAAATTGAGAATGTAAAGTTGTAGGTGCGTAGTAGAAGCGTCAAAACATTTCGTGAAATAAATATAATATCATTGAGAGACAAAAACCGTTCATGTCTTATATCAGGCATTATTTTGAATAATTCACGATGAAGTTCTAAACCGTGAAGAGAAAGGTTTGAAATGATGTAGATATCTTGAATCCAATCTTAAAAGTGATTTTATTAGACGAAGAGTCCTTTCTACCTCTACACATTAGAGATTCCAGTATAGAGGCTTTTTTATATCCCACAGCTGAACACGGATTTCCTCTCAGATTGAAAAGAGTTTGGCCATAGACCACCACGTATACTAAGTGTGGGTTATTGGGCTATGAACACCTTTGAGACCATCATGATTCATGGTGATCAAGTGTCCACAATGAGATCAATAAAATAAGATTCGCCTATGAAATCGCTTGTAATCAGGCCATACCATGATCACAACAATTGCTTACACGTAAGCCTACCACAGAACATAATCATATAACTGAAACAAAAAAAAAAACTGAAACAAAATATTAATACATTAAGTTATAGCCTAGTTTATGACAATAACTATTATTATTAGCAACGAAATCTAAAATCTGCTAAAACATAACAATTTGGTGCTTTCCTAAAATATATTATTAATATACATATTTGCAATGTAGAACTTATAGGCCCTAAAATAACCTAAAGACTACTAAATTATTTATATTGCAGGAACGTACAGTTAAGATTAGCCGGATAAACCCAAAAGCAATATTCTATGATTGATGATAGTAAATTTTAACTTTAGATCCTTTTTACAAGCCTATAGAGGACTTACGCAATACAGGGACTAACATCATAACCGCAAAAATTTTCGGAGGTATATTAACTTTCAAACCCTAAACACTTACACGCGCAAAAAATAGAAACAGGCAAAACACACGACCCAGCACCCGCAAACGAAACGTGGATTGCTCTCAAGCAGATAGCAACGGAAACGCGGCCACAAAACACGCGTAATTACATCAAAACAAACAGACAAAAACACAAAAAACACCGCCTCATCCTCGACGGGTGATGTTTTTTTTGTTTCCTCCGTTCATTTTTGCCGTTCCTCGTACAGACACAGTGCTTTCATGGCCCGACCAAGACCCGAACAACAGTTCTGGGCATCCTTTTTATTCCTCCTTCACCGGGAAATTACTTTCTGACTCATAATCTCTCTCGCGATCTCATTAAAAATTCATAACTCAAAACTGCGAAAAAATGAAAATCCACCAGGCACCGATATATACTTAAGGATGAGCCATGAGCCCATTTTACGTCTATCTTCTACCCACAAGAAAAGAAAATCGCCGTTTGTTAAAATTTCCTTTAATACGCCACAATATCTCGGAAATCGTCCCTGCGGAAACTGCGTACTGTATGTATCAGTTTTATTATTAGACCGCAAGGACAATTTCCGCCATGTTACGTTTTAGCGGAAATTTCGGTCGGATTTTTTTTTTTTTTTCCCCATTGGAATGTAAATATACATTGTTCAGGTCGTCTATGATCTGCCAGATCTAAAATCTTTTTCCTTTTCAGACGATTCAGGCAGTCTGGGACCGTGAGTTGAAACGCCAGCTGATTTGGATGGTGTTCCAGCCGGGATTTGTATTTGATACTGCACTGCTGTATTTCTTCTTTTACAGTTTTAATTCCGAGATGTTTATGAACCTCACTGTTTTTTATAAACCATGGGGCATTTGTTATTTGTTTCAGAATATAGTCTTCTGCTCTTTGTATTTTTTTAATGTTGGAGTCACAGGCTGCGCCCCAGAGTTGTAGTCCATATGTCCAGATAGGTTTTAGTGCTGCTTTGTATATGAGGAGTTTGTTGTCGATTGACAGTTTGGAGTTTCTGGACAGTAGCCAGTACAGTCCACGATATTTAAGATTCAGTTCCTCTTTTTTCGTTTGTATGTGTTGTTTCCAGGTAAGATTTCGATCTAGGAGCATACCGAGGTTTTTGACACAATTGGTGTGTGGCAACTCATTGTGACCTAGTTTAACTGGTGGGCAGTCACCCGTTCTTAGAGCGAAAGTTATGTGCATTGATTTTGACGCGCTAGCCGTTATTCTCCATTTGTCCATCCAACTCTGAATTTCATCAAGGCTCTTTTGAAGATTTTCAGACGCAGTTACTGGATTTTTATGTGAAGCAAGAATTGCAGTATCATCAGCAAAAGTTGCTACTGTTACTCCAGAAGTTTGAGGTAGGTCAGTTGGTAAATAACGTGTAAAGAACAGGCCCCAAAACTGTCGGTCGGAATTTAACTGACATTGTTGGTGTCAAAACAAACATTTTTAACACCAGTAAACTGGCGACATTTTTCTGCGCGGTCCACCAGATCCTGTGTATGCGTCTATTACAGCTCCGCTATAGGCCTCTAACCCGATGCACGGCCCGTGCAAAATGTTTCTTAATTAGTGATCCATTTTTATAACCGGTTTTTTTGCCGGCGTTTTAGACCCGTTGCAATGGAGTCGGCTCGGTGCATACAATAATTAATACGCGTCCTTTTAGAATCGGGTTATTTTGTGATTTTTTTTCGCAATTAGGTTTTATGTCCTGCGGCGCTTAGTTATTTTTGCAAGCAAGAAGACCCGTTAAAGTGGGAAGCTTAATTTTTTGTGATTTTGATGTTACGCTATATGGCATTCATTAGAAAGGTTTAGATTTTGTGCGAGAAATAAGCTTTTAATTATTTTGATGCAGAAATATATAATATACAATTCCTCTAAAAAGCTGAGTAAAAAGCCTAAAATACTTTTCCTTTTTACTTTAACGGTATATGTGCATTTGTGACCTTTTGATTGTTCTTTTTAACCGACTTCAAAAAAAGGAGGAGGTTCTCAATTCGTCGGAATCTTTTTTTTTTTTTTATTTTTTTTTTATAGTATCGACCGAAAGAAGTCCTGCGAATGACAGATTGCTAAATCCTATTCATAAATCCTTTCTTAGTTCAATATCAAGGAAAGAAAAAGTGCATAAAACAAACACAATGCACTATTTGTCAGAGTTGTAACAAAGTAAGAAAACCCAACATTCATTGTTCTTAAAATAGCGCGCGCAGATAGCGGCTAATGTGTGAGTATATTGTGTTAATGCAATTTAATCTGCGCACACGCATCACCAAGCGCCCACGCGCGTCATTGGACACTAGCCGTAAAGCTGACCACCCATTGAAGGTGCGAAGATATACAATAATCACTGGGGCAGTTTCCGGACTAAACGATGATTAATTGAGCCGAATGATAAATTAATTGTACATCGGTAATACGTTTTTGGATATTATAATTACCGACACATTAAAACAAAAATTACTATTACATCCATTGTAGTTTCCGATAAAAAGTAGAAAAACTAAGTTTTGGAGCAACTTTTGATACTTTTAGAACTTTCTATGGAGAGAATTTATCTCATCGTGTTTCTGCTTCTGAGCGATTTTAAATTAAAGACCCAAAATACCTGACGTTTAAATTTGGAAGTACATAATCGTCTTTATAGGTTTTAAATAAAACTTTATTGAAAATCGCTTAAATACGGCTTCTACGCCGTTAAATCAGTTATGCTGCAGTAGGTACTGTTTTGGCATAATGATTGTATGAAAATACCGTACTGCGGCATTACTGCTTAAGAGATGGTGGTACGGTACGGCCCCAGGCTGCAGTTGTATGATCGCATCGCTTTCGCTTCCATTGGACATCATGGTTGATGTAAGCATGCACATGCTAATGTAATTTAAACAAATGGCGAAGCGACAATGTGTGAGAAAGCCAAGATAATCCGCGCTTGTTGTGGGCCTAGTTTATTGCTTGGGATGCTGGACGTCTATTGATCTGTGGAAATGATTAGCAATTGTTTAACGTTATGAATTATTTGCCACCTTTCTTATCAATAATAACTGACAGTGCAGTCAGAAATGTTATCACTTTAACTGAAATCGATTGCTTTACAGCATCACAGAATCAATGTGGTCGAATTCTGTTCTGTGGCAAAGTATAGAAATGGAACGAAATTCAATAAATGTAGACGGTGCTCAACTGAGCGTCACTGAATGTCAAATAATTTTTTTTAGTTTTGTCCTATTTCTGTTCTTCGCGAAGGTTGAGGGGGCCTAAGTCTTACGGCAATTTCTGCTTCAGAGGCTGCTAAGTCCAGAAAACTAAACGGACGTAGCTATTTTCCGTGCTAAAATAGTTGTATTAATTGGATTCAAATAGAGTAAAATGTATAGAGCTCGTGATTCCACACCATGAGCTGAGCTGTCGATATCAGTTTAGTTGTAATGGAAACCAAAGCCACGCCTCAGCGGCCTTCGCCCTACGGCTTGTTTCGTGTTTGTACAAAATCAGTTGGTCAACTACAAAATAAGTAAGTATTGCCATACAACGGGGCAATTTGGGGCCAACATTCTGGAATAATTCCTTTGGACAGGGGACTACTAGATTTTAAAGAAATTTCTAATTATTACATCATAGATTTTGAATTTAAGGTACTTGTACATAGTTTTAATATATAGAGTCTACTTTATGTATTTTTGAAGTATAACGAATTTTCTTAAAAATAAGTGCAGTAAGATCCATCGTTCAATATGCTTTTCGTGTGTTATAATTACAAAATTACCTATGTTAAATAACGAAATAATTATTAAGATCTTGAGTTCAGCTTTGAATTAGAGCTTGTTTAAAAATATACCACCATGTCAAAAGAGAGCAAGTTCTACGCCTCTTTTTATCACCAGAAGAACTCAAGATAAACATTAGCTTGAATTATGGTTCAACGCAAACTGAATTATGTAATCTTACGTGTTTTGAGACGTATTTCAGTGTTTTGCTCGATAATAGTTACTAATATAGACTTTGAACTTAAATAAAGTATTTATAAAAAAAAACAACAACAACGTCTTCGATCTTCACAAACACATAAAAGACTGATAATTTCGTAAGGAAATTAGTAACGAATCGGAAGAATACCAAACATTATAGCGTGCTAAATACTACTCAACTAACACGTCAAAACAGACACCTACGCATATTTTTCAACGCTGTCGATTGTATATTTTGTTTATCGATAAATAAGGAAAATGTAGGTAATAAAACGTACATCTGCTTTGTAAATGGAAATAATCACCGAAATAATTATGTAGTATGCGCATAGCTTCCGATCGACGGTACCAAATTGGATAATCCTTTTTTTACAAACTTACCCTGACATTAACGTACACAGTAAGTTTGTCTAAAAGAAAAATATATAAAGAAAACATAATAGTCTAAAAATTAATTACCGAAATTTATGTACACGCGTAACTACCGATCAACTACACCAAATTGGATAGTTATAGCAAATTTCTTTGTATCTAGGTTTAAAAGCTGAAAAAGGAAGCGGGGACGGGGAAACTAATAATCCTAGGAAAATTCACGATTCCTGCGAGATTTGTAAAAACCAAAATTCACGCGAGCGGAGCCGCGGGCAACGACTAGTTTTATATAAATTAGATCATCTAGTCTAATAAAGATTCCGACGAATTGAGAAATTCCTCCTTTTTTTGAAGTCGGTTAAAAATCAACGCCTCGTGTAATAAACCAAACTTTACAAGAAAATGTAGTGGAGGAGCGTTCATTTTTAAATTTGACTAACTCTAACTTGATAGAAAAAGAAGTTATACAAATAAATATCAATCTGATAATATGCACAGTTGCACATCATCCAGTAGCCATAAAGATAATTAAAGAGTACAAAGTATAGTTCCAAAGACTATTGTGCTTGTGCCTAAAAGTGGAAAATTAACTTGCTTATGATGACTTACGTAATTTTAAAATTTGCAGGACACTTAGTATGATGAAACTAAGCTTGACATAATCATCCTACGAAAGGCTTTGCCTATCAGTAGTAACTGTTGTGGTATATTGTCATACAATAACTTGTATTATGAAAATTTTTGTATACAAAATCAACAAAAGGAACGTAACCTCCCAATACAATTTTCCATTGAAACCGAAACAGGCAGCGTAGAATGGAACGCATTTGTTCAAATTAAAAAAGGAACATACACCAGCAATACACTTAAAATATTCACACGGCGAAAACACATTCCGTTATAGACTAAGAGCCAGTAAAGAACTTCTTCAAGAATCCATATCTAAGAATAAATAATTTTGTTGATTGTGAGGAACAAGGAAATTGCCCATCCAGGTGTCATGCCTGGAGACGGCTAGTGATCCGAGCGTATGACGTTGTACGAAGTTGTATTTTTAGAACGCTCGTCGAAAACTCCGTCAGCGTATGCTAAGGGGCTGGTTACGCCATCTATCGCCAGCCATCGAAGACCGCTACATAATAATCTAATATTATCTACCTCAGGCTACCAGCACCGGCTGCAGGTGCAACAAAACAAGTGCAATGACGTCATGCATCGGGACACAAGGACGCCCACCGTGGAGGAGTTCGTCTGTACCTCAGCGCAACGCCTGTTTTCAGGCGCAGACAACGGGCCGTGCGCGCACCTCCATGGAATCGCACCACACATTGATCGACCACCAAACGGGCGTCCGCTGCCTCGTAGCTCCTGAGGTCTTCGTCCCCCGCGCGGTTGCGCGTAGATGGCGATGGACGACGCGAGGTTCATACAACTGGACCCCGACATCCCCGCACAGGACAGCGACATGACCTCTGACCGCGCGGGGCTACCAGCCATTAAAGACCTAAGACAAGCCAGGAAGGCGAGGCCCCAGCCCCTTACCGGGTCTAGAAGAACGACACCAGGGGCGCGCTGCGCCTTCGTGACACGTCGCCCGGGTAAGGAGGCAAGCCTCGAGGCTCGTACCCCCGGAGGGACTCGCTCCCTGCAGAGAAGACCACGCTGCATGTTATCAAGTAGCCCATTAAACTTATACTTATACTATTGCTTGCATCTATGAAGTTTACAGCATAATTTTCATCTGAATCTCAGTTTTATTACGCATCTACAAACAAACGAACGCTAGCGAATTCAGTTGTTGCAGCTTACGCCTCCACAATGTTTATTATACCAATGTTGTCGGGGATACGAATTGCCCTTAAATGAATACTAGGCGCACATGTACTATTTATAATGACGTTGCATTTTCGACTAGTCACTCGACAACCATGTTCGGGTGAACTCATTAAAACAAACTAACGGCTAAAGTTGGTGTTTTATTTGCCCCATTATATGCCTAAACATATAAATTGGTGGCCCATGAGGGGATCGAACCCGCGACCTTCGCGTTATCAGCACGAAGATTTTGTCAAGATAAGTGCCCTTCCTTTGTAATACTTTCACATCCATATTCCCGAAAATAGTGGCTAAAACTATTAGGGGTGCCTTGATCTGTGTAGGAAAAGTAATTTTGCAGTCTTTTTTATGCAAATCAATACAATTTATACTAAATTTTCATAGAAATTGTAATTGTAAATACATTTTGCGCGGTAGGTTTGTTTCTCTGCCAGCGGTGTACCTATCGGTTAAATTTTACAATTTCCAGTTAGATTTCATTGGAAATTATCTAAACTCATTGTAAATCAGTAGTATTAACGTATATTTTAATATAAAAATTAACATTTTAACGTTTTATAGTTGTTTTCAACAAATAAATATCTCATTCAAACAAGTCCTACCTACTTATCTACCGGGTTATACCTATAGTTACATTCTATATTTGTATTAATAAATTCTACGGTTATTTCATATTTGTTTAGTGGTACCTATACTTGAACACCGTTCGTATATTAACAACAGTAAAGTAAATAATAGTTTTGAATCAAAATAATTGTCGTCTTAAGGTTGATCGCACACCGGCTCGCTGACTCGAGTCGTGATATTTAGTTCGTTCGCCGAATTTTTCAGGAGTAAACATCATTACTCCGTGCGACTGCTGCGCGATCGCGGTGCGTCAGGTGCATAATCTGCGTGCAGCAGCCGATAAGCGGAGTAGGTGTTTGGCGGAGTTCACGCCTCGCGCTCGAGCCTCGAGCGGACAGGTGAAGTCGCAGCGAGATAAGGAGCGTGAGCATTTAAACATTTTATTTTTATTATTATTACTAAGGCGTCATTATCGTCATAAAACACGATGCCTAACGATACTGATGAACGACAAACTTTAAAGGAGTTACTCATGAAGCGATCATCCATTAAAGGTCAAATCACTAAATTTAAAAATTATTGTAGTGTTTCGGAAGAATCTGAATTGGATTACGTGCAATTAACCGAGTTGAATGTTAAGCTCGCGAAGTTTGAGGCTTTATCAGTTCGTTTCGATAACTTGCAAGATGAGATAGAGGTTTTAAGCCCGGAGAATTTTTCAGTTGAAATTGATGAACGCGAAATCATAGACCGTGACATCACCAAAAATATTGCTATTGCCAAAGTCTTGTTGGAAAAATTCTCTAATAAAATTCAATGCAATCACATGCATTATGAATACTTTAATCATAATAATAAATCTTCTCAGTCCCACTCTGAACAAAATAATAACGTAATTCCCCAAATATTAGTGCATAAATTAGACGAGTCATATTTCACTTCTCCCACTTTAAAAAATAATATAATCACTTCATCAAATACGGTATCAGACACGTGTTTTATGCAGTTGAACTCTGTAAATGATAATGTCGATGCATGTGTTGTAGGTGAGATGCCTAAACACACTCATGTCAACATAAAGGTAACAAACCCTAACCATATTGTATTATACGATCCTGAATTTAACAAACCCACCAGTGGTGTGTTGTTAGAAAATAGACTTATTAGGAAATGAACAACACTCTCTTAGAACGGAGAAGACAAATCTCAGATATTCTCGTTCACGCTGTCTTATGTCAGGACCGATATGTAAGTCAGAACTTAGCACCAAAGCGACATCTGTCTGTTACAACTTCGTTTCCAAATTATCCAGCAGAGCTAAGATCGAGGAATTTGGTTTTTGTATAAATATTTTAAGGTGGGTTCTGAGATACATAAGCCTTAATATTTTGATTCGGGGATTAGAAATTAATAGTCAAAACCAATAAACATTTTATGTCTTAGGTTTTAGGTTAGGTTAGTGGTGGTCTATAAACTATGCCTAGACAATCTAATAGGTTCAGTGGCAGTCTATCAAGCTACCACATTCAATCATTTCCGGCCTACGTAGCGTTTTATAAATTTAGTTTAGTTTAGAGCTTATATACGTTTATTAGGTTTTAGTGTACGATAAGTCTGTTTACAGTTGTTGAGCTATCAAGCTATTTAAGAGTATTTTTGCAGATTAATTTGTTAAGTGTTGTGAAGTTAGTATAAGTTAAGTTTTTTTTTTTAGCCTGTCAGTTTTTATAGTTAAACAAAACACAAGCACAATCAAAATATTATATACTTAAATAAAATTAATATATAGATACAAATTATATAAAAAAAAATGTATATACATAAGACATCAGTTTTGGCGACGCTTGCAGAAGGAGTATCTTGCTGAATTGCAGCAGAGAAAAAGTGGCGAACTAACACTGCTAATCTCAAACTCGACGATATGGTGCTACTAGCTGAAGACTGCGCACCCCCCATGTGTTGGCGCCTAGGGCGTGTTGTGCAGCTTTTCCCTGGACCAGATGGGGTTTCCAGAGTAGCTCCGTCCGTACCTCCAAGGGCTGTATACGTCGTCCTGTAACTCGCCTCTGCCCGTTGCCCACGGCGGAGGAATTGACAAGTTGAAATGCTGAAGTCATTTCAACCGGCGCGGGAAGTTGTTGCAGCTTACGCCTCCACAATGTTTATTATACCAATGTTGTCGGGGATACGAATTGCCCTTAAATGATTACTAGGCGCACATGTACTATTTATAATGACGTTGCATTTTCGACTAGTCACTCGACAACCATGTTCGGGTGAACTCATTAAAACAAACTAACGGCTAAAGATGGTGTTTTATTTGCCCCATTATATGCCTAAACACAGTATACAAGCTTTTCCTTCAACGGTAGCCATAATGACTTGTCTGCGATCTTAGCAGTCGTTTTGACTACTGTTCAAATGGAACGAAATTCAAAATGTGTATGGGAATGACGTATCCAATCGCTGGATTGATCAGGTGGCTTATTGAAGCCTATTGTGATTCGCACAATTTCGCCATCGCAGATAATTTGTACTCCTAAGTTTGTGTTTTCATTATTTCATCTTTTTTTGTATTTTTATTCTGTGGTGTGCAATAAAGTATTTATGTATCTATCTATCTTTAAATTACGGCTAGCGCTGTAGCCTGACGTGTGTCACAATGCTTGAGCACGTGACTCTTAGAAGACAACTGTCGTTCGAGATTCGCATAAATAGCAGATAAATCACATGGCTAGGGCTGTAGCACTTAACATAAACCGTTCGCCAGCTCCTCGCCTATTTATAAAATAGAAAAGAAACACGTTCTTAAAAAAATTTGTTCCCCGCCACAATGTGCGGGGTATAAAGCGCCCCATTCACTCCACAATGGGGTTTTGTGCGCCCCGTCCGTCGCATGACCCGCCTGACGTGTGTCACAATGCGCCGTGTATGGGTCTATGGGTGTATGGGTGCACTCACTGGATTGTTTTGTTTTCCCGACCTCGGTTTATGCTTTTCCCTTTTGTAACGTTTACACCGAGACGTTTAACTTATTGTGTCGAGGGGATATTGAGTAGGTTGAAACTGCTGCAAATTCCTGAACTTTTGAAAATTATTTCTTACATTCTTCTTCTTACTGAAAAACAGATGAACAAAGGCAGGCGATATTACTCATGACTACTGATAAAATAACAAACATAAAAACATAAAAAAAAATATTTGCGGCATTGGAACCTTTTATACCCTTACACCTACACCCCAGTTAACACCGGAAAATGTGTACGGTTCAGAGTTCAACTTGTAAGCCGCCTGCTTACATTATTTTTTATTCATTATTCTTTTAAACTTATTTGTTTATTTCCGCGCAGAAAAATAAATAAAAAATGCGTGGATACCTACGATTATTCAAATATATAAATTATGACATGGTGTTTTTGCCTTGCAAGATTCAATTGAAAATACACGAGCGATACAAAATTCATAGTAAAAATACATTTGTGAAAACTTTATGGGCATTTTATGAAAGTACCTATTTAAGTAGTACCGTCAATTATTTAGCCGCAACTTTTCTCCGATATTTTGATATCATATAGATAAATTGTTAAAAGACTGCATGAAAGCTGCCAATGAGCCCCTTTATTTTATGCTGTTGTCCTTTCTACCATTTATTTAAAGAATCAATGTCTTTGCATTGACTCTATTTTCATGGAGACCATAATTTTGCTTTTCTTGAGCAGCGTTTCTTAGTGAAATATGAGTGTAGGGAGCATTAAATATGTTGAATGCCGGTGAGCCTTTTAATGCTTTCTTGAACTGCTACTTGAGAATACATTATTTTTACTAGACTCTTATCTACATGAAAAACACATCTAGGTATATTATAATGTACGTATAGGTATGTACAATAAATCATGTGTCACGAAAGTGTGTTACTTTTTACCTTACATTTGCAGCACGAACGATGAAACAATATTGACAAAAATCGACTGGAGCCAAAGCTTATTTTCCGCTCTATAGCTTAGGTAAAAAAAAAACTTTTGGCTAAAGAAAAAAAAGGTAGGGATCAAAAATGTTATGAAAAGTAGGGATGGAATTATTGCTAAGGTTACTCGATTACTCTATTTGTAAAAAAAATTAAAGGTAAAACTCAGGATCTGAAAGGTTCACGTAAACCTTTTTTGAAAAAGTAAACAGTAGCGCCACCTGTCAAAATTGTATAGGTGGCTGCTGAGTGAAATACAGCTTGGCCTTACTGTTGGTGGCAAAACAAGCATTTTTGGCACCGATTTTGGCACCGAAACTGGCGACATTTTTTGCGCCGTTCGCCCTGTCCAGGGTATATTCCTATTAATAAAACGGGACTACTACAATCAATAATATACTTTTCATAACACCCTTCCTTATTACCGAATTACCGCCCGCCCTACGAATTAATAAATCATGATTGATTCATCGGCGTTTCGGCTAACACACCAAAAAGCTATATCGAAGTTAATATGTCAATAATAGGCGTGTCCGGTCGGCCATTTGTTTGGAAACAAAGTATGGGGCTATAAATATAAGTCTACCCCTCTAGATAAATAAATTTATATTTCAGTCAAAGATTATACGACAATCAGAATGTATTTTGGAAAAACGGGCAGAACGAATAGAAAAACTTACGTGCTGCGGGTTCCATACTATCAAACTAAAGTAAAACTTAACACCTCTGCCCGCCAAATTCAAAAACTAGCAACTTTTGTTGTAGGGGAACCCCCCTCAATATTTATTTTATTCTGTTTTAGTGTTCCTTGTCATTGCGGCAACAAAAATCATCATCATATCATCGACGCAAAATTTTAATCGCCTAACAAATAAACGTGGAATAGTGGTGCAATAGTTATACCTACTCTGTTTTGTCCTCCTCTGTCATCAGCAATTTGATATTCGAAGGAAAAAGACAAAACAGAGTATAACTATTCCACTTTCATTCCACATTTATTTGTAAGAGGGTAAGTGTCTAACTACCACGGTTCTTCAGATACAGCCGGTTGACAGTCGGACAGACGGACGGCGGAGTCTCAGTATAAAAAGTCCCGTTTTACCCTTTACGGAACCCTAAAAACCACAGAAACCTTTACAAAACTAGGGAATCAAATTACCACTGAACTTTTATCCATTAACATCAATGCACGAAACGCGGATCTCCTCTCAGAATCAATTTCAAGTGTTATTACTCATTATCAATATTTTAATTAGAGTTTACGATAATTATTAATGAGTAGTGCAGTCAATTCAAAGCTTTGAGCGAATATGACCGAGACTTCGAGAGACTCGGTATGAAAGAATATCGTATGAAATAAGCAGGTACCGATGCTGGAGTGGGGTCTGACTAATGAGCTATACCTGGCGACACAGCCTAGCAAACTTACAGTTTAGAATCTAAAGTAACAGCTAAGATTTGTGGCAACTCACGGTGAACTTTATGTCACATAGTATAGAATTTGGGAAGACCAATGGTCTATTTGATGATACCTGAGATTTTAATATCAGTCCCTGGATTGCGTAAGTAAAAAGTAATAATCGAGTGTGACGGACAGACGGACAGACAGACGGAGAAAGTCGCATAAGGGTTCCATTTTACCATTTTGGTACGGAACCCTAAAAAAAAAAGACCCCAGAGGTCATTAATTTCAGATAGCAAACTATAGTCAAAACACTGGGAATTGCTGCTGATTTTGTTTTCTCAATGATTAAAATGAGTATATGCAATTTTTTTCAATAATTCCACAGGATCCTAAGGAATTCTATCCCAGGTTGCCTACATGTAATCAACCTTTTACTGTCACATAATTATGGCTAGCGGAGGCCTGCATCTTCGCTAACCTGACCTACGATTTTCCCCACTAAGGGGGCGAATTGTCATAATATTTCCCTGAATTCTGAAAACCAAATTTAACATAAATATAAGTGGTTATCTAGGTCCCAGTATATTCTCTTTTCTGAACTGTACGAATTTCTAGTCTGCGATAGTTCTGTCAGATCCAATTTATAGGATACCTAACAGGGTTGATGATTAATCAGTACAAAAGTAAGTACGAAATAATTTCACTCATTAACGTCCTACTAAGTTTTAAGTAAAATATTGACTAAAATTTTATTAGGTAATTATCAGGGGCGAGCCAAGGAACCGAAACAAGTGCCGAGCTCATAGGTATGTATAGCCAGATGAGAAGAGGTCATAAAATAACTCGAAATGGTAGATCCTAGTACCTACTACAGTTAAATATTTCATAAGAGGCCCATTCTGAGATTCGGCTACTACGAAGCCTGCAATATCCATTCCATAAATAATCCATTTTAAGATCGGTCACGACACATAAGCACCCACCGAATGTATAATATATATATAAAAAACTTGAGAGGTGTCAAGGGACACCCGGATGGAACGAAGTATATCTGGCTTGCTTTCTATAAGAGAGAGAGAGAGAGACAGAGAGAAAAAGCCGCACGACATACAATAGCTTACTATAGCAAAAAGTGTCGTTACAACTTTTCGTATGAATTTTATCCGTCTAGCCCCCTTTCACAACGCGCAATCTGGGTGCCTTCAAGAGAAGAGTGAATAGGCATTTTCTAGGCAAGCGCGCTCCAACCTAGACTTCATCATTGCTTTCCATCAGGCATGATTATCGTCAAGCGCAAGTCTATCTTCAATAAAAAAAATAAAGAAGATAAGGTTCGTTCCAATAATAATTAATTAATATTACTAAACATTACTACTCCTTTTTCTGGGAAATAGCACAAAAAGGTGTTGGTCAGTTAACCTACATAAGAGTTATTGTAAACGTGTATAATAGTTATGAATACAAATGGAGTTTTAATTAGTGAACTCGAATAAACTCCAAAAACTACACAGTTTCAATCTACGAGTAAGAGACTGGTTAAAATATCGCATATCAATAGGTTCTCCAAATTAACAACCATCAATCTATCAACTGAAAGAAACAAAGTATCACGACATAAATGGCTCGTTACCATCGCTTTAATGAGGGTCCATTCAGCGGATGTGACGCGATTGAAAGGAAGTGACGTCACCGATCCGTGTTACTAATGAGGTGATCATGCGAGATCGAAAGTCTGACTTCATAGTTGCGACTTGGTTGCGTTTCCCGTTATGGTTGCTGAAATAGACGCAATAATATACTTACTTAGATATGCATAAAGAAAGATTTCCTTGCTGGTTGACTGATCGTTGAATATTTCAGTGCGTTGGGCAGCTACGGCAGTATATTTTATCTGTTGGTTGGTCCAATACTCTTGAGAGATGGCGCATTGTACAGTTGGTGTAACATAGAAGTTAGAACACTGCCCGTGTATAGTCTGTCAAAAAAGTGATAAAAAAAGTCAGTAAAGTACATTTGTAGTAGATATTTAAATAATCAAAAATTTACTGTAGGTACTTACATAATTTTTTAATATTCTATATTCACATAATTTTTATAATCGGTCATAGTACGAGTATGAGATAGAAAAAAAAATTGTTTTCATGAGTTTTTTGACGGACACTTACCAGTCGTTTAAGTATAGATAAGCTGAGAGTTCAGCCAGCTAAACATTTTAGTCTGATTTTTCAACTAAGTTTATGAAATGCAACGAGGATTGCTTCTATGTTTTTTGCGATATTTTGTAAGAAGTAATGAATGAGTGGGGTGTGTCTCCGTGGAACTTCTTGAAACTTCGTGGAACTTAAACGCACTATTATATTTATTTATTTATTCTGTACATATAACATAGATACAAAAAAAAAACACAAACATAGAGAAGACATGCACAAGGACATCTTATCACTACAAATGAGGATCTCTTCCAGATGCCCCGGGTGTGGAAACAATTATACAAGATATGCGAAGTAGGTACAGAACACGAGAAAGATACAAAAAGAACTAAATATTATGCATAAATATTATAAAAGTATATAATATATATACAAAACATAATATATATATATTTAAAATACAAAAATATATATCTATATAAATAATAAATAACTAAAATACATATATATACAAAAAAAATAAAATAAAAACAGAAATGTACGAATGATAAAATCCCTACTAATATATAAATGTGAATGTGAGTTTGTTGGTTTGTTGGTTTGTTGGTTTGTTTGTCCCTCAATCACGTCGCAGCCACGCAACGGATCGATCTGATTTTTTCGCACAGATATAGTTCAAGACCCGGAGAGTGACATAGGCTACTTTTTATCCCCGAAAAACAAGCCTATTCCTGTGGGATTGCATTAAAAGTGAAATTTTTCACTGTTTCACAACATACGTATACGTAACTATACTCACAATATATGTTGCACCATAGACTCCATACACTCGAAACGGTAATCCCTACTAATATATAAATGTGAATGTGAGTTTGTTGGTTTGTTGGTTTGTTGGTTTGCTGGTTTGTTGGTTTGTTTGTCCCTCAATCACGTCGCAGCCACGCAACGGATCGATCTGATTTTTTCGCACAGATATAGTTCAAGACCCGGAGAGTGACATAGGCTACTTTTTATCCCCGAAAAACAAGCCTATTCCTGTGGGATTGCATTAAAAGTGAAATTTTTCACTGTTTCACAACATACGTATACGTAACTATACTCACAATATATGTTGCACCATAGACTCCATACACTCGAAACGGTAATAGGTTATAAATATTCAAAACTCCATATATAGCTCTCAAAACCGTAAATATGTCATAAATACTTAAGGCTCAATAGAAGTTCAATACCGACATTCAAAACTGAAATAGGTTGTAAATACTCAAAACACCATACATAACTCTCAAAACCGTCATAGCTCTCAAACCGTCAATCTGTAATCTGTAAATCTGTAATCTGTAAATAGTTCATACCCTACTAATATATAAATGTGAATGTGAGTTTGTTGGTTTGTTGGTTTGTTGGTTTGTTGGTTTGCTGGTTTGTTGGTTTGTTTGTCCCTCAATCACGTCGCAGCCACGCAACGGATCGATCTGATTTTTTCGCACAGATATAGTTCAAGACCCGGAGAGTGACATAGGCTACTTTTTATCCCCGAAAAACAAGCCTATTCCTGTGGGATTGCATTAAAAGTGAAATTTTTCACTGTTTCACAACATACGTATACGTAACTATACTCACAATATATGTTGCACCATAGACTCCATACACTCGAAACGGTAATAGGTTATAAATATTCAAAACTCCATATATAGCTCTCAAAACCGTAAATATGTCATAAATACTTAAGGCTCAATAGAAGTTCAATACCGACATTCAAAACTGAAATAGGTTGTAAATACTCAAAACACCATACATAACTCTCAAAACCGTCATAGCTCTCAAACCGTCAATCTGTAATCTGTAAATCTGTAATCTGTAAATAGTTCATAAATACTCGAGACTCTATCGACACTAAAAAGTGTAAATCCCTACAAATATATAAATGTGAATGTGAGTTTGTTGGTTTGTTGGTTTGTTGGTTTGCTGGTTTGTTGGTTTGTTTGTCCCTCAATCACGTCGCAGCCACGCAACGGATCGATCTGATTTTTTCGCACAGATATAGTTCAAGACCCGGAGAATGACATAGGCTACTTTTTATCCCCGAAAAACAAGCCTATTCCTGTGGGATTGCATTAAAAGTGAAATTTTTCACTGTTTCACAACATACGTATACGTAACTATACTCACAATATATGTTGCACCATAGACTCCATACACTCGAAACGGTAATAGGTTATAAATATTCAAAACTCCATATATAGCTCTCAAAACCGTAAATATGTCATAAATACTTAAGGCTCAATAGAAGTTCAATACCGACATTCAAAACTGAAATAGGTTGTAAATACTCAAAACACCATACATAACTCTCAAAACCGTCATAGCTCTCAAACCGTCAATCTGTAATCTGTAATCTGTAAATCTGTAAATAGTCTGTAAATAGTTCATAAATACTCGAGACTCTATCGACACTAAAAAGTGTAATCTGTAAATCTGTAATCTGTAATCCCTACAAATATATAAATGTGAATGTGAGTTTGTTGGTTTGTTGGTTTGTTGGTTTGTTGGTTTGCTGGTTTGTTGGTTTGTTTGTCCCTCAATCACGTCGCAGCCACGCAACGGATCGATCTGATTTTTTCGCACAGATATAGTTCAAGACCCGGAGAATGACATAGGCTACTTTTTATCCCCGAAAAACAAGCCTATTCCTGTGGGATTGCATTAAAAGTGAAATTTTTCACTGTTTCACAACATACGTATACGTAACTATACTCACAATATATGTTGCACCATAGACTCCATACACTCGAAACGGTAATAGGTTATAAATATTCAAAACTCCATATATAGCTCTCAAAACCGTAAATATGTCATAAATACTTAAGGCTCAATAGAAGTTCAATACCGACATTCAAAACTGAAATAGGTTGTAAATACTCAAAACACCATACATAACTCTCAAAACCGTCATAGCTCTCAAACCGTCAATCTGTAATCTGTAATCTGTAAATAGTTCATAAATACTCGAGACTCTATCGACACTAAAAAGTGTAATCTGTAAATCTGTAATCTGTAAATAGTTCATAAATACTCGAGACTTTATCGACACTGAAAAGTGTAAATAGGTCATAAAAATAAGTTCGAATACTCAGTTTCAATTTGGACAGAATATACTCAGTTCTGTAAAGGGGTCATAAAATGCTCATATTTTGTACCAGATTATTAGCAAGTATTCTGTATCTGTAAAAGACCACTCCTTTCAATTTTGCGTTCACAGGTTGCTTGCCATATAATAATTATGGTACATATAAATTGCCAGGGTCTTAAACAATTCTTACGTCTGTCGTATTTAATCCAGCGCAGTTTATTTTTTCAATATTTATCTTTTCCATAAATGACGCGGGCGAAGCCGCGGGTATAAGCTAGTATATAAATGAAGAATTAAGAAGAAAGATATTGCTGTTTCAGCCGAGATCTAAAAACTCCCAGTGAAGGGTTGTCCCGAAAAATACTCTCCGGGAGAGAGTTCCAGAGCCGCGTAGCTTGGACAGCAAATGATTTTGCAGCGAAGATCGTGTTATAATGTGGTACATCGAGAGCCCTCTGTACCACACAGGAACGTAGGGGTCTGCCTCTGGGAGGAGCGATCTGAAAGCGTTCCCGTATGTACAGTGGGGTAGAAGATTTAAAAATTTTAAAGAGAAGAGTGAGTAAGTGAACATTCCGGCGAAAGCGAATTGGGAGCCACTTCAGTTGACGTCAGAAAACGGAAAAATGGTCGAATTTGCGCAATCCGAAAATAAAGCGGATGCACAAATTCTGAAGTCGTTCAAGTTTGTCGAGTAGCTCCTCTGTGGCATCTAAGTAGCAAACATCAGCATAGTCGATGAGAGGAAGGAGAAGATACTGAGCGAGCATTATCTTAGTAGGCAGAGGCAACTGCACGGTACTGCTTTGTCCGATTTGCAGACTAGCAAAATAATTGTGTCATTCATGTAACAAGTCTAATGCGAGTACCGTACCGCGACGGATCGTTTGGTGTTAATTGGAGGGCCACGATTAAAGTCCCCCGAGTGTGTAAGTGGCAAGTGGTATGGGACACAGGAACCGGAGCTTTTCACTTGATACGCGGAAATTAATAATCTCATCGACAATTTGGGTCTGCACAATGGTTAACTACGGTAATGACGTGTTTCAATTGAATGTTTCTATTGAAAATGTTCGGTACAATTTAGTCATAAATTACCAAGTTTTCCATGTGGTTGCAGTTGTTGTTTTTCAATAGATTTCAAAAAACGAGGAGGTTCTCAATTTTACTGTATGTTTTTTTATGTTTATTACCCTATAACTTTTGAATGGGTGAATCGATTTTGATGATTCTTTTGTTATTAGAAAGCTGACGCTTCCCGTGTGATCCCATTTCAATTTAGTCCAGTTATAGCATATAAGTCTTAATTTTTTAATTGGAAAGGTTGTATTCAACAGTAGTTTGATGAGAGTCGAAGCCAGTTTTTTTGTTAATTAATTAACGTATATTATTATTTATTTTCAAGAAGACTAAACGTAATCCAAAGTTTTATCTATATATTAGTTAATTTATCCTACATGTACCTAATATAACTCAAATTGATTCATTAGGTTTTCCCGTCAAATCTATAGACCTATTTAGGTAAGTCCTATCCAGGACGAAAATAACGATTTCCTTAAGTAAAATGAAGCAAGGGTTCCTGCTAAAATTTATATGACTTAATATTATGCCCCAATTTTAGAATTTGTTTACGATTACGATAGCGATGAATGCGTTTTTCTTACACAATCGCCTAGGTGCTACAAGCTATAGTATCTGTAACGCAATCACTTTGTTTGTTCTTGCCTATTGTTCGATTGAAACTGCAGGTGTTTACCACCTAGACCGCATTAGCCCGCTCCCTGTACGGAAGGTCATCTGATGGCCTAATAGCATTTATTAAGTGGTATTTTTCGACTTTTGATTCACTATAAATGAATAACATTGCCTTAATGACCTCCTTGGCGCAGTCGGCACTCTGTTGTAACCAAGCGGGAGTTTAATGTGAATTACTAATACAGGCCAACTTGAGATTTTTTTATAGCGTCTAAAGCTCAGGGGCCTGCGCTTTAGATGAGAATTAACTCTAAATTGATCAACTTAGCGATGATTCTCTAAACATTTTTTGAATTTCCTTCCATTCTATCTTGGAATCGTATAATAATAGTTATGTCATATGCCTCAGTCCCCAGCACCTCTAGCCGTCGATCGATACAGAAACCCTGACGATCACTCGGTCTATGGCTTGAGCAGAAAGAAACCAATAATAGTTATTAATTATCCTATGGTTAGCGATCGCAAATGTATACGTAATCGACACATAGAGGTCCCGCGAGTGACGACTTATTTATAATCTGTGCATCGGCAATAATCGTAAGCGCCTGTCAAAATTGCAATTTGCTGCTATTTAGCAACTTTTATGTTTTTTTTTAATTTAGCGATAATTACCATATTTTTTTTAATTTCATTCGAAAGTTATGCAAAAGCGAATCTGTAAAACGCCTTGAAGGACATAATATGGCGGAATGATCTGCTGGTCTGGTGCTTAGTGCGGTCGGTTAGCACTTAGCAGCAATAACAAACTCTAGATAATCCAGTACACTTGTCCAGTGCAGCCGATGTGGGTCATCAGATGACCCGCGGGTTGGCCGTACATCGCCACACGTCGTTTCAATTTACGAACAGCACACGGAATTACGAGCGCAATCGACACCGCTCTATCGAGAGCCACGCCTTTAACCTTTCATTTACATCCCGACTTGTTAGCTTCCACGTTCTTCGCTAAAATGTATTCAGGTCATCATCATCACCGCTATTTTTTGTGAAGAGACGAGCAAGACGTGCATCTGTGACCTGATGATTAGACGTATGCACAGGACCCGGCGGACCGCGTTGCAATATGTCGACAGTTTACTGATGTCAAAAATGTTTGTTTTGACACCAAAGGCGTCAGTAGGTAACCAACCGAAGTATTGTGTATGAACTGCGGTCCACGCTACAGATCACTATAGTACTAGTGTTATTATCTCGCTGCAGACTCGGTCATAAATCATTCGAGTGTTTCGCCTTTGTTGTTCTTTGTTGAGTTGTGCATTACTACAGAACAACAAAAGCAAAACACTCGAATGATTTATGACCGAGTCTGCAGCGAGATAATAACACTTCTATATGTATTTATATTATTAATCAACACGCGCATTTCCACATCAGGGACAGTTTCCACCATATTGTGGCATATTAGCGGGAATTTTAACAGATGGCACTACTTATTTATTGTGTGAAGAAGTTTTGATTAAAATGCTCAGATTGGCTCATCATTTGATTCATATCCTCTCTCCTCTCCACTTTCGAGGAACCGAGCCTATGACTTTTTTGCAGAAAGATTTTGGTTCGTGTAAAGTTGCTTTTTTGGGGATTGGAAACACACATTTGCATACTCTATTGAGTACGGGTAACCTCGTAAGTGAGTTAAAACCTTAAACTGTATGTGACTAAGATGACCTTCCAGATAAGGTAGGGGTCCGCAGCGAGGTACATCGACGCCTGCTGGTTCAATTTACGAATACGATCGGAATTACCGCAGGCCACGCCCGCGACCTTTTGCTTGCCTTAACTTACACCCGGAGTAGTCACTTTCGCTGTTCGTGAATATCTATATTAGAATGCAGGTTAATAGACAAACACCTGATTCGAATGGAAGCAGGCGTTATTTTGCGGAAATCTATAATTTGTCGGAAAGACTACGATTTCGCATTGTGAAGTTAACATCTCCTGAGGATGACCCGTTGTCGGGACGAAACGTACGTCGAAGAAAGTGTTGGAAAATTGTGTGTGGTGTTTCATGGAGACAGTGATCCTGCATATTATACCATACAGAATCATTTCAAGAAGCGGATTAATCTTTCCTACTAAACACCTGATTTCTTAATGGTATACTGATTTATGATTATTTGCTAAGCCAACAGAGCCGATAACCAATTTTAACCGACTTCAAAAAAAAGGAGGAGGTTCTCAATTCATCGGAATCTTTTTTTTTAGACTATTGTTATTGGTATATGGGGAGTTTACTGGTAGTAAGACTCTTCTTGCAGTGCCTACCGTGAAGCAGAAATGTGTATTGATTCAAGGGCACTGTAAACCGATGTGATTATTGGGCAAATAAGATTGGGAACATGATATAATCCAATCCCTTTTCCATCATATAATAATTATCACATCCAAATGAGCTCAGTGGTTTTAGTGTTAAGGAGTAACAGATATACTTACGCACACGCTCACATACCTAAATAAAAACTTTCACCTATAAATATAACATATTAAGCAGTAATCAAATAAGTTCCTAAAACAGGAGATTTTGAATTGCTCTCAGAAGTCTCAGACCCAGATTTCTTAACAATGATTTTCTTCGTCGATGTTTTTACACGAATGCCCATAAAAAGGAGTGTAATGTTTTTAGGGTTCATATATGTGTATGTGAGTTACTTTCTTCCACCATAACTTCTCACATAATAATCCTTACATAATAGTACATATTTCAGATAGGGTTTTTTTTATGAAAAATCAATATGGCGAATCTGAGGCGCCAGTTTCAGAAGTGGAACTCACTTTAAGTATCAGAGGAGTGAAAACTCCAACCCCGAATAGGAGGCCGAAGCCTAACCATTAAATCACGAGTGCGTTTAGCAGTTCTATGATTAGTTAGATCAAAATAATTCCCATAACCGTTCGCATACCAAATTAAATTCCCATACCGGTGATCGGCGATGCCCCTATGTGATACGGGCGATACTTGAACGGTTCATTTCGGACTGACGTATGAAATGTGCATGCTCATTGACTGTCGGCATCTCATTATACCATGGGCACTGATCCTAGTACACTGGATCAAACATTCTATACAATTGACATAAAAAGAGTATAGTTCCATGGACGCTCTATCCATGGGCTCGTTCCATGGGCGGTCTTGTGGTGAGCATGTTTCACTGCAAATCACGAGGTCCTGGGTTCGATCCCCGGGTCAAGCTAATGAAATACAGTATTGAGTTTTTCTCTCAGGGAATAATTACTTAGTAGTAACTTGCGCGAGGTTTGGAAATTGACGGTATTTTACCCTGTGCCTCGGAGAACATGTAAAGCTGTCGATTCTGCATGTGATCTCCCTCCGATAATATCGGTGCCATCCTATCGGATTACAAAAGAGAGGAAATAGAGAGTGCAGTTGTGTCTGTCTAGAACGTTATTCCATGACAAAATACCCACATTGTGGGTTTTGTTAGCGTCATGAGGTATCTATCTAGTTTGAAGGTAGGTTTGTTCATTTCATCCGATGTACATCAACCGCTAGGCACGGCCTCATGTGTCGTCTCCGCCTCACCAATAATATGCACAATGCACAGTTTAATTATGCTTGCCCTACAAATAAAATAATTGATTAATAATTGTTAGCCTCAATAAAACCAAAAAAATCTCTCTATGAAAAAAATTCTGTGCCAATTTTTGCAACCAAATTCCTCCGAAACGGCTCCACCGATTATTTTGAAATTTTCTGTGTAAGTATGTTTGTTAGGTCTGAGAGTAGGTCGTAAGATATTTTGTATATCCCTAATAGCGCAACAACGTTTGACAGGTCAGGTAGTCTTTTTATATAAAGAAAAGCATATTAAAATTCTTTGACCAAAAGCACCAACTTGTAATCTACTAAGTAGGTTGCTACTTGTGCACGCCGTCGCCGATGATTCATGAGGGTTGCCCACGCGTGGGGTTTTCAGCAATACGTTAGGATGCTCGCGTGCGACGCGCGGGAACTAAGAAATGTGTTGTAGCACGAAAGACTTTGTAGGGAGTAGCCTGCTGTTTAAGTTTTATTTGGTTGTTGTGAGCTCATCTCAGAAAAACTTTATTAATCAACTTTGTTTTTATTATGAAAAACTTTATGGCATTTCAATTTTAAACAATCACGCATGAATGTATAATATTTTTTGGGGCACACCATTGTATTGGCAATACAGCTCATGTAGCATCATTTTGAAACGTGTATTTTGCAATAAAGACTTTTCTATTTCTAAAAAAACTAAGGCTTTTTGGAATTCCCGTACCATCTAAATATGCCAATATTAACCTCATTGCCTTTAGTAACTCGCTAATATAATAAATGTGGAAGTATTTGTTTGATAGATTGTTACTACTTCACGCCGCAACTACTAAATGAACTAAGATCAGTCTTTAGATCTGACCACATGCTACTTTTTATTCTGGAAAATCGATTGTTTCTGCGGAATTTGTGAAAAACCGAAATAATGCGGGCGGAACGATCAATTCAAATCGAGATGGATCGTACTACAATTTGGCATACAGATAATGTGAGAGTGAGCATTCTCTAAAGTTATTATTAAATCAAAGAATTTATTCTGAAAAAAAAAATAAAAAAATTCTTCGGTATGTCCACAATATCGTTGTTCACATGACGGATGACTCGAGAAGGCTATTCGTTTAAGTCATGTACGACACTCATAATCAATTCAGTCCGGCGCGCGTTTAATGCATAATTGCTTTTATACGTGTGGACTATCATACTGGGTTAAAGGTAATAGGAATTATACTCATAAGTTCGTTTAATTCGGTAGATACTCGCTAAGTGTATTTATGCATGTTAATTAAATGGTTATATTAAGTCAATATTATCATTGATTTTTTGCACACAACAAATACGCAGCAAGTGCTCGACTAAGATCTCACCTGATAGTAAGTGAAGATGCAGTTGAAAATGTTATCCTTATAACTTGGAACGGATAAGTAACCACTAATGGTTTCTACCTATGCAGCATTGCGCCGGGTCGCTAAATCGCATAGCGTTGCGTCTTTACTGGTAGAGGGGAAACAAATTGTGGCCAAAGCCTCAGATCAGACCTGAAACAATTTATGGCCCGTGACTCGTGGCGGGAATGGAACCCATGACCTCAAATCTAAGACGTCGTCAACAATCGTCGTCGAAGACAAAAAGGGACATTTTCAATTTGTTTAACCATTTTCTTGCAAGACTTCGAGTGACAAGGGCAACAACCCATCACATTGCAATGTATTAATAAGTAAAAATATACCATTACATAACATACATTACAGTAACATTAGCCATAAGCAGTTAGGCAAATTTTACACATAATCGAAAACTTTATTTATTAGGTACTTGTATTCATTAATTGATAATAATAAGTTGACACATCCCAAAATTCTATACTCTGACCTTTATTTAGGAGGCAGACATCTGATGATCAGTCACTGATTGCTTATCAGTCGTGTAGCACTGATTGGTTAACGTTTGCATCGGTTGTGCAGCTTCGGCACCGATTGACTGGCGATAGTTGATTTGATTGTTAGCGGCGATGTTTGAGTGATGTACAATTTTTTTTTATGAGAATCGCCCGCTATCTAACAGTACCTATTGCTGCAAAACTATGTCCATTTGAGTCTAATTCTGCAAACTCGTAAAGCTCGGCGACATGTGGTATAACCAAAGGGTAGCTAATTACGGGTGGCCGTAATCTCAGCCGCGAGGCGCAGGACACGTCCGTCTGGATTCTGGATACGAGAGGGGCAATGCTAACAGAAACAAGGTATATAAACCACTTCAGCTTATAATTTTCGTCATATTTTTTTTTATTCTCTTCAATACATTTTTTTTTCATTTATTTTTGAACTAGAGTTATACTAGAGTAATAATTAGTAACAATGCTTTTGAAAATGTATCTTAATTATTAATTAATATCTTAATTATTTAATCCCTTCAATACATGTATCTCTACATGTTCCTAAATGCAAACTATGGAACCAGCTACCAGCAGCAGTGTTCCCTCAAAATTATATCACAGGATTATTGAAGGGGTAGATAGACGAACTATATATGAGAGTCCGCAAAGAGTCTGCTCTGAAATAGAACGAAAGAAAAAAAGAATTTTGACGAAAATGTGCGGTCATACAGCATCAGGCATTTGCTAATGACGTACATACATATTAAGAAATTCTAATTAGATATAGGTAAACAAAACTACTGAAGTTGTATACTTACTACAAAAGAAATAAAACGTTAAAAGAATCACTTTTGTTAGATAATAATATTAAAGAAATTATTAATTCTCAACTTTCTTTTATTCCAATGATGTTGGACCACTAATACATGCAATTATTCCAAATTTCATGACGATAGCTAGACTGAAGGAAGAAAAACAGGGTTCCATTTGTACCCTTTAGGTAGGGAACCCTAAAAACGACTTAAATAATAATATCATAAGTTAACTATTATTTCAATCATAGATAAGGAATTTCAATGCTATTTTCCATTACGATAACGATGAATACGTTTTTAACTGTAAAAAAACGTATCATCGTTATCGTAATGGAAAGCAAATTCTGCCCGATGATTGGCTGGAAAAAATATAAGCAGAGGATCCGGCCAATAAGCGGGCAGACTTTGTTTACGACTACGATAGCCATGAATACGTTTTTTTGGCCCCCGATTGAAATATATTTTTGTTATTACCCGTTAACGATTTTGTTTCTTCGTATCCCTAGAAGTTTTTAACAATTAAGATTTCCTCGGATTTTATTACGAAAGTTGAACTGAAAAAAAAAAGATTCCTACAAAATTAAGTAAATCCAAACTTTCGAGTCTCGCTCTTTGCGGAATATAATGTAGTCTTCCGTTCCCTTCCCGAAAAAAAACGAGTAAACCTCACTTCCTTCGAATTTTGAAAAATTAATGACTTCCACGAGCACACACGTAAAGACAAAGGGGGTAACTGCCGAAAATACGCAAATGAGGAACTTCGCTAACAATTTCCTCTTAGGGTCGACACAAACTTATCCGCGTTTAATCGGATTGTGGCGATATTGAATTACAAGTTCTATATTATGGTCTTCTATGCAAACTACATGTATGCATTCGTCAGTTTAGATTAAGCGCAACTACATAATGATAAAAGTTGTGGAGAGACTGTACCTATTAGATATAAAATTAAAAAATAGGTTCCAATCCCATTTTTTAAATTGTTTGTTGTAATGAATATATAAGGTTGCCAAGGTTGCCTGGCGGAGATCACTGCTCAGCGATAAGGCCGCTTTTTGGACCTATACCTATTTTGATATATGTTTCTGTCCTTTGTTATGTCTCTTGTGTGGTATTTCTCAAATAAAGAGTTTTTATAATAATAATAACGTAAGAAAAAGTTATATTAGGTACCGTATCAGAATAAACGCTTTTTTAACTATGATTGATCTTAATTTGATTTCGAATTGATGTTATTTTAAACCTGTGTGTTGTGGCTCCATTCAAGTATTAAAAAGAGCAAAACCACGTCTGCCGGATAAATTTTTAATACATACATGGAATACGGTTTGAAAACTTTACATTGACAAAATTCATGCGAATATTTGTGACAAGACCCTCAGTCGTTATCTTAAATGCACTTTACAAATACTCGGTGCAAATGTATGGGAATTTAATTAATTCGTACATCTTTTTTTTTGACTGAACTGAATAACCGCTTTGAACTGTTTTCGCCTCAACAGATGAAATATGAAATATTCATTTAGCATTATATTGTGATGACTAATGAGACGAACGGAGTATTTTTCCGATTCCACTGCATATTTCAGTTATTCTTCCTTTGTCGAATCTTGTGTGCTCATTGTTAATTGAAAAAGTGATCAGCTAACTTCATAAAAGACACACACAATCAAAATATAAGAGATATATATTTGTGAGAAATTGAGTTAAATCAGTATTAAATTAGTATTAAAAATAAAAAATTTAAATGACGTGATACTTCTAGAGTAGTCGACAGAAATGCAAACTTGATCAATAACGTGACGAGTCGGTTACAGGAACATTGTGAGGTGTCGGTTACGGTAACGGTGTCGTGAGTTCAATAGTTTTCCCATCTCAAGAATTGCCCAAAACTCTAAAGAAGTTTTACTCCAAAAAACCTTATGATGTAGGTACCTACTCTACTCACATTATGGGTACACTATCTCTCTCTAATACCTATATATAAAATTCTCGTGTCGCATTGTTTGTAACCAAATTGTACAATTGCAGATTGACCGAATTTTACGATTTTTTTGTTTAATCAGTAGGTCTAAGGATACCTAGGTCGTAAGCTATTTCTCATCACCTCTATGTCAAAACAACGTTTGACCGGCCGTTTAGTACTAAAATAAAATAACGTAGTATTTTATGACAGTATAAATATAGTTATTGAGGTAAAAGATTATAAACTCGTCGAATCAGAGCGTGGTACGAGTAGTTACGACTTATGAAACTGTTGCATCTTGAAGTGCAGTTCTGTTCCGCTTTGCAGGGAAGTGAAGGAATATAAAAACATAAAATCGTTGAGGTAGTCCACTCAAGGATTTCATAAGACAAGAGATCCGTTGTCTCGAGGACTTAGTCAAGTTTGTTCAGACTGAGGCACTTACATTTTTCTACTGCAATGAGGAAATTGATTTTCTTTTTTTTTGTTACTTACCAGGTTATTCGCGAAGGCAGTAATCTATGGATATTACGAGTATTGTTTTCTTCACTTTTTTATCTGTGACTGCATGTATCACGCGCCATAACTATACTTACACTTGGCTGTTTTTTGTTTTGAGAATGGAGAAATGTCTAGAAGTGCTTAATGCTATAAAGAGGAGAAAACTAGAATATTTCGGTCATGTGATGCGTAACACCAAGAAATATGAGCTCCTTCAATTAATCATGCAAGGGAAGGTGGCAGGTAGGAGGAGGCCGGCCGCAGAAGAATATCTTGGCTTCGAAACTTAAGCCAATAGTTTGGAAAGAGCACCCGTAGTCTATTCAGAGCAGCGGTATCCAAGATTCAAATCGCTATGATGGTTGCAAAACTTCGATAGGAGACGGCACTCTAAGGAGAAAAAGGTGGTTTTTATTGAGGTCCTAGTGCAACCAAAAGCAATTTTCGAAATAGAATAGATAAGTCATATTGGTTACGCCTGCTTAGTGCAACTCAGTGGGCAATCCAAACGGAAGCAAACTGCATTTTCTTAGAAATTACCAAGTCTCTTAGGGTGATTTAACGGGTATAACATTAATTCAAAGCTCTACTAAAGCCCGGTAACTTCAATAGAATGCATTGAAATTGCCAGACTTTAGTAGAGCGTATTTTCTAAGAAGCCACCAAGTTTCTGAGGGTAGACGTTTCGATATATTAGGAAAGATAAATAAATGAACCAAAAACGATACATTTTTTGATTTTCCAGTATTTAAGTACACCGCCAGAGGGCGTGCGGCTCGCAATTAAAATTATAATTTTTGGCAAACGATCCTGACGACCCCTTGCGATGTGTATATATCTTTGACTTGTCCCGCCGGCGGTACAGACTTGGATACACTAAGCGTCCAATAAACCATTTCATGTTAATTTATCTTTACTATTGAACTTTAGAAACTAATGACATACAGCCAGGTAGAGATAAAAAATAGTGTGTGTCACTCGGGGTCAAAATATTCGTTCTCAGGAATTTTATACGGCAGTTCACATAAAGTTGATAATATTATAAAGGCGAAAGTTTGGGTGTGTATAAATGTGTGTGTACGGAGCAACAACTCCTTCGTGCTGCAACTATTGAATCGATTTGACTGAAAGTTGGGATAGAGGTAGACCTCCTGGACTAAAACAAAGACTTCTCTTTTATCTCGGAAAATTCCATGGTCCCCGCGGGATTTATGAAAAACCGTGGGCGTCCGCTAGTGTGTAATAAAGTTGATAAATAATAAATCGTTCGTGTCAGCCAACGGACGTCCACTGCTGGACAAAGGCCTCCTGCAATGCTTTCCAGCCCGCACGGTCCTGCGCCATTTGTATCGCGCCTTCCCGCGACTCTTTTAATGTCGTCAGTCCATCTGGTCGGAGGTCTGCCAACACTGCGCTTTCCCGTGCGGGGTCGCCATTCCAGCACTTTGGGTCCCAAACGTCCGTCGCAACGAGCGAAAATGGGCGCCAACTTGATTGACCAAGGACAAGGACAAACGGAAGTAAACATTTTCAGAGATAATCAAGAATATTTTTAGCATTACTATAGAGGCATAGAATATTAAGAATACAAAATCATAACAGTACGATAACATCTTGGGTTGCATCATTTACCAAGTGTATCATTCTACACTTGTAGTCTGTAAAAATGCTCTCGGTGTATCAACCGGAAATCGACTCCCAAAAATACGTATCCTCCTAGATTTGGACACCCCGAATGTCATTGTGCTGTCAGGAGTCCGGGCTCAGCACCCGCTACGATATTTAAATATTCATTTTAACTCTTTAATTATACTCCGCGCATGTGGGCGACAGTTCTGTATTTTTTTATTACTAACTATTTGTTTCTTTTTTCTTTTTTTTAAAACGCGCTTCCGTTATGTGCAGCGTTATGTTCCGCCATCTATGGACAGTCGCTGACAAGGGGCTGTCAATAGATGGCGCTGTCTGTAAATGTACTGAGATATTCGATTCGTTTGTGCGATGCGAGTCGACACTAAATTCTTTCAAAAACCTGTGCCCCTCTGAACTGAGATTGCAGTTAAGTACCAACATTTGTAGTGTATAAAAAAATCTCTCGGTGTATCAAACGGAACTTGACTCCCAAAAATACGTATCCTCCTAGTTTTGGACACCCCCGAATGTCATTGTGCTGTCAGGAGTCAGGACTCAGCACCCTCTACGATATTTAAATATTCATTTTAACTCTTTAATTATACTCCGCGCATGTGGGCGACCTTTCTGTATTTCTTTTTTTTAACTCTTTGTTTCTTTTTCTTTTTTGTTTTTTTTAAACGCGCTTCCGTTAAGTGCAGCGTTATGTTAATACGTATTTTCAAAAGCAACGTTTCGTAATAATTACAATCATTAATATGAAAAAATTGGTCAAGTGCGAGTCGGGCTCGCGCACTGACGGTTCCGTACTATTAATACCTCCTTTCATAGTGTTTAAGTAATCTAAATAGCTTCAAATTGAAAAAAAATAACGTTCGTTGTATGTAATATAACCATAAACATAATAAATGTGGAGTAGCTAATTTTATGTTTGACATATGTTACTCTAGTAATAATTGCCGACCAAATTGCATTGACAGTAGCAGTATACTTTCTGTGTCGGAGGTCATGGGTTCGATTCCCATAACTGGAAAATGTTTGTGTAAAATGAACATGAATGTTTTTAGATGTCTGGGTGTTTTTCTTTAGGTATATTGTATTTTTCACTTTTCTCTCTCTCTCTCTCAATTTTCATAACATAAATCATTGCTGAAGTACTTTGGAGCTTTTGATTGTCATGCGTGCAATGTCCTGAAATATTTATTTATTTGTCACCCAATTTAACTTCTAGGTATTAGTAATCAGTAATTAGTTTTGAAAATCGTTACAAATTGCACGATGAATAATGTTTCAAGTACGGGGCCGATTAATCTCATTAAAGACTTAAGATATAAATGAAATAGTATCATGAACCTTGTCTTTAGAATTATCAATAACAAGAATTTTAATAGTAGGTACCTATTTATGCTTTCATTTCATCCTTTCTTTTATAATAATAAGTCAAAACCAAGCGATAAAAGAAGTCGCCTAGTGAGGTTTATATTCATAAATCTGAGCAAAAATTTTCTTCTTAGACATGTTGAAATTAGATTTTCTTAACCGCTGCGCAGGCTGCGAAGTGCATATAAGTAAGTAGTCACCCGGCTAACAATTTTATTCGTAATCAATTTAAGGTGTCGCTTCCCCCCACCGACCTGTCGACACTGCACAGTGTGAAAAGAGGAAAAGGATTGTGGTCAAAATACTTTTAGAATTATAATATTATTTTTATTGGAGTGAAAACTCTTTTTTTCATGAAAATGAATTTGAATGAACGAATGAAAATTTTAAAATTTCTTCTTTTGTCGGCACTCCCTTAGTACCACTTCATTTTATTTTTATTTTTGATACATATTTTATTTAAGGTATTTTTTCGAAAAATATTTAATTCAGAAGCTCACCTTCCGTTCGAATTTTGTGAATGTAGTGACATCAAAAACATTGCTAAATTAATTTTATTCCCAACCAAACTGCACCATTGTGAAAGGTCTTAGATTTAACTTCCTCTGTCTGTAAAAGAAAGGGTCCATAAGCACTAAAAAAACTTTTATAGTAGTATTATTATCTCGCTGCAGACTCGGTCATAAAACATCCGAGTGTTTCGCTTTTGTATTTCACTGCTGAGCTTCTCTGCTGCTTTTGTATTTTAGTGAACAACAAAAGCGAAGCACTCGAATGATTTATAGCCGAGTCTGCAGCGAAATAATAACACTACTATTACATTATGGTATTCCAAAAAGCAGACACGTGTCAATCTCATTACCCAAAGTATGGTAACGTCAAAGAAATTTAGGAAGAGACATTAGCACAGCATTGATTTGCCACTAGTTCTAATTCCTATTGAAATTTACTGTCATGTCCTTTTACTCTTTCTTTTACTCTTTACATGACTTTTATTTTGATGGAGTAAACTGACGATTCGTACTTTTCTAAACTCTAGTAAATCTGCTTTATTTCACTTTTATAACTTAAAATATTCAAAAATAATATGCTAAGTGATTTTCTAAACAAAATTATATTTATGTGAAATACTTGGACTATTTATTTTATTTCATTTGTTTGATAACTAAGGACCGATTTTTCAATCGTCAGATAAACGTCATCTGAGGAATAAAAAGTTATTCCTGACATATAGAAAGGTAATTTTACTGCACCGAATTCAAACTGGTAGAATAGATTGTGCAGTATGTATTTATTAAAGTATTTTGCCCAGAACACAAGCATTGCCCCACTGTGCAAGGTACGACGTCGTCAAACAAAGTTACGTAGCGGCGTGATTACTTTTCCTGCACTGCACTGTTTTGTATCGCTAGTGTTTATTGCTTCCGCGCCGCTGACTCTTGCATTTTCTACGCTACTCTAAAGAGTATACACGTAGTCACGTACTTAAATACTTTTTTTCATTCAGCAACATCGCGAGGCATTTTTACACTTTTAGAAGTCAAGACATTGGTCAAAATTGCTCAATTTAATTATGATTTTAGGAGGTTATACACGCTGCAATCCAAGAATGCAAAAGAACTGATAAATATCTGTAATACCCAAAATACCCAAATGCTGGAAAAGGTTTATTGCATCATCATACAAACATTTTATAGTTGTGCGAATCGAACCCACGACCTCCGAGGGTCAGGGAAGGACCACTACCAATTGATCGAATCAGTCATCAAAATTGACATCTACCCTGGACAGGGCGGACCACGCGAGAAAATGTCGCCTTTTAGTATGGTGTGTGTAAAGTAATGGTCATGATGTAACTTATAATTCTGGTTGTGTATCAGGTGGACGGATGTCATAAAAAGACGCGCTGGCTTTATGCGGCGTGAAGTCGTAGTGTTTTTCAATTATTCATTAAGCTCCAGTAACTGTTATGTTAGTGAAAATATTGTTGTTTATCAAAATCGAGTGTGACGGACAAATGGATGAAGTGGGAATATACGAGTATTGTACAAACTAACCTTAACTATAATTCCAGTGTGTTACACATTTCCAGTGTGTTACATTATCCGGTGTGTTATGGTACACTTTTTGTGAGCCGCACCCAAGGGTTCGATTTTTAACATTTTGGTATGGATGCCTAAAAATACAACGAAAAGTTTCCGAAACCGTTGTAAATTTAAAGCTAAAGTGTAATAAAATACCTATGTTGATATTCATAACAACGCGAGAGCTTGGGGAGCCGAATTAGATGTGGGGTAGCCATGCTTAATGATCCAATTCCTGTCATGTTCAGGAAAGGGTTTAACCCCCTAAAAAACTTGAAACAAACGCCGCAAAAACCTAAGACGTTTTCTCAACCGCCCAAGAAAGGGTGTCGCCACCCCCTCTCCCCCTGGGGGGTAGCGTGAATAATTATAAAAGAAATAAGATAGACATTGACTTCGCCTCGTCAGCCTTTAGATGAATTATTATGGCTTTACGTGTGTAGCCGGTTTTATAAGCCTTTTAACTCCGTTGTTGTTGAAGGAAATAGGTCTTGAAGTAGTTTAAGAGCTAATTACTGGCCCGGTAAACGTTGTTCTGTCCAGCGATAGATTGTTATGAGTTAATAAACGGGCCTGGCAAGAGTTGTTTTGTGCGATTGTTTATTCGCGGCTTCACTTATGTAGGAATATAAAAAAAATTTCCTTAGTGGATGCAGCAGCTTTACACTCTTCGTAGTAGTGCTTGCTATGATCTCAGCTGATGGTTAGTGATGATGCAGCCTTACATTTTGTCGAAGTAACTTGGAAGGGGTTATCAAACTGGCCCCTAACGGTATCTACACAGCATCGCAAAGGAACGCTTAATCGCTTGGCGGTGCGTCTTTACTGGTAATAGGGTAACTAGCCACGACCAAAGCCTCCCAGCAGACCAGGCCTGAGTCAATTTAAAAATTATATAATCCTAAAGAAGCCCGTGGTAAAGAAATTGAACCGGTGACCTCACACACAAGTTTAAACGCGCGCCACTGTGCTAAGGAACACGTCAAAAAGCACTCCCTTCACAGATAAAGACCACTTACGTAAGAATATTTTTACCTATTTTTTTATGCCACATTGCAACCAAACTGCATTGCCATAAGCAAGTAAATACATGCAAGAATTCCAAAATGCTTCTCCATAACATTCTCAAAGGTGTGTGAAGTCTACCAATCCGAATATGACCACTGTAGCATGACAGAGAGATATCCAAAATATTCTCAAAGTTGTGTGAAGCTTGACAGCCCGCACTACCCCTATTGAGAGCTATGATCAAATCTCTCTCATTCTTAAAGATATCAGATCCCAGTAAAGGTAAAGACTTAAAGTCAATTGCATCTAAAATCACTCCCATCAATTTCCAATTTCCCATAAGCAATGAATAATGGAACCTGAACAATATTGGAAATCCAATAAACAGGTGATGCAAAAAGAATGCACTAAACTTAACTATTTGAACTCATTGTGGTTAGTACAGGTTTTTTTACGAATTTCGAGTCGACTCGCGTGGCACAAACGAATTAATTCCTCTACACATTTACAGCCAACCCAGCAGCGTGGTCTTCTCCGTCGGGAGTGATATCCCTCCGGGAGTACGGGCCTCGAGGTAAACCTCCCTACCCGGGCGATATGTCGCGAGGTTTCGATCTTTAAGCCTCCTAATTAGGGGGCTAAGGCCTCGCCATCGTGGCTTGTGGCCTGAGGGTGGAGTTGTGTTGTAGGTATCCTGCCAGCGTCATTATTGAATTCTACTGAAGGGAGGTGAAGGTTGTGTCCAGTGAAGAACTTCGCGTCAGCTTCGTCGTCTCCATCACTTCCCGCACGCAATCGCACAGGGGACGGTGACCGCAGGAGCTCGCGAGGTAGCGGACGCCCTTGAGGTGGTCGGTTATAAACTACAAATTTAAAGCCAACAACATCTACTTATGGACAGTAACTGACATGCGGCTGTCAGTAGATGGCGCTGGCTGCAAATGTATCGAGGCGTTCGATTCATTTGTGCGAAGCGAGACGACTCGAAATTCATACAAAAACCTGGACTAGCCCCTCAGTTCCCAACTCGATACGAATCCAAGCTAATCAGTTCAAAAGGGGAAAACCGCGCAAAAACGAACACACGCATCGCACCGCCTGCTTATGAAATTATATCGTGGAAAATCTACGGTTGGGAATGTCGGGGAATAATTTATTCTTTTAAGAGTTCCGTGGGTCAATGATTAAACTTTATACATCTTTTTTATTTTAACACATAATATTGTTCAAATATGAAAATTCTCAACAGGTCGGCTCATACCGATGCATCTTCTTTTTATCATGAATTTTCTTATCGTAAAGCGATAAGAGGTTGTGTATTTAAATAAAGTGACGATGGAGAGGTATTTCTAACATTAGGACACAAAAGTAACACATTCACAAAAAAAAAAAATATCAATGTGGACAAAATAAACGTTTCATTTAAGAGTACCTACGTATAGACTATGGGATTTTCATATTATATTTTCATAATTTCAAGGTTTTCATGACGGAATATATCCATTTTCTTGCTCCTTAGCGCCCGGAAAGAAACTTTTACTTTCCAATATTAAACATAACATGGGCTATTTTTTTGTAGACTTTATTTGGATAAATAAAGGCATAATAATAATAATAATTTTTCTTGTAGTTAGGTCCCTTTTCAAACAATCAAAGTGGTAATATTTGTATATTATGGATCTAACTTAAAAGATAGTTAGTACACTGCAGTTAAAAGACAAAATATAAATACACTAAAAATAGTTTAAAGCAAACGAGTAATAATCGGGCAACTACGGAACCCAACATTCTACGTGACCCGACGCACTTAGCTTTTATTTTTGTTGGCATAAGCAGTTTGTCTGAGACGTAAATGGGTTAGAAAATTGAATGAGCATGCCTCAACCTGTATGAATATATTAGCATATGCAGAGGTTACTGCATCTGGCTTATAGAATCTGCTTTCTTTTTATTGCTCTGTTTGATTTGGTTTGGAGGGAACGACAGGCTTTTAGTCATATTAGCTTGGAGATTTGTGCTTTTTTTCTTTCATTGTTATTTTATCTTTAAACCTCATTAACTGTGGTGATGTTTTGTAATATTATAAAAAAACATCGGATTTCTACTCTGCATTAAACAAGCATGAAGTGAAGTAATTTATTAAGCAGTCCAAACGATGTATGTTCCCCTCTTTCACCGAATTGATAAATCCCAAATTACGTCGTGTTTCAGAATCGTACAAGCTTCAATCACTCCTACGAACTCAACAGGAAGGTGGTCAAGTATCTTGTTACTAACTTCAGAGGAGTGGTACGGTATACCAATAACACACATTACACTGCTCTGAAGTTAGTAACACAATCAATTAGTCGTCCAAATTTAGGAAGGAAGTAAGGAACCCAAGCGTAAATGTGGCTTAATTATACTCGCTAATTATGGAAACCTAAAATGAAAATCTTTAATTATTACGTAGGCTTAACTTAAATGCTCTTATAAAAAGTCAAAACCTTAACGCCAAAATTGGAAAGCAGATTTGTACAGAGAAGAACTGGCACTTACTCTAATATACAATTTTTCTTACTACGATATCTCGTGAGGAGACGGAAGCATACCCCTATCATTCCAAGAATCCTTCTTCAATGCTAATAAGTCTAACTTACTCCCAATAGCACTAGTAACCTTTCGACTTGACATCGAATATTTTAATCAAAGAGATGCAGAGAGCAGGAAGGAGGACACATTACACCATAATGCGCTTATCTCTACCGCTAACGAGGTCTACCTCAAAGATCGTTGCATATGTGCGGTGACTAATGAAAAGAGTCGGATTCTGTCGATGCCTCGAGACGTACAGATAGGAAAATTAAAACGTCTAGACTCTAGACTGTTGCTCTTGTACTTTTTGTTTTGTTCGAGATGCTGGTGGTTCTTTGAATTTTTGATATGTGATTAGTTTGAGTTGGAGAAATTCTTAACTATTATACTCGTTATATCATTTTACTTGATGTATTTTCTTCTTATTCTGATATTACTACTTCTCGTTCTGTCATTCATAACAATGTATTTAACTAGGTCATTAAAATGTGATGATTCTTGGGGCTTTTCAACGTGCAAATTTGCACTTTGAGAATTAATATGAGCAGACATATTGCAATCGTCCTATTTTTGTCAAATGACCGAAGAATATTTAAATCTTTTTTTTTTGAATAGGTTTTCAAATAGAGAATGTAGAAAACTCTCTATAAAATACTTTTTAATGAATTATTATAGACTATTTTTATCTGGGAACAAACAATCTTGTGTTTACTAAAAGATTGCAAAAGCTTGATTATGATAATGTTCTTAGTAGTAGATACTGAAATAAGAAATCCATATCCTAACTAATTAGTACGTTAATATAAATACAACAAGTATCTAACCTAAATAACGCAAAAGATGCCTGTGCAAAAGTTTTAAAAGGCTTTAGCTAAAGCTAAAGGCATCCAAGACGTTCTCTTCATTAACGACAAGAAAAGTGATGTCATCCCGTTGTGACACAGCATGTAGGGAGACCCGCGCCCCCCGGTGGTCTCTTCGCAACTGACTCGGGTCTACCTCTCCCCGGCGCCCGTCCCGCGGCCGGGTAAAAGGGGGTGGACGGCTTTCTCTTTCATTTTTCCTTCGCTCCTCGGCTCATCCAGTTACATCGTTCTTATGTTTTATTTTTAATTAAAGCGTACGCAAGTCGGCGGCGTAGATCTTACCCCCCCGCCGGGTGGGGGAGGGGGTACATACGCGGTGGGTGTTGATGATTTTTCAATGGGGAGAAAGAGTTCCCTCATTTTCTTAAGAGAAAATTGCGTTTTGTTTTCGAGTAGTCGAAGTCTGTCGTAATCGCTTTTGTTTTGTAAGAAGTTCTCTCCGCTCGTCGTACTTGCATGTGGACGTTTTAGGAGTGCCGTAAATTGTGTACTTTAAAGTTTCCAGCGAAATTGTTGAGACGACGGTGCAGGGCATTATGCATCGAAGGTGTCTTAGGTGGGTTTTAAATTTCTTAAATAAAGTTGCAATGGTCTTGGGTTACTCAGCTTAAAATTCAATTTTTACTGGTGAAAGTTTTGCAGAGTATAGGTACTAACTGGTTATAATGAATAAGTAAGTGATAACTTATGTTTTTAAACAGGCTGATGTTGCTAGTTGCCAAGTCGTCAGTCTTTGTCGCAGCTGATGGAATTTTACAACTGAACATCATCTTACGCAGCTTTTGAGGGAATCACCAACCACCATTGCTCTTGGAGTATCTGCAAATAGTTTTTATTTTGACGTGATAACGTTTTATAAATTGTTGATGAACACCAGCAACACACATGAAAAATAGTAACGTTCCGCGTAACGTTCCACCTGAGCCTGTGCGTGCAAGCGAGAGCGCGCAACAAGCGATAGAGAGGCACGATAATGACGTTATCACGTAAATCTATCGTCCGTAAACCGACTTTACAGACAACCAATTTTTTTGGGGAGGAAAAGTCCCTTCTACGGACTTCTGCCTTTCGTAGGGTATGTCCGATTCGCACGGAATCAAACAACCTACCCGTCTCCTGAATCAGCACGGAACCGCCAAGCATTACATCGTGTGTCTTCGTAAATACTATTCCCGATACTATATTGTCATTCCAGCACTGGTCAGTGGGTTTCACACAAACATCCTCATCGGTCCTACGAGCTATGTGCTACCAACCATTGCCACTCTAACTTAGCGACACATTAAGATATGTGCAACATAACACTCCATGTATAGTTCATATGAAAATACAAACTTTGCGCAGAAAAAATAATACAATATTATGTAAGAGCAAAAGCGTATCGCAAGCTCATTACGAGGCCAAATTACACTCACACATACACAACAAATTATCCCCAGTCTCAAAAGTTAATGTAATGAAAAACAAAAAGGGCCAAGAAAAGGGTGCGTTAAGTCCCACCGAAAAACGAGAATCCGTAAGAAGTAGGGGGGCACCCCACCACCCCGGGGGACAGTGACCCCCTCGTGTGCGAAAATAAATTGCCAAGAATAATAATTATAATGAAAGCGAAAGAAAGTATAAATTAATGGGGACGCCTCGAGACGTGATGGGATACGGGTGTGTGCGTAATCTTAGTAAATATGGGTCTTTGTATGTGTGTGTGTAATTTTTTTTTTACAAAATAATACAAACGAGTAAAGTGCTCGAAGAGTTAAAAAGGTGACAACAATTGTTAGAACTTTATTAATATTGGTCAGAATTTTCTGAAGTAGGTACGTACTAGGGACCCACTAACCAAATAATACAAAAAAAAATTAAGAACGCGCCAACTAATAAACCAAGATGACGGCCAATCTTCAACAACATCAGAAAAAAAAACAATTTTCAGTGATCTGTTATGATTGATACTGAAAGAACGAACTTCAGTTGTACAGCGCAACATTTATGTATACGGCTCCATAAATTTACCCCTAATTAGCTCCTAATGAAACACACGTACGGAAGTGACCCTTAATGGAAAACATTAAAAAAGGTAAATCTCTCAACGTGACGAAAAAAAAAATGAAATCCATGTTGTTTAGGCCGGATAAATAAATAAAATTATATCAGTCAACCTGCATTGGAATAATGAAAAATGAAAGTGAAAAATCTTTATTTTCACATAGGCCCAATTAATAAGCTCTTATGAAAAGTCAAAACTCTACCACCAGGTTCGGAAAGCAGGTTTGCACCGAGAAGAACTGGCAAGAAACTCGGCACTTGCTCTTTTCAAAAAAAAAATGTCATTATATACAATTTCTTAAATAATATCAAAAATTATTACATAATTTTTAAGATATCACGCGAGGAGATGGAAATATTTCCCTATCATTCCAAGAATTCTTGTCATTGAAAAATTCTTCAATAGTATAGTAACCCCGATTTATTAGATGTTTTTTGACACTTTAGCGTTAGCTCTGTTCGAAAATCTAATGACACTATAGAGAATGCCTAATGGTATAGCGTGGGTTTCTTTTTGAACTTAGGCTAGCGCTTGACTGTTATCGCTTGCCTAAGAGATGCCTAATTCACTCTTGATTTGATAGTATCCTAGGTGATCGGAAAGGAGGCTGGGAAGGTATTCTAGACCCTTATGCATTTCAGGGACAAGGAATCAAATCGCTTGGTATGTGCCTTTGGTCGGTCAACTATTTATGTGTGTTGTATATTTTATATGACCATATTCATTGCACCCATTAATATTATATCTACTTAGAAGTCGAAAGTTTGTATGTGTGTATATGTGAAGATATGTATACTACGGTATGTTACTTCTTCTCACCACAACTTTGGACCGATTTGCCTTTTTGGAATGGATATAAATATACCCTGGAGTAACACTTATAGGCTATTTTGTGATTCGCTGAATTAGTGGAAAACCAAATTTCACGCGGGCGGAGCTGCGGAGAAAAGCTAGTTGACAGTAAAGAAAATTGGTGATTTGACTTGAATTTGACTAGGAATTTTTTCGCAATAAAAACTTAAGAAACACTAAGCATCAGTCAGCGAAGCGTACATAGCACGCCCCCATACAAGAACTCAATACATATTTCTTACGCGATCGTCGAGATGCGAAAAGGGGGAATGAAAAAAAACTAATTAAAAAAGCAATCAAGGTTTTCTTGACGGCGCTCACGTTCGCCCATATCGTCTTACCCCCACTTCCTGGGGTGGCTCCCCCCGGCCGAGCTCACCCTTTAGGGGGAGGCTGGGGGGAACGGTACTAGATTTACGTAACACGTTTAAAGTGTGTTTTGATGAAGTAATCATCCCATTTCCCCGGACTGCGTTTAAGAATTTTGCGGTTCGGACTCTTGGCGACATTCCCGTTTTTTTTTTTTAACTCCAACTCTTTAATCCGGATTTCTTAACGAGTCGCCATATTATAATTTAAGCGGGCAATTCTCGAGATTCATTCCGCGGGAATGTATTGAAATTTCCTTTTTTAGGAGATTCGGAGTAATTGCCTCTTTATGGCTTAGCGGTTTTTTTAATGGCTCCAAAATTCAGGCTTTATTTTTTTGGGCGGCCGCGCCGCGGGATATTCTGAAAGCACCAGTTGCTTCATCTGCTTTCTCGAATTGTATCCAAGAGCAAGTCGGACATACGAACTTCGGGGTCCGTATCACAAATCTGTTTAAGTATTCTCTCTTTATAATAATACACCATTGCAGGTAGGTTCCCGCGACTTCACTGCCTGCCTTTCGCGAAGCCTGTATTTCAGTCTTTAAGGGTATTATAAGTTTATACAATTTTTCACTATAAATTCAGCCCGATGCACTGCAACTTGAGTGCGTTGATGGATCATTCAGACAGTCAGTGAACTTTTTTTCTAAATATAATATATTTTAGGTCAACAGTAATTAATATATTAATCGTTAAAGTTTTGCTCATGGCAATCCGATTTTTGTTTAACATATTTATAAAATGGCAAAAAAGCACAAAAACAATATATTCGGCAACACCGCTATTTTTCAATTGTTATGAGCTTAGAGTTATAAGCTTACCTAGTTATTTTTTAAGTGTCTATAGTCTGAAGATACCGCCCTGTGAAAATCTACACCATAGGTTTAGTTCCGTTTTCACTCTGCGCATACGAAACTCTAAAAACTAGATAGGTACGTAAGCTCAAAAAGCCAGGGATTTAAAAGAAAATTTCATGTGTACTTATTTATTTTCCAAATTAGGCTTAAATAGCTGGCTTTAATTTCTGTTTTTGGACTAACCACATCAGGCATTTAAAAAATTAATGCTTTTTTGCTAATATACTTACGTATTTACCTACCTACTTACTAGCGAAACAAAGATTAATGAGTACATTATTCCTGAATCACTAATGTTGACAAAAAATAAAAGGCTTTTAAAATTAAATAATTTTAAAAAAGCCCGTTTTGACATTGAGAAAGACCCTAGAATACAACTTGGAACGAAACTGAAAGATACAGTAAAGTAAATATTAATTAATTACATTGCGAAGAGGTGTTTTGATTGGAATTGGTCTTGATAGTACGGAACCCTCAGTGTGCGAGCCCGATTCGCACTTGACCAATTTTTTCATTTCATTTTTATGATTTTGGGTTCTGACAATTTCGGCTTTTTACAAATCTTGCTTTTGGAAGCTGTGTGAATTTGTTGAGGTAAATCAAGGACTGAGCTATTTCCAACCCATGTGTTCCACGTGTGCCTAAGCACCTTTTCTGTTTCATCATCATCATCTTATCAGCCTGCGGACGTCCACTATTGAACATAGGCCTTCCCAAGCGAGCGCCACCACACCCTGTCCTCAGCCTTCCTCATCCAGCCGCTTCCCGCCACCCGCGACATGTCGTCGGTCCAACGAGCTGGAGGGCACCCCACGCTACACTTACTTGTACGTGGTCTCCACTCCAGGACTTTTCGGCTCCACCGGCCATCGCCCCTGCGACACGCGTGACCTGCCCACTGCCACTTCAGCTTGCTAATGGTTTGGGCTATGTCAGTGGCCTTGGTTCTCTTGCGGATCTCCTCATTTCGGATTCTATCCATCAGGGAAACTCAACATAGCCCTCTCCAGTCACTGCGCGATTTTAAATTTGTGGATCAGGCCGTGTGTGAGTGTCCACGTTTCAGCGCCATAGGTGAGGACGGAAAGGACGCAGTGGTAAAAAACTTTAGTTTTAAGACATTGAGGGGCTATTTGCAAAAACTAAATGATAATAATGACAAGGAATACTTGATAGATAAGTAAACTAAATATAATATTTCCAGTTTTCACTAACAAACACCGTAATTGTATCACAGTGACTACCTCGTTTGATCTCTGTTAAGAAAGAATTGCTTTGCTACATATAATAAAGTAATAATTGGAATTCCTTCTGTCCTTTAGAGTCATCCTGTCCTAGATACAAGTGGCAAGACATGATTCATTTTAAGTGACCAGCGAAAAGGAACCTTCCTGTCTACAACACAGAGTTAATTTCAACTTGCGCGGGTGTCGGTTTATTAAAATACTGTGGCCGTACAGGTACAGAGGTAGAAATAAAAACGAGCCAAAGCAGTTACTTTTATGAGGGCGCGAATAAGATGTTTCGGACTCCGACTAAGGAATGAGGTGGGATACGCAATGCATACTAAGCGATTTTACTGCTCGGGTAGAATCGCGAGTGAATGCTCCTTGAATTTTTCGTCTATCATAATACAAAATGTGATAGAGGACCTAAAAGTTCGAAGCCCAATTAAAAACCTCTAATGAAAAGGATAGGCACTTGTACAACTGTAGTCTATCTACTTTAAAGTATGTTAGTTACTCTGTATAATATGTCTGTATGAAATGTAGAATTTTCTATTCTAGAAAAAGCTTCACAGTTGGTGAGATTACTGAGATTTATGAGAAAAAGGCAAACTGAACAATTTTTAAACTAATTAGATATAATTAGCTTATAACAGTAAAATTGTAGAAATGACAGTATCACCTACACTTTTTTGTAGCAAAATTTTTTCATATAAGTGCCCATTTTAAGAAATTAGAAGAGATTGCCTATGGAAATAAGACCGCCTTTTGCGCATTACGTTTTTGTATGATTTCTTGTTTGTTATGTTTTTCTTTCTTGTAATGTGCAATAAGGTATTCATTCATTCATTCATTCATTCATCCAAGTATCGAGTTTGAAGTGAGGAGTTCACAATTTTCGGACTAATTGCATTTACTGGACTTTACTTGACTAACTTCCTTCCTTCACTTTCAAGCAAAGATTATTTTAAACATATGAAGGTCGTACCTTCTATTCCCGTATAGTTTATGTCGTAAGCCTTCAACTTTTGTTATTAATTGCAAAAGTGTTTCGTAAAACCAAATAAAACGTGATTTTAAGGGCAGACCTTTTCGATGGTTAAGAACGTTTTTTCATCTCAGTGTGCGTGCGCCAGGCGAAAATAATAAAATGCCGCTTCGTAGTCGTAACAAGCATCGTTGGAACAAAGCGGGAGTTCGCTCAAATAATTTGTATCAATTTGTAAAAATGCAGCCCACCCGAACCCCCTCCGCCCGGAGTACGAGCGTACTTAGAATGTCATAATTACTAAGAGCAGCTCTGTATCATTCTATCGGTAATCGTTATAGGAAAATATGTCTTACTATCTCACTTTCATAAATGAATGACTGACCCGGCAAACGTTGTTTTGCCATTAGGGATATATCAAATCGCATTCGATCTACCTACTCTACGACCTACCGAACATACACAGAAAATTTCATAACAATCGGTCGAGCCGTTTCGGAGGAGTTTGGTATATGCAACACGAAAATTATATAGGTACCTATATTAATTTGGATCACAAATTGTTTTCATGGCGCAGTATATCTATAACTACATCTTGCTACTCGCGGTGCAATAAAATGCCAACTAACTAACTGCATAGGAAAGGCTTTGCTCTCAGAATTAAAGGATTTTTCATAATTCACAATGTCTGGTAAGAGCCCACGACGCATGCCAGGTTTCAGCACGAAGTTTTCGTGATATTTAGATGTTACAAATAACACCAAAATAGAGCAAACTTTGGACTGGCTAGGAGCTTTGAAAGGCCGATCATATTATTATGTTTTGAATATTACATCCGTTCGTTAATGCTTGATTGCATTGAATAACAAAAACACTTTTTGTGGACTTTTTAAATACCAGCAGAGCGATCGGTCAAAAATCAATCATTATGGTTTAAGATCTTTATTTTCTCAAAAGAATTACAAATAAATTCGCTTATTTGAGAAAACACAATAAACTTATCTTAGTTTCATAAACACTGAGCATGCTGAGCTTAAACTTTTAAAACAAAAACGTTATACATTAAACACAGTTGTCAGTTATTAACTACTAGGTACAGTACGCATTTAACAATTTTTTTCTTTTTAAAAAGTGGGTAGTTCCAGTTATCACGCATCACTATAGAAAACATTGCGATCTGACTTTAGCAGGAACACAGATCAATGGCAAATGGAAGCGACTCACAACGATGTATTGCCTTGCAAGAAAAATTTTAATCTTTTTTTGAAAGAAAACATTGATTTACTTTCTTTAATATCGTTTGGAAGTTTGTTGTAAATCTGCGCTCCTTCAAATGTCAAATTTTTGGTGCCATAGCCGGTTCGAGGTTTATGAAATAGCAGGAGATGATTTGCTCGGCGCAGGGCCCGTTTTTGTACGTTTTTTCTCTTAGTAAAGGTTATTTTGGAATGAATATCTTTATTTAGTATTTTTCGAATCAGTATTGCAGTATTATAAATGTATGTTTGTCTTATATTAAGAAGTTTTGTTTCTTTATATATTTTGTTAGTGGGTGTTAAAAAATCGTAATGAAATAGCACTTTAATAATTTTATTCTGGGCTCTTTGAATTACGCTTAAATTAGTTTTTGCTGCTGTCCCCCACAACTCAATTAAGTAATCGATATGCGGTTTTACCAGTGAGTTATAAATAGTATATTTTACTTTTTTTGGAAGACAATGGGCAATCCCCCGCAAGCACCCCATTAAAGATGAAAGTTTTTTGCGAAGCTTGTCTAGATGGTCTCTCCATGTAATATGGTTATCTAGAATAAGACCGAGATACTTTTGGCTGTTAGTTTTAAGTAAAGTATCATTATTAATGGTAAGTGGCTTATAGTTTGGGATTTTCTTATTTTTTGGTGCAAATATGACATAAGTTGTTTTGGCGGTATTTATAGTGAGGAGGTTGGATTGGAACCATACATTTAAATTATTTAAATCATTTTGTGCGTCTTTTATAATAGAATCGATAGATCTACCGAAATAAATTAAAACAGTATCATCTGCATAAAGTGATACATCCCCCTTCAAACCGATTTCTTGAACGGGCCCAAAATGGATCCTTGAGGAACTACATAGTTTATCAATGCAGGACTACTACAATATTTACCTATTTTTACTACTTGATACCGATTTGAAAGATAAGATTTGAGTATATCGTACGCTTTTCCACTAATACCGATTCTGTTTAGTTTCCTAAGAAGAAGATTATGACTCACAGTATCAAAAGCTTTTTTAAGATCTATAAATATCCCGACAGCAATTTGCTTTTTATCAATTTGTAGCTTAATGTTAGTGACAAGATCGGTAGCTGCTGATACAGTACTAGATTTAGATCTAAAGCCATACTGTTTTTCATATAAGAATTCGATTGTTTTCAAATATTGATCAAGTCTGCGGTATATAATTTTTTCCAGAATTTTTGACAACACGGGCAATACTGAGATAGGTCTATAGTTACCGGGGTCAGATTTATTACCAGACTTAAAAATTGGCGATACTTTGGCAACCTTAAGACTATCTGGGAAAATACCCTGATCTAAGCAATTATTTATGCACTTTGTTAGGTTTTCAACTATAATATTTTTTAAGCATTTAATTGCCTTGGAACTTATACCGTCAATGCCTGAAGCTGTATTGATTTTGAGTTCATCGATTAATTTGGAAACTTCATCTACAGTGGCGGGAGACAATTGTGAGAGGCCTATCGTCGGTGACCGTGTTCGTAGCTTTGGAAGCGTATAAGCATCATTGTTACGATGTTTTAAAGGGATTTTATTAGCTAAGGTTGCTCCTATAGTAGAGAAGTAATTATTAAATATTTCACAAATTTGTTGCGGATTACTAATAATCGTATTAGATATATTTAGTTTTGATGGAGCGCAGATTTCTTTAATTTTATTGTTAGAAAGACTACTCAGTAAGTTCCACATTTTTATAGGATCAATCATTAATAATATATAAGTAATATTAATAATTATATATTAATAATTATATTAGTATATTATAAGTAATTCAATCATTAAAGAACTGTATCAATGTCAAAACATGATTTTCAAGTGCTGTGATTGGTCAAAACCCATGTTTTGATATTGATACAGCTCTTTAACGATTGATACTTTTTTAGTCGATCGCCGTACAGAAATTCACAAATCGCGGACAAATCTGCGTGCAAGGACTAGTAATCACTAACGACTAGTCTTTAACTTACAGCTTTTTCAGCCTTCAGGCTCTCGCGTGTCTTTTGAAGTCATTTTTATCTTACGTTTTTTGGAAGTGCGCGCGTAGCTTAGGCTTTTGAAGTAATTTTTGCCCTATTTTTGAGCAGGGGTTGTCTTTTGATTGGGGGCGTTAATTTGTGATGGCAAAGGTAGTCTAAAGAACCGTGTGATTCTATAGACGAGCCGTGGATAAAACATGTCCGCTGCGATGGCGAAAAATGTGTATTACTTAAGATTATTTAATTAATATGCACACGCTAATGAGTTGCCTGCCTTAATTATGGTGCAAAATTTTGAAAACTTATTTTCACACAAAAGCATCTCGGTAATTATAGGCAAAGGTATGGAGTAACCCATATCTTTATGGATGGAATAAGAAAAGAGAGAGCATCTTTGGAAATTTTATGGAGCTTTAAGCCAAATCAATTTAAAAAAAAATTACTCTCGAATTAGTTTTTTAGTGCTAGTCTAGATCCCATGTAAAAAAGTCACACTCTATGTTACTGTAAAAGATGGACAGAGCATTCCAGCTAACATGGTTTAATTACAATTATTAGATCAATAAATTACTTTAATCATCATATCAGGATCAATAAATCCTAAAAATGTGTATAGCACCTATATAAAATTTGCACATCTGAGAAGTCTTTCATCATCCTAAATCCCATCGAACATAAAACTACCAAAATCGAAAGTAGTGGCGGGCAAAGACGAGTATAGGTAAAGGGCAAAGCAGAGCTAAGCAATACTTTCTGCGTTCTAGAAAAAAATAACCGCAGTTCCCATGATTGTGATGTAAATTGTTTGTACAATGGTTTAATCGGTAATCCGGACCGATTACGGCAAATTGGTCCGAGGCATGGTCGCGTCACGCGCGAATGCTGAGTGAGCTTGCCCAATGCCCAATCGTGGTTTACCCATCGCCCATACCACGTCGTGTCCCATGTATTGCTTTAAGGAAAGCTTGACTTAAGTTTTATAATAGCTAGTTTTGGTTTCGGAGTCACAGCTGAGCTACCAAGCGATTCCTTCGTTTTTTCTTTATTATCATAAAGTTACAGATAGGCTTGCGCTTGACGACAATCATGCCTAATGAAAAGTTATGATGAGGTTGGAACTCGCTTGCCTAGAAGAAGACTATTCACTAGTTTCTTGAAGGAACCCAGTTGCACTTGGCTGGGAATACGGAGGCTGGAGGTGTTCTACAACTCAGCGGTTTCTATCAGAAACGTGGAACATTTCGTTACGTTACGTGCGAGTTTGTTGGATGTCAACCACATAAAGTTCTTATGAAAATTATACAGAAATAACCAGAATATTTTAACAGAAAATGTGGATGTTTGTGACTTCTTCTCGCCACAACTGATTGGCTACCTAGTACAAACTAAACCGATTTGGCTGAAATTAAGAATGGAGATCGAAAATACATGCGGGTTGAACAAAAAATATAATTTATATAGAGAACACTTCCTTATATAATCCCAGATCCCGTAGCCTGCAGTGTATAATATCTCTTCTGTAGTTTAAACATGTTTGTTTTATACCATGAAGATGTTACAGTCGTTACCCGTGTCAAAGGTTGATAAATATGCAGTATCCTCAGATCGATCTCCTATCGATCGTGGTTCGAGTGACCAGCGTATTGTGAACCACCATCTCGATCGCCGACCGATTCTGATTTCACAATCGGCATCCCGTTTTATTGTTGGTTGTTCTATAATCAAAACCTCATGTAGTTTTACCAAATATTAGCAATTTAGTATTATTATAATTTTTGCTTGTTAATAAAGTAAGACTCTATATCTGATATTTATGCTACCTTTCTATGAAACCCTTGAAATAAGAAAGAGGGTTGGGGAGTCCTATAAATTTGTTCATAATTCTTTCTCCTATGATCTTAGCAATCTAATGAAGATAAGTATGATTATAATTAAGAGAATTAATTGTTGAGAAGACTATAAAGGCTGCTGTGTCAATATCAGTATGCTTTTGAACCAGTAGATATAATATATGGGGTTTAATTACTTATGATCACTTGAGTTCCAATATTACAAGAAAAATGACCAAACCGATCGCGACTGTTTCAAGGTGCAATCGCGCAACTGATATCGAATGTATGAAAGTCGCTAATCGTCGAGAGGTCAGCGTTATTTTGACATAATGAGAGCATTGTTTGAAAATTATAGATGGCGCCGGAGCAGACGGTTCGATGTTTACATTCCGGATGGATGTTAGGTGATCTAAGCACATCTAAGGTTGTTTAGAAGGTTAGAGGTTACGTGTGATTACCGATCTTGTTTGTACTGAAATTGATTTTGTGGATATGCTTTAATTTCGTGAGTACAGACTGATAATTTTGTTTGTTGAAGAAATCCTCCTGTGACCTTTGCCCTTTTTATAGACGTAATTATTATTATGCAGACTATACCTAGTGAAACTATTTCCGGTATTGTCAGGGAATGTAAATAAGAGATATATATACCTGCATGGATTTAAGATCCGTCAAAAATGAGGAGATCCGCAAGAGGACCAAAGTCAACGACATATTAGCAAACTGAAAAGGTAGAGAGCAGGTCAGGTTTGTAGTAATGGAGATGGCCGTTGGAGCCGGAAAGTCCTGGAATGGAGACCTTGTACAAGAGTTGTATGGGGCGACCCCAGCTCGTTGGACTGGTGTGTAAAGCAGGTGGCGGGAAGCGGCTGGATGAGGAAGGCTCAGGACAAGGTGTGGTGGCGCGCGCTTGGGGAAGGCCTATGTTCAGCAGTAGATGTCCGCAAGTGAAATGATGATGAAGGAGATCCGTCATAATTCTTCAATCCAAGTTGTTGAGAAAACAGAGGTCGTTGTGGATATAATTTCAAAGATCTATATTCTATACAACTGATATCAAGGCATGAGAGAAGTTACCTATCCAACAGCCGACTTAGATTAACGTTGTCTGCAGTTGCAACGTCCACTGCACGAGTTACACAAACATGATCTCTGCGAATTAACCTCGTATAAAGCAATCTGCAATAATATCAGTCCATCGTTGAGCACACTATACACTATCGGCTCATATATCGACCCCTGCGGCACTCCACATAAAATTGCTAAGGATTTTTACACACCGAAATATAAAATTAACTTGAAGACTTTTGCTCCTTTCTGTTTTTTTTCGGAACCCGTCACAATATTACTTAATAGTTTGATATAATGAAATAAGAAATGGGACTTGCCTTGAAGAAAATATGACCATTTAGGGAATTCAATAGATTGACTTAGATAGGACGTATTACATGATCAATCACCGAGGCTTTGATAGAGCTGAAGCGGTGCAAGGCAGAAATATAATTGGAAAATAAGTAACTACGGCTATTTATGCCTATGTGAAAACAAAACTCAAGGTGTGGTTTGATGTACTTAGACGTTTGTTTTACGTTAATATATAAATGTGTAGGTAGAGCGATCGATCTGATTTATGTTCACAATAATAATGAAGAAAAATTCAATGAAATGGGTAAACAGAACGGCACCGTTTACCCGCTTAAGTTCGACGAAAAGCGCAATAGGAGAGCTGTTTCCCCATTTTATCACCCCGTGTGCAGCGAGATGTTGTAACCAGTATGTACAATACCAAACCTGTTTTATTATCATCAGTTTCATGAATGACTAGGTAAAAGACGTGTCCTATGCATGTTGTGTTCAAGTACCCTTATGGTAGTTATTACAAACAGTCAGGGCTGCTCTCGTATTAGATTACATTTCTTCAAACGCCTGCATCACGACGCCCGGTCGTCGTGCAAATGGACGACTATTTCTTGGGCATTGCTCTAAATCACGAGTGGCCGCGCCGTATCAAGATCTTTCGGTCGACGCTCTAAGAGACCGCTTACAATAGACATATAATAACCCTCAACAGGGCGGATGACACGTAAAAATGTCGCCAGTTTATCGGTGCCAAAAATGCTTGTTTTGCCACCAACAGTAAGGCCATGCTGTAGTTCGCTCAGCAGCCTCATATAGAATTTTGTCAGATGGTGCTTGACAAACATACTGTTTGCTTGCAAGAAAAAGGTTTACCCATGTAAATCATTCAGATGCCCATATCCTGAGATTTCTTATTATCTTGGGGTTGGTGGCCAATATCAGCAGCAGTTTCTTGACTGAAGGAAATTTACAAAACTTTACTTAGCTCTTATATGAATTTCCCCAGGAGGTTTTACGTTTACCTATGCATTAGTGCCGGGCAGGAACAGATCATACACGTATGTATCGGCGTTTCTGCCGCCCCCCTGCAGTCTTCAGGTTATGCATGGTTAACCCTGAAAATAACCTTAATCTATCTATGGAGTTTTTTTTAATTTTGAAATAAAGTTTTTATTTATTTACTTTATGTGGATTGATACTTTTGCGTAATAAAGTTAACTTGTTGCTCGTCTTGTTATTTTTTTCAATAAAAATAAATAAATTTTATTTTTGAGAAATTTTATTTTCGGATGAGAATTCTCTCTTATGATGCGCGCCTTACCCCTATTCTGATCTGGGACCTGATTGCAAATTTCTATTGTGTGCGTCGCAACTTTTAGTTAGTATTGTGACATTTGGGATGTAATAAGTAGGTACATTGCCTTTCCTACAGTTTCCTTTGGTCTAAGTATAAGTGCGAAAAGGGTTTCGAACCACCAAAACCTTTTAAAGTTTATGGTGAAATGTGATTTACTTACGAATTCACAGAATTAGGATTTTGGTTTCTTTGTGGCACAAGGCGATCACTTGCTAAATTCTATGATTCATGGTCGACAGGAACTCGCTGGTAAATGGCATCGTTTTAGTCATAAACCGTCCCTTGGTTTATACCTTAGCATAGGTATAAACCAAGGCATCTTCTAGGCAAGCGCGTTCCACCTTAGACTGTATCATCACTTTCCATCAGGTGTGATCACAGTCAAGCGCTAACCTATTTATAATAAATTAAAATAAAAATCACTCAAAGTGTCTTAAAACCTAGTAGGTACTTCACGATGTAGCCTTCAGAACAACGATAAATAAATTATACGCCTCAGTTGTTCAATATTCTAATGAGATTTATTCAGTCGTGTGCACTGTTTTCTTTGCATACTTAATTATTATTTATTGCAACAATTTATTAGTGACATCTTGACATACACTTTTTATTAAAATGTTGATTGTATTTCCCAACATTAGCAGAGGACTAATTTTGGACTTTACAGTAATTTACTTAACATCAAGAGGCTTTTAATGCTGTTTTTTTTTATTCTATACAAGTTTGTACTTGACTGCCATCTCACCTGGTGGTAAGTGATGATACAACCTAAGATGTTATCGTACTAACTTGGAAGGGTAAGTAAATTTACCCCAACGGTTTCTACAAGCATCGCACCGAAACGCTAAATCGATTGGCGCCTTTGCTGGTAAGGTGGTAACTAGCCACGGCCGAAGCCTCCCACCAGTCCAGACCTGAGCCAATTTAGAAATTATAATATTCCAAAGTGGCCCATGGCGGGAATCGAACCCGCGACCTCCCACTCGAAACCGAGCGCGCCGCCACTGCGCCAGGTATGTCGTCTCTGTATTTTAAAAGAATAAATTCATGCACTAATAGGTATAGTGCAAAGATACCACTCTCTGGGCAACCTCATGGTCAATTGATAATACATGTATTATAACTATGTAAGGAATAGTTTAAATGTTTGTTACAATTTCGAAGTCTAATCTAATGACCCTTGAGTGATCGAAGCCAACTTAACATTAAATTAAGTAATTTGTACACTTAACTACAGTTGGGAAATTCTTACTCGCTCCGTCAAAGTTGGGAGTAGAGTTTAGAATCTATAAGAAATACTACGAATAAAATATTGTGATCCATGGTTGAATATCAGATGCTTTACGCTGTAATAATATGTCTAATTATTTTCGTGTATTCCCACCAAACCCTTATTTTCAGAAGAACTAATAACGAGTACTCCTGCTTAGGAGAGACACTAAACACAGCTTTACTAAACCTCTTAACGGTCTTAACTTTGAAAGTACAAAGCGCTCTGTGTTTTGAAAAAGAATATTATTAACGGTGTAGAAGCCGTAATTAAGCGATTTTGAATGAAGTTTTATGTAAAAACTATAAAGACAATTACTTTTAAATTTAAACGTCATGTATTTAATCTAAAATCGCTAAGCAGAAACACGATTGAATAAAATTTTCTCAGAAAGTTCTACCAAAAGTTGCTCCTGAATCTAAGTTTTTCTCATTTTTTATCTGAAACTACAGTGGATGTAATTGTAATTTTTGTTTTAATGTGTCGGTAATCATAATATCCAAAAACGCTTAGAAATAGATTTTTGATAACTGGCTTAGTTTTTGAATAATTGGGTATAGTTTTGGAATAATTGGGTAAAAGGTAGATTTTCCGTTATATTCTTCCGCGACGCTGCATGTGGCACCTACCAACGTATCCGTGAGACTGGAGAAGACAAAAATAAATTCAATAATAAATATTCGTCATCACTACAAGTGCTTTCTAATAAATTCTTTCCACTTCGGTGGTCTGATGTTCAGGATCAATTTTATTTACTACCACTAACTACTTACGAACGTCAAGCCAGCGCTTTAGTGACGCCCGCGAGTATTATAATGTTTTGGCAGATCTATTCGTTGTAAAATCTGTATAAAGAAGTCGATTTTGGTAAGACGGATACGGGCTCGCGACCTCGAGTGGGCCTCAACTAAAGACTCTCCCTTCAGGTGCCAATCGCTCGTTAGCTGAAATCTATCTTCCATACTAACTAATGGGGGTTTCTGAACTCTTTGAGTACTTAGCCAAAAGGAATGAAAAGTCCCTACATACTGACCATTCTGCAAAATGGCTACAACTTACATATAGCTATGATATACAGTTATATTTACTTGATTTATAAAACTGTTTGCTGAGAGTGCCGCTTGAGTGATTGAATTTCTCTGAAACTCTGCAGAATTTCCCTGTTTGAAGAGTGAAGAGAGTGTTTGTTGTGAAGTGACAATATGTAGGCCTATGTGCATTACTATACCTATTCGTTGGTTTTTCGCTACTCTTCTTGTAAAGTTGTATACTATTTTTATTGAAGCAATAGTGAACCCTACCATAGTTACAATAAGGGCTGATGTATGGGCGCCACCAGCATAAAAGGTTTTAAATTACCTATTTTTCTTAATTTTATCTTGTGCTTAAAACCTGCATAGTAGCCCTGATTACAAACCAAACCTGATTTCTAGTGTAAATAACCTTGACCCTTATAAAAACAAGCCCTCATTGTTTTAGATAGGTAAGTACGAGCATAATCTATTCCTATGCAACCACTGTACCACTGCCAGACATAGCTTAGGTCCAAAATTACATCAAAGACTAAGTATTCATAAACGAATTGGTCTAGTAGTTACAAATTTCAAGAAACTACCACCCCCCAGTTGCGAGCCCTCACCGAGCGGCGAGGAGCGAGGGACGCGTGGAAATATCTACATTTCGGTCAGTCGGAATTTAATATCTGCTCATATACAAACGTTTCGGAGTTACAATCGTGTTCGCTCTTTGCTTGCCCGCTGTATACAGGGTGCTTTTTAATTAAGATCTTCAAAATTTAATAGTAACTCTATCTATATTATTTAAGTACTCAAAATAAAACTTTATGCAAAAGGATACGGCGAACAATGATTGCATTTAAGTTAAGGAAGTATTTGATTTAAAAAAACATGTAATGTATTGTATGAAGGCGGGAAATTGGGAATGCTTCCACCTTTTACTTAAATAAAAATATACTAGGTTACAGGATAAATTATGTCTATATTTTTCTTAAAGAGCATACAAAATTGGTCATGCTGATACTTGCTATCAAAAAAGTACCATGAGGTGATAGTATAAAACTTGATAAAAGATTGACATGACATGACATGACAAAAGTGGTCCAAAATATTTAACATTAAGTACCATGAGTGTTATAGGAACGTAAAATGGTAAGTAGCTTTAGAAGGAGAACACCTCTACAAAAACAAGTCCAGAATCAGATGTTATCATAAAATTAATTTCCCCAAACTCTAATCCCGGTCCAAACAATAATTCGAACACCCTGTCGTACCTAAATACACCAACGCCAAGAAATTACCGACGACGGTCAAAATATCTTAGTTATGACCACTCCTGTCCAGCGCACGGCTTACGTTTGCCAAGTTTACCCCCTTAAGGCATAGTTGCCTTAGGGTGACCACGTTTACTTACTTTTTACAAAATTTAACAGGTTTTAACCGACTATGCCAGAAGGAGGGATCTTTGTAGGGTTCCGTAGCCGAATGGCAAAAAACGGAACCCTTATAAATTCGTCATGTCTGTCTGTCCGTCTGTCCGTCCGTATGTCACAGCCACTTTTTTCCGAAACTATAAAAGCTATACTGTTGAAACTTGGTAAGTAGATGTATTCTGTGAACCGCATTAAGGTTTTCACACAAAATTTTAAAAAAAGTAATAAATTTTGGGGGTGCCCCATACTTAGAACTGAAACTCAAAAATTTTTTTTTCATCAAACCCATATGTGTGGGGTATCTATGGATAGGTCTTCAAAAATGATACTAAGGTTTCTAATATCATTTTTTTCTAAAATGAATAGCTTGCGCGAGAGACACTTCCAAAGTGGTAAAATGTGTCCCCCCCCCCTGTAACTTCTAAAATAGAGTATGATAAAACTAAAAAAAATATATGATGTACATTACCATGCAAACTTCCAGCGAAAATTGGTTTGAACGAGATCTAATAAGTAGTTTTTTTGATATTTACAAGAAAAACTCTAAAAACAAAGTTAGTTTTGCGGTTCGATAAGAAAAGTGGTTTTTATGGTTTTATTCCTCCGGTTGTAGTACGGAACCCTCAGTGCGCGAGTTCGACTCGCACTTGACAGGTTATTTTATACTCAACGCGAGCAAACGAGCGGGCGGGTCACCTGGTGCTAAGCGATCACCGCTGCCCATGGACATTTGCAGCACCAGAATCTGGAAATGCGTTGCCGGCTTTTTAGAAATTTGTTTATCCGCCCACTGTAACACTGTTGCTGGTAGCTGGTTCCATAGTTTGCATGTGCGTGGAAAGAAAGATCTGGCATACCGAGTGGTCGTGGATTGCCAGCCATCCAGGTGGAATGGATGGGACTTGGATGGATCTTTTTCGAGAGTGCAATTGTTTAGCTCGCTCTGTGGCCTGAACGGCTCGATGGATATTTGACAGGTGTAAAAAAATGTGGGATTTTTGGAGAAAAAGAAACATTCTAGAATTCTTCCATTCCAGAAAGTCAGTCATAGCACTGCCTCAATTTCTAGAATAGGTTCTGACTGCTACAAGTATACAAGTGCAATCGGGTATGATGGCTTTCGTGTTACGACTACGTTTGTATTTGTAGAATTTTCTTTTCGTAGGACATAATGACATGACTCCGGAGAAATAGACATGAACTTTTTACTTTATACTAAGCCTACCTTTTAAGGCTGTTTAATTGATATTTGCTATGCTTTAGTTCCGCCCCGAATCTACAGTTCTTTCGATTCGAGGACAGTCATGAGACTGTTGAAAATCAGTTAACATATTAACTCATTTCAACTGTCTCATGACCGAAGGGATAGTTTCCTAAATTTCAGAATCATGGCCACCCGAAGCCACCCCCTGCCTCATCCCTCACGATATTAATAAATCTATCTGTGCATATTCGGAGAGTTAAAGACAGTTGCGGTGGGATTCAAATGGGATGGGATACTTGCTTTCGACGAACTACGGACGTCCAGTTCAAAATATATGAATATAAAATACGTACAGACATACTTTGATGCGTTTAGTAATGCAACCTATTACTTATCACTTACTTACACTAATTATAGTGCATGAGATGTCCATGGAATGAAATTAAGAATACTGTCTGCATAATATTAGCATAATTATTATCAAAGAATGCATTATATATAGTGTTAAGATGTATACAGTGTGTTTGTGGTGAATATAGATTGCCTCCTTGAAGAGTTTATTGAAATTAGAATAACTTTAGGATAAATAAAAAATATTAATAGCTCTAGCCCGCGACGACCTTCGAATCGCGCTGTCTTTTCCAGTGGATTTATCAAAAAAAATCTTGTGACAAGAATTATTTTAGAGAAATATGTAAAAGAGTTTGAAGTGAAGTACGTTATGTAATTCAGTACCTACATTCTGTTATTTTGCAATTAGTTTTAGCATGAGCTTTTAATAAAACATGGCATAGTAATTTTGATTTTTTCTAATTACTCCTTAATACGAATACCTAGTACTTATTTGAACCTCTTTTTTAACAAAGTCTACCAGCAAGGTATTATACCAACGACCGAATGGCGCAGCGGTAGTAGCACGCCTTTGCATTGGTGGTCATGGTTTCGATGCCCACAAAATGGAAAAATTTTGTGTGATGACCATGAATGTTTTCCAATGCCTGCGGGTGTTTTAATACATAAAGTATTTATGCATTAAGTATTATGTATATTTGTCAGTCATCCACTAGTAGTTCCTGATATATTTATCGTCTGCACGTACTATCTTTGGAAATTAGAACAACGCCCAATACCTACCCCGTCCTAATACCTTCTTATAATACCTATCAAAACAAATCATTATAAATGCAAATCCCAATCAGAATTCATCACACACAAGTAACTCAATTACATAGGGACAATCCAAGACGTCCGTCCGTCTGACCGCCGGACAATGGATTCGTATGAATCCAATTTGCTCTCTCGACTCTCAACTATCTTGCTGAAATATAGATTGGAGGATGTGCTCCTCACAACTTCTTGCTTTACTGGGAATATCAATTTGTGTTGATTTAATTACTTATCAATCTTCGATTATAAGGATGAAATTTCAAACAGATGAATTGTGGTCAATAATTAATTTTTATTTATTAGAATTATCAGGGAACTTTGTCCTAGTATTTTCTACTACTTCCAAAAAAGGTCTAATAGTTTTGCGTAAATTATCATATTTGTCACTTTATAATACTTACTGTAGGTATATTTTAAAAATTATATCACTGTTTTTGCCTGCCAAGATTTACATAAAACATGTTTCCATATTTCTGAACGATCAGACAGAAACGTGAGTTGTTGATTAAACGAATAAGAAATCAATTGAGCCAATCGTCAAGAACAATTAACAAATTAAACGCAATGGATGTTAACATTTTATTGGGCTTATATTCGCGAAAAGGTACCTAAGTAGTGATATTTTCGTCTGAAATTTCGAGGCGAAGAATGTACGGTATCACTCGCTTCGTCTCGCTAAGCCTCGTCTTGCCTCGTATGGTCTCCTCTCTGAGTTGGTTTTTTGTGCACGAATCAAAGGGACTCGCGAGGCGACGCGAGTGCAATTTTTTACACTCTCGCATCGTTGAGTTTAGGGAACTTGTAAGGAATCCATCTTTCTCAATGTTCGCAACCGTATTAAAAGTGACGCGAGTGTACTACAGGGTTACACTCATCATAATTGCGGTTCCTCGCGCGAGTACACTCGGCAAAGCATAGCGAGAGCACCACAGAGAGCACTCACGGAGAGTGTATTACTGCCATTATATTTTATGTCACGTCTTTTTGACTATGTCCCGGTGACCGACGCATTGAAGAGCACGACAGTTGTTGTTAGAAACTAGAATCTCCTTGAGGTTATTCAATAAGTAATACTGTGAGTAAAATGTAGAGGGCACCTCAAGAATTCGTTGCCAAGCAATCGTTATACAACTCAGAATATTTCGTCGTCCGAACGGCCATAGGGTCGGAACCACTCGTAAATTCCAAACGTCTTCAAATTCAACTATTTCCAACTATTGGTCAGTTACAGATCTATATCAAAATATCTAGATAAGCTACCTATAGCTAAATTATAAAATATTATTTTGAAAAGGTGAATATTTGCTATTTAATGTTTGTTTTCTTTTTTATCTAGATATTGATCAGATAATCTCTTCTGAAGATAATGTCATTATTATATGGACGTAAATATTACCAAAATCGGACAGTTCGCCGATTTGACTTCCTGAAAATTGATATTAAACCTGCTAGACTGAGAGTCTGTCCATAAAGGGGCGAGTGCATTTAGCGAACGAGGTGGTTTATGGTCAAACTCTCTGTTTTTGACTGGAGACCCCTTTTTTTATCGCTGGGGAATGCAATTATGCATCCCGCCCCGGGCAGTGCAATGGGGCGGGTATGTGGAACTCGCTGGCCGAGAAGCGGCCAGAATACCCACTAAACCCCAGCGGAGCCCTCTGCGCCTTAATGGGGCGCCACAGGATCGCTTTCGCATGCTACTGTGACGCTCCGGCGTTGTTTGCTCGTTGTTCACGGAGAAGATGCGCATAGCGCCTTCTTCTGGTTCCTGTCCGCCTTCTGCGGCACGGGTGATCATCAGCCGCCTGCTCTCTCTCTCGTTCCGCAGCTTCTTTTAGTGCAATGACATTCTCGCAGAACGAAACCATTGCATTCCAGCACTTATCGTTGTCAATAATTTCGCCTATTATGGCGGACAGCGTGAAGTCTCCCTGTAAGAAAGAATAACGACAGGATATGTCGCTGAGGGCCCCACGATGCACACTCTGCCAAAGTGTGGTGTACCGTATCGTCCGGTGCACCGCACTCATGACATAGTGGCGATACCTCTCGTCGCGCGATCTGATGCAGGTACCTACCGAAACAACCATGCCCGGTAAGCACCTGCGTCTGACTGGAGACCCCTGCCCAGAAGTAGAAGTAAACTGAAAAAGGATTTAAGTACTAAGTACGCTTTCGTTGTATTTGAAAGATGAGAAATTGTCTTGAGCAGTGAGTATAGCCACTTCTAGAGCGAGTACATCTGGGAGCATCAACTATGTCTTGCTTTTACACGGGCAGGCGTTATTATTGTGCCTCTGTCAACGGAATATGAAATGTATTGGGACTCGGGAGTGGGGATGAGCGCCCCCTCGACCTGAGGTGGTCAGCCGAGGGCTACTGTGTCTCACTGAAACACGGGGGCAAGTGAAAATTGTCTGGACAGTAACAATTATTAACTTAATATAAAGAGTTAATTTTTGACGTGACAACGTCTTAAATTTCGATAGAGTCGGCTGCACGCACAAAAAAACATGACTCATCTGGCGTTACCTCGCTCATGCGGCGTTACCTCGCTCGCGTTACCTCGCTCGCGTTACCTCGCTCGCGTTACATCGCTCTGAGGCGTTCCATGTAAGGCTTGAAGTGCAAGCGAGAGTTGTCACGTTCAACTACCGTCAGTAAACCGACTTTACAGACAACCAATTTTTGTAGACGCAAAACACGTAAGGTACTACTTATGGTCTTCTGTTGTTGTGTGTGTGGTCTTGAAAGGTGTTTGTTCAGAATCAGTAGCTAAATCGATTGCAGTAGTAGATACATTACTGCAGCGGCCAGCAAAAGAGTCATTGATGGATACACGTGTAAATGTCGGCCGAGGCGGAGCCGAGGTACACATACGGTGGTCCATCAATGCCTAGTTGTGGCCAAGGCTTGTATAGTACTTTTCTCAAACAATCTCTGTTGCGAAATAAATCACTTTCCATTTCTGCTCACTCCATTTAAGTCTTTGCAATAATGATGAGTAAGTGAATTCATAAGTGTTTTCAGCACCTCTTATACTACAATAAAACTCCTCCGTAAAGACTTTTATGACTTTTTGTGTATATTTAATAGGTCTAAGAATAGGACGCAAACTATTTTTCATAACCATAAGTGAGTACTCTAATAAACTCGTAAAGCTCGCTTCTCTCGTGCAATTATCAGGTGCCACGTTATACTTTGAAATCAACAAACCGTCTTCAATCCGAGTAGAGGTGCGGGCGCTAAGATTTAAGGAGCATGCCTTGAAGCTAATGTACACAGGAGGTACCTGTTTTATCCTTTGATATGGAAATCATTCTAATTCACCGGCTTATTTGAAAACTATATTCAACATTAAACAAATTAGGAATTGTAATTAGGTGATTTTTAGTGACCTGCAGTTTAAAAACTATAGACTTCAAAACTTTCAAATTTAAACGTCATGTATTTTGGGTTTTTATTCTAAATCGCTGTGAAGCAGAAACACGTATGGATAAAAATTACTTGATAGAAAGTTCTCCCAAAAGTTGCTACAAAATCTCAGTCTTTCTAATTTTATCGGAAACTACAATATTATGTCGGTAATAATAAGATCCCAAAAAAAATTTAAAAAACAGATTTTGATAACTTATTAGTTTTAGTTTTTTGTCAAATGTGATACGTAGATCATAGATACTAAGGGAAGACAAGACACTAGCTCCTGTAACACAGGACACAACCACAGGAGGCAGGGTTTAAATCTATTGTTTGTAAACCTATTCTATATTTATATCTGTTTGAGGAATAAAGATCATTGATGATTTGATGAATTAATAATTAGGTGAAACGTCGTTTTTATGTGTCGATGCTACATGTTGCACCTAACAACGTATTCGCGAGAGTGAGAAAGACAAAAATAAATTCAATATATCCTCTCAAGTGCCGGGATTTCAGAAAAGACAGTTTTACATCTCGTTGAATTTTTATGAATTATATTTATTTTTAAAGAGATATTTAACCATAACTGAACAAAAAATGCACATTTTTCATTCATTTTAAAATCTTTTTTGCCCGCAATATAGGCACACAATGGTTTTAGTTAAAATATCTTCCCATTTGAAAAATTAAAAGCGACGTGTTTATTTTTAAGTGGTTCTTTATTTTTCGGCGGCAAAAAGTCGTGGTTCAACCATTGTTTTTAGTTCAGATGCGAATGTTCGAGTGGCCGGAAGTTTAACAGACAATGCATTAATTTGACGATTGCGACATTTCGCGGTCTGATATTTTTTAATTTTTATTACTCTTATTTTTGTTAAAATTTTCGCAACAAGTATTATTGTTATTCGCAGAAAATGCTTTCGGTCTAACTAATTTCACTCCGCCAGTGCAGCTTTATATCTGTTTCAACACCATACTACAAAATGCTTAGCCATGTTACATTATTTTTACAATCGCTATCGCTTTGAAAACCAACGCAATCATTATCCGTCTATCAAAGGGATGTCATTCCCATACATTCTGTAGTTTGCATTGGATAACGATTGTAGAAATAGAATCGCTTATTAACATTGCTAAAGGCGTAGATTCATAACTGTCAATTTTATGTTATCTACACTCGGATCCTACGCACATCTGTATATATTATATATAGTCTACTTGGGATTATGTAGATATTATTTTTTCATAATCGATATCAAAATTAAACACTTAGGTATTAATTATTTATTGGTCCACGTAGGTAAATCTAAATATGGGTGTTATTGACTTGATGCGAGAAATGAAAATAGACATAATTATATCCTGGACAGGGCGGACGACGCGAAAAAATTTCGCCAGTTTATCGGTGGCAAAATTTTTTTTTGGTTTTGCCACCAACAGTAAGGCCACGCTGTAGTTCGGTCAGTAGCCACCTATACAATTTTGACAGATGGCGCTATTGTTTGCTTGTACGAAAAAGGTTTATGTAAATCTTTCGGATGCCCATATCCTGAGATTTCTTATCGGTGGATGCGAGTAAATTTGATTTAAAAGGACTCTCTTTTCACACTGTGTTGGCAACGCTTCAGGTACAAACATAATTACCTAAACTAACAATCTCACTCCTCCTTGACCGTAAGACTAAACATAACTCACCTCTATACCCACATAAGACCCGGAGCAAAGGGAAGACCGCACCAATTGTCCGAAAATTAGCTTTGACCGCATATAAATACATTAAGATAATCTAGTTAGTTGCCCAAGCAATGAGATTTTAGCGTTTTGCGATGGATAGAACAATAATTTATTAAAGACACGAACGAATATGTCAGCCTACCTAATTTTTTTTGTAAAACTAAAGAAACTGGCAGCAAAACATCGCAGCGGTTAATTGTCTGAAAAAAAAAACATTTATCATAATCTGTTACAAAAAACAAAAATAAGAAAAAAACATGAAAAGTAAATTCAGCTACTGCTTACACAATCGGACAGACTGATAAACGTAAATGGCTTGGCCTGCAAATTCAACCGCGCGTTTTTAGTTTTGCTACGAATACTTAGGCGGCTTACTTACGAGGCTTAGGATTTTGCTGTGAAAAAGAGTTTCCTACCTACGTTTGAGTATTTTTCAGACAGAATTTAGGATAGTGTTTTTATCCAAGTTTTAGGTGATTATCCAACGAAGATTTACAAAGTTACAGGCATCTTAATTTTGGAGCGGGTGGTCTTCAATCCCTTTCTCGCAAAATGAAAACTTGTATGAAGCCGCACGAAGCTACTATGGCGATGCGATGGTAAGGTGCGATGTCACAATTCCAAGTCGCTATCTCTGTCTAATCAGAAATATTTAAATGCTTTTAAATTTAATGTAATTTAATCGATTAAATTGGTTTTTCAGTGTACCTACGTCATTATTTTTATTCGACTTTATAATAAAGTAATGAAAAAACAGAGTCAAATACCTCATTATATGGATCACTACATCTTCTTACAGCAAAGCACAGGTTTTAGTGGGTGCAAGCCCCACATAACCCCCCCGTTTCCCCTGACGGAGGGGTATGCGTCAGGCATTTCCTGTGGGTAAAAAAAAATCGCTACATCTTCTAACATGTGACGTAACCTCAAGGCGTGGCGCAACGGTCGAGACTTGGGCGGCAAGTTAAACAGAAGTATCTACCAGTGCTATCTGGCAGTACGAGTGGGTAAAGGCAATGTTTTCTTTAAATCGGCTCAACTGACTGACCGGGAGTGCTGGTGCCTGGTAGCGAGTCTATTACTGACGTAGCAGTTTCTAGGAAAGCTTAATAACGTTAGTAGATAAAGGAATATCTACTTTTACTACTTACTTACGTACTTACTTATGGAATACAAACTTTTTTAATACGTATAGTCAAGTTACTAAGCGCGACGCGAATGGGTGTTTTCAAAAATAATATCTATATGCCCGTATAGAGAGATTTGCAAGTCCACAGCTAGGCATACATTTTGTTCTTGAAATAGTGCTTTGGGTAATAACGTTTTTCCCCCCCAAACGTTGCAAATTAGATAATTTTGATTTCATTAGATTAAGTACACTTTCATCTAGGCGCGTACGTTTTATTTTTTTAGAATTTTAGTTTATTTAAATTAATTTTTAGGGAAAAACTATGAATATTTAGACGCTAACAACTTTTAATACAAGCAATATTTCTTAAAAAGTAAAACTTAAGAGGATAGTTCTTCATTGTATCTGCAACTTTAAAAAAAATATGAAAGTCGGACTACATTTACGGGTAGGAAGACGTTATCGCTTTTTGTATGAAAGCTTACAGCTAGACAATCCTCTTAACAGTGGAGTTACTAACTATCAGGAGAACCCCTCATGTGTAAACTATCAATATACTATTACAACATTTATTAACCTATAGGAGAAACCTGATTTTGCGCCGTTATATTTCAAAGTATGCAAAGAAAAAAAACAAATTACACGTAACTCACGAACAAAATTCCAATTTGTATGGAGCTGTGCTTAGACGTAAGAGAATCTTGCATCATCCGTTGTGAAAACACAACGTGACACACAGTTAGTACAGGTTTTTTTACTAATTTAGAGTCAACTCGCATCGTACAAACGAATCGAATTCCCTCATAAATTTACTTCAGCGCCATCTAGGGTCGCTGACATTCGGATGTCAACAGATAGCGCTGGCTGTAAATGTATGGAGGAACTCGTTTCGTTTGTGCGATGCGAGTCGACTCGAAATTCGTACAAAAACCTGTACTAACTCTACTGGTCACGTTATTATACGAGTGCCAACGAATTCATTTGTTTCAGTACCTTTAAGTTTTGGACCATGCTAACACGTGACCTAAAAGAAACGACATTTATCAAAGAAACTATGCCAACAAAATTATCCTACTCCAATAATTCTTAGTCCCTTTCAACCCTTCTTAAGCTCACACAAGACAGAACTAAGTAAAACGCGGCTAATTTAAGGAGCCTACGTTATCTCTGTGTACGTTCGACGCGGACCATCATTTGTCTTCGTCAACGTTGGCTGGTGATCATTTATGCCACAGCACACCCTACCCTTTCGTTGGAAACATACTGAGGGCAATTTTGCTGAGCTTGTTTGAAATACTGAAATATAAATTAAAAATGAAATATTGATTGCTACGGGTAAGTATTTTCTTCTTTTGATCGTGGCTTCAGGTTCCCGTGGTCCCTGGTATCACGTTTACCGCTCCCAATCTATTGTGACGCCATCTATCAGTTCCCAGACTTGTTGCCACTATAATAGCAATTGCAGCAGCTTCTAGGCTGAAAGAAGCTAATCTTCTTCATTAGAATCCAGTATGAACGGGTAACTATGGGTGGCATATTCGCTTTTATTGAACTTTTTGCCTTTGATTTTAATTGTAAACAAACTGCTTTAACTACTTTGTTTAAGAGTAGGTATGATCGAATTATTGCAAAAATTATTAATACTGACAATTAAGACGCTATTTTTCGTTTCCAACTAAAACTTTTAAACATTAAACATACTTGTTTGGTAATATTGTAGAGATCGAACCCATGACTTATAGAGTTACATTCCGCCCCTTAGCAGTTACCTATGGAGCTACTGAGGTTTTGAAAAGTTACAATTAATTCCCTTGTTTTGCATAATATTACTTATTTAAACTTATATTTCTAGTTTATTCTGCGTTCCTATTAGTCATTTTGCTTCTTCAGTTGCATTTGCTTCAGGTTTTATTTGTGGTAATGATGCCCTTGAAATATGAGTTAATTTAACCTCTGTCTGAATTAAGTAGGTATCTACATAATTCAAGAAAAACATTATAATTCTTTGTTCTCAACAATTCTACTAAGGCTTTGTTCTTACTCCCTCCAAAATTCAAAATAATTATGAAGTTGGTTGCAATATTAGCTCGTATGTGAAACCCACAAATATACTTAACACGCCAGCCCTATTACAAAACACTTAAGGGTGTGTTTTCCGCGACATATGTGGCGAAGGCATGACTTAGTGCTTTCCGAGGAAATTGAAGATGCTCTTTTGGAAAAGTGCAGTGACATTGCGATTTTCCAAACAGTGAATGATTTTTTGTAATATATTGCATCGGTTAAAGATACGTTGTTTGAGAATAATTTTGTTATTTATAAAACTGTTAAAAAAGAAAAAAATAGCACTAGTATGTTGTCTGTTAATTGTTATCTTACCTGTATGGCAAGTGACGATACAGTCAAAGATGTTATGCATACTATGGGTGGATGGGTAGTTAGTAGGAATAGTAGTAAGTTAACCTAACCGGTTGCTACACAGCATCGAATCGAAACGCATGTTCCTGCTTAAATCTGATTGCACGTCCTTTGCGCCACCCTACCAGCAAAGACGCACCGCCAAGCGATTTAGCGTTCCGGTGCGATGCTTGTAGAAACCGTTCGGGTAAATTTACCTACCCTTCCAAGTTAGTACGTTAACATTTTAGGCATCATCATCACTTACCATCAGGTGAGATCGCAGTCAAGTACTAACTTGTATAGAGTAAAAAAAACACCCTTCGTACACATCATATAGTTGCTCCAAACTAGCATGCTTTCGTGCTACTATACGCATCATATGTTTGTTCGTACGTATGTAGCATTGACTTGATATCTAAGGACAGCGGGTGTAATACAAAATTCACGAAAAAAGTGTCCCGAGAAAACCTATATGTAAACGAGGGTATGTGTATTTTTACTACCACCATTTTACAGCCTAATTTTACTTGCAACTAGCTATAGTGCGATTCTCTCCCTTTGCGCGTTTTATCTCTCTTTCGGTTCGGACACTTTTTAGCGCTGACCCGTCATCTTAGTATTGTACATCTATGGTATGTACCTTTAACAGTAATTATTAAAGCCCTATTCAAACAATAACATGCTACGTCCAAAAGACTTCAAAACCCTTTCTTAATTAGGACGCGGATACTATTTGCCTGTTCGGTTTGTTTTTCAGATTAGGTATACATCAGTGACTTCGTAACAATAACTTGGTCAAGATGTTCCTAACAGTTAATTTACTTTGCCTTGATAAGGGTCGGACCCTTCAAGACGTACCTATACTTCAGGTGGTCAGACTTTGGACAAATATTGAAATTACGCAATTATACATTTATACCCGGGAGCCTTCTAGGATTATAGTGATAGAGATGGACGGGAAACTGTGTTTTTAACGACCTCGAGGTTGATTGATTGGCATAATTCAGTGGAAAATCCTAGGTTCGATTCTAAATAAAGGTGCGGTGAATACAATAATGAATCCTGTACTTCCGACAGCAGGTCCGTTGTGGAAACATACAGTTTTTAGTGGTAGAAAGCCTTCGTTTCCCCTGGCGTTTAAGTATTTTCTATCTAAAAAAGGTTCGATTGCAGGCGCGGAATTTATTCTAGATTAATTATTATTATTTAATTTTAATTACTATTAATTAATTAATTTTTTTTTTTCCAGATTGACTGGCTTTACTATCAGGTAAAATCGTCGTAAAGTAGGCTATGATCTAACTCAAAAATGAATGTCCTACCACTATATTATTCTTGCAAGGTGTAAGCGTATAAACACGTGGAAGGGCGTTCATTTGAAGTTAATATTGTCTAGGTATACTAAAGTGTAAAAGGACAATTAATTAAGCAACAACAAAAATATGAAGAAGAGAATCTAATAGGAATGAAATATATTTTATATTATTTGATACTATATTATATTTCATATTATTCGAAATCTTTTGTATTCAAGAATAAGTGTAGTCCAAGAGCTCAAATAAATTTGTTATCATCGTCTTAAACTCGTGAAGCAAGGACGACTAGCATTGTATCAAATCCTTCGTAATCTTAAAACGGTGCATAGAAAAAAACCCGGTCAAGTGCGAGCTAGAGTCGGACATTTGTTATATGGGACCCTCCCTTTAAAGTAAGCTAGCAATTAAAAATAATTTAATTACTAGCTGACCGGGCAAACGTTATTTTTCCACTAGAGAAAAAAAAGCTTACGACCTACTTTTAGACCTACCAAACTTACACAGAAAATTTCATAACAATCGGTCGAGTCCTTTAGGAGGAGTTTAGTAGCAAAAATTGGCACGAGAATTTTATTAATTAGAAAAAAAAATCAGTGTCTACCTGTTGCCGTTATCAATTGTGTGTTGTCGGTGGGCTATCGTTAAAAAAATACTTAATAAGCACTATTTTTTACAGTTACGACAATTTGGAGTCACTGAAGGATCAGCTAGGAGTATGTTTTTGCGGCGCTTGCATTTGAGACTTTAGGTCCATGGTCATCGGACACAAAAAATTTTGTGAATATCTTATCCAAAAAGTTGGTTCACGCGTCAGGTGACCAAAGAGCTGGCGCTTACTTAGCCCAACGGCTAAGCCTAGCTATACAGCGAGGCAATAGCGCCAGTGTTTTGGGCACCATGCCGTTAAGCGAGCATTTGGACGGTGTGTACATTTTGTAAATATTTTTAGTCTTAATTTATTTGTAGACATAAATTACAGTGTTTTAGTTTATAAATAAAATTCAAAAAAATATCAGATTTTAATACATTTTGTAGTCACTGGAGTCATTTGTTCATATCCCGAGTAAGAAGGTTGTGATATCTTAGTTCGAAGGGACTCGTTGCTTATAATATTATTATGGTCTCTCTGCCTATTCCACAAGCGAAGATTGTTTTTATTAATGTGTAAACAACCGCGAAAACTTAAAGACAATACTAACAGATGACAATAGCTATTGTTGCCACTTTAATTATTAAGAGTGCTAGGTTCCTTTTTTACAGGCTCTTCGCAGGGGCGGCTCAAAGTGGATGTGTTGTGCTTCAGATGACCTGGGGGTTTCTTGGATTATCCTTCTTCCAAAGTATCGAGAGTAAATGTATATATAGGGCATCCCTAGGTATGGTGGGCGGATGTACGTCAATTCAGTTGAATAATTATTTATTACATTTTTCAATGATAGGGTGAAAAAAAAGTCGTAATAAAACATATTATCGTAAAAAAATAACACTTTTTTTTTAAATTAATTTAAGTTTTGACACGACGCCAAAAAGGGGGCCCGGACATAGCTCAACGTATCGCGAAGCTGAAGTGTCAATGGGCGGGGCACATAGCTCGTATAACCGATGGATGTTGAGGACCCAAAGTGCTGGAATGGCGACCCGCACGGGAAGGCTGAGCGACCGTCGAACAGAGGGACTGACGACATTAAAAGAGTGGCGTGAAGGCGTTGGATGCAAGTGGTGCAGGACGGTGCGGGCTGGGAATCATTGCAGGAGGCCTTTGTCCAGCAGTGGACGTCTGTCGGCTGAAACGAACGAACGAAAGTCTCTAGACTAGACATGTCATTGAATGACGAGATGAGAAAGATGTGCGCCTGCTGCTTAGTGATACGCCTACCAAGGTCAGTGCAGTGCGTCCCAATTACTCCCAAGACGTCACATTGCAATATCGTACTCACGATGCAATGAACGAAGCTCGTTATACTAAGACATAAGTTTTTAATGCATATCGTGCCTTTCAAACCGATATACTATAAACTCTTCGAAATAACTACTTCACCGACAGATGTCTGACAAAATTCAATTTGCTTTATTAAGTACAAGCTTTTATTTAAATTGCAATGTCCCATACATATTGGCACCTACAATGTTTCAATTTTGGTATAGAACCCTAAAAAGAGAGCATTGGAAAGTCTTTATCTTTAAAACGATTCAATACAAATGAAGCGTTCATAAACGCCAGTACAGATGAATAAATCAGTGCTAAATTCCAAACGAGGAGCTAGCAAAACTTATCCCTAACCTACAATGGGGATTCCAAATTCGAAATATATGTCGCAGTTCCATCTAGTTCCGGTCCAGTTTGAATATCCGTCCAAGTTGGACTTCCGGCGGAAGCGGCCGCAGCCACGGGCGTCTTTATCTGAAGAATTAACTGGCGATAGTTATTCAAATGCGGTTCAGACGGGGCGATAGCGTGACCTACATCTACTTACGACATATCTATCGACATAGAGGGATACTACGTCTAATGTTTACATTTTAAAGCTCTATGCAGTATATAGGTACCTACATTTCAATGAGCTAGATCAGTCCATTAATTCCATGAGCAAATAATAAAATAATTAAACTTTACTTTAGAAAAAAACTTTTTTCAAATGTAAATTAGTGAGGGCTTAGAATCGCGTGTAAAAATTACTGAAATTTTTATTTTTAGCCACCTCTAGCTTATTATTTATAGCATTTTGCGACACGCTAAAAAGATAGAAATGGAATGAAATTAATGTATGAAAATGATCACTAATATAAATTGTTCACTTGACATATTCATAAATAGTCCACATTTTTTGAATTGCGTTCGAAAGAGATGCAATAGCGATCTTAAAAAACGCATGGATAGGTCATATGGCTAGCTGCTGCTGGCTGGCTACTAATCTCAAGTTTTCGAAGGTGTAGGATTATGATTTTAGTACCTACGTAGCCCTATAAAACCAGAGTACCTTAAAATGTGACCTAAATTATTATTGCTTTTATGAGGTATTTACAAATTAAAAACTGATTGTGATTTGCAAGCTCTTATTTCTTGGATGTTACAGTATCGTATCGAAACGCTAAATCGCTTGGCATTATACCTATTACCTTTACTATTTCAAATGTATAAACAATAGATACATCCCTTAAAATCCAAGACAGTTTAAGGGTTAACTCCACCATATTTCAAGTGTAATTCGGAAAGGTAACAGAAGGGTTGTGTACTGTCCGAGGGTGTGGGGGTGGGGTGGGGGTGGTCAGTGTTTGTGATTTGTAAATGGGCTCAGACCTTGGCCCTTCCTGAAGACGAGGATATATCACGCCTTGGACGATAACTTTGTTTCGGGAATCATATAGAGTTATTACAACGTGTTATCGTCGTACTCATGCTACTTTTAATAGAAGAAATTCATTTATTGAATTGTCTTTGAGTGATCTGATTATTGGTCGTACATAATGAAATGAAATGAAATGAAATGAAAATATTTATTTTTCACATAGGCCTAAATAACAGGCTCTTATGAAAAGTCAAAACTCTACCGCCAGGTTCGGAAAGCAGGTTTGCACCGAGAAGAACTGGCAAGAAACTCGGCACTTATTTTTGATTAATTGACTATGATTAAAATATACCTATGGTTACCTACTTCATATTCAAAAACTGAACACTAATTTGATCACTTATTATTTATGAGTGGTCTGTAAGTCAGTGGTCATTATAATTCAACCTTAGTTCATTATAGTTTTAGTTATCTACTTCATTGCATTGTGCATTTCAATTTTAATCATTCCCGCAGCATGTATTTTATCCCGCGATTAAAGGTATGTGTTAGTTAAGGGTCCAGTTTTTATCTTTTTTAAATATAATACAAATCAGTTCTGCGTAGTGGCATAAAACGGTTTCAAAAATACACACATAAAAATAAAGGAATTTGTTTATCTGACCATTGTTTCAACTGAGTGAACAACAGAATAAGACACAAATATTATATTTTTTTGATGAGAAACGTTGAAACACAGAAAAATAGTAGTCGCCACAGTAGCATCAGCTCTAGGAAATCCCCACAAACGGAATAGCGGGAGTACAATTGTCTGACGAGATATCTTAAAGGGCACAAAGGTTCCCGCAAATTGCCAAAGTAAGTAACGTCCGAACAGAAATACATTATCTGGGAAGGAAGGCTGCGATCGGGAGATTTATTGGTTTCGGACCTTATAGGCTGACTGGTCTATTTCCGAAACGATTTAGCCGGGCCTAGTTTAATTGCACGCAGTTATGGCACAGCGGTTTAAGGCTGAAACTTGACTTATGGCCGATTTTTCAATCGCCAGATAGACTATCTGAGGAATAAATTTGAAAAACATATGCCATGCAAAATCTGTCAAAACGTTATGTTTATCCTTAGATAATTTATCTGGCGATTGAAAAATCGGCCCTGATATATATATAAGGTGTAGTATTTTCTCTTAAAAAAATTACATACTATTTTTTTCAATTATGTATTGACAACCTCATGGACGCCCTCCAGCGGGCCACTGTAGAATTTTATAATTTCTAATTTGGGTCAGGTCTGGTCTGGTGGGAGGCTTCGGCCGTGGCTAGATACGATCGTACCAGCAAAGGCTCACCGCCATTCGATTAAGCGTTCCGGCGCGATGCTGTGTAGAAACAATTATGGATGAGTTTAGCCACTTCAAAATTTGTACGATTCAGCTGCATCGTCACTTACCATCAGATGAGATCTCAGCCAAGTGCTTCATCCCTTCCCGCGAAAATCTAGTTTTTCCGAGATAGAAAGTACAGTAACTTTTTTAAATATCAAAATATTTTATCCTATCACTGTAATAGATCTAGATTCCTAGACAAAAGAAACAAGTAATACAAACTTTATTACTAAAAACATTGACCTTAAAGTTAGGTTAGGTTTAAAGATATTTATTCTCAAAAGAAATACAATAATTTCACTTAATGAGAAATTAACAAAGAAGACTTAGTGTAAACTATTTTATAAATTGTGTGAACATATTGTGAACATGATTAAATATTAAGACAATGTTTCTTAAGTTTTTTTTAAAAAGATACATATGACTTGTCACATATTACATCCTTCGGTAAACTATTGTATAGCAGTGCTCCCTCAACCTGTATGGTTTTAGTTCCGTAATATTTTGTTCTTCTTATCGGTATTTGGTTATTATTTATATTTGCTTCTAGTATTCAAGTATGATTTTGTTTTAAATGTAATTTATGTGTATGTGTAGCTTCGGTTAGTATTTTTCTAATTAATATGCATGTTTTGTATTTATATAGTTGAGTAATAGACATAACATTTGTTTTCTTATAGAGTTCTTTACTTGGAAAACGATAATCTAATTGAAATAAGGTCTTAAGGAGCTTATTTTGTGAAATTTGAAGATCTTTTAAATTCGTTGGATAAGCAGTTCCCCATATTTCTATTAAATATTCTACTAAGGGCTTAGCTAGTAAGTTATATATGATGGCACGGACTTTTGGTGGTATACATCGGGAAGATCTACGCAAGGCTCCAGTGAGTGATGCTATTTTTGATTGTAGGTTGTCTATATGACTTCGCCATGTTAATTTGGGGTCTAAAATTAAACCAAGAAAGTTAATTACTAAATGTCTACCTACCTATGATATTGAGCTTAACATAGGTATCAGTTCTAACAAATAAATAGCTTTATTGTTGAAATAATGTTATAACTTATGAAATATTATGATATTTTGTCCAATTAAGATATTTGGTTGATTAAATCTTCCACTAAACCTGAGCGACTAAGGTTATGAACTCACTGAATTTAACCTTTTCATAAATAGTGAATTTTAAATCCGGCTATTTAACAACAGCGTTTTTAAATTCATTTGTATATTTATCGGTAAATGGTTCATATAAACCAAATAACTTTCGTATTTTAAATAACATTCTCATTATACATATGGAAAACTCCACATTTTAGTTACATAGTTAATAAAATTGTAGCATCTATTTTTAAACAATCTTTGCAGCAAATAAATAAACTTTCAAATAAAAATTCCATGTTATAAAAATATCAATAAAGTAATTTTGTAGACATCAATCTCGAATAAATATCGATAAAAAAATTTATCTACGCTCATTGCTTAAAGTTCGAATTATGAAATCGAAATGTGTCAAATAATTACCTACTTTATTCACAGACTTCTATAATTATTAAAAAGTTATTCATTATAACATCGCTCTACTATGGAAGTATTTAAAGAAAGTTGTTTAATATCCATTACGATACACGGCTCTGGATTCTTGTATTTGTATCTGGGGTAATATTTTTATGTAATATTTTTTTAAGTGAATCCACAGACAACATATAGTTGGTAGTCATTGCCGAGAGTATGGATGGGCCCTGATAAACCATAGACAACAACAACAATGTCTATTGTCTATGGTTCTGAGCCACATTTGCAGAATTTTGGCGCCATACATACAAATTTTTAACATTTTAATGTGTTATTTTTGTTACTTAGTCAAAATTTTGCGCTGAAAAATGTCTAGCAGTGAAACCTACTAAAGAAAATTTCACTCCACCTGACATCTTAGTAGTTGCAATGATTTACGACAAACGTTAGCAAGATTTTATGATTTGGATTTATGATAATAATATGAGCGTAGATAAAGTAGTGTATGAAACTCTACATAATTAGGTATTAAAACACTCGTGTGATACTATTAAAAAACTCGCCTGCGGCTCGTTTTTTAAACTCACACTCGTGTTTTAATACCCCCCATTATGTAACCGTTACATAAACTACTATATTGAAATATAGATGCGACATCAATTGTAATAATGATCATAATAATTTATTTAAATTTAAATTTATAACTGTTCGAATCACAAAATTACATAGAAATAAATCACAGTATCACATCCTCACCAACGAGAGCAAGACATTTTCTGTATAATATTCTGGTTTAGTTGATTTAACTTTGCTGACCCTTTTTTTATAGACAGAAAATTCTTAACGCATACCCCTTCGACAGGGGAAACGAAGGGGCTATGTGGGGCTTGCACCCACTAAAAACTGTCTGTTCCTATGACAAACCTTCTGGCGGGAGTACAGGATTCACTATCGTATTCACCGCGCTCCCAGCTACCTCAGCAGCAAGTCCCATCATTGTCGGCAGCCTGGCCGCTGCTGGAACCGTCTGAAGGGCGCGCCTGTATTTTTTTTTTGCTGGCCACCTCATGGCCTGTCTATATTTGATTGACGGACGGCCCCTAACGTCCATCACCCGCAGGCCGGCAACTCATGGAGGCCGGAGGCCATCTACCCTCCGGCGCCCGGTGCGTCTCCTGCGAGAGGGATGCGCCGCCTGATGTTCCCTCTCGCGCTTCGCCGCCTCCTTTGCAAGTGTCGGGATAAAAGAATAAGAAAAAGAATTGATTCAACAAAATGTCTCAGAAATGTTCTTAATTTATGAAAAAAAAATTAAACAGTATTTATTACTGCTAATGTGCACTAAGCTCAAGAACTGGAGCAAGGGGTAATCAATTAAAACAATATTTGCGTTGGCTGACCAAGCGTTATGGAATATATTGTAGGTGCCGGAGTTCTGAATATAACAGCGACGGATTGTGGTCCCGAGTACCGAGTACCGGGTAGAACACCGAATACCGAGAATTGAATATTTTGATCCACTACAACATGCCTTTGTGAAAAAGTGTTATTTAAATTAGCGGAATGGAAAACCGATTTTTTTTGTTGTGATTGTTTACTCGTATCAAGATAAAGCTTATTTCAGAAATACAATTAAGTCACTTATGAAATTTTGTTCAGCCGTTTATAATATACCTATACTACAAATAAAAAAACTTGTAAAGGATTTATTTGTTTTATGGAATTATGCTGGTTATAACGCGTTGGTTTTATTTTTCATGTACATAACTATTGGATTAATTATTATTTCAGATTTTTCGATTGGTATAATACCTAAGCTTCGGAGATAAGGGAATGGGGAGAGTCGTCGTTTTTTTTGAATTTTTCTTGATAGATTAAAAATTATTGTGCTTAAAAAAATAAGTGTCACCACTAATCACTAGAAATACACACCACATTTATGACTTTATTTACGACTCATCTGGACTCTGTTGAAGTTGTCCACCTAGTGGGATACTACTTATAACTAATTCAATTTACACTATCAAACATTGATATGATAATATAATATTACATAATATCATGCGATTCAACTTTTTATAGTAGAAGTAAGTAATATTCTTGTAAGCTAGTTTTTCGTAGAGGAAGGATATGGAAATATTTTAATACCTTAAAGAATTGAATATTCATAAAAGGCCTGAAAGTGTAAGCAATCAAATAACCTAGAACCATTAATTATTCCCTAAGAAATTCATACGTCAAGGCTCGAGCCGCCTTCTTAGCCGCCGGACAGGGGTCAAGATATGGTTGAATTAATATTCATACGAAAGACCCAGGTGGACGTCACTATGAGAAGGGTGGCCTTAAGGAATGGACATCGGTTATAGATGAGGAAACTGATGCGGCAATATCAGTCAGAGGTTTGTGCCTACATTGAATTGTCTCTGAGTAAATTGATAATTATTTTTCATAACCCAGACATACAGAATATACATACTATAGTGACTGATTTTGAAACCATTTTACCAGTTATTACCAGTTAGTAAATAAAAGAAGCCTTTTTTATTTCCCTTAAAGATCTCATAATGTTTATTGTTAAGGCGGTTCATGCATTAGTATTATGCTTGAGTCAAAATTATCACTTTTCGACTTAACATAAGAGTGTCATGTGTTCAATTATTGATTAGATAATTGCCAACATATTATTTGGCATTTCATAATCTAGTTTTTGTCTCAAAAATATTTGAAAATATGTGTATAACTTTCTCATTAGAAAGTTTAAGGTAAAGGCTAATTACTCACTTAGCAGTGGAAGCTCTATTTTGATGCAAGATATTTGCCATGTTTCATAACACAAACTTATAACAATGACATATTTAGAAAATTAATAACATTTACTAAAAAACGTCTCAAAAAAAAACACGATTTTCCTAGATTTTCATTCAAAAACCATAAACCGAAAAGTGCCATTTGTAGCATTTTTCGATAAATTAAACGTATTATTTTAGGATAAAATCCAAGATATTTTGTTATTTCTGAATTATAGTAATTTAATACAATTAATATTCAATGTCACTGGTTATTTACTATTTTAATAAGTTGTATATTTATTTTACTATATTTTTTTTTTGTAATGCCATTTTCCGCGCAAAATTGCGTCAGCGGGAACGGAATTCCTTTTTTGTATGGAGCGACACGCGATTCACACCGTGCCGCATAAACGCTCTTAATGGAATTTCAAAGCGGAAAATAACTTATATCTATCTATGATCTACTCGTAAAATTAAAAGTGAGACTCACATGACTATTTACAAGTTTTATTTTATATTACCCTCAGCGTTCTATATTTGTGATTCGTTAGGTATCTACTGAGTAAGATTTTTTTCATAATGTAAATCAAATCTACAAAATAATACATTATAATGATGTCATGTTTGCATCTTTAACACAATTGTATTTCCCTACGTGTTGAGTTTACTAATAAAAAAAAATACGAGTACAGTCAAATAAGTACCATGTGACTCGCTAACTTATGACCCACTTATGACAAACTTAGGTCTTGACTTGGTATATTACGCATCTGCTCGTCTTATAATCTGTGTCCGGGTGGTTACCCAAGAAGTCGGGGTGGGACAGAATACGGGCCCTTGTCTTATCTCAGCCCGCGCCCGAGGACTCGGCCTGATGGATTAACTTCATTGTTCCACCGTTGCCGAGTGACGCGGAATTTATAATTATGCCTTATATTCACCCCCCCCCCCCCTTACGTGCGCCATGTTTTGATTTCGCGTTGCTTTGCCGCTAAATTAATTTTTAGAGTAAGTTGCAGAATCTTTAAACAGGACACTTACAACAGGATATCCAAACAGACATTACTACACGCGTATTAAGCGGTTTGATTCCTCGTTCTTGATATGCACTACAAAAGCCTGGAATACCCTCCCAGGCAGTGTCTTTCCTGCCACTTACAATCCGGGTGCCTTCAAATGAAGAGTGAATAGGCATCTTCTAGGCAAGCGCGTTCCACCTTAGACTGTATATTGACGTGTGACTTTCCATCACGTGTGATCACAGTCAAGCGCTAGCCTGTATAGTAAAAAAACACCTATATTTTCACAAAATGTTTCACTGTTTCCGCCGCTGAATTAATTTTTAAGTCGTCGTGTGTAGTACTTTGCAGGATTTTCAAGCAGGACACTTACAACAAGATACCGTAACTGACAGTCTTATAAGACCCATCACTACACCTATATTTTCACACGTTGTTTCAGTTTCCGCTGCCAAATTCATAATTTTTAAATCGTCGCGTGTAGTAACTTGCATAATCTTCAAACAGGACACATACAACCGGACATCACAACCGACAGACTATCCCATCATCAATTTTTAAGTCAACTTGCAGAAATATCTTGATATTAATTGAAAGTATCTTGCTTGCAAGATACTTTCGTTGACAAATTCGATACCTCGTAACTGTGATTATACTTGGCTGGAAACACAGAAGCTGCAAGGTTGTTCCACACCTTAGCGGTTCCTACGTATCTGAAACGTGGAAGAAAAACGTTTCGTTCGAGTTCGCTGGACATCAACCATATAAGGATGTCACTTCTGTCGACGTCTTGAGATTCTGTGGTAGAAAGATAATGGAGGTACCAGACTGTGGTTTAATTTTAAAACTGCTGACTGCAACCCTGAACCAAGTCTCCCTACAATCCAAAAGTACCCACAGTAATTTTGATCGTGGTTATTCAAATAAATAACTTAACTGACTATGAACTTTGAAGAACTTGCTACAAAACTTGCAAAGTTCCTAACGATAATACAGAACGAGTTTGAGCATTGTAGGAACTCGCGTTTAGTAGAGTTCGTGTCGGCCGCTTAGCATTAAATATATGTTTTACCACCTTATAAAGATTGCGTCGGAGATGCGCCCCGGGCGCGCCGCACGAACCGCTTGCTCTACGACAGTTCTTAACCCTTTGTAGTCTAAGAGCTGATGGGTAAAATATACACAGGCTCACTTACCCAGCGCAATTTACGCGCGCTCCATTTTGAGTGCAAGCGCTTGCTCTACGACAGTTCTTAACCGTTTGTAGTCTAATAGCTGACGGATTTTTTATTATTTTATCGTAGATTTGACGTTATGGTAAAGCCAAAATACTTTCCATATCTACAGACAGTCTGATAATTTTTAAATATGTATAACAGCACAGGATCACGTTGTGTGGATCAGCATATTCTAAGAACATACGTGCCTTACGTGATTGATTGTATAAACGCATACTTTTAAGATAGTATATAAGCTGTGTAAATAGTTGAGTTAATTATGCCACTACAATATAGACGTTATTACGTTTGTCCGTGTCTCATTCATCTCCGCCACTCCTATACGCAACAGTAGATAAGCTTGCGCTTGACGACAATCATGCCTGGTGGAAACCAATGATAAGGTCTAGGTTGGGGTGCGCTTGCCTAGAAGATGCCTATTCACTCTTCTCTTCAAGGCACCCAGATTGTACTTGCCGAGGAGCACGGAGGCGTGCAGGGCGTTCCACACCTTAGCGGTTCGTATCAGAAACGTGGAAGAATACGCGATGGTGACGCGCACTCGGCTTTGAGGGGAAAGTCTTAGGCTCAGACTACATTAAATAAAGGCTCAGGTTCGATTATCTGTATGTGCAGTTTGAAATTTTATAATTTCTGCATTGGCTTCAGTCTAGTCTGGCTACTCTGGTAGTAACCAGCTGTGGTTACAACTTACAACCCCTTTTTATAAAGACGCCCCGCCAAGCGTTCCTTCCGTACAAATCGTCACGTCGTGTGGGGTGCATCTTCGTGGATAGAACTACATATTATAATATATTATATTAGCGGTACAGTGCGATGCTGTGTAACAACTACGCCTTCTAAGTTAGTACGATAACGTCAGTATCTGCATCGTGACATACCCTCAGGTAAGACTGCTGTTCAGTATTAACTTTGTAATGTGTCAAAAATATACATTGTAAGAGAATTATGGTATAGTAAGTAGGTCCAAAAACAGGTTTTTAGTGATTATATCCTACTACTACCATACTATATAGATACTTTTCCTTTTTAAATGATTGTTTGATTCAAAATCTTTAGCACCTGATGTAAATTGTAATGCAAATTTAAATAAATTTAAGTAGGTACCTTAGCTCTTAGACTATACCACTTACGCGCACACAAGCTCGCATGTGCATATCGCCATACGTGCGATGCACCGCGTGACTCGCGAAATGGCGTCGGGGCCCGGTGCCGCGATACTTGTTGACTAACGCCTTAAATTAAACTTGATTATATAAAAAACTTAGGGTAGGCTATTCGTCAGAAAGTTTTTATACTTAGTTACAACTAGTGAACGCCCGTGGCACCACCCACGTGAATTTTGGAAAACCACAAATTTTGCGGGAACCATGGATTTTTCAGGGATAAAAAGTAGCCTATGTGTTAATCCAGGGTGTAATCTATCTCCATTTTAAATTTCAGCCAAATCGGTTCAGTAGGTAGTTGCTGCGTGAAGGAGTAACAAACGTACACACTTACAAACAAACTTTCGCGTGATTATTACTGTGATAAGATTAGATGGTAAATAATTTTTTTTTACATTGTAGGAATAAAGCAGAGACAGTCACATTCGTTCGAACTTTTGTCTCGAGAGGCGTCGGGGGCTAAAACTAAATATCACTTGTATATAAAAAATGAAAATGAATGTAAAAAGTGTTATTTTAAATTAAAATGTCCAAACTTTGAACATTACCTATAGATTATCGCAGATGCAAACTTGACTTTTACACCACTAGCATATAAAAATGTTGTAACGACGAAATTGCGACTTTACGGTAACGAGGTTTTTGTCTCAAATAACTTACGTACCCGTTAAGTACGCGGTGCAATCGGTCCCCGATAGATACATCCCTACGGCCGGTTTAACACTTAAATGCCGTATACACACAATCAGATATTTGTTTTAAATTATGGTAATAAAATGTCGGTGAGAGTCACGAGCGGGAACGCGTGCGCGGGATCGGGATCGGTATTAAACGGGCTTCATTATAATGACGAATTGTGCCGGTGCACTGCATGCTGCTGTACGCTCAGTACTCACCACACAGAAGTAAAAAATAAAAAGTTTCGAACATCCCCATATCAACAACGGATATAAGACGATATAAAGACTCTCTTAGATACCGTTCCTAGAGAAAAAGTTATCACTAATACTTACAGGATTTTTGAAAAATTCTTTAGTCGAGTTGAGCATTTTTTGAGATGGTAAAAATCATTGTAAAAATGTTCACTACTGTCCGCACTTCTCGCTGTGTCACTTCATTCTTTTTTTGAGAATTAATTTTTAGTTTTATTTTTATTCAAGCGTCTTTTAGAAAAAAAAAAACTTTAAACTTTGCATGCAAAGTATTCAGTTAACACATTGATTTCTTCGATCTATTGAAAGAAAGTACATTGAAAATTTAATTAAAGTGATAAGTTTCGAGGGGATTCGATAACTGTTATGATGATATTCGCGACCACAGAATATATTATGACAAGTAAATTATTTGAAAAGTATAATGGATAAGCTCTCGACACACGGTATCGTATGACGCGAGTAGATATGACCGCACATCAATTGCAAACAGTAGAACTCGACTGGCATTTCCACTTCAGTTACCTGAGTACGCAAAGTTGCTATATGTAGCCGGTTTGCTGTTACCTTTTATGAGGTGTTTGTGTTTTGTTGTTTCATAGAGTTTGTTTTTGTTTGATTTCATGATGTTACCCGCCAACCCAAAATAAAATCCTTTCTTGAATCTACTCGTATCAAAGCACAATCAAAGGTTGCATTTTGTCAATCATCATTTTGTCAATGTCAGGTTGCATTCTGAAATCGTCTCAAAATAATGTGATTGACAAAATGCTACCACGACTATACGGCCATCTGTGCAATCCTTTTGACCGTTTTGTATCTACTCTTCGACGGTTAATAGAAACCATTGATAAAATAAGACCAAAAACTTGGCTTGAAGAGTATGTATGCGCAAACAAACTTAAAACAAATCTTTAAACTTTTTGCACAATTTTAATATTTTTTTTTCATAACTGCAAAACATTTAATGAAGACTGTATAATTTACCTACTAAACACTTGCATATTTAACACACAAAAGAAATCATAATTCAGGATATTATTGTGTTAGTGTCAAAAATAGCAAGCCAAACAAGATTTCTCAAAGAAATAAATTAATTAATAGCAGCAACTCGATACAGTGTGATAAAAAGACAGCATCTTTGTCCAAACTAGAGCTGCGATAAGTCAGCAATGTGCCGATGCCGATGCAGATTTAATATATCACAGTGCCGCAGCGGCAGTGACGCACGCTGCCGCGTCGCGCGTCGCAGGAAATGCAGTGAGCGATAAGCCGAACGGACTTTGTGATGTCTGCTGTCCGCGCGGGGCTGCTGCAGCGATATTATTGAAGACATTACCAATTTAAACGACATACCTTTGAATTTTATAAGAGTTTTTTCTTAGATTCTTGTTTTTCTGTAGTTTGTCTAGGTGGTTAACGTGGGGGGCTATCGCCAAGCAACCTCCACGAGTGCCCGAGTGCTACGGTGCCTCTCTGTAGCGCACGGGCCGGTGCTCCCTGGTAACGTCGGTTAATAACCGACGGCGAATAGCTTGGCCCGGTGGATAGGTGACGTTTCTTCGCGTGTCCCTCTGGGCCCCAGCAGAGGGCACAGTGTCGAAACGTCTACACCTACCCCGGAGGAGGAAGAAAACCTCATTAAAAAATTACAGGCGGGGGCGGAAACGCCCACAAGTCCCTTCGGGGCACTACGAGGAAGACAACCTCGTAAAAAAATCACCGAAGTGGGCGGGAACGCTCGTCGAGAGGGACAATTACTGTGGCACATCCCTCTCGCAGGAGACGCACCGGTTGCTGGAGGACGAACACCTTTCTTCGGCTTCCGGGTGCGCCGGCCTGCGGGTGACGGACGTAAGGGGCTATGGCGTCCGTTACCCGTACTACATCAACAGGCCGAGGAGGTGGCGCGCCCTGTTCAGGACGCGCCTCCCAGGAGGAGCCGGCGGCTCAGCGTGCCGGCAGCAGCGACGGGACCTGCCGCTCAGGTGGCGGGTCGGGGCCTGGCGGGAGCGCGGTGAATACGCAAGTGAATCCCGTACTCCCGCCAACGAGGTCCGTCGTGGCAAGGGACAGGTTTTAGTGGGTGCAAGCCCCACATAACCCCTCCGTTTCCCCTGACGGAGGGGTATGCGTTAGGCATTTCCTGTCGATAAAAAAAAAAAAAAAAAGGTGGTTAACGTACCAAATAATTGGTAAAATTTAAAGTAGAAAATCCAACGTTACACTATTTAATTAATTAAAAAAAGATACGACATGTTTTTGAGATAGTTACGATAAGTCAGCAGATGTAACGATGCCGATGCAGAATGAATATATCATTGTGCCGCAGCAGCAATGACTTTGCCGCGTTACTATAGGTGCAGTGAGCGATAAGCTAAACAGACGTTGTGATTTGTACGAGTATATTTGGTTTGTAATGTATGCCTTGACTCTTCTTTTAATAATCCTCAGTTTGAGATCAGCAGATATATAAATATTCTGTGTTCACGCGCCATTTTTAACTGGTTGTTGTGTGGTCGAAACTCGAATGAGTTAAGACCCTGTCTTTGAGTTTCGACTGAGTGAAGTGGTCCTTATTCAGCCAAACACAGAGTGACACATTGATGCCAGGGGAGAGATTTCAGGCACTGTGATTAGACGATTCGCGGTCCGCTCTACTTTAGTGAGCACGTACCCTTATCGGTACTTAATTTTCCTTCTGTAAGTGACTGTAAAATGCAACTGTTTGACCAAGTGCGATGTGGTCGTAAGCGTCAATTAATTAATATTGTAGCTTCCTGCCTGCACGACACACGAGCAAAGCGTTAGCATGAAAAAACATCGAGAAATCGAACTCAAATCAAAAGGTCGTTCATTTATGATGAGGTTTTTTTTATGATCGTGGGGAAAGTTCTGATAATAATGTTCAAAAATTAATTAATAAAAGTCAGGAATATCCGTACAAATCCAACCGGCTCGAAGCAAATCAGAGCTAGCGCATTGTTGCACTGATTTAGAACAGCAGACATCTCCAAACTAACTCGATCCGTTCTCACGTATTAATATATTCTATTCGATCATTCGGCAGACGATGTATCGATTTGAGATTAGCGAGTTTGTTGGAGATTCGTATTGAGGCGTGCTGGCGGGATTTGCGGAACTTATGAGGTAATATGATTTAGAATGTTGTGAATTGTATTGTGTACCTATAGATTCGATGTTCAAATGTCCAAGTTTTTTTACACTCTAGAAGTTAGTAGGTAGTTACTTACTACTGAAGAAGTTATCTTTAGTCATACCCCGAGTTGCACGAAATAAATTAGAAAAATTAAGTGCTACCTACTTTAACTAATTTAATCGCGAGAAATGTCAAAATTTCTTACATTTTTTGACATTGATTGCGATTAAATTAGTTAGTTTAAAGACCACTTTAATTTTTGAATTTGTTTCGTGCAACTGGGCATATTTAGTGACTTAAAAGGTTAAAGGAAAGTCATCCCTAACGGTTTCTTCGCAGCATAGCGCTGCACGCTATATTTTTTTTTTTTTTTTTTTATTCTATACAAGTTAGTACTTGACTGCGATCTCACCTGATGGTAAGTGATGATGCAGTCTAAGATGTTATCGTACTAACTTGGAAGGGTAAGTAAATTTACCCCCAACGGTTTCTACACAGCATCGCACCGGAACGCTAAATCGCTTGGCGGTGCGTCTTTGCTGGTAGGGTGGTAACTAGCCACGGCCGAAATCTCCCACCAGACCAGACCTGAGCCAATTTAGAAATTATAAAATCCCAAAGTGGCCCGTGGCGGGAATCGAACCCGCGACCTCCCACTCGAATCCGAGCGCGCCCCCACTGCGCCAGGGAGGTCGTCATATATCTTTTGGCGGTGCATCTTTGCTAGTAAGATGGTAGCTAGCCACGACCGAAGTCTCGCACCAGACCTGATTTGCAATAATTTAGAAATTTTGAAAATTCTAATGTGACCCGTGGCCGTGGCGGGAATCGAACCCACGACCACTGCACACTTGAAGCCACTGCATCAGAAGACGGCCGAAATATCAGAATATTCTGTGAAGTAATACAGAATCCATTCGATTAAGTAATTTAATCCTATTCTGTTCTGGTCTCGATTGCTAGTTCACGCGAAGGTTCGATTTGAGTCGATTCAAAAATGGTGATTTGGCAATTAGCAGGTCACAGATCAGTGCCGTGACACGGTGCCGATGCAACATCACTACTGGGCTACGCAACTACCGCTATACTTACCAGAAATAAACAACATTTGGCATGGCAACTTAAAACTTCAACCTGACAAAAATACTGTCATGTTTCCTTAATCTGTAAGTTGCCTGGCAGAGATTGCTACTTAGCGACAAGGCCGCCTTTTGTACTACTTATTTTCGTACTAATTATTACCTTGTATTGTAATTTTAGTGTAGGTAAATAAAGAAAAATAGAACCACTATTGGTATAAAATTCCGATAATAGTATTTTACTATATATATACTGATATTTTGATATTTTATTAGTCGTCTATAAGCAAAGTGTTTAATATTAGTAGGTGCATTTGCAGCATTGGGATTAATTATAAAGTCCCAAGGAAAAAAAAACTTTCTAGTATCTACTCGTAATTTTGCTCGCCTAGGGTTTTGAGTCGCTTAGCGGTTGGTTACAATGTAGATCACTAGTAAAGGTATACGTGCATATAATTTTTGCTTACGCCCTACTTAATTCCTAAAATAATATTAGTATCTACAACTCAACAATACTGTATATAATTACAAATCGATTAACCCAAAAGTTCGTAACCCCTGACCGATTAGCTAAACCACGATAAAAACGTAATTATACACACGAATGCGCATGATTCACGAAATATTTGAATACTGTATTACATACATTCGCTACGCTGAAACCGTCTTACTCACCATTCTTGTATTAATCAAAAACATACCTTAAAACAACACGATAAAGTTGAAACTTGAAAATTTTTACATTATGAAGCTTGAAAGAAAGATGCTGAACTCATCTTTATGAACATATTTGGACGATGTAATTTCATCCTTAAATTGAAGATTATATGATTGGTTTTTAAATGGTTTATGTTTTGACGTTCGGTGTAAGAACAGTGATGTGCCGTGGGAACTATGTATCGAAATGGAAGCGAACGTGAGTCGATGGATGTGATAGGAAGAAATTGTAGCGAAGTTTGTGCAAAGTAATAAATGTTTATGGTTTAAATTTTGAATAGTTTGGATTAGCGTGACTTTGTTGTGGGGCATTGTAGATGCATACTGCAAGCTGTTATGACAATGAGGAACATAATTTTTATGTACCCACCTAGATAGGGACAAGCGACCCGCCTTGGGTGGTAGTAAGCTATAGTAAGAGGTATGATGTTCGTTCGTTTCAGCCGACGGACGTCCACTGCTGGACAAAGGCCTCCTGCAATGCTTTCCAGCCCGCACGGTCCTGCGCCATTTGTATCCAGCGCCTTCCCGCGACTCTTTTAATGTCGTCAGACCATCTGGTCGGAGGTCTGCCAACACTGCGCTTGCCCGTGCGGGGTCGCCATTCCAGCACTTTGGGTCCCCAACGTCCGTCGGTTCTACGAGCTATGTGCCCCGCCCATTGCCACTTCAGCTTCGCGATACGTTGAGCTATGTCAGTAACTCTGGTTCGTCTACGGATGTCCTCATTTCTGATTCGATCACGCAGAGAAACTCCGAGCATAGCTCTCTCCATCGCTCGCTGAGTGACTCTGAGCCTTCTTATGAGGCCCATAGTAAAAGACCAAGTCTCGAATCCATATGAAATCACTGGTAACACGCACTGTTCGAAGACCTTAGTCTTCAGGCACTGAGGTATATTGGACGAGAAGACATCACGAAGCTTCCCGAATGCTGCCCAACCGAGCTGGATTCGGCTATGATGTATGTACAATATTTTTAGGAAAAAATGTTTTTAGTTTTAACCCGCTTTTGGGAGACACTATTTGCACGTTACACTATTTGCTCAACACGCTGACCATAAACACTTTTGAAGCCGATATGAAGAACTTTAAGGCGCATCTCTGGGAACTATATTCAGTATCACGAACGGTATTAGGTACGGCAAAAAGATCACTCTTTTGACGAAGCTTTCTTCACTTCTTTTTTCGCAGGCATGGCTATAGGGTTTGGAATTCGGATACATTTAACACGAGTGTATCTTCTAAGTTAGCGTGTTCTATTTTCGATCATATTGTCATTTTCTCTCAGGCGAGACCATCAGCATTTTAACACACATAGCAATATAAGTTGATGTCTGTAAGAATATCCAGTAAGTACCATGTAAGTACTAAATAGAACCAAATTTTTATACACAGGTACCCAATATACATCTTTTATTATTACCCATACCGATGACAGATAAAACAACGCTTCAAGCAGGCAATTAAAGTTCGATCTAACACTGTGGTATCTGAACCACCATCTCGGCGCATCCGGGACCTAGAACAATGGCGTGATAATGATATTTTGACGTGTTGACATCTTATTAACCAATACGTCAGATCGCTGATCAAATTGTACTGATGGGAACTTATACCGTATTGGCTTGAAAGCGGGCACGTGATTCTTGATTGGTTCTAAAACACGTTAGGCCTCGCAATGTAATTTTATTCATTGGAAAAACTGTTGAGTTTTAACTTTTAATGCAGAGCTTTGGTCGCCAGATTCTAATTTTATTTGGGTTTTCGTAGTTTGTCAGCTAATAGGTAAAACACATTGTAAACATTATTGATAAAAGGTTAGATACGCATTTAGAAAATACTAGGTCTTTATTTACAATAGGCACCTACCTATGTAGGTATAATATTCTTTTGTTTGTTGTATTTGACGGTAGGTTCCTACCTAAATATTGTTTAAATGATAGCATTAAATAACGTTTATTCCGAACTACAAAACTCCTTAAAACCTTTATTTTTCCATAGGTTGTAAATGTTGTAATGCATTTAATGATATCTAAAGAGAACTAAAACGAGTATCCTAGCGCCATCTACTAGGGAGTAGCTGAACAATTTTCATGAAAATAGAAATTATGTTTTGCAATTTTTCAGAATTTGTTTATAGACTACCGTAGATTTCGTATTTAAATACTTGGAAAATAATAAAGTAATCAACGATCTGACTTGCGTAGTTGGTACTTCGATATTTTAGATGGCTGGTTCGATTCCCAGCACTGCCCAATTTAGAATTTTAATAATTCTATATTATTATATCTAAAGTAGCTCGGTCTATTTTGGGAGGCTGGACCGTGGCTGGTAGGAGATGGAAAATACACGCGCAAATGCCAAGCTATTTAGCGTTTCGGTGCGATGCTGGGTAGCAACCGCTATGAGCATAATAATTACCCCTTCCAAGTTAGTACGATGATATCTAACGTCATAAGCAGCATCTTCATTGCATTTGTGTTTGTATCAAGGGTTCGAGCTAACTTGTAATATTATGCAAAAGATGAAATAAAAATTAAAAAAAAAGTACAAACTGACGAATGATTCAGGGTTCCTAAATGATTTAGTTTCAATATCACTAATGATTTTGTGTTTGAAACTTCATTATAATATTAAATTCCACAAATTTTCAGAGCAATACAATAGGTCACAGCATCGGGGAAGACGTATACGCACATGAATTTAACAATGTGTTAAGGCGCTTCATGCGTTAGTATTATGCTTGAGTCAAAATTTTTCGATTTCCGAAGGAACATAAAATAGTTATGTATTCAATTATAGATTAGATAATTGAATTCATATTATTTGGCATTTCATAATCTAGAACTTGGCTCAAAAATATTTTAAAATATGTGTATAACTTTCTCACTAGAACAGTTTTTGTATAGGCTGTTTGCTAAAATAGCGGTCGACGCTCTACGCAGATGCAAGATATTAGGTCCTTACATATGAAATTGGCGTTTTGTATGGGAGGAACATAAAGTCGATTTTTTTTAAATATAATATATATATTTAATCAAAGTATGTACCATTGCTATCTATGCACTTTTGCCACCTTATAGGTAGTTCATTGATCCCTTTACTAAAAAAGCCATTCAGACGGGAATCAATAAAATCTTTGAGAGCACTTTGGACTGCCTCATCGGAGTTAATTTTTTTCCCTGGTAAGAAGTTATCCAAATTTCGAGAAAAATGGTAATCTGTTGGAGCAAGGTCCGGGGAGTAAGGTGGATGTCTTAGGCATTCCAATTGAAGCTCCTCTAATTTGGTAGCCGTCTGTTGTGCAGTGTGTGGTCTAGCGTTGTCCTGAAGCAGCAGTGGCCTAGAACGATTGACCAGCCTAGGTTGTTTAGCAGCTAGCTTTTCCATCATGGATTGCAGTTGCTGACAATAGATATCCGCCGTAATCGTCTGGCCAGATTTAAGAAAGCTGTAGTGAAAGACGCCGGCGCTAGTCCACCAAACGCTCACAAGTAATTTTTTTTGAGTCAATTTTCGTTTGGGGCAGGATTTGGCTGGTTCGCCAGGGTTCAACCATTGCGATGAGCGTTTCCGATTATCATACAGGATCCATTTTTCATCACAGGTAATGATTCGATTTAAAATCCCTTCATTACTGTGCCGGTTGAGTAATGTAACACAGCAGTCTACGCGCGTTTGTAGGTTTGCTGCACTCAATTCATGAGGTACCCACCTTTCAAGCTTTTTCACCTTCCCAATTTGCTTCAAGTGAACTAAAACAGTTTTATCACTAACACCGCAGCCTGCAGCTAGCTCGGACGTGTTTGCGATGGATCCGCTTCCACAATAACCTTCAATTCTTCATTGTCAACTTTGGTCTCCGGCCATCCACGGGGCTTGTTCTGCAGGTCGAAATTTCCAGAACGAAAACGTTGAAACCAAAAACGCACTGTGTTTTCTTTTGCGACACCCTCGCCGTACACATCATTAATCCTTCGAGCCGTTTCTGCAGCACTGGTGCCACGATGGAACTCGTACTCGTAAATAACGCGATATTTCAAGTTTTCCATTTTGTAAACAGAGTGGCGCAAAAAAAAAACCAAAAGAGAAAAAAACAAATGAATAACGATTTTCAAAACACAAAAGCATGAGTAAATAGCTGTATAAATTTGAAATTGGAATGTCTAACCAAAGAAGAGATATTTAAGATCAAAGTGGCCACTACGACAAAACGCCAATTTCATATGTAAGGACCTAATATTTGCCATGTTTCTTAACAAAAACTTATAACAATGACATGTATAGAAAATTAATAACATTTACTAAAAAGTGTCTCAAAAAAAACACGATTTTCCTAGATTTTCATTCAAAAACCATAAACCGAAAAGTGCCATTTTTAGCATTTTTCGATAAATTAAACGTATTATTTTAGGATAAAATCCAAGATATTTTGTTATTTCTGAATTATAGTAATTTAATTCAATTCATATTCAATGTCACTGGTTATTTATTATTTTAATATTTTGTATATTTATTTTATTATAATTTTTTTTGTAATACCATTTTCCGCGCAAAATTGCGTCAGCGGGAACGGAATTCTTTTTTTGTATGGAGCGACACGCGATTCACGCGTAAACGTATAAAGGCTCTTAATTTGTGTGGAGACCCCAACGCATCAATTTGTGGTTAACGTTCCGAATACGAATCGTATACAGGTGGATTTAAAATTCAAAGATATTATTATACATTTTATTACTGCTATGGATTCAAATACATTATTATTTATTTATTATTTATTTAATTCCACGTAGACTTCACAGAAAAGATGAGGAGTAAAAGGTTAGTGTGGTATGGGCATGTTATGAAGAGGGATGAAAGTCATGTCACTAAAAGAAAGATGAGTACCTACCTATGCATGTGCAGGGACGAAAACTTCGAGGAAGACTGAAGAAGAGATGTATGTATTGCGTGAAAGAAGATATGCGTGTGAAAGGAGTGGATTGCGAGTTGACGGCTGATAAGAGCGAATGGAAGAAGAAGACATGTTGTGCCGACCCCACATAACGTGGGAAAAGGCCTGGAAGAAAGAAGGAAGAAAGACCTATCGTTTCAGCTGACGAACATCCACTGCTGGATAAAATTTAGCTGAAATGTCATTTACTAATTCAGGGTATAGGTATCGACGCCTATAATTTTAGCTGAGTTGATTCAATAACATAGGCGTTAAGAAGTAATCTACAGTGGTAAATTAATTGCATCAATAAAATGCATATAACAATACGTCTAACAAGACCAACGAGTGTTTCCTATTCGAAAGACTTGCTAATAAGACATTAAAAAAAATCTAGTTACCAAAGTCCTAAAGTCTGGTGAAGATATAAGAAAACTTGAAATAAGAAAAAACATATCCCGCCGTCTTAAATTATCCATTTTCCTCTTTCTAAATATTACGAGAACGTATGAAGAGAGATCCTTGGATCATTTTATTTATTTGTTTTTCTCAAATGAATTTACATCGCCCTGTAGATTCGGTGTTTTCTTAGCATTAGCGTGAGGTAGGCGTCGCTACTTTAAATCTCGTAGAGTAGGTGCTACTCGTAGGGCTGGCTCATGTTTATTTTATGCAATTTATTTAAAATATTCCTCTTTGTTTAGGGCAGGGACTCCTCTTTTAATGACATTATTTAATTCTTCTAAAAATATTACATGTGAATCACAATTCGGATAGCCTGTGCTACGTAATGCACTGTTACATATTTGTTTTATCAGAAGTAAGAAATTAATATGTTACAGTCATCCTCAACCCATTTTTATGTCCCACAGCTAAGGGTAAGCCCAAGGCGCTGGCCAATTCCAGGTTAAAGGGCTTTACACATAATATTGGAGAGCATTAATTTTGTGAACTCTAGGCATACAGGTCTCCTCGTGATGTTTTCTTTCGCCGCTAAGCGAGTGGCATTTAGTTTCTACAAACACATAGCTCGGAAGTCAGAGGTGATTGGGAGGCAAGCCCGGGATTCGAACTTCCGACTCCTTGACGAGAAGCAGAAGTTTCAACCAGGGCTATTACTGCTTATACGAGTAGTCAACGATAAACCAATACTAATAGGTATTGTGATAAGGTATTGTGAATAAGTGAATATAATGGAAAGTCAATACAATATACTCTTGAAATCCGCTACTCGAAAAGAATCTGTACGATCCAATATAAAGGAACACCGCCCACAGGAAAAATTGGTTGTCTGTAAAGTCGATTTACTGACGATAGTTGAACGTGACAACTCTCGCTTGCACTTCAAGCCTTACATGGAACGCCTCAGAGGGAGGTAACGCCGGTAACGCCGGATGAGTCATGTCTTTTTGTGCGTGCAGCCGGCTCTATTGATTTATAAGACGTTGTCACGTCAAAACCAGATATCTATAACTATAAAAGGCTTTGTCCTGAGTGACTGACTGACAGACAAGCTACAGCCCAAACGGCTGAACGTAAGAACTTGAAATTTTCAGGGAAGATTCTTTGTGAACCCAAACCGCTCGCTAAGAAAGGGTTTTTTGAAATTCTACCCCTAAGGGGGTTAAATAAGGGATTTAGGTTTGTATGAAAGTCCCTCATTTTTCAAGTTAGATTCATGAAAATTGGTATATAGACTTTCGAATAAAAATAAGAGAATGGGTGTCCGAGGGATTTTGGAAATTTCACCCCTAACTCTCTAAAAAGGGGGTTGAAACTAGAAAACGCTTGGTCCCGGCTGGCTGGCTTTTGGACAAGCTACTGCCCAAACGGTTGAACGTAGAAACATGAAATTTTCCGGGAATATTCTTTTAACACCCTAGATGTGTACTAAGAAAGGAATTTTTGAAATTCTACCGCTAAGGGTGTTAAATAAGGAATTTTATTTTACATATATGGAAATCCGTCAATTTTCAAGTTGCGTTCATTAAAATCGGTAAGTAGGCTTTTGGATAAAAATAACAAAGTTCCTCGATTTTTTAATTCCACCCCTACTTATGAGACTACCTCCTAGGGGAGTGAAACGGGGGTCCAAAGATATTACAAAGAAATGCTCCTTCACGCCGCAGTTACTGATCGGAATTGGCTGAAATTTGAAAAAGAGTTAAATCATATTCTGGTTTAATAAATAGACTACATTTTATCCCACAAAAATCTATGGTTCCCGCGAAATTTGTAAAAAATAGAAATACGCGCGGGGGAAATGCTCCTTCACGTCGCAATTTCTGAATCGATTTGTCTAAAATTTAGAATAGAGGTAGATTATATCCCGGTTTATTACACAGGCTAATTTTTATCCCGAAAAAATCCATGGTTTCTGCGGGATGTGTGACAAACCGAAATTCCTGCGGAAGAAAAACTTCTTTACGCCGCAACTACTGAAACGATCAGGATGAATTTGGATTAGAGGCAGATTAGATAATGATCTAGCACTTAGGTTACTTCTTATCCCGGAAAATTACATGGTTTTTGCGGGATGTTTGAAAAGTCGAATTCCACGCCGGAGTAAAATCGTTTACGCCGCAATCACTGAACCGACTTGACTGAAATTTGGAATAGAGGTAGATTATATCCCGGTTTGATATATAGGCTACTTTTTGTTCTGAAAAAATCCATGGTTTCCGCGGTATATGTGTAAAACCAAAATTCACGCGGGAGGAAAACCCTTTTACGCCGTAACTACTGAAACGATTTGACAAAAATTTGGATGAGAGGTAAATTATGTAATGATTTAGAACTAAGGTTCGTTTCATCCCGGAAAAATCCATAGTTTTACGGGATTTTCGAAAAATCAATTTCCACGCAGGAGAAATACCTTTATTCTGCAACTACATACATGATTTAGTTGAAATTTAGAGTTAAGATAAACGATATTCTGGATTATCATACAGCTTATCTTTTATTCTGGGAATTACCGCAAAATTTATGTAAAAACGAAGTTCACGCGAGGGATACCGTCAGCTACTTTCTTGAAAGTAGGTAGGTATAAAGGTTAAGTTTGATAAGGAAATTCGGGTTTTTGAAAAATCTGAATCTCTGGGTTTGTGAAAAATCGAAATTAACGCGGGCAAAGCCGCGCGCAAAAGCTAGTGGGACTATATGAAGATTCCTTTCAAGTAGCGGATTACAGCAAAACAAGTCAATCTGTCCTGCTAAATATGGATTTCCGCGAAATAACGCCTGCTTCCATTCAATATTAAATTTTTCAATACAACACGTTCGCCGCGTGGCAGCCCTACGTCAACAAAATTTCGCCACTTATTCCGCGTCGCCTCCCTCACAATACACTGTATGTTATAATTTTTGCCTTCCCCAAATATATTTGGGAACAAAAGACGCCTTAATGAATGTATCGCGAATTCCGAAAACCATGATTAAGCATTGTTACATTGGAAATTCGCATCTGAAGATTTGTAAGAGACTTTTGTTTGTCTTATTTTGTTGGTAGCTCTCTATTTTTTTAGTAATGTTGGTACCCCGCCCCGGAATGAGGCAGCCCCAAAAACAATCAGCGTTTTGTGTGAAGGAAAAGTATTATTCTGATATAGAAAAGTCATCGTGATTTTTCCACGCATTGTTTCTTATATTAAAATTTAAAATTTGATTTCAACGCATAAAGATAATATTTGCGTAATGATAAACGGTAAACTCTAACTTCCGATTAAGTCGCGAATATAATGTTTTATTTTTGCCAAAATATTGGGCTCATGATAGTTTACATATTTAAAAACAAGGATTTTGAAGATTTGTCGAAATCTGTTTCTCAAATAAAACATTGATAGGTCCATGATAAATTGATTTTGGGTGACTTAATTAATTCTTATTTATAAATATTTACTCAGCGCATTAAAAATCGAACTTGCTACACTTTTAGTGCAAATTAATCACTACGCCGCTGGTTTTGTTCTTGAATCATTAGCACCCTTCCTTCCTTTCTTTGAAACGCTATTCAAAACTTTGAGTTAAGAGTAATACATGTACTCTGCTTTTCTTATGAGTAGGGTAGCCATGATGACTGTACTTCGATCTTTCTTATACTTTGTTTCAATGTTACAGCAGTTAATGGCACTTATAGCACAGTATATAGAGTAGTGGGATATTTTAACACTGTGCTTGTGCTAACTAATACAAATTACTGTAAAATCCAGCCAAATGATCGTTTACAGCTACACTTAATTTTACCCTAAAAATAACATAGCCACCGTCCGTAATGTCACCAGATTACGTAATATCACCAGATCACGGCAAATTTAAAATGGTTTAAAATTTTCACAAATAAAGGTAGCTATGACTATGAGACATTTCTCAGCCGAATCAGTTCAGCAGTTTTATCGTGAATGACAAAAAAACATACACAAATACCTAATATGATAATTTTCACGCACCGGATTTAATCAAACTCCGTGCCGCGGGGGTTTTACATTTTAACTAGCTGACCCGGAAAACGTTGTTTTGCCATAAGGGCTTTAAAAAAAAAATGCTTGCGACCTACTCTCGGACTTGCCGAACATATTACTACACAGAAAATTTCGGATGAATTTTCGGTTCACAATTAAAATGGGCACTCGGACATGAGTAATGGATGACCATTTTTCGTCCATAACCATATAAATATACAATTACATACCATTCAGAGATTCCAATGTGTGTTCCTTGGTCGTCGTCTTCATTACTGAAGGTCGTGTCCACACTGCATTTACTTCAATATACTCCATACGATTATATATAGATACGATTATAGATAGATTCCAATGATTTGCTATGAAAATAACGAAGTAGCCATGAAAGTAAATCGAACGTGGTCACCCTACGCGAGTGGGAAGCCAATTGTTGCGAAGATTGGTTTAAGCCTCCGCGTGTGATCTTAATTAATGAATACGAACGAATGAGTAAGCTTATTTCGTTAATTTATTTATAACGGCAGCTCCGGAATAAATTATATCTCGTGATTGTTTGATTGTGAGCACTCGGGAATTGAGTTTGCGGGCTTTCTGTGGAATTGTTTACGCGCAATTTTATTTGATGCAAAGGTACTGTACATTGTACATGCTTACTATAATACTGCCATTGGTTGCCTGGAAGAAATCGCTATGTAGCGATAAGGCCGTCAAATTGTAGGTACTCCTAAGTATGTGTTTTGATTATTTCTTTTTTGTGTTTTTGTTTTGTGGTGTGGTAACGTGTTTATCTATCACTACAGAGTAAGCTTGAGAACAAATAATTTAATATACTTACACAACCACGACACAAAACGATCCAGACGCATTAGGATCTGTTCCAGATAAATATGGAATAGGTCTCCATATTATTATTTTTGTTTGAGAGAAAATTTCTTTAATTGACAAAACAGACCACGGAATCGAGAATAAATTTATCTGGTATATTGATATTTTCAGAATCTGGTATCATGCTTGATAATTTGTAAATGGTTTCGTGTGTTACTCTGGTAACGGACTCTAAAACCACCATCCAAAATTTTATCGATACAGACTACATAAAGCAGAGTCATCTTCTTTAACACGGGTTAGCTGGCTAAGTTTACCTACTCTAATAAATAATAGAAAAAAAACTTTTACAAAAAGAAAACCTAACAAATTAACAAGTAATAAGTATAGATAAAGTACACGCCACGTAGCTTACAAAATACAGGTTTTAAAACAAATTAACTGAATATTGGATTCACGCATCGTTAAATTGTTTGATGGATTTGTACCCACAGAAAGACCCTTGTTCCGTGCATTTCTCCATAAAACTGTAAGATCTGTTGAACCCAGTAATTACTGGTACCAATTGGTATCGAAGTCTATGGATTTAGAGCGTCTGAAATCTACTACCCTTTTTACTACGGTATGGTTGGAAAGAGATAAAGCAATTTTTGACGTCTGAGACATTATTAGATGTTAAAATGCGCACAGTTTAGATACTCAAAAACAGAATCGCTACCATTTAAGATACAACAAGCGTGCCCTTAAGATGCCCTTATCATAAAAGCTCTCGACACAGGTGAGGTCGACAAACTCCAACGTGTAATCGATGGAAGATGCAGATTGGAGCCTCAAATATATTATCTCTCCCCACATTAAACATCGGTACAGACAATCTGAATTCAGTCCCACAGACTGAATAAAATCTAATAATCTCGGTCGCGAAGAAAAATCCACCGAGACATGGCGCGGCGCAAAAATTAAGCATAATGGAGTGAAATGATGCGAGTCGAGTCGTATGGGGGGAATCTTGAATTGATTTGAGCTTTCAACATAACTGACGTACTTTATAAAACTTGTCTATCAAATAATCGGTCAGTGGGTTTAGCTACTGATACGGTATGAGTGTTATGAGGCAAAAGACCGATAGGGATTGAAGTGGTGACTGAAACACTGGTTTTTTACACGACTTGTCAAATAAAGTGTAATATTTTTAAGGTTCATGTAGGTATGTATGTGATTTTCTTCATTCTAACATAACTTCTGAACGACAGAAAGATTTGGACATATGGGGTATCGTTAGAATCCTTACATAATTCCGAGTAACTTAGGCAGGTATATTATTTTTTTGGAAAAAGTTGTTTTACCACAGGGCAGTCGTGTTTTTTAATTTTTAATTATTTACTTGTTGAACCAAATAGGCTTGACTGTGATCACATATGATGGAAAGTGATGATACAGTCTATGGTCGAGCGCGCTTGCCTAGGAAATACCTATTTACTTTTTTTTTAGTCTATACCAGTTAGTACTTGACTGCGATCTCACCTGATGTTAAGTGATGATGCAGCCGAAGATGTTATCGCACTAACTTGGAAGGGTAATAAGTAAATTTACGCCAGCGGTTTCTACACACCATCGCACCGGTACGCTAAATCGCTTGACGAGCGTCTTTGCTGATAGGGTGGTAACTAGCCACGGCCGAAGCCACCCACCAGACCAGACCTGAGCCAATTTAGAAATTATAAAATTCCAATGTGGCCCGTGGCGAGAATCGAACCCGCGACCTCCCGCACTCGAATTCGAGCGCGCGCCACTGCGCCAGGTAGGTAACTCTTGTTTTGAAGGGTATTCCAAAACTTTGCAGTGGGTATATCAGGAATGAAGAATTAAGTTTTTGTCAAGTAAATAGTTTAATGGTTGGCGGTAGGTATATACCTGTGTATAAGCTTATAAAGCGTTGTAAAGCAGTAAAGTTAAACAAAACGGTGACCGTTGGTACTCAGTTAAAATGCATTTGTCCCGAACCAGCGCTCTAGACTTTAGATACCAAGTTTTAATGTGTGCATTTCTTATCCGAATATGCAGTCTGTTGGGTGTAGCGTCTGCAGAAAAAAGTGTTTTATGATGAGGTAAAAAATGTTCAACTTTTCACGTGCCATAAACTGGTTACATACTTTTGGGAAAATATTTTTCAGCTATGAACCTCTAGTATTAATTTATTAAAGTCTTCTTCGTATTCTTCTTTCTTTGTCTTCTTTGTTTACTCAGGACTTAGTTATATACGATTTTTATTATGATGACCTTCCTTAGCACAGTTGGCGCGGGCTCGCATTTGAGTGGGAGGTCGTGGGTTCGTATCCCGCATTAATTTTAATATTAAATTCTAAATTGTTTCAAGTCTAGTCCTTAGCTGTGCGATTCTGAAAAGAATACTTATAGTAGCGACGAAGTTACATCTCGAGCACAATATATCGGATGAGCCAAATAAGTAGTTACTTAATAGTTCCATCGGTTGTGCAGCGTAGGCACATGGGAGCCACTTATTTAATGTGATGGTTACGTTGTTCGTTACCGGCGATGTTTGGACGATGTACAATTTTATTTACAAGAATTATCTACGATACGAACGATAACTGCAATGAATGTCCATCAACTAAGACGAGGTTTTTATTTACCTATTTATTTATATAGCTTTATTGCACACACATACAGAAAAACACAGATAGAGAAACAAAATACAACGGATCACAGTGAGCATAAAGGCGCCTTTATTGCTAAAGCAATCAAAATAATATGTATTTTTTTTTGAGGTTGAATATTAAGTTCAATTTTTTTTACCAACAGTACACTAAGTAAATTCGTCTCCATATTATTATCGGTGGATCGGGCACATTTGAAATATTCATACGGTAACTAGAAAGCATTAATGTTCAATGTAGATTTATCACTCGCCCGCTTTGGGAGTCTAAACGCTAATAAAAATCTACTTCTGCTTCTAGTTTCAGGGGGATTTTATATATCAACTTCTAACACTGGATCTGTATTTTATACCCGCTATTTTGTCATTTATTAAAACAAATATATAAATATCATTAAATAAAACAAGGTTGGGTTCCTCGAATACTTTAACTCGATAACGTTTGGACCGATTTGTATAATTTTTGGTTTTTAATTTGTTGTAAGTAACTGTCTACGTCCCGAATAGCAAAAAAACAATTGAAATATTGAAAAACTGTCGAATTTTCCCATAAAAAAGGGTGGGTTTGTTAACTATTAAAATATATCAATAAAGAATCGGTCAATCAGTTTCAAAGGGTTTTGGTTAGGTACAAACACTACACAAGAATTTTAAATATTAACTAGCTGACCGGGCTAACGTTGTTTTGCCATTATGAATATAAAAAATACTTAACAATCTACTCTGAAAATTTTATAACAATCGGTCCAGCCGTTTTGGAGGAGTTTGGTAACAAAGATTAGCGAGAGTTTTTTTTTATAATAATAATATCACACTATCACACTTCACACTATATATATATTATAAAGGCGAAAGTTTGTGTGTAAGTGTGTGTGTGTGTGTAAGTGTGTATGTTTGTTACTCCTTCACGCCGCAACTACTGAACCGATTTGGCTGAAATTTGGAACATAGATAGCTTATAACCCGGATTAAAACATAGGCTACATTTTATCCCGGGAAAATCCATAGTTCCCATGGGATATTTAAAAAACCCTAATTTTAAACAGTAATCTATAGCTACAGCTATAGGTAGATTACTTTGACAATCTTTCCTGAAAGTAGGTGTAGGTACTTAAAGGTCATTGAAAAGGAAATTCAATTTTTTCTCGGGATTAGTAAAAAGTCGAATTTAACGCGGGCGGAGCCGCGGGCAAAAGCTAGTTTATTGATTTATTCATAATTAACGTTAAGTATTAGAATAAAAATTAGATGACCTTTAAGATGTGTGAATACTGCATGTGTCACACGCAAACATCTCAAAGTTGTGAAACTCCACAATTCTCAAAATTATCCCCCATACAAAACCACAACTGTCGGCTACAATTTAGTACGAATGAGTTTGTCTACACGTCTTAATCTTTACTGCAGTTTTTACAGGCAATTTTACTCCTTATTGCGTTCATAATAAACACTTCTGTAAGTGTTAAGGAATTTTGTGAACACATAATAGAAATCGTGAACATGTAACTTTGATGTCTTTCGCAAAATAACTTTAAGTAATTATATGCCTTCGTGTTTGTGACAATGTAGTAAGTAGGAGATACCTTCCAGTGGAAGTTATGTGAAAAGTACTGGAAAGCAGCAATGAAAATTATAATTTTTCAGTGTATTATTACCAGTAAAATAATTAGTACTAAGGTCTCCTAATTTTCTCACTTTACCTATTAATCAACTCTCTGATAACAAAACTCAAGATAGATTACTCAAGAGCATCCGAACGATTTATTTAAGCTTTTTCCGTACAAGCAATTAGTAGCGCCATCTTTCAAAATTCTATAGGTGGTCTTACTGTTGGTGGAAAAACAAGCATTTTTGGCGACTTTTTTCGCACCGTCCGCCCTGTTCATTATTGAACTAACCTTGTGACACTGTTAATGCTACCGTAACACCTTTTGCCGATCCCTTTGTATTTATATATTATCTACCTAAGAGTTTCGAGATGGGAAAAAACCATTGAACTCGAGAAACTGTTATCGCTACCTACCGCTCCCGTTATCTATCTATATAAAAGTTTTGACATGAAAAAAACCATTGAACTCACGACACTTGCAATAACGGTTATCGAAACCTCTGTATATAAAAGTTTTGAGAGAGAAAAAACATTGGACTCGCGACATTATGACCGTTATCGTACGGTCTAACCCAATCTAAATATATAAAAGAAGACACTGACTGACATATCAACGCACAGCCCAAACCGCTGGGTCTAGAGACTTCAAATTTGGCACACAGGTTCCTTATGAGGTCTAGGGGTGCACTAAGAAAGGATTTTTCAAAATTCCCCCCCTAAAGGGGTGAAACGGGGCTCCAAAGTTCGTATTTTACCAAGCTTCAATACTCCTTCACGCCGCAACTACTGAACCGATTTGGCTCAAATTTGGAATGGAGATAAAATGCATCTTGGGTTAACACATAAGCTACTTTTCATCCCGGGAAAATCCATGGTTCCCGTGGGATTAGTTAAAAACCGAAATTCACGCGGAAAAAAATCTTCACGCCGGAAGTACAAGACTGATTTAGATGAAATTTGGAATGGACATAGATGATATCCTGGGTTAATAAAAAGGCTACTTTTCATCCCGGAAAAATCCATGGTTTTTGCGGGAAAACTGAAAAATTGATATTCACACGTGAAAAATACTACTTTACGCTGCACTTACTGACCTGATATGACTGAAATTCGGAAAGGAGATAGATTTTATCCTGGATTGATATATAGGCTACTTTTCATCCCGGAAAATTTCATGGTATATCAAAGAAGATACTGACTCACGCACTCACTGACATATCAACGCACAGCCCAAACCCCTGGGTCTAGAGACTTCAAATTTGGCACACAGATTCATTATGAGGTCTAGGGGTGCACTAAGAAAGGATTTTTCAAAATTCCCTCCTTAAGGGGTGAAACGGGGCTGCTCCAAAGTTCGTATTTTACCAAGCTTCGATACTCCTTCACGCCGCAACTACTGAACCGATTTGGCTCAAATTTGGAATGGCGATAAATTGCATCTTGGGTTAACACATAAGCTACTTTTCATCCCGGGAAAATCCATGGTTCCCGTGGGATTAGTTATAAACCGAAATTCACGCGGAAAAAAATCTTCACGCCGCAAGTACAAGACCGATTTGGCTGAAATTTGGAATGGAGATAGGTGATATCCTGGGTTAATAAAAAGGCTACTTTTTATCCCGAAAAATCCATGGTTTTCGCAGGAAAACTGAAAAATTGATATTCACGCGCGAAAAATACTACTTTATGCTGCACTTACTGAACTGATATGACTGAAATTCGGAAAGGAGATATATTTTATCCTGGATTAATACATAGGCTACTTTTCATCCCGGAAAATTTCATGGTTTCCATGATAATAGTGATAGATAATATGCCTTCATGTCGTAATTACTGAACTGATTTGGAATAGAGATAGATTATATCCTGGATTAATACTAAGGCTACTTTTTATCCCGGAAAAATACATGGTTCCTTCGGGAACAGTGAAAAACAGATATCCACGCGGGAAAAATATTCCTTCACGCCGTAATTGCTGAACTGATTTGGCTGAAAATTTTTGGCGGAAAGAGAAGGCTATTTTTTATCCCGGGAAAATCAATGGTTATTTCTCCCGCTTGAATATTTGTTTTACACTGTTCCAGCGGGAGAAATACTCATTCACGCTGCAACTATTGAAAATTTTTGTCTGAAACTTAAAATGGAGATAGATTTCGCTCTAAATTAACACAAAGGTTACTTTTTATTCCGGGAAAATTGATGGTTCCCGTGAGAATAGGGAAAACTAAAATTTACGCGGGTGAAGCTGCGGGTATCTGCTAGTCTTTCTATATAGGTATCTACGTAAATGTTTTGAGATGGGAAAAGCCATATTAAACTCGCGAAACAGTTACCGTTACCGAAACCGCTCTGTAAAAAGTTTCGAGATGGGAAAAAACCATTTAACTCGCGAAACGGTTACCGTTACCGACACGTCTGCATCGGCTACTTTTCGTGAAGTGAATGTTTAAAACGGTCATTTAGCATTCAGGTACCTACCTATATAAACAGACGATATTGAATCCGAAACATTTTTTGAGAACACTGAATAATTTACAACTATTAACATAGAGCAAAAACCAATGATGAACTTAGTCATTACTGATAACTTTTCACATACACTGATTGTTATTTATCATAGATCATAGGTACCTTCACTGAATGCCAAATTATCATACTACATCGCAAAGTGGTACGGTATTCCTGGAAAATTCCTCCGTAGTTTGATAAGCTCGTAATGTCACTATCACTAGCATCTGATGAATATTGAGGAAATTGTACAGAAGTCGGCATAGTTCACTGCCTTGATAGGAAGTCCTATGTTAGATACCTACCAATCGTTTCTTGTACCCGGTAAATTGTTTTAATAATTGTATTCTTTGGATTGTTACTATCAAATCGGAATGAAGCGAGAATACGAGTAAGTACCTAATTCCTAGTTAATATTATTGCATGTCAGTTTGTTTGTTACGCTTTCACGCCAAAGCCACTGAAGCTTTTTAGATGAAATTTGACGCTGAGATAGACTGGAGTTTGGGAAAGGACACAAGATACTTTTTATACTGGAAAAATCTACGTATGAGTAGTAGTTATACTAGTAGTATATTTAAAAAACCCGAATTTTCTACAGCAGGTAAAATTATATAGCGACAGCTATAGGTTGATTGCTTTAGCAAACTCCCTTTAAGGTAGACTGGAAAAGGGTGCGGGAACGGGAATGGAAACGGGAAATTTATATTTGAAAAACCGAATTTTACGCGGGTTACGCAAAAGCTAGTAAGTAGATATTATAACGTGTTTGTAACAAAACTTCACCGAAACAGCTCAACCGATTTTTATGAATTCTTTTGTTTGTATTCGGTAGGTACGAGTATGTTTGAGTATTTTTCATATACCTACCTACCTAATGGCGCTTCCCAATATTCAATGGTTTGCCTTACTAAAGATATAAATTTGACATACCTTATATGGAGCTAAATATGTCACATTGATATATCTAGTAGGGCAAATGGAAGATAGATAGAATATAGGAACCAGCATAAGTGAGGAACAGTTTATATGGCAAAACAACGTTTGCAGGGCAGCTGGTTCACCTTACAATTCAGATTTCGCACTCACGAATGTAGCTCTAAAATAAATCCTACAATCACAAAAGGGTACTAATTTACGCAATCAGAAGCCCACATCCTCTGGTGGTAATTTGCGCAGCTAGTGTACAGTGTAACCATAATTGTCGCTAATTCTGTCTGTCTGTCTGTGCATTAACACGTACCTCTCAGCTAAGTGAGGGCTGGGATAATGGAAATATGAAGAAATAACACGTCAACTGCAATTATGTACTGATGCTTCGCGTTGCGTGCCAAGATGTCTTAAATTGGTGTCTACTGTGTCATTAGTCATACCATCCGCCATGTTTTTAGGAAATTGTGAACAGCAGCTTAAAATTTCATTTGTATTGTCAGTTTTCTCCTTCTGTCGGCACTACCCTATGAGATATCAATATACCTACAACGTGTAACGGAAGGTTGAAATAATATTGAAGGGTACCTACATTAGTGTAGTTGATAACGAATCATCCTGTAAAATTAATAAATAGAATTAAGCATTAATATTATATGGTAAAATAGATATGAGTTTCCATACATTATGGTAAAATAAATACGCTTACTGTTATTTATTAATTTTATAGGGTGATTCGTTATCTAGTAGACATAATATGTACCCTTCAATATTATTACAACTTTTCGTTAAGTACACGTATACTTAGGCATTACCGGAGTGCCACTGATTTTTTCTTCTCATTGATAGGTAGACCGTACCTAGGTGCAGAAATTCATCCATAGTTTTAAAAAAACTTACCTACTCACAAATTCATAAAATAATATAAGTAGATATATTCGATAAATTTGTGAGTATGTTTTTCAAAATACACCTACAACAGTTTCGTATGTAAATCATATGGCGAACGATATCACGGGCAATCATTGTAACGATAGCGATCTGGGCATCCGGCATTTGTAAAGAACCACTAAATCGTTGTTTACCTAATGGCTAATGCTGTCGTAGGGTTACCCCCATTACTATTTAGTTACCATCAGTATTTTTTTTGGTAGCGAATATCTAAGGACTAGCGAGTTACTAACTATAGCAGTCACGCAGGCCAATTCCAAAATTTCCAAAAACCCCTGAATTCCGTTTGAAGCAATTGAATGTACCTATATTTATTTTGCTTTAAAGACGAAGGAAAAATCATGCAAAAATCTTAGTAAACATAAACATGCAATGGGGCATGAGCATGTCTGAGGCACAGTCTAACTGTCCACAAGCTAGCTAGGTATAGCTCTGAAACGCTCTAAAACGCTCTGATTCGAGAAGAAATCTGAACATTGTAACCTGGCTTTATTAGTTCAAATTAGCAGTGATTTTGCTCTTTAATTTGTAAGGATTGAATATTGATGAAACGTGTATTTCTTGATAGAAATGTAGTTGTAACCTACTATGACACATGTCAAGGTAAGTGTTACTCAAAGTGGGGCTCGCTTAGCCCTAGGGGTGCGTCATTCGACGGTAGGGGGTTTGCTGCAGATTGCGGGTGGGTGATTTAAGTCTTAAGAGACGAATAATATGGCTTTACAACCTTATTCTCATACCTATCAAATATACATACGTACAAAATTTCATAATAATCGGTCGAGTCAGCCGTGACAAGCTTATAACATAATATCTGGTGTTTTGTGGTGGGAGGGTTGGGGGTTCGCTGTCACGTTGAAACTTAACGTGGAACCAAAAGTTTGAGAATGCCTGACATAGGTCAAAATGGATTCGATAACATAACAACTCTTAACTTAACTTAATCAACTTAGTAAGCTTCAGCAACAGAGTCGACAGCCCTACTGTACCTACTCGTATATTTTACCCATTTTAAGTATAGTATCACCACAGATAATATAATACTATACTAGTACAGATACCCCATCACGAAGAAAGAAATGCGACAAGCTTAATTTCTTGGGGTGGGCCACCCGACGGATAAAACTGGAAATAATGGCGCTGTTACTGCGAGTAGCTTCATAGCAGATAATAAGTTTAAAAATAGGTGGCGCTGCTGCTACGGAACAGTTTGATCGAACCCCGATAGATGACGTTGCTTTGGCAATAGTTGCAGTTATGAAAATGCTAATAGATGGCGAATCAGCTGGATTGCGTGTAAGTAAATGCTGCGTTGCCAGTTCGCTGATAAAATAAGACAGCAAGCGATGTTGCCGCTCTTCGTTGTATGCATTTGATACAAAATTAAAACTTTGTTTTCGACGTTTGCGTTGCGTTGGTCAGGTATTGCCAACTGTATGAATTTTCGGAAGAAATTAGGGAAAAATTCTTTTGAAAACATGAACTATATCGCAGTACTATACTAACCCCCTTATTCATAAATGTGAAATAGCTGTGAAATAGTTATACTCTGTTTGTTCTTTTTCCTTCGAATGTCAAATTAGTGTTGACAAACAAAGACAAAACGGACTACCTATTATACAGGTGGTAGGTATACCTATTCCACCGCTATTGCGAGGATGATGATTATGATAAATAAATATACTTTCTTTTATTTGCCTATAGTAGTAGTTTTTGATCTTGTTTTTCCAAATCCAATCCAAAGGCCGCCATCTTGTTTTTCCAAAATTTTCCATTTTCTCTATTAATCGTTTACTTATATCTACAATCGTTGCGAGTTTAAACGAAATCGGTCGGAAAACAAAAAAGTTACAGAAATCACGTCGGCCGCCATCTTGTTTTTCTGAAATGTCATAATTTTTCCCTACTCGAATCCCGCACCCGAACACATCCCCCATACATCATTATATCGTTTTCAGACTCCTTCTGGGAGAACAATTATGTCAATGAGTCAGTCAGTGAGTGAGTGAGTGAGTGAGTGGTAATCGAGCTATATATAGTATAAACTAGTTTTTCGCGTGGGGGCGCGGCCCGCTAAAGCGGACCGCGTAACCGCTTGTAGCAATTTACGTGGTCGCTCATACTCGGATTTAGCAAAAAGTTATAGCTCCAAATTGCCATACAATTTAGTATGAAAAAAAATGTTCCGCCATTTTGAATTTTTTTTCTTTCCAGTAAATAGAACTCTTCGTCCTAATCATCTCTTGCTAAGAAACCACTTTTCCAACTGTCATACCCTCCGAGATAGAGACCAACAAAATTTGTATGGCGGCCATGTTTTTTCCGCCATTTTGAATTTTTTTTCAGCTCATTGGTAATTGGACGAGGTTTCAAATGACATTTGGTCGAGCACCCCCCACCTATCTCCAATACCTTTAGCGTGCTCTTCACCCGTCTCCGATATCCTCAATCATCAGCTCTCTCCATACTGTCCCTTAAAGAAATAGTTCTCCTCTTTACGAAAGTGTTTGTGAAAAAAATTTTTTCATACAAAATTTTACAGGAGAAAATTTTGCGAAAATCTCGGCCGCCATCTTGTTTTTCCGAAATTTTCCATTTTTTCTATTAATCGTTTACTAATATCTACAATCGTTGCGAGTTTAAACGAAATCGGTCGGAAAACAAAAAAGTTACCGAAATCAGGTCGGCCGCCATCTTGTTTTTCTGAAATGTCATAATTTTTCCCTACTCGAATCCCGCACCCGATCACATCCCATAAACATAATATTATCGTTTTCCGTCTCCTTCTAGGTCTCTTCCATACATTTTTTATGAAAAAAAAATTCTGCCATTTTGAATTTTTTTTCTTTTCACTAAATAGATATCCCCATTTCGATCATCTTTTGCTATAAAACCACTTTTCCAACTGTCATACCCTCCGAGATAGAGACCAACAAAATTTGTATGGCGGCCATGTTTTTTCCGCCATTTTGAATTTTTTTTCAGCTCATTGGTAATTGGACGAGGTTTCAAATGACATTTGGTCGAGCACCCCCCACCTATCTCTAATACCTTTAGCGTGCTCTTCACCCGTCTCCAAGATCCTCAATCATCAGCTCTCTCCATACTGTCCCCGAAAGAAATAGTTCTCCTCTTTACGAAAGTGTTTGTGAAAAAAAATTTTTTCATACAAAATTTTACAGGAGAAAGTTTTGCGAAAATCTCGGCCGCCATCTTGTTTTTCCAAAATTTTCCATTTTTTCTATTAATCGTTTACAAATATCTACAATCGTTGCGAGTTTGAACGTAATCGGTCGGAAAACAAAAAAGTTACAGAAATCACGTCGGCCGCCATCTTGTTTTTCTGAAATGTCATAATTTTTCCCTACTCGAATCCCGCACCCGAACACATCCCCCATACATCATTATATCGTTTTCGGACTCCTTCTGGGAGAACAATTATGTCAATGAGTCAGTGAGTGAGTGGTAATCGAGCTATATATATTATAATAATATAATAATAACTAGTTTTTCGCGTGGGGGCGCGGCCCGCTAAAGCGGACCGCGTAACTGCTTGTAGCAATTTACGTGGTCGCTCATACTCGGATTTAGCAAAAATTAGTGGGCAGGTACCCAATTGCCATACAATTTAGTATGAAAAAAAAATTCCGCCATTTTGAATTTTTTCTTGTCACTAAATAGATATCCCCATTTCGATCATCTTTTGCTATGAAACCACTTTTCCAACTGTCATACCCTCCGAGATAGAGACCAACAAAATTTGTATGGCGGCCATGTTTTTTCCGCCATTTTGAATTTTTTTTCAGCTCATTGGTAATTGGACGAGGTTTCAAATGACATTTGGTCGAGCACCCCCCACCTATCTCCAATACCGTTAGCGTGCTCTTCACCCGTCTCCAAGATCCTCAATCATCAGCTCTCAGCTCTCAGCTGGACAAATACAGGCTATTTAGGTATAAAAATATTATATTACATACTAGCTGTACCTACCCTGCGCGCGTTTCTACGCCACTAACTAAAATATTGGAATGATAGGGGTGTGTGAAGCCCGCCAACCCGTACTAACTCTGAAACCTTCGTGGGCCGATGCACAACACTTTTGCTGAAGATCACCATGATCAATGCATAGTTTACGATTCTATAAAGGACATACACACAGACAAGACAAAAATTCATTTTTATATTTAATATATAATAATAATTTTAAACAATAAAAAAATAAAAAAAGGATTTCAAGTCAGTGAATAGAACCCAGTATACGTAGTCATTGTAGCTAGTGTTTGTACCAATAGGCTAGTGAGTATTTGTCAATAATAACGAAATTAGTAAACAGCTTCGTAACCAACAAACCTTTGAATGTGTGTGTGAAAATTTCTGCTGCTACCACCTCGTAATTGTCGGTACAAATGAAAGTATTTTGACAATTAAAATACATCTGAACTGTAGTTGGATACTTTATAAATATAGTGCTATAACCGGGAACCATATTATTATAAAAAAATATGCACATTTTCATTCATAAAAAAAATAAAATTATCTAATTACAAAATAAACGCCATCTATTGGCGCTGATGTGCCTAGCTGACCGTATCGTACCACATCTTGCAATGTAGTTCAAATTATTATCGCTTGTCGCTAGTGAGCTGACGCTAATTAATAATTTCATTCAAATGGCTACCCCTAATGCCCTCTATGAACATACTCTAGTACTACAATTTTCGATGTATGAGATGGTGCCCCCGTGGTATCACTTATCAAAATGAGAAGATCATTTCAAATTTCTCGTAGCATGTGGTGAACGTTCGTACGCGGGAATTTTTAAACAATAGGTACGTGGATGTACTGCTTTCCAAATTACGTATGATTAATTGAGGTCACTGTACTACCTTCTATAACTTGGAACAAAATCCCTTAGAAAATAAGATTTCTACAGTGCATGACGCGAATGGTAAAATTGATACTTTGAACTCTCTAATCTAAAGAAGTCTTTGTAAAAACCCAATTCATAAGCCTAATATAATTATTTTAATAGTAGTACAAAAAGTTGAGAATTAATAATTAATTTAATTTTACTAATTGTTGATATTTGTAACAAAAAGCCAACATCACGCGGTGTTCCCAGGCGGTCACCCATCCAAGTACTGACCGCGCCCGATGTTGCTTAACTTCGGTGATCGGACGAGAACCGGTGTATTCAACATGGTATGGACGTTGGCGAAATATTATGATAAAAAGTTGTTAAGTACTATTGACCCTCAGCAATGTGTGGTTGCGGCAGGAACTATCTCGTACCTACCAGTCTACTTGAAAGAGCACCTCTCCGTATTCAACGACGAATGAAACTACGATGTGATGCAGGTTTATTCCGAGAGATGTCACTGTATACGTTGCGATGCGGCGTAATCTTGGTATAATTTTTGCTATGATCAAAATGTAGTATCCATGTAATCTGTTCTTTTCAGCTTAATATCTGAAAATTCTAGCACTACAGGACCAGTAAAATTATTAAACTGATTTTTGTAAATCGACGGGATGCAAGTTTTATAAAAATATCGACCGATATATATCGATAACGATATAGGTGTATCGAAATAAGTCGATATCGATTTATCGATATGGCTTAGTACACCGATATATCTATATTTTATCTTCGTTTCATCTTTTTCTTCCAAGCTCATAAATATTTATCGATTATGCGTGCTAGTACACCAATATATCGATATTTTATTTACTTTTCATCATTTTCTTTAAAGCTTGTAAATATTTGTCGATTATGATTTATGCGTACTACATAGTACACATAATTACCTACATCTTAGTTTAAATTTTATCTTAGTTTCAACTTTTTCTTTAGTTTACAAACATTAACGATTATGCGTGCTAGTACACCGATATATCGATATTTTACCTACGTTTCATCTTTTTCTTTGAAGCTTATAAATATTTATCGATTATGCATTTGAAATATTTAACACCTTATTGAATCACGTGAAATAGAACACGTGACATTTTTTCATAAATTTATTTTTAAAATATTTAATCAAGTATTTGGTGCCTGCCACGGAACTTAAAAATAATTACTTTGATAGTCGTCCCTGTAGCCGATTTGGGCTTTGAGTTATTGCAGCTCGCTAGAACTATATTTATTTTAAGATAAGGTCCTATCATTCAGCTTTTTCAATCTGTACTGCTAGTAAGTGAAACACGTTAGATCTTTTTTTCGATAATATATTGTGTTTTTGACGTGATAACGTTTAATAAATTGATGAACACCAGCAACCAACATGAAAAATAGTAACGTTCCGCGTAACGTTCCACCTGAGCCTGTGCGTGCAAGCGAGAGCGCGCAACAAGCGATAGAGAGGCACGATAATGACGTTATCACGTAAATCTATCGTCCGTAAACCGACTTTACAGACAACCAATTTTTTTTCGTTAACGATATGTCGATATTTGCGTATCGCCGATATCGATATATATCCATATATTTTGGGCTCGATTTTTCGTTATTTATCGGTTTTTCGATATGTTATCGTTGCATCCCTCGTACATAAATCTTCTGTATTCCTTCAATGTTTTCAGCAGCAGCGTGGTCTTCTCCGGCGGGTGTGATTTCCCTCCGGGGGGTACGGGCCTCGAGGCAAACCTCCTTACCCGGGCGGTGTGTCGCGGGGGCGCTGTACGCCCTCGGTGTTGATCTTTAAGCCCCCTGGTTAGGGAGCTAAGGCTCCGCCATCTTGGCTTTGGGCCTAGGGGTCAGGTGACGTCATTGGTCCTGTCCAGTGATGATCCTCGCGTCGTCTTCCTCGTCTCCATCGCTACCCGTAAAATGCCGGTAAGAGGACGGGGACCGTAGGAGCTCGCGAGGTAGGGGACGCCCTTGCGGTGATGTTTTTAAATCTTTTTCAGAAGCTCCTAACAGATGGCGCTGCTTGGCTTTAACATTGCGCTATCGAAGCACGTGAAGTATTTTGATAACTATTTCATAGACATATGGCCATCCTGTATTTAGCACCCCTGGCGTGGAAAACACTTTAATTTTTGGATTTGGACCCTTTCTGGTGCCAAATAATTATTTGAGCTCTTCATATTAAGGCAGGGGGATGGAGCAGCCGCGTTCACACTGATTTACTTACATTTCAGGGAAATTATTACTTTACACGATTGTTAGAAGGCCTAAAAATAAAACTGTCAATCAAAGTTGTTTTAATTTTTATGTACTTTTTTGTGTGCAAGAATTAATAAATTAGCTTGTGCCTTTTTACAGACAATTTTCAAAGTATGACAAAATTAGATGCTTTTTGGGAATTTTTTTCTAAAACAGGGTTTGAGAAAATTCATTTTCTTGTCAATACCGATTGTTCATAAAACCCTAATTTTCCGTTACATATTATTTTTGAAAGGATTGGATGATCAGTTCTTTAAACAATTTGACTTAAACATCGTAAAAAAGAGCCAGTTTGCTAGCTCTTAAAGCCAGGGGATTCATTGAATGTATTTTTGTCTTTCTCACTCTCACGAATACGTTGGTAGGTGCGACATGCAGCGTCGCGGAAGAATATAACAGAAAAACGACCTTTTACCTAATTACTCAAAAACTAAGCCAGTTATCAAAAATCGGTTCTCAGCGTTTTTGAATATTGTTATTACCGACACAATAAGACAAAAATTACAATTACATCAATTGCAGTTTCCGATATATTATAACAGGAAAACTGAGATTTTGGAGCAACTTTTGGGAGAACTTTCTATCGAGAAAATTTTATCCAATCGTGTTTCTGCTTCTTAGCGATTTTAGATTAAAGACCCAAAATACATGACGTTTAAATTTGAGAGTAATTGTCTTTATAGTTTTTACGTAAAACTTCACTCAATATCACCTAAATACGGCTTGTAGGCCGTTAATACAAGAAAATGTATTGTGGAAAATAGAAATTCACCTGGTATATCGCGAATCGCTCCACTCCCATCACGGGTTAGCCCAGCGTAGTGCCGCGGGGATCGGCCCACAACTATAATACCCTCAGAATACATTCTGTATTCTGAGATAATACCCTTGACTAAAAAAATCAATGGAGAACTTCTTAACTTCTTCATTGCAGCAGACCACTCCCATCACGGCCACGGGTCAGCCCAGCGTAGTGCCGCGGGGATCGGCCCATACCATAATACCCTTGACTAAAAAAATCAATGGAGAACTTCTTAACTTCTTCATTGCAGCAGACCACTCCCATCACGGCCACGGGTCAGCCCAGCGTAGTGCCGCGGGGATCGGCCCACAACATAATACCCTTGAGTAAAAGAATCAATGGGGAACTTCTTAACTTCTTCATTGCAGCAGACCACTCCCATCACGGCCACGGGTCAGCCCAGCGTAGTGCCGCGGGGATCGGCCCACAACATAATACCCTTGAGTAAAAAAATCAATGGAGAACTTCTTGACTTCTTTATTGCAGCAGACCACTCCCATCACGGCCACGGGTCAGCCCAGCGTAGTGCCGCGGAGATCGGCCCACAACATAATACCCTTGAGTAAAAAAATCAATGGAGAACTTCTTGACTTCTTTATTGCAGCAGACCACTCCCATCACGGCCACGGGTCAGCCCAGCGTAGTGCCGCGGGGATCGGCCCACAACATAATACCCTTGAGTAAAAAAATCAATGGAGAACTTCTTAACTTCTTCATTGCAGCAGACCACTCCCATCACGGCCACGGGTCAGCCCAGCGTAGTGCCGCGGGGATCGGCCCATACCATAATACCCTTGACTAAAAAAATCAATGGAGAACTTCTTAACTTCTTCATTGCAGCAGACCACTCCCATCACGGCCACGGGTCAGCCCAGCGTAGTGCCGCGGGGATCGGCCCACAACATAATACCCTTGAGTAAAAAAACAATGGAGAACTTCTTAACTTCTTCATTGCAGCAGACCACTCCCATCACGGCCACGGGTCAGCCCAGCGTAGTGCCGCGGGGATCGGCCCACAACATAATACCCTTGAGTAAAAAAACAATGGAGAACTTCTTAACTTCTTCATTGCAGCAGACCACTCCCATCACGGCCACGGGTCAGCCCAGCGTAGTGCCGCGGGGATCGGCCCACAACATAATACCCTTGAGTAAAAAAAACAATGGAGAACTTTTTAACTTCTTCATTGCAGCAGACCACTCCCATCACAGCCACGGGTCAGCCCAGCGTAGTGCCGCGGGGATCGGCCCACAACATAATACCCTTGAGTAAAAAAATCAATGGAGAACTTCTTAACTTCTTCATTGCAGCAGACCACTCCCATCACGGCCATGGGTCAGCCCAGCGTAGTGCCGCGGGGATCGGCCCACAACATAAATCATAATACCCTTGACTAAAAAATTGAAATGGAGAACTTCTTAACTGCTCCATTGCAGCAGACGTGGTGATAAGTTCACTCGAAATCTTCAGAAGTTTTATGTTTCTTTGTGTTAAGTATTTCCATTGCGCATCATCTTGTTCTTACACTATCGAACTTCATTTGAACAAAATTTATCGTAGATAATAGATATAGGTATACCATAGATACTTATAGATAGATAATAGATATAGATATACCACTTACTTACATAAAAAAGTTTTGATTGGAATCAGTAAATGTGTATAATTCTCAATACATTCGTCAATCTTCAGCTGGATTGTCATCACATAGCCTGTAAAAAATTGGACACAACTTCGGGATTTTTTTTATCGACAAAAAATTATCCTTTTATGTTTTCACTGATACAGTTTCTCGACAATGTGATGTAATATTCGTGTGTTTTATTTCAGGTAGTTGAGAATTGATTTACTACTGTAAAAATAAAATCTTCAGTTAGTACATAGACAGGCCAGGAGGTGAGGTGAGCCCATACAGGCACACCTTTGAGATGGTTTCGGCAGCGGCCAGGCTGCCGACAATGATGTGGTGGCTGCTCGAGACCGTGGAAGCGCGGTGAATACGACAGTGAATCCCGTACTTCCGCCAGCGGGTCCGTCGTGGAAACAGACAGTTTTTAGTGGGTGCAAGCCCCACATAACCATTCGTTCCGTACCATTATCTACAAAAACGGCAAAAAAATATACACATTTTTTTTTGCCGTTAACGACAGTAGACAAAAATGTATGGACAAACCACGTGACGAATGAAAACAAATGAAAGCAGAATCTACTTTATGCTTAGCGTTGTTCACTGTCGGCTGTAAATTGTGACGCGAAGTACTACGCTATAGTACCTAACTACAAGGTCTGCGAAAACGCCAGGGAGCTTTCAAAATTTGAAAGCTCCCTGGCGTTTTCGTAGTCGAATTTAAAAAAAGCGTGTTTCCCTCTATACGGTCACGTGGTTTTGTCTATACATTTTTATCTACTGTCGTCAACGCTAAACGACTGTTACTTTATCTAGCCCCGCAGATCAGTGAATCCAAGTACGAAATAGCTTCATATCGGCAATCCCGAAAGCTTTTTACCTCTTCTTTTCTATAACCTTGACAAAACCCTAGCATAACATTATCTTGTTTTGACAGTATCAATTATATCAACGGACCTGATAAAAAGGCTTTCATGGTAATGGACTACTGTAGCTGTTATCAGACATAAGCTTCGGTCTAAAATATCCATTACTCATTTAGCTCTTACCTCGTGAAAATGTGTTTCAAAATGGCCGCTGTAAACCTTGTGTGAAATGGAGTTTGGCGAAATATTTAGAAATGTGCATCTCACTGATGAAATACCGAGCTTTTTGACCAACTGGAGCGTAGATTATGAGTTGGATGATGAGGTAAGATTGGTTTTCACCACCATATTACCTAACACCTCAACCAATTAGCCAAACCAACAGGTGAAGTTTCTGCGTCGTTTAGTTTGTTAGTTAGGAACCGTTATTGGTTTATTAATTAAAAAAACGGAGGCAAAAATCTTTTTGCAATATTGACATGATACCATACCAACCTAGGTCAGTATCTTGTGAAAAAAGAATGCTAAAAGAGGATTTTTGTCTTCGTTTTCTTATAATATAACAATAATAACCCAGTGCGAGTTGCTAACTAACGATACAGGATCAGCCCACAGGTATAGATTGTTCATATTATTGCCTTGATTTGATCATTGGTTTCCGGAGGAACATTAAGATCTCTCTTACAATTTTGTGTATTTTTGCTTTTGTAAAAGGTAGGTAGAAGAAGTATTCGAGGTGTAACTTTGAGAGAAATGAGGAATTATATGAAATCAGATATACCAAAGTAGGAGGGAATGAGGCTAAATAATAATTAATTATATTTAGCCTTTATAGATGTATGGATCAATACCACTGGCAACCACGAAACTTCCTGAACTGTATCTACTACCCACCCAGTACCTAAAGTACAGTACATACATTAGTAGTCTTTGTTACCATCTTGAAGCAATGGAGAATTTTATCTTTACCTTTCGCAGGTCGATACATCTCAATTCCCGTTCCCGAATCAACTGTGGCACATCAGACCAGCCAAAGAAGTCGCCCTGAAGACAACAGCGATGCTTGTTGTAGGGATCACCGGTATATTCCTGAACACCATCATCCTCATCATACTCTTGAAGAACAAGTGGCTTTGGACTGCCAGCAACTACCTGATTGGGAATCTCGCAATAATCGATTTGATTACGCTGACTTTTTGTCCATGGCTCATGCTAGTCAGAGATTTCCATCAGAACTACGTTTTGAAGCACTTTGGTTGCAAATTCGAAGGATTTCTGCAAGGTTAGTATTCAATACTATTTTTTTTTTGAGAGTGTACTACTAATTTGTGATAACTATGTAGGTATATTGTTTATTCATAACCAAGAATTTCAGTAGTTATGTTGACTAAAATACTGTTTATTCAACTAGAACTCGCAAGTTGCAAAACAATTAAGTATATTAATTATTGTAAAAGTTGCAAAAATATGGCAACCGAATGACGAATAGTAGCGATCCTGCCGTCTGTGTCGTCTGCCTGGTCGTGGGTTCAATTCCCATAATTGGAAAATGTTTGTGTAATTAGCATATATGTTTTCCAGTGTCTGGGTGTTCTTCAGTATATAAATAGTATTTTTGTTTATTTATCAGTCTTCTGATATCTTATATCGCATAGTCTTGTATGCAGCTGAAACGTGGACTTTAAGACTGTCTGACAGAAGAAAAATAGACGCCCTAGAAATGTGGTGCTGGAGACGTCTATTATGTATAAAGTAGACAGCACATCGCACAAACGTCTCCATCCTCAAGGAGTTGAAAATTGACCCGAGGCTTTCGTCGCATGTACAATTGCGAATCCTCAAGTTTTTTGGCCACATATCAAGAAGGGCAGATACCATCGAACATCTGGTGGTCCAAGGGCGAGTGGAAGGCACGCGTCCACGTGGTCGATCCCCAACGAGGTGGACAGATCTGATCCGGAGTGCTACAGGTTCCTCTATTATTGAGTGCTCTCGCAATTCCGCCAACAGGAGCCGTTGGAGAACTATCGCTAAAGCAGCAGTAGCTCATCATTGCACATTGTAAAAGTATAACCACGACCACTCTGTCAAGAGTGAAGGACTAAGAAGAAGAAGATCAGTCTTCTAGTACCCATAACTGTGATATGTCTAATGCCCTGATAAAAAAAAAAAAACTATAATGATCAAGTCTTACTCTTGTACTATTGCTTCCAGCATCTCTGCTCCTGGCAGGTGTGGCAGCTGTAATGCTGGTCTCGTACGACAGGTTAGCAGCAGCAGCTCTAACATCAGAAGCGAGAATAACGAAGAAGGTTGCGCCGAAGCTTATTGTTGCGTCGTGGATCGTACCGATGGCGTTATCACTGCCATGGATTACTAACAGAACATACATTGTAAGGAACTTTCTGTACTTGCATGTGTGCGTGTGTTTTTACAAGTTACTACTTCACCGACATAGCTCTACGTATCGAAAGATGAAGAGGCAATGGGCGGGGCACATAACTTGTAAAACTGACGGACGTTGGGTGCCCAAAGTGCTGGAATGGCGATCCCGCACGGGAAAGCGCAGTGTTGGCAGACTTTCGACCGGATTGATGGACTGACGACATTCTTAATATACGTTAATTAATTAACAAAAAAAAACGACTTTAACTCTCATCAAACTGCTGTTGAATACATCCTTTCTAATTAAAAATTGAAGACCAATATGGTTTCCTCATGGATACCATTATTAGAACTGGTCAAATTGAAATGGGATCACACGGAAAGCGTCAGCTTTTTAATATAAAAAGAATCATCAAAATTGATTCACCCAGTCAAAAGTTATGAGGTAACAAAACATAAATAACATACAGTCGAATTGAGAACCTCCTTTTTTGAAGTCGGTTGAAAAAGTCGCGAGAAAGAGATGGGTACAAGAGGTACAGGACCGTGTGGGCTGGAAATCATTGCAGGAGACCTTTGTTTACCAGTAATGCCCGTCGGCTGAAACTAAACTGCGATTTCACCTGATGGTAAATGACGATGCAGCCGAAGAAATTATCGTCCTAACTTGAAAAGAGTTGAAACTCTGAATGGTTTCTAAACAGCATCGAGCTGGAACGCTAAGTCGCTTGACGGTCTCAGTGCGTCTTTGTTGGCAGGCTGGTAACTAGGTAGTATAGTAACTCCAAGACCATGTTCAGACTGTTCTCTTTATTTTCTCTCTTTCCAGGAACGTCAATGGCTAGATTTCTTAGAAATATTCTGTAGCGAGGACCGCAAGATACTTCCTATCTACTGGCACTGCATCGTCATACTGCTGGTCTGGATACCGCTTGGGGTTATGATTGTTACTGTATGTATTTTCATGTACTTTCAGTCAGTCAGTCAGGCTCATATGCCTAGAATCTAGATTCTATACACTTCTCACCTAATACTATGCTTGATAGTGGGATGTTTAAAATGTGGGAGCTTAGGTGTTTAGACACTTTATTTAACGACTCGCCTCTAACTCGCATAAAGGTTGTAGAACTGCCGAAGTTATTGTCCATCTCAAAATAAAAATAACATGAGAATCATTATGTTTGTTGTCATCGGTAGGTACAGACTGTCACGGTTTTGTTCACGGTTGAATAAACGCGAACTGTATTAAGAAGTCCTTGCGGGGAGTGCCTGTCTCTCAAATGGAACATTGATGATTATTATTTTTGTACCTATTTAATATATATTTTATATTATTATTATAATCATACTTTTACATTTTTTCCTTCCACGCACGTGTGAATTGAGAAACTTGCAATTCCACAAAATAAAATATACAGACATTGAAGGCGCGAATAGAAAAGAAACGTTTCCTTAACATGGTACTGCCTGCGAATCTCCTCGGGCAGAGTTGATCGCTTATCTTAAATATAATAGCTATAAGATACAATGTTTCAGTATGGCGCAATCATATGGAGATTGGAAATGAGCGCCCGAGAGCTATCTTCTCGCGGAGGTGGTCAAACAATAAATCAAGCCAGGCGTAAAGCCATGAGAATAACTGCCTGCATCCTTCTGGCAACTGCGGCGTGCAGAGTACCTTACACTAGTATGGTGTATTGGAGAAACAATCTACCAGACGAAATCAATTCGGTGGGTATCGAGTCGGTATTATCTAAGGAAATGACTTCTTGTTCGCAAATTCTGACGCTAGAGTGTAGGTAGGTACTGTTTTAAACTAGTGCAACCACGCAATATGCCTATAAATTATAGCTCAGTAGTTTATAGCCCTTCTTAAAGTTGTTTATGAGTTTGGCTTGTTTATAAGATTGTACTAAATGCAAATCACAAAATGAGGAGTTTTTTAGAGAGCCCGGGAAGTGGCAATAGCTGAAACACATACTCGCAGCTTATTAGGCTCTTTGCATCTTGAGAACATAAGGTAGGTACTGGATTGGTGGACCAGCACCGAGAAGCACACTACCTCAGGAATTGGCAGGCCTCCTTAGAGTGGACGAATGACTTAGGGCGTCTTTTCCGGATGACCGCTAAATTCTTTAAGATTTTTATCCTTCAAAAACTAATGTCTTACAACATTATTTGGTATGAGTGGAAAGTTTTCTTTGTACCATATTCATTCTTAAATCAAAAATACTTCCAGAAACTTTAGAAGTACAACTTGTATGGGTTCATGCCACTCACGATTACATTATGAAGGTTTCCAATACTATCGCCCAAAATATTTTCAGGTAGAGGGCGGCTTCGATATAATGTGGTTTATAGCCAGCTATCTGATGTACGTGAACTGCACTGTCAATCCCCTCATCTACGGCTTCACCAACACGAGGTTCCGAAGAGCTATGGACCGTACGCCTGGAGTTGCGTGCTTTAAATTTGGTACATGGTGCTGTGCTTGCATTACGGTGAGATTTGAAAATTTTACTCCAAGTGTTATTTCTTCTCAATTATCTATTATTATCCCACCTGGTAAGTCATGATGCAGCGAAAATGTAATCGTACTAGTTTGGAAGGGTACCTATAACAATGTAACCCCTATCCTATTGTAGGATATAACATTGTACGGGATCAGTAAATCAATGGCAATAAGTAGGCTTTGCCAGCTGCGGCCAAGACTTGTGCTAAGCCGATTTAGAAATTAGAAAATCGTAAACCTTCGATAGAGTACCAAAAGAACATTGTGAATGCTTAAGACCTAGCAGATACCCTAAATATACATATAAAATGTATGTTAAGAGGGTAGCAGGGGTACCTACCCTTATCCTTAGAGTAAGTGCCCTTGCTCCTTCAGTATAGAAAGGATGCAAGTGCTTTAAGAACAGCTGATGACGCCGGAATGTTTTTAGCTATTACTGCATCATCTTGCTGTACTGCTCCCAGAAGGTTGTGGCCTTTTGGATTAGACACAAAAAAAACTCAAGGTTAAGTTATAATTGCATAAATAAAACGGAAAAGAGGAATTCGAAGTATATTAAGAAAGCTGTCATGTTGTAAATCTCTTTTGTCTTTTTTGTTCTAGGTTGTAAAAAAGAAACAATCTCTCCAAAACAACAACGTGGAAAAAATATTCGTGGTTGTTGCAAGTCCACGACCAAAGCGAAAGATATCGAGAGTGGTGAAAAATATTCTACACATAAATAAGCAGACCATAGAGTTGAGTGATCCTAAAGTTGACGAAGCTACCACGAAGCCTACTAAAGTTACTCCATTGAGAAATGATCATAATCAAGTCAATGAAGTCGTATGTGTAGCCAACGATGCAGAAGAGACCAAAACTGAAAGAATAGTAATTAACGAAGAAAAGAGCTATTTATGAAATACGTAAAGACATTCCAATAACATTATTTATCTACTAATTAGTTGCAAATACGTCCATAATTCTCTGTCGTTTTACCCTTTTAAAAGAAGGATACTTACATTTATCACACTTTGATATTTCCAATAAAAAACCAAGTTTTATTTTTATCATAGTTTTAATTATCGTTTTGTTTTATTTGCTCTTTATTATTTTATGAGAGTAATTGAAACAAAGAAAGGCTTCAATTAGGCAGTAAAATATGGTCAGTCAATTAGGCTTGTTGAATCCAGGAGTGTAGAAATTTCTTGGAGCTTTGCTTCCAAAATTTCTTTCATATGAGGTTCTATTTTTAAAATGTGTGTAGCTTCTTGTAGCAGCACCATACTCTCCATTAGTTGATCCTGTAATAGAAACAAAAGTTAAAACGAAATGAAGACATTCTGGCTCACCATCCTTATACCACAATCTGGACCTCGAGGCCACAAATATGAGTATTCGGTTATTTATACGCAATAACACTGCATTGCCAGTTATTAAACCGTGCTGCAGTGTTACAGTTTAAAGACAGACCAGTAATTATCAATAATAAACACTGGGCAAAATGTGATTTAATAATTTAAGGCCGATGTCTCAGGATAATGAGCACAGTGTAGTGTATCTCATTAAATTAGTATGCAAAGTTGTGGGACGCATATGGGCATACGTATCACTTAACATTAGGAGAACGTCTTGCTCGTCTCATCATTGCTTACTATAAAAAAAAGCTAAAGGTAATTCTAAAACAAACCACTACGCTAAACAGGTAAGTACAATTTAAATGCCTTTGTTGATGATTCAATTGAAGTTCTAAGTTTCAATATATTCTTAGATGAAAATTAAACTTGAATAAAGGTGGGCCACCTTCGCCACCCATTATTATCAGCCAGTTTTAAATACTAAAGTAGTCAGCTGAACAGTCTTGACGGACATTTCGTCAAAATATTTAGTTCAAGAGTATTCACGTTACATACGCCGTTTAAAGCTATTAATAAAATCTGGAACGCAGCTTTGCCTATCAACAAGTGAATAGTTAGAATAGTTTACTTTTGTTGGGAATTCGCCAAATTTCTTTCGTCATTCATTTACTAATACTATATTTCAATTTTTTTTTCACAAAATTCCTCCGAAAAGGCTTGTATATTCGGTAGGCCTGAGAATAGGAACTAAGAGGGTTTATGCAGCGCGGCATACCTAGCGTTTCGGTCCATACAAAACAGGAATTCGTCCCCACAGACGCAATTTTGCGCGGAAAATGGTATTACAAAAAAATTTATAGTAAAATAAATATACAACTTATTAAAATAGTAAATAACCAGTGACATTGAATATTAATTGAATTAAATTACTATAATTCAGAAATAACAAAATATCTTGGATTTAATCCTAAAATAATACGTTTAATTTATCGAAAAATGCTAAAAATGGCACTTTTCGGTTTATGGTTTTTGAATGAAAATCTAGGAAAATCGTGTTTTTTTTTTGAGACACTTTTTAGTAAATGTTATTAATTTTCTATATATGTTATTGTTATAAGTTTTTGTTAAGAAACATGGCAAATATCTTGCATCTGCGTAGAGCGTCGACCGCTATTTTAGCAAACAGCCTATACAAAAACTGTTCTAGTGAGAAAGTTATACACATATTTTCAAATATTTTTGAGACAAAAACTAGATTATGAAATGCCAAATAATATTCAATTATCTAATCTATAATTGAACACATAACTATTTTATGTTCCTTCGGAAATCGTAAATTTTGACTCAAGCATAATACTAACGCATGAAGCGCCTTCATACCCCTTTAGTGAGAAATAATTTATATGGCAAAACAACGTTTGCTGGGGTCAACTAGTAATTTATAAAAATGACCATAGCATTAAAGATATTTTCGAGAAAATCATCAGAATAATGTAAAAGTTAATATGTGACTCTTCCTCCTTTGTGTGTATGTACCTGTGCTCCAGCTTTAGTAATTTTCTCAGCTTCAAAGTCTCTTTTGGTTTGCACCGTCATAGCGGCTTGCAGCTCCAGGAGTATGGTGCCTCGAAACCTGGACCAGCCGGGCTCCAACTTGTCCGCTACATCCAGAAGTTTATGGCAGATGTCTATTTTACGCTTCAGTAAATAATCGGGAAGCTCTGCGAAACAGAAACGCATATTTTTACTTTTACCACCTTTTGTTAAAGTTAACGATAATATGATAAGAATTATGATAATAATTTTCAAGCAACCGTAGCGATATGACACACACATTGCGATTTTATGCGTAGTATACAATGAAATAAACTTCAAAAAATGCTTGCTTTGCTTTAGAACACTATCTTCTATACCACACATATAATCGCAATATATATCTTATTATGACTCGGGCCCCTACTAATTGAGTGTTACTAGTTCTATATTGTTGTCTCAGCCACTTTTTACAAGTATTAACTCAGCATTGGCACCATGCTAGTCGAATGCATTGCCATGCCTCACCTGCCTTTAAATGGATAACTCTCAGGCATGCATAACCTCATGACGTTTCTTCACTAATAGACAAGTGGCAGCTTTAAAAATATGTTCATTATGATGAAAAGACAATAATAAGTACTTAGTATTTTAATTATAGGCCTTACCAAATTTAAGACAGCTCAAATCCTAACCTTGTTAATATGGATATTTGAAATTCTAGTAAACAAAGCTACATTACCTGTCAACGTGTATCCTTTATAGTTTCCATAAATCTGCATTAAAGCCAATTTAGCTTGTATCACCAAATGATTAGTGGAATGAAGTGTTGCAGAGTACTTATCTATGAATTCCTCGAACCCTTTAGGTCCTGATTTGTTAAGAGCGTTAAGCTCTTGTTTCAACGCATCATTGCCCCAAAACATTTGTCTACTTTGTATGGTATAACCACATTTTTCACACTGCCATGGTGCACTTTCGTCCAAAGGATTAGTTGAGACCATTTTTGCTTCTGTTTTGCATGAGTTATTTGACAGTGAGCCATTGCAAACGGAACAGTAAATGTTACCTAAGTATGTACCGAATTCTGTTGGGTCCCTACACCTTGCACAGTCACAATCGAAACATTTGTTAACTTTAATGTGTCTTCTTCTATCCAAGGTTCCGTACAAAGATTGCGTGTACGTCGCAGTTATCATTTCACCTTTAGCAATCGGTACCGTCGCTATCAAAGCCAAGGTGTTATCGTCACCCAAATAAACGTGTCTTGTATTAGGCTTGCAATCATGGTTCATCATTGAAGCTATAACGTAAATAGCCCGTAACCTTTTAGATCCATCCGCGGATCTTACATCAAAGGAATTTGTGTCGAATATCGAAGCCACTTTCAGAATAGTTTCTTCATCAAATGGAAGTTTCAGCACACGATTAATAAAAGTAACAAGATTAGCCTTTAGCACTTTGTATAAACGTGTATTTTTTCTATCCTCTAGATGCGATTCTAATGACATGATACTTTCATATTGATGAGGGTTAGTTCGCGACATTAACAGAACTCTCATAGGTGCGATAATACAATAAGCAGCTTCCATTTTATCAGGGCTTTCATATTTGATATCGCATTTATAATTGTTTTCAGTCATAAGTCTGCATTCTTCCCTATGTGGTTCAGCATTTTCGCAATCTAGATCACACATCGGCCAGTTGCATTTAGTACATTTATAGAAATCTAGCCTATCATCAATTTGTATCGGTGCGAGCTTTTTGTTACACGATAAACAATGAGGTTGGCATGATATCCTCGGACCACTCGCAGCTGGTTTTTCTTTAAGGATAGCCTCTCCTTGCTTTATATCTCTGGTTGCTACCATGTGCCTTCCTATTTTATCCGAGTGTTCAATTTTATAAGGGCGACACTGAAACTTATGTCCTTCTTTCCATGCATGTTTTTGGTGGGCTTTCGAGCAGTAATAGACTAGCTTGCATCCTCCGCATGTTTGGTTAGCTGGCTGTTGGCAGACTTCGCACTTTGGTATCTCGCGCTTGGTTAAATCCATTGTTGTCTTATTGTTAACCGATTTCAGAACGACGCGCGTTCGTCTCGTCCCGCTACTGACACAATACTCGTTTAAAATAGACTAGTAATTATCACTAACTAACTAAAGATCCGTGGCCAGTGCCAACAAAATGAAGCATTACAATCTGCGTGTTCTTGATTGGAACAAATGTTCAATAGTCTCTATCGATCGTAATGAATCGTAATAATTTTTGCATTAGCTACGTTTTTAACGTTTTCTTTTGTGAAAAGTTTGTTATTTGTATGTTATTTAATATAATGTATGTGTAATCGTAGATCATTCATTATCATAACAGTCTGTTTTGCCACATCAGTTTACTTTGCAGATAATTTCAATCATTGACACATATTATAATAATACATGGATATTAATTAAATTAACTTACCTAGATAGTATCTAGGTAACAGTTACTCCAAGTTGTACTCCTAAGTTTGTGTTTTCATTATTTCTTCTTTTTTATATTTTTATTCTGTGATGTGCAATAAAGTGTTTATCTATCTATCTACGGATAATTTATCATCCCTTACTGTACTACCAAGTACCAGTAGGTAATGTACTATAATTCCAAGTTTGAACCTACGATCTCAGGCATTGAAATCTTTAAGTCCACATTTTTACTATTGAGCCATTCGCGCCCAGTTCGTTTCATCAATTGAGATCTGCAGCCGAGCGTTTGTTATATCACTCATTGATAACTGTCCAAGGGTTAAAAAAAGAATCACAGTTTCATAAAAGTAATATAGTTATGGTTTACGCAATTCTGCGTCGGCTGCTGTAGTCTGAAAGTTTCGCGCGCCCGCGCATCGCGTCTTTGGAAAAGTGGTTTCATTGAGCTTCCAGAAAATACTCGTATTATTGTGAATGTTTACAGTTAGCGTTATATAAGTGTTAAATTATACGAGTATGAGATTTTAGCTACCTGTGGGTACGTCTATAGCTAACCTACTCATATAAGATTTTTATCCGGTAAGCTACCTACCGAATTTAGTAATTGAGTTATTTTCTAAGGTTATATAAGTCGTAATTGTTAAGGGGATTTATTGAATTTATTTTTGTGTTTCTCACTCTCACGGAGATTTGTTAGGTGCGACATGCAGCGTCGCGGAAGAATATAACAGAAAAACTACCTTTTACCTAATTACTCAAAAACTAAGCTGGTTATCAAAAATCTGTTTCTTAGCGTTTTTCGATATTATTATTACTGACACTTTAAAACAAAAATTACAATTACATCCAATGTAGTGTCCGATAAAAACTCGAAAAAGTGAGATTTTGGAGCAACTTTTGGGAGAACTTTCTATCGAGAAAATTTTATTCAATCGTGTTTCTCAAATCTCCGTGAGAGTGAGAAAGACAAAAATAAATTCAATCAATCCCCTTAAGCCTAAGCCCGTAAGTTCAAGAGAGTGCACAACAGAACAGACGCTTTGCTCCCTAGCTTATTACCCCGCGTGCAGCAATATATTCTTCGTCTATCTCCAAAGATATTCATCAAATCTAAAACTTCAAATGGGTTCACCTAGACGCCAAAAAATAGTTAAAATACCTATACATTTGCCGACTAGGGAATATAACGGCCTTTTCCGACCGCATTTCAATAATTAGACATAACTTTTCTGAGCGTGTGAGATGAAATAATACTTATGTCTCATTCAGGCATTCATTCAGTTAACATTCGTTTCACATCAAGCGTTTCCAATACTATAAATAACGAAGGTTGTTTTGATCGGAAAGTTCACGAGTTTGTTGAAAATATATTATTTAAATCTAAAGTAGAACATGTACAATTAAAATCCATACGTTTTATATGTAGAAATAATTATTTTGGCACGACATTAAATATTCACTAAATATCTAATTAGTAGGTATCTACCTATTTCGTAAAGATTGTGTAGGTACCTACTATTAAATGATTATGTTTGGCAATGAAAATACTATAAACTCAGACTAATAATAAATATTACCAAGACGTAGGTGGCACTCAAATCCAGACTTCACGTTGAGTGGTTTATTGTATACCTACACAGTTTATATGTTTACTTTCGTAATAATATTAGGAAAGGAGGGACTTGCTAGCCTACCTGTTGATCGGGCCTTTAGTTTCGTCTCAATCCTTTATAGTACTAGTATAGTATTATATTATCTGTGATAGTACCTACCTACATCCACTGCTAAGCTCGGGTCTCCTCTCAGAATGAAAGAGGTTTAGAGCCATATTCGGTTTCGTGCACCTTTTATGACATAGGTACTTAGTGGTGCACTCTCAATCATATAAGATTCATAACGATATTTTCTTTCACCCTTTTCCAGAGATAAGTACCTTATAAGTTTCATAAAGTGTACTTAATTCCGAAAATGCCCATGAATTCGAACTCCCGATCTCTGATGAGCGACTGAACCAACGCGTTATCGTTGAACTTTAGGTTATTTAAAAAAACAGTTCGATATTTTTATAATTGGTTCTATTATGAAACGAAATATCGAACACACATAAATAACGACACATCCCATGAAATACAAAGTCTGAAAATCATAATGCCTATTGTTTTTTTTATTTTACAGAAAACGGAGAAGAAAATGGGGAAAGACGTTGAAACTGGTTGCGGACTTTACGAGGTATTTTATTTTTTAGTAAAATCAGATACCCGCCACCTATTGAAAACTCCCAGAACTACGACGCGATGGTTAGGTTCCACCATCCTATGCGCAATAACGTGATATAATATAGGGAACATAGATGACGCTGAAAGACTTCCGAATAGTTCTGTAGTATGTAGATAGATGGCACCAGTAGTCAAATTTGAATCATTTTATGTTGGATGAAGTTGAATAGGTACCTACTTGACTACAATATGTACCGAACACAGAAAACAAAAGTCATTCCTTGCTCTGTGGTACCGAATATAGATTTTGTTTTAAATGTTTAAATGCCATTAATTGGTTTTATAACCGATTAAGTAATAAAATATTATGATGATAGTAGAGTAGCTATGTTTCAGGTCCGTCAGTCAGAAGAACTGGGGCGGTACCTCACCGCAGCTCGAGACCTGGCGCCTGGAGAAGTGGTCATTACGGAACTGCCTCTGGTCTTCGGTCCTAAAGCCATGATGGACCCTGAAGCCTCTATGCCCTGCGTTGGCTGCTACAAACCAGTATTCACTGATGTCGGGGAGAGATGTTCTAGGTAAATCACAGATTAATCCAATAGTTATTTAGATAAGATAGTATTGAATGCAACCAATAGACATATAGGTACCTACCCTGGACAGGGCAGACGGCGCGAAGAAATGTCGCCAGTTTATCGGTGCCAAAAAAGTTTGTATTGTCACCAACTGTAAGGTCACACTGTAGTTCGCTCAGCAGTTTCCATAAATCTTTCAGATGCCTATATCCTGAAGTTTCTTATCGGTGCTGCAATCACACAGTCATTATGTGAACATACAGTCAAAGATATAATTGTACTAAGTACCTTGGAAGGGGTAAGTAACCCGTGACGGTTCCTACACAGCATCGCACCAGAACGGTAAATCGCATTGGCGGCACGACTTTGCTGGTAGGGTGGTAACCAGCGTCGGCCGAAGCCTACTAGACCGAATCTAAGCCAGTTTTTAAATTATATAAAGAGAAGAAATAAAATTCCAAACTGAGAATCAAACGCGGGACCGGGCACTATGAGTGGTGAAGGAAAACATTTATGAGGATGTATGTCATGTGTGTGAATACTGTCAATCCGCACTTAGTAAATAGGCTATATGAAAGACTAATCTTTCTCATCCTGCTAGTAGACCCATGGTAGAGACATGTATAAAGAGTTTCATACAATAAAGACGAGTGTTGTGGGACTCTGTAAAAGCAAACTTGCACCCATTGCTCATTAGATGGCGCTTACTTCAGTTAGCTCGCGCTAACGAATTCAATACGTATATATACGTGATTTTTTTTTATTTATTTATTTACATAGAAATGGATACAGTTATTTAATTATAAAAGATGCAATCATAAACTTAAGAGTTTTTCTGTACACCTTGCGTCGTCGACAGTTATTGATAATGTTCGATAACATAATATTAGTACATAATATTAATAAGCAAACCACACTAAATTGTCAGATAAGATTGCATGCGTGTCCTTTCTGTTGACTAGTAACAGAACCTTTCATTCTAGAATTTCGAAGATTTTCTTCTATCAATAGATTTTCGTTTACCAAAAAATCCGTTTTCTTTCGCCTAACCACTTGCGCAATAGAGGGTGTCGCCTTTTTTTGAAATAATCTGAGGGTATCGCATATAAAGTGATATATATTATATGAAAAAAAAACTTTGTTTCAATAATATTCAGTAGGAAATTGTAACAAATTCAGATGCGGCTGGCCTGTTTGCTCCGGGAACTGCCCGGGACTAACAGATCCGAGACACCATGGGCTTGAATGCGAGATCCTTAGCGCAAGACCGGAGTGTGTTCTGGACAACATGGCTGAATATTACAGGTACTACATACTTTTGTGTATTGTTTAACCCGCCTAATTCATTGACATAAGTAACTAGGTACTTACCTAATACAAACTAAGCCTGGTACGAGTAATCGTGCTTACGGGTGCTTACGGATGTATCTTTAGCATCATCTTCACTTACAAACAGGTGAGATCGCAGTCAAGTACTAGCTTTAAAACAAAAGGTAAATCGCCAAAGGGGTCGTCAAGTCACAATTAATACCCATAGTTTTTAGTGGATGCCAAGCCCCCATGAACTCTCCGTTTCCCCTGACAGTCGAAAGGGTAATGGGTATGCGTAAGCCTTTTTTGCAGGAAAAAAGATAAAATGAACTATGAACCCAGCAAAAGAAAATTAATGGGTTGGGCAAATACTAAAGCTCAGTACCTTGTAATAAACTATAAAGTAAATAAACTACGCCTGAAAATCCCTACACACTCCTCTTCTTATTATGCTAAATCATTTACTGTTACCGCTATACTGCTATGGAATTCTCTCCCTTTGGATATCAAACAGTCTCAATCACTACCAATTTTTAAAACAAAATTGAAGCTATTTTATTTATCCTCCATTTGATGTGTTTATTTATTTTTACTTTTTATTCCACTTATCTGTCGTCTATTCCTCTCTTATTTACTGTTGTATTTTCATTTATATATATATATATATATATATATATACATATGTATATTATGTGTATTTACTTTATTTATTTAGTACACCCCTTCCGCTTTCTTTAATCTTTATAATATCCTCTACCCTAAGGTTGCCTGGAAGAGATCGCTATTTTAGCGATAAGGCCGCCTATTGTACATGCTGTATTTGTATTTGTTGTGTCTATTGTTTTTGTTTTGGTGTACAATAAAGCATATTTTACTTTTACTTACTTTACTTGATTCCACCCACAGTAGGTATGGTAAAAAAGCTCAGTTGTGCCCATGATTCCACATTTTTTCTAAGATTCCCTTGATTTAACATTGACTGTATGTTTTTCAGACACGATGCACTGCTGCCCTTGCGGTGTGTATTACTACAAAATACGTATCCAGACAAATGGAATCAATTGTTGGAACTGCAGTCACATATGGAGCACCGAACTCCTGGCTCAGATATTTATGAGTAAGTGTTTAACATATTATATTGCTTCGACTACCTTTTGCCCACAATACCATAGCCATGCATACACAAGATGCAAATATTATGGGTCTATCGACAGCATAATATAATTTTAATTTTTTTCTTTTTCAATAATAATACCTTTATTCATCCAAATCCTTTTATTTTCAGGGAAGCAGACGAATTCATCGTTGAATATTTGGCCAACAATTTCATAAATAGACTAGAAGATCATACTAAAAAGAAATACTTCAAGAATATATCAAAAGAAACACTTCACAGAATGTGCGGAGTTATTGATACCAATGCTTTAGAAATAAGACTGCCTGATGGTTCAGAACTAAACGCTTTGTATGCCACCACTTGTTTGTTAGAACACAGTTGCATACCGAACACGAAACATGTTTTTGGACTATTCACCAAAAACAGAAGTGAGTTATACAGGATAACACTTAAAGTAGTACTTCCGATACTAAAAGGGGATCATATAGCGACTATGTACAGTCATGCTCTATGGGGAACTCAAGCTAGAAGACAACACTTGAAAGAAACAAAGCACTTTTCCTGCAAATGTCAAAGATGTAGTGATCCGAGTGAATTAGGTACTTATTTAAGTGCAATGAAATGCTTCGGTGATGATAAAGGTCCCTGTGATGGAATACATTTACCTGAAGATCCTCTAGATGAAGAAACTGATTGGGCTTGTAGCAAATGCTCAGTTAAAGTTAATAATTCTCAGATAAATATGCTTGTATCACAAATGGGAGAAGAGGTCGAGAATGTACAGATGATGGGCGGATCTGTCAGTATGCTTGAAAATCTACTATGTAGGCTGTCAACGTTTCTACATCCTAACCATTATCATTTGTATTCCATAAAACATTCTCTTATTCAACTATACGGGAGGCAACCTAGTTATATGTCTGAAGAAATTTTAGATAAAAAGATTAAAATGTGTAAAGATTTGATTGGTATTACAACAACTCTAGATCCAGGGAATGCTAGACTGAGTCTCTATATTGCTGTTTTACATCATGAATTGCATTCAGCTTTAGGTCTGTTATCTAAAAAGGCTAAAAAGGATGGAACAATAAAAACTATTGAAGAAATAATTCCACTCATCCATGATGCTAAATTATCTTTAGATAAGGCTCTTGATTCTTTGAGGGATGATATTGAAGAGACATCAGGCAAGAAACTTTACGGAGTTATAGAGAAAAGTAAAAGTGAGTTTGAAAAGTATTGCAAAGAAAAAAAGATTAACATTGAAAACAACTTTAATGGTTCGTTATCTCAATAAAAATAACAACGACACTTAGCAATTAAATAGGATAACTAAATTAAATAAATAACATTAACATAATATCACAGTTGTTACATCATTTGGAAATAAATAAATAAATATTATTTTTACTTACTTAAAAGTTAGTATTATTTGGTAGTCTAGAAACCTTACACACATATTATAAAATTTGCAATTTTAGATTTAAGTCGCAGACTTATTACCTACTACAGCAAACAAAGCTTAAATTTAATCAAAAACTGCAAATTCTAAGCGAAGACTTTAAATCAGCTTCAAAAATGTTGCACAACATTAACCGCCTCTTAAAAGCCAACTTAATCCTGATCTTGCATTATCCTCATTAATACTTGAGACGATCCACTCAGTAAACTTAGACACCCTAGTGTAGATCCCTGGCATTTTAGCTCTAGCGCACCCACTGCCAGTTGAAACTACTCCAATCACCGTAGAATGCCCTTTGTCTCCTTTGACGATGAGAGGTCCACCACTATCAGCCTGAAAATTAACACAAAATATACTATAGGACGAGCATCGATATGAATCTAAGGATCTGAACATTTTACCGTAAACCGTCTTCATTCAAGATAAAAGTAGCTATCTGACAAAATTGCCGTTAATACGTCATAATATGGAAAAACCGTCCCCGTGGAAAGACGCGTGCGGACTAATAACATACTGAAGTAATATGTGGCGGGCCATAAACCGATGCCATTGGTGTCTGAACAAAATTCTTTGAAACCAGTAGCCAGCGACATTTTTTCGCGTGGTTTGCTGGGTCCTATAAGTATGTCTATTATGATGAATTACCAAGACGGTACTCCAAAGATATGATGTATTAATATCAAAGAAATTAGATTAGATTTGGTTCCGTGTAATAGTTAAGTTTAACGAGCGTTACAGTAACAGAAACTTATAGTATCAAAACTTATTGTACTTAAACTGTATATATTTTGTTTTCATAATTTTACTCACCCAACAGGAGTCTCGTCCTCCAGTTTCGTGTCCTGCGCACATTTGTGTGGAAATGATCCTGACTTTGCTTCCCTGCGACTCGTACCAATTGTTGCATTCCTGATTTTCCACTACTATCACATCAGTCTTTTGAAGAATGTTTGGTCGTGTACCTATACAAATTACCAATGCGGGTTAACGTGTTACAGGCATTTATTTGATAAAAAGTTGAAAATAAATTAGAACTAACAGTATTGAGATTGTGATATTTATCGATCTTTTAAGCCTCTGTCCAGTGATGGAACTCCATAATCTGATACAACGATGATTACGTCAAAGCAAAGCACATTCAAACGCGTCTTGGGAATATGAACTACCTACAGTCTCTCTCTTTGGTCGGTCCCTCATGACTGAGGATCGTGACATTCAATAACGGCGAGTAATCCTGCTGTGTGTTTCCTTCCACCGGGTTCTGTCCGCAGCTATGTGGACTGCTTCGTAGAAGGTGACAACGCCAGTTTCCTTTAGTTGGTCTGACTACACAGTTGACCTAAAGTAGATGGATACCCTTAAAACTCGACTACAATAAAATAAAAATTCAGAATTACCAATTCCTCTGTCTTCATTGGTAAAGCCCCATCCAGCTACAGTCGCCGTTTTGCCGGTGTAGTCGGAGGCGACTGGTGTTGGCAAGCATGCTGGGCGGAGCATGTTCGTCCATTGTAGCTGACGTATTGTTTTAAGAAGAGCCACATCGTTTGTTTTCTTTTTACACCTGAAAAAAAAAACAATTATAGGCAATCTGAAAACATAATAAACGTAATTTAGACTTAGATTTTACAAAAACGTCTTTTAAAAAATACTGTTCAAACTAGAAGCAGTGAGGTGGTTGTAACTCTTTAAATAAAAAAAATCAATAATTTCGGGTTACCAGTGGGATAAACCTTCGTCTCCACAGTTCTATAGCACCGTTAGTATTGAACAGTTTTAAGAAAATTGGTAAATTATAAAGTTAATATAAGAAGTTCACTTGGCAAATGTCTTCTAAGATTAGTTTAGATTAGATGACTATATAAAAAAATTTCAAACCATAGAAAAACCGCTTGGTGCCTGTAATCTGGCGAACTCCCAAAAGACAAAAACAAGTAAATACCTAATGAAAAACAATAAGAAACATGGTGACTGGAAACTTTTAATGTTATAGATTACGAAAACGATTGTACCTACCTGTATTCGGGATGAGGTATGATCTTGGCTAGCTTTTCATTCTGTTCACTCTCTGAAATATCAGTGAGTCCCACGACGACTGACAGCTGCTTTGACTTGTAGAACTCGTCGAAAACACTGAAAATGTTAAAGCTTAGTAACTTTAGAAAATCGCCACTTCACCTGATGGTACGAATAAAATGCAGCTGAAGTAGTTATCATTATTGGAAAGGTTAAAAAGCTTCTTATTGGTTTGTATATCGCCGCGGCTGAAATATTGCACCAAGTAAAACCAAAGCCATTGTATTGTCGGGAATTTTCTGCGCTGAGGAAGTCCGGGACCTTCCAGAGTCTTCATGGCGCAGATAACTTGCAGTATAGGATTCCTTGTTTGTATAATAGCTAATTCGCATAATGATGTTTACTATGGTGGACATAGAGGACGTGTAGAGATTAAAAAAATTCTCCCATTGGGGTAGTGTGACATTGAAGCGAAGATCTGAATCCTTCGGTCAGAGTTCTAGTCCAATTAGCACTTGTTACATGAAGTTACCTGCAAATGCAGTGTCCAGCAGTCAGCAGCCACCTGTCGTTGATGACGGTCGCTCCGCATTGGTGCGTCCCCTGTCTCCATATGCTGGCCGTCCAGGGGAACTCGGCGGGTAGACTGTCACTGCCCCCTACTATCCTTGCGCTGCGAGCCGTTGGTAGACCACATTCTACGTCAGCCACTGAAAACGGATACGTTTTTTACTAACCAATCTTTTTAGGGGTTCCTTCCTCTGGGACTGTATGAGAAATATGGCATCATTATACTCCTTTTACTGTCCTTCTGTCTCTTTGTCTCCCATTTATATCCCTTTTTTCCCAAGAATTGCTATCAGGTTAAAATCCATACGAAATGCTATGGTCTCTAGAGACTCTCGTTTCTAGGTATGTAGTTCAAATGTTCACAGAATAGGAACTTGTAGCTATGTCCTCAAGAAATATAATAAAGCACTATGACTTGATGGTTCGGGGCCCCATCAGCCCGACTTGCACTTGACTGGTTTTCACCCTAGTAACTTCCACTTTCCCAAGAGTATGAGCCTAAGAAGAACCATAATGAGCGCAGATTTCTAAGCGAGTCCAGGTTTAAAACTCAAATGTCCGCGATCAAGTCAACGAAGTCAAGGCGAATATCACGTAGGTCGTAGGTATTGTAAACGAAGAGGGTGTGGCTCGAGTGAAAAAGTAAGACCAAGTTCAAGGAAAATGCGGGCGTAGTTCGTAGCACTATTCATATACTTACCTACGTGACTGAATCGCACAACAGTTTCGGTTTCTATGAACAGTGATTTAAAAAAAATGTTACCAAACTTGGGGCAGTACTGGACATATTTTTAAGCCGGACGGGCCCAGGTTTGCAAGCTGTTTTTATAGCATAGAATTTATAGCATAGAACATGGACCTTCGAAGATATAACGGTCGCTTCACAGCATCCTATCGTTCGTCGGCGCGTCCTTTGGTGGTAGGGAGATAACCAGCCACGACCGAAGCCTTTCACCAGACTAACATACACAATCCTATGCATCATAAATTAGAGAATCCAGCAGTGTCGGTGAGGCGTAACATTAAAAACTAAAGTCTGTACAAATTTTCATGCGGCTTTCAACAGTAAAATGAAGGAATATTCGAGACTATTACAGGTAATTTTGAACAGGATAGGAAACTATTTTGCGGAATTTCAATAGGATCAACTGAGAGAAGTAAAGGCAAGTCAAAAAGTTTCAAAAGAACGTTTCAGATAATTTTATGGTTGACTAGCTGTTGCCGCGGCTTCGACTGCGTAAATTTCGATTTTTCGCATATCCCGTAAAAGCCGTAAAGTTATTTGGGATAAAAGTAGCCTATATGTGTAATTATCTACTTAACTCCACTAAAATTTCAGACAAATTGGTCTAGTAGTTGCTATGTAAAAGAGTTACAAACTTCTTCACAAACATTCAATATTTACAATAAAATCTATGGCTTTAGGATATTCTTTCAAACTTTGGATATGGGATGTAGATTTAAAAAATCATTTTAATAATAATATTTACCATTTACAAGTGCAAAGTAAATTTTAAGAGGCTAAGGTATAGCCTGAAAATGTTTTTAGAACAACAACTATTAGTAGTATTTTTAATAGTAAGTAGTAGTATTTTAGCAACTATTAGTAGATGCTTTTGTTTTGTTTGTAGCTGTTATGTTAATTTTTATGGGAATAAAGAATAGTAGAAAATTACAGATTACTAAATATAGGCCGCTTTTCATCCCGAATAAGATCCCGCAGGAGGCTTAAGTAGTCATCGAAAACACCCATAATTTCTTCTAGTGCATACAATTCTCGTGTCGCATTTACGCGTTTGTAACAAAGCTCTTCCGAAACGGTTTAACCTATTTTTATGATTTTGTTTGTTTATATTCGGTAAGTCTGAAAATAGGATATTGAGGGAGAACTAATTTATATGGCAAAACAACGTTTACCGTGTCAGGTAGTAGTTGAATAAAAAACTTACGATTGACATAGCAAAATCCAAAATCCAAACACAACACAATCAAAACGAGCACATCAATCAAACGACACATTTTGTCGGGCACCACCTGGTATCTGAATAACTGCACTTAAACCAATGTTTATATAAATGGGTGATCTTTCCTTAAACTTTATTGGGTCTAGGGTGATAAGGTAATTGAGTAATTTGAGTGCACTTGAGGCAAGGAGTGCACTTGCTTTACTGATCAGATTTCATACCGTAAATATTTAAAGGATTCTATGATTTGTATCGGAGCTACTTCTTCGTTTGTTTCAAGGCCTGGCCCCTATAACTTACTGGCTGTAGTGATGGGCTGTTTATGTTCATCGATAGATAGTGAAATGTGATTCAGCCCTCCTAGCATGGGCTGGGGATAAAAACGAATTCCCTCGATTTTATCCCTGACATAACCTAGGTGTATTTTATCTACCTATGCGCCCATGTCCTGGGATAGTGATAAAAACGTAGATGGGGATATAATTTTATCCTTTTCCCCATAAATATATAATAAGTCAATGCTTTTCCCGGGTAGAAAATAATTCCCTGCTTAAATAGCACTGCTGGAAAAATACTTGTAGCATCGGCCAAGTTACATATTGTGTACTGATTCGATTATTTATGCTTGCAAAAATGGTTGCCACATGATTGGCTATGGTGGATGTACGATTTTATATACGAGAATCACCCCGCAACAACACGTTAACATTTTAAATATTTAAAAATGCCATTTTTGTGACATAACCACGCAAACCACCTTGCATGGGTAGGGGATAAAACTGTATCCCCCGAATAAAAAGGTTAAAATTACCTGACATGGGATAAATTATTTTGACTTGCTAAATCATGGAAAAAGGAGAAAGAAGACGTTTATTCCTATTCGATATCACACGCACATCAACTTAGATATTTATTATCCTGTGGACAAAAATCATAAAACTTCAACAAATCCCTCCTTTCTTTTGCTTTTGCTTCACGATGAGGATATTACATCCCCATTGTGAAGAGATTTACAGGCATTAGATGGGGATGAGGTAGGAGGAGGGGGATGAGCATTTTATCCTTTCCCGATCAGATATTATCATCTGGCCATGCTAAGAAAGGCAGGTAGATGTCTGTCCACTTATCATAAAATACTCGAGTGCGAAGCAAAAATAAACACTCAACAGAGTGTGGATTCGTAACATATATGTACTTATTATGTACTTATTATTAATATGTTTCGTATGTACTTATTATTAATATGTTACAAATCCACACTCTGGTAATTGTCATTTATGCTGGATAAACTCTCTTAACTTTTTTCTAATGGAAAACTAACGGAAATATCCCTGCAGGCAGCGTATCGACAGTGCATATTTCGCATCACTATGTATATTTCATTGTCAGGTTCGGCGTGCGCGCAACCTCCGCGATAGTGCAGATAGCGAGCGCGGAACCGCCTGTCATTACTGTCAATGAGTGAGCATTATCGAAATTCTTCTAAGCAATGTCAGCGGAAAGTAAACAGCGCGAGGGTGACAACACTATCGGCAGTTTTATGTATTAGTATGTGAAAACTTATTTATGCGCGTTGGGCATTTTAAAATGGGTTAAAACCATTGAACTCGTTACCGTTACGCCACCTATGAGCAGTGTAAGTAGATATCTGAAGAATAATGTAGTCAGACGATTAAAAAAATACACACATATTTTTTACACATGAATTGTTCGAGTTTTCACTTCTTTCGACACGTTTTTGTTAAACTAAATCATTAGGTACTTCAAAATAATATAAAGTAAGGCGTTATTTTATATTATTTAGTTTCGAATATTTTAGAGCTAAATTCAAATTCAATTTGTGACAAAGGCCAGTATTTGATTTTCTTATTTCTAAATCACAAAGCACCTTGGAAGTAAGCTTCAAGGAATAAGTGGAATATCTATGTAAGTACAAATTACACAATTTTTATAAGAACTTCTTGTAGAGGTTTTTATACTACGAACTTTCGAACTAAGCGGTGGTCTGAAATATCTATCAAAAGTGCCTGTAAGTTAGACAATGTGAAAGAATAAAACATTTGATTTCACCAAATAGGTTTATGATGCCTGCGTCTTTAGCCATATGATTTATCTACGATCGTAGTATAAATCTGCCAATTGTCTTTAAATCCTAAATGGAATGAAAATCAAAAAAAATTAAAAATGTATGGGATCACGTGACTTAATGAGGACAACATTATCCTCTTATTTTGTACTTATTTGGAAAATTTTCATAAATAATTTCAATGATTCGATATAGACATGACATAAACTCTATGCACAAATAGAATCCTTTAAAATTGCAGCTAAAGAAATTATAAAAAAATTGATAACTTAATTGGAAATATACGTACTGCTTCATTGTAACGCATATTGTAGTATTTTTGCAACAATAAATAATAATTATGCACGCAAGTTATTACATAAAGGATTTATGATGATTACTTGACTGTAACCTTTGCATTTACGTCTTTATAATAATTACTTGTACAGTACTGAAAATTACCATAATAACTTATGTATCCAATGTCATGACTGTTACTTATGGCGATATTTCTTACAAACAATAAGCCGGAGTGTTTTTGTTGCATACTTACTAAAAATCTGGAATACAAAATATCTAAAATGCTGGAAATCTATAGTGGCAGGCTATAATAAATAACTGTTTTTCTGTCATTTCTAACCTGCTTCTGGATTTCCGTGACGTAAGATCCGTAACCTACCCCCTAATGTAAAATTAAAATATCTGACAGTAATTTCGATTTTAAACATGATGTTAAAAATATACGTTGACAAAGTTATGGGACACTGCTTATTTCTCAGTTAGGGGTATGTAGGAATAGCCTACGTCCAATTTAAGGACCTGCCGAATATATACAAAAATTTCATAAAAGTCGGTCAACATCAAGGACACTAGAATTTTATATATTAGATATTAAAGATAATGCGTATAATATTTAGAGTAATATCAACGTGTATACAGCATTGTCTAAAATTAAGCTCCAATAATATCCTACTTATAACACCTCTCCTATTTAATAAAAAAGTTGTGGTCACCCTAACGCCATGAGTTAAAATAATACAAAAGAGTTATTTAAAGCGTTTTTATCTTCTTCCTTGTTTTATTTGCCTTTATCCTTGTTACCTAAAAATAGAACGAGTAAAATTTATTATTGTGTTTAATAGTTTCTTTTGAGCTGTGTGCTGTGTTCCCAGCCAAATACAATCTGGGTGCCTTCAAGAGAAGAGTGAATAGGCATTTTCTAGGCAAGCGCGCTCCATCCTAGACCTCATCATTTCTGTTCATCAGAATTGATTGTAGTCAAGTGCAAGCCTATCAATTATAAAAAAAAAGTCGTGTCAAAAATGTGCTTCAAAGTTACTATATTATAATTATTATGAATGTTATACTATGTTTACTTGTTGAAGTATCATAATTTCGTAAATAATTTGGAAGACGACACAACTTGAAAGAACACAACATGTACTGGACACAAAATAGTGGACGAGATATCGATGAACTGGAGTCTGGAAACAGTTAATAAAGAATTAGGTATCTTTTGATGATTTTAATAAACACTATTAATATAATTTTTTTGAAATGAGATATTAGTGTTGATAATATTAATAATTAAAAATGAACCCCATATTTATAAATAGGCCAGCTAAGTGCGGTTTCTGGAAATCACACTTCACTCTATTATTCTAAGGTGAAAGTTTGTGTCTGTGTGTATGTAGACTGTAGAGTCGCGGGCAACAACTAGTGTTAAAGTCACATGCATCGTGGTTCCGAAGCGTTTATGGCATGATCTTGTAAAAGTTCTTTTAGTGCGTTTGTTATGTACGAGCTGGCGCGAACAGGGGCCGTACCATCATCTCTTAAAGCAGTAATGTTGCAGTATTGTTTTACTATTTTCATACTATGTTTGTATTAAAATATTTAAAAAAACACTGCAGCATTACCGCTTCAAGAGATTGTGGTACGGCTCCAGATCAGGTGTCAACTGCCCAGAGAAAAACCCGAAACATTAGCAGCGGAGCTTTTTGGCCCCAAACCAAGTTTATTGTTGGTTATGGCTCCAGAACCAGGAGCCATCTCCAGGACTACTGCCTCCTGTATCTGTGCGAAGTGTGACCAACCATCCATCCTTCCACCATCCTTGATCCAACAGCCAAGCGAGATGGTAATCAAAGCTTTCCACTATTTATAACATTATCTTACGTAATAAACATAATTATGAAAGATGGGTTAACTTTCTGATAAATTAATGTAAGATATAAAATTCTCGTGTAACAAATCTCCTCCGAAACGGCTTGACTGGTTTTTACGATTTTTTTTATACTATTTTTCATACCTCTAAGAGAGAAATAATTTTAGTGGTAAGCCAACGCTTGCCGTTTCAGCTAGTTATTCGTAAAAAATATAAACCAAGAAAAATAGTTTTTTTTTCTAAGTGCAGTGTTTCTAGTCGCAAGAGGGAAAAGTGTGGTCACCATGGAAACTCGCTAGACGCGTTTAGTCGGCCAATGCAACGATAAGTGGGGCGACGCATCTTGACCCAGTTTTGCTAGTGCAGAGATTTTGTATTACTAGACCAAATATTTATTTCAAGGTAACATCGGACGTCCAGCTAACCTTTCAAAATTTGAATTAGGAATACTCTCTCAAAATGTATGCATTCGTCCAATCAACTCCAATTACCTGATGGACAAAATTCTCGCGTCTTAGTGGTCTAAGCTATACATATAAATTTGCATCCATTCCACCTAGATGGCTGGCAATCCACGACTACCAGGTGTGCCAGATCTTTCTTTCCACGCACATGCAAACTATGGAACCAGCTACCAGCAACAGTGTTCCCTCAATTACTTCCCTCAAAACATGGGGTTATTCAAGGGGCGGATAAAAAAATTTCTTGAGAGCCGCAACGCATTTGCTGTTCCTCTGGTGCTGCAATGGCCGGCGGTGATCCACCACAGGTGACCCACCCGCTCATTTGCTCACGTTGACTATTAAAAAAAAGGCTAGAAAAAAAATACTGAAGGTAAATGTCATAGGAAAAACAATCAAAGAGGAAGTTTCCGAAAAAAGAACTAATCTAAAGCGACAAATCCTTATCAAAATTTCGACAATCAAAACCGTTTATCTTGCATCATCGCTCGCGCCGTGCGGAAGTGTGAAGCGGAAAGGTATGTTTGTATGGAGGCGATAACTCCGAAACTAAGGTCGGGCGAAGGCCCCGCTTGCGAGTCTGGACAGGCCCGCATGCGCGAACGTGAGGGTAATGCTACATAAAGTTCACTTTCAATTTTACAGCACTTCATGTTAGTTTTTTTTTTGACGTGAAAACTTCTTCAGGCACGATGAGCCTTTGATGATTTTCAGTACCGACAGACACTTCTATATCTGTAGTGTAGATTAGTCTGACGATAATAAACATGTACCCCGGACAGGGCGGACGGCGCGATAAAATGAAGCCAGTTTATCAGTGCCAAAAAAGCTTGTTTTGCCAACAACAGTGACCATGCTGTAGTTCGCTCAAGTATACATAGCTCACGCGCTTTGGATGATTAGGGATTCCTGGATTCCTGTGGTACGACATAGAATCCTTTTATTCGGGTAAATTATAGGTGCAATGGTCTTGCATACTATATCAATTCAAAACCTTTGTAGATGATGAGTTAAACGAACCGACGAGTGTGGCCGTATCCTAAGATAAGCGCATTCCTGTTGTAATTAATGTGGGTTTCAGCGTTGTTCCTTTGATTTATTGCGCGAGGAAATGTTATTTGATCATGCATATTATTAGACATTTATTATACTCTTAAATAACCATGACGAAACGTTGAGAAATAAGAAAAAAAACCTGCATACGTTCGAAGAAGTGGCATCCTTATGTGGTTGATGTCCAGCGAACTCGAACGAAACGTTTTTCTTCCACGTTTTTGATACTTACGTACCTACCGCTAAGGTGTGGAACACCCGTCCAGGTTCTGTGTTCAAGAGAAGAGTGAAAAGGCATTTTCTAGGCAAGTGCTCTTCATCCTAGGCCTCAACTTTTCTGTCTATCAGACATGGTTTTAGTCAAACGCAAGCCTATCTACAGTAAAAAATGAAGAAATTTTCAAGTCGTTATTTATGTTGAACTAAAAAGAAGAATTTATTGAATTGCTAGAATAGACCTATGGCGCGAGGAAAACTGCGCTATCGCAGCAGACCAGAAACAAGTAGATCCGGAAAAAAACCATAATATAGTGACGGAAATAGCTCAACGTGTCGCAAAGTTGAAGTGGTGAGACAAATAGCTCGCAAAACCGATAGACGTCGAGAAACCAAGGCGCTGGAATGGTGGACACGCACCGAAAAACGCTGTGTTGGCGACCCCCCCTTCTTAGTGGAAGAATGACATTAAGAGAGGCACGCGGAAATGCTGGCTTCAGGAGTCACATAATCATGGTAATTGGTGCAGATCATAGCAGGAGGCCTATTTCCATTGTCCAGCGGCGTCCAAATCCTGAAACGACGACTTGACTTCAATCACCCCCGTTAGTAATAAATTATTGAGGAAAATGAAAGTTATCACCTAACAAAAAAACAATTCACTTCCTTCATCGGCACAGCCGGAAATCGAATCTCATACCGCGTGTTCTTGAGTTTATTCACACCGCTACGCCGGAGGTCGCGAATCTGCCATTGAAGCAATAAACAAAGCTAATGTCAATATAACAGCTGTCACCTTACATAACGTATCGAATGCCAAAGGATGCGCATGAGTTGCTTACGTTACAGACTGTAGTACAGGTGCTTCAAGACATCTTTGCGCGCGCGCTACATTGCCTGAGATTGTAAAAGGTGGGTATTTTATAAAATTATTCAAAAAGTAGACTTTTCCATGTGCGTTTAATGTGCGGAAAGTTATTCTTTTGCACGTTAGTGCTTTTTTGTTTTCCTCCTGTGTATAACATTCATAAGCATCGAGAAGGTTTTTAAGTAGTAGTTTCCTGTAAAAAATATTGTAAGTAAGTATGAAATTATTTTTATATGCGAAATAATATTAATACATGAATGTCACGGCCCTTTATTTCAGTAACTATGTATATAATGTAATTTTAATTGTATAGCGTAATTTTATTTCGTCGTTTAACGGCCCATTATCCCGGTTTTTAGCGACTACGCCACTTTTCAAACCAATTCAAAGTCATGAAAAAATACTTTTTTTTCATTGTTAAAAATACATATTAAAGATACATGCCTTATCTCTTTAATGTACTCATGAAAACACGATAAGTTAAACTTGCCTCGATCATAAAAATTTTTGAAAACAGGTCGTTTTTGTTTATTTTTCTAATGGCAATTCCAAAGCTTTAGACTAAATTTCATGAAAATTATACATAAAGTAAGCTCATTGTATTACCTATTTATTGGACAGACAGATTTTAAATAAAAAAATTGCTGCAAAATTTCGCCTAACAGAAGTCATAAAACGGTCTAACGCATCGAATAAGCTATGTACTCAGTGGCTCACGAGCCTCTGTACGAGTAGGACCTGCTCAAATTTTCACGACTCACGCTCCTTTCGCGCTAAAATTATTTATTTTTTAATTATTTCTAAATAAATTCTTTTTCTACATTTAGTGATAAAATTAAAATAGTTTTCGTTAGCCTGTAAATATTGTGTTTCTTTGTTTGTGATTTTTATCTAAAATGGGAAATAAAAGTGCCGGAAAAAAAACTATCTGACAGGAAGCGACGGAGAAATAAAAAAAATATATGGTAAGTGTTTCTTGAGTTTATCAAAATACCTAGTCCTCAAAAGCTCCGAAGAAAATCTGATACAAACTAAGAAAATTATGGTAAGTAGGTAGAGTAAATTCCACCACGTGCAAATACCACAGTTTACCTATAAACAGTCAGTAAGGGAGACGAGGTTTTTTTTGTTTGGCTATACGGAGTTTCTCATGAATACATGATATAATAATTGACTTGACGACCGAATGGCGTAGCGGCAGCGAACCTGCCACCTGCGTCGGAGGTCGTGGGTTCGATTCCCAATACTGGTAAATGTTTGTGTGATGAGCATGAATGTTTTCCAGTGTCTGGGTGTTTTTCAATGTATAATATTAAAGTATATTAGGATGAATATATATTTATCAGTTTTCTAGTACCCATAACACAAGCTGTCGCTTACTTTGAGGCTAGATTGCTATATGTGTAATGTCCTGTATAAATATATATTATATATATTTATTTATAAAAAAAAATAATAATAATATCCTCTCGACTTTATTTTGGCCATGGCGGTCAATAGAAATTACCAACTGCGCGGGAGATATTTCTGAACTTCCAACCAGTGGCGTAGTATGGGGGGGGACACCGTCCCGGGCGGCCGAATACGAAAGGGCGGCATACGGAAAAAAAGTGTCTTATTCTGAGAAAACTTAAAAAATTTTTCGCTCGCTTCGCTCGCGTTTGCTGATTTATTTTGTCAAGTATAAATATCCGCTCTAAACTGCTTTTCGGTGAAATTTGTGTTTGTCACTTGGCTCTATCTCATGAACCATAGTTGAAATTTAAAAAATGTTATAGGTAAATAACAAATCAACAAAGATTATTAACAAAACAAAATTAAGTTAAAACGTAAAAACAGTTAAATTTTCGACGTTTTTTTGCTCGATTTTAACAATTAGTTAGGTTCAATGATACAGAGACGTTGGAAATTCGACTATTGCAAGTTCAGCCTGTAAAAAGTACTCCATGCTTTTTCCCCACTCTTAAAAGTTGCTGGGTACGTCCATGATGAGTACGCTGACAAATTTACGTCATAATTTAAAGTTAAATGCCCGTGAAACAATATTTTGATGAAACGGAATTAATAGTGTAGATCCATCTATGCACGCCCCTCAAAGGAATCCTGGCGGCGCCCATGGTTGTCAGTTGATGTTGTGCCCAAAGAGTTGGTTCACCTATCAGGTGGCACCATTATGTTTACCACCATGGTTGGCACCATAATCATACATGATACGAGATGAGTGAAATCCCTATTTCACGTAGGTGAAGCTGCGGAAAAAAGCTAGATGTTAATACTTTCCTTTAGTCAAATAAGAGCTGATTTTTCAATAAGCAGATAACAGCTAACTGAGGGATAAATATGGTGTTTTAACAGGTTTTGTAAAGCACATACCTATATATTTCAAATTTTGTTCTTAGATAGTTTATTTGACTAAAAATCAGCTCTTAAAGTATAAAGTTACTTTATGTTTTAAAGTTACTTTATTTTGTTTGATTTGATTTTGATGATTTTTGATTAAAAATTGAAGCAGAAACCGAGAAAGATGATTTTCAACCCATTTCAGGACGAAGAGTCGTCGATATTAATTTTCTTTTGCGAGAATTACAAGAAAAAGCTCGTCATAATGCTTTATTCGACTGTTAAACCAGTAACTTCCAGTTGATTGGCGAAAAAAGATTGGGATTAATTTCTGTTTATAAATTTCAATGCGATATGTGTTATAAAAACGTGTCTAATCCATTTCGAAGATATCGAAAATAAGCAACGTGTAAATATAAACATAGCGGCAACTACAGGAATAATAGATTCTGGCATTGGATTTTCACAATTTGAAGAACTGTTCTCTGCTATTGATATTCCGATATTTTCTCCAAAGTATCATTCCAAATTGCAAAATGAAGTTAGCGACCAATGGGAAAAAACTGCAAGCGAATCTATGGAGGCTGCTGCCAAAAAGGAAAGAGACATTGCAATTTCAGAAGGTCGAATCAAAAACGGCTACCCTGTGATTGATGTTTACGTAGATGGAACTTGGTGTGCTAGGTCTTACGGTTCAAATTACAAAGCTCCTTCTGGCACTACGGCAATAATTGGGAGGAGAACTAAAGAAGTCCTTTATATTGGAGTAAATAATAAATACTGTATGCAGTGTGCCAGAGCAAAAAACAAAAAACAAAAACAAAAACATTGAAATTATAGATGGTAGATATGAACGTGGCATGCCTATACGAGATCAGGAAGATATAGAAAACGTGCAGCCTAAAAAACGTATATCTAGTACACCCTCTGATTTGCAACCAGATTTGCAGCAACCAGTTCCAAGCTCACGCGTGATTTTTAACGATGAATTTTGATTGTTTTTGTAATAATAATTATATAAGTATGTAGGAGCTTTTCAGTGGTTTAAGTTTGTTCATTTAAAAACCAAATAAAAATGTGTTCTTATATGTGTATATTTTATTTTTAGCACAAATTAAAAAAAAAAACGAAGTCTATATTAGAATAGTTTAGTTATAGTATTGTTGCATAACAAAAAGAGTGTCGGGTCATAAGTAAATTAGTGAATCAGTAACAAAAGAGATTTTCACCAATGTATTTACAATACAGCAACCCCCACTGAGATTGCCGCCCCGAGCTCCCAATGGACTTAGTCCGTCACTGACCACTGTATACACGATATTGACAGCTAATAAATTTAAAAATGATAGATGCAAAAAAATCTGTCAGTTGGTCTATCGGCTTTAAATTATAAAGATATTAATTAAACAGATCTATAGAAATTGTTTTGGAAAATCCCCTTTTAGTAATTATTTATTTTTATTCTCTTTTAGTATTTATTTAATAAAATAGGGGATGACAATTAAAATGGGAAAGTTTTAATACTGTTACTGTTATTTTGAAATTTGCAATATAGATACGAGTAGATTATACCCTGAATTTAATTTTATATAGTCTACTTTTCATCTCAGAAGTACAAAGATATACTCTTACATATAAATAATACTAGCTTTCATGGCAAATTTCGTTCCGCCTTAGCATTTGTTTCATATAGGTACTCACCGTTTAAACCTTTCCTAGACTACGACTAACATTTAAAAACAAAATCAGCTAAATCGGTCCAGCCGTTCTTGAGAGATCGTTTTAGCGAGACAAACATACAGCAATAACTGATTTATATAATAATATAAATATATACTATACTATATTATAATCAAAATATAGGTAAAAACGCAACTTCCAATATATATTCCGTGAAGCGAATTATAATGTAAATAGTCCAACTGTAACAATTCAACTGTGACGCAAATATTTATGATATAGGGTCACGGAGTTCATTTGAACTGCGCGACTCACGGCGATGATCGCTAGGTATCGTAGCGTGCGTCTGAGTGACCGACAAATGCCTAAAGTGCTGGGATATAGTCGCCGAGGAGATGCCATTACCACTCATAATATTGTTGACCCGTGTCTTTGACTTGATTCAAACACGCAAAGAAATTGTGGATAAAGAAAGAAAGAAAAAAAACTTTATTTCATGAAAATGCCACATGTAACAAAAACATACATTTTACGTACTAAAACGATGCCTGGATGTTCCCCCACTCGGGCAACAAAAACCAATAATTGCCCAAGTGAAGAAAGCACCAGACACCGCCTGTCACATGTGGCACAACCCGGAAAAAGGCCCCAACAAGGTGTGCCCCATATAAGCATGGGAGTACATAGCGCTGATTTTCAGTCGGAGCCTTGGACTGGGTGATAATTATTATTTCTGCTTAATATTAGGTCCTTACATATGAAATTGGCGTTTTGTATGGGAGGAACATAAAGTCGATTTTTTTTAAATATAATATATATATTTAATCAAAGTATGTACCATTGCTATCTATGCACTTTTGCCACCTTATAGGTAGTTCATTGATCCCTTTACTAAAAAAGCCATTCGGACGGGAATCAATGAAATCTTTGAAAGCGCTTTAGACTGCCTCATCGGAGTTAAATTTTTTCCCTTGTAAGAAGTTATCCAAATTTCGAAAAAAATGGTAATCTGTTGGAGCAAGGTCCGGGGAGTAAGGTGGATGTCTTAGGCATTCCAATTGAAGCTCCTCTAATTTGGTAGCCGTCTGTTGTGCAGTGTGTGGTCTAGCGTTGTCCTGAAGCAGCAGTGGCCTAGAACGATTGACCAGCCTCGGTTGTTTAGCAGCTAGCTTTTCCATCATGGATTGCAGTTGCTGACAATAGATATCCGCCGTAATCGTCTGGCCAGATTTAGGAAAGCTGTAGTGAACGACGCCGGCGCTAGTCCACCAAACGCTCACAAGTAATTTTTTTTGAGTCAATTTTCGTTTGGGGCAGGATGGCTGGATTGGCTGGTTCGCCAGGGTTCAACCATTGCGATGAGCGTTTCCGATTATCATACAGGATCCATTTTTCATCACAGGTAATGATTCGATTTAAAATCCCTTCATTACTGTGCCGGTTGAGTAATGTAACACAGCAGTCTACGCGCGTTTGTCGGTTTGCTGCACTCAATTCATGAGGTACCCACCTTTCAAGCTTTTTCACCTTCCCAATTTGCTTCAAGTGAACTAAAACAGTTTTATCACTAACACCGCAGCCTGCAGCTAGCTCGGACGTGGTTTGCGATGGATCCGCTTCCACAATAACCTTCAATTCTTCATTGTCAACTTTGGTCTCCGGCCGTCCACGGGGCTTGTTCTGCAGGTCGAAATTTCCAGAACGAAAACGTTGGAACCAAAAACGCACTGTGTTTTCTTTTGCGACACCCTCGCCGTACACATCATTAATCCTTCGAGCCGTTTCTGCAGCACTGGTGCCACGATGGAACTCGTACTCGTAAATAACGCGATATTTCAAGTTTTCCATTTTGTAAACAGAGTGGCGCAAAAAAAAAAACCAAAAGAGAAAAAAACAAATGAATTACGATTTTCAAAACACAAAAGCATGAGTAAATAGCTGTATAAATTTGAAATTGGAATTCCTAACCAAAGAAGAGATATTTGAGATCAAAGTGGCCAGTACGACAAAACGCCAATTTCATATGTAAGGACCTAATATTTAGTACATAATATAGTAGTTTCACGCGCAAAGATGACTTGAACTAAGTATACCTAGTAGTACACTGTCACGGCTAAGGACAAGGGAATTAGGACAATGTTGCAGCGTGACCTACCGACTTGCAGTTTGTTTAGTTAAATAAACCTTAGGCACTAACTAACAGCCTAGGAATCATTGCTATGGTAATTACATGCAAAGTATACCAATTAGAACCTAATTATTCACGGCACAAGAAAAACCGTTGATTCTGAAAAAGATAGACAAGTAAGTAGTAGATCTTTATTAGGTTTGTAGATACTAATACTACATCTTGATATTCTTTTTCGTTTGAATACTCAATCTGGCATATTGATATCTATTCTAATTTCAAAGAACAGTCTAAAGGAAAGTAGTAGGTAATACCCAGTAGGTATACAAAAAAATTACCTACACAATAAATCGCTTGGCCATTTTCGCCGGTATGGTAACTAGCTGCGGTCAAAGCTTTATAAAAGGGAGATGTTTCAAATTGGGCTAGGTCTTATACGTTACCATAAAAAATGAAGAAAAGTCTGTTGTTCCCGGGAAAAATGAAATTATTTCGTTGAAACTAATACTTTAGTAGTATGTACAAAAACATTTAATATGATCGATTTTCAAAATGGCGTCCAGCGATGTCGTTAGATTTGACGTAAACTACGACACTTTCTGTCAATAGTTGGCATTTCTGTCAAAGTCAAAATAATGTCAGTTCGCAATGAAAGACATGTTACCGCCATGAGGTACGTGTTGCAATTATAAGCAGAAATACTTGTTTTGTACATTCAAAAAAGGCTATTTTTAAAGAACAATATATGGGCAAAAACTGTTTAAAGTGCTCTGGGCTATACCCAAGTATACCGTACATAGGACCTAGCCCAGGCCTCATCCATTGATGAAACATTTTTCAAAATGGTCCGTGGTGAGAATCGAACTCGCGACCTCTCGCTCGGATATGAGCGCTCACCAACTGCGCCGTCGTTAATTAATCGTTTGCTCAGTTAATTAATCATTAATCGAAAAAAGAGGTAAATTAGCTACGTTGGTTATTTCGAACACTAAATAAATAAATAATAAATAAATATATACGGGACATTTTCCATATCGCAATCTAGCCCCAAAGTAAGCGATAGCTTGTGTTATGGGTACTAGATAACTGATAATCATACATACATACTAATATACATAAATACAATATATTGAACAACACCCAGACACTGGAAAACATTCATGCTCATCACACAAACATTTACCAGTAGTGGGAATCGAATTCACGACCTCCGACGCAGACGGCAGGTTCGCAGCGAACGCTACACCATTCGGTCGTCAAACACTGTGATAATTTTAAGTTTTCTTTGGTACAGACTTGGTTGGTACAACTTTTGTTCAACAACTCTTGGTTGGCGAATTTGCTGTGCGTTGCTGAGTTAGTGAAAATGAAACAGTTGATCCTCATGATTTTAATCTTGGCGTGTATTAAAACTGGAAATAGCTATCGAGAGAGTTATTTGATGAATTCAACTTTCTTTACCTCAAGTTGAGTCCTTGTCAGGATTACGATGAGTCCTTGTCTTAACTACTAAGTAGTAAAGCTTAGAAGATGCCAAGGATTGATAAATTAGAAGACAATACAAAACAATATACACATATATAGTAAGATACTTAAGAGTTAGATAGCATGATTTCAGAGGTAACTACATAACCCAAACCGCTTCCCAAATTACTATACTCAAGGAATAAATCGTGAAATTGATTATATCGTGAACACAAAACCGTCGGCCCGGTCAAAGGGGCCCAAAAACATCAGTTCCCATCTTGTAAAATTCGTTGTTGACATGCGAGGAGATACAAAAACAAATTTTCTCAACGCCATATCCATCAAGTCCGGACTCAGAGAGAAAGAACATGGGGTTCAGGGTGGGCCTACTAAACACACCGAGGTGTTCGGGCCCACCCTGAAATGAGTACTTGTGGTAATAAACCTTATAAAAAATAAGTGACAATATTTTATTAAATTAATACTTCAATTCATATTATACCTAATTCTTCTCAAAATTTGCCTTTGTTTGTCTTCTTCTTCTTCCTTCTGTACTGTTGCCGCCTTGACATTATACTTGACTGTTTATACCTATGGTTGGCATCAGATACATGTAGCAGGATGGACTGTACAGAATCGTAAGTGGCTTTCCTGTAAAATTTTATAAATTTAGGAGTCATCGTAATTGTTGCACTAGGCGAGATTTGCACCCGCATCTCTCCTTGGACCGGGACCATACACATCTTTTGATTCGATAGATGTGATGGAATGGAACGGAAAAAATGTATTAGACTATCAGTTGTTTCAAAATCAAAAGTATCAAAATTTGTCACTCTCAATTTTGAATTTCGGTCCATTCCGTTCATTGTTTCGAATTATTATGGCGTCTACTGTTTGATCAGGCTTACCGCCCACTGCGATGTTTCCCTAACTGAGTTCTAGGTAGAACTAAGACGTCTGTAAAATATCGAGAGTTAATTTACCGACTATCTACCGGACCGTAGACTCAAGGAACCACTCCTCAGTTTGCATCCTGAATCCGCCCCTGTTATCCATAAGAAATCCAAAATGCAACAGGTAACCTTTTTGCGTTTCCCATTGACAACAAAAGCCGGCTATTTGGAATTTTAAATTAGTTTCATGTATATGTCAGATTCGGGGCTCGCCTAAACAGGATGAAGATTCATCAATGTTATGGCTTTGCAAAGTTATAAATGACGTTCCGAAAACGCGAACCGTTCTTTATTCTGAGTTAATACGTGCCAAAATTTAATAAAGAGCCGTCTACATAATCGCAAACGATAACTTGGTATTTAAAGTTATTCGATGAGCTGATGTCAAATGCGCTCTTTTGAAAATGGCTACTGGACAAAAAACCATGTTGGCAGGTGAATCCTGTAATTTTATTAGCGGCATTTTGAAGTAGTGACGTCATAAAGTAGGTAATAGATTCTATTTTTTCTGCCTATTGCGTTAGTGAGTTAGCTAAAGGGTGCATGAGCTACACGTTGTATTCTATTTTTCTTTTCCAATTCCTTTTTAAAGTATGCTAAATTAATAACGTAAAAAAATCTTAAAAACTTAGGTATACTTTGACTTCTTTTGAATGGTTTTCATTAAATTTTACATTTTATTAGTACACAACAAAAAAATAAAACTATAAAAACGAAACTTTACTAAGGAGTATAAAGATTGAAACTATAACAATACAAACAAATAAAATATTTAAAAAATATATAGAGATAAATATGTTTATTAATCGGTTCCATCAAGCAATTAATCTATGATGTGTATGCAACTTTTCACTGGGAAACGGATTGTAGTCAGTAATGTGATTTCTATTAGAATGGCATTGCTTTGCAATTTTATCAATTCAATTGATGTCATAAGCACCGATATTTCCAATCCTACTTCTGAGTGAAGCATGGAGCCACATCGTTAGTAGCATTCCGGTGCGATGCTGTGTCCTTGATATACCCTTTACAAACCCCTTTAAGTTATTAAGTTATTAAAGTTGCCACCAGCGCGCATAATCTCAAAGAGTCAAAATTAGGTATTTGCCCGGGAGTCGAACCCTGAGCCTTTTAATACAACATTATAGCTTGGTTGTGCAATAATTATATATTTATAAACTCCTGCTAACTGTTTAATAAAACCATATAAGACTCCCGTTTCCAGCGGTAACATAACTGAAACGACACGAACGAAGCGGATCACAAAAACGATCATTCCCGGTAACGTTATATAAGTTCATCTCGCATTATCATTCACAGCACTATCTGAAACCATCATGATTATCGCACACTGCGGTGAAAGCCGCAAGACACATTTGAGCAGCTAAGATATTTGTTTGAAGAACGATAACTTTCAGTACTGCTATGACATTCTCGTAACGTTTTCACCCACAGAGTGATGTGAAACAAGAAAAAAAATTAACACTGAAAAATTAACTTTACATCTATTAGTTTAGAGAGTAAAATTGAATGTTTTTCATCATAGGACATACAATGCTTGACTTCGACACGCAAGTAAATTCAATCTCATAATAATTGTAGACCAACGTTTTGAACTACATTCAATTTTACGCTCTATGTCTTAGTCTCTATGTCTTCTTCTTCTTATAGTGCCGTCTCCTATCGAAGGTTGGCAACCATCATAGCGATCTGAACCTTGGATACCGCTGCTCTGAATAGGCTACGGGTGCTCTTCCCAAACCATTGGCGTAAGTTTCGAAGCCAAGATATTCTTCGGCGGCCAGGCCTCCTCCTACCTGCCACCTTCCCTTGCATGATTAATTGAAGGAGCTCATATTTCTTGGTATTACGCATCACATGACCGAAATATTCTAGTTTTCTCCTCTTTATAGTATTAAGCACTTCTAGACTTTTCCCCATTCTCTGGAGCACAGCGCTGTTTCGAATGCGGTCTGTCCAAGAAATTTTGAGCATACGGCGGTATACCCACATCTCAAAAGCTTCTAACTTCTTCGACATGGATTCTGTCAGGGTCCATGCTTCCACACCGTAGAGGAGGACCGAAAAAACATAGCACCGTACTAAGCGAGTTCGAAGGGGTATACTTAGCTTTCTGTCACAAAGTACTTTTTTCATTTTAGAAAAGGCGTTGCCTAGACTCTATGTCTTGTTTAGTCTTAAATGTCGCTCTATGTCTCTATGTCTTGTTTAGTCTTAAAATTAATTTTTAAGATGTTCTCAAAAAATTTTTTGACTTCAATATCGTCTGCTTATATGCGTTGTTGGCGTCACCTTATTAAACATTTCACATCACGAAATGCAGCCGACAAGTTACGTGAATAGCCCCCCTGGGGTGTGATTCTCGAAAATATAAAATTTTACATCGGCCAACCGTCGACGGTAACCATAGCAACGCAGCCATCAGCAACCTATTGTCGCCTTGGCTGCATAACTAACGCAAGCAATAACCAATCAGCGCATAGATGTTAGCTCGTCGCTGCTATTAGAATTTTTGCAGAATCAAGGGGCTGAAAATACAAAGGAGGCACTGCATGTCCGGTAAAGAATGGTTGCTATTTTGACGACCTCTCTGACACTGTCCAGAATTTTCCTTAGCTCTGGTATTTTAATAAAAAGCCAGCTTCTACCCACATGAACTCGAATAATTATATAAAGTGTTGCCCAGGCTCCAACCGCTTGAATTTCAGGTCTCCATGATAACGAACCTCGAATAGGTACTAACCTTGCATGTAAGAATGTTTTTCTTCTAGTGCAGTATTTAAAATAGCCAGCTTCTACCAAACTTCCGGAATTTCCGTGTCTTCTGGTGTAAGGCTTAAAACATTTAGCTTCTACCCATTTTTTTTTGGTGTAGGATCAATCAATTGCACGAAGTCGCGCCTTATTCCTTCACAATCGCTTACGTTTCATGTGATTTTGAAGGAGTTAGGAAAGTGTAGGGTGCGTCGTCGTGGATTGAACACACTATACCTTCTACCCAGCCAATGGCAAGCTTTTAACCCACTGACCTCTTATACTAGTACGCTGGACTGACCATTCAATTGTCAGCACCCTTTGACGTTGTTTTGAATTTTATTTTAGTTGCATGGACGCTCAAGCCAGCTTACGTATAATAGCGCCAAAATAGCGAAAATCAAGAGTCTTCTTCTTGTCTGAGGTCCACGCTGGACCTCAGACAAGAAGAAGACTAGTATAAAAGAGATCAGTGTTCTATCCATAGGGTGTGTAGAGTTTAGCAACTGCATAAGCTCTCTCAGCTTCACACGCCGTGGTTCCAATGACACAAGCGATGTGCGACGATCTTAATAACCAATGCATAATGCAACGAGCCGCGGGTGGCAGCTCATAAGCCGGCCACCAGTCATTTGGGTGACTTTTTAATTCGACACGATAAGATCACTGGAGGCTTGTTTGGCACGCCCTTTATAATTTTTTGCTATACTATCACGATGACAATGTAACGTTACTTATTTTAATTCACTATGAAAAAACATCTTTCAACCAATTCCAGGTGGCAGAAATATACTTTTAGAATCGGTTTATAACAATTTTTCTACGCACAATAGCATCCGCACACCATACAAATTTCAAATTGACACACTCACACTACAAGAAAAAGTTGCCGCACTCACGGAGCTGTCGTTGTTAGGTTGGGCTCTATCTAGGAGCGCGAGCGACGACCTAAATCTATGCTGAGATAGGTAGATATTACAAAAATACGGGAAACTAGTGTATGTATGAACTCTAAAGTAGAACAGGCAAATTATTACTGTTGCGCCCAATTGCAGCAACTATTACTGGACATAATAAGACTCATGTCTCATCAACATTGCAATGCATTCTCCTGGGATGCACTGCAATTGACATCGCTAGCCGTAGCTTGAAAGACTTCGTTTAAAGAAAAAACAGAGCAATGTTTATTATTTAGTTTCATCCATTATTGCGTTCATGAGGACAATGCTATGATTGGAGCGGAGTGTTTATCTGAACTAAAATGGTTTCTGCGGTGTTTCTGCATTATCTTCATACCCAGTTTTATAAGACCGCAGTCGTATCAAAGAAACGATAATAATTTGCGGATGAGTCTATACATATACAGCTAACAACTTAACTTGTATAGAACATATGCGTCTATAAATATCTTACTTACCCAAAAAGAGCTGGTCCTATCTCCACTCCAGAAGCTTCTATTCACGTCGGATCTGCTAATGGCTAGTAATGTCGATGCAGTGAAATCTTACAGGATGGTTTCTTACTAAAGCCCCATTGTGTTTTCTCATAAATAGTTTTTATTTAATTTAAAAGCGGCTAACCCAGATCGGTCTATTGCTGAAACTTAATCGTACTGGTTGTTCAATGCGGCATCAGTACTTACTTATTATTGAATCTTAATTTTACAATGCTCATAAGATATTTTAATTCAGTTACCAAGAGCAAACTGCATGGCAGGTTACAGTAGCAAAACTGACATTCATGCTTCGATTCTCTCATAACAAGTTTCTACCGTGACTGGAGGATTCATCTCCAGCCTGGGACTATGCGCTATTAGAATTTCTAAAAAGACTGGTATGTTAGGTCAAAGGTTCTATGACAAGCTTTACAAAGCCTCCCTAACAAATCCGACTTGTTATCCCAAAATATAATCGGTTCCAACAAGACGTGGATGTACATCTCAAGAAATAGCTATTGCCTATTATCACAGAATGTCTTTATTTTTGTCTTTCTCACTCTCACGGAGATTTGGTAGGTGCGACATGCAGCGTCGCGGAAGAAACAGAAAAACGACCTTTTACCTAATTACTCAAAAATACTGATTTCAAAAACTGGTTATCAAAAATCTGTTTCTTGGCGTTTTTGGATATTATTATTATCGACACTTCAAAACAAAAATTACAATTACATCTAATGTAGTGTCCGATAAAAACTCGAAAAACTGAGATTTTGGAGCAACTTTTGGGAGAACTTTCTATCGAGAAAATTTTATCCAATCGTGTTTTTGCTTCTTGGCGATTTTAGATTAAAGGCCCAAAATACATGACGTGTAAATTTGAAAGTAATTGTCTTTATAGTTTTTGCATAAAACTTCATTCAAAATCGCTTAAATACGGCTTCTACACCGTTAAACTGTGCTATTATAGTTATCGCCTAGCTTCTACGGTACGGCCATAACCGCAGGCTGTAATAAGTTTGCACGCTACTGTGGCGCTCCGAGATATTGAACTCTGATAGGAGAATCGATTCTCATTACTATTACAAGGCGTTACAATAAAACGAATGGTATTTATATTTTTATACTTCGTTTTGCTCGCAGCTTCGCAGCGTAGCGTGCGGTTTTCCACAAATCCCGTGGAACCGTGGTTTTTTCCTGGATAAAAGCAGTCTGTCCCTTTAGTTTCAGAACTCGAAAGAATATCCAAAATCAGAATAAAATCTCATCTTAAAATCAAATAGAAAAAATTGTGCTTAGTCAAGTTTACGAGATCTCTATTCTTATCTAATAAATAGTTAATGTAATGTTGTAGTTAATTTTATTAATATTGTTTTAATTATTAATAATTGGTTTAGAGATTTTTTAAACCACTCCCATAACATGGGTGAATATTACTGGGTCAAAGAACACCACCAATATAGGTACTTTCAACCCCGTTGTAATATTAATTACCTAAATTACGGAAGAATCTTACACCTTTCGCAACGCAGGCGTTATTATTTAATACTTCGAGTTGCAACATCGATAAAAATAATATACATCCACCGTTTTGCCTTAAATATTAAGTTAAAACGTTTAAAATAATTACGGGACAATTTAGTTAAGACCAAGTTTCACTAACCATACAACTGCACACAACTGCAGACAACTCGTTCCAAAAATGAGTTAACTTCCAAATAAAGGGCGTAGATTTAAGAACAAGTTTGTTATTATTACCAAGTACTTAATTGTTTTTGCTGCAAAGTATAGTTAAAGTCAATCATAAGTTTTAACAATGTTCGATGCGTTTTTCAATCACACTGCTCCGCACACGTTTGAAATTAAGTATGAAGTATATTTGCATCTATTAAAATTATAAGCATTACACAAAAAGCATGATTCAAATGAGGTATGAAAAATATCCACTCATATAAAAATTATAGCTATGTTATAGATATCACCATAAGAGCCTGTTTCACAATCGCCAGATAAACTTTTCCCAACGAATAAACTTGATTTTTTGACAGATTCCCAATACAAATATTGTCACAACATCAAATATATTGGCTAGATAAAGTTTATCTGGTGATTGTGAAACAGGCCCTTAATATAATACCTAATCATAACGGCGAATATGATTGAGAAAAAAGTTGTGTTAGTAAGATTTACCTTTAAACATAAAGCTGCAATATAATACCTAATCATAACGGCGAGTAAGATTGAGAAAAAAGTCGCGTTACTAAGATTTACCCTTAAACATAAAGCTGCGATCGAAGGGATCGCAAAAATTGCGTTTCTTACGCGGAGTATCGATCGGTGGGATGTCATTAAATTTTACGAGCCATTTGCGAGCCGGTGCGTTGTTTGTACTCTGAACATTAGTTTTGTTCGCCACCAGTTGCTAATAAGGAAACGTTATAGCATAGCTTACATTGTGAGGGATTATCCAAGCTGCTAACTACTGCCACACACGTAGAAGCTGTGTTGTAAATTGTAATACTGTAATACCGCGTTTACATTGAGCCCAGTTTAACGTGGAAGTAAGCAGCGTTTTATCTGTAGTATTTGCTGCCGGTGGGGCAATGAAAAGGGAAATAGGGGGAAATAGTGCGATCCACGTCACACTTTCTAGCACGACGCGAGAGAGAGCTAGAGGCTTTTTTACCCCCAAAGGAAAAAAAGGGCTGTTATACTTAATCGTCGATGTCTGTCTGTATGTGTCTGTCTTGACATCGAAGCTCTCAAACGAATAGACCAATTTCGATGCGTTTTTTTTTTCATTTGAAAACCAGTTTCCTTGCTATGTTTGGTTAAAATGTTGGAATTAATTTAATTGCAATTATAACTATTATTAAAACTCCCTTACATATCAAATAAAAGGACTTTAGTTGTAGAATATAGTAAAGATTGTAACAAATTTCAAACACAAAATGGCCGCCAATACAAAAACAATATGGCGAATTGTGGAGGTCAGCGACTTTTTTTAATTTTATTAATTAGTATGAAAAGATGCCACTAGCGTTGTCGCAGACGTATTATACTTGCTGCATTTGTATATCTTGTGTAAAACACGACAAATAGAGCTATTTTAATAACAAATGATTATATGAAAACCTTTAAACCTGTCCTGCATTTATTACTTGCCGAAGGTTTGCTCCTTTTTATCGAAGAGATATACCTAAAATGATTTGTAGAGCGGTTTATCTGATAAATAATTTCCTCATTTAAGTTTTTTTTTTTTAATATATTAGATACTTGCTGTTGAACGTGACGCGTGGATTAATTTTCCTAATCACAATCATCAATCATCGGTGCCGCAAACTTATGTCACAAAATCCATAAATATACTCGTCGCAAAAACTAAGAAGAGATGAAACTGTAATGCTCACAGCATCATGCCAGCAAACGAAATGGCTTAGCGATTATCTTATTAAACATAACTTCAGTGCGTACGTACGTACTTTCAAAATAAACCAACGACACACGAGTACGAGTACACAAGAAATAGCCATTTGGACACTAGAGCGCCCACTCATTAACTTGACAATACATTTTTCAGGCATCACTACATACAAGAGTTCAAATAATAACAAATAGGTAACCTATTTTGCCTGTAATTAAATTACCTCGTCTCTTCAGCCATTGGACGTCCACTGCTGGACATATGCCTTCTGAAATGACCACCAAATAGCATTATTTTTGTACTGCCTGAAGCCAGTGATCCCCGAAACTGTCACTCCACCTAGTGGGGGGTCTGCCAACCCTGCATTCTCCTATGCGTGGCAGCCATACCAACACCTTGGGTCTCCGATGTATGTCCTACGAGCTATGTGCCCCATTGCCACTTCATCGTTGTGAAACTAAAATAATATCTGTATTTAGTTCAACGTTTGAATATCTTTGTTTTCAATAGTGATGTAGCATCAAGCATGATTATAGTTTAAACGGCCATAAATACGCCGATAAATAAGGATATTATAAGCCGAACACGACAGGCAAAGAATTAAGCCATTCTGATATTAAAATAAGACGCAACGCTTGTCAACTTATAAATTGAGTTCCAACTTCTAGTAGAGGTCGTTCCATCCTTCACACCCTATAATACGAAAAACTGGCGCACTTTATCGAACTGTGATAAATAAAAGTGGCGAGGTTTAGGTTAAAAAGAAAACTTGCAGAAGTTTTTATTTTATTTTTTTATTTTTATTTATTATTAATTTTACAGAGGTACAAAATAAGCACAAAAGTTGAAGCCTGTGACCTCCACACTAGGATCCCCTGTGTTGTGGAGATCACATCCTTCCATAATGATACACAACAATAATATATTAAGTGTGTGTGTGTGTGTGTGTGTGTGTGTGTGTGTGTGTGTGTGTGTGTGTGTGTGTGTGTGTGTGTGTGTGTGTGTGTGTGTGTGTGTGTGTGTGTGTGTGTGTGTGTGTGTAGTGTACAAAATTATATTTATTCTAATATTGTAAGTATTTTTTCTGTTTCTGCGTAACTTGATTCTAATAACCATTTATTGAGTGATTTTTTACATTTATAACGGGACATTTTTACTATTTTTAGTGCTCTGTTGACCTTGGTATAGACTATAGAGGAATGGTCCAGCAAACAGGTAAGATTTGCGTCCAAACTTTGTTTTCAAAAAAGGAAACTTCCACCTTTGAAGGCGAGAGCGAGTAATAACTGTCAGGGCTGCGGACTTATGGAATCGAAGTATGACGGACTTTATGTATAACTGTCTCACACGCAAAAACCCACACTCTGAATAAAGACTGTCCGTAGGGTACCGAAAAGGTTTTTTGTAAGCTGTTTTTAAAACTGCACGTTGGGCACGTTCAAGTTTAAGTAGGTATGTTTTGCCAGCTCCTCCCCAAGCTGGGAGGCAGTAGTTGAGTATCGATTGGCAGAGTGATATATAAACGAGTTTTATCACTTCTACATTAGCCACGTTCCGAAGTCTTCGTAAGATGAACATGAATTTTCGTAGTCTACTACTTACTGCCTGAATTTGTTCGTCCCATCGCAAACCTTCATCTAATACTACACCCAGATATTTCAAGTTTTTAACCTGCTCGAGCATGGGACATTTGCAGTTCTCACTATTATTGTCAGTACATGTATGTAGTTTAATTTTCAATGTATCTCTTGGATCCGTTCTACTCGATATTTTAAAACAGATAATTTTTGTTTTACTTGAATTGATGGTAAGCGAGTTATTTCTGAGCCACGCAAACACCTCCTGCAAACCCTGTTGACATAACCGCTCTACTGAACCCCAGCTATTTCCGTAAAAGACTACCGCTGTGTCATCAGCAAAAGTGAAAAACTTAGCCTGCTTAACATCAAGGGAGCATAGGTCGTTTATGTAGACTAAAAACAGAGTAGGGCCCAATACACTGCCTTGAGGCACACCGAAATTAACATCTGCTATATCACTGGATAAATTATCAACCGTAACTTTTTGTTTACGACCCGTTAAATACGACTGGAACCATTGCAGAGGTATACCACGAATCCCCAATGCTTCTAATTTGTTTATCAGGATTTTCCTAGAGATGGTATCAAAAGCCTTAGCTAAATCGAGAAACACACCAACACATCTATTTCCCTGATCCAACTTCGCGGATACAAAATTAGTAAGTTCAGTGACCGCGTCTTCTGTTGAACGATTTGCTCTAAAACCATACTGATTTGCTGAAAGAAGTTTAGTGGATTCCAAGTAATCCAGCAATCTTTTATTAACAACCCTTTCAACTATTTTGGACATACACGAGAGCAAAGAGATCGGCCTGTAATTAGACACTTCTGCTGGATCTCCATCTTTTGGGATGGGACACACATTGGCTATTTTAAATTTATCTGGTACTGTGCCCGTAGACAAACTAAGATTACATATGAATGTAATAGGACTAGCTAAAACAAGTGATGCTATCACAAATGAACTTTTAAAGAACTGTAAGTTCTTTAAAAGTTCATTTGTGATAGCATCAATGCCTGCAGCAGACCTGGTTTTACTGTTGTTAATTATCTTAAGGATTTCTATTTCATCAGTCGGTGTAAAAAAGAAGGAATATTGACTATTGTTCCTGGTACTATGTGCTGTGGCTTCATTTGCAAGTTCAGCTTCCGTTTTTCCTACCTCATCTAGAATTTTCCTAGCAAGCTTTTCACCTATAGTGGAAAAATAATTATTCGCCTCGTTAAGTACGTGTGTTGGATGCCGAGAATTTTTAGTTATAAGTTTGGTTTGATTTTTGTTATTTTTAGATTTTAGATGGCAAATATCTTTAAGAACATTCCATGTCTTTTTGAGATCGTCTTTACTCTCTAATAGTCTTTTTCTATCGTATTCATCCTTAAGATTTTGTATAATATTATTGCAGGTATTTCTATATTTTTTATAGTTATTTAGAAGAATTTGGTCACCCGGATTTTTTCGTACTGTCATATGGAGGCAATCGCGCTTCTTTATACATCTAATGAGGCTAGCCGTCATCCATGGTTTGAGTTTACATTGCGAACGGTGTATAGTACGCACTTCTGTATTTTTAGATAGAATAGTGTTTAATTGTGTTAAGTTGACTTCTGAAAGCAATATAAACAGTCACATAAGCTACTAAAGTCTAAACAAAGGAATTTTTTGCTAATCTAAACCTTAGGTTTGACGCACTGATTAGTAACCTCAGGCGAACCTCAGGATATGGGCATCCGAACGATTTACGTAAACATTTTTCGTACAAGCAAACAGTAGCGCCATCTGTCCAAATTCTATAGGTGGCCGATGAGCGAACTACAGCGTGGGTTGGTGTTATTGGCACCGATAAACTGGCGACATTTTTTCGCCAGTCCGCGGTCCGCCCTGTCCAGGGTAGATGTCAATTGTTTGACGTGATTTTTTTGACATGATTAATTGACTGCATCTTATGTTTTTATTATTTCTAAATTAGCTCGTCAATTGATCTAGCCAAGTTCGTTATTTAGTACTCTTTCTACAATCGAGAGATGATTTGGCATTAGGAGAGACGTGCAGAAAGCTAATATGATTACATTTTGGCCAATATTTATTATTTTTTTTATAATAATTTGACGACCGAATGGCGTATCGGTAGCGATCCTGCTGTCTGCTTCGGTGGTCGTGGGTTCGATTCTCACAACTGGAAAAAAAAATTATTTCAGGACAAAAAAAACATGAAAATTACCAACTAACTTAATGTAAAACTATACTTAGAAATATCATTAAATTAAAAAAAAAAAAACTGGAAAATGTTTGTGTGATGACCATGAATGTTTTCTAGTGTCTGGGTGCTTTTCTATATATTATATTTATGTATAATAATATGTATGTATATTTATCAGGTATCTAGTCCCCATAACACTAGCTATCGCTTACTTTGGGGCTAGATTGCGATGTGTGTATTGTCCTGATATTTATTTATTATTTAAATAGCAAAAAACATTATGAACATGTCTTTGCGCGATTCGCTAATAATAATTATAGTTAATACGGTGTCCATTTCCAGCGATTAAGTTTTAATGTGTCCAATATATTTGTTTACGTAGTTGATGCTGTGTGTACGCAGGTTGTGATTAAACTGCAATCATAAGGTGCGTTCCTTACCTACTCAACCTTACATTTTTTTTTAATCTTTAAAATTATTTTCTAGGACTTTTGCTTACGAAAAAGGTTATCAATAACGCAAAATATATGTAAAAAGTATTAAAATAAAAGTAGAACAATAAAATAATCATCAAAAGCAGTAAAAAAAAGTATCGTAACACACAGACAGACGAACAACAAAGTGATCTTATAAGGGTTCTGCTTTTTTTTCATTTGAAAAAAATCGTCATTTTAAATTATACCTTCAAGCAAGTAAATCTACGTAGGTAAATCGGCGCAGTAAAAAATATAAAATGCTCATAAATAAATTGATAAACCAATCTTTATAACTGAAGCAAGCTTTACGGTTACCATTCGCATAAAAATCACTATAAATGCATATTTTATTTACCTGACTACGATCGCACCGATGATAAGTGATGAAGTCTCAGGTGAAAATGGGAAGTATGGATAAGGGGTGTAGGGTATATAGTCATTCTACGTAGGTATGGTATGGATTTTATGATAAGTATATTGGTATATTACTTATTTCATTAAATGTGCCGCAAAAAAGTGTAAAACCTAAAAAAACTATTTTTTTCCGAAAGTAAAAAATTGTTGGTGCAAAGACAGCAACTACTACTGCTGACTGTCTACGTAGGTATGGTGTGGATTTTATGATAAGTATATTGGTATATTACTTATTTCATTAAATGGGACGCAAAAAGTGTAAACATAAAAAAACTATTTTTTTCCGAAAGTAAAAAAATTGTTGGTGCAAAGACAGCAACTACTACTGCTGACTGTCTACAGTAGTAGCCATGAACTGGTTTTATGAAAACCAGCCTGGAACAAACTGCCAAAAGATAATGTCCATGGATGTATGGAACCCCGTGCCAAGCTGATTGAAATCCAAACTTTATTTTTATAGACTACCAACTCCTCATTAACCCCGACAATTATTATCATTTTAGAAAAATTGGTTGTCTGTAAAGTCGGTTTACGGACGATAGATTTACGTGATAACGACGTCATAATTGGCCTCTCTATCGTTTGTTTTATCGTTCCTCTCTATCGCTTGTTGTGCGCTCTCGCTTGCACGCACAGGCTCAGGTGGAACGTTACGCGGAACGTTACTATTTTTCATGTGTGTTGCTGGTGTTCATCAATTTATTAAACGTTATCACGTCAAAACAAGTTGTACCTACTTCTCAATAAAATCTGTATGACAGGAAATGTGCATTGAAAGTAAAGTAACTTTTTGTATACAAAATTAAATTGCGGATATGAAAAACAAATTCCGCGCCAATGGTTCTTAAAACACTATTTTATTTTCCTAGAATATTTTGGTATTGGTTCATGAGAAAATTTGATACCACCTTTGATCATTCTTCTTTAACGACAACGTTCCTGTTAAAATTAGCATGCTTAATTGAAGATATCTGGGGCCGTAGGTACCACCATCAGCTTTAATAGCAGTAATATTGTTTTGACATTTTCATACAATGACAGTATGAAAATTTTAAAACAATAATACTGCTATAAGAGATGGTGGTACGGCCCCTGGTCTCAGTTTCAGGGTACAAACATGATTAACAAAAGTGCAATGAGCATTGCAGTGTATGGCGATTGGCGATAGGCCATAATATAGTCGTAGCCAAAAGCCACCCACCAACGAAACTTTTTTGGCCGCAGCATATACCTAAACTTAAGTAAACAAACAAAAGTTACCGACATCACTTATATAAATACGAATTTGTAGAAATACCACTTTATGAAAATAATTCAGGAACTTCTCGTAGACCTTAATCTGATCTCCATTAAAGAGCATTTTTGCTTATTTATTTGTTTAAAATATGAAACTGAAACCCTGGTGGCGCTTCCAGAAGAGCCGATATCGGAATATCTGGCTATTAACGCGAAGAGTTTAGGGCGTGGTCGCACTGACGTGTTGATTACGACTTTCTGTACCGAAAAATTCGGGTTTCATTAAGGAGTTTAAAGAGTATGGCAGAGAGGATTTAAGGTACAAAAATTAAACTCTGTGATACCTAGTACCTACTACCTACAATCTACATGTTTGCCCATTATCTCATTAAGTACCTATTAGGAATTTATTTAATATCTTTACCAGTGTCTCCTTCATTTGGAAATATTTTCAGAGAAAACATTTGCAAACATTATTTATTAATAGCCTTTATTTTTTTATTTCCAGTTGTGCCTCCCTGCAGTGTAATTTCCAAGAACCAATTTGCCCAACAGCAGCCAGGGGCGGTCTTTTTGATGAAGCGTAAAATGATTTTAATGTAATCATATTGTAGTTTTTATTTTATTTTATAAATAAAGTGTATTATGTGATTACCATTTGTAGTAATTTGGAGGTATTGCAGGTCTGAGTGCAGTGTAATTCTATAAAGCGTAACTAGTGCTGTTTTCTGTGGTCCCAAGTCCCATCTGAGATGATATTGAAACTCCTCGGCGGCTGCTACATCGGCGCTAGGCCGCAGGCGCTTTGGCACTAATGAAATAATTCCACATGTAATTTAAGACTGTTTAAGACGTCAAATTTTAAATTGGATGCGCGAAAAGGTTGGCATGAAATAATAAATTAATCGGTTCCCTGAAGAGGCAAAGTGACTTCGGGTAGTGAAATTTGAGTTAAGTAGGTGGTTCGCTCTCCTTCTACCTACGTTTATTAGCCCTTTGACTGATGGGAGTCAATTTAAAGGGTAATCAGATAACTGATCGCTTACCAAGTTACTTGCGAGGGCTCGCCGTATTCATACAATGTATCGGCATGATAAATTTGAGATCGATTTTTATGGGAGGTGCTAAAATGAATAATGTGGTAGTTGGTATGTGTGTGAAAAATATTAAATGTACAGGAATATGTAAAAAAAAATCAAAATTCCCATGGACCATAGTTGCTATCATTCAAACTATCTATTTTTGTTCTAACTTGATAATTTTTGCAATATCAAATCAATATTTTTCATAGATGTATGCACGATCATTACTCTGTAATGTTCCGCCCAATACCCTAGCATAAAAGCGCTAGCGCGAGTTCATCGACGCTGCAATTTAGTAAAGAAAAAGGCTAAGAAAAAATTTTTTGACTACTTTAGTGCTAATTTGTTACAAAGATAATTTTGAAATCTACCTAAAATGCAAAAAATGAATTCGAGTCTAGAGCGCCTGTCTCTATTGCTACCTTAGGTCTTTACATTCTTCCTCTATAACTATCCCATCAAAAAAAACTCTATCCATCTCTAGTTTAAAAAAATATTTTTAACTTCTTGTACCCACCATAATGAGTACCTAATAGTTATTGTTACTTATTTCTAATGTATATAAAATTAGCGGTGTCACTTAAAGATGTGTAAAAGCAATTACAGACCTCTCTAACCGAAGTACTCGCAGGTACTAAAACACTATCAATTACAGATAACGCGCGAATGTATGAAATAAATTCCCGGACGGGTTGTTACTTATCGACCAATAACTCAGATACAATCGCAATTACACTTACGAGAGTGGAAAAATACGCGTTTCGCATTAGTACCCCTTTTTATTGACAGGATATGCCTGATGCATCCCCTGTTAGGGGAAACGGAGTGCATACTCATGTGGGTGCATCCTCTTTAAGAGAACCACGTTTGAGGTTGGCATATTCACTTGCGTATTAACCACGCTTCATGCCAGGCCAACTCGTCACCAAAGTTGCAGGTCCCGTCGTTGCTGTCGGCAGGTCTCGACGCTGCTGCCGGCAAAACCATCGTTGCCATCGGCAGATCCCGTCACTGCTGCCGGCAGGTCCCGTTGCTGCTACCGTCAGGTTCTATCACTGCTCTCAGCAGGTCCCGTTGCTGCTACCGCCAGGTACCATCACTGCTAGCAGCAGGCCCCGTTGCTGCTGCGTCGGCAACTTAGCCGCTGCCGACTCTTGGGAGGCACATCACTTACAGGGCTTGTCACCCTGTTGACATGTCGGTGTAATTCGGTAACAGATACCACAGCCCACAACACGCCTACTAGAATGGTAGGTGTTCCAAAGCGACAAAAATGTCGGTATGTCGGCCAGGAAAGAAGCCCTATCTTCTACTATATAAAAATAAGTCGGGTTTTCCTTCCTGACGCTATAACTCCAGAACGCACGAACCGATTTCCATGGTTTTGCATACGTTGGAAAGGTCTCGGGCTCCGTGAGGTTCATAGCAAAGAAAATTCAGGAAAATCTTTTTAGCGTGGTGCCATCTGGTGGCGATACGGAGTTCGCCGGGTTTGCTAGTATGGAATAAATAAATCATTTGAAAACCAACCACTAACACTGTTCTTTTACAATTATTATTATTTAAGTTTTTTTGTACAAAACGATTACATTACTAGTTTCGTGACAAATACGTGCTCTCTCTACCATCCAAGAACTACCAAAAAGTCTGCGGGCCCACGGAACTACAGGTATCAAAATACGTTAATATAAACAAAACTGCCCAATAGCAAAGAACCACAATCTTAACGGTGTAGAAGCCGTATTTAAGCCATTTTGAATGAAGTTTTATTCAAAAATTATAAAGATAATTACTTCAAAATTTACACGTCATGTATTTTGGGTCTTTAATCTAAAATCGCTAAGAAGCAGAAACACGATTGGATAAAATTTTCTCGATAGAAAGTTCTTCCAAAAGTTGCTCCAAAATCTCAGTTTTTTGAGTTTTTATCGGACACTACATTGGATGTAATTTTTGTTTTAAAGTGTCCGTAATAATAATATCCAAAAACGCTAAGAAACAGATTTTTGATAACCAGCTTAGTTTTTGAGTAGGTAATTAGGTAAAAGGTCGTTTTTCTGTTATATTCTTCCGCGACGCTGCATGTCGCCAGTCGCACCTACCAAATCTCTGTGAGAGTGAGAAAGACAAAAATAAATTCAATAAATCCCCTTAATGAGAATTATTAGCAGAGTCTAATTAGGGGCCCGCCGTGCAATATGAATGCAGGTTATACATCATTTGCTTACACATTTGAGTTATACCTAAACGCATTTGCGGAAAAACCAACGGGCTAAAGCTAGGCTAAATCAGTTCAGCGAGACGGCTCGGTTGAGACCGCTCGCCCATTGTCACAGTTTATTTATACCGCGCCGCATTCTGCGCGGGCGCACATTTTATTTCTACTCTAATTAAATAGCACTTGGAAACCGATCGCGTTGATACGACGCGCGCTTTTAATGGCTGAGCTTTGTTTATCAATGGACAAAAGCTTTGATCTTCGACCACGTTTTCCAGTAGGCGAAATACCTTTAAACCTATACTTTTTGATGTTGTGTTGGGCACTTACTACCACTTACATCACTGCTTACTACTTTTAAACCTGTGAGGTAATGTTTTGTTGGAGACCTGCCACTTCATTAATGAGTAATTTCTCTAAATTTCCTCCTTGGTCTAGGAGGTTTGATTCCCGGATCTGCTCAATCAATAGTAATTATTTATTTATATTACTTTCTTGCCAGACATACAGAAGATACAGATAGAGAAATACCATTTATGAGATGTAACGGAACACAGTGAGCGCAAAGGCGGCCTTATTGCTAGAGTAATCTCTTACAGGCAACATTTGGTAAGAGGATTTGTTGAATGAAGCGCGTATTACTATTAGGTTAGGTAAATATAAGGTTTTTCTATTAGGGAATTCTTAAGACCATCCCAGACTTTGAGAATTGGCGATTTTTCACCCTCACGTGCCTCAGAAAATACGGTAAGCCGTCAGTCTTGTGGTTGATCTATCTCCGGTCTTACTTAACATCCTGTGCATCTCCTTACCTTTCCAACAAACTTTTTTTGCTATTTCCTTTCTACAAGCAAGGAAAAAGTTTGTGATTTAAAGAAAAATCTACTTGAAATTTTTTATTTTATATTTTCTATAAATAACTCGGATAAACGACAATTTAGAGAGCCATAGAAGATGAATAAGAAGGAAATACATATATAGCCAGAACGTAAAAGTAAGCCTTATTGAAACTTATTGTTATAGAAAATATATAAAATTTAAGAGTTTTTTTATTAACTCTAATTTACGCAAATAGTCTATACGGCGTAAGTTATGAAAGTCGTAAATATCGAGTCCTATTAAATTTAATAACTAAGTCTAAGACCTAGAAAAATAGACGGACTGATTCTTATTGGTAGTAAGATGTTTGCTCGCTCGTATGTACGAGTTTGAAATAGTAGGGGAGCCGGACCTACATCGACTTCATCGAGCTGATAATAGAATGAGACCTATTTTATAATAAACTAGCTGACCCGACCACGCGTTGCTGTGGCTAAAGTTTTTGTTATATTAATAAATTAAAATTGCGACTATAATTTGAGATTTAAACTATCCTATCTCTCAAGTTGGATCAAACTGCACATGGTGTGCGAATTTTATTATAATCAGTTCAGCAGTTTAGGAGTTTATCGCGGACAAACATCGTGACACGAGATTTATATATATTAAGATTTAGTCTTTTAAAAAATAAATTAAACTGGAAATATCCTGGGAATATTTTTAACTATTTAAAAAAAATCATTAAATTTTGCAATATTAAGATAATAAGAACATTTTACACTAGACTGAAGTATGAAATATACAGTGTGAGTCTTCATAATGTGCACATATTGAAATGAGGGAAACTATGCTTAATTTTATCGACGGAAAACGTATTAAAAAAATTCTAAAATTTTTTTTTATATTTTTTTGGAATTTTTAAAATTTTTGTTCGCTACTATGACCCTTGTGTAAACAAAACGGTGTAACTTTTAAACTAAATGATCTATCACGATAAATCAAACTTATTAATGAATGGAAGTAATGGTCCGTCCTCATGAAATGAAAATTGTGGAAAAAAATTACCCTCAATGGAAAATACACGTGTTTTTAATAAAATTTCTGGGTTTTTTTTCACTAATTTTTGCAATAATCGTAAAATTTCTCAATAAAATGCCCCCATTGTGTGCCTTTTTTATTACTTTAAATTATTCCTCATCGTATTAGCTACCTAATGGTAAAAATTGCATGCTTATAAGTCAATTCTAACATTTCTTATGAAGTGTTAAAGAAAGGCCTAGGACACTGCTACGCACTATAATTATTGAGATTGTAGATATCACGTAGAACCCTCCTTAGGAAAACAATAACTTGCGCGTTCGGAGTGCTATTTTTGAACAGTTAAAAAGAGATGTTACTATTAAGTTACAAACATGCAATTTTTACCATTAGGTAGCTAATACGATGAGGAATAATTTAAAGTAATAAAAAAGGCACACAATGGGGGCATTTTATTGAAAAATTTTACGATTATTGTAAAAATTAGTGAAAAAAAAACGGAAATTTTATTAAAAACTCGTGTATTTTCCATTGGGGGTAATTTTTTTCCACAATTTTCATTTCATGAGGACGGACCATTACTTCCAATCATTAATAAGTTTGATTCATTGTGATAGATCATTTAGTTTAAAAGTTACACCGTTTTGTTTACACAAGGGTCATAGTAGCGAACAAGAATTTCAAAAATTCCAAAAAAATATAAAAAAAATTTTTAGATTTTTTTTAATACGTTTTCCGTCGATAAAATTAAGCATAGTTTCCCTCATTTCAATATGTGCACATTATGAAGACTCACACTGTATAGAATGTGCCAACATAGGGTTGTCTACTATTTATTGTCTATTATTTGAAAACTTTCTTATTATCTTAATATTGCAAAATTTTACGACAAAAATTTATTGTCTATTATTTGAAAATTTTCTTATCATCTTTATATTGCAAAATTTTATGACAAAAATTTACTATTATTTACATACGGTAGTCTATTATTTATGTCTATTATTTGTAACATTTTCTCATTATCTTAATATTATAAAATTTTATGAAAACAAATAAATAAAAAATAACCTGTCCAGGATTTTTCCAAGCAACCCATTTTTTATATATTTTCTAATAGACTAAATTTATTATAAAATAGGTCTCATTCTATTATCAGCTCGGTGAAGGTCGATGTAGGTTCGAACCTTAGACCAAAAGCACACGTTGCATCATCAAAATGCATCAAAATATTGCGTATAAAAGGAAAAAGTTACTGTGAGAGTGATAGTATCTTAATGTCGTGACTACTACACCGATTTGGCTGATTTAGTATGGGGATAGATTACACCCTGGGTTAACCCTGTTGTTCCGAAAAAACCATGCCCTGCCAACCATGTTCCAAGGACCCATTACTTACTTGTAATGGGTCCTTACCATCCATTCTTTGTCCATACGCCTCCATTGAAGTCCACTTTTCATTTAAAATCAGTTCGCCTTTTTCCTCGACTATAGGCCGACGTAAAATAGGAAAGCAATAAAAATAATGAGTGCATTTAGAATATTTTAGAGGTATTGATCCCATCTCACTGTCCTTCTGTCCATCTTGTTTTTCCATCCATCTGTAATTTTTTCTTCTAGATTGGAAATTATCATGTTCTTTAGTTTTCATTTGTTGTTTTTATACTAGGGTTAATCGTAAGTTAATGTATAGTACGATTCACGAAAGATGACCACAAATGGCGGGTCTTTTCTTCATGTACACTCATAAAGAAAAGACTTAAGCCAAAATAATATTTTAATATTAGTTAAATAGGACTATATATATTAGTTAAAATAAATAAGACCTTAATATTAGTTAGATAAGTCCAAAGAGACCTAAAATAGTCCCGCCATTTGTGGTCATCTTTCGTGAATCGTACTATAACACGGATTCGTGGTAGTCAAAAAATAGTTATTTTTTCTAGTATTTCGCTCTACCGTAGAGACCTTTCTTCTATTTTGCTCTACCGTACAGACCTTTCTTCTATTTTGCTCTACCGTACAGACCTTTCTTCTATTTTGCTCTGCCGTAGAGACCTTTCTTCTATTTTGCTCTACCGTAGAGACCTTTCTTCTATTTTTTCATCGAGTATTTTTCCTTGATGGAAATATTATGATTGTTGAGGATATAAAGCGAACAAAAGCTTTAGAAATGCGGAGTTAACTTATCTATTCTATCTACGATTGCTATCGTGTAGCGAAAACTAAAATTGTACGGAAATGACATATTATGTCATCGATTAACCCTCAGATGGAGGATTAACCTATCAATCTGATACAGTGTAATTTTCACAAATTTTCAGCTTGCAATTACTACGGCTGTGGGTAATTTATATCTATGATATTATTAAAATCTTCGTGTCATAAAACTCCTCCAAAAATTCTAGACCAATTCTTCGGTAAGCCTGAAAATAGTAATAAACTATTTTCACACTCCTAAGTCAGAAATAATTTGTATGACAAAACAACGTTTGCCGGGTCAACTAGTTAAAACCTAAAATACATTCTTTGATCTGTGATTGCAAGTACTAGGACATCATAAATGATAAGGTACGAAACGCCACCCGCTAAAAGCTGTGAAATAAACGCGGCGCCCAGGACGAGCCGCCCCCGTGCACTTTTTGTTTGATTGATAGTGCACGCTGCACCTACGTCCTACCTACTCACTGCACACGCATCGCGGCAGTGGTGCAGTCGCGCGCACGCATCCTGCAGCCCGGCGCACGCCTCGCGACCGCGTGTGAACACACCCTTACATTCCGTACGCGAACATTGTTAACCCTCGCGAACTTTGCACAACCTTTTTTGGTTAAATAGATAATTTTATTTTATTAAAATACAGTTAAAATCGACGAATCGTTAATTTCAAATTTTTAATTAAATTTTGAACAGGGTTAAAAATAATATTTGTAAGTACATTTGTTTAACTTTGAGTTAAAAAAATTAAGCTTATTTTTTGCAAAAGTTCTCTTTTAAAAATAAGACATCGGTAATGAAGTGTTTCATGCGAAAATTGTAAATTATTCTGTTTAATTTTTCCAAACATTAATATTTTTTAAATAAATTCATTAAAAGAAATTGGGCAGGAAGAATTTCAAAATAAAATTTCTTAAAAAATATCGGATTGATCATACTATTCGCCAAAATTTAGTACTTAAAGTTGGGAGATCAATCCAAAAAATAATACTTGATATACTAAGTAAAAACTTGAAACCGTCAGGATTAAAAAAGGACGTCTATTTAACCAAAGGTTGTAAACGCAGCGCGTATGCCTTAATCCTAACATTCTGTGCTCAATAAAAAAGAATTCCCCAACGGGCGATTAGGTATAATACGTTTCCTGTGGTATAATCTATAACAGCATCGCATCAATGTGTGATAAAATGCACATTATTATACAGTTTAGACGTCCATAATAGATGCCACCATCCACTTGCTAGGTGAATAATTTAGATTTCTAAAACGATCTTCGGTTTATGGGCTCACGAATTTTGAACCCATTTTTCAACATCGCATTGAATTTCAAATATGTCTTTATAAGCGTGATTGTTTTTTTGTTGTGGACTATTCCAAATTTGTTGTTCAACGGAGGTGGTTTGTGTTTTAGGAGAGTGCAGCCAAATAGGAATATGAGGTAAGGATTTTTGTTTTTTTATTTATTCTGTACATATATATAAAGATATATAGAGAGGACATGCACATTGCACATCTCTTTCTTTTTTATATGATTCTCCAAAAAGTGTACAGGACACAAGATAATTTTGCAATTATAAATACCTATGAATTATAAGTAAAAATAATAAGGCCTACCGCATACTAGGCACGGCATGGCAAGGGATTTGAAGTTTTTATCAATGTGTAACTTTTATATAAATACGACATAAATTCATGCTTCTGCTACGCGGCATGCGGCATAATTTTGAACGAAAGTTTCATGATTGTTTCAAGCCAATATCTCGCTGCCCGCGGTGCAATAAAATAGGGAAAAAGACTATTTCTATCTATTAGTCTTTTTCCCTATTTTCCCCTATTGGTGTGTATTTTATTTACAAGGTGTGTGTTTTTTTTCGTCCTGTTTTCGCAATTTATTGCACCACTTGCAGCGAATTATTGTAAACATGATATAATCGCAACACGTCAAATTTAGTACCTAGTACCTAGTAGATAGATAACTTCCGTTATTTTTTTAATTATTTTTTCCTTTAAAAATTTTATTTAATTTTTTGCCCAAGGTATCAAAAAATCATTAATCGCGACTTAACAAGTTTTTACTTTAAATATCTGTAAAACTTTATTCACAGTGGGATGATAAAGTAACCGAATAAAATTGGTCAAGTGCGAGACTAAATACCTCTGCCCGCAAAAAAAACTTTTTTTTGTATGGGAGCTTAGTATATTTTCTAATAGCTGTAACAGAAATACATAATCTGTGAAAACTTCAACGTTTTAACTATCATGGCTCATGAGATAGGGACAACCTGGTAACAGATGAACAGATGGACAGACTGACGGACAGTGGAGTCTTAGTATTAGGACCCCGTTTTTTTTTATAAATATATATCAAGACATTACACACATCGCAATCCAGTCCCAATAAGTAAGCGATAGCTTGTGTTATGGGTACTAGATAACTGATAAATATACATACATATTAATTTACCTAAATATAATATATTTAAAAACACCCAGACACTGGAAACATTTGCCAGTAGTGGGAATCGCACCCACGACCTCCGACGCAGAGGCAGGTTCGCTACCGCTACGCCATTCGGTCGTCAAACCCTTTATTGAGAAACGTTAAAAATCGTTTTACCCTTTGGGTACGGAATCGTAAAAAAAAATAAAAAAAAGATTCCGACAAATTGAGAACTTCCTCCTTTTTTTTGAAGTCGGTTAAAAATGGATAAACTGCTATGGATAGATAGCAAAATAAGTAAGCTTTCTTATCCTCAGAACGGTTGCTTTTTAGCAGAAATGAGGTTATCAAAATAAACTTTCTTCCAAGAAACAGTTTTATGTAAAGTTTCTAGCTGTGGCGTTAGTATTTGAATATCAAAACGAAAACGCGCATCGGCAAGTCCCCTCTGCCAATGCAATATTTATGGGACTAGGAACAGTATTGTAAAATAAAAGTATACGAAATCGTTTATCGCGTGCGAAGCCGTGGGTTAACATGGCGCCAAGACGCTTAACACTAAAGCTGCATTCACACTATTCATTTTTTTACTGTGACAGAGGACCAACTGTGGTATCACGTTTTCTCAAAACCGAAATATTATTGGAAAAAAATACAGAATTTTTTGAGAAATTGGCATTTTTTGAGGTTTTTTTTTTTCATATCCGGTATTTAATTTTACATACAAAAAGCCACTTTATTCCTGTCATAAAGATGTTTTTGTGAAGTACAACTTGTTTACTGGCCCATTACTTAGGGATCCAGATTTTTATCAAAAAAGTAATACCCATCTAGTGTATAAAAAATAATATATATTTGGATTTGGTTTAGTCTGGTACCGGATTCCATACGACCATGGTCATTGTCTTTTTACGCATTTCCCATCTTGGATTTGAAAATGGATGCCATTTTCAACACGTCTTCAATAATTCATAAAAAAAATACAATCATCACAATTATTTTGTCTGAACAATCGCTATAAAACTTTAGTGGCGATAATGAAAACTTTTTTCCTAGTAGTTAGGTCTATCTAGCATTTTTGTTATATTAACTATAAATTTCAAAAACAAAGTTAGTTTTGTGGTACAGAAAAGTGATTTTTATGGATTCACTCCTTCTCTACGGAACCCTCGGTGCGAGACCAATTCGCGCTTGGACGATTTATCAATGATAGAAAAAACTCTGGATGTAGAGTCTATCGTAAAACGATAGCTGTAAATTGTAGAGTCGATGCTAGTAGATGAAAATTGGGTTTTTGAGCAACAAACAACACCTGTTTCACCTTGATTAAAAAGGCTTTTTATCCGTGAAAACATATAATATAAAAAATTGATAAAACAATGAATTCGCGGGGAAGAAAAAATATAAAGTCACGTTCACACTTTTCAACTGGCTAAGTAGTAAAGTAACCCTATATGTAGTTGTCTATCGATTCGGTACAATACAGTAGTACTTAAGTAGCATGCTAACTTAACCCTTGTAATAGAATATCGAAGCCCTGCTACAACATAATTACTACATCGGAATATAATACTCTCACGCAACAACCCTATCGTAACAGAGCCCTTAGTACGAATTCCCACAATCGCGAATCGCAATTCGCAATCGAATCTTTGGATTATTCACCCTTTCTGAAGCATGTTAATTTATATCAAAGATGAAAGAGATGAAATTCACCTGCAGCCCAATCGTGTTTAAATGTATAAATCATTAAATAACTATATCAGTGTCTAAATATGCGGAGATCGGAATTGTTTTAACTTTTAATGCTGCGTTTATGGAAATAAATTAAAAAAATTGTATGATTCTCATGAAAGTTATTTACGCGGAAGGCACGTGATCAATTTAGCAATCAGATTTCTCATACTTACATTTTTTTTTAATTTCGTTCCATATGAACGATCGGTTAGTTTCTGCGACAATCGTCGCTATTGCAGGCTGCTGAAAGGGTACTGTAAAAACATGGAGTCTCAGAACATAGCCATTCCGTGTACCTGTTATATATGTAAACATATAATAACTACCTATTAACTACACAAACCGTCATAATCAAATCATAATCAAAAATTAAAACCCAAAGTCTTTCACATGGGCCTAATTTACGACAGCCAAAGTCTTTCACATGAGCCTAATTTACGACTACACTTAACAATTACACTTCTAAAATTTTAGTTAATGAATGATGTTTAACACTTAGAAGAATGGGTAAGAAACTCGGAACATGATCATTAAAAAAAATACAATTTTCTCTAAATAAGACATGCAATTATTTATTATAACATCTTGTGAGCAGACGAAGGCTTATAGACTCTATTAAAGTTACATAAAAAAATCAGATGCCTATTCAGATTTACCTAATCTCTAAACAAAGACAGACGTTTAAAAATAATATTGCCGTTTGTCTACGACGATTACTTAAAAAACTGAAAAAATCGCACTTTAGGTTCGCTACATCAATTCCAATCAATCACCTTGAAAATTTTCCACGAAAATAAATTGAATTTACCTCCTACTTAGGTAACCTCTGACGCAAGAGAGCTAGATTTTTTCGACAGGAAGAACTAGTATTCATTTGCCCACTTTATTCATGCAGTAAACAAGAACGTAATACAAACGGATGCGAGGGAGAAAAAATATCCCGCTACAAACATAAAATGTGAAGAGAGCACCAAATCCTGCATTCAAGGTTATAGATTGTTTATATTAAAGTGTTGGAGACACGAGGATCAAAGCCTTTCTTTAATTCCTTCTGAAACCTTTCTGAAATGATACTGTTAAATTCGGATTCCAAAATTGAGAATATTTACGGATACAACAGCCTATTTAAGGCTCGGTTTTCTTGAATCGATTGGTCTCCGCACTCTTAGAAATGTGTATATTTCTACATAATACAAAAAACAAACTTTCACATAGTTAAAATTGATTAAAATATAGCCTAAACAGGGAAGATACCCTGTTAACATGGGTTTCACAAGGGAAGAGATTTGTAGAGCGGTAAAATTAACTGAAAAGATCCAAAATTCCTTTATCCGACCGTCAGTTCAATATTTCACAATGCAAAGGTTAGACGGTTAATTATAAAGAACTTAGGACAACGACATTATATTATTTATAGCCGCCTTTGATGTCTGTTTATCGACCCGAGTTACCTGCGCGTTTGTTTAGACTTTAGATTCGATTGTGTCCGTACTCTGTATGCGAATTACGTATTAAACACAAAATAATAAGCAAACTTCATTGAGGACTGGTATACCCTGGGCGGGAATTGAAACGGAGTCTACTATGCATTCGTGTGTAGAAAATGTAAAAGTGAATTAAATCGATATGGTTAAATACTTCCAAAAAATAAAGATAGACAAGCGTAACCAGTACGATTTTTTGCGTTTTTTATCAGGCATTTTTGTTTATTCATTTGCGTTTTTTATTTATACTAAGTTTTATAATTAATTTGAGTAAAATCTAATAAAAACAACAGGAGTTTTAAAAAATGTATAACTAAAGTCAATAATTGATCTAAACTATCCAAAAACGAATTCAAAGAAATTTAATAAGTTCTAAACTTGAAATAGCAAAAAACTTGAAATCACCTGAAAATACTCTGGCGTTCGGTGATTTAGAACATTTGTGTACATAATAGTCATAGACCTCTGAATATATTGGTCTGATATAGCATACGTAAAATCAATTCAGACTTCATGTACACCTATTAAGTAAGGACTACCACGAAAATTCTTCAAAGATTCGCTCACTTCTTCGATCTTTGTCTAGAGTCTAATAAAAGCTCCTTATAGAAATTACAACATTTATTCATACCATAAAATGGAGACTCTCAATTAGTCGTTTCATCTATCAAATGTAACCTTGAGCCTTAACCTTGGGCTTTAGGAAAAAACTCTCCCAAACCAACATAATCATTTCCTGGCCTTTGAATTTCGAGGTTGGTAGTGGGCAATGATAAATTCCTACAAACAAAAAATGACCGTTTTCACGAGGGTACCAAACTACATACAATGGCACTGGTAGCTCCGAGTCTTTTAATCCTAACTATTCAGTCAAAACTCGTTATTTTTTCCGACCCTCTTTACATCCCTTTTGTACTTCCGCGTGCATTTGTACAAATGTACGAATAGATTGAGAACCGCCTTTTTAACACGCTTTCATTAGCTTGGTCTGTATTATGTAACGGAATCTTTGTACGTGATTTTAACCCATTTCAAAGCGTCGAATTAAATTGAAACTTCGCGCACTATCAAGGTACGATGACAATACTAAACTTTTTATAAGTATGGATATGAAAAGTGAAAGTTAAGAATTGGTAAACATTTTTTACAATCATTCCTTAATATAATAAAAAATACAATCGGTATGTAATTGTTTAACCGTATCCATATCAAAGAAATTAACACAACGTATTAACAATCTGAATTAACAATATAAAATTCCTAATACCAAACTCTGTAATCGCATACAGACCAAAATATGCCCAGCGTATTCGTACCTAATAATTTCACATGTATGAGTAAGTATTGTAAGTAGCAATACTGTATTCGATGGGAAAGCACGTTCTTAGTTAAGGCGAACTAAAAGGGTCTGCCCGCGAAATTCTTTATTTGGTTTTTCGCAATTTGGAGGCTTAAAAGACTAATAGGTTTCTGGAAAGTTGCGAAAATGGCAGTAACCGACGCGAATATTAATCATAAAACTTAAGTTGTAACTTTTATATTAAAGTTAAGATTACCAATCTATTCTATGAAATATAAAATCAAACATAAAAAGTATAAAAAGAAAATTGTGCTAATATGCATCAAAGAATTCCTCCGCACCGTCGTCATCGGGCAAAGTGCCCAGAAGGCTGGCAGCATTGCCACGCTGGATGGCAATGCTTAACCTCTGACCAAGGAATAGGCCAGCCCTCTGGTCACGTGTAGCGTCGACTAGCTTTTTAGAAATTTCTCTGAATAGAATATGTGCATTCGGACCCCATGGCCCCAGCGTTTCGACCCCAAACGGCACAAACTCATAGTTACCTATAAGGTTGGTATATTTGCGCCGCTTGAGGGTCTCCGCTGCTGCAGCAGCTGCGCCGGCACAGCCTGCCGTGGCTGGAAGGTGGGATGGCGCAAGGGTATCGACGCAGGTTGCATCCCATACCAAAGGCCTACCCAACTTCCAGGGCAGCAACGACATACCGTCCGGTCTCTTCCCATCGTCACGCACCAGACCATTGGGCTCCAATACGGCTGGTACGCCGGCGGTAGAAAGAGCACGGCGGATGATGTCATTGATAGTGGCGTGCCTGGCTATGCGGCCCGCGCTTTTACAGCACGATAGGCCATGGTGTCCGAAACTGTCGACAGCCACTCCGCAATGACAACGGTGCGAAGCAACACAAGACGCACCGAGGCGTAAACTAGCAATGAGCCGGAACGTGACATCGTCCAGAATAGTGCCTATACCGGGCGATGGCAGCGCTTGGAGCCAAAGGCCCGACTCCCATTCCCCCACAGCCAGCAGGCGGGCACGCTCCGCAAGATTGAGTGACGTATCTAATAAATTCTTCCGTATCAATCTGCAAAGCGGCTCGTCCCACTGTCTCTGGGAGGCCGGGTTGACGGGCAATTCCGTGTTTGGACAGGCCATTTTCCAAGCGTCCACCGCATCTGTCAAACGCGGCACCTCAAAATCAACCAGGGAACCCGATAAGATATCCATAGTTAATTTCTTAGTGCTGTGGACTGAGGATAAAAAAGCTGGTAAACTAATACTTGAAATTTTGCGGACGCCAAGACCCCCAAACCGAATAGGAAGGGTAGCTTGAGTCCAAGCTCGGCCGTCCAATGTCACATTTAAAATAGCGTTGAGTGTATTACGCATTATGGTATCAATTTTGTCTAACAGATGCGGAACCTCCCATAAATGGGAAGAACGGAGTATGTAAGTAAATTTTGGGCCAAAACAACAGTATCTAATTAAGGTAAAGGCCGCATGCACATTAATTTTAAACAATCTATCTGAAATATTGTTAAAATTTTGAATTTTTAAATCGATGAATTCTTGGAAGGATTCAACGAATATTGGGGACCCAAGGAGGCGAAGAGAACTTTTATCGACAATTTTAATGCCAGGAGCTAGTGCATCAAATTTTGAAATAAAAGCTTGTCTATTGGGGATGTCCTGTATGAAAAGTTCGCATTTTGAGATATTGAGCTCCAATCCAATAGATTGTAATTTCTCTCTTAAGAAAATAAAGTCATTTAGGACTATTTCGAGATCGCCTCCGAGGGTACCGTCATCTAGGTACCATACATTAAATTTCGAATTTAGTTGCCGAATTACTGGATTTATCGCAAGGCTGAAAATGGCTGGTCCAAGAGGGTCACCTTGTTGACATCCGACGGCTGAAACCAGAAGATTGTCCTTGTAGATTAAATTTGATGGTTGTCTGTAACATTGCCAAAGAAAACAAAAAATTTCGGGTAATTCTTTTTGAACTTCTGCCAGCAAGGTATCCCTGTTCACGGAATTGAAGGCATTTTTAATGTCAACCTTCAGAATGACCTCTCCTTCCTTGCTGTGGGCAAAAGTTGATAAAGCATGGACGGCGGCCTCACAACCCCCCTTAGAGCCAAATCCCACTTGTATGGGCTGTAGCTTATTGGTCAAGATTTCACGGTAGTGGGCACAACAAATCTTGGCTGCCGTCCGTCTATAAGTGCACCCTACGGCAATTGGACGAATACCCCCATCTTTCTTGCGCAGAGCGCAGAGATTGGCCCCGTACAAAATGTCGGTGATGCCTTCGTACACATTGCCGGAGAGCATTAAATTGATCAGGGCCGTGAGCTCCCTCAAAAGCAATTCACCAGCTTCACCAGCGCCTTGACATGTCAAATCTTTGAGATGTTGAGGTGTCAAGCCGTCTAGCCCACCGGCGGAGCCGCATTTGAAGGTGCTCAAGGCAACGATCACTTCACGCGAGGTTATTGATAGACTGTGACAATTATTGGTATCCGGTGAATCCGGGAAAGAGAGGCCATCCGATGGGGCCGGGTGTTTACTCTCCAGAGCTGCAAGAGTCTCTGGAGAGTAAGGCGCGACCACATCGCTGCTAAACAGAATTCTGGCTGCTCCACTAATGTCACCATCGCCTATTTTCGACTCTACATGTTGGAAGGATTCTTTGTGTTTATGGTATTTAGGGTTTAAAAATTTGGGATCGAAAGTGCTCAAAACTGTACAGTTTTCTTTAATTTGAGCTGTAAGACTTTTTTTGACGGCCAAATTCTTTTCCACGTGTAGAACTTTGTAAGAGAAAGTTAACAACAATCATAAAATAAATAAAATAATTAAAGTTTATAAGTTAATAAATAAAGTGTGTGTTTGTCTTTACTAAAAAAAGTCTAAGCTTTATGTCATTAGTCCATGAATTGACAATTTTGTTCTTAGGTCAAAGTCCATTTTACTGCCATGAGCCTACCACAATATAATTTTAATTTGGTGGGCAGCGTTTAGTTCCCCTTAAGTGACGCACGCGCTTTATGAAAATGTAAACATCAATCGACAAAATAATTGTTTCCTCGACCCGAATGCCACTCTATACAGAGTTAGGTATATAAAAAATACCAAATCCTGCGTTTGTTTACATTAAAACTAACAACTTTGGTTCTACGACTTTTTTTACTCAATATTTTGAGAAATATCAAATATTCAATATTTTATAGAAATACTCTACTTGTTCCTACTCTGTAATGTTACATCGGTAAGTGGCAGCGGGGCGCACGGCGCGGTCGTAGTCGTAGAACAAAAGTTGTTAGCTCAGATAACTTCTTGATCTGTGGTTGTTAGTGTTATTGTAAACAACTACAGGCCGAGAGCGAATTGGTATATTTTAATATGACCCTGTATAATTCTTACAGGATTTATCCATTTCCGCTTGCGAATGGTTTGGACTATGCCAGTGACCTTGTTTCTCATACGGATTTATTTTATAATTAAGTTAGGTTAAAAAAGAAAATACTTCATCAGGGCATAAAAATCCGGCTTGTAGCTTCATTAAAAAAGGTGTACCGATATATTTGCGAAGTTTGTTAAAATATCGAATCTCGTTCTCGGAAGCTGTCTAAACGATTTTCAATACATTCAAGGATTAGGGCCTACTTGGTACCGAGAATCAAGGCTCGTGCAATGTCCTCGACATGTTTATGCCTTTTTTGACCAACTTCTAAAAACAAAAGATGGAGGATACTATCGACACAGATAATATAATACTATACTAGCTATCGACAAAGAATCCGCTTTGTTATTTCTAAGTATTTATTTTTCTCAGCACTACAAGTTAGTACATGACTGCAGTCTCACCTGACGCTAAGTGATGATGCAGCCTAAGTTCTTGTAATCACTTTTCGTAACCTCTGTTTCCGGTGCGGCTACACAGCATCGCACCAGCACTCTAAATGGGTCAATTCCGGTTGGCTGGTAAACAAGCGTGGCCAAAGCCTCACACCAGATACAATTTTTGAATCTCGTTCCATTATTATAAGTTGGCACATAACACTATTTGTCACTTGGCTCAATGGGCTGAGACAATTTAGAAATCATAGCGATGTTGTAAAACTCAAAGTGCCGGAAATTAAACCCGGGACTTCTTGCTCAAATCTGAGCTCGATGCCAACTATCACTTATAGAGGTCGTCTTTTAACGGTGTTCGACAATTACTTCCTCAATGCTTAATCAATTTCGAGGATTATAAGCTTTTTAACAACAAAGTTTAGCGTCTAGTGAAAACGGATATGATGAAAATCTTTGGAGATAGGGAAAAAATGCATTGGTGTGCGTCCAAAACACCATTAACCCTTATCAGATTTTGATGATTGTGTTTTGTTTCAAAGTGTTTGGCATCTAGTAGTATCATAACTCAAACTCAGCAAGCTCCTTGTACCTCCTTCACCTTTCTACCATAGGACTGCAAGACGCCGAGAGTGGTGGCATCCATAAGTGGTTGACGTCCAACAAACTCGCACGAAACGTTTTTCCTCCACGTTTCTGATACGAACCGCTAAGGTGTGGAACGCCCTTCCAGCCTCCGTGTTTCCAGCCAAGTACAATCTAGGTGCCTTCAAGAGAAGAGTGAATAGGCATTTTCTAGGCAAGCGCGCTCCATCCTAGACCTCATCATTGCTTTCCATCAGGCATGATTGTCATCAAGCGCAATACCTATCTTCAATAAAAAAAAAGCTCAAAGACCGGTAGCAGTAGTAATTATACCTACATTTTCAGGAAATTTCCTCGGAGACGCCGAATGAATCTAAATCGGCCGGCACCGCGACGCGTCGCTTTTCTGCAAACCGTGTTAATCCTTGAAGTTATTTATACGCAGACGTCTCGAAAAGCGCTAGCACTAAGTAAAACTCAGAGAGATTTAAATGAGGTAGATAGGACAACACCATCCTTACAAAAATCCGAAAAACAGATGTATTGTGATACGATATTTATTCTTAATTTATCGTGCCCGCTTAAAACATTTGTTAGTACTTGTAAAAAAATGAGATCTAAAATTATCTAAAATTAACAAAACAAATTCATTATGTCTTGTGCAGCCAATACAATACAACACTCGTGTCTGTGAAACAGCAAAGGAATCAGAACAATTATTCAAACATATTTTCCAAAGGCACTTTAACATATTAATAACTACTTATTTATCAAAATATGATCCTATAACCGCAGATGGACTCTTCTTAATGGTTGGTTACATTAGTAAACACTTTGATCAAGGTTTTTATTTTCGAATAAAATTGTTTGTATAAAAAATTCCCTAACACGGAGAGGATATCCCATACATCCTCTTTATATTAGGGATTTTTTTTATATTTTATGATTTGGTTATTTAGTAACAATAACTGGAAAATGTTTAAATAGCCACTCTAACTTATCGTAAGTAATATATCTTCGACTAAAATACATCAAAACACACAAAACAGAGAGAAATACAAAAGCGCGGCAGACAGACGGGCAGACACTACACCCACCAGACAGTTATTGATATATTTGTTACACATTACTTGCAAGACGGCTTTGAAATTTTGCTGTAACCATTTTGTTAATGATTCAATTTCTTGGTGCCCATTTTCAAAATTCATTCATTCATTTTTAAAGTAAATCGGGCAAAACTTTTTCGATTGCACCTTCTATTGTATAGTGCAGATTTTCCGAGATAGGCGATAAGGAGCTCTCTCGGATAGATATGTAATGTAATGTAATGTAGTGTAATGTCTCTCTCTCTCTCTCTGCGTCGTATTCCTCATTACTGAGGGTCGTGACCCCTTCCACCGACGACTTTCTTTGATACGATGTCGCGCCATGTTGCCCTGTCCGCTGCGACGTGTAGAGCATCGTGGACGTTCGTGTCGAGTGCGGTGCGGATTTGATCCGACCAACGCATCGGGCTCCGTCCTCGAGGTCTCTTTCCTTCCACTTTGCCGGTGACAACCAACTTCTCCAGGTTGCCACCTTCCCTTCGGGCAATGTGACCGAAGTACTCCAGAATCCTCTGCAGGCAGGTGGTTGATAGCCTTTTTGTTATTCTGAGTTGACTCAAGATCGATGCGTTGGTTCTATGTGCTGTCCATGGGATCCGGAGCATCCTTCTCCAGCACCACATCTCGAAAGCGTCAATGCGTTGCCGATCAGCTGCCCTAATTGTCCATGTCTCAGCAGCATACAGGAAAATTGGGAAGACCAGTGCACGGACAAGACGCATTTTGGTGTTAATAGAAATATGCCTGTCCCCCCAAGTCTTATGCAGCTGAGACATAGCACTCTTGGCCATTCCGATGCGCCTTCGAATTTCGGCCTCACACGACCCAGTGTTGCTGATGTTGGAACCCAGGTAAATAAAGTTCTCTACTGTTTCAAGATTTAGTGAACCAGTGAGTTCCAGTTTTTTACCACGATCTACAACCATAACTTTCGTCTTAGATCTGTTTATGGAGAGGCCCATGTCTCTGCTTATTTCTTCCATCCTGTTTAACAGAGATGCCATCTCAGCCTCAGTTGATGCTAGGAGCGTCGTGTCATCAGCGTATCTTAAATTGGTCAGTTTTACTCCACCGATACTGACGCCACCTTCCCAGTCTTCGAGCGTTCGCCTCATAATGTATTCTCCGTAGATATTGAATAGGACTGGAGAAAGCACACACCCTTGTCTTACACCTTTACCAAATTTGAAGGGTTTAGAGGTTGTCTCATCTATCCTTACGACTTCATCACTGTCGTGGTATAGTGTCTTGAGTAGCGTTACAAGGTGTTGTGGCACGCCCAATTCTAGAAGAACCTTCCATAAACAGCTCCAGTTGACACAGTCGAAAGCCTTACTATAGTCGAAGAAGCACATGACCATTGGTGTGTTAAATCCGTAAGCCTTTTCCACTAGTTGGCGCACGTTTAAAATTTGTTCGCGGGTGCCCTTCCCTTTGACAAAACCCGCCTGCTCCTGCGGGATCTGCCAATCCAAATAGTTTCGGAGACGGTTATTTAAGATGTAGAGCAGAATTTTGCTGGCATGGCTGATGAGCGCTAATGTGCGGTAATGGTCACATTTTCGTGTTGACCCTTTCTTATGTAAAGGGACCACAACAGAAAGGGCCCAGTCCTTTGGCCATACACCGTTACGCCAAACTAGGTTGCAGATCACATGCAATATGTCGATCCCTGTGTCCCCCAGAGCGGTAAGTGTTTCAGCTGTTATTTTATCCGGCCCTGGAGCTTTCCTCATTTTTAAGGATTTTAAAGCCGTAACTACTTCTGATCGTAGTATACTAGGTTCCAGCTCTATGCTGACACAATTTACTTCGGAAGCTTCTGACTCGGTAGAGTTTTTATATAGGTCCTCGCAATAAACACGCCATCTTTCAGCTATAGCGTCGAGATCGTTAATAGGATTACCTTCAGCATCCTCTATGACCCACGTTCTCGGTTTGAACTGTTTAGATAAGAGTCTGACTTTCTTGAACAGATCTGAAGTCTCGAATTTTTTAGAGTGAAGTTCGATTTCGCTGCATATGCCTTGTATGAATTTATCCTTGTCTTCTCGACATCTTTTAATGATCTCTTTACATATACTAGCGTAATCTTCCATCACTTTTGGATCCTGCAGTCCTCTCACTTTGATTGCCTTCCTCTTCTCTATCAGCTCCCAGGTAGTTTCGCTTAGCCATTGTTGTTTCCTAGGTTCGGTCTTTCTTGACTTTGAGATATCAGTAAGCGTGTTTATGACGTGTGTTTTAAAATCTTCCCAAAGTGAATTTGCATCAGACTGGGGTAAAGGGTGGCTCTTGAGTATTGTAATGTAATGTAGTGTAATGTAATGTAATGTAGTTTTTTATCCTATATAAGTTACTTAACGGCGTAGAAGCTGTATCTAAGAGATTTTGAATGAAGTTTTACTTAAAAACTATAAAGACAATTACTGTCAAATTTTAACGTCGTATATTTTGGGTTTTTACTCTAAAATTTCTTAGAAGCAGAAACACGATTGGATAAAATTTCCTTGATAGGAAGTTATCCCAAAAGTTGCTCCAAAATCTTTGTTTTCCTGTTTTTTATCGGAAACTACCTACTTATTTTACTAAACTACTTATACGGATGTAATTGTAATTTTTGTTTTAATGCGTATGTAATAACAATATCCAAAAACGCTTAGAAACCGATTTTTGATAACTGTCTTAGTTTTTGAGCAATTAGGAAAAGATGGTTTTTCTGTTATATTCTTCCGCGACGCTGCATGTCACACCTACCAACGTATCTGTGTGAGTGAGAAAGACAAAAATAAATTCAATAAATACCTTTAATACTCAGGCGTTTCAGAGCATAGCCTTGTACTAGTGTCAGGTCTCAGAGTACATTTTCTTTTTCTTTTTATACTATATAGGCTAGCGCTTGACTGTGATCACACCTGATGGAAAGTGATGATACAGTCTAAGGTGGAACGCGCTTGCCTAGAAGATGCTTATTCACTCTTGATTTGAAGGCACCCGGGTTGTAAGTGGCAGGAAAGACACTGCCTGGGAGGGTATTCCAGGCCTTTGCAGTGCGTATCAGGAACGAGGAATCAAACCGCTTCGTACGCGTCATTGGTACGTCGACTATTAAATAAAGGATTTAGTGTTCTGTGGGTTCTGAGACATAGCGCCGGACCGGAACGCTAAATCCATTGGTCTTTGCAGGTAGGGTGATAACTAGCCACAGCTGAATCCTCCCAGCGTCCAGACCTGAACCAATTAACAGATAATAAAATTAGAAAGAGGCCGTGGCAAGAATCGAAACCGCGAACTCAGTACGAAGTACGAACGCGCGCCACTGTGCCTGGAGGTTTGTCGTCGTTCCTGGGTTTGATTTCCAACATGGGTAAAATTATTGATTAACCTACTCGTTTTTGTGTTTATTTGGGCGGCATTGGCTGTCGTGGCTTAAATCTTAGCAGCAAGACAATGGGTGTCGAACTATCTCTCCCTTTTTAACCGACTTCAAAAAAGGAGGAGGTTCTCAATTCGTCGGAATCTTTTTTTTTTCTTTTTTTTATGTATGTTCCCCGATTACTCGAAGATGCGTGGACCAATTTAGAAAATTATTTTTTGTTTGAAAGGGTATACTTCACAGATAGTCCTATAGTCATCAAGTCAGGATCTGATGATGGGATCCTGGAGAAATCGAGGGAACTCTTCAATTTTTATAAGCACGCCTAAAGTATGATTTGGATATTTTTAGAAAGGGTAATTTTTTCCAGGTTGTAAGACAATGAGATCTTAAACTAAATCGTCATTTATAGGAAATCAACCGAATATTGAAAATAAATATGACTTTTACGTAATAAATTGTGCTGTTTAGTTCAAGAAGTTGTTAAAGCATACGATTTATTTCTTTCAAGAGTAAGTAGTAATAAACCTGAATAGCGCGGAGCAAACGGAAAATGTTTCGCTCGTAAAGAAAAACAGCTCAAACGAGCTGTCATCCGCAAACATGCGTAGATATTGGTTCCCTTAGAATTATCTAAATATATAAAAGAAGATACTGACTGACTCATTCATTCATTCATTCACTGACATATCAACGCACAGCCCAAACCGCTGGGTCTAGAGACTTCAAATTTGGCACGCAGGTTCCTTATGAGGTCTAGGGGTGCACTAAGAAAGGATTTTTCAAAATTCCCCCCCTAAAGGGGTGAAACGGGGCTCCAAAGTTCGTATTTTACCAAGCTTCAATACTCCTTCACGCCGCAACTACTGAACCGATTTGGCTCAAATTTTGAATGGAGATAAATTGCATCTTGGGTTAACACTTAAGCTACTTTTCATCCCGGGAAAATCCATGGTTCCCGTGGGATTAGTTAAAAACCGAAATTCACGCGGAAAAAAATCTTCACGCCGGAAGTACAAGACCGATTTAGCTGAAATTTGGAATGGACATAGATGATATCCTGGGTTAATAAAAAGGCTACTTTTCATCCCGGAAAAATCCATGGTTTTTGCGGGAAAACTGAAAAATTGATATTCACGCGTGAAAAATACTACTTTACGCTGCTTTTACTGACCTGATATGACTGAAATTCGGAAAGGAGATAGATTTTATCCTGGATTGATACATAAGCTACTTTTCATCCCGGAAAATTTCATGGTGTATCAAAGAAGATACTGACTCACGCACTCACTGACATATCAACGCACAGCACAAACCCCTGGGTCTAGAGACTTCAAATTTGGCACACAGATTCATTATGAGGTCTAGGGGTGCACTAAGAAAGGATTTTTCAAAATTCCCCCCTTAAGGTGTGAAACGGGGCTCCAAAGTTCGTATTTTACCAAGCTTCGATACTCCTTCACGCCGCAACTACTGAACCGATTTGGCTCAAATTTGGAATGGCGATAAATTGCATCTTGGGTTAACACATAAACTACTTTTCATCCCGGGAAAATCCATGGTTCCCGTGGGATTAGTTGAAAACCGAAATTCACGCGGAAAAAAATCTTCACGCCGCAAGTCAAGACCGGTTTGGCTGAAATTCGGAATGGAGATAGATGATATCCTGGGTTAATAAAAAGACTACTTTTCATTCCGGAAAAATCCATGGTTTTCGCGGGAAAACTGAAAAATTGATATTCACGCGCGAAAAATACTACTTTACGCTGCACTTACTGACCGGATATGACTGAAATTCGGAAAGGAGATAGATTTTATCCTGGATTAATACATAAGCTACTTTTCATCCCGGAAAATTTCATGGTATATCAAAGAAGATACTGACTCACTCACTCACTGACATATCAACGCACAGCACAAAAACCCCGGGGTCTAGAGACTTCAAATTTGGCACACAGATTCATTATGAGGTCTAGGGGTGCACTAAGAAAGAATTTTTCAAAATCCCCCCCCTAAAGGGGTGAAACGGGGCTCCAAAGTTCGTATTTTACCAAGCTTCAATACTCCTTCGCGCCAAAACTACTGAACCGATTTGGCTCAAATTTGGGATTGAGATAAATTGCATGTTGGGTTAACACATAAGCTACTTTTCATCCCGGGAAAATCCATGGTTCCCGTGGGATTAGTTAAAAACCGAAATTCACGCGGAAAAAAATCTTCACGCCGCAAGTACAAGGCCGATTTGGCTGAAATTTGGAATGGTGATAGATGATATCTTGGGTTAATAACAAGGCTACTTTTTATCCCGGAAAAATCCGTGGTTTTCGCGGGAAAACTGAAAAATTGATATTCACGCGCGAAAAATACTACTTTACGCTGCACTTACTGAACTGATATGACTGAAATTCGCTGATTTGGCTGAAAATTAGAGAAGGCTATTTTTTATCCCGGGAAAATCAATGGTTATTTCTGAATATTTGTTTTTCACTATTCCAGCGGGAGAAATACTCATTCACGCTGCAACTATTGAAAACTTTTGGCTGAAAGTTAAAATGCAGATAGATTTCGCTCTAAATTAACACAAAAGTTAGGTACTTTTTATTCCGGAAAAACCGACGGTTCCCGTGAGAATAGGGAAAACTAAAATTTACGCGGGCAAAGCCGCGGGTATCTGCTAGTAGCTAATAAACCTTTTTTAGGGTTCCGTACCAAAGAGTAAAAATTGAACCACAAGTACAATTTTTCACAGACGATGTATTTCTGTAACCGCTATTACCAACAATACTAAAAAAATATAATAAAATAAATATTTAATTTATTCTATTTTTTTAGTACAGTTTTAGTTTTTCTCTCGCCTCTCATACAACAAACGTGATATTTTTGTTGTTTTTGACGCTCTTGCGCACATTCAAGTATCAATTTTGCGCACGGTATTATTTATAATAATTTATTAACGGCGTAGAAGCCGTATTTAAGCGATTTTGAATGCAGTTTTATTTAATAACTATAAAGGCAATTACTTTAAAATTTATACTTTGGATCTTTAATCTAAAATCGCTTAGAAGCAGAAACACGATTGGATAAAATTTTCTCGATAGAAAGTTGCTCCAAAATCTCAGTTTTTCTAATTTCTATCGGAAACCACAATACCTAGATGTAATTGTAATTTTTATTTTAATGTGTCGGTAATAATAATTCACCCAGTCAAAAGTTAGGACATTAAAAAACATACTCGTATATTTGAATAATTGAGAACCTTTTTTGAAATCCATTGAAAAGCGATTTTGACAGAGTAGGGCGCGTCTTCGTGGATTGAAATATCTATACCCGTATATAAGTAGGTATAGTTCAAACTATTTTAGTTGTCGTATCGTAAAGTATGTCAAATCAAAAATTCGCTGACACAGTTTCTGAGTTCTCAGCAAAGTTCTCACCACATGCTTGCGTTAGATTTATAAAGAGTACGTTGTTGTTGCATCATTGTGTATGTGTCACTAAGATATGTTACACTGGATTTTTGCTAAACATATATTATATCTGTCAACGCTCACCAAATACAGTACTAGTTACCATTAGGTGCTGATTTTGTGTCAGATTTATAGTAACCAGATAATCTGACTTCACAGGACGTCCCAATTTTTCGTGTAACTGACAATTTTTCGCACAATTTTTAATTTATAATTAGTTCTACATGATGATATTATGTACCTTAAAATCCACTTTATCTATTCATTTTAATTGAGTGTGATTTCAATGAAAGTGCTGGACTACATTCACTACAAAAAAGTGTAAACTTACCTAATAATCTATATACTTATATATAAATAACTTGACTCTAAAAGAAGTGTCTGAGTGGGGTGACGCTAACCAATTGACGTAACGCAAGCGTGCTTATTCAACGCAAAAAAGAGCCCTCACCTTGGCTCCCACTTTTCAAAATGTATCCGTTCCGGTTAGCGATCATATCGAGCTCCTGGGTATTAACATCTCACCCAATCTCATTTTTGGGAAATGCATCGAGGAAAAGGCAAAAACGGCCACCAAAAACTTGGCATTCTGAACAAGGTAAAGCGGTACTTCAAGCCCGAACAGCTTTTGACGCTGTATGAAACTCAAGTTCGTTCCGGCATGGAGTACTACAGTGATACTATATACTATACTATGGGATGGATCTGCCAAATGCCAGCTCGATGCATTGGACTCGGTTGATCGCCGCGCACGCAGAATAATCGGCAAGGAATCGCTAACACGGGCAAAACTGCTCAGTTTAGAACACCGACGCAGTGTTGCCTGTTTAGCGGTTTTTACAGGATATATTTTGGAGAGTGTGCTCAAGAACTCCACAACCTTGTGCCTCCTTCACCTTTCTACCATAGAACCGCGAGACGTCGAGAGAAGTGGCATCCTTATGTGGTTGATGTCCAGCGTACTCGGACGAAACGCTTTTCTTCTACGTTCCTAATACGAACCGCTAAGGTGTGGAACACCCTTCCAGCTTCCGTGTTCCCAGCCAAATACAATCTGGGTGCCTTCAAGAGAAGAGTGAATAGGCATTTTCTAGGCAAGCGCGCTCCATCCTAGACCTCATCATTTCTGTTCATCAGACTTGATTGTAGTCAAGCGCAAGCCTATCAATTATATAAAAAAATATATATTTTCGAGGGAAAATAATAAGTAGCTTTTAAAGTTAATGTTATCGAATTGATATATAAATTGTATAACTTTTCCCATAAAAGTCGATTCAATATTATAATGAATTCAAGAAAAAATTCTAATTACATTTTTTTCATTGGACTTTCTTCTCTTTACAAACGCATTGCCTGATAATATTTCTTTATCGCATTATTAATTTCTTTAGTAAATACGACCCAGTCACTAATAGACCGAAAAAATATTTACAGTATGTATGTATCTGTACAGTATTGATTAAAGCTTACATATAGCAACATACAGAAATTTTAAAAACTTTTACTGAGTACCCAGACTTCCTCATGATCCAAATTCAAAAACTTTTTAAGCCAGTTACTTCATTTATTACCTGTTATATTTAGTTGAGCATTTATAAGGTAAATATTTGCGCCTTCTCCCACGCGGGCCAAAATGTAATGCATGTCCCAAAATATGCAACCTCTATTAAGGTAACACTAACCAAAACATAAAGTGCTCGTATCGTATATTACCAATTCGTCATAACACCTATTCCCGTATCGCACCGTTTACCGTTTTATCAAGAGTAATGGTGCATCATCAAATTATGAGTGAGGCATTAATAACTCAATAAGTTATTGTACGTTACTCATCCAGAGTATTTGCGTTCTCTCATCTTCTTGATCTATATTGAGAGGCGATCGAGTGTTAAATGTGTTGATTGATGACTGTATCATTCATATTCGAGGTTTGAAGGAAAATTTGGATAACATCATTATTATCAGCCCGTGGCTCCGTCCACATGAATACCGGCTTTTCGCAAATGATGAAGAACCATGTTTTTTTTTCGGAATAAATAGTAGCAGTAGGTATTAATTCAGGGTATAACCTAACTCCATTTTAAAGTTCAGCCGAATCGGTTCAATAGCTGCGGCGTGAACAAGTATTAAACATACTCTACACACATTATAAGTAACGGTCCAATTATTTACAAGCAAACAATTTGTAAATATTATGTATTTTTATTTGATTAAATAAATAAATAAATTAGAAGTTCTGCCACACCGTTTACGTACTTAAGGTACAAAAATCCTCTGTGGGGTTGAGTGTACGCTTCTACAATATGATCTCCAACTTCCAAGTCATGGACTTACCTTTACACAGGTTTAAAGTCACTATCAAAAACATCTACTTAATGAATGAAAGTTACTTTACCCATAAAGAAATTTTAAATGACTATAAGATTCTTGGAATGATAGAGATATGCGTCCTCACGAGATATCTTTTTTTTTTTTTTTTTTTTTTTTTTTTATTGTGGATAGGCTTGCGCTTGACGGAAAGCATGATGGAAAGCAATGATGAGGTCTAGGATGGAGCGCGCTTGCCTAGAAAATATGTAAATAATAATTATATCTTATATAAAATATAAAATAAATTATATCTTAAAAATATGTAATATTTTTTTGACATTAAGTGTGTAATGACATTTTTGTAAAGAGCATGTGCTTCTTCTTTGTTCTTGCCGGTTCTTCTCTATGCAAACCTGCCTTCTGAACCTGGCGGTAGATTTCGACTTATGAAAAGTCAAAATCTACCGCGAGAGTCTAATAATGTAGGCCTTTGTAAAAAATATAGATTTTCATTTTCAAATTTTAACCTTTATCCTATCAATGATATGAGGTGTGGTACCTTTCACAACCGACTGAGAGCCGTCCTGGCTCAGTCAACTCGCACTCGAATTTAAAGTAGATAAATAATTCCGGGTTCCATTTCGGAAACGGTCCACTTTGATATTTCTTGATAATTTCTATAAAATTTCTGAATTGGCTCAAGTCTACGAGGTTTTGTCCGCTGTAACAGTCTGGTAACCACATACCTACTAACCTACCGGCTAAGTCCCGGTGCGATGCTGTGTAGTTTTGACCATTGGGGATTACTTACCCGTTTCAAGTTAGTACGAGTTATCTGCTATGCCAAATATAGAATCATTCTCGAGCTTCAGAGAAGGTCAGGCTACTTACAGGTAATAAAGCACATCGGAATGTGGATCGATACTATTTAACCCGTACCACGAGCAACAAAAGGATCCAAATCCACATGGGATGACTCCGAACAACCTTCGAGGGCGCTTACCTTACCAGATTCCAGTTGGTCTTCTTTTTTTGCGATGAAACTATCACGTAACAAGAAGTTTGATAAAAAAGTCGACTAGAATGGACTATGCCTCATAAATACTTACTTATCTAGTGCAGGATTTCAACTGGAAGCTCTTTCTCCATTCTCCATTCCAAATTTCAGCTTGATCGGTTGCAGTGTGAAGATGTAAGAAACATCCACATTCACTTACACGGTAACTTTCGTATTTGTAAGTTTAGTGCGAAACAAAAACCGGCCAAGTGTAAGTCGGACAGACAGACGGATAGACGTACAGACAAAAAGACGGACAGAAGGACAGATGGACAAGCTGACAGACAGACAGATAGATTTACGGACAGACAGACGGACATTGAAGTCTTTGTAATAGGGTCAAATATTTTAACATTTGAAAAGGGTAAAAAATCTTTCTGCAGCTAGCATGAGTTTACGTATAGTGCAAGTGGCAAGTGTGTCTCTTCTGAGATTTTTCATTGATTTTTCTGATAAGTAGTAATTGCTTATTTTTTATGTATCTTTGGTCTTTCAACTGTGTCCCTGTGGATTTATAATCGCCCAGGAGTTGTTCGAATTATCTCTCTGCTACTTGTCATAATGGTCTTGCATAGTGCGCTAAGCAAGTATTTCAATGATGGAGGAAAATATCGCGATGGAACTTGCATGTGTTTGAGAATTCTCAAAAATGATTCCTACCAACCTACCAGATAGGTGTTAAAAACCTGCACACACTACTCACAAACTTGAAAACAAAACTACTCCTTTTCACCCCGCGGTTTGGAAACGTGCGCGCGCGCATGTTGGTACTGTTTGCAAAAAACACCGCTAATGGAAACAGTAAATCATTGTGAAATTTACTACACCCAACTACGCAAAGATTTATAGAGTATGGTCAGGGTCGCGGGCTAATGTTCAATCTGTCAAAATTCGCGCCGCCATTTTGGAATTTGCCTCAACACTCTTACAGACGTTTTTCGCGTGAACGTTTTTGATGTATCGCTGCATATTTCTTTAGCGACGTGCGAAACAATGATCGCTTGTGGTATGGAGTACAAATTTATGGTCATTTTGCCATATGAGCTTATTGAACTCCGGTGCGCTACTTAGTTCCAGGAATTTCATGCGAAGCAAAAAAAGGGAAGGTGTTTAATTTCTGTTGTAAAACATCGATGTTGGCAAGTGGAGGCTAAAAATACATACCTACTACCCCATACATGTATATAAAGCAATAATCAATTAAGCACGTACCTACCAAGGAACGTATGTACTCGTATTTACCACTACTATCAATACTAATCAAATCCGGTTGTTTTTAGTGTGACTCACGGGTTAAAAACTATAAAAACAATTATTATTAGTCATGTATTTCAGGACATAAATCTAAATTCATTTCAAGGCAGAAGCATGAATGACAAAAAACAGAAAGTTAGAAACTAAATAGAAAATTTTCCCAAAAGTAGCTCTGACGACATCTTCATTTTTTCTTAAAATAATTAAAATTTTATCAGAAAATCACGAATAATCCAAACTCAAGTTTATGAGAAAATATCTAATCTGTTAATTTTTTGTCGGTAAAAAAACTAAATTACCCTGTCATAATATTTAAAAACTGCCGCATCATCTAAAAAGGAATGGACCGAAAGCTTCGCATGACTGGACACTTTTCGATCAAGTTTTGTAAACAAAAACAAACTAGTTTCCTAAACTAATTACGCATATAATGAGCTCCAAAAAGTTTATGTCTAAAACAAATGTTACGCAGAGTAGGTATATTAAACTAAGAAACAGTTTAAACCTAATTTCGTTTTAGACATTGAGAATTTGTAACATGTAATAAATATTTTCGAGTATGTAAGTAGGAAATTATTTAGGATTTTAATGAAATTTTTTCTCTGAGAAGATGTCGTAAGCTATTCTTCATTCCCATAAATGGCAAAACCATGTTTGCCCGGTCAGGACGTTGTAGTAAATTAGGTATTTCCAAAGTCATATTTTTCATAGAATATTTCACGAGAATTTATACGTAATAAGAGTTGGGGTTACCATTGGGCTCGGCCGTAATTACGTACCTTAATTAGCTTCTCTAGTGCTTCTCTAAAAACACACTTATGAGGATACACTGAATTTATTTTTGGCGTTCTTACTCTAACGAATACTTTGGTGGTGAATCGGTTGTCAATCTCGGTCGTCAATCGTCAATACTGAAGGTCGTGTCCGCACTGCAGTTCCTTCGCTATGTTCTTAACCATATCCCTCCAAACAGTTCTATCTTCGGCTTTCCTGATGGTTGTTGCGAAAGGAAGGCCCGTGAGTGATTTGATCAGACCATCGGCTAGGTGATCGGCCGCGTGGTCTCTTCCCCTTCTCTTCCCCTGTATAACCTAATTACTAAAAAACTAAGCCAGTTATCAAAAATCCGTTCTGAACGATCTTGGATATTTATATTATTAATGTATAGTAGAGACCAAAACCAATATTGAAATTGTACAACCAATAATGACATAGACGTAAACGACCCCTGAGATAGATTTCCGAGAGCCTGATTTCAAAGTGGCCAATAAGAAACTGTAATTTACAATTTCCCTGAATCTTGTTGGATTGTTTTCGAATTGAATTAGATAACTACTGTGGGCAATAGAGGTAACTGCCTGTACTGTCCAGCACTCTAGGCTATGTAAATAAATAAATAAATAATCATTTATTCAGCTTGACACATTTTGTAAAGATATTTAAATACAAATTTAACTAGTAACTTAACCTATACCAATTCTCCAGACCAACGACTGCCTGACAGAGAAGAACGGCCCGGCCGTCGCGTCTATGTCGTATTGTGATATTGGAATGAAATTCAAAACATGTGTAAGAATGCGCGGAAGTGAAAAAAATAAATTAAATTTTAAATTAATAAATGATCATCTTGTGATCTCCGTGAGAATAAGTACTTAACTTACGTTCAACGGGCTGGGTTCGAGGATTTGGAGTAAAACACCTGATGACCCATAATGAGACTTTATTCTGTACTTTCTGTATCTGATACTCCTCGACATCCACTGGATCACTTCCTCCTGTTTGCTTGTTTCGCTTGAAGTTTTTTCGCTTGTTTCTCAGAACAGACTGACTCCTACCGACTCTTCAACACGTTTATGTAGTCTAATGCGGATTTGAGACCATTCTACTGTTTACAACAGACCAACGATCCTTTTGTTTACGAGAGAAATTGCTGGTAACGGTAATTCGCTTGTAATAAGGTTCTTTCGTAACAATATTTATGTTTATTTCAGAAATCTAGACATCGTATTCAGGCTGGCGACGTTCATCCTCCTAAACGCAGCCGGCGCTGGCTTAGCCGCTCCAAGTGTGCTGGTCACGCGACCCATCTCCAAGGTGTCGGTGGAATGGCTGCCGATGGACAATCAGACGTTTTACAGGCTTGATGAGGGGGAAAGTAGAAAGTGAGTTTACTTATCTTTTACCTCTATGTTAACAAATAAGCAGCAATTACAGCTAAATCTTATTTTTGGAATATATACAAGCTGAAAGCCTTCGTTATCTACATCATGAAAAAGCAAAATGTCACCTTTCTGGGCGTTGGTCAGGGCATGTCTTTATTTTAAATTATACAAGATTTTGACTTTTTTCGCTAATTTTAATTACAATTTGTCTAACATACAATTATTTGATAAGGTGAAATATTAGTCCCAATTGTACAATATAGAAACCGTTGAAACTTAAAGGGTTAGTCAAATCGTGTCCGTCCGTTGTTTGACATGAATCAAACCTTCTCTAACAATAGTATTTCAATAGTTTGGAGGTTCTAAATTTAATATCCCTATTTTCTGAATACTGATCTAGTGATAGAAAAGGCTATTGTAATGACCAAAATAATGATGACGAATACTTAAAAGATATTTTTTTACAGCCTGGAACTGAACACTTCTCTGATATCACAGATGACTGTGCACATCACAGTAAGCCCGTGCTCAAGGCACATGCACTGGGCATTCTATCGAGGTCCACCTGACTCTAGTGATTGTAAGTGATGTTCTATCTTCTTTTCTAGGCAAGCAAGATTCACATTAGATCTCACCATTGCGTTCCATCGTTCATGATTGCCATCAAGCGTCAAGTATTTCTACAAAACTAGAAAATAATGAAAAAAACACGATTGTCCCGTGGTAAATCTCTTTAGTCGTTCGGAAGTTATTGTGGAATATAGAAACCCACATACATGCATGAACCCTAAAAACATTACACTCCTTTCTTTTGGGCAGTCCTGTAAATATACTAAGTTTCTATTTCTGGAGCGAATCTTTCATTGACAGTAGAGACCCTAATTCTAACAAAAAATGAAACAAAGTCGATCAAAGTTAGTATATAGATCCTAGTTCTAACAAAAATACAAACTCCCTTATAGATATCCTAATTCTAACAACATCAGATTGCATTTAATAAACCTGTTGTTTTCAAATAAAACTCTCAATTGAACAGCAAGAAACTAAGATTTAAAAGGAGTTACAAATATTCATGTTTTTTTACAGCAAAACTTCAACTGATCCAAGAGCATGGAGGTGGGGAGATGCACACTATAACATTTGCGATATCTCAGCAACACAGATACGTTCTGCAGGTATGGTTATTTTCTTCCAATTAACAAGTGAAAATGTAGCAATACACTGGTTATGAAAATTGCATCATGCTATAAATCTTTCTTGATATTATAGCAATAAGTATGATGTTTAGTTTCCGCCTACATGGAATTTCTTTTTCTGCGGAATATATTTTATTAGCATCAAGTTAATATCTAGAACCTGAATGACAAGCTTTTCAACATTTGGCTTGCATAATTAATTTAAATATTGGATTAATGGGACTGCAAAGTACAACATTTTTGGGCTATTCTAGGTCATAGCAAACACCCAACAAAACTCCATGATCTATCCAGTATAAATAATAATATGAGGATAATATATTACCCAAAACAATAGCACCTTAGGTCCCCAACGTCCTGACCCTAAAAAGTAAAACGATCCTAATCAGTTTCTCAAACTCACATTTCTTTAGTGCGGCGTCAAATAGTAAAATCTATTCCTTGCCTAAAAATAAAAATAGTTTTTTTTACAGTTATCATCATCAAAGGGTGGCGCTGCAGCAGTTAGCGTGCGCGGAGAGGCTACCAGATTGGTGCGCATGCGACTGCGTGTACGCTCCAAACGAAGGCTCTCTGCCAATTGGGATCCTAGGTAAGCTTAGAGCTTTTTGACACATCAATACTTGCAAATACTATTAATTGTCATGATAATCTTTAAACTCCTAGCTACATGAAATGATTTTTGATACTTTATAAAGACTGTTCCAAAAAAGGGAACAACACAATATTGTTGCGGTAAGTTGATGTGAGGTTGATTCATAAAAAACTATTATCAATGTTTCCATCGGGTATCCTGCGAATCGATCATCCTCACCCATTAAAAGATCTTCTGAATTAACCACAAAAAAACTGATACCTCCAAAAAGTTCAATATATTTTCCTGAATTGTAGCTATACCTGGGGCAAACTATATCTAAATCGGTTTGGGTGATTTCGATTTTTTTAATCGTACTCAGGTTGTTATCTGCTATAGACAAAGACCTTGACTCTGAAAAAGTGCCAAAATAGAGGATCTTGATAAAAATTCAAATTGATACTGATTTTTGACTGACAAAAACTCCCGGCGACTCCGTTTCGGAGATACAATGCTACAGGATGCTACATAGATACACACGTCAAACTTGAAACACCCCACTGTTTGAGTCAATTGTTATAAACAGAGCTCAATGTTTGAATAATTCATATAAAGACAAGCGATTTCTAGCGCCTACGTGGGAGAACATGCTTCTGCTACTCAAAATACCTATTCATATTATGTTGTTAGTGACAGTAATATAACGAGTACGTTCCTGGAGCTCTAGCCATATTACATTGCGATCTGATAGATGGAATGGAAATGGCACGAAATTCAAAAATGCATAACATTACTAGGAGGTTATGTCATTAATTAGGCGATTTTTCATTTTTTTCCATTTCCGTTTCATATTATGTCGTATCGCAATATGTCATATGGCTGTATATATAATCCACGTAGTCACTTTAGTGTATCTCTAAAATGTATTTAACATCATGGCTGTACAAAATATATATTTGTAACGTAAGACAATAGGGGATTCGTCCACCCCCTTACATCTATGAAATTAGAAAGAAAATATGCATTTGCATAACGTTGATTCCAATCACTTGTCAACTTGTTCCAATCGCTTGTACTTACATATATATATTTGGTGGAGTCTCGCGCGAGCCCTCGCTGAGTGCACGCGCGCGTTTGTTATTCGTTGCGTTTCATTGTTAAAATTCAATTTGCGGTATTTGTGATCCTGTGAAACATGGAGGACAGTGACTTAGACTTATTAAAAGAGTGTGAACGTGATTTGATCAGCATGGAGACACAAGTTAAACGCGGTGTGGAAAAAAGAAAAGCGGAGGTAGTCGAGGAAAACGAGGACGACGACGACTTTATTACCATCACTAGAAAAACGAAGAAAACTTTGAGAAGAGATTCTGTGAATAAAGACTCAACTTCGGATATAATTAAAAGTATTGAAATTTGTATCACATCTCTACAAGAATTACCGAAGCAGATGGCTATGGCCAGAATTTTGAAGAGCGAAAATATTGGCGGTATCATCAAAATTAAATATAGATCTCCGTTCAAAATTTTTATTACTTTTTCAAATGAAGATGACGCTGAAAAGCTGTTAAAATGTAAAAAGTTTATGGAATTAGACTACCGATGTCAGAAAGCTTATGAGAACAATGTGTCGTATGGTCGAGTTAGAGGAGTAGATTTGGGTATGAGTGAGAAGGAGATAATGGACGTTTTGGAAAGTGAGGTTAAAATATTATCAATTAAGCGATTGAAGCGTATTAGGTACCGAGAAGGGTAAATGGGTTGACTGTGAGTCAATACGAATTTGTTTTGAATCACGCGTTGCACCGAAACACGTTATAGCTTATGGATGTAGGATGGCTGTAGAAGATTTTGTGTTTCAAGTTACACAGTGCTCTGGATGTTTCAAGTACGGTCATATTTTTAAATTTTGTCCTTCGAAACAAGCTCTTTGTCCTAAATGTGGTAGCTCTAAACATGATAATTGTACGAAAACAGAGCTAAAGTGCCTTAATTGCAAGGGAAACCACTTTGTTCTTGATAAAGAGCGTTGCCCTTTATTTCTGAAAGAAAAAGAGTTAAGAAAAATTATGAGCAAGGAAAACATTACATATAAAAGAGCATTACAACGACTTAATGAGATGAACAAACCTAAAGATCAATATCAAAAGGGAATTCTTATAAATGAGCCTCAAAATGAATCTCAAAACGGAAGTCAGAGCAACATAACGTCTTCTTCGGCAGTTCGTTCTTTTAGAGATGTGTTAGTCTCTGCGGAAATACACAAAGAAGGCGATATGGATCTGAGTGAAGATGATGTTCTGGAAGATGCTTTGCCTATTAAGGAGCATATACGAAAGAAAAATAAAAAATCTAAAACGAAGAAAAATCATCAGGAGAAAGATGACGATGCCTCAGAAGAAACAGAAAAAAGTGGACAGCCGGAAACAGTGTTGGAAGTTGAAAGGAAATTCGACTTGAAGAGATTAATAATGAAAATTCGATCAATTATTTCAGAAAAAGAGACTTTGGAAAAAAAAATTTTAAATGTATTCATTGCTATTTATGAGGAATGTAAGATTTATTTGTCACATACTTTAAGTGGCGCAAGTTTATTTGAGAGTATTTTTGGTCTTCTCCACAATAACTATGGGTAGTACAACCAATAGAAATTCCTCTATCAAAATACTTCAGTGGAATTCACAAAGCCTTAAACCGAAACTTGATAGCTTCGAATCACTTTTGTTGCAAGAAAAAATCCATTTAGCTTTAATTAGTGAATCTTGGTTAAATCCTGATAGTAATATCTCAATCCGAAACTATCAAATTTTTAGAAGAGATAGGGATGACTCGTATGGAGGCGTCGCGATTGTAGCACATAAGTCTGTAAGATGTGCCGTAGGATCAACTATTCTCAGTAATACTGGTATTGAAGTTCTTCATTTAAAGCTTTTTAATTGTAGAATGTTGGAAAATATAGTTTCAGTATATTGTCCGTCTTCTGTTAGAACAACCGATACTGATTGGGATGAGCTATTTTCACTTGTTGGTAGGAAAGCACTTATTGCTGGAGACTTTAATGGACATCACAGCTCCTGGTCCTACAAAACGGATTCCAGGGGTGAACATATTTTTGATTCCGCTCTAGAGAATAATTTTATTGCCCTCAATGATGGTAAAGCCACTCGAGTTAAGCTAGTCAATGGTATTCTCCAACAAACGTCTCCCGATATTAGTTTTGTTTCAATGGACATCGCTGTTAACTTTGACTGGCGCGTAATGAATGAAAATTTGGGCAGTGACCATCTCATGGTAAATATTAGTTTAGATACTCATGTCATGAGAAAGTACATTCAAAAACGCAACTGGAAAAAAATTGATTGGTCAATATATATAAATTTTCTTACAGATTCTATCGGAAATTTAAACATTCAGCATTTTAATGACAACGTTCAAATCATGTACAATTATTTTTTAGACTTACTTTGCCAGGCTATTAACAAAAGTGTCCCTTTAATTAAAATTTGTACTGATCCTGTCGCCAATTTTACTCCTCGCGAATACTGGAATCCAACTTTATCAAAGTCAGTTGCCAAAAGAAGATTAGCTCTTAGCGCCTTTCGTCGAAACCCAACTCCGAGTAATTTAATTGAGTTGGAAAAAAACACGGATGAAGCCTGCAAACTTATACGACAGGCCAAAGCTAAGAGTCGACATGATTTTTGTAATTCTATTAATGAAGAAATTTCAAGTTCGGAAATGTGGCGTCGCATGAGATGGGCCAAAGGATATAAAAGAAACCCGTCTGTAATTCCCCTTGAGAAACAAAAGTTACTTCTAAAATCTCTCTCCCCTGATTATGTTACCAACAGTTCTCCCATATTCTCATCCTCCAATGAACTTCTTGATTCAGATTTTACAATGTCTGAATTAGAAAATTGTTTGAAGAAAAAAGACACATCTCCCGGTGATGATGAAATAACTTATTCTATGATTTATAATCTACCTATTCCCGGTATAAAATTTTTGTTGTATCTTTTTAATCTTATTTTTAAATCTGGTTACGTCCCTGAGCAATGGAAAGACATTCTTATTTTACCTATTCCTAAGCCTGGTTCTAGCAATATCGATGATGCAAAATTACGACCTATATCATTAATTTCCTGTATTTGTAAGATATTTCATTTAATGATTCTCAAACGTGTTGAATGGTTCGTAGAAAGAAGACAGCTGCTCTCTCAGTTTGTTGTTGGCTTCAGAAAATCTCATTCATGTATAGACTCTTTATCGAGGTTAGTTTCACATATTCAAGTAGGCTTCACCAGAGGCACACCGACATTAGCGTGCTTCTTAGACATTAAGAACGCATATAATGATATCTTGATCGAAAAAGTACTCGACACATTAGATGTTTTGGGAGTGGGTAAAAAAGTTTGCTATTACTTATGGGGTTTCCTTTGTGATCGCCGTTTGTTCATTAAAACCGAAACTGGTGAGAGACTTTACAGAAGAACTAGTAGAGGTTTGGCTCAAGGGGACCCCCTTTCACCACTACTTTTCAATATTGTAACATATCAAATCTGTGATTTCTCAGACGCTAATATTTCTCAATATGCAGACGATTTTGTTATTTTTGTAAGCGATAAAAATTTAAAAGTTTGTGAAGTGAAAGTTCAGTTAGCTTTAAATTACATGTTAAATAAATTAAATTCTTTGGGTTTACAAGTGTCGGAGGTCAAAACTAAATTTTGCTACTTTAGCAGAGGGGCGAGGAAAATTCTGCCTACCCTTACGGTGAATGGCTGTCCTTTGACTTCATCTAATTCGGTAAAGTATCTAGGGGTATGTCTAGATCGAAGCCTTATTTGGAAAAAACATATCAACGAAATTGCTGAGAAATGTTCTAAATTCTTGAACTTGCTTAAAGTTTTGGCGGGTCCAACGTGGGGGATACATCCAAAGCATTTACGTCGACTTTATATTTCTTTGATTCGAAGCAGAATTGACTATGCTTGCTTTCTTTTTGATAATAGTGCCACTTCTCATTTATGCAGGTTGGATAAAATTCAAAATCAGGCATTAAGGGTTATAGGAGGTTTTATAAAAAGCTCACCTATTCATGTAATGCAAAGCGAACTTAGTCTACCCCCTTTATTTGTAAGACGCTTGTATTTAGCTTATAAGTTTACTTTAAAATCCTTTTCCGTTACAAATAACGTAACTATAGATTTATTACAAACATTAAGTAACATTAGTAATTGTAGATACTGGGAAATTAAAAGGCGCCCCCTTCTGATTGAAACATATAACGAAACTAAACAATTTGCAATATATTCAACTAATCCTTTGGAAATGTTTAGCTTAGACATATGGTTATCTCGTATTAGTGTCAAAGATATAATAAATGTTAGTCTTGAATCAATTAAAAAATCAAAACGTAGTTATGAAGTAAATTCGCTTAGATTAGAGGTAATCCAGGAATTGAACAAATCTTATTGTGACTGGTATAAACTCTTCACAGATGGGTCAAAATGCGGTTGTGATCAAGGGGCTGCTTTCTATGATTCATTTTGTGAAACTGCTTTATGTTATAAGGTTAATCGTGATGTATCAATAATGACGTTGGAACTCATTGCAATCTCTAAGGCTTTGACTTACGCTTCATCTCTCGACAAAAATAAGGTAGTAATATTATCTGATAGCAAGAGTGCCTTACAACACGTGGCTCGATGTGCCTCTGCTTCCAGAGGCCTACCGATTGCCTACGATATACTTAGAAAGGTACATGATATGAGTAAGCGAGATGTACGGATCAGAATGCAATGGGTTCCCTCTCATATTGGTTTACATGGTAACGAAACGGTTGATAGATGGGCAAAATTAGCTAGCACTGAGGGGATATCACTGGAAGTCCAACCTTATTACGCTGAACTACTTCCTAAATTCAAAATTTCATGTTTTAATATTTGGAAAGAATATTTCGATCAACGTTCTAAGGAATAAAAAACGGAAAAATCTTTCCAAAAAACCAACTTCAAATGCCACTACAAAGAATGAAATAATTTTTAATGTACACCAATTCGAAGTCGGGCAATGTTTCGTTCAATCACTAATAGTCCTTCGTATTATACAACTTGATGTGCGAAGGCAATTATCGACAATACGAAGAACAATTAGTGATTGAACGAAACATTGCCCGACTTCGAATTGGTGTACATTAAAAATTATTTCATTCTTTGTAGTGGCATTTGAAGTTGGTTTTTTGGAAAGATTTTTCCGTTTTTTATTTGAAGTCGGTTTTTATTTTTGTTAAACTTTTATTTTATTTTTTGATTTTTAGTGGTCTGAAGTTCTCTATTTTTAGGGTTCCGTAGCCGAATGGCAAAAAACGGAACCCTTATAAATTCGTCATGTCTGTCTGTCCGTCTGTCCGTCTGTCCGTCTGTCCGTCCGTATGTCACAGCCACTTTTTTCCGAAACTATAAGAGCTATACTGTTGAAACTTGGTAAGTAGATGTATTCTGTGAACCGCATTAAGGTTTTTACACAAAATTTTAAAAAAAGTAATAAATTTTGGGGGTGCCCCATACTTAGAACTGAAACTCAAAAATTTTTTTTTCATAAAACCCATATGTGTGGGGTATCTATGGATAGGTCTTCAAAAATGATACTAAGGTTTCTAATATAATTTTTTTCTAAAATGAATAGCTTGCGCGAGAGACACTTCCAAAGTGGTAAAATGTGTGTCCCCCCCCCCTGTAACTTCTAAAATAAGCGTATGATAAAACTAAAAAAAATATATGATTTACATTACCATGCAAACTTCCACCGAAAATTGGTTTGAACGAGATCTAATTAGTAGTTTTTTGATATTTACAATAAAACCTCTAAAAACAAGTTAGTTTTGCGGTTTGATAAGAAAAGTGGTTTTTATGGTTTTATTCCTCCGGTTGTAGTACGGAACCCTCAGTGCGCGAGTCCGACTCGCACTTGACAGGTTTTTTTTAATATGGGTAGACCTACTGCTGCTCATGTGAGACAGGGCCGTTTTATTGAAACGCACAAAGTCAGGGACAAACTCTACCTTCTTACGTGGTAACTGGTATAAATCGCACCTACATATTGATGAGTAGGAATAGTAAGTTGATTTTAAAGTTGTAGAAGAATATTTTTTGTTAATTTTTTATTTTTATTTTAAGTGGTCTGAAGTTCACTATTTTTTCAATATGGGTAGACCTACTAAAGGGGCTGCTCCACCAAATCAACGCTGTGGATGAGTCTCGTAAAGCAGCGACATACAGTAGAACACCACCAGAGAACGTAATTCCCAAAGACGTCAATAGCTGTGGTGGTTTTCTGCCATTGATAAAAATTGGCGTCGAATCCCGCGTGATATTAAGACGCAACATCGTTATTTCAGAACGACTAGTGAATGGATGTTATGGATATAATAAAAAAAATCAAATGGCCAGCTTTGAGGAGAGATCAATTAGAGGATGGAGAGCTACCAGAAGCCGTGTATGTCAAATTTGATGATGAATCTATTGGGCATAAGCTAAAAGATAGTGATGGTTGCATACCCATACCTCCATCTAGTACTACTTACAATTCAGGCATTAAGCGGCTACGGAGATGTGGAGCGCCGAATGCTGCCTCTAATATTAAGCTGGGCGGTTACAGTCCATAAACTACAAGGCACCACCGTTGAGAGGGCTGTAATCGACCTTGGCAAAAAACTTTACTAAGGGCCAAATATATGTTGCCCTTAGTAGCGTTAAAAGTTTGGAAGGCATAGTCTTATCAGATTTGGACGCCAACAAATTATTAAATAGACCACATGACGAAAGATCATAACTAGACTTCGAAATCTGTCTTCCGGCAATGAAGGTCACATATGTAATTATTGATTAAACATATAACGGATTAGCATTTAGTGACGTCACGCATGTTACACTCATGTTGCAATGCAACAACGAACGTAAGCGCATTGAAATTTGATTACAGATACCTAGTTAGAATTTCTGCCACAGGTCGCATCCTTACTGTAAGCCGTTAAGGAGGCCCGTTCCATTGATCATCATCATATTTGGTTACGGCAGTTACTTGACCACTTGACCATAACGACGTTATGGTAGGGAAATATCTGGATAGCCTATAAAACATTCAGCTGAATATCGTTAATTTGCTCCTAAGAATTGAAGAGTTCCGTTATTTTGTCATATATCCCATCATCAGAACCTAATCAAGTTTTCACCAAACCACCCTTGAAGTACATTCTTCCAAATAAAGCAATAATCATTGAAATCGGTTGGCGTGTTATAGAGTTATTCATCTATTGTCGCGCAAGTACTTAATGAAAATTTAATACTTTATGGTTTTTTCATGGATACCATTATCAGAACTGGATAAAATTAAAATGGGACCACATGGGAAGCGTCAGCTTTCTAATAAAAAAAGAATCATCAAAATCGATTCGCCCAGTCAAAAGTTATGAGGTAACAAACATAAAAAAAAAAAAAACATACGCGTCGAATTGAGAACCTCCTCCTTTTTTTGAAGTCGGTTAAAAAGGGATTTGGTACAAAACCATCCAATGTCAGCCACTAGCTGTGCCATGGTTTGGATCTATAAAGATGAATAGATCATTTGTAAAAACTTTATGTAGACTTCGTGCGGGACATTACCCTTCAAATAAATTTGCCTATCTTATGAAAAAAGTTGATTCTCCCAATTGTGATGTCTGTGGAAAACTAGACGATTTAGTCCATATATTACTAGAATGTGTTAAGAATAAGAATGAACGTCAGTCGCTGATGAATAGGTGGGATGTAAACCGTCTCGATGTTGGTTTTGTACAAAGCATTTTATGTAACCCTACTTCACAAATTTCGAAAGAAATTTGTGACCTAGTCGCTGCGTGCCATCAGCGACTTTAGTGATATATTGCTGTTTGTTTTTTTTTTTGTTTCTATAATTGTTTTTGTTATTAAGTGTTTATTATGTAGTTTTGTTTATTATTATGATAAGTGATATTTTTTGTTCTCGATGGGACTGGCATACCTTGATAGGTAAAAGTCCTTTATAATAATAAAGATAAAAAAAAAAAAAAAAAAAAAAAAAAATATATATATATTTGGTATTTTTTTTCTGTTTAATATATTAAGTCTAGGTACTATAAACGAACGCACTTTTCGCCATTTTCAATATCCCACACCCCATAAAGTTAACCTGCATTTCTCGCCAATAATTTAGAAAAAGGTCTCGCAACATACGTCACCGGGCACCGCTCGTACCTATTGCGCTTTACAGTCTCTCTAACCATACAAGGCGTATCATAAATTGATCAACTCTCGTTCTTGTGAGGAACAGACGGACAGCTCGGATTTATGGCCTGGGAGAGTTATGGTTTAACGGTGCTGTTCCATACGGGTTTTTATATTTGGACGTTTCGTGTTCCCGTTAGCCCCATGTTTAAAACATTTCGCTTCTAGGTCTGATTGTAATTTTCGTCTTCTTTACTAAACATGAGTACTATCTACTACCTGGTATTAAACATTGAATATAAACACCTTATAAGTATCATTAATTAATCTTATAACAGATAAAGTAATCATTAATTAATAGCTTCTTGATTAACTTGATATTACTTGCTACTTTAAGCGTCGAGTAAATTAAGCGGCATCTTTTCAAAGTAGCATCGTTACTTTGTAACAATCTTATAATTTCAGTTAAACAAAATTGCCCATGTTTTATTTTAATATTTATTTTATTTTGCACACTGCCTAATACTTTTCACAATGCTGAATTTACGAGTATTTCGAGTCCTGATAACTGTGGATGCTTAATGGATGCATTAATGTCGATTTCATCAAGTTGCACAAAATATGGAAATATCGGCATTAATGGACCAAAAAGAGACAATTGGTGGTATTATTTTCGAGTTTTAGAACATCATGTTATATCTTGGACTCTTATGGTTTCAGATATAGAAAGGCAAACAAGGCAAAGTAAATTAAATAGATAAATATTTAAGTACAAGACTACAAATGGCGATGCTGTCACATATCAATCCAGGATTAACTTATCACTAGTGATGGGAAAGGCATGGACGAATTAATTCAATAAGAACCAAATAGAGTTAGTTGTAAGGCAGTTAGTTGTTCTTAGTAGGTTAAACTTCAATGCCGCCTCAAAATGATGGAAGTCCAGAGTTACATGAATCTGACTGATTAAATGGAGATATTTTCTGGAGCAAATGACAGTTTTATACCGGTACCTTCCTATTTGTAATAACTGCAAAATTGCATAAAAATTTAATTGCACAAAAGTGACCTTAAATTTTTCTGCACGTTTATGTTTACTTATTCAATTTTTACGGAGGTCACTATAAACTGGAGAATAAACTGTTTGCTACTATAATATTACCAAAGACAATACTAAGTATAATTGGAAAATTGTGTTTGTGAGTTTATTTGTAAACCACAAAACTTCTCTACATTCCGGAGCTGTGTACTTTTTATACGTAGCAACGGGCGCTGTGCCCGTTGCTACGTATAAAAAGCATAAAACATAAAAACTAGTTAAATAAACGTCGATAAAAGCCGTAAAGGTTTATACTATTATTCGATTATCGATCCAGTAGCTTTACTAGTCAGCACGCGTAATTATCTCTCTCCGTTTTTTTAATTAACCATCTCCCGCAGTAAAAGGCTCTGTGGCCGCAACATTGTCGGAACTGTTAATTCTACGATCACCAATGTACTAATACTGCCTTCGCATCTACATTCCGATGTATAAAGCTACTTATGTGGAATGGCTTTTTATCGGTGAATAAAGTTTTAGGGGCTTTAGATTTCTTCAATGCATTCGTATTTTGCTTTCGTTTTGTAGAAACAAATATTTTAACATTTTGGAAAGTTCAAGAACATCCAATTTCTAATAAGTATCATTTTGTTTTGAACATCCTCTCAAGCTCTATAGTGTTCTTTAGATTGTAATGTTGCATCTTCATATTTGTCATCAAAAATTTTAATCAATAAAAAGTTTCATTTTTATTTAAGCATATTTTAGCAACGAGCTAAATTATTTTTCATCTTCCAATATGGAATAAATATTTATCATCTTATTACAATCATCCTGTGCTAGGTTGTATTTTTACAAAAAAATAAATCATTACGTTGCCCGATCAAAGCATAAAACTAGCTCTGCAATATCAAAGCGAATTATATTAATTTTATATCCATACAAGCTCCACGAAGAATTCAATCTCGGCAAAAAGAGCAAAATTTAAATTCTTAGTAACACCGACGACGCCGTTAACTCCAATAATGTTAATTAAACAAGTAACAAGTTTCCACATGTTGTATCAAATTGCCAATATAAGATGTCTTTACTATTTGCAGAGCGCGCTACTGGGATAGTACCTCGATAAATAGAATAAAGTGTCCGCAAAGGCAAGCTTCATTCCTCCAACTTTTTGTTTCCGATTATCCACACATTCAAAGAAACTCAACTCCTGACTACTACAGATTACAGTCTAAATTTCCTTGTCGCATGCCATCTTAAACTTACGCATTAAAATAGATGAGGGATATGAAAACTTAATTGCTTTAACATAAAGTCTTATTTCCAACGTTACAATAAAAATCTGAGTTCTGAGCTTTGATGGAGCTTAAGGGGATTCATTGAATTTATTTTTGTCTTTCTCACTCTCACGGATACGTTGGTAGGTGCGACATGCAGCGTCGCGGAAGAATATAACAGAAAAACGACCTTTTACCTAATTACTCAAAAACTAAGCCAGTTATCAAAAATCGGTTCTCAGCGTTTTTGAATATTGTTATCACCGACACAATAAAACAAAAAATTACAATTACATCAATTGCAGTTTCCGATATATAACAGGAAAACTGAGATTTTGGAGCAACTTTTGGGAGAACTTTCTATCGAGAAAATTTTATCCAATCGTGTTTCTGCTTCTTAGCGATTTTAGATTAAAGACCCAAAATACATGACGTGTAAATTTGAGAGTAATTGTCTTTATAGTTTTTACGTAAAACTTCACTCAAAATCACCTAAATACGGCTTGTAGGCCGTTAATAAATTAGTTCGCGACACTTTTGTTCATTATTGAAATATTATGGTTTATTTTCAGTAGGTACTAAAATTAAAGCGTTTATTTATATGACAAGTATTGAGACAAGCCTAGTACATCTGTTTGACATTTCAGCCCCATAACTTATAGATAGATAAAAGGTAACTCCATCTAGGAGCTGGTACAAAAGAGGTAGGTAGGATCTTATTCATTTTAATACGGCAGCGATACCTATTATAAACCCAAGGAACAAAACAAAGAGAATAAATAAAGCAAATCAATCAACAATATAATACAAATAAATGCAACGGATACTGATGATTTAATAGTTATAACAAAGGGTCAAAGTGAGAGAAGTTCCTTGAGGCCCGTTCTTTTGAATTAAAAGTGAAGCAAAGAATTCTGAGCGAAGCAAAAATTCAATGTACGCACCCGAAAATAAAATATTTTGACCCCGAGTAAAACTATACCTATACTGTTTTCCATTAATTACCCACAATGACTTCTATGTAGAAGTCTTTGATTACCCATGAGAAAATAACCTTACCTACTGACCTAATGACCTACTCAAAGGTACGAAAATGAAATTAACAACCTGTTTAAGAAAATTGAAAAATAAGATGAATGAACGTGAACCCAATAGAAGAAAGAAAACTCAATACTCGCTAGCACAAACTCGATAAAAATAATTTGAGTCATGGGATGGTTAAATAAAGTTATCATGAAGAAGCAGAAGGCAGAGAAATCCGGAGAAGTGTAGAAAAAATAAGAATGTCATCAACTTTAATTTTAAAATTACATACTTGATAAACGGATGATTAGATAAATTCATTAAAGCTACGGTACTTTTAATAAAAACCGTCTTTATAAACAACATTTTTTCCTTGAACAAATAAGTCTCTATAAAAGCTTAAGTGACATTGCCTTTAAAAGAAATTGAATAGGATTTTCAAAACGCTTCACCTACTTCGAATGACTCTTCTCGTCTACAGTTAAAGTTTTTATAAACATTTAAAAAGCGTTTCAATGACTAATTAACTAGCAATTAGACGTGCTTGGAAAGAAAAAAGTTACTTAAAGAACTCAAAGTAATTTCTTAGAGGTAATAAACGGTAGCTATGTGCGATTAAATCCAATTTATAACAGCTTTTTATCTATTGATTGATTATGGGATCAATTGATATAAAACACTCTAAGGCCCACTTGTGCAAATAGCGGGTTAAATATTTTCATTTTTAAACTAGAGTTAACGTCTCTTATTTGAAGCACTGCTCGCCCCATAGTAGTTTGAGTCAGCAGCTGTATAGAGCTTTAAACTGTGGCTGTAGTATGACTTATTACTTCCATTTCTATGATTGCTTTCGGTACACTTTTGGAACGAAATCTATATAATTATATCGCAAAATAGGTCACGTGACTTCCGTGCATGTACTGTCATTCTCGTACATTTTTAGGGTTCCGTAGCCGAATGGCAAAAAACGGAACCCTTATAAATTCGTCATGTCGGTCTGTCCGTCTGTCCGTCTGTCCGTCTGTCCGTCTGTCCGTCTGTCCGTCCGTATGTCACAGCCACTTTTTTCCGAAACTATAAGAGCTATACTGTTGAAACTTGGTAAGTAGATGTATTCTGTGAACCGCATTAAGGTTTTCACACAAAATTTAAAAAAAAGTAATAAATTTTGGGGGTGCCCCATACTTAGAACTGAAACTCAAAAATATTTTTTTCATCAAACCCATATGTGTGGGGTATCTATGGATAGGTCTTCAAAAATGATACTAAGGTTTCTAATATCATTTTTTTCTCAAATGAATAGCTTGCACGAGAGACACTTCCAAAGTGGTAAAATGTGTGCCCCCCCCCCCTGTAACTTCTAAAATAAGAGTATGATAAAACTAAAAAAAATATATGATGTACACTACCATGCAAACTTCCACCGAAAATTGGTTTGAACGAGATCTAATAAGTAGTTTTTTGATATTTACAATAAAACCTCTAAAAACAAAGTTAGTTTTGCGGTTCGATAAGAAAAGTGGTTTTTATGGTTTTATTCCTCCGGTTGTAGTACGGAACCCTCAGTGCGCGAGTCCGACTCGCACTTGACAGGTTATTTGAATTTCTTTCCATAATAAAAGCAATCTTAGTCAAGGAACGGGTAAGTGACATGTCTACCGCTGCAGCTAGTCAGTCAACTTTTTCTATTATTGTAAAGGCTTACCTATTACAGATGATGATTATGATAGTGATGTGTTATTTTTTCTTTCAGCCCCATAGATCCTCAAGCGACCACATACTGCGTTGTTGCGTCGCGTAGAAAGAACTACACGTCTCTATGCGCCGCCCAATATGATGCCAGATCGAACAGATGTGATAACAAACCAATTCGCTTTAACTCAGCTGAAGATAGATCCAACGAGAGGCTTCGTTCAAAACACAATCAAACTGACAACAATACTGTATTATCAGATAGTAACAGAATTGATGCAGACATGGACAGTTTCAATATCTACGAGGGTGACTTTAAAATCATCTACAGGAGAAAGAAATTTGGTGAGACTTTCGATGTGATAACTAGATAATTTTGAAGTTGGTTATTTAAGTACTTGAATCAAAAAGCTACTACTATACCTACGGAACTTCAAAAGTTTTGTTCACGTTAATGACATAAATAACAATCAAGACTCAAAATCTTCGCTGAGTAAATCAATGCTTTGTCTTTACTTGTGATCGGAAATCTGTATCTCTAAAGAACTAGACAAAACATTTTTTAGATTAACAACTGCTGAGCGTGGAATAATGACAAGAATATTGGCTGTATTTTTGCGCTGAAAAGTCAGGCTTATTCGTTTTAAAAAAATTGAGCAAGCCCTTCTGGTAGATGAGATTATTAAGCAAAAGGAAATGTCTCGAAGGAATGGATACTATAAACCCAGGCTCTCTATAGAAAACGGGAGAAAAATGTAATAAAAGAGGCATTTTCAATGATAATATTAAATGTGTTTTTTAATAGGACGCAGTACGAGAGTGTCTAATGAAGATCCAGTTATTACTTGTGTAGGGGATAGAACTCATCACCTAATAGAAAACTTGGACCCAAGCACAGTGAGTATACACTATACAGAATTAGTTCATATCACAGATTTCCTTTATTTAATCATTAAACCTTAGAATATAGTGATTTAGTAAATTAATGAATGTACGAGTAGACAATGTCCATTGAAAATTACTTCATTGAGAAACCTAGGCACAGAAAAAATTCTATAGCTTACATGAACTTATTATTTTTGGTTTACAGAACTATTTCGTCAGTGTATTCGCCGTAGCAAGAGATCGTCGATTGGGTTCCTTGTTAGGAACGGGAATTGTCCGTCCCAGAACTTCCACTGCAAAGAAACTCAGAGAAAACGTGCCAATGAAAGCGGATATAAAGGGGAAAAGCGTATATTACTTGAAGGTGAGTTATCGCACAAAAAATCCAATTTCCGCTACGCTGACACACTTTCTTGACACCCTTATTATCAGATAAAATAAATGTATTGACTCGTTAATTTTATGTCTGATCTCTGACCCTGACTGATACCTTTCTCATATTAGATCTGTCCAATTACTATTAATAATATTTTTATTTTATTTATCTATCCTTTATATCCTCGCACAATTTTTTACATTTTATGGTCATTTCCCTTCAGTTTCATTAATGGTATTGTAGTACATAGTCAAAAAAGTTTGTGATAAAATGCTTGTCTTTATCTAGTCTTTACCTGGCTTCAAAAATAGAAAGTCCTCAGTTTGATCCTTTTTTGTTATGTATGTATGTCTATCCGCTTTAATTTAAATTTAATGCCAGCGATCCTTCCAAATTTGTTTCCAGACGACACTCGGTAGCGGTGGTGGACTCTGGTTGGGCGTATCGACTTGCGGTGGTTCCGTAGACATAGATGTATCTGTGAAAGGAAAACGATTGCATTTAGCTAAAAATATTGGTAAGTACGAACAGTTGCATTCAATCGATTTTTAGTATTTTGAGTGTCTTGTATTTCACGCTTTTGTCATTTTTGTTGTTGGCTCTTGGTTCTAGCACGTCATGACATAAAAGTCATTCCTTGCTCTGTGATGACACTCATGTATCATGATACGCACACGTGACACATGAGTGTCATCATTAAAGCTCTTAAAGCTTGCATGACATTAAAGCTTTTATGCTCATTATAATATATCATGAAAGCATAAGGCACCCGTGAACACCGTAAGTACGAACGTACATCTGTAAGTGTGACAGAGAGCGCAACTGATGATATTATGTTTGCTCATGTTATTGCCCAGCGTGCAGCGAGTAATTGTGACTGGTATAAAAGCATTTATCTCAAGTCTATTCTAAATAGCTAATTAATTTATTATGTGTATTTGAATAAAAAGATGTTTATTGCTTCAGAACCTCATCTAAAGTTCTACATACCAACACCCATATCAAGTTCCTCAATACAAGAGACCAGCGACGAAGGGTCTGTGCAATTCGACTCTAGTTCCGAAGAATCTAAAATAAGATACGTAATACGGGTGCTGCCTAATAAGTGGTACAGGGATCTAGCGGTTACTGTGGAGGTAAGTTATATATATTTGCTGCTATAATTTCTCTCAATGTCATAATTGTCAGAACCAAAGTTTACACCTTTCTCAGTTATATAATTCATAGCGCTTAGTGTCTAAAAACAGAATCAGAAAATAAAGGGTCCGTACTTCTTCTTCTGTTTCTGAGATTTTCCTCGCGTTTGTTCGATTGCTTCGTGCGTTGCACGTGTAGTCTCCGGTGTAGGTCCTTGCTGGGATTACTCCAGCCGTTGAGCTCACTCTAAAATCCGAGAAGGCTTCTCAACTCATGTAGGATATTTTGGAGTGTTGCTGAGGATAGCAAGTATGTCTGACGCACCAGTAACGTGTGCCGGGGTTCCTTCCTGCCTTCATTCCATGCCTATAAAATTAGGTTAGGTACGAATCCTACTTTCGAAGTGAAAACTTTTGTTGGTACGTTGGGCATTTTGGAGACGGGTAAAAACCATTGAACTCGTTACTATACATCTTTTTTATTCAATTTTTATCAAAACACAGAGTTCCCTTTTTTAAGGTTTTTAACTCATTTAGATTTTTTTATTGTTTCGTACGTTACCCCAGAGGTCATTTATCCCTACTTCTGTGATCCAATTAATTAGTTTGATGTTTCGTTTGTTTCTGGCGTTTGCTCGGGCCAGACTTTCCAGACAGACGCTTTGACAACGTGTTAATCTCTAATCCCTAACACTATTAGCACGTGAAGCGTGTACCTGCACGTACCTGACCAAGCAAGGTTACACGTATGAAAGTAAATGTGTAATTGGCTACCATTGAAGAAGGATTCTTGGAATGATAGGGATATGCTTCCATCTCCTCACGAGATATTATGATAAAAATCATGTGTAAAACTTTCATGCTAAGTAGGTATGTAGGAAATATTATATTATGATATTTTTGAAAAGAGCAAGTGCTGTTTCTCTCCGGGGTTTCTCGGTACAAACCTGCTTTCTGAACTTGGTGGTAGAGTTTTGACTTTTCATAAGAGCCTGTAATTTAGGTCTTTGTATAAAATAAAGATTTTCATTTTCATTGCAATTTGTATGGGCTATTAAAGGGCATACTGACAAGTTACTTAAAAGTATGGTTTCGGCGATCACACAGCCAGCATGATTTTAGCGAGGATAAACCATAGCTCGCAGTTTGTAAGTAAGAATCTGGAGTGCCGGTCACGGCTTTTTGTATCACTTTCCTAGCGGTGAAGGAGAATATTGCACGCGTGAGAGTTAACCACAAGTTTCTCAAAAGGTGTGTAATGCCCGCTAAACAGGACTTGACCAGGGTAGTCGCTGCCAAACCAATCTCCTTCTAAGAGGAGACCTAGCAGTGGAACATCAAAAGGGGTTAAGGCGATCACGATTACCTAAATACCGGTTAAAGTAGGTTCAATTTTCCAATGGCAGTCCAATCTTCCATTCCCCTTCCAGCTCACAGCATCAACATCGCGATGGGGCATCAGCGCTCCAGAATTACCTGAAGATGGAGGCAAAGTGATAGAGCTACGACCGAGGAGGTCTTGCAACTCCGTTGACATCGCCTTCTTTCCAGCCACCCACAACGCCACTGATGTCATCAGGTAATGCTTTACCGTTCAGGGGTCTGATTGCATAAGAAAAATTTATTCATCGTTACAAATTCTGCCCCCCGATTGGCTGACGTAAATCAAGGAACCCATCAGCGGGCCAGATTTGGAAACGATTACAATAACGATGAATATGTTTTTCTTCCACGATCTAGGGGCATAGGAAGACCTTTAAAATTATTCTGCCATTTTTAGGGTTCCATGCCCAAAATGTAAAACGGGACTAGTTTACTTAGGTCTTAGACTGTCCGCCTGTCACCAAGCTGTATATGCACTGTATAAGTGATAGTTAGACAGATAAAATTTTCAAAGATGTCGTATTTCTGTACTCGCACTTGAGCAATTTTTATTATTCTCTGGGATATTTATTTTGCTTTTTTTTATTAGAGGATAAACTGATTTCATTTTGGTTCTTTTCACTCTTACGAATAAATTACGTATATTAAAAAAAAAACAAATGAACCACTTTTGGAGTCGTAGAGAATTTGACTCGTTTCTAATTTTTTATTAATTTGTTGGTTTCAGATATTGCGTCTACACGAGAGAAATAGTAAATAATGATAATTTCATATGTGCCTTATCAAAGAAATCTACTAAAACACCATGCACGAGTCACCTACAGCGTCCGCCGTAAGTACTATTAATTAATTATTATTTCGGCATCACAACAATTTGTAGCCCCACTTCACTGGCGATCCTTGGTGATGACAATTGCCTAAAAAAATTAAAAACTTGTGAATTCATTGCTATCTTGTAATCAAAAAAAATTGGCCCACTGATTGGCAGAATTTGTTGTTTACAATTTTTCCAACCAATCCGATAACAGAAATAGGTACGATTACGATAGCGATGAATACGTTTATTTTTCTAATATCTGAAAATGTTTATCTGTAAGGGTTTGTGGAGTTACGATGTTTGTTACTCCTACTCCGAAACTTCTGAACTGATTTGGCTGTAATTTGAATCGTAGAATCGTAATCGGATAGCTTATAACTTAGATTAACATATACGATACTTTTTATCCCGGGTAAATCCACAGTTTTACGTGGGATCTTGAAAAAACCGAAACTTGGTATAACAATCTTAGATACCTACAAGCCTACAGCAATAGGTTTTTTGTAGCAAACTTCTTTAAAAGAAGGTACAAAGGTTGGGAAAGGAAGTGTTAACGGAAAAGCGAAATCCAAGATTCCCTCAGGATGTGTGACAAATCGAAATTAACGGGGGGTCAAAACCTAATTCAATAATATTTTTGTATCCAGCATTTAATTAGTTGTAATGTTTCAGGACAAGAGTGATTATTCAGAAAGTGACGGGTTTGAAACCGGGGAGAAAATACGCCGTGCAAGTGTCGGCTGTATCGAAGGGGAGCTCCGTACCATACAACGCCATATACGTAGAAACTAATGCGTCTTGTAAGGAGTGATCGTTTTTCTAACTATGTTGCTTGACTACCATAGATTTATAATAAGTCGTCGCTCGCGCTCCGACTAGATAGAGCCCAACCTAACGACGACTGCTCCGTGAGTGCGGCAACTTTTTCTTGTAGTGTGAGTGTATCAATTTGAAAGTAGTGTGCGTGAAAAATTGTGTGGCGACGGCTCGGGTTTGCCAGTTTGCGAAAAGTATTTTTGCTGCACTTTTGAAGTCGAGGGCTCCCTCTTGGACCTTTACATTGGCTACCAATAATAATCTACTAGTACATAAACATGCCACATGACAGAAGACGGTAAAGGCGGTATTTAAGGCTGTTTGTCCACTGTCACCGGGACATCATCGAGAACGAGATTATTTCGATGACGTGACTTGCACGCGGTGGACATACCTACGTACGGCTATAATTATAATAGGTACATGACGTATTTATTCGCTACTCTGCGTCGGCGAAGTCTTCTTGTTCTCCTCGATGACGGCTGTAATGGACAAACGCCCTGGCTTACATTATTGTCATTTTGGTAAGGATAACATCTATCCAAACAAATGCGCGCAGAGTAGGATTCAGAAGGTGCACTTTTAACGACTATCATCAAGACTATATTTTTACGGAACTTTTGATAGGGTGATTTTGTGCCGTGTTATTTGTGGCGCTAGTTAAGGAATACCTACTTCGTACCTATTTTAGTATGGTGCCCTAAAAGACTCAAAGAACTTTGCGCAGGAAATTTGAATAACCACGAACCTATACTAGCTGAAGACGGCAGCTTATCATTATTATTAATGAGGACATAGGTACTTTATTTTCATGATAGTACCTAAATCAGTATTAGTTACGTTAGTTTTATTTTGTGTACACGTACTTACTTGCTGTAAATATAATTATATAGTAATTTTAAGTTTATAAGCCATCATTATAATCAAAAACAGAATTAAATATTATATTTTAGTAGCATCCTAGCGCATACTGGAAAATAGATTTTTAAAATCAAATAGGTACCTACTTAATGTAAATAAAATGAAAATGTAGTGTTCAAGGAATCAGATTGAAATGATAACGTGGTTAGGAAGTCCGAAAAATATTTATGAGGAATCCTACCTATATTACCTACTATATAATACCTACCTACCTATATTTTGTAATAAACTGAACCTAATAATGACCTGAAAATGGTAAAAGCTTTGAAAAATTTCTAAATTCTAATATGCCTACCTAATAAGTACCAACCTAATTTAAAAAAAAAATCGGAATTATCTTCTGATCCAGGCAATTATTATATAATATAGTAGGTAAGCCAAGAATTAGTTCCTAAGTAAATTTTCAGTCTATGCTTCACACATACAATTATTATGTTATTTGTAAATACTATTGTAAAAATTCATACTTTACGCCATTTGCGTAAAATTTGAATTTCGCGGGCTGCCACGGCCCACGACACATCGTTTACAGCATTATACACATTTAAATAGGTAAATACGGTTTTTGTGGCATTTAGTTGAACAGAATGTAAGTTCCTACTATTTTTATGCAGAGTGTATTTAATTAAAATAATATACCTAATACTTATGTAAAATAGATATTATTATCTAAGTACAGAAGTTTCGAATTATAATAAAATATTTAATTTTGTCTTGTATTTTCATTTTATTGATTTTCTTCCTTTTCATGGATTTAATACACTGAATGAATTAATGTTTTTTATCTTCTTGTCTTATCTTATCTTATCTTATCTTATCTTATCTTATCTTAATTATATAAATCTCGTGTCACAATGTTTGTCCGCGATGGACTCCTAAACTACTGAACCGATTTAGTTCAAACTTCGTGAATATCTGTCATTTGGTCCAACTTAAAAGATAGAATAGTTTTTATCCCACGTGGACGAAGTCGCGGGCATCAGCTAGTAATATATATAAATCTCGTGTCACGATGTTTGTCCGCGATGGACTCCTAAACTACTGAACCGATTATAATAAAATTCGCACACCATGTGCAGTTCGATCCAACTTGAGAGATAGGATAGTTTAAATCTCAAATTATAGTCGCAATTTTAATTTATTAATATAACAAAAACTTTAGCCACAGCAACGCGTGGCCGGGTCAGCTAGTTATATCTATATATTTAAATTATCAACTTTAATCAGTAAATTTACTAAGCAACCATGATCGGTACGTTAGCAATTGGACCTATACTTTTACTGTCCACCGCACCCGTCAACAGAACTTGAAAGAGTTCTTTCAAAATATAAAGCTGATACAGGTCTGTAATTCGTTAAACTCGCAAATAAACAGTATTTATTATTCCGTCGCATGGAAAAAAAGAGAAAGTTGGATGACATTACTTAAATAGTGTAACGTAATTTTAATGGTGATTGGTTATGGAAATTAAGCCATTTATTGCAAACATAGCTTACCGATTGCGGTAAGTTAAATACCTACGCTGCGGAAATAAGGAAATAATCTATAAAATTGTCACATGACGTTGACAAGTTGACGTTTGGCATTTGATGGCTTGATAATTGCTCCGAGGCGAATGGCGATTTGAAAAAGGATATTTTCTCAATGAAACTAAAAGGTTTTCTGAAAATTTTCGATTATTCCTGAATGAAAATTATCAACTATTAACGTTCCTAATTTAATGCTAAATTAAAATGGCGACAAACGATAAGCAATTCTTCGGGCCGCTGACTTTACATCAAAAATGTGAGAACCCATCGATTTTCAAGAGCGACGCACCGAACGAGTGTTCTTGTGTTTTGTGTGATGAAGTGTTTGTATTGCCGGCGTTTGAGAAGCAGCTGTTGACGCACTTGTTCATGGAACATCGCCTAGTTATAGCTGATGCGAACCAGATTGCTGATTTGGAAGGTTATATGAAGTATTGGAGGCTCAGATTTAAAGGTTAGTTGTGTTGTAATGTTGTAACAAACAAGGCCTAGACAAAATGCTCATGTGCTTCCCATTGTGCATTATTTAAGTCAGCTAAGGCTGGATTAGGTTTTTTTTTTTCGTTTAATACCGTGAATTTGCCCTACAGATACAATGGAATGGGCGCATTATGAACCATATGCAAATGACTTAGTAGTAGAGCTTTTTTTATCAATTTCACATCTCCGTCCCATGATAATGCAGAGCACTGAATTTCGGCCTCTTTGATTTTCTTCGATTTTAAGATAATTGGGACCATGAACCCCAAAAGCTATGATGATAATGATACCCCTCTTTTTAAGCAATTTCAATCCACAGTAATGTGAAAATACAGGGACGTAGAATCTTAATTGACTGCACTAAATCAACTGGTATGGATGTAAACTGCAATCCACAATGATGATGAAAAATTTGTGCAAATCATATAGGGAAACGCTTGCTTAACCATTCCTTGTTCACTCCTTTGTTATTGATATTTTCAGATCACAATCTCCCGTTCTTCTGCACCACCATGCTCCTAGATAACAAACCAGATGGCACGATGTCAAAAGATGAAGAATACTTCTTATTAAGCGATGTTTTACCAGAGGACAAGGAGCTGAGGCTTAATCTGCAACAGAGCAAATTAGAAACATTGCTGGAAAGGCATGCGTTTGAAAGAGAGGACAAAAACTATTCGAAAGAATGCCTCTTTTGCAGGTATGCTTCAAACGATACTAGAGCGAGTTACTTGAAACATTTGTATGAAAAACACAACTTTCACATTGCCAAGCCCGATAACTTAATATTTATCGACGAGCTAATAGATTTTATAAGCTCAAAGCTAGATAAACTGCAGTGCATATTCTGTGAAGGTGTGTTCAAAGACAGGACAATTCTGAAGGAGCACATGCGTAAAAAGGGACATAAGAGAATAAATCCAGTAAATAAAGAGTACGATAAGTTTTTTTTAGTTAATTACATAGATGACAAGCATCCTGTGAATAAACGGAAACCGTTCAATATGTCTAGTAGCTCAAAGATGTATAACATCAAAGCTAGGAAGGAGGAATTTGAACCAGACTGCAACATAGATAGTGATCCAGAATGGTCTGAATGGACAGAGGAGAATGGACCGTTAATTACGTGTTTATTATGCGAGCATACAGATGTAGAGTTCGAAAGTGTACTTGACCACATGGAAAGAAAACACGAGTTTTCCTTTTCAAAGGCCACAGCCGGCTTGGACTTTTACCATAAAATTAAAATCGTCAATTACATCCGAAGGCAGATACATTTGAAACAATGTTTGGCGTGTGAAACAAAGTTTGATGACTCGAAGAATTTGGAGAAACACTTGAAGGAAATGAAACACTGGATTTTGAAGAAGAAAAAGTGGGATCAACCTGAATATTACTTTCCCACATATGAGGATGATCTTTTTTTGTGTTTTATTCAAGATGATGATGAAAGTTGGTGGTCAGGTGACGAGAGAGAGGTTGAAAATCAGAATAATATGAGTGATAACCTATCAAAAGATATGGCGAATTCTGTGCTTGGTGACTAAACTTGCTACCTAATGCAAATTTCTTCTTCAGGGTCTTGCTACTACCTAACAGCCAATGGGAGCAGGCAGTGGTCCTGTCATTCATGTCAGAGATTGTGGGTTCGGTTCCCATGTTCGATTCCAATGATTTGTGGCGTGAATGTTATTGAATGATGTTTATATAGTGAGCTATCATAATTAATGTTTATTGTCTCAATATAGCTAGCAATAATTAATATTTAAAAATAATGTATACATAATTATTTCTTATGACTTCTCTAGTATCCATAACACAAGCTATTGCCTAGATGGCAATATAAGTATGTAATAAACTAATACACATATCTATTATTGTTCAAACTTTTGAACAATAATAATGTATGTCAACTTTTGAATCCCTTTTAGACAGTAATTGCAATAAGAAAATAATGATTTCATCTACTCAAATAATATAAACTATATTGAGATACAAGTTCGGTTGGTTGATCGGTGTGTCGGTCAATCATAGCTGACCTGACACAGATGAAACCAATAGCAATATAAGTTATCTGTTGAGTGATTGGTATCATTTTTAAAAAGCAATTTGTAAGTCATTCATCATTGCTCATTTTAATTAATTAATTTTAAATTTATTTGGTTGATGATTAATATTCTATGGGTGAAGCCTTAATTAAATGCATTTTTTGTTGCTTTTGACTAATGTTTTTCGAAAGCAGTGAAAGGAAAAATATTTTACCTCTTTTGTTAATGACGTGTTAAATGTTATATTTTAGATTTGACTCTTGTAACTGTTATATATAATTTGCAAACTCAGAGCTTACTGTGGCTACAGATTTATGGCCTAAGTTACAGATGGTGGTGATCTATGAAAATAATCCCACCAGTCACCATGCAATCATACTAACAATTTTATTTTGAAAGGAAGCAGGTGTTATTTTGTGGAAATCCATAATTAGCAGGACCGATTAATTTGTTTTGATCTGCTATTTGAAAAGATTTTGTATGGTCCAGTGTACAGGAACCCACATGAAACACAACACATAATTTGACACAGTAGCAGATTATAAAAAAATAATCGATCATACCAACTAAACTAATAAATCGTTCTTAAGGCGAGAGTATCTGTGTTAGTGTGTATATTTGTTTACATCTATTGAACCAATTTGGCTAAATTTTAGAATAATAGATAGAACAACCCTTTTTTTTTTTTTTTTTTTTATCGCTGGGGAATGCATTTACGCATCCCGCCCCGGGCAGTGCAATGGGGCGGGTATGTGGGACTCGCTGGCCGAGAAGCGGCCAGAATACCCACTAAACCCCAGCGGAGCCCTCTGCGCCTTAATGGGGTGCCACAGGATCGCTTTCGCATGCTACTGTGACGCTCCGGCGTTGTTTCCTCGTTATTCACGGAGGGAGAAGATGCGCATAGCGCCTTCTTCTGGTTCCTGTCCGCCTTCTGCGGCACGGGTGAGCATCAGCCGCCTGCTCTCTCTCTCGTTCCGCAGCTTCTTTTAGTGCAATGACATTCTCGCAGAACGAGACCATTGCATTCCAGCACTCATCTTTGTCAATAATTTCGCCTATTATGGCGGACAGCGTGAAGTCTCCCTGTAAGAATGACGACAGGATATGTCGCTGAGGGCCCCAAGATGCACACTCTGCCGTAGTGCAAGTATGGTGTGCCGTATCGTCCGGTGCACCGCACTCATGACATACTGGCGATACCTCTCGTCGCGCGATCTGATGCAGGTACCTACCGAAACAACCATGCCCAGTAAGCACCTGCGTCAGACGATAGGTAAGCGACCCGTGCCGCCTTTCAAGCCACCTTTGTAAATGGGGTCTAATTGCCTGCACCGTCCATAATCCAGCAGTAGGGGACTCCAATTCCTCCCTCCATTTTTGGATAAGGGCCGCATTTGCCAGCGCTCTGTATCTGCTCGATCCTTCAGCTCCTGGCCGGTCGCCCCGAGATCTTACGTCTGCCCTGAACCGGTACACCACGTCGAGCACCTCAGCTTGCAGCTCCCAGGGGGGATCGCCCGCCAGAAGTGTAGCCGCAGTCCATGACACCGTACGGTATCCCCTTATTGCCCGCACCGCTATGACCCTTTGCGGTCTCCGCAAAAGGATTTTATTTTGTGATGACAGGGCGTCCACCCAAATAGGCGCTCCGTACAGTGCCATGCTTCGCACAATACCACTATAGAGTCGCCTGCAGGCAGATTGCGGCCCCCCGATATTAGGTAGCAGCCTTCCGAGTGCAGCGGCGGTCTTTATTATCCTCGGAGAAAGTCGACGGAAGTGCGGCACAAAAGACCAACGGCCATCCAATGTGAGTCCGAGATATTTCATCTCGCCTTTTATTTCTATCTCAGTGTCCCGTACAGTAATGCGTGCACCACGAGGGGGCCCTCTTCGCGGCCCATGAAAGAGGAGTGCCTCTGTTTTTGACACTGAGACACTGAGGCCCAACGCTTCTATTCTAGTCACCACCAGAGATGTGCCAACCGTAGCCAACCGAGCCGCTTCCTCATATGATCCTCCTCTAGCTGTAACGAGGGTATCGTCCGCGTAACACAGGACTCTCATCCCCGGAAGCAGAGGACACCGCAGAAGCCAATCGAACCCAATGTTCCACAATATCGGCCCCAGGACCGACCCCTGCGGAACTCCTCTGCAGACACGTCTCTTGAGCAATTGCCCATCATTCCTCTCCCACAACACTTCCCTTTCTTGAAGATATGTATCCAACAGACTCTTGAGATATGGAGGCACTTCATGATATCGAAAAGCCTCCATAAGCGTCTCAAAGGGGAGGCTGTTAAAGGCATTGGCCACATCCAGCGAGACCGCCAGCACTACGTTCCCCTCATTCACAGCCTCCGATGTAAGGCTTTTCAGAGCGTCCAAGGCGTCCAGTGTAGAGCGGCCGGCCCTGAAACCGTATTGTGCCTCTGATAGACCTGGGCCGACAGTCTCGAGATGCACGGTGAGGCGGTCTGCGAGAATCTTCTCAAATACTTTTCCTATCTCACAGAGCAGGACTATTGGCCTATACCCAGCGGTGGAGTCTGCTGTCCAGCACCTCAGGACGACCTTCTTTCCGCAACAGACACAACTTTCCATCTTTCCACGGCTTCGGGAACTGTCCAGTGAGTGAGAGCTTCGGGAACTTATCGAACAGTCTTCGCAGCCACTGCTTAAGGACCTTAATGGCAATGCAAACGACTTTACCAGGAACACCATCGGGACCTGGCGCCGTCTTCTTCGTCCGTAAGCGGTCAAGGGCAAGGTCTATCTCAGTCTCCGTAGTTAGAGGGATGCTGGCTACCTCCATGCGTCTGGCAGACGATGACATTAAAGGAGGGCTGTGCCTTGAGGCATCTGGAAACAGTTGTCCCACCAGACGCATTAAGAACTCCGGCTGCAGGCTTTCCGTTAAAGGAACCCCTTGAGTGCGAAGCTTATTTCGTGCCATGCGATATGGACGCCCCCATGGGTCTCTGTTTAGGTTCTCAAGGAGTTCCTCACGGGCCTGCTCCTTTGCCGAACTAATAGCCACCTGAAGTGCCCTCTTTGCCTCGTGATAGGCATCCCGCAGCCGCGATTCCAGTTCTAGGCAAATTCCATTCCGCCTACGACTCCGTACGTATTCTCTGCGTGCTCGATTGCTGGCCAGTCGAAGATCCGCTATTTCCGGCGACCACCAATATACGCAGCGTCGCGGCGGCCTCCTTTGGGCTCTCGGCATCGACGCATCACACATTTCCTTCAGGGCGTTGGATATGCGACCCGTTAATACCTCTATGCTAGCATCATCATTGCTGCTGAGGGCGGACCATCTTTGCACAATAGCGGCCTCTTCCGCTAACTCCCGATCTAGACGACTCACACACCAGCGCGGAAACCGACTAATTTGTCTCGGGAGAGCCGCTGAGTCGAAGCCGTTGGAGATCTCAAATCGGATATAGTTGTGGTCTGATAGAGTCTCCACTTCATCTTCTACCCTCCAGTTGGTGACTCTACTGGCAACAGAGGGAACGGCAAAGGAGAGATCCACCACCGAGCCCCCTGCTGTCGCACACAAGTGCGCACCGTCCCTACAGATATAATTAGTAAGAATCGAACTGGGAGGATCCCACTGTAACCCATCGTCGATCAATCTGAGCCAAACAACACTCCAGATAGAACAACCCTGGACTAACACATAGGGTAACTGCTTTTATATCCTAAAGCCTCCCGCGGGATTTGTGAAAAACAAAATTCACGTTAGATGAGTATGTATATTAGATTGTAATTCGGTTGTAAATAGAAGCAATAATATGTAACTAAATAAAAAATATGTTAAATATTATGTACAAGTAAATAAGGAAATTTTAAAGTCAGACAAAAATTAAAAAAAAAAACCAATGGCGAGTCAGACTTGCGCATCGAGGTTAGTTGCTATTGGTGAATTAAATAAAATGTAGTGTAAGATACTAGTGCAATCATAAAAGTAAGATATTTTTTTATACTTCTCCATATATATCTCTTTGCATGTAATCAATACAAAGGTACTTCTTTTCATGTAAAACGCATCTAAAAATCTTCTATCCCTTTCACTATGGTACGGCTAGAAAGAGATAGAACTATTTCTAAGTTACTTATAGGCTCTACAACAGATTCTGTCTTTTCTAAAAATAACTTTTGGATTAAATTGAAAATTAAACTTTATAAGGTTTCCATATTTAAATGTTTAGCTTTTACATGTTAAAGGTACTTCTTACATGATAAAATATTTAACCTTGTATAATGTTACTATAATAAAATAAGCAATGTTTATCAAAACTTTGTCATAATTCTAGTAGGTACCTATATATACCTACGGATATATCGCGGGCTTCAAGCCAAAAGAGTGTATAAGCAATACCCTTACTTTTCAGAAGACAAAGAAAACTTAATAATTTCTTATTCAATGGATCTCTTTAATTGAAAATTTGCACGTGTCTCAGGAGAATCACATGTCTATAGACATGTGCTGATAATTTCACTTGAAGAGATCCATTGAATAAAAATAAAGTTTTTTTATGTCTCCTGAAAAGCGGGGATAAATAATTGCTTATAAGCCCCCTGGTTTGAACCCCGCAATATCTTTTTTTTAGTCTAATGAAATAGTTGTGAAGTATTACTAATATTCGTTGTGAAGTAGTGAAAAAAATTTTGCTTAAAGTGCCTTTATTTTATAACTTATGCATTATCAATTATTATTAGTCCTAAATTCTGTGACGGTTTAGGCTTACAAAATCCCGAACTAATTTGATACATTTTGAAAATAGTGCTTTTCTCTATGAGGTACATTTTGAGGAGTTGATCAAGTACTATTTTTGCATGTTTCAAATTAATTGAGTTAGGATATTTAGGCCAATTCCGTTGAGCAAAATCTCTAAACTAATCGGTGTATCTTTTCCATGGGTAGGTCCAAGTAGGTCTAGATTATTTTTTACTTTTGATAGGCTTGCGCTTGACTACAATCATTTCTGATGGACAAAAATGATGTTTAGGATGGAGCGCGCTTGCCTAAAATGCCTATTCACTCTTCCCTTAAAGGCACCTAGATTGTACTTGTTTGGAAACACAGAAGCTGGAAGGGTTCCACACCTTAGCGGTACGTATCAGAAACATGGAAAAAAAACGTTTCGTTCGAGTTGGCTGGATATCAACCGCATAAGGAGGCCACTTCTCTCGACGTCTTGCGGTTCTGTGGTAGAAAGGTGAAAGACTAGATTGTGGAGTTCCTAAGCACACTCTCCAAAGTATTTATGTCCCGTAAAGAACCGCTAAACAGGCAACGTTGCATCGGTGATCTAAACTGAGCAATTTTCAAAAGTAGATAGTATTCCGCAAATAATAGCTTAGTATTTAGACACGTCATTTTGTTTTAGTTTAGAGATTTTACATAACAGAATTGGCACCAATAGACTTTTTACAAAAGTTTTTTACGACTCTTCAGGATGCAGTGTAATTTTTTATATTGTACCTACGTACTTTTATTGGTAGAAATGAGTCCTATTTCCTAATCAGGTTTTCATAATTTCTTAATAAAACTTCAAGGTCTAACCATGTAAAAGGGATTGCAATATTTTTAGATCTGTCAATTTAGACATCTTGAAAACCTGAATTGGGTCGGTGTGACCACCAAATACTTCACGATGTGCTGATTCCGAATAATTTAATTAGTGTTGCCCAAATGCAAGAACAAGACGAGACTCAGCCAGTCTTGGTCTTGGTCTTGCGCCAGTACATCTGGTCTTGGTCTTGGTCTTGTTCTTGCACCCCCAGTCTTGGTCTTGGTCTTGGTCTTGCAGCAAGAGTCTCGCAAGTCTCGCAATTACGGTAATTTAGATGTCAGAACAATGTAACATTTTGAGTAAGTATGCATTTTGAGTTTGAATTAACATAGCTTGTTTTTACTCACTACAAGTTAGAAGGTACTTGACTGCGATCTCACCTGATGGTAAGTGACGATGCAGCCGAAGATGTTATCGTACTAACTTGGACGGGGTAAGCAAACCCTAACGGATTCTACACAGCATCGCGCCGGAACGCTAAATCGCTTGGCGGTGCATCTTTGCTAGTAGGGTGGTGACTAGCCACGGCCGAAGCCTGAATGTGGCCGAAGTGTGATGCTGTGTAGAAACCGTTAGGGGTTGCTTACCTCTTCCAAGGTAGTACGATAACATCTTCGGCTGCATCGTCATTTACCATCAGGTGAGATCACAGTCAAGTACTTACTTGTAGTGTGTAAAAAAAAAACGGAGGTCGGCCCGCGAAATTCAAATTTTATTTTGTTTTTCGCCAATATTTAACTAGTACAATGAATTAGGATTATGGCATTCATTTTGCGAAAATAGCAATATCATCTTCATAGGTTTATATAAAAATCTTTACTAGAAAGCGTCCAGTTTAGGTATGTACTCGTAGTTCGAATGCCGAGTTTGAAATTTTGCAAATTGGTCGACAATCGAACTACATTCCTAAACTGGACACTTTCAAGTACCTAAACATTAAACTGTGAAGATGATACTCTTATTTTCGCAAAATGAATTCCATAAGCCTACTTCGTTGGATTATAGTTAAATAATTGCGAAAAACAAAATAAAATTTGAATTTCGCGGGCAGAGGGTGCGATTGCAAGACGCAAGAGTCTCGCAGGTTTAGTCTTGTTCTTGCTCAAATCTTGCACGGCCAGTCTTGTTCTTGGTCTTGCTAAAATAAGCAGTCTTGGTCTTGGTCTTGTTCTTGCAAAAACGCAAGAACAAGACCAAGACTGATTTTGGGCAACACTAAATTTAATATACTTTACATATGTTTAGATATTTATTCGATCGCGAAAGTAAACGTGAATTTGTATAGATTTGTTATAGCGACATCTATTGACAACATTGGTAAACTGTTCCACTCTCTAACGATCGAAATTCTTTTAAAATCGTGACAGACAGACGAAGAACAAAGTGATCTTTTAAGAGTTCCGTGTTTTTCTTTTGCGGTACGGAACTCTAAAAAAGATCGAAATTCGAATGAGTAACCGTATTTAAAAAAACTCGGAATCAGCATATAGATCAGAGATGTAAGTTTAAATATTACGAAATATTTGCTAATTTGCTATGAAATAATAATATGCTTACTTCTCTGATCTATGAAGTGTCATGTTGTGGCCCCATAACGATCAGTGCACGCCACTGCTCCCCAAATTTAAAATTTATTTAGTTTTTCGTAATTTGTAAAAATAGGAGACAAATTGTAGGCTTAGAGCAAAATCTCTAAACTAATTTGACGTGTCTAAAAATAGTTCTGTCTTTTTCCATGAAATGAAAAAAATGAAGCACTATTTTTAGACGCGTCAGATTGGTTTAGATTTTTTGCACAACAGAATTGGCACCATACTCTTTAATTTACAAATAGCGAAAAACTAACTAGAATTTTGGGAGCAGACACGTATAAACCATACCTACCTACTAAGTAAGTCAAGCAAAAGAATTTTGTATTAAAAAGAAATTTAATTATTGTACGGAAAAAAATAAAAGTTTCACAAGCAATATTATGTCTTTCCATTATAAAATTTTGATAATGTGGTCGATTTTGTTGTACAAAATCTCTAAACTAAACTAATTTAAAATAGTGCTATCCTTTTCAAACTGCTCCCGATAGATAAGGATGGCACTATTTTAAATTAGTTTAGTTTAGAGATTTTGCACATCAGAATCGACCACAATGTCTGCTGTTTAGGAATAGGAAACTAACTTGCTTAGTAGTGAAATAAAATATCCTGAGGAAAACATGCATATTATTTTGCCTCAGAGTGTTCATCATATTTTTTATTTATTTAGTACCAGAACACGTTATTTAAAAAATAAGTAAGAAAAGTGTTTGTACCAGGGGCAGGATCTACACTTATCTCTATTAGAGATTCCTCCAAGTGACTGGCACTTATTGACGACCTCCCTGGCGCAGTGGCGGCGCGCTCGGATTCGAGTTGGAGGTCGCGGGTTCGATCTCGCCACGGGCCACTTTGGAATTTTATAATTTCTGTATTGGCTCTGATCTGGTCTGGTGGGAGGCTTCGGCCGTGGCTAGTTACCACCGTACCACCAAAGACGCACCGCCAAGCGATTTAGCGAACGAGTTCCGGTGCGATGCTTGAAGAAACCGTTGGGTCCATCAGTTGAGATCGCAGTCCAGTACTTCTCCTATAGAGTAAAAAAAATAGGGTGGGCTATGCCCAAAATTAAATTGAAAACCAAAAACTTTACCTAAGTAGTTGAAAACCGATGTACCTACTTATCTAGTTTTTTCCTACTCGTAGAAGTATGATTTAGCTTTTCGGATGTAGGTGTGATGCTGGTATAAGGTCACGTACAGCATACCTAAAGCTTTCGAAATGTTTGCTCTGTGGCTTTGAGAGCATTTTTATACTGGCGAAAATGTATTACGCATCATAAAACGTAGACATTTTTATTACAAGGGACTATAGGCAGTGGGCGAAAAAGTGAAAACCGCGAATAAGTACCTTTACCTAGTATATAGTATTATATTATCTGTGCCTTTACCTACTACTAGTAGGACGTACTACTTCTACCTATACTCCTATATATAAACGTAGTTAAAATGACTGGTCCAAGACATCTACCCCTGGATTATTTGGCCGGTTCTTTCTTCTGTGCAAGGTGTAGATGCATCTGTAACCACCACTGGTAACCCCACATTCAGTCTTCATATAGGTACCTAGCCTAGGTAGTTAAAGGTAGTAGTCAAAATAAAATAAACGTAAGTGACTTTCCATGATAAATATATTTATCGGACATGTTAATCTATTTAGGTACATATTTGCTGTAATATTTATCATAATTACGTACCGACAAAGATCAGAGAATAAGTTTAAGTACCTATATTAAGTAGATCAATCTAACGTGGTAGGTAATTATGAACAAAGCTTTCATGGAAACTCGAGCTTAAAGGGAAAAACAAGAAAAAGCTTTTCTTGTGGGTGGATCCAATTAAAACACACGATCCATTTAAACTTGAAGTTAGTTGACTTTAGAGGACGCAGGCTCCTCTGTAAACATTGACTGTGAAGTGTCTACCTAGCAGTGGCGAAGGGTGAAAATCTGAAAAAGGGAACCCGGAAACGTACTTACCAAAAAGAACATCAGCTGTTCCCCGCCTATTTAGTACCTTCATAATATACTGAAAGAAAGCTTTCGTATTTTGGAATTTTTTATGGCTTTGAAAAAAGCCTCTTTGTACCTAATCTATAATCATACCTGGAACAGCGCGGCCTAATTGAACTACATGTTTTTTGTTTTCAAAACTCATTTTTAGAAAAGTTACTATCGTTTCGTAACAAGAAATCTGTTAGACAACAATCTATGTGAATTAATGCCATTTCTGGTGTTGATTTATCAAACTGAAACTAAATTATCGTGAACTTACACTTATAAGTTATTAATCACTAGCCCCAATTCAATATATCAAAATAAAACCACACAAAACTTTAAAAATCAAACACACATGGAAGCTTCACAAAAACAAATGTATTAACAAATAACAACAAACAACCATAACCCTTCGAAATACAAAATAGTACTATGTATCTGTTAAAACAGTACAAATAATACACTTTTGAATTTGGAGGTATAATAAAGGGAACACGGACGCCACCGGCTTATTGCGCCAAATTCGTCTGACCTGTCAGAGTTGCAAATTCGTATTCGCTACTGGGCCAGATTAAATTGGTGGCTCCTTGTTGGTCACCCGTAGAGCAAGACAGAGCTATATACTAGAGACGGAAATGAAAGAGATAAATACTAAGCAAAAAGCTATCTGCGAAAGCCGATATTTTTCGGCTTGTACCAGGTATTAGCTGGTATGCTTTTAACTAACAAAAAAATAATTTAGCATGAGTGTCTCGAACCTTTGGCCTACATTTATGTCACTAGTAGTGCGCTACGCTATATGCCAATTTTTTAAAGGGAAGCCGATAGGAATCGTGTTATATTGACTCTTCGGCGCTGCTACCTAGTTAGTACCTAGCTAGGTACCTAATTCAATTTCCAATTTCACGGAGAAAATTACCTGTTTCTTGACAACCGCTATGGTTTACCTAAGAACATGATTCCCGAGTCTCTTGCTCGTTCTTCACGGTGCAAAACTGTTTTTCGATCGTGGCAAAGTCTTGACATATCATACCTAAGTAGGTATCTACCTGTAAGAATGGCCTGTGTGATTTTTTTTGTTTGTCTAATAATTTTGAAATGGTTCCTTTTACGATCGTGGCGCTACAGAAGTTCTTGAAAAGTCAGTAGAACCATTTATTTAAGCCTACTTTTTTGCGATGGGCCTGTACCTAATTAAGTAGGTAAAAGTATGGAACTTATTGTATTTAATGGCTTTTTCAGAGACTCCGACAGTGGCTGGCTACCACAACTACACTTATTTTACTATGACTGATATAATGAGTACCTACATAACAAAAAATATGCTTTGATACCGCTCCACTTTCTTTGCAATTTTTCAATGTCAACCCATCAATAATTTTCTCAGTGACTTGAATTTTCCTTACAAGTCCTCGAGCGTGGCCTTTAGATTTTCGTTCCGGCTCTGAGTTATGAGAATAGATTATTGTTGCAAAGACCCGTACATAATACACTACCTTCATGTAGAGAATTAAGACCAAAAACATTTAATAGTTAATTTAAACCTACCTATCTAGCAATTCAGAAGCATTTTAATCTAGATTTTGGAGTCAATAGGTATAATAAAACAATTCCAAAAATACCTCTGATAAAAACTCGGGATATGGACATCCCATTGATTTAACAATTAGCGTAGCGTATTTCATCATTTGGGCATCCGAACGATTTAAGTACCTACGTACCTAACCTTTTTTCATACAAGTAAACAGTAGCGCCATCTGTCAAAATTCTATAGGTGGCCGCTGAGCGAACTACAGCGTGGCCTTACCTACTGTTGGTGGCAAAAAGGTACCTATATGTCTATTAAAAATATCCAAAACGGATATTGAACTCAGGTTTCCACGAAAATAAAATATACACAAGCGATATCCGCTGCGTGCGTCAAAGAAGTCGGCGAACATAATGCTTGAATGACACGAAGCTGCCAAATAGTTAATATCAGTAATGGGTATTAGGCACTTACCTACTCCTAGGTAGGCGCAACAATATTCGGTACACATCCGATCACCCGACACCTCACAGGCGCGTCGTGTTTACTGATAGTGATAGCTATTTCCAGATATCTAATACATTTTCGTCTATGACAGGTTTGCTCAAGTGATCCCAATATAATAATTATGATAGGTTAGTAATCAAGCAAATTGTAGATTGGTACCTACTTTTGGCGGTTCCCAATATTCTATCTATCCATGGTTTGCCTTACTAGAGATAGGAATTTGACATAACTTTTGTGGAGGCCAGGGCCCTGTTGCGCCTATATAAAAAAGGTATTATGAGAATTGTTTTTTGAATTAATTACTTTTTTATTTATGATTTTCTGTATTGATGTTTATTTTTGTGTACAGGGCGACTTGGGACTAAGCCATTAAATAAAGATTTTAAAAATAAAAATAAAAACTTGTATGGAGCTTATGTTACATCGATATCTCTAGTAGGGCAAATAGAAGATAGAAAGAATTTTGGGATCCGACATTAGACCTATAGGTTGATATATTTACTGCTTGCTTGGACGGTAAGTAGGCACCGTCTTTGTTTGGAAGAGGTCAAGTGTATCCCTCCAGAGGACGTGCTGCTCTATCTATGGAAGCGACAGGACTTTTAGGGGATAGGTAGGGTAAATGTGGGATAGTTGCCGCACTTTTTGAAATAGGCAAATAAATTATAGAATATGAGTTTTCTTAACAATTACATGATTTTGATGTGTTGTGTACTTATTAATGAAATAAATAATTAAAGTAATTTAACATTAATAGTTGTATTTTTTTTGGTACAATTAAAAAAAGAAAGTTTTATAATCGAGGATAGATGCCTAAAGTGTGGGTTAGATGCCATAATGATGATTTGGCTTGTGGGATAGATGCCCTATGAATATAATAAAAGATTAATTTGGATTTATTTATTAATTTTTTTTTTGTAGTTTTATTAAGAATTATTTTAATATACAAAGTACCTAAAGTAAGTTTCGTAGTATCTTGTTTTACGAATCGTCTTTTCAGGGTCCTGGCAGGAATTCCATAACGACGAGCTGATATTTCATTCAAGCCATAAGTACTTATTTCTTCAAAAGCTTCTCGAAGCGCATCTTCCGTCCATTCGCCCCGAGGGCTTGCCCCTACTTTGCGCACGTACTTGCGAGGCATATCTACAATAAAAAAATCGATTAAATTTTAATAAGGTATATATACCTCTAAAGGCATCTATACTCACAAAAAATGAGGCATCTATCCTTTTTCGTGGGGATAGACGCCGCTCAAAATATCGAAGTAAATATGTTAAAACATACACAAATAATAAACAAAATCTCTTATTTGATACATCTACACTTATATAAAACAAAAATATTGGCACTTACCTCATAAAATCAAAAGTTTCGAGCGCATCAAAATTTGAGATGCACCAAATTCAAGAATTAATTGCCGCAAAAAATATTCGTTGTCTCACAACTCGCGACACGTCCGTTCCAGTTAAGTGCGTGGCACTGACTGAAGTACGGGCGAGGGTAGGGTAACATTAAAACAAAACACAACAGGTCTAATGTTTATATCTGTCGCTACGTGTTTACTGAGGCAACTATCCCACCGAGGCGTCTATCCCACATTTACCCTATCTTAACAGCGGCGAGCATCACAAATCAAAGATAGTCAACGTGCTAATGGGAGCAAAGGAACCCTGAATATGAATGGCTAGTTTTCAAGTAAATAGATCTATATCTACCTAACGGTTCGGAATACAGGGTGTCCATGGTTAAAGTGCAACCCCGAAAGGGGGTGAAACTAGACCATAAATTATCGACAAAAAAAATAGAAAAAAAATTAAAAAAAAAAATATTTTACTTTTTATTAGCGAATTAAGATTTTTATTTGTTACTAGCAGATACCCGCGGCTTCGCCCGCGTAAATTTTAGTTTTCCCTATTCTCACGGGAACCATCGATTCTTCCGGAATAAAAAGTAACCTTTGTGTTAATTTAGAGCGAAATCATTCTCCATTTTAACTTTCAGCCAAAAATTTTCAATAGTTGCAGCGTGAATGAGTATTTCTCCCGCTGGAATAGTGAAAAAAAAATATTCACGCGGGAGAAATAACCATTGATTTTCCCGGGATAAAAAATAGCCCTCTGTATTCTAATTTTCAGCCAAATCAGTTCAGCAATTACGGCGTGAAGGAATATTTTTCCCGCGTGAATATCTGTTTTTCACTGTTCCCGAAGGAACCATGGATTTTTCCGGGATAAAAAGTAGCCTCAGTATTAATCCAGGATATATATCTCTATTCCTAATCAGTTCAGTAATTACGGCATGAAGGCATATTATCTATCACTATTATCATGGAAACCATGAAATTTTCCGGGATGAAAAGTAGCTTATGTATTAATCCAGGATAAAATCTATCTCCTTTCCGAATTTCAGTCATATCAGTTCAGAAAGTGCAGCGTAAAGCAGTATTTTTCGCGCTTGAATATCAATTTTTCAGTTTTCCCGCGAAAACCACGAATTTTTCCGGGATAAAAAGTAGCCCTTTTTAATAACCCAGGATATCATCTATCTCCATTCTAAATTTCAGCCAAATCCGTCTTGTACTTGCGGCGTGAAGATTTTTTTCCGCGTGAATTTCGGTTTTTAACTAATCCCACGGGAACCATGGATTTTCCCGGGATGAAAAGTAGCTTATGTATTAACCCAAGATGCAATATATCGCCATTCCAAATTTGAGCCAAATCGGTTCAATAGTTGCGGCGTGAAGGAGTATCGAAGCTTGATAAAATACGAACTTTGGAGCCCCGTTTCACCCCTTTAGGGGGTGAATTTTGAAAAATCCTTTCTTAGTGCACCCCTAGACCTCCTAAGGAACCTGTGTGCCAAATTTGAAGTCTCTAGACCCAGCGGTTTGGGCTGTGCGTTGATATGTCAGTGAGTGAGTGAGTCAGTATCTTCTTTGATATACCATGAAATTTTCCGGGATGAAAAGTAGCCAATGTAATAATCCAGGAAAATGTCTATCTCCTTTCCGAATTTCAGTCATATCAGTTCAGTAAGTACAGCGTAAAGTAGTATTTTTCGCGCGTGAATATCAATTTTGCAGTTTTCCCGCGTAAACCATGGATTTTTCCGGCATAAAAAGTATCTTTTTTACCAACCCAAGATATCATCTATCACCATTCTAAATTTCAGCCAAATCGGTCTTGTACTTGCGGCGTGAAGATTTTTTTCCGCGTGTATTTCGGTTTTTTACTAATCCCACTGGAACCATGTATTTTCCCGGAATGAAAAGTAGCTTATGTGTTAATCCAAGATGCAATTTATCTCCATTCCAAATTTGAACCAAATCGGATCAGTAGTTGCGGCGTGAAGGAGTATTGAAGCTTGGTAAAATACGAACTTTGGAGCCCCGTTTCACCCCTTTCGCGGGGAATTTTGAAAAATCCTTTCTTAGGGCACCCCTAGACCTCATAAGGAACCTGTGTGCCAAATTTGAAGTCTCTAGACCCAGCGGTTTGAGCTGTGCGTTGATATGTCAGTGAGTGAGTGAGTCAGTATCTTCTTTGATATACCATGAAATTTTCCGGGATGAAAAGTAGCCTATGTATTAATTCAGGATAAAATCTATCTCCTTTCCGAATTTCAGTCATATCAGTTCAGTAAGTGCAGCGTAAAGTAGTATTTTTCGCGCGTGAATATCAATTTTTCAGTTTTCCCGCGAAAACCACGGATTTTTCCGGGATAAAAAGTAGCCTTGTTATTAACCCAAGATATCATCTATCACTATTACAAATTTCAGCCAAATCGGTCTTGTACTTGCGGCGTGAAGATTTTTTTCCGCGTGAATTTCGGTTTTTAACTAATCCCACGGGAACCATGGATTTTCCCGGGATGAAAAGTAGCTTATGTGTTAATCCAAGATGCAATTTATCTCCATTCCAAATTTGAGCCAAATCGGTTCAGTAGTTTTGGCGTGAAGGAGTATTGAAGCTTGGTAAAATACGAACTTTGGAGCCCCGTTTCACCCCTTTAGGGGGTGAATTTTGAAAAATCCTTTCTTAGTGCACCCCTAGACCTCCTAAGGAACCTGTGTGCCAAATTTGAAGTCTTTAGACCCAGCGGCTTGGGCTGTGCGTTGATATGTCAGTGAATGAGTCAGTCAGTCAGTCAGTGTCTTCTTTTATATATTTAGATGTAGACTCTATGTAAGGAAAAAAATGATTTCTTCAAAATTAGTGGGTCGATTGCTTTGAAATAAAAAAAAAATATTATACCACGTACTTGGCGGTAAGGATTAAATAACAATTAGCACGCAAAAAAGGAGCATCATGACATAAACTTTGCTTTTTATGAAAAAGGAACCCTTTTTATGAAAACGTAAAATCTTCTGGTATTGGGAGCATTTTTCTGAGAAATTTAGAGATCATTGAAAAAAATAGTCATAAAAAAGGGTTCCTTTTTCATAAAAAGCAAAGTTTATGTCATGATACTACTTTTTTGCGTGCTAATTGTTATTTAATCCTTACCGCCAAGTACGTGGTATAATATTTTTTTTTATTTCAAAGCAATCGACCCACTAATTTTGAAGAAATCGTTTTTTTTTCTTACATAGAGTCTACATCACAAATAAAAATCTTAATTAAGTAAAATATTTTTTTAGATTTTTTTTTCTATTTTTTTTGTCGATAATTTATGGTCTAGTTTCACCCCCTTTCGGGGTTGCACTTTATCCATGGACACCCTGTATAGTTTTCTGTAAATTCAGTTACGTAGTTATTCCATTCGGGCCTAGGAACGGGTAATGACGCGGAAATTCCGGAATATGCTTTCATATCCCTGCGTATAAACGTCTGAGCTCTAAGTTCATAGGTTTGACAAGTCCAAATTCTTGCACCTGGAAAACTCCCTCTCTTACTCAATCGCTCACCATAAGTTTCAGTGGGTCATTTGAAAATGTTAGGTTAGGTTAGGTTAGGTAATCTTAGGTTAAGTTTCAGTGGGTCATTTGAAAATGTTAGGTTAGGTTAGGTTAGGTAATCTTAGGTTAAGTTAAGTTTCAGTGGGTCATTTGAAAATGTTAGGTTAGGTTAGGTCTCTCTTCTAGAGCTCCAAGACAACGTAAGTTTCCTTCACGAGTTTATTCTATACTTTTAGAACAAATCTAGGTGTATCGAGTTGGTATGCCTTACCTGCCTGTGTATATATATACATAGTGAAAATGCGTTCAAACCGACGTAAGAAAATTCTGACACAGGATTCGAAACTCTGGCTCCCGTACCTACCCTGTGTACGTAGCTGGCAGTTTAACCATTATCATGGTTAGCACCTAATACCTATCTATTCCGGCTTTTAGCTACTCGTACCATACTTAATCTGTCTTTAATGCCATTACAACCAGATGGCCTTTGACTTTACTAGGTACTAGATCAGCTTCCATACAATTTGTTTAGAGTTTACAATTTATTTCCAGTTTCCATACTTACGAATTGTTTACGAAGTACCTATTGTTCTGTTTTTTCGCACTTTGATCGGAAATAGCTCTAGATAGCTCCAGCGCCAGATGCTCTGTTTTATTTGGATGATACACTTCGAGATTTTTACGATGTCTTGTAAATCAAAGAAAGTAATTGGCTGCAATGAAACATTTTGGATGCTGCCGTACCGGCACTAAACGGGCTATAAGTATGTCAGTATGTGTAGGTATCTATGTATGAAATTTTATAGAAAAACCTATACTATTTATAGGAGACATGTCCAATAAAATAGCTATCTAGTACCTAATTTCTAACTAGGTACGTAATAAGTATAAATAAATAAATAAATATAAGCACATTACACACATCGCAATCTAGACTCTAGTCTATAATCTAGTTAGCGATAAATGTTCGTTCGTTCGTTCGTTTCAGCCGACGGACGTCCACTGCTGGACAAAGGCCTCCTGCAATGCTTTCCAGCCCGCACGGTCCTGCGCCATTTGTATCCAGCGCCTAATGTACGTACATACTAATATACATAAATAATATAATAGATTGAAAAACACCCAGACATTGGAAAAGATTCATGCTTATCACACAAACATTTACCAGTAGTGGAAATCAAATCCACGACCTCCGACACAGACGGTAGGTTCGCTACTGCTACGCCATTCGGTCGTCAGTATAAGACGGAAATACGTTTTTTTCAGCACTAAGCTCTATAACTATACTAGTTAATAGTAGATAATTAGATATATTAATCTGCTAATAACCCCTCTATAGCTAAAGAATTCATGAATGTATTCATAGCTAGACGCTGTCTGTTTTTACTTTAGTCTCCACCTTTTTAGGGTTCCGTAGCCGAATGGCAAAAAACGGAACCCTTATAAATTCGTCATGTCTGCCTGTCCGTCTGTCCGTCTGTCCGTCTGTCCGTCTGTCCGTCTGTCCGTCCGTATGTTACAGCCACTTTTTTCCGAAACTATAAGAGCTATACTATTGAAACTTGGTACGTAGATGTATTCTGTGAACCGCATTAAGGTTTTCACGCAAAATTTTAAAAAAAGTAATAAATTTTAGGGGTGCCCCATACTTAGAACTGAAACTCAAAATTTTTTTTTTCATCAAACCCATATGTGTGGGGTATCTATGGATAGGTCTTCAAAAATGATACTAAGGTTTCTAATATCATTTTTTTCTAAAATGAATAGCTTGCGCGAGAGACACTTCCAAAGTGGTAAAATGTGTGTCCCCCCCCCTGTAACTTCTAAAATAAGAGTATGATAAAACTAAAAAAAATATATGATGTACATTACTATGCAAACTTCCACCGAAAATTGGTTTGAACGAGATCTAATAAGTAGTTTTTTTGATATTTACAATAAACCTCTAAAAACAAAGTTAGTTTTGCGGTTCGATAAGAAAAGTGGTTTTTATGGTTTTATTCCTCCGGTTGTAGTACGGAACCCTCAGTGCGCGAGTCCGACTCGCACTTGACAGGTTTTCGATAATGGCGTAGGCGTGGAATCGGAAGCGATGTTCACAGCAGCTTTCGCCACTGAAAATTCGAATGCAGTGATAATTTTGTATAGCCACCAAACCATTTAAACGCCCACAGACATGCAGTGGCACCCACACAGAAGCAATAAGCTTTGCCATCAACATTTCGTACAGTAATCCCACTGCAGTCTGTACTCCTACCTACTCCAGAAGTCAGAACAATGTACAGGATAGATATACCTACCGTCTCTTTGTCTGGATATATTTTCATAGTGTTGTCGACTTCGTGATCTTTTTATTTCTTTCTAAATACGATTGTTAATTTTGCTACTATTTCGATAGTTATACTTAAAGAGCTACAGATAATGACTGATATAGGTATCTAATCCGGTGCCCCAGATTTTCTTGACGTGTAACAAACTATTCCGAAAGTGAAACAAAATTCCTTTATTATTACAAAACATAAAGTCGTCAAACGGCAGCAAATAACAGCGTGACACGAAACATAGACATCACTCACGAAAACTAAAATAGCCTTATCTAGCCTTATAGGCGAAGAGGTGGTTGGATATTTTCGAGAGCGCGGCGTGCCTAGCGTTTCGGTCCATACTAAAAAGGAATTCGTTCCCGCTGACGCAATTTTGCGCGGAAAATGGTATTACAAAAAAATTTATAGTAAAATAAATATACAACTTATTAAAATAGTAAATAACCAGTGACATTGAATATTGAGTAATTGAATTAAATAACTTAAATTCAGAAATAACAAAATATCTTGGATTAAATCCTAAAATACCTAATATCTACGTTTAATTTATCGAAAAATGCTAAAAATGTCACTTTTCGGTTTATGGTTTTTGAATGAAAATCTAGGAAAATCGTGTTTTTTTACACTTTTTAGTAAATGTTATTAATTTTCTAAAGTTATTGTTATAAGTTAGTGTTATGAAACATGGCAAATATCTTGCATCAAAATAGAGTTTCCACCGCTAAGTGAGTAATTAGCCTTTACCTTAAACTTTCTAATGAGAAAGTTATACACATATTTTCAAATATTTTTGAGACAAAAACTAGATTATGAAATGCCAGATAATAATATGATAGCAATTATCTAATCAATAATTGAACACATGACACTCTTATGTTACGTCGAAAATTGACAATTTTGACTCTAGCATAATTCCAACGCATGAATGGTCTTAAAAATATATTATATTTATATATATATTTATGCTATAATTTTTTGTGAAACTTCCACTACATCAATGTTTATGAATTATTTTTTGCACCTGGCAGCCCTGGCTCAGGCACATGACGCGGTCATGGTTATGCCATATTATTACCTTATCGGTAGAATAAATTAAAATTGTGCATACAGTATTTATACCTACCGTGGATAGATACACTTGACTATTGTTCACAATATAAAGTTATTCCTGGGTCATCACGAGATAAGATTAGGAGGATTTACTGAATTTATTTCTGTCTTTCTCACTCTCACGGATACGTTGGTAGGTGCGACATGCAGCGTTGCGGAAGAATATAACAGAAATACAAACTAAGCCAGTTATCAAAAATCTGTTTCTAAGCGTTTTTGGAAATTATTATAACCGACACATTAAAACAAAAATTACAATTACATCCATTGTAGTTTCCGATAAAAATTAGAAAAACTGAGATTTTGTAGCAACTTTTGAGAGAACTTTCTGTCGAGAAAATTATGCCCAATCTTGTTCTAAGCGTGCTTAGATTAAAGACCCAAAATACATGACGTGTAAATTAGAAAGTAATTGTCTTTAAATACAACCAGTCAAAATAGCTTAAATACAGCTTCTAATTATGTTGTTAATACCATAATACAATTCAATACTATTATACGTACTATTAATAGATATATTTTATTACCTCTGAGAGGTGTCAAAAATTAAGCATAGAGAAAATTTGTGGTCTTTTTGACCTACATGCCGAAGAGATCTGAATTGGTACAAGTTAAACAACTTTACCGTTACTTCAACTTTATGGAGACGATACCTCTAGCGCGATTTAAAAATAAACAGCGCCATCTAGTTTAGACACGAGAAAGTTTAATGGCGCAATCAAAATCTCACTCCGCGTGTCTGAGCATCTATCTCATTATGAGGTAGGTAGGTACTAAAATATTATTGTATCTACGAGCAATGTATTATTTAATAGTAACAATCAGTAAATAACGGTGCAGATTAATAGTTTGTTTTAGAGTGCGCGTCACAGAAGTCTGTGCGTGGCTAAAATCAGAACTAATGCTATTGAGTTGTCAGTTGTAACTGTAATTTGTATTCATAGCTTGCAGTCCTAAACTTGATTGATCGGTATGATCTATATTTTTTTAAGACTATTAAATGTACCTACAAGTATCATAATGAAATGGAAAGTTGAATTGATAAAAATTCTTTTCAAAAAACCGACTTCAAATGCCACTATAAAGAGTGAAATAATTTTATGTAGGTACACCAATTCGAAGTCGGACGATTGTCTATAATATCGTCGTTTCTAAGCACATCGAGTAGGTATTGTGAAGGACTATGCTTGTACCTTACATACATCGTCCGACTTCGAATTGGTGTACCTACATCAAAATTATTTCACTCTTTATAGTGGCATTTGAAGTCGGTTTTTTGAAAAGAATTTTTATTTTTTACTTTTTAGTGGAAGCTGTTTTCCTAGCTTGGATTGAGTAGAAACTTGAATTTTAATACTTCCAAGAAACTATAGAACTTATCTGAATTGTTTAAAAGTCTCGTGTCACCGTGTTTGTAAATGGCTCGACCTATTTTTGGATTTTTCAGGCTATATTCGATAGGTCTGAGAATAGGACGTTAGCAATTTTTTGTATCCCTAATGGCAAAACAACGTTTGCTATTAGGAATACAAAAGGCAATAGGAGTGCCAGCTTAGTCTATTTATATTATAAAATTATATTTTCTACCTACTTGATAGCTCTTACTTTGGGTTGTATTTCATGAATCGGCCGTTCCTGAGAAAAAGAGTCAAGTCACAGACCTTTTAATCTGTGCCTTTAATGATATGCTGATAATAATATTAATAAAATCTTAGGTATACATTTTTTCGCATCTAGTGACGAGTGAACCATCATCTTACCTCAATATATGCCAATTAAAAAGTATAGTCTGACAAGGATCTCTTGGCACTTGAATGACATTGTAAGGCGGGCGCAGTCGGAGGAGCGGAGAACAAATGTCTCAGACCAATAAAATGTAGATGATGTAGACTTTTATGAAATGTAGACTATGATGGAACTATGGCAGCCAGCTAATAAAATTTTCTCAATAATAAACTAAATCAACACAAAATACTTGCAACATACTGACAAATATACCGACGGAGCGAACTATCAAACAGTGTCACAAGGTAGCAGCGTTAGTTCCGATTTTGACCACGCACCAAGATAGCCTTGTCGCACTTGTAATTTGATGCGTTGTTTACCAAAACCAGGGGGGCTATTCCGTATCTCTGCCAGTTATAGCGTGATGTTCACTGTTGTCTATGGTGCGTTACACATTGCTGGGGGGCTATTCACGTTACGTGTCGGCTACATTTCGTGATGTGATATGTTTAAAAAGGTGATTCTATTTCCGTACTTATGCAGACGATATTGAATTCAAAACATTTTTTGCGGACACTGAAAAATTAATTTTAATTCAATTAGCATAGAGCGTAAAATTGAATGTAGTTCAAAACGCCATATTGGTCGACTCGGTCGGTCGGAAATTACTTAAGCGCCTCTAAGTTGAGCATTGTATTTCTATGATGAAATACATTCAATTTTACACTCTAAGCCAATTACTGTAAAGTTCATTTTTCAGTGTTAATATTTTTTTCTTTTTCTTTTATCGAATCACTGAGTATGTGAAAACGTTACGAGAATGCCATAGCTGCTTTATTAAATGAAATGAAAGTAAGATTTTGCTGAGAACCTTCAATAGATAAAAAAAACATTATGTCACAGAGTCATTATCACTGAGATACAGAATAAGGGTCCAGGCCCGTCAGTTGTTGCTAAGCAATGATTCGTTTATTAGTAAATAATAAATTATTCTAATTTGACATAAGATTTGGCAAAATTCCAACAAAATTCACCTATTTTTAAAGATAATTTGTAAAGTAGTCAACAAATTTCGATAAAATTTACATGGGACCAATTCGACATTAGTTCCTATCGATCTAATGTAGAACCATGAAAATCAGTTGCGTATTATCGGAGAAATTCGTGAACATACATACATAAAAAAATAATAATAAAAAAAAAAACATACAGGCCGAATTGATAACCTCCTCCTTCTTTTGTTTTTCGAAGTCGGTTAAAAATACAAAGCAGCGCTAACTTAGAGATGTGCGCCCTCTATCTAGCGATTTAGCGTTCCGGTGCGATGCTTGTAGAAACCGTTGGGGTAAATTTACTTACCCTTCCAAGTTAGCACGATAACATCTTAGACTGAATCATCACTTACCATTAAGTGAGATCGCAGTCAAGTACTAACTTGTATTATATGAAAATAAAAAAAAATCTAGTCATCTAAAGAGATAATAATAATATATCGATCAAAATCTATAATTTTAGATACCGAACGTTCCGAAGCGGGGGTTGTTTGCATTTTATTGTGATTATAGTATGTATAGTAGGTATCTAATCCGGTGCCCCAGATTTTCTTGACGTGTAACAAACTATTCCGAGAGTGAAACGAAATTCCTTTATCACAATCATAGATATTCGTGAATTTTGTATTACACCTGTTGTCCTTAGATAGTAAGTCAATGATCACGATACATAAAGTCGTCAAACGGCGGTAAATGAGAAGCAGAAAGAAAGTAGATTATTTTCAAGATTTAGGTAGGTAATAGAATTTGTTTGTGAAACTGTCAGCATCCACTACACTTCCTTAACATCAATATTTATGAATTATCATGAATTGCACGAAAAAAAAGTATTTTCTAAATTGGTGCACACATCTTCGAGTAATCGGGGAACGTACATAAAAAAAAATTAAAAAAGAAAGATTCCAACGAATTGAGAACCTCCTCCTTTTTTTGAAGTCGGTTTTAAAATATCGTTTTTGGTATTTTAATCAATTTATTTATTAGTCCATAGGCAGTAGGCACTTTACTAGCGGATGCCATCGGCGAAATTCCATGAGTTTTTCAGGGGCTAAAAATAGCCTAGGTATGTGGATACGATCTATCTCCATTCCGAACAGTTAAATTGGTTTAATAGTTGCGATGTGAAGGAATATTAACTATTACTCCATACAAACTTGGGACCCTGTTTCACCCCCTTAGCTTTTAAAAGGGTGAGCTTTTAAAACTCTTTTCTTAAGCACCTCCAAGGTCACCAGAGGTTTTTTTTATTTATTTTAAAATTCCACAGACTCTGGGTCTTTTCCCTTTTGGGACACCCAGTTTGGGACTGCGCGTTGATATATCAGTCAGTTTGTTACATAAAAATATTTCTCAAAAATTCCCTTTCACCTCATACTGGTTTCCGAAAGATCATTTTCTGCAGTTTCCCAGATTTGAATTTATTTGGAACTAAGTAATGTAAACTAGGTAAATGAGTATTTTTAAGCAAATATTTACATAAAAACACGACACGATTTTCCATACGCAAAACACGTTTCAATATGCCTAGTATTTGCGAAAACTCTATATTCGCGGGCAGCTGTTATCCATCCATATTATCTTTAGTAATTGTACCTACACAAGAAGTTTGATAAGGCAATTTCGCTAAGCAAATAATAATTAATTATTTCCACAACATTAAATACCACACGGGTTATACTACTTTAATATTATTTCGTGAGCAACTAGAATATTTTTGTAACGTAATTGGAAATCGAGTGTGTGTGTTCTATGCTTTAATTTTGATACTTAATTGAATGAATAATAATTATGATGAAGTCTGCGATTCATAATAATTAAAGTATGTTCTTATCTAGATTTAGAATTTTATTTTTCTTCAGTAATAATGGCTCTATTTTTATCTAGATCACTTTTGGATTTTTGTATATTTCATAATTTTATTTTGTCATGAGTCAATAACATGATATATAATATATCTTTTTCCTCAGCCAATTTTTATCTGATCAAAAATGGGACGAAAAATTTGGTTTGATCTGTAAAATTGATTCAGTTATTATGCGTATTTGACTCCCTTTGTGGGACCGGCCTCGTTTCGTCGCTGCTATCAACATTTGCGTTTGTATTATACACATCTACCTTCGAAACCTCGTTACTTATACGAGCCCCTTAGCCTGAAACTGGGAATCATAATATTTTCTTTATTATATTTCGTAGGTATTTTTTTTTATAAATAGATCCTTACACTTGGTTTCACTCTACAAACTTAGCACTTCATTGATCAATCGACAATGCTAACTCTACATCACCTACAAATGCTTCTACCTTGTCAATTAAACCGGCTAAGTGTGAGTCAGACTCACGCAATGAGTTCCGTACACGTAAAACCTAAGAAGCACTTTTTTATCAAACCGCAAAATTAACTTTGTTTTTGGAGGTATTTAGTTAACAAGAAAACTTCGATTTTAATGTTCCTATATATAATAAATAAATTTCTATAGGTATTATTTAATAATTATTTTATACTATTATTAGATATTATTACCTCTGAGAGGTGTCAAAAATTAAGCATAGAGAAAATTTGTGGTCTTTTTGACCTACATATATGCCGAGGAGATCTGAATTTGGTACAAGATATACAACTTTACCGTTACTTCAACTTTATGGAGGCGATACCTCTAGCGCGATTTAAAAGTATACAGCGCCATCTAGTTTAGACGCGAGAAAGTTTAATGGCGTAATCAAAATCTCACTCCGCGTGTCTGAGCATCTATCTCATTATGAGGTACCTAGGTACTAAAATATTATTGTATCTACGAGCAATGTATTATTTTATTATAGTAACAATTGGTAAATAACGGTGCAGATTAATAGTTTGTTTTAGAGTGCGCGTCACAGAAGTCTGTGCGTGGCTAAAATCAGAACTAATGCTATTGAGTTGTCAGTTGTAACTGTAATTTGTATTCATAGCTTGCAGGCTAACTTGATTGATCGTTATGATCTATATTTTTTTAAGACTATTAAATGTACCTACAAGTATCATAATGAAATGGAAAGTTGAATTGAAAATACAAATTAAGAGCTCAGCGCAGCGCTAACTTAGAAATAATGTGCGCCCTCTATCTAGCGATTTAGCGTTCCGGTGCGATGCTTGTAGAAACCGTTCGGGTAAATTTACTTAGGTACCCTTCCAAGTTAGCACGATAACATCTTAGGCTGAATCATCACTTACCATTAAGTGAGATCGCAGTCAAGTACTAACTTGTATTATATGAAAAAAAAAATCAAATAATAATAAATCAAATAATCTAAAGAGATAATAATAATATATCGATCGAAATCTATAATTTTAGATACCGAACGTTCCGAAGCGGGGGTTGTTTGCATTTTATTGTGACTAATATAGTAGGTATCTAATCCGGTGCCCAAGATTTTCTTGACGTGTAACAAACTATTCCGAGAGTGAAACGAAATTCCTTTATCACAATCATAGATATTCGTGAATTTTGTATTACATCTGCTGTCCTTAGATAGTAAGTCAATGATCACAATACATAAAGTCGTCAAACAGCGGTAAATAAGAAGCAAAAAGAAAGTAGATTATTTTCAAGATTTAGGTAATAGAATTTGTTTGTGAAATTGTCAGCATCCACTACAATTCCATAACATCAATATTTATGAATTATCATGAATTGCACGAAAAAAAAGTATTTTCTAAATTGGTGCACACATCTTCGAGTAATCGGGGAACGTACATAAAAAAAAAATAAAAAAGAAAGATTCCAACGAATTGAGAACCTCCTCCTTTTTTTGAAGTCGGTTTTAAAATATCGCTTTTGGTATTTTACTCAATTTATTTATTAGATATAGGCACTTTACTAGCGGATGCCATCGGCAAAATTATTCCATGAGTTTTTCAGGGGTCAAAAGTAGCTTATGTGTGTATCTACGAGGATCTATCTCCATTCCAAATAGTTAAATTGGTTTAATAGTTGCGATGTGAAGGAGTATTACTCCATACAAACTTTGGATCCCGTTTCACCCCCTAAGGGGTGAGCTTTTAAAACTCTTTTCTTAAGCACCTCCAAGTCCAGGGTCACCACAGGTTTTTTTATTTATTTATTTTTAAATAATTTTAAATTCCACAGACTTCGGATTTTTTCACTTTGAGACACCCAGTAGTTTGGGGTTGTGCGTTGATATGTCATTCAGTCAGTTTGTTACATATAAATATTTCCCAAAAATTCCCTTTCACCTCATACTGGTTTCCGAAAGATCATTTTCTGCAGTTTCCCAGATTTGAATTTATTTGGAACTAAGTAATGTAAACTAGGTAAATGAGTATTTTTGAGCAAATATTTACATAAAAACACGACACGATTTTCCATACGCAAAACACGTTTCAATATGCCTCGTATTTGCGAAAACTCTATATTCGCGGGCAGCTGTTATCCATCCATATTATCTTTAGTAATTGTACCTACACAAGAAGTTTGATAAGGCAATTTCGCTAAGCAAATAATAATTAATTATTTCCACAACATTAAATACCACACGGGTTATACTACTTTAATATTATTTCGTGAGCAACTAGAATATTTTTGTAACGTAATTGGAAATCGAGTGTGTGTGTTCTATGCTTTAATTTTGATACTTAATTGAATGAATAATAATTATGATGAAGTCTTGCGATTCATAATAATTAAAGTATGTTCTTATCTAGATTTAGAATTTTATTTTTCTTCAGTAATAATGGCTCTATTTTTATCTAGATCACTTTTGGATTTTTGTATATTTCATAATTTTATTTTGTCATGAGTCAATAACATGATATATAATATATCTTTTTCCTCAGCCAATTTTTATCTGATCAAAAATGGGACGAAAAATTTGGTTTGATCTGTAAAATTGATTCAGTTATTATGCGTATTTGACTCCCTTTGTGGGACCGGCCTCGTTTCGTCGCTGCTATCAACATTTGCGTTTGTATTATACACATCTACCTTCGAAACCTCGTTACTTATACGAGCCCCTTAGCCTGAAACTGGGAATCATAATATTTTCTTTATTATATTTCGTAGGTATTTTTTTTTATAAATAGATCCTTACACTTGGTTTCACTCTACAAACTTAGCACTTCATTGATCAATCGACAATGCTAACTCTACATCACCTACAAATGCTTCTACCTTGTCAATTAAACCGGCTAAGTGTGAGTCAGACTCACGCAATGAGTTCCGTACACGTAAAACCTAAGAAGCACTTTTTTATCAAACCGCAAAATTAACTTTGTTTTTGGAGGTATTTAGTTAACAAGAAAACTTCTATTTTAATGTTCCTATATATAATAAATAAATTTCTATAGGTATTATTTAATAATTATTTTATACTATTATTAGATATTATTACCTCTGAGAGGTGTCAAAAATTAAGCATAGAGAAAATTTGTGGTCTTTTTGACCTACATATATGCCGAGGAGATCTGAATTTGGTAAAAGTTATACAACTTTACCGTTACTTCAACTTTATGGAGGCGATACCTCTAGCGCGATTTAAAAGTATACAGCGCCATCTAGTTTAGACGCGAGAAAGTTTAATGGCGTAATCAAAATCTCACTCCGCGTGTCTGAGCATCTATCTCATTATGAGGTACCTAGGTACTAAAATATTATTGTATCTACGAGCAATGTATTATTTTATTATAGTAACAATCGGTAAATAACGGTGCAGATTAATAGTTTGTTTTAGAGTGCGCGTCACAGAAGTCTGTGCGTGGCTAAAATCAGAACTAATGCTATTGAGTTGTCAGTTGTAACTGTAATTTGTATTCATAGCTTGCAGGCTAACTTGATTGATCGTTATGATCTATATTTTTTTAAGACTATTAAATGTACCTACAAGTATCATAATGAAATGGAAAGTTGAATTGAAAATACAAATTAAGAGCTCAGCGCAGCGCTAACTTAGAAATAATGTGCGCCCTCTATCTAGCGATTTAGCGTTCCGGTGCGATGCTTGTAGAAACCGTTCGGGTAAATTTACTTACCCTTCCAAGTTAGCACGATAACATCTTAGGCTGAATCATCACTTACCATTAAGTGAGATCGCAGTCAAGTACTAACTTGTATTATATGAAAATAAAAAAAAATCTAGTCATCTAAAGAGATAATAATAATATATCAATCGAAATCGATAATTTTAGATAAGTACCGAACGTTCTGAAGCGGGGGTTGTTTGCATTTTATTGTGATTAATATAGTAGGTATCTAATCCGGTGCCCCAGATTTTCTTGACGTGTAACAAACTATTCCGAGAGTGAAACGAAATTCCTTTATCACAATCATAGATATTCGTGAATTTTGTATTACATCTGCTGTCCTTAGATAGTAAGTCAATGATCACAATACATAAAGTCGTCAAACAGCGGTAAATAAGAAGCAAAAAGAAAGTAGATTATTTTCAAGATTTAGGTAATAGAATTTGTTTGTGAAATTGTCAGCATCCACTACAATTCCATAACATCAATATTTATGAATTATCATGAATTGCACGAAAAAAAAGTATTTTCTAAATTGGTGCACACATCTTCGAGTAATCGGGGAACGTACATAAAAAAAAATTAAAAAAGAAAGATTCCAACGAATTGAGAACCTCCTCCTTTTTTTGAAGTCGGTTTTAAAATATCGCTTTTGGTATTTTAATCAATTTATTTATTAGTCCATAGGCAGTAGGCACTTTACTAGCGGATGCCATCGGCGAAATTCCATGAGTTTTTCAGGGGCTAAAAATAGCCTAGGTATGTGGATACGATCTATCTCCATTCCGAACAGTTAAATTGGTTTAATAGTTGCGATGTGAAGGAATATTAACTATTACTCCATACAAACTTGGGACCCTGTTTCACCCCCTTAGCTTTTAAAAGGGTGAGCTTTTAAAACTCTTTTCTTAAGCACCTCCAAGGTCACCAGAGGTTTTTTTTATTTATTTTAAAATTCCACAGACTCTGGGTCTTTTCCCTTTTGGGACACCCAGTTTGGGACTGCGCGTTGATATATCAGTCAGTTTGTTACATAAAAATATTTCTCAAAAATTCCCTTTCACCTCATACTGGTTTCCGAAAGATCATTTTCTGCAGTTTCCCAGATTTGAATTTATTTGGAACTAAGTAATGTAAACTAGGTAAATGAGTATTTTTGAGCAAATATTTACATAAAAACACGACACGATTTTCCATACGCAAAACACGTTTCAATATGCCTAGTATTTGCGAAAACTCTATATTCGCGGGCAGCTGTTATCCATCCATATTATCTTTAGTAATTGTACCTACACAAGAAGTTTGATAAGGCAATTTCGCTAAGCAAATAATAATTAATTATTTCCACAACATTAAATACCACACGGGTTATACTACTTTAATATTATTTCGTGAGCAACTAGAATATTTTTGTAACGTAATTGGAAATCGAGTGTGTGTGTTCTATGCTTTAATTTTGATACTTAATTGAATGAATAATAATTATGATGAAGTCTTGCGATTCATAATAATTAAAGTATGTTCTTATCTAGATTTAGAATTTTATTTTTCTTCAGTAATAATGGCTCTATTTTTATCTAGATCACTTTTGGATTTTTGTATATTTCATAATTTTATTTTGTCATGAGTCAATAACATGATATATAATATATCTTTTTCCTCAGCCAATTTTTATCTGATCAAAAATGGGACGAAAAATTTGGTTTGATCTGTAAAATTGATTCAGTTATTATGCGTATTTGACTCCCTTTGTGGGACCGGCCTCGTTTCGTCGCTGCTATCAACATTTGCGTTTGTATTATACACATCTACCTTCGAAACCTCGTTACTTATACGAGCCCCTTAGCCTGAAACTGGGAATCATAATATTTTCTTTATTATATTTCGTAGGTATTTTTTTTTATAAATAGATCCTTACACTTGGTTTCACTCTACAAACTTAGCACTTCATTGATCAATCGACAATGCTAACTCTACATCACCTACAAATGCTTCTACCTTGTCAATTAAACCGGCTAAGTGTGAGTCAGACTCACGCAATGAGTTCCGTACACGTAAAACCTAAGAAGCACTTTTTTATCAAACCGCAAAATTAACTTTGTTTTTGGAGGTATTTAGTTAACAAGAAAACTTCTATTTTAATGTTCCTATATATAATAAATAAATTTCTATAGGTATTATTTAATAATTATTTTATACTATTATTAGATATTATTACCTCTGAGAGGTGTCAAAAATTAAGCATAGAGAAAATTTGTGGTCTTTTTGACCTACATATATGCCGAGGAGATCTGAATTTGGTACAAGATATACAACTTTACCGTTACTTCAACTTTATGGAGGCGATACCTCTAGCGCGATTTAAAAGTATACAGCGCCATCTAGTTTAGACGCGAGAAAGTTTAATGGCGTAATCAAAATCTCACTCCGCGTGTCTGAGCATCTATCTCATTATGAGGTACCTAGGTACTAAAATATTATTGTATCTACGAGCAATGTATTATTTTATTATAGTAACAATCGGTAAATAACGGTGCAGATTAATAGTTTGTTTTAGAGTGCGCGTCACAGAAGTCTGTGCGTGGCTAAAATCAGAACTAATGCTATTGAGTTGTCAGTTGTAACTGTAATTTGTATTCATAGCTTGCAGGCTAACTTGATTGATCGTTATGATCTATATTTTTTTAAGACTATTAAATGTACCTACAAGTATCATAATGAAATGGAAAGTTGAATTGAAAATACAAATTAAGAGCTCAGCGCAGCGCTAACTTAGAAATAATGTGCGCCCTCTATCTAGCGATTTAGCGTTCCGGTGCGATGCTTGTAGAAACCGTTCGGGTAAATTTACTTACCCTTCCAAGTTAGCACGATAACATCTTAGGCTGAATCATCACTTACCATTAAGTGAGATCGCAGTCAAGTACTAACTTGTATTATATGAAAATAAAAAAAAATCTAGTCATCTAAAGAGATAATAATAATATATCAATCGAAATCGATAATTTTAGATAAGTACCGAACGTTCTGAAGCGGGGGTTGTTTGCATTTTATTGTGATTAATATAGTAGGTATCTAATCCGGTGCCCCAGATTTTCTTGACGTGTAACAAACTATTCCGAGAGTGAAACGAAATTCCTTTATCACAATCATAGATATTCGTGAATTTTGTATTACATCTGCTGTCCTTAGATAGTAAGTCAATGATCACTGTAGTGTACTACTCTGTGACGTTAGTGTTGACATTACTTACATAGGTTTGTTGACATTTGACAGTTGACAGTGACACTCGACGGGAGGTTGTCATCGTGTATAAATATGGCGCCCGACACAGAGACGGGGCATTACGGTTTGAGCTAGCGGCGGGACTGGTGCGGAGTTAATACATACTTATATCTATAGTGCTCGGTTATAGTGAAGCGTTTCCACGTAAGTGTACATTATGTAGTGTGGGAACACTACAAATGGCGACGAGGATAAACAAAACGAAAGCTGTAAGTCATTTTAAACTTTTTAAAGGAAAGGAGAAAATAGTATTCATTCATCATGCATGATAATGTTTCGAATTTGTATCAAAAGATGGTCTTTATTTTAAATAATACTGTGTGGCAATTACATATTTTTACTTTATAATTGATAATTTTCTGCAATGAAAATTTCCTGCGGGTAGTTGCATAATGTTAAAAAATTGCAAATGTAACTGGAAAAAAAAAAAGTTTTTTTTAATCTGTTTCCATCCCGATTGAGTTTTCTTTTTTTTTGGTTATTAAAACTACTCGGTAACGCCTATATACCTCTTAACTATCGAGCCAAACCTTTATTTCGATTCAGGATACGACATAAAGGCAATAAATACAATATAGTGTGAGTTGCCTCTGGTGTTGAACCAAATCTAGAGGTTTAGTGTAGCGTTAGTCCTTAGAAATAAGTATTGCGCGATCCATCGTGTACATAATACGATTAGCACAATGATATTTCACGTTAATGTGATCGAGACAGGGGTCAACAATAATCCTCATACTTTCTAATCCAGTTTGCTTTTACGAATAGTCTAAAATGGTGAATGTTAATGAAATCCACTTCCAAATGGAACTTAAAGTTTTTAGTAGTTGATAAAACATGGTTAACTTGATATGTGACGATAATGAAATGAAATGGTATTTAATTAATTACGTTGTTTAACTGTGATGACAAAATTGGTATGAAGTCCAATTTTTGCGTATAATTTGGTGGTAATAAGTCTGGATGGAGTCCAGAAGACTTTGTCTGGTACGAAGTCCAGAAAAGTTGTAATAAGTCTGGTATGGAGTCCAGAAGACTTTTTCTGGTATGGAGTCCAGAAAAGTTGTAATAAGTCTGGCATGGAGTCCAGAAGACTTTGTCTGGTACGGAGTCCAGAAAAGTTGTAATAAGTCTGGTATGAAGTCCAGAAGACTTTGTCTGGTATGGAGTCCAGAAAAGTTATGTGCGATAATTGATCTGGTATGAAGTCCAGAGAACTTTATCTGGTATGGAGTCCAGAGAAGTTGTGTAATTGCTCTGGTTGGAGTCCAGAAAACTTGGTCTGGTATGGAGTCCAGAAAACTTGGTCTGGTATGGAGTCCAGAAAACTTGGTCTGGTATGGAGTCCAGAAAAGTTATGTACAATTAATCTGGTATGGAGTCCAGATAAGTTATGTACGATTGGCCATGTGTCGAGTTCTAGTTGAGACTTGAGTGAAGTTTACACTATGCTACACGATAACACGATGTTGGAATTGGACGGTAGTGTCTAAACTGATGTATATAACGATCGTGGTCATCTGAAGGTATGCATTATAATCTAAAATTATACATGTCTGTATATAATTATTTTCCGTCACTTTTTACATTATTTACATGAATTTGAATAACAAAAAGATAAAACAGGTACAATTTTAGTTACTGAAGTAGACAGTGCTAGGTTCAAATCCTGGTAGGATTGGGTACTGAGATCATTCAATACCTGATTTAAGAGTTGAGATCGGTTAATTTTACTGAATATGGTTATTGTTCTGATGGAGCTTGGTTACAGAGGTTATAATTACTATTACTTAGGTACCGTGTATTAGTGCGTTAAGTTTTATATTCATTGCGCCTGATTTTTATAGTTATTTATTTACCTTGCAGTATATAGGTACCTTTTAGGTTTACATTGCAGTTTATTTACCTTGCGATAGGGCCAATAGCTCGAAGGTTAAAGCATGGAAAAAAAGACTACAAGGGGGTTCCGGGTTCGAGTCCCGATGGGAGGTTGGTTGTATTACTACATATAGGTACTACTACTGTCACTACCACTAGTAAAGCTGAGTAAATGCCTGTCAACCAGTTATACCTACTAGAGAGTTAGAGACTCATTGAGTCGATGGTCCGTCAGTTTGGTAGACAGGAGGTTATTCTACGCGTATTTTTCGACAAGCGATCTCTGCTTTATTTAAACCAATAAAGTTCAAAATATTAAGTTTAATGTTCGCGCAGGTAGGCGTGACATTTCTTAGTTTTAGTTCAACTGTATTATTATCTTCTGATTTACTTAAGGATAAATGTTATTACAATGTTAATGAATTTTTAAATGAAACTAATTTTTGACTTTATAAATATTATCTATTTACAATTATTGACATTCTGAATTACTACTTTCTTGACTTTATGAATTATATATTAATAATTAATCATAGACATTCTGAATTATAATTGACAATATTGTGAAGAATGATAATTACAAAAATGATAATATCAAACTAAGTACTGACATTATGTACTTATTTTCTTTTTATATTCATACGCCATAAGGCAGAATGTACAAGGATATTAATTGTTATTGTGACCACCTAATGTACCTACATTCTCATGAATAAATGATATTTATTTATTTATTCTTTAACTGTGAATGGTTGCAACTGTCGCATAGTTTCCGTTATCCATATAATATACACGTTCTTTCTAATTCGCTTACGGTATGATATTAATTTTTATTGTTTTTTGGTAATGTAAAGGCGTGTAAGCCAGGGTGACATTAGTACTGTTGCTCAACATGCGGTGAATTATTTTTCATTGTAAAGACCTTTAAAATCAAATCAATTAATCTCTTTAGACAAACAACATCCCGAAGAGTCATTGTCACGTAACACATTGCTACAGCAGTTAAGTTCCACTGTCTTTTAGGTAGACTGTGTCGTTAATACAAACGTTTTGAGATTAGATCTACACAAACATTTTTGGAATCAGTTTTGTTAATAATAAATTGTAATAACCTACAGTAATCACCCTAAGTTTCCATCAAAAACATGTAACATGTAATTTTTCCAAACTTGTCTCCCGACTTGTTTAGTTGCTTTTACATAAAACTGGGTAAGTAAATTATTTGATAGATTTCAAACAAATATGAAGGATGGGTTATGCGGGGTTATGCGCGGGGTTGCAACTTGATTCTAAGTTTTCAGCGGCTGCTGTATGGGCGGTACATTTTCATACGTCACTACTGCATAGGATGGCTTCATCCGGACTGTAAAGTTATATAGCTATGGAAAAGAAAATGATGATGACATGGTAATCCATGTGGAACTGCGACCTGCGACGGAAACAGTAAGATGCGAAATAGTTTTAGTTAATTCTTAAACATTTCTTTACATCCACATGTTATGCAAAATTGGTCTGCAATATCTTCATTACTGACGACGTTCGGGTGAGTTCAAATTTATTTTTATGCTTAGGGCCACTGTTACTGCAAATAGGGTATATGTATGTATATGAGCATGATGGAATATACTTCGTTGAACATCTAATAGTACTTTTCAAGTTAAGTTTCAAGTTTTGATATGAAATGTACTAAGTTTATACGTGTATGTAAGTCTGAGATTCACCTTGGGTATTAATTGTAAATTAAATCAACGACATGATTATAATAACTATTTCCTAAGTAAGTCCTAAACATGTAAGTAATGGGCAAAGATTAAGGATGTAACCTTTTATACTTTATTAAGATGTAAACAATTATAATACTCATCGTTATTCTGCAAAATACTGAAACTCCATTTATATTATTTGCCTAAGTATTTGGCTTCAATAAAGTAGTTTGTTAAAAAGTATATACCATCCTACGAACGTTAGAATTTATTGAACGAAAAATTATTATTACATACCTGTAATAAAAATTTAATAAGCAGTTACAGGATTAGACACACTGTAGGAAGTAAGTGTTAGCTATCGACAACTAAATTATTGTAGATGCTGTCCAAAGATTGCAATGGAAAAGCGGTCAGTCTTCCACTAGTGAACACGATTTCATTGTTGAGACATTATTTCTAACTTGCAAGCTTACGGAGTTAGGAATCCTAACTATTTACAATACCTGATAAGACTGTTGGTAGGTTTTGATATTTTAGATTTTTAAATTGTGGTCAAGTATCTGTTATCATGTCACAAAAAGTTGATTTATAATTAGTTTGATATTATTGTTAATTCATAAGCTTAGAAAGACTTGATTAACTTTGCAATACATTAGTTAAATTAAAAATTTAGTGGATATACTTCATGAGTTTCTAAATAAGCCACAAAGGTAAATAGCCGTTACCTACTTTTAATTTATTACGTTTAATTTATTTGGGTTCAAGGGTTCTTGGGCATCATTATAAACACAACCATATGAATCATTACTACGTGGATTCAATTCAATACTTCACGTCTGAAGGATTAAATATTACTCATTACAGAAATTAAGGTTCTAAATACGGTCTATTTGAAAATTGTAAACAATGACCAATAATCTTAAGCAATCATATAAGGATAGAAAAAATATTAGAGTTTAAAACAGTCTCAACGCGATAGAAAACATACAAAATGTCTAGAGGGTAAACTGCGAATTCATAATGCTTCTTTCAGTGACAGTAATTACGGCTGTTACAGTTGAGTTCAGTAACTCAATGCTAATTTATGAAATTTTGATCGTTTGTAAAATACTACCATATTCAGAGAGCACTCCTTAGTCATCCAAACGGTTACCTACTCAAGTAAGCATTTTCTGAGAACATTATTTAAATACATTTTGATTTTAGTAAAATTTATAAGTTACTTATTATAATGTAAAATAAAATAAATAATATTTTTTTAATACATTTGCTCAAAAAGTTGTCATTTCCATGTGTGTTTAGCGTGCGCAAAGTTATTCTTTTCCGCACTAGTGCTTTTGTGTTTTCCTCCTACGCGGCACCGGAGCGGGCGTACCAGGAGCGCATAAACACGAACACGTTATGCAAACACGGAGCAGGCAAACATGTAAAACCAATGTTTTTTCGCAAATGTATTAAAAAAACGTCGTTCAGTGCACGTGCGGAATTGTCATTTTTACTCGTCCTTATAGTTGACCCTCGCCTTCGGCTCGGGTCAACAAACCGGTACTCGTAAAGAAATGACAAACTTTCCGCACTTATATTGAAATGTACTATTATTTGCAAAAATATGGGCACAATGGGTCTTACAGTGCTAAATATTATCCCTTACATATTCTACTAAATATTTATTTGCGTTCAAATAAGCAAATTGCACTAGGTAATTTCTTTATGTCGGACTAATTATTTTAAATTGACTTTATGCCGGATTATTTATGTTATTAAATAGCATTTTATGTCGGTTACTTCAAAATTAAATTGAAAAGAGATCAAATTGTTAGCATATTATAAGATAAAAGTTCTCACCTACAAGTGCACAACTTATGAGATATTATTGTCCTCTAGATAGTCATTTACTTTATAGTACACTAGCTGACCCGGCCACGCGTTGCTGTGGCTAAAGTTTTTGTTATATTAATAAATTAAAATTGCGATTATAATTTGATATTTAAGCTATCCTATCTCTCAAGTTGGATCGAACTGCACATGGTGTGCGAATTTTATTATAATCGGTTAAGTGGTTTAGGAGTCCATTGAGGACAAACATTGTGACACGAGATATATATTAAGATTTTATTGAGAAGATCGGTTAATTTACGTTTGAGATAATATGGTAGATGACGGGTGTTTTTATAGTTTCTTAAGCACAACGGCTTAAAGAAAATGCGCCTGTATCGCGTCAGTATCCGTTCTGAACCAGCTAGAAAATGAATCCGTTCGTCTGTCAAAAAGACAGGCTATATAGGCAAGTCCTTGTCCTTGATAGTTATGTAGATAATAAGATAATATAACAAGTTAGTTCAAGCTTTATGAAAATGCAAATAGGTACGTAGTTAATGTTAAATATTTATGGTTATTTTCCACAAAAATGGCTTGGTCTATTTTTCTAGATATACGAAGGCGTTATAATTTTATTTTTCGCCAGTTTTTAAATGTTCTTTTAGCATTTCGACATCGTTCTGTCGCTAATTTCCATATGTAAGCGACAATGATAGCGAATCGTTTTGATTATACCTACTAACACGTGGACTGGTCACACTGATGGAGTCTCGCTGAGGTTTGGTGTTTCGAATTTGAGTCGATTGACGGTTCTGGACGTTATGTGCAAGTTGCGCAGCGGGGACTCAGTCAGCGGTTCGCAGCGTAATAACTCAATAGCTATACAACTCACTCCCGAAGTTCCATGAGCAACATATATCTGTAGTAATCTGTGCCCACCCATGTGTTATTCTTTAGGTGAAATTTGTTACATGTTACTAACAGAAAAAGGGGAGGGAATGCCCGACTGAGTTTGTGTGTGGTTGTGTCCTCGTGAGGTTGGTTGTGAGCTGTGGAGTACTTAACACCACTAGTTGTATTGTATATATTTAACTACTTATCACCGAATTAATGTGGCCTGTAGGTCGAGCTTGAATGGGGTGACCAGTTTAAATGTGACAATCTGTAAATCCTCTAAACAATGGGAAAAGCAATATGAAGTGGGTAGTAAGTTGTTTCATTCAAAAACATTACAAAAAGGAAGGGATGTAGTGTACTACTCTGTGACGTTAGTGTTGACATTACTTACATAGGTTTGTTGACATTTGACAGTTGACAGTGACACTCGACGGGAGGTTGTCATCGTGTATAAATATGGCGCCCGACACAGAGACGGGGCATTACGGTTTGAGCTAGCGGCGGGACTGGTGCGGAGTTAATACATACTTATATCTATAGTGCTCGGTTATAGTGAAGCGTTTCCACGTAAGTGTACATTATGTAGTGTGGGAACACTACAATCACAATACATAAAGTCGTCAAACAGCGGTAAATAAGAAGCAAAAAGAAAGTAGATTATTTTCAAGATTTAGGTAATAGAATTTGTTTGTGAAATTGTCAGCATCCACTACAATTCCATAACATCAATATTTATGAATTATCATGAATTGCACGAAAAAAAAGTATTTTCTAAATTGGTGCACACATCTTCGAGTAATCGGGGAACGTACATAAAAAAAAATTAAAAAAGAAAGATTCCAACGAATTGAGAACCTCCTCCTTTTTTTGAAGTCGGTTTTAAAATATCGCTTTTGGTATTTTAATCAATTTATTTATTAGTCCATAGGCAGTAGGCACTTTACTAGCGGATGCCATCGGCGAAATTCCATGAGTTTTTCAGGGGCTAAAAATAGCCTAGGTATGTGGATACGATCTATCTCCATTCCGAACAGTTAAATTGGTTTAATAGTTGCGATGTGAAGGAATATTAACTATTACTCCATACAAACTTGGGACCCTGTTTCACCCCCTTAGCTTTTAAAAGGGTGAGCTTTTAAAACTCTTTTCTTAAGCACCTCCAAGGTCACCAGAGGTTTTTTTTATTTATTTTAAAATTCCACAGACTCTGGGTCTTTTCCCTTTTGGGACACCCAGTTTGGGACTGCGCGTTGATATATCAGTCAGTTTGTTACATAAAAATATTTCTCAAAAATTCCCTTTCACCTCATACTGGTTTCCGAAAGATCATTTTCTGCAGTTTCCCAGATTTGAATTTATTTGGAACTAAGTAATGTAAACTAGGTAAATGAGTATTTTTGAGCAAATATTTACATAAAAACACGACACGATTTTCCATACGCAAAACACGTTTCAATATGCCTAGTATTTGCGAAAACTCTATATTCGCGGGCAGCTGTTATCCATCCATATTATCTTTAGTAATTGTACCTACACAAGAAGTTTGATAAGGCAATTTCGCTAAGCAAATAATAATTAATTATTTCCACAACATTAAATACCACACGGGTTATACTACTTTAATATTATTTCGTGAGCAACTAGAATATTTTTGTAACGTAATTGGAAATCGAGTGTGCGTGTTCTATGCTTTAATTTTGATACTTAATTGAATGAATAATAATTATGATGAAGTCTTGCGATTCATAATAATTAAAGTATGTTCTTATCTAGATTTAGAATTTTATTTTTCTTCAGTAATAATGGCTCTATTTTTATCTAGATCACTTTTGGATTTTTGTATATTTCATAATTTTATTTTGTCATGAGTCAATAACATGATATATAATATATCTTTTTCCTCAGCCAATTTTTATCTGATCAAAAATGGGACGAAAAATTTGGTTTGATCTGTAAAATTGATTCAGTTATTATGCGTATTTGACTCCCTTTGTGGGACCGGCCTCGTTTCGTCGCTGCTATCAACATTTGCGTTTGTATTATACACATCTACCTTCGAAACCTCGTTACTTATACGAGCCCCTTAGCCTGAAACTGGGAATCATAATATTTTCTTTATTATATTTCGTAGGTATTTTTTTTTATAAATAGATCCTTACACTTGGTTTCACTCTACAAACTTAGCACTTCATTGATCAATCGACAATGCTAACTCTACATCACCTACAAATGCTTCTACCTTGTCAATTAAACCGGCTAAGTGTGAGTCAGACTCACGCAATGAGTTCCGTACACGTAAAACCTAAGAAGCACTTTTTTAAAAAATTAAAATTAAATTAAAAATCATTTATTTCGACCAACTAGGATCATAAAAATGGTTAGTAAAAAAAAAACAAATAAAATAAATAAAACATCTTAACCTAAATGTTAGTAAGTACATTAATTATTAAAATCTTAAACAAACAGCTCGTCCCCCCTATTAACCCCTCCTGAGACAGGCTCGATTTGTCAGCACGTGCACCATACAGCAATGGCGCAAGTACTGACAGTCAAACCTGTCCGCCAATGCTCTCAGGACACTGTTAGAACTGGCCCGAACCCTACGCACCAGGGATGTGCACCGCTTGCGCATGGTGGTGTAAAAGCAATCCACCCGCGCCTCGGCAAACATACCTGAGGCGCTGCAGGAACGAGGCAGTCCCATCAGCATCCTGAATGCATTATTGTATTGGACACGCAGGGCATTGTACTGTCTCTGCGTATAATCGACCCACAAGTTACTCGTGTAAAACGAGGTACAGTAGGCCCTAAAAATTTATCAAACCGCAAAATTAACTTTGTTTTTGGAGGTATTTAGTTAACAAGAAAACTTCTATTTTAATGTTCCTATATATAATAAATAAATTTCTATAGGTATTATTTAATAATTATTTTATACTATTATTAGATATTATTACCTCTGAGAGGTGTCAAAAATTAAGCATAGAGAAAATTTGTGGTCTTTTTGACCTACATATATGCCGAGGAGATCTGAATTTGGTAAAAGTTATACAACTTTACCGTTACTTCAACTTTATGGAGGCGATACCTCTAGCGCGATTTAAAAGTATACAGCGCCATCTAGTTTAGACGCGAGAAAGTTTAATGGCGTAATCAAAATCTCACTCCGCGTGTCTGAGCATCTATCTCATTATGAGGTACCTAGGTACTAAAATATTATTGTATCTACGAGCAATGTATTATTTTATTATAGTAACAATCGGTAAATAACGGTGCAGATTAATAGTTTGTTTTAGAGTGCGCGTCACAGAAGTCTGTGCGTGGCTAAAATCAGAACTAATGCTATTGAGTTGTCAGTTGTAACTGTAATTTGTATTCATAGCTTGCAGGCTAACTTGATTGATCGTTATGATCTATATTTTTTTAAGACTATTAAATGTACCTACAAGTATCATAATGAAATGGAAAGTTGAATTGAAAATACAAATTAAGAGCTCAGCGCAGCGCTAACTTAGAAATAATGTGCGCCCTCTATCTAGCGATTTAGCGTTCCGGTGCGATGCTTGTAGAAACCGTTCGGGTAAATTTACTTACCCTTCCAAGTTAGCACGATAACATCTTAGGCTGAATCATCACTTACCATTAAGTGAGATCGCAGTCAAGTACTAACTTGTATTATATGAAAATAAAAAAAAATCTAGTCATCTAAAGAGATAATAATAATATATCAATCGAAATCGATAATTTTAGATAAGTACCGAACGTTCTGAAGCGGGGGTTGTTTGCATTTTATTGTGATTAATATAGTAGGTATCTAATCCGGTGCCCCAGATTTTCTTGACGTGTAACAAACTATTCCGAGAGTGAAACGAAATTCCTTTATCACAATCATAGATATTCGTGAATTTTGTATTACATCTGCTGTCCTTAGATAGTAAGTCAATGATCACAATACATAAAGTCGTCAAACAGCGGTAAATAAGAAGCAAAAAGAAAGTAGATTATTTTCAAGATTTAGGTAATAGAATTTGTTTGTGAAATTGTCAGCATCCACTACAATTCCATAACATCAATATTTATGAATTATCATGAATTGCACGAAAAAAAAGTATTTTCTAAATTGGTGCACACATCTTCGAGTAATCGGGGAACGTACATAAAAAAAAATTAAAAAAGAAAGATTCCAACGAATTGAGAACCTCCTCCTTTTTTTGAAGTCGGTTTTAAAATATCGCTTTTGGTATTTTAATCAATTTATTTATTAGTCCATAGGCAGTAGGCACTTTACTAGCGGATGCCATCGGCGAAATTCCATGAGTTTTTCAGGGGCTAAAAATAGCCTAGGTATGTGGATACGATCTATCTCCATTCCGAACAGTTAAATTGGTTTAATAGTTGCGATGTGAAGGAATATTAACTATTACTCCATACAAACTTGGGACCCTGTTTCACCCCCTTAGCTTTTAAAAGGGTGAGCTTTTAAAACTCTTTTCTTAAGCACCTCCGAGGTCACCAGAGGTTTTTTTTATTTATTTTAAAATTCCACAGACTCTGGGTCTTTTCCCTTTTGGGACACCCAGTTTGGGACTGCGCGTTGATATATCAGTCAGTTTGTTACATAAAAATATTTCTCAAAAATTCCCTTTCACCTCATACTGGTTTCCGAAAGATCATTTTCTGCAGTTTCCCAGATTTGAATTTATTTGGAACTAAGTAATGTAAACTAGGTAAATGAGTATTTTTGAGCAAATATTTACATAAAAACACGACACGATTTTCCATACGCAAAACACGTTTCAATATGCCTAGTATTTGCGAAAACTCTATATTCGCGGGCAGCTGTTATCCATCCATATTATCTTTAGTAATTGTACCTACACAAGAAGTTTGATAAGGCAATTTCGCTAAGCAAATAATAATTAATTATTTCCACAACATTAAATACCACACGGGTTATACTACTTTAATATTATTTCGTGAGCAACTAGAATATTTTTGTAACGTAATTGGAAATCGAGTGTGTGTGTTCTATGCTTTAATTTTGATACTTAATTGAATGAATAATAATTATGATGAAGTCTTGCGATTCATAATAATTAAAGTATGTTCTTATCTAGATTTAGAATTTTATTTTTCTTCAGTAATAATGGCTCTATTTTTATCTAGATCACTTTTGGATTTTTGTATATTTCATAATTTTATTTTGTCATGAGTCAATAACATGATAATATATCTTTTTTCTCAGCCAATTTTTATCTGATCAAAAATGGGACGAAAAATTTGGTTTGATCTGTAAAATTGATTCAGTTATTATGCGTATTTGACTCCCTTTGTGGGACCGGCCTCGTTTCGTCGCTGCTATCAACATTTGCGTTTGTATTATACACATCTACCTTCGAAACCTCGTTACTTATACGAGCCCCTTAGCCTGAAACTGGGAATCATAATATTTTCTTTATTATATTTCGTAGGTATTTTTTTTTATAAATAGATCCTTACACTTGGTTTCACTCTACAAACTTAGCACTTCATTGATCAATCGACAATGCTAACTCTACATCACCTACAAATGCTTCTACCTTGTCAATTAAACCGGCTAAGTGTGAGTCAGACTCACGCAATGAGTTCCGTACACGTAAAACCTAAGAAGCACTTTTTTATCAAACCGCAAAATTAACTTTGTTTTTGGAGGTATTTAGTTAACAAGAAAACTTCTATTTTAATGTTCCTATATATAATAAATAAATTTCTATAGGTATTATTTAATAATTATTTTATACTATTATTAGATATTATTACCTCTGAGAGGTGTCAAAAATTAAGCATAGAGAAAATTTGTGGTCTTTTTGACCTACATATATGCCGAGGAGATCTGAATTTGGTACAAGATACATCCGGGTCGTCCACGCGGACCCTTGCGGGTCCCGGGGTAACTGTTCGGGGCGATGGCCCCCTTCAGTGGTGTCGGCGCCGCCTGCAACTACAGGCGGGGCACTGGGTGGGACCATTGCTGGTCCGTGGTGTCAATCCGGTGTCTCCGCCGCGCTGCGATTCGAGCCCGCGTGGGTTCGCGAGCGATCAGCGAGCGCGGCGGAGTGAGGGTACGTCCGATGGTAGCTTTCAACCCGCCGCTCAGCGAGGTCGTGCCCGCCAGTGATGTCTGGAGGGCGCCCGTCAGCCAGCGGCGAGGAAGCGGTGTACTCCTATGCCGACGTCAGGTCACGTGGCAAACCCCTGATATCCGGCGGCCGCCGATGGTATGGCGCGATGTCCCGCAGGTGCTGGGACCGCGCTCCGTCGGCGCGCGCGAACATAGAGGTGCTCAGGCGGCGAACGTGGTCGTCGAGGCTCTCCATGCGCAGGTCTCTGGAGATGACCTGGTTCCGTACGAAGCGTGGCGCTCCGGAGATAGTGCGGAGCGCGAGCGACTGCTGCGCCCGCAGCGACTTGCGGCCCGGCTCGCTGACCAGCGCGAACCAGGCTGGGGCCGCGTAGGTGAGTCGCGTGCGGACGTATGCCTTGTACAGGCACAGCTTCGCACGGAGAGGCAGGTGGGATGCTAGCACGGGGCGTAGGAGGCCTCGCATGGCGCGCGACTGCGCAACCACGTTCTTCACGTGGGGTCGCATCGAGAGCTTCCTGTCGATGGTCACGCCGAGGTATTTAGCCGTCGGGGTCCATTCGACAGGTTCTCCCAAGAGCGACACCCGGGGCGGCAGGGTGACGGTCCGCCCGATGGAGATCGCCTGAGTCTTCGCCACGTTGACCTTCAGTCTCCAGTCCTTCAGCCATGTGGGAAGTGCGTCCAGTGCACGCTGCATTTTGATGGCTGCGTGTGGGGCATTCAGCGAGGTGGTGACGAATGCAGCGTCGTCGGCGTACAGCGCCAGCATGGCGCCGCCGACCACTGGGATGTCGTCCGTGTATCTGCTGTAGCAGACGGGCGACAGGCAGCTTCCCTGGGGCACGCCGGCACGGATGGGTCGCTCCGCGGACAGCACGTTTTCAACCGCCACTTGAAAACGTCTGTCTTGCAGAAAGGTGGCCACAGTCTTGACTACTCGACGTGGAGTAGTAGACGTGGACAGCTTGTAGACGAGGCCGGTATGCCAGACGCGATCAAACGCCTTCTCCATGTCTAGGAATACCGCAACAGAATGCTCCCGCTTATTATAAGCGGCAGCGAGGTGGTGCAGCACTCTCGTGACTTGGAGCGTGGTGGAGTGTTCGGCACGGAAGCCGAACTGCTCGTCGCGTGGCTGAAGGTGGGGCGTGATGTGCAGCAGCAGCAACTTCTCGAAGACTTTCGAAATCGTCGACAGCAGCGTGATGGGACGGTAGCTCCCAGGTAGCAAAATGTTCTTCCCCTGTTTCGGTATCATGATGACTCGGCCGAGCTTCCACGAACTCGGGAAGTGCCCGGTGCGGAGGATGCCGTTGAATAACCGCGCCATCGCCGCGATTGATCGCTGTGGTAGATGGCGCAGGGCTTCGTTGGTGATGCGGTCGGGACCGGGCGCTTTCCGTAGTTTAGTCCGCCGAGTCATCCGGTGGACCTGCCCAGGGGAAAACACGACTGGGTCTTCCGTCGGCGCTATCGGCGACTCGAAGTAAGTCTCCAAGTGTCGCTCGATGGTGTCAACGTGCTGCACATCAGTGGTCGGGTTCGGTGTAAACTGCGTCTCCAGGAAGTCGGCGAAAATCTCCGCTCGGTCTTCGGCACGGTAACGTGGGGTTCCGTCACCGGCCAGAAGAGGCCTAATCGGAGCAGGCTTCCCGGAGAGGTGGCGGCAGAGGCGGTGGAGGCCGGACCAATCGTCGCCAGCTCGCTCGATGGTGCGATGCCAAGACTCTACGGAGACTGTTTCCAGCGCTTCCGAGATCTTGGCGGCCAGAGCGTTGAGCCGCGTCTTCATGATCGGGCACCGCCGGGCTTGCCATTGCCGTCGCAGCTTCCTCTTCTCCTCGATCATCGCCTGGATGAAGGCCGGGAGCTGGGGGGGCCTGCGAGTGGATGCCGCGTCGAGCCTGGACTCTCGAAGCGCGCTGGACATGGTCGCGCTGAGGTCCGTTGCGAGTCGGTCGACATCCGCGGGACTCTCCACTCGGAAGGACGGCGTGTGCTCCGCCATGTAGTCGGCGAAAGCTCGCCAGTCCTGGCGATGTCTCGGAGAAGGTAGCGCGGCCATCATCGGCACGCTCTTCAGCGTCAAGAGGACAGGTTGGTGGTCGGAAATGAGGTGGTCATCCAGGACGTCTATCGACGGTGTCGCGGCGAGGCCGCGTGTAACGGCGATGTCGATGACGTCTGGTGTGAGCGCTGCGCAGTACGGGTAGTGCGTCGGGACCTCTGGCCCTAGCACCTCGTAGTCGTGGCGGTCTGCATCGTCCAGGAGGCGTCTGCCATCTGGGGTCACAATATTGGAGTTCCACGCCGTGTGCTTCGCGTTGAAGTCCCCAGCGATGATCGTGGGCAGCGGCGAGTCCAGCAGAGTGCGGACATCGGCCACTGCGAGTCGATTCGTCGGGGGCTTGTAGAAGGCGAACACACGGGTGGGCTGGCGGTCGACGCAGACCTCCACGCCGAGGGCGTACGACGTCTGCAGTTGAGGTACTGGCAGCAGCTGGTGGATGACGTTCCGACGGACCAAAACTGCTAATCCCCGGTAAGCAGTCCCGATCGGCGAGATGTGGTCCTCCCGGTAGACATAGTATCCGGAAACCTTCAACTTGTCTACTGGTCTGAGGTGAGTCTCGTTGATCAGGCCGATGTCCACTCGACGCTGAGAGAGCAGGTTCTTGAGAAGACGGGCTTTCTGCGAAGAAAGCCCGTCGGCGTTCCAAAATGCGATGCGGAGCTCACCCATGCAGGAGCTCCGTGATGCATGCCAGGAGCAGCGGAATTGGGTCACGCTGCTCTTGGATCGCCATCAAAACCTGCTGTAGGGTGCCGATGGCGCGGGTAATTCTTGGGTCCAAGGGACCGCTCGCCAGCTGCGATGCCGGCTGCGGTTGAGCCACGCGCTTCGCCTTCGTCCCCCGGGGCTCGGGGGCAGCGACCACGGTGGTCTTGGACGGTGCTGGCGGCGCCGTAGGGGCCGTCGTCGGGCGTTTCAATATTGGCCGCGGCGCTGGAGGCTGCGGCATCGGGCGCGGCACCGCTTGGAGCGGCGCGGCTGCGGGAAGCGCGGCTGAGGGCAGCGCGGTCGTGGGCGGCGCGCCTTGGCGCGAGCCCGCGCGCTTGCCTCGTCGGTGTCGGCGGCGCTTGCCACCTGGCTGCTGCTGTGGCTGGTTGGCGGCAGCCATGAGCGAGCCAGGCGCGTCGGCTTCGGTTGAGGTGGTGCGCGCTGCTGTAGTGGTGCGCGCAACGGTGCCTGCACGGCGATTGCGCGATTCCTTGCGGAATACAGGGCAGACCGCGCTGTTTGCCGTGTGTACGCCCTTGCAGTTGGCGCACGTCGGCGGCTCCTCCCGTGGGCGCTGGCAGTCCCTGGCTGGGTGTCCCTCCCCGCAGCACACACAGGCCACCGGCCGGTGGCAGTTGTGCGAGGAGTGCCGGAACTGTTGGCACCGGTGGCACTGTGCGGGGCCTCTGCGGCCGCGCCACGCTTCTATGGTGATCCCGGGCATGCAGAGGAGCTCGCGCACCTCATAAATGCCCGGGACGACGTCCGGTGTCCGCTGCAGCTGCGCGAACATGAGACATCCCGGTCTGCCCGGGCGTGCGGGGATCGTGCGCACGTGCTCCGGGACGTACCCGAGCTCGCGCAGCTCTTGCTCGACGTCCGCCGGCACGGTGTTGGCCGGCAGGCCGCGGATCGCCACCTTGACGCTGCGCTCGGCGGGCAGCGAGTAGCAGAACCAGGAGAGTCCCGCGGCGCTTTCCAGCTGCGTTAGATAGCGCTGGATGGCGCGGTACTCCTGGTCCGACTTCGGTATGAAGCGGACACCCCTGCCATAGGGGCGCCCGTTCGGTGCGTGTCCGAGGATCTTTTTCAGCTCCCGGAAGTGCGTCGGCCAGTCGGGTAAAACCTCGACAACGAGTGGAGGGTAGCGGGCGGCCGGTTTCTTCGCGGGAGCGGAGGCGGCAGCGGTGGCGGCGGCGGAGGTCGACGCGGCATGGGCGGTCGACACGGCGGCGGCGGGCGTCGTTGCAGTGGCGTGGCCGGAGGCGGTGCTGGCCGGCGGAGTGCGCGGCCGGCATGGCCTCTTAGCCGCGCTTGCGGCTGTGGCCGCGTACGTCGGACTCGTCGACGTTTCCATCGGCGAGCCAGGCGAGAGTCGCGGCATAATTGGCGGCGTGGCGGTCGCCTGCGGGGCTCCTGCTCGACCCTGAGGCGGGGAGGGAAAGCGTCCCACAGGGATGGCAGGCAGCGGCGGATTCGGCGCGGGGTAGCGCGGCGAAAGCGATCGGGGTACCGGCGCGGCGGGCAGCAGCGCAGCCGGTACCGACGCAGCAAGCGGCGGCGCGGTGGGTCTCGGCGCGGTCGACGCGGCGGGCGGCACAGAGGCCACGGCCGGTGTCGGCGCGCTTGAGGCCGTCGGTGTTTGTCCTACGGCCTCCAGCGACGGCATTGAGGGCGCAGGTGACAGCGCCGGGGAGAGGACGAGGGGGCTCGCTTCAAAGCGCTCCTCCCCCGCTCCTTGTGATGGTCCCGGTGTTGCGGCCGTGTTGGCGCGGTCGGCCGCGAGCGACCGAACAGCGTCGAGTAGGCCGGGGCTTGCGGTCGACCGCACGAAGACTTTGCGTCGCAGCGGGCGCGGACGAGTCGCGCGTCGCTGCGTCTCGGCAGAGGTCTGTGCGGGTCGTGGGCGTGGCATGGTGGCACGAGGCGCGCACGGGCGCGGTTCGCGTTACGCGCACGGGCGCGAGATCGCGTACACACGCTCGGAGCGCGGCTTCGTACTCACGCACGGCGCGTGGCTTCGAACGCGGACGGTAGCACGCGTGGCGGAGCTGCCTCAGGCGTGGCCCGAGCGGCGGTGTGGGCACGCCAACACCTCGCCGGGCCCGACCACCGGTGATGCCGCTGGTGGCAAGTCGGTAGCCGGACGTCGACGAAGGTGACGTGTTGTTCCCAACACCAACCGTGAAGGCAATTGAGTTTCGGGTGAGGCAGTCGCCGAACCGAAACTACGGGCCCGAACGCCGGCGCAATACGTGTGCGCACGACGGCAGTCGAGCGCGTCTGGTACAAGATATACAACTTTACCGTTACTTCAACTTTATGGAGGCGATACCTCTAGCGCGATTTAAAAGTATACAGCGCCATCTAGTTTAGACGCGAGAAAGTTTAATGGCGTAATCAAAATCTCACTCCGCGTGTCTGAGCATCTATCTCATTATGAGGTACCTAGGTACTAAAATATTATTGTATCTACGAGCAATGTATTATTTTATTATAGTAACAATCGGTAAATAACGGTGCAGATTAATAGTTTGTTTTAGAGTGCGCGTCACAGAAGTCTGTGCGTGGCTAAAATCAGAACTAATGCTATTGAGTTGTCAGTTGTAACTGTAATTTGTATTCATAGCTTGCAGGCTAACTTGATTGATCGTTATGATCTATATTTTTTTAAGACTATTAAATGTACCTACAAGTATCATAATGAAATGGAAAGTTGAATTGAAAATACAAATTAAGAGCTCAGCGCAGCGCTAACTTAGAAATAATGTGCGCCCTCTATCTAGCGATTTAGCGTTCCGGTGCGATGCTTGTAGAAACCGTTCGGGTAAATTTACTTACCCTTCCAAGTTAGCACGATAACATCTTAGGCTGAATCATCACTTACCATCAAGTGAGATCGCAGTCAAGTACTAACTTGTATTATATGAAAAAAAAATCAAATAATAATAAATCAAATAATCTAAAGAGATAATAATAATATATCGATCGAAATCGATAATTTTAGATACCGAACGTTCTGAAGCGGGGGTTGTTTGCATTTTATTGTGACTAATATAGTAGGTATCTAATCCGGTGCCCCAGATTTTCTTGACGTGTAACAAACTATTCCGAGAGTGAAACGAAATTCCTTTATAACAACCATAGATATTCGTGAATTTTGTATTACACCTGCTGTCCTTAGATAGTAATTAGTAAGTCAATGATCACAATACATAAAGTCGTCAAACGGCGGTAAATAAGAAGCAAAAAGAAAGTGGATTATTTTCAAGATTTAGGTAATAGAATTTGTTTGTGAAACTGTCAGCATCCACTACACTTCCTTAACATCAATATTTATGAATTATCATGACTTGCACAAAAAAAAGTATTTTCTAAATTGGTGCACACATGTTCGAGTAATCGGGGAACATACCTGCATGAAAAAAATTAAAAAAAGATTCCAACGAATTGAGAACCTCCTCCTTTTTTTAAAGTCGGTTCAAAAATATCGCTTTTGGTATTTTACTCAATTTATTTATTAGATATAGGCAGTAGGCACTTTACTAGCGGATGCAATCGGCAAAATTCCATGAGTTTTACAGGGGTCAAAATAGCTGTGTTAATCTAGGATACGATCTATCTCCATTCCAAACAGTTAGTTGCGATGTGAAGGAGTATTACTCCATACAAACTTTGGACCCCGTTTCATCCCCTAAGGTTTCTTAAGCACCTCCAGGGTCACCACAGGTTTTTTTTATTTATTTATTTTTAAATAATTTTAAATTCCACAGACTTCGGATTTTTTCACTTTGAGACACCCAGTAGTTTGGGGTTGTGCGTTGATATGTCATTCAGTCAGTTTGTTACATATAAATATTTCCCAAAAATTCCCTTTCACCTCATACTGGTTTCCGAAAGATCATTTTCTGCAGTTTCCCAGATTTGAATTTATTTGGAACTAAGTAATGTGAACTAGATAAGGTAAATGAGTACTTTTGAGCAAAGATTTACATAAAAACATGAATTTTATGAATTTTCCATACGCAAAACACGTTTCAATATGCCTAGTATTTGCGAAAACTCTATATTCCATCCATTATCCATCCATATTATCTTTAGTAATTGTACCTACACAAGAAGTTGGATAAGGCAATTTCGCTAAGCAAATAATAATTAATTATTTCCACAACATTAAATACCACACGGGTTATACTAGGTACTTTGATATTATTTCGTGGGCAACTAGAATATTTTTGTAACGTAATTGGAAATCGAGTGTGTTTATTTCTATGATTTAATTTTGATACTTTATTGAATGATTACTAATTATTAATGTCAAATAATGTGAAAAAATGTATGAAGTCTTGCGATTCAGTTAATGTTCTAATCTAGATCTAGAATTTTGTTTTTCTTCTGTAATAAAGGCTCTATTTTTATCTAGATCACTTTTGGATTTTTGAATATTTCATAATTTTATCATTTATTAAGTAAATAAGATGAGATAAATATCTTTTTCCTCAGCCAATTTTTATCTGATCAAAAAGGGACGAAAAGTTTGATCCGTAAAATTGATTCAGTTATTATGCTTATTTGACTCCCTTTGTGGGACCAGCCTCGTTTCGTCGCTGCTATCAACATTTGCGTTTGTATTATACACATCTACCTTCGAAACCTCGTTACTTATACGAGTCCCTTAGCCTGAAACTGGAAATCATAATATTTTCTTTATTATATTTCGTAGGTATTTTTTTTACCCACGACGGAACGGAGTACGGGTATATGCGTTTAGGGTGAGAGACCGTTTGTACATTACCCTATTAAAAATATTTTATGTTTGATTGTATGTTAAATTGTTCACAAAAACCAATAATACAAAAATATTTTTGTTTGTTTGTTTGTTTGTTTGTTTGTTTGTTTGTTTGTGTGGTCGTTTGTGCACATCAATGTTCCCATTTATTTTAAAGACGGCTTGACCGATTTAGATGCGGTTTTCTGTATAATGTTTGGTGTTCAGCGGCAATGGTTCTTAGATAGTTGTTACGAACATCGATCACCAGGGGGCGCCATAAAATACATTTATATTGCAAACGAATGTTCCCATTTATTTCAAAAACGGCTTGACCGATTTAGATGCAGTTTTCTGTATAATGTTTGGTATTCATTGGCGATGGTTCTTAGATAGTTGTTACGAACATCGATCACCAGGGGAAGACATAAAAACATTTATATTGCAAACGAATGTTCCCATTTATTTCAAAAACGGCTTGACCGATTTAGATGCAGTTTTCTTTATAATGTTTGGTATTCATTGGCAATGGTTCTTAGATAGTTGTTACAAACATCGATCACCAGGGGGCGCCATAAAAAAACATTTACAGTGCAAACGAATGTTCCCAATACAGTTGTACAGTTGGATACAGTTTTGTACAAAATACTAGTGAGTCATTGCCAATGGTTTGTAGATAATTGTTCTTGTGATTGAACAGCAGAGGGCGCCCCAATAAACGTATCTGTATGACTTGGAAGGGAAATTCTCTGTTTTAATATATTTGTAGTAAATTCCTTGTGTTAGTGATTGGGTTTGTTTGAACTAGTCTCAAACATTAAATTTGGTGACAAGGGTCTGACGATGCAACATGGGGCTGATTAGCGATGCATATTAATGGTAACTAGTAAATACCTCGAGTTTAGGCTCATTTGATTCAACTATTCTAACACATTAGGCTTGGTGGCGAGGATTAATGAATGAATATGGCGCATTTACCCGGCAAGAGGGCCATGGCCCAGGGCGTCAGCCTCCGAGGGGCGGCGCCAGCCGCACCTCGCTCAGTTTTTCTTACTTTATTAGAGAAATTCCCTGTGTTTAATGTGTTATCTTTCTATTAAACACGTATTGTGTATACAGTCTAGTAAACAGGGATTCGTATGTTTTAACTAGGCCCAAACCTTTAGATGTACATAGACAGTACATCTAACCCTAGATGTATGTACATACATCTAGGGTTAGATGATGCCTTCAGACGCTGCTTAAAGGAGTTAATGGCTAGTTTGAAGATTAATTTTAATTTTTTAATAAAAATATCTTTTAAATTACATTAATATATTAATTGAAAAACTATAAAACAAGTGGAAAATTAAAAAATTTTAAAACACCCACGACTTTTGCAGACTTGTAATTGAAAAAGGATTAAATAATTTTTTTTTAAACTCCCCGACTAAAGGAAAGTAAGAACTAAGAACCTATCAGTATAATTACAAATCCAAGAAAATCCGTCGGAGCTGCCATTGCTATTTTCGTTTCCAATATCAATTAATGAAATTAGTAAGCATTGATAAACTGCCGGTAGGTATATAAGTAGTATCAAGAAATTGAATTAGACATCAACTGGTAAACAGCACCATCGACCGTCACAGGCAGGAGTCAGGACACAGCAGCTCCGGCGGATTTTCTTGGATTTGTAATTATACTGATAGGTTCTTAGTTCTTACTTTCCTTTAGTCGGGGAGTTTCAAAAAAAATTATTTAATCCTTTTTCAATTACAAGTCTGCAAAAGTCGTGGGTGTTTTAAATTTTTTTAATTATAAATAGATCCTTACACTTGGTTTCACTCTACAAACTTAACACTTCATCATTGATCAATCGACAATGCTAACTCTACATCACCTACAAATGGTACACCTTGTCAATTAAACCGGCTTTTTACTTTAAAGCACTTTTTTTTAAAGCACTTTTTTTATCAAACTGCAAAATTAACTTTGTTTTTGGAGGTATTTAGTTAATAACAAGAAAACTTCTATTTTAATGTTGCTATAAAAAATAAATAAATTTCTATATTATATATATTTTTTTAATTATTTTAGATTTTTCGATTTGTGAACTTCGGAGCAAGGGAGATTTTAAATTGTTCGACTATTTGCATAATAAATCAGAAAATACTATGCATAAAATAAAATAAAAAATGATGTTAAGAAAATTGGTTGTCTGTAAAGTCGGTTTACGGACGATAGATTTACGTGATAACGCCATAATTGGCCTCTCTATCGTTTGTTTTATCGTGCCTCTCTATCGCTTGTTGCGCACTCTCGGTTGCACGCACAGACTCAGGTGGAACTTTACGCGGAACGTTACTATTTTTCATGTGCGTTGCTGGTGTTCATCAATTTATTAAACGTTATCACGTCAAAAATATTAAGTAACGTCCTTACTTACATAATATTATTATGACATCCCACATTCAGTAACACTCCATTAAATTTTACTTCACTTTTATGTAGAACTATTCCAAACTTTATCTTGATGAAAGAATCGACGATGACAGACGAACAGACATGACAGACAGACGGACAGATGGATGAAGTCGCACCATAAGGGTTCCAGTTTTATCATATCGGTACGGAACCCTAAAAATACACTTCGAATTGTTTTTCTTCCTCTTGGTCTTGTTAAGAAGTTAGTTAATTAAAAATAACGACTGAATTCGTCATTATATTAAAATTAAATTAATGATCAAAATTGTAAGTATTATTAAAACTTCAAAACACTGAGTATAAATCAAAGAATCACTTGATTGGATTTTCAATTATGCCTCTTCGAATACAATCATGTTGATAGCGAAATAATAATTAATATTTTCGCGGGCTTTCCACATGTTCTGAAACTTTATTGCATATTATTCTGTTATTGTTTAACTAGTTTTCCGTAGTAGGTAACTAGGTATTTAATTATAAGCTAGGAATGAGATTTTTAGGTACCTAATATAGACCCAAATCTCCATAGTTACCTAACTACGTGTTGGAATACTTAAATAAAATTCTAATAAAATTTCTATAAAATTTGTTACAGTTTATTACAACCACTTTGTCAAGTCAAAATATTCAATTGTGGCTTCGGTGTAAGATCAAAACGAACGTATCCGAAAAGCTCAACAGTTTTAGCTTTAAAAATTCTTAACGAGAACATAGATATATTTATGCTGAAGTAAACAAAATAACTCATGCTAGCGACGTTGGGTGGAACGATAAGCTTGGAATTCCAAGCTTACGCGTATATACAATTTAGTAAATAGGGTCGTTGTTTACTTGACGTTGAGAATTCAAGCAATATAATTTGTCAAAGTCCAACAATTGGGGAACTCGTCAGCTAACGAAGACTCATCCCCTGTATTTTATTTTTTTAACGAAACAAAAGACAAGCCAAAATTCAAGTAAAGATTACCCTTTGATAAAAAAGTAACAGCCAAGTGAGAGTTGGTAGCTTTTAATGGGTTCCGTGCCATCAAAACCATGAAAGTTTGTTTTTTTTTTATTCATATTATTACGTGCTGGGTTCGATGATTTGGAATAAAACACCTGCTGATCCTTGATGAGACTTTATTCGCTACCAGTATCCAATATCTCTGGTCTTCCTTGTAGTTCGCTTCCTCTTCGCTCTTGATCGCTTGCTTCTCTTGTGCACCTTTCTCGTCCCTCAGTCAGATTGACCCTGTCGGCACGCTGCCCGCTTTTAATATACATCTGAACGAGTCTCGAATGTTCCACCCTCGTTGTTTATCAAAAGGGTAGACAGAATCAAATGATTTATTTCACATTTACCGACAGGCTCTTATGAATAGTCAGTCAAATGTGATTATACTTACCTCAATACTTACTTAGTGATAACTATTTCACGACTTGAAATAAGTTTACGATGGTTCGAAGGCACCCTGAACTGAGAGGAAGAGGACAAACTTTTTTGTTGAAAACAATAATTATTACGCATAAGAATATTGTCTTTTTTGATGAGAATAAAAAAGGTCAGGAGCGAGTTGGGCTCGTGAACTATCAAATCATAAACGCTTTGTATATTGATATTGAAGCCATATAACTTCAGTTTTATCATTTTCGTGGTACGAAACCCTAAAAATGTAACATTATTCATTTTATTACGGTTGAATAACCAGAGTTAAAAGATTTTCCATACTGTTTGAGTAAATAGGTCACAGAAATACATTGAACCTTTTTTATGGGAAAACTTTTCTAGACATTCGACTTTTTTCAATAGGAATTATGTTTGGGACCGAATTTTCGCCTAGTAGGTATATGATCCTATTAAGGGGATTTATTGAATTTATTTTTGTCTTTCTCGCTCTCACGGAGATTTGGTAGGTGCGACATGCAGCGTCGCGGAAGAATATAGCAAAAAAACGACGTTTACCTAATTACTCAAAAACTAAGCCAGTTATCGAAAAGCTGTTCTAAACGTTTTAGGATATTATTATTACCGATACATTAAAACAAAAATTACAATTACATCCATTGTAGTTTCCGATAAAACATAGAAAAACTGAGATTTTGGAGCAACTTTTGGGAGAACTTTCTATCGAGAAAATTTTATTCAATCGTGTTTCTGCTTCTGCTTTTTGATTTTAGATTAAAGACCCAAAATACATGACGTGTAAATTTGAAAGTAACTGTCTTTATAGTTTTTGCATAAAACTTCATTCAAAATCACCTAAATACGGCTTGTAGGCCGTTAAATAAAGGATATTATGTAAAGGAACATTAGAATAAGTATACCCAGTTACTTTTAAAGTTAACTAGTTATAGTTTTATAGACCACGGTCCGCCCGCATTTATTTGGTTTTTCACAAATCCCGAGGGAATCCTAGATTTCCCGTTCCAGTTCCTGCTCCCATTCCCAAACTTTATACGTAACTAGCTTTTGCGCGCGGCTTTGCCCGCGTTAATTTCGATTTTTCACAAACCCACAGATTCAGATTTTTCAAAAACCTGAATTTCCTTATCAAACTTAACCTTTATACCTACTTTCAAGAAAGTAGCTGACGGTATCCCTCGCGTGAACTTCGTTTTTACATAAATTTTGCGGCAAACACGGAATTTCCAGAATAAAAGATAAGCTGTATGATAATCCAGGATATCGTTTATCTTAACTCCAAAGTTCAACTAAATCATTTGTGTAGTTTCAGCATAAAGGTATTTCTACCGCGAAAATTACGGTTTTTCACATATTTCTCGGAATCCATTGATATTTCCGGGATAAAAATTAGCCTATGTACTAAAACACGATGTAATCTATCTCCATTCCAAATTTCAGCCAAGTCGGTTCAGTAATCGCAGCGGAAAGGAGAAAACTCCTGCGTGGAAATCGATTTTTCGAAAATCCCGTAAAACTATGGATTTTTCCGGGATGAAAAGTTACCTTAGTTCTAAATCATTACATAATTTACCTCTCATCCAAATTTTTGTCAAATCGTTTCAGTAGTTACGGTGTAAAAGGGTTTTCCTCCCGCGTGAATTTTGGTTTTTCACATATACCGCGGAAACCATGGATTTTTTCAGAATAAAAAGTAGCCTATGTATTAAAGCGGGATATAATCTACCTCTATTCCAAATTTCAGTCAAGTCGGTTCAGTGATTGCGGCGTAAACGATTTTACTCCGGCGTGGAATTCGACTTTTCAAATATCCCGCAAAAACCATATAATTTTCCGGGATAAAAAGTAACCTAAGTGCTAGATTATTATCTAATCTGCCTCTAATCCAAATTTCATCCTGATCATTTCAGTAGTTGCGGCGTAAAGAAGTTTTTCTTCCGCAGGAATTTTGGTTTTTCACACATCCCGCAGAAACCAGGGTTTTTTTCGGGATAAAAATTAGCCTATGTATTAAACCGGGATATAATCTATCTCTATTCTAAATTTTAGACAAATCGATTCAGAAATTGCGACATGAAGCAGCATTTCCTCCGCGCGTATTTCTATTTTTTACAAATTTCGCGGGAACCATAGATTTTTGTGGGATAAAATGTAGTCTATTTATTAATCCAGAATATGATTTAACTCTTTTTCAAATTTCAGTTAATTCCGATCAGTAACTGCGGCGTGAAGGAGCATTTCTTCGTAATATCTTTGGACCTCCGTTTCACCCCCCTAGGAGGTAGTCTCATAAGTAGGAGTGGAATTAAAAAATCGAGGAACTTTGTTATTTTTATCCAAAAGCCTACTTACCGATTATAGTGAACACAACTTGAAAATTGACGGATTTCCATATAATGTAAAATAAAATTCCTTATTTTACACCCTTAGCGGTAGAATTTCAAAAATTCCTTTCTTAGTACACATCTAGGGTGTTAAAAGAATATTCCCTGAAAATTTCATGTTTCTACGTTCAACCGTTTGGGCAGTAGCTTGTCCAAAAGCCAGCCAGCCGGGACCAAGCGTTTTCTAGTTTCAACCCCCTTTTTAGAGAGTTAGGGGTGAAATTTCTAAAATCCCTCGGACACCCATTCTCTTATTTTTATTCAGAAGTCTATATACCAATTTTTATGAATCTAACTTGAAAAATGAAGGACTTTCATACAAACCTAAATCCCTTATTTAACCCCCTTAGGGGTAGAATTTCAAAAAATCCTTTCTTAGCGAGCGGTTTGGGTTCACAAAGAATCTTCCCTGAAATTTTTACGCCACTACGTTCAGCCGTTTGGGCTGTAGCTTGTCCGTCAGTCAGTCACTGGGGACAAAGCCTTTTATAGTTATAGATTTTCCAGGAGTTTCATTTCAAGAAGGTTAAATTTCGATTATTCACAAATTCCATTGGTTTTATGGAATAAAAAATACCTTTGTACATCAATTTTACCGAAATATTTTATCTAATATTATAAAATTCTCTTGCCATTCTTTCCTCAACTCCTCCGAAACGGCTGGACCGATTGTTATGAAATTTTCAGTGCATGATCACTGGGTCTGAGGGTAGGTTTTTTAATATGCCTAAGGGCAAAACAACGTTTTCCGGGTCAGCTAGTATCAATATAATATCTTTCGTTAACAAAAAAATAAAAAAACATGCCTTTCGGGTTTTTTTCGTTTGTATTAGGTAAACTGAAACTATGCCTTGTCATTGGACCTGAAGCTATTATTATTTGTATTTGGAGAAAGATTTGTTCAAATATTTATAGACAAGTGCCTAATTGAGTTTTGGAGGACTTACACCTAAAGAAAGTCGGAATTGAAGGGTCTTATTATTATTTGCTTTCTAGGAAGTTAGCTCGAATTATTTGTTTTGGCGGTCTTTATTAAATGTGATTTATTTCTTTAATTTTTTTTAGACCACTTGCCCGAATCTGAGGAGAGTGGAGAACTTTAGTTTTTTATTGGGAGTACATTGATCCTAAAACTTTTTTAATATAAAAAGAAAATAGATAGGTAGGCACAGGAACCTTCTATTCCTTATTCGACTGGTATATATTTTAGTTATTTTCACAGCATTATGTCCTATGGTCTCTTGATATGGGCCATGGGGTAATGCTGCTAACATTGATAATCCTTGGGAGTGAATGAACTGCTGTAATTATACTAGCTCAAGTTACAAGCTACAGTTTTTAACAGCCTTTGTGAAGTGGTGATAACAGAAAACAAATCCCGGTTGAGTATGTTGTGGGCTTCTTCTCAGTGCAAAAACCGCGTTCGAACCCTCATAAACTTATATGTATGTGACAAATATATTGACGTTTTACAAGAGCCTGTACGTTAGATAAATATATTTTGACTTTGACTTTGACTTTGCTTTGAATTAAACGCGCTCCATCTTCGACCATAATCCATCAGGTAAGATTGTCGTCAGGCGCAAGCCTATATCTATTAGGAAAAAAAGAAATCCGCCCCTTTCTGTGATTGATACGAGAAAAATAGAGGACCAAGCAGAATGTTAAAAGAAGTAGATAACGCAACAACCTTCAGTAATAAAGCGGCCAAGGAGTAAGTATTACGAGTATTATTTATTATCATGTAGTCAGTAGTGTAAACTAATAAAAGTTCATAAAGTTCCGCCCTACTGCGTTTTAATTAAAAAACACCAATAACAACGGTCGTTTCTTTAAATTATGCTTTTACCCAGCGACTAGCAAGTATGTTTTATAGCGGGCGCCCTGTAAAGGCCTTCCTAGAAAGTGTAACGTGGATTTATAGTCCGGTGGAAATGACATAAATAATCCTTATTGAATAGAATTGAATCAGGACCGATTAATTTGACTACGATTTCGCGTTGTGAAGTCAACATCTCCTGAGGATGTCCCGGTGTCGGGACGAAACGTGCGTCAAAGAAATGTTCATGTGGACGGTGTTGCTGCATATTGTACCGTACATTATATTTTCAAGAAGCGGATTATAAGCGGCAAAACAAATCAACCTGTCCTGCTAAATAAATAATGCTTGACAGAAAATAATTTTAGGCACGATACTGGAAATCGAGTGATATGCAGTTGATCCTTGATGCATAGTTTTGACTTTAAAATTCTCAATGGCCCCATAGGTAAACCGCTATAAACTTGACCCTCCTGATGGTCTGCGGGACGCGGGGCGGGAGTCACTTAACCAATAAGCTAGTCTGTCAGTGTCCGCTGACAGCGCTGCCGTATCAATATAGCCAATCGAATCACCCGCCCCGCGTCCCGCAGCCCATCAGGAGGGTCAAGTTTATAGCGGTTTACCTATAGTGAGCCTTAACCAGTCCAACAGGCTTAGCCTTATGAATTTTCGACGCTTGTCAATGAAACCAACCCTGTCGACCGCTCATTCCATAACTTTAACTAGGTGTATTATGAACGAAAAAAAAAGAGTAGTCTTCGATGAGTCACGTGATCAATCTGTCAAACGAATGTCATTCCAATACAACATTAAGTATTTGAATTACGCTTTGTATAACGATTTATGGAATGAGCGATTTATGGAATGAGCGATACACGTTTTCGTATAATAAGCGCGCAATGTTAAATGTACCTGGTAACGTCAGATCTATTTTAGCTATAATCATTATTCTATCATAGAACTAAGTACTTACCAAGAAGCTGCTAACTGTGCATAAAGATAATAAAATATGAAATGGTGCACTGTCAGCATAGTTTTCGCGATCTCAAAAGAAGTTATTCACTCTAATGATACCAAAGTTACGAATACCTATTTTATACAGGATCTGTATGAATTATCACGTGGTTGTTTTGATAGGCTTTTTAGTAGGTTGATAGACAATATTATGAATACACATTGACTGTGGAAATCCGTTAAAAAAAGAAGCCTATATTTATCGGCTTAAACGCCTAAAATCTTATATTATTGTCCATCATGTTTAACAATTTTTTTTACCGGTGTGCCGCGGGGAGGCGCTTGAGCTACTAAGTAGATAGGTACAATGTCCAAGATCCTACGCTCTTTTGTAGGAAGATATGGGTTAAAAAAATCGCCTCTTCCATGATCTGTTTGAGCGAGTAACAAGTAATAATGTTTAGTTACGGTCAATTGCAAAGGAGGTGGGATTTACGAGGAACTTTCATCTAACACAACTTTATAACCGTTTTAATTGCTTGCTCTGAGGCACGATATTAAACTTTAGACGCGGCCTTCGTTTCAAAGGATGTCATTTCGAAATGTCGACGCTTGCCCGCGCGGCAATTTTAGTTGATCCGAGAGTTTCGGTCGGCCCTACGGTTTTGCTGATGGCCAAAATTGTCTCTGATGCCCGGAACGTGATGACTATCTTATATATATTATAATACACTTTTCGACTTAAAATATTAATTAATTTATTTATTTATATTCAATTTCATACCCAGAGAAACATTACAATATCCAATGCGCGCTCGCGTAACTTGCAGCCTGTGTTCGTTCCGATGGTCCGTCGTTCCGTGTTCCCTTGTTCATCGCTACATTTTGTTATAATTTATTTTATTATTTGTATATCTTTTAGTTTTATTGAAACGGTTTTTTTTCGGACGGTATCGCGCAGAGGGTTATAGGCGAAAGCAAATGGATTTTAGCGTGACGAAATTCCCGTCACAGAGAAAAGCTTCGAAATTTAAAGATTTAAAGTTTCTTTACGAGTTTGATATGATGACTCTCGTGAAGATAGCGAGAATATCGAGCGATGGGTGGAAACCCACATAAAAATATAAAATGGTTATTAATCCAAACTTTGTTTTTACCAAGTGTCCCACGATTCACAGTCTTTTTTCTACGAAATTAAACTCTTGTGTATCGTAGAAAGCATCCTAAACGAATTCAAAGCTCACAATCGTTGTCCCTCGTTACGTAAATTGCTTGAAACAGCTGCGCCAGCGAGCTCTTCTAATTTGTATTTCCTTATTCATAAGAAGTACCTACTCCTAATAATATCAACATGAAGTTAAATGCCCTTGCCTTTATTTTGCTTCTTACTGTGAAAATGTTAAGGTACAATCAAATATTCATAACACGGTTTTCCTAAGCTTTTCACGCACTGCTGAGGTTTGGATTTGGAATATCCGAGGAGAAATCTTGATGTCTTTTCCACTACCTTTTTTTATACACTACAAGTAATTTACCTTATTGCGATCGCATCTGACGGTAAGTAACTGTAGGATAAGTAGCCCCTACCGATTTCTACATATCATCGCACCGGTACGCTAAATCCCTTGGCGGTGCGCCTTTAGCCGATAAGTGGTACCTAAGTATAGCGTTGCCAGACGTCCGATAAAGCCATAGTTAGGCTCTTTGATTGCGTGTCCGTCCAAAATCAAGTTTCGGCTAATGGTACCTCACCATTAGCCGAATCAGAACTTCAGAACTTTTTTACTTTATATACCATTAGAAAATAAGAGCTAAAGAATCACATAATAATGAGCATGGCAAATGTTTAACTATTGTTTCTGGTTGAAGCACCTCTTACTACACCTTATACTGTATGTAAGTACCCTTCATTTAATGTAGTCTGAGGTAAGTACTATTTTCTTTTAGCAAGTTCCAAAAATTGATACATATTTTGCTTTGCAATTACTTCAAACAAATAAGACCATTAAAAAACTCAATAAAAATAATCGTAACAATTTCCAAGTTCAAATTCTTGCTCTTGCCAGATAAGACTTGGCAATTTACCAACTACCCAGAACAAAACATCTGTGGTCAACTATTATGTGCTTGGCTATTTTGCTTTTACACTTAAAATATTACTAGTACGTGCATAAACTAATTTCAATATTTTAGTGTACTTAGTGTAGCATATTAAAAATGGATCTGGACTGAAATTGTCTGCATATTTAATTGAAATAAAAACTATTGGGCATTTTACATGGTTCGCAAAATTATAGCACGCAAAATTCAAAACTTTATCTAGTTACGTAAATAGCTCATATTCGAGCCGAAGAGTTTTCGTTCGATGCAAGTTCAAACCGGCGGTCAACCGTACTTTTCCAATTAAAATCTAGGTAGATTCAGTTTGTTATCTACGTTAGCTTAGAGAAATATCTATCCAGTACAGATTTTGAAGTTGTTTCATGTAATATCCTAACATAATAATTATGAGTAGATTTGGGAATAAACTTTTATTATGGAGCAGGTAGAGTATAGGTATAGCTATTTCTTTACTTAAGTACTTAAAACCCCTGCCGCCTGCCTACCATAACGTCGACAATACACAAAGATACAGTTCAATTCAAAGTTCGTTATTTCACATAGACCTAACTTACTTATTGATCTTATTAACTACTTATTATTATCTTATCTTATCTTATGACATAAATTCAATAAATTATTATGTATAAATAAAAGTATTTTAAAGTAACGTAAATGTATGGTAATAAAGTTATTTCATGGCTTAAAACTATATAATATTATGTCAATCAAACCGACCAGAAACTCAATCGGGTATACATTTTTGTTAGGTACCACCAAACACAACCCACAACATAAACCGGATTTTTTAAATGTTGACCATCGATAATTTTTTTATATTTGCTACAATGCATGATAGTCCGATATTGAATTACTAATTAAGTAAAAAGTACGAAAAGTTTCTCATTCGAAAATCCCCGTCTCATTTCGCACTACGTAATTATCAACCTAGGTACTACCAAATTTTAGTTCTTTACGACTTATAGTTTTAGCGGAATCCGTGGAACAACGAAAATGTCTCACTCTTTTATGTATATAAATATAAATTACGGGCTAGCAAAATCAGAACAATTCGTTATCACTCCCAAAGGTTTTTGTATCATGTAGTCCTTCATATTATAATTTGTGAGTTTAGGCTTGACATCCCCTTTTCTAACACATTGGTAACACGTTGCCAAGGTAATAAAATATTATTATCTTGATAACATAGGGAGTCGATTGACATTCCAGTAAAGTTTTCCAATCATCCATTTTCCTCGGCCATTATTGAGAAAGTTGAGGGCAAGGTTTATCCTCTCACGATCTACGTTTGTTGGGATATAAGCATATGAGATGATTTCGTCAGTTTTGATATAAAAAATAAAATCGTAGACTCTATGATTTCGCATTGTGAAGTCAACATCTCCTGAGGATGTCCCGGTTCGGGACGAAACGTGCGTCGAAGAAAGTGTTGGAAAATTGTGTGTGGTGTTTCATGTGGGCAGTGTTCCTGCATATTGTACCATATAGAATCGTTCCAAGTAGCGGATTACAGCAAAACAAATTAATCTGTCCTGCTAATTATGGATTTCCGCAAAATAACGCCTGCTTCCATTCAAAATAAAATCTATTTTAGAATATACAAATAACGCTCTTTCTTATCCCCCACTCAATATTGTTATCTCATTTTGAAATTTTAGTACCCCTCTTTTTAAATAAAAATAAAAATGATTTTAAAATTTTTATGATTTCAATAGCGTTGGGTTTAATAGTTTCTGAAATAATCGAGTGTGACAGACGGACGAATGGAAGGACGGACGGACGGAGAAAGTCTCACCACAAGGGTTCTATTTTTACCATTTTGGTATGGAACCCTAAAAAGTAAAAGTGCTGTCAATAATATAAACAAACAACACATTCTTAATTCCTTACGAAAGTAGAAATTGAGCTCGTGAATATGAATGCAATATTATAATCAAGTAAGTAAATTCGTAAAGCGACAATTATATCAAACGGAGCAAATGTGACGTAACTGGGTGATGACCCTGTCGCTCAATTTACTGGATAAGGACAATTTCCATAATTGGGCATTTGACTAAAATCAGAATACCTATTGTTATTTTTCATTTCAATAAAATTGAGAAAAAAAAGTTACAAGCATTTTAAAATTTTTACTTTGCTTGCTTGCAAATTGCTTGAACTTTATTCTGTCTTTTATAATTATTTTTATACTCTTTTTTGTTTCATGACTTTTTTGACAGACTATAACGTAAGGGCAGGTTCGAGGTTCCATATGTATCAGCCACTCCTTTTGTTTTTCAAAGTCGGCTAATAAATGGCAGGCAATAATGTTGAAGATTCAATGTTTATGTTTATTTGCCCCATATATTAAAATAGAGTAGGCGTACCTTCATGTTAAAGTGTGTGTTGTATCAAGTTTTCTCATGAACCAAAACCTATTGTAGGAAAATAAAATAGTGTTTTTTAAGAACCATTGGCACTAGGAATTTATTTCTCACTATATCCGGGATTTAATTTTGCATACAAAAAGTAACTTTCTTTTCCATGTACATTTCCTATCATACAGATTTTATTAAGAAGTACGACTTGTTTATTTGAGTATAAATGTGAAATCCGGATGTTAATAAAGTTAATGTGGAAACCGTATTGTATAAAAATAAAGTCTTGATTTGATTCAGCTTGATACGCGATTTTAAACATCCATGGTCGTCCATCCTTTTCGTATTGCGCGAACGAGACACAAGACCCCTACTCCAAAAGTTAAAATGCCTTAAAAAGTTTGTTTGATACACAGGCTGAAGTTAATTTTATTTTTCGTGGGCTACAAAAAAGTCATAGAAACATTTACTCAACTACCCAATTCAGAAAGCGTCCTTCAACACAAGTAACAATTTTTTACTTTAGGGATGATCATTGTAATTAGGCTTCTCATTTAGTGTTGAGAAACATGTAGAACCTGTTTTAAGTGATTAATTTGTATTTGTTATAATAATTTGAATATGTGTCATGCGTATATAGAACATAAGGATGACATGTAAAAATCCCTTCACTTCAATAAAAAACACTGCGTACCTACAATGGTTATGGGCCCAGAAAATCGTATTTTTTTTTATTAGAAGTCATTAAATTACCGGTCAATGTAAAGTAATTGTATTGTTAATAGTTACAATGTATTCGGTACGAATAGAAGCACTGAATAAAGACAATTACGAGAGTTGGCGATTACAAGTTGAAGCGCTCCTGGTTAAAAACGATGCGTGGGACTTTGTTAACGGTAAGAAACCAAAACCGATAGAAGAGAGTGCGATAAAGCAGTGGGAGGTTGGCGATGCCAAAGCAAAGGCCGATCTCATACTCTCTGTTAGTGCGACTGAATTAAGACATGTCACAAATTGCCAAACTTCAAGAGATGTATGGTTAAAGCTTAATGCTGTACATGCTTCGAAAGGACCGGCAAGGAAAGCTGCATTGCTAAAGCAGTTAATGCTACAAAAGTTGACTGAATGCGGGGATGTTCAAGAGCACGTAGTAAAATTCTTTGAAGCGAAGGATAAACTTAATGAAATGCAAGTAGAGATTCATAAAGATCTTCTGTCTATAATGCTTTTGTACAGTTTACCGGCTAGCTATGAGAACTTTAGATGTGCGATAGAATCGAGGGATGAATTGCCAGATCCCGAAAGTCTTAAAGTCAAGATTATCGAAGAATATAATTCGCGACACAAGAATGAGCCTGAAATATCATTTATAAAGGGCAAATACAAAGGGAAGTGTGATAGTCAAAAAGCTAAGCCTGATGTCGCAAAGGTGCAATTTAAATATAGGTGTTTTAAATGCCACGAATTTGGACATAAAGCGTCTAAATGTTTAAGGAAGAATAGAAATAAAGATATTGCAAAGTACGTTTCACAAAGCGTGGAAAAGGAAGACAATGATATTAATTTTAATTCATTTAGTTGTAATTTCAGATCTGTTTCAAATAATTGTTATTCTGCATGCAGCGCGAGTGAAAACTGGATATTAGACAGTGGATGTACGTCAAATTTATGCAACAATCGTGATAAATTTATTGATATTTTTCCAATGCACGGTACATTAAACTTAGCGACAAATGGAAGCACAGATGTATGCGGTAAGGGTACAGTAAGGTTGTTTACATGCATTGATGATTCTATAAACGTAATAAATTTAAATGAAACGTTGTTTGTGCCAGACTTGCGATGTAACCTGATTTCAGTAGCTAAAATGATTGACAGGGGTTTTTGTGTTATATTTAAGGGCAATTTTGCTTACATAAATGACAATAATGGTAAAACTCAGTTAATCGCTGAACGCAGGGGTAATTTATATTATATTAAAGAACATTGTAAAGCGACTGTTTCTTTAGTTTCATCTGTAAAGAATGATGAAATGTGGTCGTGGCATGAACGTTTAGGTCATCTAAATGCAAGGGATCTTATAAAACTCTTGAATCACTCTGGGAAGAAAATAAAGTTGTCAGATGTGAGCGAATTGTATGATTGTGATATTTGTGTAAACGGTAAGATGAGTACGCTATCTTTTTCAAAATCTAGTGGGTCATGTAAGGAAAAACTTAGAGTGGTTTATTCTGATGTCGTAGGACCTATGCAAAATACGGCTATCGGTGGGGCTAGATACTTTGTAACATTCATAGACTGTAGTACTCGATGGTGTGAAGTATATTTACTGAGTAAAAAGAGCGAAGTTTTTACGGTATTTAAGATTTATAAGAGTTATGTTGAGAAATTGACAGGTATGAAAATAAAATACCTTCAAACTGACAATGGAACAGAATATTGTAACCATGAATTTGATGAATTCTTACAGAAGGAAGGAATTGTGCGAAGATTAACAGTTCCTCATACTCCGCAAATGAATGGGGTGGCAGAAAGAATGAATAGAACGCTAATTGAGATGGCGAGATGTATGATTCTCAGTTCAGGATTATCTGCTGGTTTTTGGGCTGATGCTGTAGTGACAGCGTGTCATATTAGAAACCGATGCCCGACAAGCAGTCTTGACGGTGAAATACCTTTTGAAAAATGGTTTGATTCATCTGTCAAATTGAATTATTTACAGACATTTGGTTGTAAAGTACACGTATTGAATAAGCAACCGGGTAAGGATAAGTTTGCAGCTCGAAGCGTTGAAGGAATTTTTGTTGGTTATCCACGTAATTCCAAAGGTTACAGAATATGGTTACCCCACGATAAAAAGGTAATAATTGCTAGAGATGTCAAATTTCACAAGAAAGGGATTACTGATGTTGATTTTAAAGGCGAACAATTAAAATGTGATCCTTTTGAATTTGAGAAAGAAAATTGTGAGCTCAAGGCTACGGAACCGAAGATGGTTGAGATAGAAATAAACTCTGAAAATGCCACTGATCCTACCGAAAGTATTGGTAGAGGTGATTGTCCCGTGATCTCGGAGGTATCCGCGGATGTTGGCGTACAACAAGAGCCTAGTACTTCGGATCAAGCTGCCAAAAGAGCTCCTGGCAGACCAAGACTTGTAAGGGGGCAAGTAGGTCGTCCTAAGAAAGTCTATAATACGGTACGGATGGAGGCAGAACCATTGCCAATCGAGCAAGAGGTAGATGATTTTGAAGATTGTCAAGAGTTTATCGGAGTAGCTGAAATGAGCTTGAAAGAGGCATTAAGTAGCGATGAAAGTTATGAATGGGAGGAAGCTATTTTATCCGAAATAAGAAGTTTACGGAAAAATGACACGTGGGATATAGTGAGAAAACCCATCGAACGTGATGTAGTTGGATGTCGTTATGTTTTAACAACGAAATTAAATGTTGATAAAACTGAAAAGAAAAAGGCTCGATTAGTAGCAAAAGGTTATAGTCAACATTATGGAATTGATTTATCATAGCACGTTTGCTCCTGTGGTTCGTTTAGAAACAATCAGACTTTTAACAGCGCTTGCAGTTGAACTTGACATGGAAATGCATCAGTTAGACATTAATACCGCATATTTAAATGGTAATTTAAATGAAGAGGTGTATATGCAAGTTCCACCATTAATGAAGCAAAGCTTACAAAAGATAATTAAAGATGAAAAAGATTGTGTCCTAAAGAAGAGAGCTGAGAAGATGTTGAATGATTTAGAAGCCGGTGGGGATGTTTGCCGATTAAAACGTTCCTTATATGGATTAAAACAAGCTGGTCGTCAGTGGAATATAAGACTGGACGAGAAATTAAAAGCAATGGGGCTTCAACAATCATTGAACGAGCCGTGTTTATATTTCAGTAATCACGAAGGAATAAGGTTTTATGTTTGCGTATATGTGGATGATATTCTTGTAGTTTCTCAGAAAAGAGATATCATTGATAACTTTAAGAAGGATTTAGCAAATGAGTTTGAATTAAAAGACTATGGCCTTGTGAAATATATGTTGGGAATTGACATTGTCAGAAAGGACAATTCAATTAAGTTGACACAACAACAATATATTTAAAATTTATTGAAAAAATACAACATGGTTTATTGTAAGGAGTCTATTACGCCTATGGAAGTAAACAAACAGTTTAATATTGATACAAGCAATGTTTGTAAATGTCCGTATAGGGAACTAATTGGTTCGTTAATGTACTTAGTAACGGGGACGAGACCAGACATTGCAAATGCAGTAACCAAGTTGGCGCAATTTTTAGATAAGCCAAGTGAAGAATGTTGGAAAGCAGCAAAGCGCATATTACGCTATCTAAAGGGTACTACCGATTATGGCTTGATTTATAAAAAGACAGGTAAGCCGATATTGGGATATTGTGATGCGGATTGGGGAAATTGTGTGCAAGATAGGCGTTCCTATTCAGGATATGTTTTTATCCTAGCGGGCGCAAGCATTTCATGGAAATCGCAGAAACAAAAGTGTGTAGCTACTTCATCATGTGAGGCTGAATATGTGAGTCTGTCATTAGCTGTGAAAGAGGCTATGTACCTGACTAGTTTGCTTACTGAAATCAAGTTACAACAATTCATAAAAGTAACTTTGCATGTTGATAACCAGGGGGCGATGCATTTGGCGAGTGATCCAGTTTCACACTCGCGAAGCAAGCATATAGACATAAAGCATCATTTTATACGAGATGTTGTTAAGAAAGGAGAGATAGAGTTAAAGTATCTGTCAACTAATTTAATGATTGCAGATATTTTAACGAAGCCATTGATAAAGGAAAAGCATGATTTATGTTTAAAGAGTTTAGGACTTCAAGGTGCGGTAAATACAAATTAAGGGGGCGTGTTGAGAAACATGTAGAACCTGTTTTAAGTGATTAATTTGTATTTGTTATAATAATTTGAATATGTGTCATGCGTATATAGAACATAAGGATGACATGTAAAAATCCCTTCACTTCAATAAAAAACACTGCGTACCTACATTTAGTCGCTTCCCGCCATCATATCGTATGATGATAGTTCCATTTTTCGTTTGATATACGAGAATTTCATATATTAGAAAGAGGAATATTAAAGCACATCGACTACTTTTTATTTCAAAAAACAAATTACTGGAAGCGCCGAATTTGTGAAAATGGAAATCTACGCTGGCAACATCTCGAGCAAGTATGGTAGTTTTTGAGATTATATTTTTCATATTTTAAATAAACCTGCGTGAAATCAGTAAAGTAAATAAGTGCATACAAACCATCATGTTAGTAATTGGAAACAGCGCGTCGTTTTTAAATAAAATAAAAGTTTAACAAAAATAAAAACCGACTTCAAATAAAAAACGGAAAAATCTTTCCAAAAAACCAACTTCAAATGCCACTACAAAGAATGAAATAATTTTTAATGTACACCAATTCGAAGTCGGGCAATGTTTCGTTCAATCACTAATAGTCCTTCGTATTATACAACTTGATGTGCGAAGGCAATTATCGACAATACGAAGAACAATTAGTGATTGAACGAAACATTGCCCGACTTCGAATTGGTGTACATTAAAAATTATTTCATTCTTTGTAGTGGCATTTGAAGTTGGTTTTTTGGAAAGATTTTTCCGTTTTTTATTTGAAGTCGGTTTTTATTTTTGTTAAACTTTTATTTTATTTTTTGATTTTTAGTGGTCTGAAGTTCTCTATTTTTAGGGTTCCGTAGCCGAATGGCAAAAAACGGAACCCTTATAAATTCGTCATGTCTGTCTGTCCGTCTGTCCGTCTGTCCGTCTGTCCGTCCGTATGTCACAGCCACTTTTTTCCGAAACTATAAGAGCTATACTGTTGAAACTTGGTAAGTAGATGTATTCTGTGAACCGCATTAAGGTTTTTACACAAAATTTTAAAAAAAGTAATAAATTTTGGGGGTGCCCCATACTTAGAACTGAAACTCAAAAATTTTTTTTTCATAAAACCCATATGTGTGGGGTATCTATGGATAGGTCTTCAAAAATGATACTAAGGTTTCTAATATAATTTTTTTCTAAAATGAATAGCTTGCGCGAGAGACACTTCCAAAGTGGTAAAATGTGTCCCCCCCCCCCCCTGTAACTTCTAAAATAAGCGTATGATAAAACTAAAAAAAATATATGATTTACATTACCATGCAAACTTCCACCGAAAATTGGTTTGAACGAGATCTAATTAGTAGTTTTTTGATATTTACAATAAAACCTCTAAAAACAAGTTAGTTTTGCGGTTTGATAAGAAAAGTGGTTTTTATGGTTTTATTCCTCCGGTTGTAGTACGGAACCCTCAGTGCGCGAGTCCGACTCGCACTTGACAGGTTTTTTTTAATATGGGTAGACCTACTGCTGCTCATGTGAGACAGGGCCGTTTTATTGAAACGCACAAAGTCAGGGACAAACTCTACCTTCTTACGTGGTAACTGGTATAAATCGCACCTACATATTGATGAGTAGGAATAGTAAGTTGATTTTAAAGTTGTAGAAGAATATTTTTTGTTAATTTTTTATTTTTATTTTAAGTGGTCTGAAGTTCACTATTTTTTCAATATGGGTAGACCTACTAAAGGGGCTGCTCCACCAAATCAACGCTGTGGATGAGTCTCGTAAAGCAGCGACATACAGTAGAACACCACCAGAGAACGTAATTCCCAAAGACGTCAATAGCTGTGGTGGTTTTCTGCCATTGATAAAAATTGGCGTCGAATCCCGCGTGATATTAAGACGCAACATCGTTATTTCAGAACGACTAGTGAATGGATGTTATGGATATAATAAAAAAAATCAAATGGCCAGCTTTGAGGAGAGATCAATTAGAGGATGGAGAGCTACCAGAAGCCGTGTATGTCAAATTTGATGATGAATCTATTGGGCATAAGCTAAAAGATAGTGATGGTTGCATACCCATACCTCCATCTAGTACTACTTACAATTCAGGCATTAAGCGGCTACGGAGATGTGGAGCGCCGAATGCTGCCTCTAATATTAAGCTGGGCGGTTACAGTCCATAAACTACAAGGCACCACCGTTGAGAGGGCTGTAATCGACCTTGGCAAAAAACTTTACTAAGGGCCAAATATATGTTGCCCTTAGTAGCGTTAAAAGTTTGGAAGGCATAGTCTTATCAGATTTGGACGCCAACAAATTATTAAATAGACCACATGACGAAAGATCATAACTAGACTTCGAAATCTGTCTTCCGGCAATGAAGGTCACATATGTAATTATTGATTAAACATATAACGGATTAGCATTTAGTGACGTCACGCATGTTACACTCATGTTGCAATGCAACAACGAACGTAAGCGCATTGAAATTTGATTACAGATACCTAGTTAGAATTTCTGCCACAGGTCGCATCCTTACTGTAAGCCGTTAAGGAGGCCCGTTCCATTGATCATCATCATATTTGGTTACGGCAGTTACTTGACCACTTGACCATAACGACGTTATGGTAGGGAAATATCTGGATAGCCTATAAAACATTCAGCTGAATATCGTTAATTTGCTCCTAAGAATTGAAGAGTTCCGTTATTTTGTCATATATCCCATCATCAGAACCTAATCAAGTTTTCACCAAACCACCCTTGAAGTACATTCTTCCAAATAAAGCAATAATCATTGAAATCGGTTGGCGTGTTATAGAGTTATTCATCTATTGTCGCGCAAGTACTTAATGAAAATTTAATACTTTATGGTTTTTTCATGGATACCATTATCAGAACTGGATAAAATTAAAATGGGACCACATGGGAAGCGTCAGCTTTCTAATAAAAAAAGAATCATCAAAATCGATTCGCCCAGTCAAAAGTTATGAGGTAACAAACATAAAAAAAAAAAAAAACATACGCGTCGAATTGAGAACCTCCTCCTTTTTTTGAAGTCGGTTAAAAAGAAAAAATCGTTTCAAAGGTAGCCTTAAAATGGTGGTTTGGTTTGTAATTTAACATACACGTGTGGACATTTTCGGGTGCAAGGACTAAATTGCTCGGTACTGAAAAATATTGTAGAAGTACTAGTGATCACCCGCTACTTCGTCTGCGTGAAACCTCTGTTTTCCCATTAGACTAAGTCATTTCTGACCCACGTAACCTATAAAACTTAGGTTACGTGATACTTATCACGTTAGGATAAGGACGACATGATGGATTTAAATCCATCATGTCGTCCTTATTTAAATAAATAAGCGAAAAATCGCTTTTTAAAACAATACCTTCCTAGCCGTTTTCAACCGGCAAAGGTTTTTATCGACTCTTTCATGCCTTTACCGGTAGATTTTCTGAAAATCGTTTTAGCAGACGCTTTTGCCCAAGAAAGAACGGACAGTTTCGTATCAAAATTATATTTTTTCCAAACAAATTTTCATCCCCTGTTCTGTAAGAACTTTACTGTATTATTTTCTATTTGATTTTCGTCCAGTCTATTCTTGACCTAGTAGATGTTATATAGCTTTAACATCTATAGATGTTAAAGCTATAGCCGTTTTGTCCTTTACCGAGTTTCGTGCAGTCATCGGTACTGCTGTGCCTAAGTCTTAGGTGATCTTACTGTACAGAGATCATATTGCATCCTTTGAAGCATATAATTGAATGCACGTAGGTACGATCAAATAGACGTAGTATCGAATAAACGTACAATCGAATAGACATACAATCGAATCTATGCACAGGTTCTGGTTGCACAACCGAATCGTCCTTGCTAGCTCTCCTTTATAGACAGACTATGTAGTATTAGTAACTGTTGGTTCACATTTTGCATGGCCAAGCCACATTTCTGTTTCATTTTTTTCACAATCCAAAAACTTGAGCTATTATTTGTCAGTAGTTCCATAATTATGGCAAGAACACCAACATTCAGGCCAAAATTGCTATAGAGATGTTACGTACATACGGCATTATTAAAATGTAGAGAAACCTCTTACTTAACCTTTCTTGCAGCTTCAACGTAGATCGTAGTATAATTTAAGTATTGGATTTCCAGGCAATTTAAGAACAATTCGCGGTATTAAATTGTATTTCAAATGGCTACTAAAGTAATAAATTTTAGGCGTATAAAGGATTAAATTTAATCCACCCCAGCCGAGTGCACTTTTTCGATTACCAAGCGAGGCCGTAGTACATTCACCATTCAGTACAGTAAAATTTTAGTTTCGTTTGAATTTTTTGGGTTTGGTGCCAAAGAGCGACACTGGACTCTATAATACTAAAATCCTGTTTCATAAGAGTCTGTAACTCAGAAACAATGCCATAAAAGTTTATGAGCTCATACTTTAGTCTTGTCTCCTGGGGTAGTGGAAACCTTCGGTAAGTGGCTACATAGGTCCGAGGCTAAAGCCAAATTCATTCAAAAAAAATAATCACAATCCATAGCAGCGTTAATACACGGGTCTCCACTCAAAATGAGAATGATCTAGATACACAATCTACCACGCTGATCAATTATTGTAACAGTGTGTTATGGCATGCTTCACGTACTTTTGAAAACATTAAGAGGTACTCTTATGCATGTAGATGTCTTTTATAACCATTAGCACCGAATAAACAATATTACTGACGTAAATACCTGTTGTTTCCTGCTGTTGTGATGACTCAATGCTTTGAAAAGTCAGGGATGTGATATTCATCATCACTGTTTGTGCTTACGATTTAAATTAAATAACAAGAGTACATTCGTATTTTCATGACCTACTAACAAATTAGAGTCTAAGGATTCATAGAGATGTCGTCAAACATCTTCCAGGTCGTTGCGTTCTCATTTTCTACGGAGTAAATTGCATCCTCGTGTGCACATACATCTAATTGTGTACTCGTAGGAAAGCTGGCAAGGTTGCGTTGTAGTAATGCATATAACCAAGCAATGATAGCCCATTTGGTTCAGACCTTTCACTTAAATTCAGGGGTTCGAATCCCGGAACCGGCTTCGTTTGTTTCAGCCGACCGACGTCCACTGCTGGAAAGAGGCCTCCTGCAATTATTTCCAGCCCACACGGGCCAGCGCTACTTGTATCCAGCTACTTCCCGCGACTTTTTAAATGTCGTCAGTCTATTTGTTCGACGGTCTGCCAACAGTGCGCTTTCCTGTGCGAGGCCACTTTTCCAGCACTTTGGATCCTCAACGTTCGTCGGACCTACGGGCTATGTGCTACTTCAGCTTTGCGATAGCCATTAGATAGATACCTAAGTCATTCTGGTTTGCACTTTCGGAAACTGAATATCACTTGCTAAACGGTAGAATAGAACGTCACCAGGAAATCAGACATTTCACCACATTTTTTCCAATGGTATTAGTGGGCAATAACCGGCACGGGTTATTGAATTGAATATGAAAGCATTGAATATGACTTGCATTGTCGATGAAGGAAATGATCATGGACAAATCTGTCAAGAACACGAGCAAGGTGTTTACTTTCTTGATGTTAATTGAAACGCCTGCTCGATCTCATGTCTGCCCGTCCTCCTGAGAATATCATTGAAATCGTTGACTACTAGGCCTCACTAATCAGTAATGTAGTTGGCTACCAGGCCCTACTAATCAGAAATGTCGTTGGCTATTAGGTCTTACTTACAGATGTTACCGAAATTATTAGCTACACTGCATGCGGTAGAATATCTGACTCTGGTGGTATCCATCTGAACGAACTTCAATAAAGAGAAGATTCGAGCTTATTCGACAATTAAGATTTTAAGTCCACGGGAATTGCTGCTATAAGCATAGTACAGTACAGTAAAGTTCTTCAAACTTTATTTAAGGTCACGTGTAAAGGTATAAAAAAGTGTCTGGAGTTTCCCATAGGTATTTTATATCCATTAGCACTATCGAGAATCCGTCACCTATTTACTGTTTGCTTAGGATGGTTTGCTTAAAAGGTTTTTGTTTTTTTTTCATTGCTTTGTTATAACCATCATTACCCACTAATTGTGAATTTATGTGTGTAGAAATAGTAATAGACTAGTCCTAAAACTACCTACATATTACGAGTGAGTACTTGACTGTAATATAATTTGATGGTACCTAAGTGACAATGCAGCCGAAGATGTAATTGAAATAACCGCTAACGGTTTCTACACAGCATCGCACTGGAACGCTAAATCACTTGTTGGTGCATAGCCGGGCCCCACCAGATGAGATCTGGAACCAGTTTATATATTTTTTTTATAATTATATTTTCAAGATAGAGACAGAGTGTTAGTTATTTAATTAACTACATTACATTACTCTTCACAATTTTTTTTATGAATTCAAGAAGGAAATTATTTTGATTAACAATGAACCTAATTAGCAATTAGAGATTACTCAAAATTAACAGTTAAATGAAAGAAACCAATTAGATAGTCTTATTCAAGAGTGAAAGGCCTTTGAGACAAATCTTCGAGTCTGACGTTCATTAAATTAACGGATAGCCCCAGGGGCCAGGGCATCCGATACAAAGGGTCTGACACAATTTAACATTTATATTATGGCATTCATAACTAGCGCTATACTGTTTATTTATATTTGTCCTTTAAATCCTTTATGCTCGTACCTACGTATTATGTGACTGTAAACTCATATCTGCTAAGCACTTTAATTGATTCAGTAGATTGGTTAAGTTGGTGGTTTATTTAGTCTTTGCCGGCAAAGATGCAGTGCTATATTTGTCGTGACTGTATTGACCTAGCCACTTATATTTCTGCGATTGCCTTTGATTGTCATTGCCTTCGGGAAAGCACGGAAAACATTATGGGAAAGTCAAAACTTTCTTGCCAGTTCTCTTCGGTGCAAAACTTTTGCGAGAGTTTTTGAAAGTTAGGAAAACTGGCAAGAAACTCGGCACTTTTCAAAATTTGAAATTGACCGGCAATTCAAAAATGTTCAAATGCTTGTGGAACCAAATAACAAAAAAGTTTAAAAATGACACTTGTCATCGACAAGTCACGTGACTAATATGTCATACATGACACACATGGTGAGAGACATGTCACACATGGTGAGAGACATGTTTCGGGGTATTTTTTTAGGATGAGATGAGGTCGGGGTAAAATATTGAAAGCGTAAAAATTGCTTACGTATTGACAAACAAATCTTCGATAACGTAAATTGCACAGGTGTGTCCCAATACTTAGCGTGGTATATCGACGTGCAATGTCAAGAATTGAATACCATGGATGTAAGTATTTGCGGTTGATGTACGGTACGCCTATCGGTTATATTGGCCGTAAAACCAGAGGAACCCATCTACGCGGCAAAGGTTCTGCAGTAGGTACTTGTCAACATATACGTGTAATGAAATTAATGACCTTTCATCAATTTGAATTTGCCGCGCTTCGCGTATCTATGCTGTCTGTATGTCTGTGGAGGATGGTATAGGTCGCATCGAAGTGACGTGTGAGCTATGATTCAATGTCGGATGACGCTTGGATTGTTTTGTGCATTTTATTGTTATAGGTGTGGTTATAGGTAAACCGCTATAAACTTGACCCTCCTGATAGTCTGCGGGACCCGGGGCGGCTTATGCGATTGGCTATAACGATACGTCAGCACTGCTGGCGGACAGCGACAGGCTTGCTGATTGGTTGAGCGGCTCCCGCCCCGCGTTTATATCGCAAGTTTATAGCGGTTTACATATATAAAAACTTATCGAAGGATATAATTGAGGAAGCGATTCTTTGTATTTTCAATTGAGATAGCTAAGTGTAATTGTCATAAATTGATAATTGTTGTAATATTGTAAAGACGTGTTAAATAAAACAAAACTTTGTATCTTTGTAGTTTATTTTGAAGATCCTCAATAATATACCTTATATACGTTTGTCTAGTGTTATTACTAACAAAATATAGACTGGGTTGTGAGCACTAGGTATATTAAGAGGAACTTAACGTAGTATCTGCACGCGAAATTATTCTTTTCGGATTCGTAAGGGGCTAGACGAAAGTAATTGATTGCTGATTGTAATGATGGTCTAGGTACGAAAATCTTCGGAAATCTAGAATAAAAGTTTCCCATACCCGTCAACAGAATGGGCACATGGCTACAAACCTACATATTTTTTTTTTACTTCAGTATTTTATTTTCAAAAATTTAGTATCAATAAAAGTACCTAAACAGCGTGCAGCAGCATATTTTTTGCGCAACGAATAAGCCTGGCTTTTGTTAACGCAACGAATCAACGTATCTACCTCTTACTTATTTAAAAAAAATAGAAAGTAGGTACGGTGTAGCTTTAAAATTTAAACTTTTCAGGTGAGTTTCGAAGTTGATAAGACTTTGCAGAATGTTCCTGGCAGAAATTCTTTATTATAATCCCCAAAGTAATAAGTCTTACACCAAGTTCCTAAATAAGTATCTAATGCAATTAATGAATTCCATATTGAGTCAACTGATACCGGGCACACCTTTTGTCGCTAAATAAACGCGAAGTCGCGTGGCGGAACTTAGCCCCTTCGCACACGGCTCGTAAGCGGAAACGTAGCGTAATCCGCGCGATAACGAGAGCAGTACGAGCACGAACATATACAAGCATGTCCGCGGACGAAGCGGTGTTGCAGCGAATCGTAGGAGGTGTTCATTGTCTTCACGATAGCCGTAGCGTACTGGCGTAAAAACACAAGCGTAAAAAGTTATCCTTACACTATGTTCTTCAAAGAAACACCTGAATTTAAACTTAAACTTCTTATGACTAAACTTTCGATATGACTAAAAATATAATTGAAACCGTCAAATTGGTTGAAAACTACGCTTGCCTATCAAATCATAATACGTCTACGCGACGATTTGTTTGTGCAACACTGTAGGCCTCGTGTGTCATAACGATACGCTTCCGCTACGCTTACGCTTACGAGCCGTATGCGAAGGGGCTTATTTGCCGGTAGAGTGATAACTGATATAACCTGCCGCGTGCAAAGCCACCCTCCAGCTACTTTTGAGCCAATTTAAAAACCTTTCAGCCCTATCCATGTAGCGGTTTCTACGTTGAGAGATCAGTCAGTGGGTCACCTTAATTTTTAATGTTGGTGTCACGGAACCGCAAACCGCAAGGCTTTTAAGAATATAATTATAAAAAGAATAAAACCAGCCAAGTGCGAGTTGGACTTGCGCAACGAGGGTTTCGTACTACTATAGAAAAAAAGACGTGTGGCACTCGGAGACTGCTGCGGTAAAGCTATTGCATAGCTGTTTTTATCAACTTATGCAATTATAATTATACAACCAATGCCACCTAGAGACGAGTTGCTGAACTAAAGAGACAAGCGTGATATTTCAAAAAGTCATTAAAAGTTCTGCTATTCATCGATAGATGGCAAAACTAAACACCGCTGTGCCGGTCGTAGTGGGGGGTGTTAGGTTATTTTCGTTACGGAATTTCTGGATTTGGTCTCCACGCTCAAGGCCCGCGATAGAAGCTATGAATTAATAGAATCATATCAATATCTATTAGGTAATAGAACCATAAGAATCACTATTCTTACCGAACCGCAAACATAACTTTTTTTAGGTTAATTGTTTATACCAAAAAAGTAATTAAAGAGCTTTTTATGTTTCCCGTAAAATATACATTTATTCCCTTAAATCATAATTATTTCAGATTTTTCTAGGCAGGCATTAAAAAACAGTTTGAGAATACGCAATGTACGCCCTTTCATACGATACCCCACGTAATATTTTTATCTTATTTTGAAATCACGACGACCCGGTTTTCCCCCTTTTTAAATAAAAAAAAATATATTTTGAAGGGTCGTGACGGACAGAAAAGCTGACAACTAAGTGATCTTATTCTGTTCCGTTCCGCGTTCCAATTTTTTTTTGAGGTACGGAATCCTAAAATTAGGGAAATACCAGTTCAAAGTTACACTCTAGCTTTTTTTGCTTCGTTAAACAAAGGTTATGGGCCTAGGGTTGCCATCCGAACTGTATATTTTGTATTTTATTTTTCTGCAAACAAAAAGAAAAGTTTTCCAAAGACTGTTTCAATGTATCTCCTTTAGGCGGTTTAAAAGTTTTCCACTTGCCTAAACAAGAGTCTCCGTAACTATCTTTAAGTGGGAAATGTTGTAGCATAATGCCTATCTCTGTTTAGGTATGACGAAGCAAAATAAATCGCAGACTAAGTAAGATATTACTGTCTATAATAAAATTAAACCATGACGTGATGAAATTACTATATCATCACTTTATAATTTGATTATTTTATGCCCGCTCTTCAATATAAAGTTTCTGAATTCATAGCTTTAGTAAATCTTACTTTTCTTGTTTACTCTATATAAGTTAGTACTTGACTGCGATCAATCGAGTGATGATGCAGCCTAAGATGCTATCGTACTAACCTGGAAGGGTAAGTTAATTTACCCCAACGGTTTCTACAAGCATCGCACCGGAACGCTAAATCGCTTGGCGGTGCGTCTTTGCTGGTAGGGACCACCCTAATCAACTAGCCACGGCCGAAGCCTCCAATCAGACCAGACCAGACCTGAGCCAATTTAGAAATTATAAAATTCCAAAGAGGCCCGGGAATCGAACCCACGACCACTTCATATTATTTTAATTCATATTATTTTGGAACTTGCTGGAAATATCTCTCAACCCCATTTTAGTGTTCCACCGAAAAACACAGTTCCTTCCCTCTTAGAATAATTTGGTATATGGTACCAATGCACTGTATTAAACATTCATAATATTATACATACACGAAATCGAAGCCGTTATACTGTTGAACAACGATTATTTATTAAATAAAGTGCACTCGTAGCATCGTATCGTAACGCCCGCGGAATTGCTTATTATCATTTATTTATTAAATTTTATTATTAGTAGCTTTTTCACAATGACTCTTGAATATCAGCATTTCAGCGCTTACGTGATACGACTTATCGAGGATCGTTACAAAAGCCCGTCGAGCTCTCAAATTTTTATACCTAAGTTTTTTGGCGTGATAACGTTTAATAAATTGATGAACACCAGCAACGCACGTGAAAAATAGTAACGTTCCGCGTAACGTTCCACCTGAGCCTGTGCGTGCAAGCGAGAGCGCGCAGCAAGCGATAGAGAAGCACGATAAAACAAACGATAGAGAGGCCAATTATGACGTTATCACGTAAACCTATACTATGCTATGTATGCTCAGATGAATGATCCAATAGATGCACAGTTAAAATAGCAACGACATGCACTATTTTTGTACTCTTTTTACTTATGTGCTTGGTAGGATGCTAAAAAGAGACAATGCCATAATGCCTCTTTCGAAAATTAGTAGGTTGTCACAAGGTTCGATTATGCTAGTGATGAGCTGGAGTCGATTAGATTCGACGATTAACATTAACTAGTTGGGTGACTGAACTTTGCTCGTTTTTTTTTTGGAAATACATTTTCTAAAAATGAATCTTGCCTAGATCAATTTATCGCCCTCAAAACCCACCGTATACTAAATTTCATGAAAAACGTTCGAGCCGTTTTCGAGATTCAGATTATATATAGAAATATATACCTATATACCTATACAAAAAATGCTCGTTTAAAGGTATAAATAAATAATAATAATATATAAATATAAAAGATATATATAGATAAGTATAAATATAAAAGATAAAATATTGTTTACCCAACCATTGTTATAGTTTCTTCAGCAATTCTTGGCTAGCAAACGTCACTATTCATTATCCGGAAAAAACATCGCGTGATTCGCGGAAAAACTCTGATAAATTAAAAATTGTAGCATAACCACAGCGTAACCCAAAATTTTGGGTTATGAGATTTTTACACTACTGCCTACAAACCACCATAACTTCTGAAGAGACTTGGACATAGACTTTTTATTACTGGATATAAAAGAAAACTTCATTTTATTTTTAAAATAGTTTTTATAATAATAAATCTGACTGAGCAAACATTGTTTTGCCATTTGAAATATAAAAAATAGCTTACAACCTATACTTACATCTAAAGAATGTACACAAAAAACTTCAGAGAAATCGCTCAAGCAGTTTCGAAGGGGTTTGGTTACAAACATACAAACACTGACACGACAATGTTATATATTACGACGACTAGTTAACGCCTCAAACGTTGTTTTGCCATATATTTTTCATTCAGTCGCGTTACTCTTTTTGTGAGGGTATTGATTTTCTTATGGCGGCGTTTCGAAACATTTTTAAAATATTCTACTTTTTCTCTAATATTTGTATTCTTTTATAAGACTCATCTTCAGTATTAGTGCCACATGTACACGAAATTTTTTTTTCAAAATATTTGGCTCAGCCATATTGTTCAACACCTCTCTGGGGTTTGGTGATGGTGTTTCCTATAACAAACAACAACTATTAAAAAATGTTCGTACACGAAAGTTTAAAAAATTTCGTCATCAAATCTTCATCCTTAGGAAATCTAAAGAGTATTTATTTATTCTAATTACAGATATATTGACACTATCGATATAGTGAAATTTCACAACACTAATAACCTAAAATTGCGTTTTCCGAAATATTTAAAAAATATTTTAATTACCGTAAACCATCTTGTAATTGGGTGTTTACCCGGACGTTTACTAAATTGCGCTTCTTCTTTACATTTTTCTGAGCAAAATACTTACTTCTATAATATGAAAAAATAGCATAAAACTTACCGATGCAATCCAACTGATTTATTTTCGTTTTCTTTCTGTGAGATACGTGTTTTGCAACCCTCTACCGAACAAGACATTTTTAATCATCTCACATTATACTTAAATTTATATACAAATCTCAATTTTTTCACATTTTTTCACAAGAAAATCTAAATAATCTTTTCAGCACTTCTCACGAAACATCAACAAATATTACGAGACAAAATTAAATATATACGACGACTGAGGTAATTCAACCAGAAACGCGAATACTTTTAAAATTGGCAGTATTAAAAGGTTGCAAATGGTTGCAAAATATTTGGACCTTGTGACATGTCAAAAAAAATAAAAACTGACACCTGTTTTTTGTCTCACTCACACTAATACTGATACTATTTAGAAACTTGAATAAGATATACGTTTACTTTGTTTTATTTTAGCCTTGTGTCTATGGGATTATTGGTCTGAGTATGTATGCTACAAACCTATGCTATGTACACTTTTAATTGATTTACATATCAGTTAGTGTAGTGTTGTGTATGTTTTCGTGCTTATGTCTTATATGTAAATTGTAAGTGTGCTTATTTAAATAAAATAAATAAAATAAAATAAACCGACTTTACATGACAACCAATTTTTTAGTCATCGCGAACAAACGAGCGAGTGGGTTATCCCCAATATAAAGTCATTCCTTGCTCTGTGATCCCGCCCATGAACATTTGCAGCACCAGAGGAACTGCAAATACATTGCCGGCTTTTTAGCAGTTTATTTATCCGCCCCTTGAATAACCACATGTTATAGGTATGAGGAACGAAATTCAATATACAATGGGCATGAGATAAACTAAATTCAATGATTTAAGTTATCCGATCAAAAAATTGATCACGTGAATAATATAGAAAACAACGTCATTATTCATTATCATTCATATTTGCTTGAATTTTGTTTGATAATATAGTTATGGCATGAGTAATAATCGTCAATTTTCTACGGAAAACGTAAATTAGTCCTCTAACTAAGGGTGCAGAGTCATATATAGTCCCATAAACATAGTCATATTATACTCGTATATAAGTTCTATAAATTATACCTCTCTCCGGTTTATTTTTTCGATTTCGAAAATCGAATTTCGTCTAGTTGATTACTGGGGAGAATATCCCATTTTGTGTTGGTTTGGTTGTAGCAGGCCTGAAACGCAGGCAAGTAAAGTGGCAGATCGCAAGTGAGCTCCGTTTGATACGAGTCCAGTCGAAAGACAGCTACCGGCGGAATAGGGCGGGCGGGCTGCTTCCCATTCGCAATTCCTCTGAAAGTTCGTATGCCGACCAAATACGCATTTAATTATTCATTTTATTGTAACACTCTGTGACAATTAACTCTCATAAGTGAGACTGTTCAAATGATGCCACTGAATGTTGTAATTGAAACAGTTGTTGTAAGGAAAACTTTTTCGTGAACTTTAAAGTTTGTTGAGTGTTTGGATTCTGGATTTTGATCTGTGGAGTGAGTTATTTCATCGAGGACTGTTACTGTAAGTATTTTTTTCTTTTTTACTGAGAGGTCAGTATATGGAAAATAAATAATTACTAAGATTTTTTTTCACATATAAATAGACAACTAATAAATAAAGCCAAAATAATTTAACTTCGCTATAACTCTGCATGTTTGATCAAAAATAAAATTTAAACCCAAGCCTATTATAGCTTTATCAAAAAATGGAACAAACTGGACTCCTCAAAAAACAAAATGATCGTACCTACTTATCTAGAGTTGAGGAAGTTTTAGTCAAACATTGTGGGTACCATTGTCTATCTCCGAAAATCAATATACGAGACCAAATTTAAATCCAGAAAAGGAGATTTGTCTAAAAAGTTTAATAAACTGACGAAGTTAATGGATATCGTAAGATACAGTAACTATAACCTGTGCGTTGAAATGGTACAAGTAATCATGTGATAGATAAACTCTTTCATTAAAAAAAGTCTACTAACAGGCAAAAGTAGGAATGAAAACCTTTTTCTTATTTAATTTTTTTTAAGACTTAAACTTAGAAACTTGAAATACACACTACTACGGTCTACGAAGCAAAACACAGTAAAAGCTAAACTTAAAATTCTATGCCTTTTACACGCATATAGGTAGATATTGCGATAGTTAAATAAATAAAAATTCGGCAAATCGATCTTCTCGTAATTTATGGTACCTAGATCAGTTATTTGCGTATTGGACTCAGCCTTTGCATGACCCTAGCCGAGATTAAAAATTCCGAGCGATGTATGGACACAGAACACTAAATAGTACGTATGGATTAAGACAGAATACCAAAATAGGTACTTACATATTACTAATATTAAAAATTAATTATTCGTAAACTGAATACAAAGTTTGTCGTAAAGAAGGCAAAGAAACAATTAATTTTTGAAAAATATATCTTTTTTTTTTGAAACGAAAGTGCGAAATTAAAAATTAATAAATTGTTATTTAGGTTCATCATTCCCCTTTCTCAGAACCCAAGCAGTAAGCACTTCTAGCAAGCCATAACTTATGTAGTCCTTTCTATCACTTTCAGGGACAGTGAGCACGGATCCCTAATTAGAAATTAAATGTAATCAAAACATTTATTGCTTTTCATACATTTTACTTACGAACATTAATGCCAGACTCTACCGCCAAGTTTGGAGTGCAGTTTTGCATCGAAGGGAATTGGCAAGAAACTCTAAATAATAATATGACTATAATTATATTCTTATCTCGCGATTAGATGTAAGCGGATATCCCATAATATTCATTATAGAGGTCCAAGAGAGAGCCCTCGACTTCAAAAGTGAGGCAAAAAATACTTTGCTCAAATTGGCAAACGTCGCTACACAATTTTTCACGCACACTAGCATCCGCACACCATACAAACTTCAAATTGACACACTCACACTACAAGAAATAGTTGCCGCCACTATATTCAATATACTCTATGGATGCCGCAGTGCACTCACGGAGCTGTCGTTCTTAGGTGGGGCTTTAGTTGGAGCGCGAGCGACGACCTATTATAAATCCATGATATCCATATTCATATCAGTGGATTTGTGAAAATTATGAAGAACTCTTATGTTCATATTAAAATAAGCATGCGAGTTTCCTCACAACATTTTCCATAACTGTTATGCCAGTGATATTGAGTTGGTAGAGAGTTATTTCGTCCATAATTCCCACTTTTTCGATCAGAGTGTACCTCGGGCCGTACTGTGCGGAAACTCCATTAACCTTTTAACAGGAAAAACACTTCTATTTTAGTTTTGCGGGAAAATTCGCAATGTGTTTCGCACCTAAATGTTTTACGATGTTTTACAGCCTGAAATGTTTGCAAGAAATTTTATCTTTATTGTTTCTAAAGTTAGGCGTCCATGACTTTTTGAATGTTATTTTGTTCATTCAGTACAAATTTAGTGAAAAAGAAGAACAAGCTATGATATTATAGTAAGGTACACCTATACGAAATATATCTTTTTAAATTTTATTGCTTATCTTTTTTTTTATTCCATATAAGTACAAGTTAGTACTAGACTGCGATCTCACCTGGTAGTAAGTAATCATTCAGGCTTATATGTTATCGTACTAACTTAAGTAAAATCACCCCTAACAGTTTCTACACAGCATCGCACCGGAATCGATTGGCGGTGCGTCCTTGCTGGTAAGCTGGTAACTAGCCACAGTCGAAGCCTCCCACCGGATCAGACCTGAGTGAACTTAGAAAATTCTAAAGTGGCCCGTGGCGAGAATCGAACCGGCGATCTCCCACTCGAATTCAGAGCGCGCGCCACTTCGCCAGGGAGGTCGTCAAGACTCAACTGATTTTCGAAATCATAAACTTTTTCTGTAACACGGTAAGAAGTCTATGTTTTTTTATATCGTTGCTAGCAATAAAAGAATTCCTACTTACTTTCATCGAAACATTTTCGCATTTCGAAGCCTATAAGTAATTCATTCAAAATTCAGATTTTCAGAGGAAAATCGGACAATAAAATATTATGGGCACATTTTCGTATGACAGTTTAACAAAAGCCGGGCCCGTGGTACCGCACAGCCGGAAATCCATTACATTCGCGGACACAACAAATGAGAGTGCTTACTTTGAGTACAATGTAGTGTTTGCTTCCCCTGATAAATTATTATTTATTATAAAATATATCATTATCTCAAAGCTTCCCCCTTCTAGGGGATAATTATTACGTAATCCATCCGTAATTGATATATTGGAGAGCACTGTATACAAAGTGTTATGCTGATACATTGTTTGTAAATTGTACCTGTAGATATGAGATGAGAAACTTATTAATTTAAACCTGCATTGCTTGGGTCATACCTAGTATTATATATCTATGGTGATATACCTCTTGCCTATAAGATGCATCGCAAAGGGAACCTCTGTCCAAAATTTAGCCAATAATTTGGTTGTAAGGTGTAGACTAGGTAACCCAATTTAATTTGAACGGAAAAGCGTCGGGCTGATGGCGTGGAAGAAGGCCTAAGGAGCATGGGTAAATACACCAACTGGCGCATGGACCGCGACAAGTGGAGGTATATTGTTGAAGAGGCCAGGGCCCACAAAGGGCTGTAGCGCCACAGGATAGATAGATGTCCAGTGGCGGAAAGCGAGCTAGGACCGTAGCCGCCTCAAAGGATATCGTGCGGTGTCCTCACGCAACCCTTATAGTCATCTTCCGCTACACGCTATTTTGCTCTGCTCATAAGACGGTTCACGCGTTAGTATTATACTTGAGTCAAAATTTACGATTTCCGAAGGAACATAAAATAGTTATGTGTTCAATTATAGATTAGACAATTGAATTCATATTATTTGGCATTTCATAATCTAGAACTTGGCTCAAAAATATTTTAAAATATGTGTATAACTTTCTCACTAGAACAGTTTGTGTATAGGCTGTTTGCTAAAATAGCGGTCGACGCTCTACGCAGATGCAAGATATTTGCCATGTTTCTTAACACAAACTTATAACAATGACATATTTAGAAAATTAATAACATTTACTAAAAAGTGTCTCAAAAAAACACGATTTTCCTAGATTTTCATTCAAAAACCATATCAAAAAAAAGATAATCAAAAGATAAAAGATAAATTTATTGGTAATCAAACAATGTGGGTAACTTAAATAACATTTTGAAGCCTTAGCGTCTAAATATAGCTAGAATTACAACGAAATATTATTGTGCACCTGTTTTCCGAACTAGTTAAAACTGTGTCTCGGAAAACAGGGCTTCCAACTCGGGGACAAGCAATACAAGAAAAGGCGCGTGCGTGTAGGCTTAATTTAGCAAGAAAATGTGTGAGTGTGTGTGTGTGTTTGTGTGTGTGTGTGTGTGTGTGTGTGTGTGTGTGTGTGTGTGTGTGTTGTGTGTGTGTGTGTGTGTATGTGTGTGTGTAATGTAAGTAATCAGGATTTGACTAGAATCTCCAAAAGTCCTTCAGAAGCCAAGTAAGTTTGTTTAAGAAGCCAATTCCTAAGGGTAACTTTATATTTATGATGATTTAAAGAGTGGAGTGAAAGAATTTTGTGTAACTTAATATAGAGATAAGGTCCAAGGAAGACAAAAAACCTACGACTAAAGGCTGTATTTAGTTTTGTATAGCTAGCAAGCTGAGGTCTACGACTGGTGCAATCACGAGTGAAATTCGTCAGAGAGTGTTGTTTAAGAGCAGTACTCAAAATAAATAATTGCCGTACAGTTAGGACCTCACAATACTCGTAAAGCATATTTGTAGGATACAATCGGGGTTTAAAACAGCACACCTTCAGAACAGATCTTTGTGCACGTTCGATTTGAATAAGATGGGTCTTCGCTGCGCCTCCCCACACGGATATACAATAGCTAATGATAGATTGGCATAGTGCTAGGCACAGAAAACAAAAGACACATATAAAAGTCATTCCTTGCTCTGTGGTGCTAGGTGCATAGGTGCATAAACCGAAAAGTGTCATTTTCAGCATTTTTCGATAAATTAAACGTATTATTTTAGGATGAAATCCAAGATATTTTGTTATTTCTGAATTATAGTAATTTAATTCAATTAATATTCAATGTCACTGGTTATTTACTATTTTAATAAGTTGTATATTTATTTTACTATAAATTTTTTTGTAATACCGTAATCGACGCAAAATTGCGTCAGCGCAAACGAATTCCTTTTTAGTATGGAGCGAAACGCGAGGCACACCGCGCCGCATGAACGCTCTTAATAGATGCTGAAAATTACACGGCCTTTGTCTTGTAAAAAAGCCACCGATGTATTACCTATTCATGATTTACACAGCGCCCCTTGTTTTCCACAAAGTAAAGATGAATTGTACAGATTCTCAACTTATTAGAAAGTCTAAAGAATTTAGGCATTACGGGAATTTAAGGAAAATAATTATTTCTCCCAAATAATTAGCTGATCCTGGAGGCAGTTAATTACAAAACGTGTAAGTAATTAATGAATAATTTATGTTGATAAAGTAAAAGGTTTTCCCTTAGTATAGTTAATAGGGAGCCTCTTACCAAGCGAGAAGCTTGATACGAGACTCCAATTAAGGGGTCTTACATCTCTTCTACATCTATCTCTTATCACAGAAAAGAGGCTTATACCCTTAATACGGTGTGTGGGACCTGATATAATTTATTGTGATAATCATAATGTTGATGAAGAGTCCTTCCTCCTACACAGGTGTGAGTAAAGAAATATAAATTTTCGGGTACCCATACATCAGGGTTACTCAAAGTGAGGGTTCGCCGTTCGACTGTAGGGGGTTCGCGACAAGATTTACGTAATGGGCGGCTAGGTGACTGGCAAGTACATACCACAAATAATTGATGAGTAGCAGAGTTTTTTTTTCTCTCACGAAAGTCCCTTAAGTGTTCTTTAGCATCGCTACGATCTAGCCTAAAAGCTAATTAGTAACTAATTTTAACTTAAACTGATATTAAGACCTATATCTAAGAGTTTGTCCAGTGACTTATCTTAGTCTCTTTTGTAATATAATTTTAGGAGTACCAGAGTGATAACGTATACATTAAGACCTACTTAAAAATCTGTCGACTTGACCGTGACAAGATTATTTCATACATAGACGTATAAATTGTGTTTAGGGAGTGGGTGGGTTAGGGGTATGTGGCACCAAATAAATTATGTACAGAGGGAGTGCAGCCTGGTCTATTCTAATAAGAACGAAATTTGTGACTCATATGTCTCAGGCTGCTGATTTTTTGCTTCTTTTAATACCTACCAAACAGAGATATTTATCAAAGCATTTTAGTCAGAATCCCTATACCTGACTGGACGGACATTCAGAAGGAAAACTGTGGAACAATAATTTTGAGAGCCAGTATTTTAGTGGATAGTAGGTTCCTACGTATGTTTATTTATTCTACTATTTTTAGTTATCTAATCACAGGTCTGGTTAGTATACGTTACCAATTTAAAAGTTTCCTCTTCAGAGTTAACGAATAGACAGTAACTATTCCAATCTGTGTACGTATCTATAATATACTGTTTATTGTATACTAATTTACTCGTAGTTTAGTGTAAACATTTTACCTAGTGAGCAATCTCATTCAGATGTTTTAGTGGATGCTCAAATTGCCAAATGACCATCTTTTGTCCGTCAAACGAGGATACAAAGAAGTATGACACTTCTTTGTATCTTTGTTCGGATATTGAATAATGTGGGAGCATGGGTAAAATAAATAAATTGACTTATTACTTCAAAGGTTATTCAATAACTTACTTCAGGCCTCTGTCGTGTAGATGCGAGCCGTTGAGGTGTGATACTTTTAAAAAATCACAAACATTTTTTTTTCTACAAAAGAAATATGGTGATATAATTTAAAAATTTCAAAATGACCTGAAGCTAATCTGAAGTACTGAGGGTTATCTTCATAGTCTTTACATATCACAGGTTGAATATAAGTCTAAGATGACGTCTTCTTAAAATATAGGCTTTTCCTCACATGCTTGCCAGTTGTGATTTTTCGTGAACACACATTTCAGGATAACGTTATGTGAACATGCAGATTGCAAGTTTCCTCATAATATTTTCTTGGATTTGCAGGAGATATTAAATTGGTTCAAATGCACATAATAAAACTCAAGAATGTCAGAGTTCGCGCGTGGGCTTTTCAGCGAGATTGCTATTTTCGGTCAGTTGCTCTTTTATTCCTAGCATTTCAAGCTGATCTGATTTGTCAAAGAGAAATACTCTTTACATGATCTTCTATTTTGATCAAGATCTTTACTAACACTTTTTCAACGTATCAAGAACCTTAATGGTTTGTATGTACCTACTTAACACATTGCACCCTCGAAATACTCAATATTTCTATAACCTATGTTCTATATTCCGACTATATTCAGACTTATTTTTGGACCTATTTTATGCAGACAAAATATTTAATTCAAATCGGTAAAGTTGTTTGAAGTTTCGTTACAAACAATGTGATACGAGAGTTTGTACTTGTAACTGCTGACCGGGCAAACGTTTTTTTGCCATTCAGGTGTATAAAAAATCTCAAGACCTATGCCGAATGTAGACAAAAACTTTCAAAAAAATCAATAAAGCCGTTTCGGATGAGTTTGTTTACAAACATTGCGACACGAGAATTAGGAATGCTGTTTGATAGCCTAATAATTTAATCCAAATAATGAACCACGTTATGGTAAAAACAAAAGCATTTTACTAAGGTTATTATTGGATTTATTTTCGGATATCTCTTTACTTTATTACTCCACACACTCTTCACTCCCGAGATCCTCTACAATGAGCGTTCGATAGATATTGAAATGGGATTTCGTGCCAGGCACCTTATTCAGATTTAATAAAAGATTACGATATAATATTTGACTCGACGATCGTGAAATTTCATTGGCAGCCTTTCTAGAATGGATTCTTCACGCCTCATAGACAAATCAATTAGGGTGTAGTCCTGTAAGTTAGGATAAGGCTGAATGATAGTTTACTGTAAATTTTTGAACTAACATAGTAATATTTGATTTTAGAAACCTTGAGGTCTTTGCTATACGTAAAATTAACGTCCATCTCAATAAAAGTGGAATTACTATTATAAATTATCAACAATAATTTTGGGTTTTTAATTTTGTTTGGAAAACATTTTTGAAATGTCTGCACCCCGGTTTTTCCTCCTTTTTTAAATAAAAACGATTTTCAATTTTAATGATTGCAATGACGTCGGGCCATTTATTACCTACAAATATTTCAAATTAGTGGTTAAAGAACTTTAATATTCTCAAAAGAAATTGTATACATTTCACTGAATGAGAATATTAACAAAAATAACAACAATGTCATTTCGATATCTTTAATAGTTACTGAAATAAAAGGTTGTGACAGACAGACAAACAGACAGACGGACAACAAAGTGATCTTATAGGGATTTCCGGTTTTTTTCTTTTGACGTACTAAAAAAAGGACAAGACGGTGCTTGCTATTTAATTATGTTCTATGAATAATACATAACATTGCAGAAAGGTTATTATTGTGTGCTGACGGAGGCTGATAGACAAGACACTTCTGCATAAATGAAATTCTTTCATTTGACCGACAAAAGATCATAATATTATAATGTGAGAAGCGTCACTACGGATCATAAAAAATGTTAATAAATTATTGCGAAATTTGATACCGCCTTATTATTCCCGACGACACTTTACGATAAAAATGAGACTGGCATAAATAAAACTAGCAAAGCCCATAAAGCTAACTGTCAAAGCAATCTTTAGGAGACGACATTTTTTACCCGATTTTTGAGGTAAAAACCTCAAGGAAGGAGGATTAAGTTTTTCGAAAGTGTGTACGAGTATGATGAGGTTTTTTGTCACGTTTTTTATACGTTTAGGATTGAAGGTTTTTAACATATTGTAATCATTCGTCTTATCGTTAGGGAACAACAATAGTATGTATACCTTTACATATTACATAAATCTGCGAAAAAATTTGGAAAAATAAATTAGAGTTCCGTATCGCAAATGAGAAAACGATCCGTTATAGTATTACTTTGTATAGCATATTATTTTTATACTATGACTGTGTTATCCGTCTACGGGCTACGGGTAGTATATTACATGAGTACATATACGGGTAGAGCTATAGTTGAGTTGTGTTTTTAACATCATGTATAAATACCAAACCATTCATACCAAATAATTAATGATTTAAAAATTCAAGCCTCTTCAACCGTGTCAAAATTCAAACCATTTAAGTATAACGATTTCGAAAGTACAAAAAGTTGTACTTTTGCAGTCAAAAGAAATAGATTCAAAAACACGTCGACGACAGACACACACCTCGAAACAGATTGCAACAACGCATCACGACGAATGCACATAATTGGTCTCTAATATACTACAGAATTAATAGAGCGCAAGCCCAACTCGCACTTGACCAGTTTCTAAAAACCGATTTCTCGTGATTTTAGGTAGCCGCAATGGATTAGTAAAGTAGAAAAGCAAGTTGCAAGTCTACCAGTTTTACTTAGCAATAGAAGTACAGTATTTTTAAAGTGGCGCAAAATTCTAGTCTCGCCCGAGGTGGGAAGATAAAAAACAAAAACAGCAGCGCAGTGCCAAAGTTTTGAAACCTCCACACATCTCGGTTTTTGTTTCATGATTTACAACTCTAGCCATTGTTTCAAACTTGAGGATTTTACACGAGTGTGCAGTTTGCTTCGATTCTCAGTATTTAGAACCCTTGTAGGTGCTTTGGTAACAACCGTAAGTGCTATTGGTATGTTTCCAATGTAAAGAAACTCTCTCACAAACTCTCTCTCCTAATAACTACTTAGCAATTCTTATCCGATTATAATATCTAATGTATCGTTTTTCACCCGATTGAAGGGTAATGTTTTTCGTATCTTGTATGAATGTGTGTATTTTGTTTGTTTGTAACTTTCTTTATTACCTAGTATCTTTCAAATGGTTAAATGGATCTTGAGGTATCGTTAGATTACAATGATATTAAATATTAATCGTTTCACAACCCCATTACAATTATTATTGCAAACAACAATGGATATAATTGTAATTTTTGTTTTAATGTGACAGTATTAATAACATCCAAAACAGTTCCAAAGTAGATTTTTTTATGTTTTTCCGCAACATTGAAACAGTGCGACAAAATATTTGAAAAAACCTATTCGCATCGCGCTAAGTCACTAGACGATAGCCTTAATGAAGCTGACAATTTTTGGTGCGTATAGCCTCAACCCAGGCACGAGGTAGACGACTAACGTATTTGCAGAGACACAGTGAAATCTCGCAGTCCTCTTTGAAACTGTACAGTGTACTGAGTCACTATTTTAATCCAGTCACCCAGTGTCAGACTTCCTCAAAGACCGAGTCCTACAAAGACCTAATTCCAATGAGCACTGCAATTACTCCTTTGTTACGGCAGCATTGTGTTCTGAACTATACCTAAGTACTAAACTGCGGACTGCAAAACAGGAAGAAACTAAGTTTATTAAACTGTAACTTCTCATAAGCGATAAGCTAGCGGTAGCAGCTTGTTGGAGCAGTGATAACCTCTTAACGGGCTAAACGGTTATTTAGGCGTCTTTTAGTTTTAGTAACCTGCAGTTAAATACTATAAAGACTAACATAAACGCCTTTAATCTAAATTCGTTCAGAAGCAGAAAGACGACTGGAAACATTTTTACTTGATGGAAAGTAACCCTGAAAGTTACCCTAAAAGTTACTCCAAAATACATAATATAGAATCCGCCTACGACCTTATTCGGGACCTATAAAATCCATGGTCTGAATAATTTCCCGAGTAGACTTTTCTTTTTTAGTAGCTTAAAGGCTAAAATGATAATATGCAACTAACTGCATACGTAAACACACTATCAACCTTGAGACAACAGTTTTCGGTTCAAAATTGTTCTGTGTAGTATTACACTATGAATAGTGATTGGCCGAGTGCATGCAAGGAATTTTGTTTGCAAATTCTATATGCACTTTTGACCACTGTACCTATGTGAAGGTTTGATGTATGTGAACCCCACTTTGTTAGAAAGTACCCACCGATATGAACCCGAGGATGAGCTGATCGGAACATTTTACGTCAAACTTCTTCATACAAGAATAAATAGCACCATCTGTCAAAATTTCCGCTAATACGGCGCAAAAGGCAAAAAATGACGGAAATCGTAAGTATCGTAGTGATCTGTGGAATGGACCGTGGTTGTTGTCCAAACAAACATTTTTGACACCAGTAAACTGGCGACATATTTTTTCGCGGTCCGCCGGGTCCCGTGTATTATGTATACGTCTATTGGGATAAGTCAAAGCCTTCAAAGATATTCTGATTCGATGCCCAGCCCTTGTGGAACGTAAAAAGGGGTTGAGAATTTGAGATATGCCTTTATTTATGTAAGAAAGCCTTTTAAAAATACAATATAACAGTAACGTAGTCATAAAGGCGTGGATAATCTGTGATTTACATGTCTCATTTAAGTGATAAATTGCGACTTATTTCCAAAATAATATCCTACACAATGTATTCATTATCTAGCGAAAATAAAAACTTGGTAACTTTTTCGGTGAGTAATTTATTTTGAGACTGCTACGAGCTTAATCACTCGGGGCGCTAAAAATGATAAATTATTATTATTTTTAGAAACTCAAGACATTTTTTAAGTCTTTGACACTATCTATAAATTGGAGTTAATCTGTTGTTTAAATTATGCCAATCTTTTGCTTTTGCATGGAGTTTTCAATAATATAAGTAAACGTAACTATATAATTATACTAACGAGTAGATAGGTACATAAACTCATAATTTTAAAGTTTTACCAATTTACTTAGAAATACATTTTTATTTCAGTTTAATTTACAAGTAACTTTTTAGTCAATTTTTCGTTTTACGGGATAAAGCTAGTGAACTCCGATTTCGTGAAAAACCTTATCAAATTGCCTGAAAAAGTCCCAGCAAAATCGGTCCAGGCGATACTCAGATTAGCAAGTCCAGTCAAATGATATTTTTGGTTTTGCATGATATTTCTTTGATATAAGAGTTTTGTGCAATTTCTCGTTGAAATAATTTCAAAAACATTACATCTTATATAGGTAGGATATTCAATAAATATTTTCTTAATTCTAAACAGACTTTAATTTTATTTATTTGTGTAGATGATAACGTAGCTTGCCATTTTACACAATGCTTAATGCTTATCCTCTATACCTATAGTATATAATAATAAAAAAAACGAATGTATCTAGTAGAGAAACCCTTTGCCCTGCGAAGTGCTATCGCGTCTGAATGCAATAAATCAGCCATCGCAGACTTGGGCGGATTTCTAGAATCTAGGCACAGGGTCGAGAGAGAATAATTTTACTAAGTACATACATCTGTTTTAGTATGAAATGGAGGAAATAGATTAAAAATATCTTTGGATACAGCTTTTGTCTGCGAATTCATCTCCATTGATAAATATACCTACTTATATTTACAAGTTTAATAAATAAATCTATAGAATGGTAAGTTCCTTTAATTGTAATCTTCATTTTAATCCGTAAACTGCTGAATTTTATGAATGGCACAACTGACCCCAGCTGGGGCTCAACTTGCCCCAGCGAGGGGTCAGTTGTGCCTTGCGGCCGCTGTCTAAATATTTGATTATCTACATAAAACTATTCAAAAAGCACTAAAACTGGGTAAAAACTTAAAATCTTGGTTAAATTTTACATAAGAGAGATATTTACACTAGATTTCACCTTACGCGATTTATGTAGGGATTTGTAAAAATCGGCACTTTCAACCCCGCTCTCCCCGTAAACCCACTCCCTACTTCGCGAAATTTCCCGTATATTTAAAAGTAACTAACACTTCCCTATTACCCGTGATTCTACATTCCATAACATAAAGAAGAATTAGCTAGAACCAGAACATAAACGGAAATTTTACATAACAGAAAGTGTAATAACAATATTAGAATATGTTTTGCTTTTTTTTAAATTTCTTACTCTCGCTAAAAAAAATCTTATCAACTCAAAGCAAATATAATTTAAAGTAAACTCTAAAAACAACTCAGAATACAGAATAAACTCTGTATTCTGAGAAAAACCAGAAAAGAAAAGAAAACTAAACTCAGTAAAGAAAAAGGTTCCATTTGGAAGTTTATTAAAATGTCTCGTGCAATTCTGTTGAATAGAATTCGCTCCACAATATTAATGTTTAATTTTTTTTTTATTATTACTTTTGATTATATTATAAAAACTTCATTTTCCCAGTTTTTGCCATAAAAGATAGTGGTTTCAAAGCATATTATTGAAAAACAAAATATAATATGCTTTCAATTTTAAAACTATACAATTATTATAGGAGAAAGACTCCATTATTACAATGTCATAGACCTCTAAATAAGTATCTGCCAAAGACAAATCGTCGAACGTCTCTATAGTTATATAGCATCAAGTTTATTAATTTTACCCCAGTCTTCTTTCTATTTGAAGATAAAACCCTCTGTGTTGCTGTTTTATTTATTTAAGGAAGACCTACACAAAAATTGTAAAGCTTTGCTTGATAAAAATTCCTGAAGTGAAATATTGGGAGTCTTCGATTTTATATTAGCTCCAACATACGTAGTAAAGCAAGCGTACAGTTGGATAATGGGTTGCAGTTGCCAGAATTTCGATAGATTAGTACATTTTATATCGAATTCAGAGCAAACGTAGCAGGTCCTTTTCTTGAACTCTCTGGAGATACAGAGACACTAAAGTCTTCCATAAAAGTACTTCCGTCACTTCAAAAGACGATACTTTGAAATCGCTAATCTTCTTCACAGTCTTACAATGGCCATCAAAAAAGTCAAAGGCTGGATTACGTGAAGGGAAACTACCAAAAACGCAATGAAGGTACTTCATACAATGAAGAATGGGACCGAAGAGGAGGAGATTGTCATTAATTTTATCAGCACGCTTATTCAGCGGTTACTAGTTAGCAGCATTGCGCTAGTACGCGGGGTGCTGGAAAGCTTGTAGTCAAAGCGAGTCGCATTATATCAACCGATCTCATTTCTTGTGCCTTCCACTAGACCTGGAATCACTGAATATTATATTGTGTCCTTTCTTCTTGTGATGCGGATAAAAAACTTCTCATTACTATTGCTCAAAACTTTACAACATAAAATCTAATGGTGGTCACGCCAGTATGGTTTTATACACCTTTTCTATAAAAACATTATTATTCCAAATCTCACACTTCTCTATGCGCAAAATATGTGTCAAATATATCATAGTAACATTTATCTCTTTTAATATTTCTAAACATTAATTTTCTATCTAGTCATTATTTCTTAAAATTAAGATTATTAAATAATGTTATGTTTTTCCCTACTAAATTATTTCTAAACTGCAATTATATTGGCAAGACATCGCGAGTAGAAGCTGTTCGATATTAAATGAAATGTACTAAAGTTGAATATTAATGGGGTTTGTTTGTGTCACCAATATACTTACCAAAAATACTTTTTGAAAACTTTTGCTATTTGCCTCGATAAAATAAAAGTTACAAATCTTAATGATGAAGTCATTTTAGTACCTAAACCATAATCCATATCTATCTCATAATATTATTTTCCCCAAAATTATAATGGTTTGATTGGACGGCCTTGTCAATTTTGTCAATAATATAAGAATTCAAAGAATGTGTTAAAAACTATCAATTAACGTGTACATGTTATAAAAATTTGGTGTAATACGGCGTGTTATGATGTCATGAAGTTATTCTTCATTACGCTAGATCGTAAATTTAACCATACGTGTAGTTGAAACCTCAAAATTGTTTAAATTAACGGATAATTTATTTCTTTACTCAGACAGGCAATATTTAATTAAACGTGTAATTTACACACATATATATGTGCTCTTAATTTAATTTAATTTGATGATATTAAAATTCGAGACCTTTTTCCAATTTAGAAAAGGACGTTATTTATGCTTAAAAATCTAAAAACCAGCAAAAGCTAAAAAAATGTATTGAGTGTAGATGATAGATATTAATAAGTAAGTTGTAACACCAAACTATTTGTCCCGATTTTGTTATCGTCAGTTTTCTTTGCTTTCCCCTATACTTCGAAGGAAGCAATATTTTATATTAAAAGTAACGTGGCAGAATTCTTGGACGCTGTTGTCACTTTATTTTCTCCTAAAGCCTCTAATACTTTTCTGGCCAAAATGTCCCTTTTTAGCCTGTTGTACCGTATATTTGAGCGAAAGAGAAAGAAAACCAAGATGTAGAAAACAGGGTATTAATAATTACCTATTCTTGTTCATTATTCTACGATAGTTCCCTTAACCTAATTTGCTAGATAAATTACGTATATTTCCTTCTACACAACCCGTCTTACAATTCTCTGATAAAGGAACGATCTAGACCAGTTTCTGAATAAGCTAATAGAATCCAACACTTAACAACCCAATGCATACCTGCTGTGGACATTTCAATGCGGTTCCGTACTGATTAGCACTTCTATATAAATCAAAAAGAACGTTCTACTCCTTATAAATAAAAAAATTTTTCTGCAAGTCAAAAAATTAAACCTTTTTAAGGGTGAATTTTTTTCGACAAATCAAAGAAATAAATTATTTATAACTCTTAAGAAAGACACTGTTCAAATTTTAATTAAACTAGAATTCTTCAAGAAGAAGATACATTATCTAGCGTCAGCACATCATGTCTTCTTGTTCAAGAATGTAGAAGATACATAATGTAGCGTCAAAACATCACGTTTTCTTCAAAAGTGTAGATATATTATGTAGCGTCGGCACATCACGTCTTCTCCTTCCATTCACTCCTATCATCTATTAATGTGCAATCCACTCCATTCACACGTATCTCCTTCTTCCACAAAAGTAATTCGGTGCCAGTCCAATATAACACCAGCCAAATGCGTGTCAGGCCAAGCGCAGTGTACCTGTAGGGTTCGTAAGTTGCTGAGATGTCCTTTGCGGAATATATTACCATGGAACCCCAACCTAAGAATCCAAAGTATTCACGATAATTAGTATACTTAAATAATATGTGCATTTGTGCAAGCACTAAGACTACGTTGGATAAAGTTTTTTTTTCTTCGTTACTTGTGTTGTTATTATATTCTTTAACAGTTGCGTATCTGTTAAAGTTAGTTGAAGCAACCGGGCATTTAGTATTTGTAATAATTCCATTAACACAACACATTGAACCCACCGGGCCTAAGATTGGTTTTCTGCAATTGTTATTATATTCTTTAACAGTTGCGTATCTGTTAAAGTTAGTTGAAGCAACCGGGCATTTAGTATTTGTAATAATTCCATTAACACAACACATTGAACCCACCGGGCCTAAGATTGGTTTTCTGCAAATACTATGTGTATAAAAAATCTCACGCAATAGTTATAACTATTAATAATTAACCTCTGTAAAACTGACTCGTCTTACTTGTGCCTATAAGTTACGCCTGGTATATGAAATTAGAATCTTTGAAAGTCTAACCTAAAGAGCCTCCTTCCTGACGACCTCCCTGGCGCAGTGGCGGCCCGCTCGGATTCGGGTAAGGGTCGCGGGTTCGATTCCCGCCACGGGCCCCTTTGGAATTTTATAATTTCTAAATTGACTCAGGCCTGGTCTGGTGGGAGGCTTCGTCCGTGGCTACCACCCTACTAGCAAAGACGCACCGCCAAGCGATTAGCGTTTCGGGTGCGATGCTTGTAAAAACCGTTGGGGTAAATTTACTTACCCTTCCATGTTAGTACGATAACATCTTAGGCTGCATCATCACTTACCATCGCAGACCGCAGTCAAGAATTAACTTGTATAGAGTAAAAAAAAACTATGCATTTGCAAGCAAAGTATACGTAGGTCATGCCTAATTGGTGCTAACATGTGACTTGCACGGCACACCACATCGTTGCATGCTTTTGACTAATGAAACTTTCACCTTGATTTAAATATCGCATGCAGGGTTGCAATTTCACTACCGACAACTTTTGTGCCACGGGCAAATAATACCTAAGTGAATTGCTAATGCAATGGTCAAATGGAATCCTACTTTTTATCAGCAGGGGGCGATTTACGTATCGTTTTCACACTCTGAGTGAAGTCAATGAAGAAATAAAATAAAAAAAATAGCACTGAAAAATTAAGTTTACTTCTATTGGTTCAGAGTGTAAAATTGGACTTACTATTTTACGTATTACTTTTAACATAGGAAATGTAATGCCTGAACCTTATCGTGTAACGTACCTAAATTTAATTTCACAATTCGCGACCATGTTGCATTTTGAACTACATTTAATTGTACGCTTTATGTCAATGGTTGTAAAGATAATTTTTCAGTGTTGATTTGGTTTCAATATCTTCTGTTTATATACCTAAATTTCATGGCCTTTTTAAACATTTCCCTTCACGAAATGTAGCCTATGTATCTACCAGGTAAAGAAACATTATAAAAAGAAGAAGATATTAAGATCTAGGAGGTATTATCACAATTGAACCAAGATCCTAATCAATAAGGAAGCGACTCGAGAAGATAAAGAAAATTTGTAAATAACTTATTTTTACCCCTTCATTTGCATCTGTGTTACGGGATGTTTGAAATGCAAATGCGAATAAACAATTCTGTGAATCAGTATTTGCATTACGTCAGTTATCAGATCTTTAAACCGGCTGTTTATTATTACAGCACTATAGAAGAACCTAAATTTAGTTTTACTAAGTTGCCTGGAAGTTAATGTTCTGTTATTAAATCAGTTTCAATCATTCGTCCGTTTTCAGAAGAAACAACATGCAAATATCCTCAACATATGTAAGAAATAAATCCTCTTAAAGGCCCTCGCCTTTAAGAGGATTTACTGAATTTATTTTTGTCTTTCTCACTCTCACGGATACGTTGGTAGGTGCGACATGCAGCCTCGCGGAAGAATATAACATAACAACGACCTTTTACCTAATTACTCACAAACTAAGCCAGTAATCAAAAATCTGGTTCTAAGCGTTTTTGGATATTATTATTACCGACACATTAAAACAAAAACTACAATTACATCCATTGTAGTTTCCGATAAAAATTACAAAAAACTGATTTTTTGGAGCAACTTTTGGAGAACTTTCTATCAAGAAAATTTTATCCAATCGTGTTTCTGCTTCTAAGCGATTTTAGATTAAAAACCCAAAGTACATCGACGTTTAAATTTGAAAGTCATAGTAGTTTTTAAATTAAACTTCATTCAAAATCTCTTAAATACGGCTTCTACGCCGTTAACCCTCAAGGTCAGGTGTTATGGTGTATAACTGTAAAACGTATGCACCTAATTTTGTTTGAAGATCGATCTACTGAGATCGCTTTAGTCTATATTCGTCCAAGCGTGCCGTAATTCCCAGTTATCACTAACACCTGTATTGCCATAAATTCAAATTTGCGTCGGATTTGCAGACTATCAAATACCAAGGGAGATTCCTCGTTCGGAGAGGCCATGCAATATAAAAATTGGTTTTTATTAGGTTAATATTTAAGCTAGGACGTCCTCAGGGATGGAATTAAAAAAACAAAAAGTAATTAAGTATAAGTTACTTTTAAAACGGTTAAATTTAACAGCGATACTTTTTTAACCTTTTGTTTTATTGAAATGTTAAAATAAAACTTATGAAATGTTACAATAAATACGAGACACGAGATTTTTATCATATTTTTATTTTCATCCGTTATTTTTGCAGTAACTTTTATTAATATTTTCGTTGATATTAACTTGTAAATTATTAATTGTTCAAAACGTAAACAATTTTAATAGAACTAAACTAAACTTAAGATTTTTTAAAACTTGAAGAGTCTTACCGTAAGACTCTGCTATAATAATAATTTAATTGGTCTGAAAATCATCTTAACGTAACGTAGAGTAATAAAATGTAATACAAAACGGAACGGATTAGCTTTGCTGGAAATTTACAAGAATTATTATTGGGGTAACATCAAAGGTACCTGATTAAGAGTATCTAATCTCTAAACGACAAGTCATGGACGATGGACGTTTCTTCTAGAGTAGTAACTGATCTTTTGGTAACTGATGTCCCTTTGCGGATATGGGCCTTAAGGCTTATCTTTTTATACCCGGACTATGTGCCTTGGAGGTAGCAACGCCCTTCCGGTGTAAAAAGGTCCCGCCGTCTTGGCTTGAAGCCTAGCTCGACGAATGCGAGTGATAGCCTCGCTCTCGGTAATATTTACTTTTTCTAGATCTAAAGAAATCTAAAGGAATGCTTTCTGAAGGAATCGCTAACCCACGCTACTCGAACCTATAGGTATCGTGTGTCATTTATGAGTGGCGTGTGTCGAAAACTTGGAATAAAGTCACTAAACTCGACAAATTGTAAGAAGAAAAAAACGGCTTCAACTCACGCTCGTTTCAGTCAGGTTCGGCCGACCAGTTTCGGACCCGTCCGGAGTCCTTCCTAAAGGTCCTTCAAGGAGCGTTTTTACGCGCGGAACGCCCGTATTACACTCAACAATATTTTTCAATAATCGCAAGACCGTGACCGTTTATAACCAACAACTACACCCAAATATGAGTAAGTGAGAACTGGGTAAACTTAGGTTAAATTAAAAAAAAACCTGTCAAGTGCGAGTCGGACTCGCACACTGAGGGTTCCGTATAGTGTTGCCCAAATGCAAGAACAAGACGAGACTCAGCCAGTCTTGGTCTTGGTCTTGCGCCAGTACATCTGGTCTTGGTCTTGGTCTTGTTCTTGCACCCCCAGTCTTGGTCTTGGTCTTGGTCTTGCAGCAAGATTCTCGCAAGTCTCGCAATTACCTGTTAGCCTATTGCTATTTATTAAACGGTAATTTAGATGTGAGAACAATGTAACATTTTGAGTAAGTATACATTTTGAGGTTGAATTAACATAGCTTTTATTTACTCACTACAAGTTAGTAGGTACTTGACTGCGATCTCACCTGATGGTAAGTGACGATGCAGCCGAAGATGTTATCGTACTAACTTGGACGGGGTAAGCAAACCCTAACGGATTCTACACAGCATCGCGCCGGAACGCTAAATCGCTTGGCGGTGCGTCTTTGCTGGTAGGGTGGTAACTAGCCACGGCCGAAGCCTCCCACCAGACCAGACCTGAGCCAAATTAGAAATATTAGGTACAATTTCATCATTATAATTTCTTATTTGGCTCAGGTCTGGTCTGGTGGGAGGCTTCGGCCGTGGCTAGTCACCACCCTACTAGCAAAGATGCACCGCCAAGCGATTTAGCGTTCCGGTGTGATGCTCTGTAGAAACCGTTAGGGGTTGCTTACCTCTTCCAAGGTAGTACGATAACATCTTCGGCTGCATCGTCATTTACCATCAGGTGAGATCACAGTCAAGTACTTACTTGTTGTGTGCAAAAAGCCCGCGAAATTCAAATTTTATTTTGTTTTTCGCCAATATATTTAACTAGTACAATGAATTAGGCTTATGGCATTCATTTTGCGAAAAAAGCAATTCATCTTCATAGGTTTATATAAAAATCTTTACTAGAAAGCTTCCAGTTTAGGTATGTACTCGTAGTTCGAATGCCGAGTTTGAAATTTTGCAAATTGGTCGACAATCGAACTACATTCTTAAACTGGACACTTTCAAGTACCTAAACATTAAACTGTGAATATGATACTCTTATTTTCGCAAAATGAATTCCATAAGCCTACTTCATTGGATTAGTTAAATAATTGCAAAAAACAAAATAAAATTTGAATTTCGCGGGTAGAGGGTGCGATTTCACGTTAACTGCAAGACGCAAGAGTCTCGCAGGCTTAGTCTTGTTCTTGCTTAAATCTTGCACTGCCAAGTCTTGTTCTTGGTCTTGCTAAAATTAGGCAGTCTTGGTCTTGGTATTGTTCTTGCAAAAACGCAAGAACAAGACCAAGACTGCAAGACCAAGACTGATTTTGGGCAACACTAGTTCCGTACTACAACCGGAGGAATAAAACCCTAAAAACCACTTTTCCTATCGAACCGCAAAACTAACTTTGTTTTTAGAGGTTTTATTGCAAATATCAAAAAACTACTTATTAGATCTCGTTCAAACCAATTTTCGGTGGAAGTTTGCATGGTAATGTACATCATATATTTTTTTTAGTTTTATCATACTCTTATTTTAGAAGTTACGGGGGGGGGGGACACACATTTTACCACTTTGGAAGTGTCTCTCGCGCAAGCTATTCATTTTAGAAAAAAATGATATAAGAAACCTTAGTATCATTTTTGAAGACCTATCCATAGATACCCCACACATATGGGTTTGATGAAAAAAAAATTTTTGAGTTTCAGTTCTAAGTATGGAGCACCCCCAAAATTTATTACTTTTTTTTAAATTTTGTGTGAAAACCTTAATGCGGTTCACAGAATACATCTACTTACCAAGTTTCAACAGTATAGCTCTTAGAGTTTCGGAAAAAAGTGGCTGTGACATACGGACGGACAGACGGACAGACGGACAGACGGACAGACGGACAGACGGACAGACGGACAGACGGACAGACAGACATGACGAATTTATAAGGGTTCCGTTTTTTGCCATTCGGCTACGGAACCCTAAAAAGGAAGCGAGCAACCGACTTCAAGCATTTGAAATGTGGCTTTACCGGAAAATGCTTAAAATCAAGTGGAACAGTTTCACATCTAATAGAAAAGTACTAGAAAGAGTTGGAAAAGACCGAGATCTGATGTCCACCATTATGCGCAGAAAAGTTGTTTTCTTTGGCCACCTGCAAAGAGCAGAGCAATTTTCCTTCCCGAGACTGGTGTTAGAGTGAAAAATTGCTTGGAAGAGGTCTTCAGGGCGCCAGAGACGCAAATGGTTGGACGATATAAAGGGTTGGACCGGACCTACCAAGATTCAAAGAAAGCGGCACTTAATAGGAAGGCTTTTCGATAGTTGACCGCCAAACTACAATTTAAGGCAGAGGGCACGCGATGATGATGTGGATAATCTACAAAACTGTATTAAAGAGAGTATTTGAAAGGTCCCGTCATTTTGCTCTCCTAACTCTTAAACTCGGGTTTGTGAGCAACCTGTATAAGAGAAAAAGAAAATTTTGTCCCCTGAGCTCTGAATTAACCAGGTTTGACTGTATATTGATTAAAATATAAGAACCCTAACAAAAAGGTTTTTTCATTTATTTTATAATATTAACATTCACTGTAGTTAGTATTCAGTCACTAAAGCCTTTTTGTATAAAACTTTACCCCATATTTAACCATTGTCAGTTTCGTATTGTCCGACGGAGAAGAAATTCATTTATACAGTTTTATTCATACTTCGTGACCTGCATTGTGTAAGAAACATGCAAATTATTTGCTTTTCTTAACTCTCGGATTCAAGAGGATCGTCTAGCTGTAAACTTTCATACAAAAAGCGATAACGATTCCTACCCGTAAATGTAGTCCGATTTTCATAATTTTTAGAAATGTTGCAGATACAATGAAACGTACGAACCTAGATGAAGGTGTACTGTAGGAGCCTCGATCAAGGTGTCCTTAACGGCCTACAAGCCGTATTTAGGTGATTTTGAATGAAGTTTTATGCAAAAACTATAAAGACAATTACTTTCAAATTTACACGTCATGTATTTTGGGTCTTTAATCTAAAATCGCTTAGAAGCAGAAACACGATTGGATAAAATTTTCTCGATAGAAAGTTCTCCCAAAAGTTGCTCCAAAATCTCAGTTTTTCTATGTTTTATCGGAAACTACAATGGATGTAATTGTAATTTTTGTTTTAATGTATCGGTAATAATAATATCCTAAAACGCTTAGAACAGATTTTTGATAACTGGCTTAGTTTTTGAGTAATTAGGTAAAACGTCGTTTTTCTGCTATATTCTTCCGCGACGCTGCATGTCGCACTTACCAAATCTCCGTGAGAGTGAGAAAGACAAAAATAAATTCAATAAATCCCCTTAATCTAACGTTTGGGGGGATAAAAACTTTATCAACCAAAGAAATATTTCAAGAATGTAGGCCTAGCTCTAGACTTGCAACTCTTTCTATACGGGCATAGATAACATTTTTTAAAAAAAATTGCGTCGCGCTTAGTCACTAGACGATAGCCATAAAGTAATACCAGAAACAAATTTATTCGTATATGTTCCTCTCACAGACAATTTCTGTATATCTATGGCCTATAGCCACGTGTGAATAAAGAGCAAATAGAAAAAAGGGCGGGAAACTTCGGACACGGTGGACGCGGTTTTTTCGTTTCTGTTTTTCTAATAATTTGATAGCATAATTAGAAAAGGATTGGTGTTGTTTATATTATAAATAGTGTATTATAAGTGTATTATTCATAGTAGTTAGCTGTATATATTGGTAAGTTATAGAAAAATAGTTTATTAGGACTCAAACTTATGGAGGAGCCTCCCGATCCCGGAGGAGCAATTCCTCCAGAGTCAGTAAATATACCACATATACCATCTAAGATGGACATATTAATATCGGCGGTTGAGTCGTCAATGGATACGGATACTTCTTGTTCGAAATATAAGCCTTGTTGACAACATCTTTCAATTGGCTATAATGCATCGCTGCCGTGACGTAACGACCTCTGATTGGTCCACGTGTTTCGGCTCCCCACGAAGAGTGACGGCAGCGCAACGACCAGAGCAATTTTGGGACGGACGCCGTGCGCCCGTGCATCTTTTGCATCTCTTTTCAAAAATAACTGTCGCGTGTACAAAATTCTTCCGTTGAAGATTTGCACCGTGTGTAAAGACATTCCTAATCAATTGAAAACCGAAGATCTGTGCTGTGCCGTGCAAAGCTGTCCTGAGTAGGTGCCTGCAGTTGGTGTCGTACACGAACCAGGTCTCCACGCCGTGCGTTTCAGGTCAGTGATCTTTATGGTTAAATTGATTAGGTGTCTGCCAACTTGTGCATTCGACATACTATAAAAGGTCCTTCGATATTCCAACATATTTCTGGTCCATTCGAGCCGATCCTGGATCATTTCTTATCTATCTGCTATCGATTTAGTCTATGTATTTTATACCTACATAATCTTCCCGTTGGAAGTTACGTACATATATTAATATATTTATCGTATTTCTGTTATATATTAATACGTATTTCTCGATATCTATTCGTATTTACGACTAAATTATAATTTTTTCTTGGTCGAAAATTATTGCATCAGCCTTTTGAGTGACGTAACGTATTTAACATGGCGGAGCCAACCCATACCGAGAAATTAGAATTAAAGTTAAAAACGTTGAATTTTAAAAGAGACTATTTGTTTTCAAAAGCACAAAAAGTTTATGATTTCTCGAAAACAATTAGAGATGATTCGATTAGAATTCAAAGTTTTTTGGCGCAGTTTGCCGAGTTGGATGGTATTCGGACGAAATTCGAAAATACAATTATGGAAATGCTAGAAATTGAAATACAATTAAAACCGGGTATGAAGTTGTCTACGTCACAACTAGATGCTTTTGATACGTTATATGATAATTGTAGTTTTCTTGCACGAAAATATCAAAACCAACAGGCACGTAGTAGTTTCGATAAACAAAATTGCGAATTAATTAAACCCGCGCTTCCAAAATTAACTTTAGTCGAATTCCATGGTGATTTTGAGAATTTTGGAACCTTTTTCGATACGTTCTCCTCTTTGGTGCACAACAGAGATTTTTCGGATATCGATAAATTTCATTATTTACTTTCGTGTGTGAAGGGCAGTGCGCTCAGTATAGTGAAAAAATTTCCTATCACAGCCGCTAACTACCCACTTGCGTGGCAATGTTTGATAGACCGGTATCAAGATAATCGAGCACTTTTGAATTTATATTTTGAAAAGATGTTAAATTTTACTCCGTTGACTAAGGATACAAGTGCAAACCTTACCTTATTTATTGAGACTTTTGATCATTCGCTTAAAGCGATTCAAGCGCAAACTTAGATGACTATTTGATATGTCATTTAGCCTTGCGTGGATTAGATACCCACACAAGAAAATTATTTGAAGAAAGTCGGGATCAAAAGGAAATACCTAAGTTCAGTGAATTAGTGGAGTTTGTTAACAAACAAATTAAGGTTTTAGACCATACTTTTCCGCAGTCAACCGCTAAGCCGTCGAAGTCGGTTAGCAACAATAATAATAAGAATTTTAAACCTAATTCTTCTTCTAAACCATTCAAATCAGTGCTGACGTCATCGCGAGTTAACAACACACGAAATGACAATGATAAAAGATTTAAGTGTTCGCACTGTGAACAAAATCATATGATATACAGATGCGAAGCCTTTAGAAAACTGTCGATACCTCAGCGCATTGAGCGTGTCAAGGCGTTGAAACTATGCGAAAATTGTTTAAAAACACATAGTAATGAAATTTCCCGGTGCCCTAGCACGTGGACCTGTGGTCTTTGTGGGGGTTTGCACCATTTCCTGATTCATGAAAATAGTACGAGCTCCGTGAGTTCTTCGGCCGTGCCGACACCCGTCTCGTCACCAGCGCACGCTGCGCTCGTGTCGGTCTCCGTGAGTGAACCGGCAGTGACACAAAATGTACTCACTTGTAAAACGGACAATTACGGTGTAGTATTAGGGACGGCGCGAATTAATATTTTAGATGCCGGTGGTAACTACCAAGACTGTAGGGGGGTCACCGATTCTGGATCCCAAACCAGTCTTATCAGTTCTGAGTGTGCCCAACGGTTAGGTTTACCTAGAAAAAAGTGCCCGTTCTCCATCTCCGGCCTCGGTGGAGAATTTATAAAAAATCTCGGGTTAGTAACTTGTTCAATTAAAACAAAAAATCAGAACTGTCCTATATTGAAAGTTGACATGGTAGTCGTAGCTAAAGTGGCATCGGATATGCCAAATGTCGATTTTTCGAAAGAAATTATCGAACAATATTCTCATTTAAATTTGGCCGATCCACACTTTTATAAAAAATCTAAAATAGATATTTTATTAGGTAACGATGTTACTTCCGAAATAATTTTGAGTCAACCGTTACTTATTAAAGAAAACATCCCTAGTGCTATAAATACAGTATTCGGATTCGTGATTAGCGGTAAAATAGTTTTGAAATCTAAAGAAGGCGATACGATTAAAAATACGTTGTTATCTGTCTCCGAAGAAGAATCTTTAGACAAAGCGTTACGTGCTTTTTGGAGTATAGAGGAAGTGCCGTGCACGCCCTCTGTTAACCCTCTCGATCAACTCGCTGAAGATATTTTCGTAAAAGAACATACGCGAGAATCGAACGGCCGATATGTTGTTCCGCTACTGCTCACTCCTAATCACGCGCCTATCGGTGACTCACTGCCGAGCGCTGAGCGACGTTTTTTATGTATGGAACGTAAACTCGCGCGCTCGCCCGAACTGCAACAAGCCTACCGGGAGTTTATGAATGAATACGAGTCGCTCGATCACATGGAACTTTATACCGGTGATACTCCCAGTAAATTCGTGATTCCGCAACAAATAGTCTTGAGACCGTCTTCTTCTTCGACACCCTGTCGTGTGGTCTTTGATGGGTCAAGTCGAGGTAATAATAGTCACATGTCAGTTAACGACATTCTATTGACCGGGCCTAATCTATACCGCGATATTTCGGCTATAATTTTAAACTTTCGGCTATTTGAATACTGCCTAGTCTGCGATGTTTGTAAAATGTACCGAGCTATTAGACTTCGTAAATCCGATCGCGCTTATCAACACATTTTGTATAGGCCGTCTCCCTCGGAGGCGATCAAAATTTACGAATTAAAAACCGTAACGTACGGTCTTAGTTGCTCGCCATTTCTTGCTATTCGTACCTTGTTACAATTAGCTCACGATGAAGAGGAACGTTTCCCCTTAGCCGCCCAAGTTATACGCGAAGGTGTTTACATGGATGACATTTTATATTCATGTAATACCTACGAGGAAGCGTGCGCAGTGCAAGATCAACTTGTAGGTATTTTCGCTAGCGGTCAATTCGTGTTAAAGAAGTGGACTAGTAACGATGCTAATTTATTGCAGCGCGTACCTACTGATCACAGAGAATGTCCGGTGACTTTTATGAAAGACGGTAATGAATGTACCGTGAAGGTACTCGGTTTAACGTGGACACCGCTTAATGACAATTTTGTGTTTTCAATAAACAAAACAGACCCCGTGATGACAAAACGGTCGGTATTAAAATTATTAGCTTCGATCTATGATCCCGTGGGTTTTATCGCTCCTTGCACTTTCGTGGCAAAATCTATAATGCAGGAATTATGGAAGTTAGGTATTGGCTGGGACGACCAACTGCCGAGTGAGATTGCTAAACGGTGGTTGCAGTACATTGCCGAGTTGCCGCGCCTCACTGAGATGCCTATACCGCGTCACATGTTACTGGCTGAGCAGACTGAATGCGAGCTAGTCGGTTTCTGCGACGGATCGAGCCGAGGTTTTGCTGCGGTATTATACGTAATATCACGTGATCAATCGGGCAACACTAAAGTTAGTTTAGTGGCGGCAAAATCAAAAGTCGCGCCAGTCAAACCCATGACGATCCCGCGTTTGGAATTAATGGGTGCTGTTTTACTGAGCAAACTAGTAAAATTTGTCCGCGAAAATATGAATCGAGTAAAAATAAATAAAATCACAACGTTAACTGATGCGACAATCGTATTGTCATGGCTTCACACGGACGCCTATAAACTTAAAACTTTTGTAAGTAACCGTGTTACCCAAGTGACTGAAGTTTTACCCCCTCATGTATGGCGTCACGTGTCTAGCGAAAATAATTTAGCTGATATTTGTTCGCGTGGCGCATCGCCATCACAGCTAGTCGCTGAACAAGCGCAGTGGCTAGGGGGCACTGAGTGGATGTACCGGCCCCCTGCTGAATGGCCTGTGAGAACTTTCGTTCAGGAAGGCGAATCTCAACCTCCTGAACTGAAAACTGTACAGAATCTGTTATCAGAAAGAATAATAAAACCCGTAGAATCTAAGAGAGAGTTTTGCGAGCGTCTTTTGAAAAGATTTTCATCTTATTCTAAATTACGCAGGTCGGTCGCATGGATTTTGAGATGGCGTAATAAGCTACGTGCGTCATCTACTCCCTCTAAATGCCTCACGACTGAGGAATTAATAGCTGCTCAGGACTCGCTGATCCGGTTGATACAAGAGTCACACTTTGCTGACGAAATAGACCGTTTGTCTAAAAATGAAACATATATCCCTTCGCTTCGGAAACTCTCGCCGTTTCTTGATTCCCAGGGATTTCTCAGGGTAGGGGGTCGGATCACCCACTCAGAGCTACCCTACAATGCGAAACATCCGCGATTGCTGCCGAAAAATAGTTTGTTTTCTAAAATGCTCATAGAACATTTACATTACACCTGTATGTAGGCCCTCGTACACTTCAGAGTATTCTTAACGAACGATTCTGGATATTATCGGCTCGTAGCCTTATTAGATCCGTGTTATCTAAATGTAAAGTTCGCCATAAAAACAAACCGACGTTTCTACAACCTGAGATGGCACCGTTGCCAGCCTCTCGTCTAGCACCTCATAAAGTATTCGACAATGTTGGGGTGGACCTTGGGGGTCCGTTTTTGATCAAAGAAAGCTTGCGTAGAAATGCTAAAGTTAACAAAGCATACTTAGCACTTTTTATTTGCTTTTCTACCAAAGCCGTTCACTTAGAGCTACTGTCTTCTTTGTCAACGGAGCATTTCCTCGATTGTCTTGATCGCATGGTCTCGCGTAGAGGTTTGTTTAGTGCACTTTACTCAGACCGAGGTACTAACATTATCGCGGCAAGTAAGCATTTATCAGAAGTTCAGAAGTTTTTACGTGACAATGAAGATAAAATAGTGGAAGGTTGTTCTCTGAGAAACCTAAAGTTTAATCCAGGAGTTGCGAGAGCTCCCCATATGGGGGGACTTTGGGAAGCAGGAATTAAAGCTGCAAAATACCATTTGACCCGCTGTATCGGTGACAAATCCTTAACATTTGAAGAGCTTTATACGGTGGTCTGTAAAGTTGAAGCTATACTTAATTCTCGACCACTATGTCCCTTGCCAGCTAGTGATAATCCCAATGATTTTAACGCGCTGACACCGGGGCATTTTTTGATAGGAAAAAGTTTGACGGCCGTGCCTGAATACGATCACGAAGAAGTGCCTATCAACAGACTGTCCCGTTGGCAGTACATTCGAAAAAGTTCTCAATTGTTTTGGAAGCGGTGGAGTCGGGAATATTTGAATACACTTCAACAGCGATCCAAATGGTTTACTTCTAAAGGCAATCTTAACGTTGGTGATTTGGTTCTTATCCATGCCGACAACTCGCCTCCATGTCACTGGCCTATGGGTAGGATTGAAGCTCTACATCCTGGGCCCAATGGTGTCACCCGTTGCGTTACCTTACGCACTCAAAAGAGCAGGTTGCAAAGACCTGTACATAAATTAAGTCCTTTGCCTTATGTTAACTAAACCTTTCTATACATTATCTTGTACATACATTTAAGTAGTATATGTAAGTAGTTATCTTTCTTAGGACTTAATTTTATATCTCATTTATTTATTTACACTTTATTTATTTATCTCCCTTCCAAATTGGAGGAAACCATTAACATGGTTTCGGTAGGGGGTATGTTCGAAATATAAGCCTTGTTGACAACATCTTTCAATTGGCTATAATGCATCGCTGCCGTGACGTAACGACCTCTGATTGGTCCACGTGTTTCGGCTCCCCACGAAGAGTGACGGCAGCGCAACGACCAGAGCAATTTTGGGACGGACGCCGTGCGCCCGTGCATCTTTTGCATCTCTTTTCAAAAATAACTGTCGCGTGTACAAAATTCTTCCGTTGAAGATTTGCACCGTGTGTAAAGACATTCCTAATCAATTGAAAACCGAAGATCTGTGCTGTGCCGTGCAAAGCTGTCCTGAGTAGGTGCCTGCAGTTGGTGTCGTACACGAACCAGGTCTCCACGCCGTGCGTTTCAGGTCAGTGATCTTTATGGTTAAATTGATTAGGTGTCTGCCAACTTGTGCATTCGACATACTATAAAAGGTCCTTCGATATTCCAACACTTCTATTGTGTCCAATGTCGACAAAACACTCAAAAGAAAAATATTTTCAAGCGTCTGTGTGGCGTGCAATAAACGGAAAAGAAAAATAAAAACACCTGATGGTAAGGCAAGGTATAATTGTGATTGCAAGTGCGATGCAAATTCCACAAAGCTTCAAAATCCACCTAACACAACTACTGATAAAATTTCAACTGTAACCACAAATCCTACTACTACAACTCGAGTGCCGATTGGTCGTGCTCAATATCAAGTCTCTGATAATGCTCCATTTGTTGTACATGTTCAAAAAGAAGGTGAAGTTGATAGCGCTACATCACTGCACCCCATAACATTTGGCCGTTTTTTGAAACAAAATAATTTTAATGGTATTGTGAATGGTAGTCTCAAACGAGTTGGCAGGAATAGAATCAGCATGACTTTTTCAACGTTCATGGATGCTAACAACTTTTTGCTAAATAAAAACCTGGAAATAGCAAAATATAAAGCATTTATCCCAACTTTTAATGTTACTCGCATGGGTGTGGTGAAAGGTGTGCCTCTTGATTGGTGTGATGAAGAGGTTTTGTCAAGCATGACTGTGCCACTTGGTTGTGGACCAATAATTAAAATTAGGCGTATTAAAAGAAAAGTAATTATAAATAATGCAAGCCAATTTATTAATACTGGTACAGTAATCATTACTTTTGATGGACAAGTATTACCTACCAGAGTATACATGTGCTATACTGCTTTGCCAGTTGAACTGTACATTTATCCAACCGTCCAGTGTTACCAATGCTGTCGTTTTGGCCATGTAAAAAATCAATGCCGATCAATGCCAAAATGTTACAAGTGTGGGCAAGGCCACTCTGGGGAAACTTGTCAGGTAGAAGAGGGGGATTACCGCTGTTGTTTGTGCAAAGGTTCACACCAAGCTGTGAATAAGAAATGTTTAGAACATAATAGACAGAGAGCAATTAAAGAAACTATGAGCAAAAGCTGCATTTCATATATGGAAGCTATTAAAATGCATCCACCCGTTTCAAAGTTATCTTATGCCGAAGCTTTATTTTCAACACCCATGTCTCCATCCTCAAAATATAATCAGTCTACTTCAGATAATAGTCCAGCAATTCCCAATTCTGTGTCTCAGTCATATAAAAAAACTGTGTATGCAAAGCCAAGATCTCCCTCAAAGCTGAGCAAAGGATATGACCGCTTTGCGCATTTAAATATAATAAAAGATCCTGTGTTACCTACAGAAAAACCAATTAATAACAATCATAACAATGAAAACACTATGAAAATTGCTGATATAATTAAATTTCTCATTCAATTACTATCACAATCAAATTTAGTTTCACCGTCCCACGTCGCCTCAGTAATAGAAGCATTATGCCAAATTCAAAATACTAAAAATAATGGATAAATACTATAAATAATGGATCACAAAGCCAGAGTGGTTCAATGGAATTGCCTAAGTCTCAACATTAGGAAACCTGACCTAATTCAATTAATAAATAAGCAAGATCCTTTTCTCGTCTGTCTCCAAGAGACATGGTTGAGAAAGGAATCATTGTTTAAAATGCCAGGGTTTGTTTGTCTCAGAGAAGACAGACTTGATGGGTATGGTGGAGTGGCAATGCTCATCAAAAATACTCTGGCATTTACACCTATCACTCTACCTGTACATAGCGATGACTTATCTGTTATTGCAGTTATTGTAAATAGTATATGTTATGTATCTATATAATTCTTCCGTCCTAACAATGATATATTTAATGAAATTAATGAAATATTGAATTTTTTACCAAAACCATTTTTATGTTTAGGAGATTTTAATTCTCATCATCAGTTATGGGGTTGTACCACATCAACTTACTATGGCGAAAAGTTGTTAGATTTAATTAGCTCACATAATCTGTGCATTTTAAATACCGGATCTCCAACACGACTTGCTCGAACACCTAGTGCTCTAGATTTGTCAATTTGCACTCCTGATCTTGCTTCTTCTCTCACTTGGTCACCTGCTGAATCTACTTATGGTAGTGATCACTACCCCATAATAATTACTTTCCCCTTTGAAAAACCTCCAAAGCAAGTAAGACAACCACGTATAAAACATAAACTAAAAGATGCTGATTGGAGTATGTATAGAGTAGCTGTAGAACAAAAAATTAAAAAATTACCTAAAATAAGTCACTCTAACATATTAGAATGCTCACAAGCATTAGCTACAGCAGTAAATGAAGCTGCAAATGAATGTTTTCCGTTAAAAAGGTGTGGTTTGGGATTTATTCCATCCCCACCATGGTGGGATGCAGAGTGTACTAATGCAGTTAAACAAAGAAAGAAAGCTGAGAAACAATATTGTCAGAATATGACTGATGAAAATTTTGATCATTATTTACATATTGCTAATACTACTAAGGAGCTACTTAGGGTAAAGAAATATGAAGGGTGGCAAAGGTTTTGTTTATCTTTAAGTCCCAATGTTTCACCGTCATTGGTTTGGCAAAACATTAGAAGGTTTAGATCTGCATTTAAAGATACTCAACAAAATAAAATTTCACCAGAACTTGCAGAACAAGTCATGGATCGCTTGGCTCCTCCTTATGTACCTGAATGTCCCATGGTTATAACGCCCACTTTAAATTATTGTAATAATGCTTTAAATTCGCCGTTTACACTTATTGAATTAAAAGGCGTACTTTCATCTACCAAAGATTCTGCACCAGGTGAAGACGGGATTCCTTATTCCTTCTTGTCAAATCTCGATGATAGTAGTAGTCTCAGTTACTACCTTTCTTTGATAAACAATGTTATGATTAGGGGCATCGTACCCGACTCCTGGAGGTCCCAAACATTGATTCTAATACAGAAGCCGAATAAACCTAGTGCAGATCCAACATCTTATAGACCGATTGCATTGTCATCGGTACTGGCTAAAACTGCTGAACATCTTATTAAAATTAGGCTGGAATGGTTCTTAGAACATAATACATTATTATCAAAAACTCAGTTTGGTTTCAGGAGAGGTAAATCTACTCTTGACAGTTTGAGCATTTTTACCACAGATATAAGACTAAGTTTTTCTAAAAATGAGTCACTGGTTGCTGCTTTCCTAGACATAAATGCTGCATATGATAATGTTAATATTTCAATTTTAAAAAATAAAATGTTAGCATTAAATGTTCCTAATTTATTAATTAATTTTATTGTAAACATGTTGTATGAAAGATATATAAAGTATTCATTAGATTCGTCTGAAAATGAAATTAAAAGAACTGTGTGGAAAGGTTTGCCACAAGGTTCTGTTTTGAGTCCTATATTATATAATATTTATACTTACGATTTGGACATATCTGTTGAGAACTATGCAAATGTTCTGCAATATGCAGATGATTTGCTTTTATATGTTGCTGGACCATCCTTACATAATATTAGTCAGTTATTAACGTTAGCATTAAATGCCTTAAAGGGTTGGTTAGATACTAATGGTTTAAAAAAAAAATTAAAAAAAATTTAATTTTTTTTTTTAATTTTTTTTTTAAATGCCTTAAAGGGTTGGTTAGATACTAATGGTTTAGATTTGTCACCATCCAAAAGCTCTGTTGTGATATTCTCCCGAAAGCGAAATCTCTCACCTATTAATATTAATTACAATAGTGTTCCGCTAGAAATTAAAGAGAATGCAAAATTTTTGGGTGTAATATTAGATTCTAAGCTTACTGGAGTTCCTCACTACGAATATATTTCACTAAGATGTGAGAGAAATTTAAACATCTTAAGGTGTCTCACAGGTGTATGGTGGAGTGCACATCCTTTTACAATAAGACTGTTAAATAATGCTTTGATAAGGAGTGTTTTGGACTATGGAACATTCTTATTACACCCTGGTAATACAAGTGCAGTTAAAAAGCTGGATTCTGTTCAGTCTAAGGCTTTGAGATTAGTAACAGGTGCAATGAAATCGAGTCCCATAAATTGTCTGCAGGTTGAATGTTGTGATCCTCCCTTATATCTGAGAAGGCAGTTCCTCAGTGATAAATTCTTCTTCCGTACGTTACAGCTAAGTTCACAACCATTATTCTTAAAGGTAAAACAACTGGCAAATCAGGTACATGAATCAACCTACTGGATGCATAAAGATTCTCCATGCCTTGTAAAAAGTCATAGAAAATATGAAAACTTTGGAGCTCCCACATATCGAAATGTTACTCTTCCTTTATACCAATACAACTATGCAAGCCTTGTTGCTGTTCCGCAAATTAAATTGGATATAGGATTACGAAAAAATAATCCCAACTCAAAACAAGAATTCAACAGCATCATTAATAATGAATGGTCTGACTGGCATTGCATATTTACGGATGCCTCTAAAGATCAAGATAACAGTTGCGTTGGCGTTGGGGTCTATCATTCGCAATATAAATGTATACAACAAACTAAACTTCCACCTGAAACTTCTGTTTACACCGGTGAATGTTACGGATTACTTAAAGCTTTAGAATATATCTTAATTTTGAAGATTTCAAAAACAATAATTTTTTCTGATTCCCGCAGTGCTTTAGAAGCTATTATGAGATTCCCATTTAAAGCTCATAAACAGTCTTCAATTATTTTCGGCATCAGAGATCTTTTATATAAATGCTCTCAGAAGAATTGTGATGTCGTGTTGGCTTGGGTTCCAAGCCATGTGGGCATTCCCGGAAACGTAAGAGCCGATCAACTGGCAAAGGAGGCTGTACGTGTAGGAGATACTGTACCATACACTAATTATTGTACTGATCTGGTACATTTAGCTAAAACATATATGTATGAAGCGTGGGATGTGATATGGAATAATGATGGTTCAGTGGGTAAACATTATACAAAAATTCAGCCATCCATTCCAAGAAAACCATGGTTTAGCCGACTAGTATTTTCGAAAACAGTCACCTCTGTTTTGTGTAGAATGCGCTTAGGTCATGTTTGTACCCCGGCGCATTTGCACAAAATAAAAATTGTCCCCGACCCCCTTTGTTCCTGTGGAGAGTATGGGGACTTAAACCATATTTTCTTTGCATGCACTTTGTATGATCGATTTGCCTTTCTTGATAATCTTGAATTACTGCAAATTCCATTTCCTACCTCTATAATTTGTTTATTATATACTAACTGTTATGATGTTTATAAAATTTTATCATTGTTCCTAGAAACAAATAATATAAAGTTATAGTTCAATGTATGTACATATGTAAAAAAGTTATGTATAAATAATATTTGTGTAGATATTTCAAAAAAAAAACCTATCCTTTTCCTTTGGAATTCCAATTTGAATCCTGAATCCTGATTTTTCAAAATAATTATAGTTTCCCTAACTTTTATTACCTATCCTATAACCTGACATTGGCTTATCTGTGTAAAAGCCAAAGAAAAAAAAAAAAAAAAGAGCAAATACTTTACTTATGGTAGGACCCTCCGGGTATGGGGACTTTAACCGACAGTACGAAGAAGGACCATTTTAATTAAAATTTTTGGCTAATGGTACTTAATGGACGAAATACTCGATTACCCTGCGTCCTCCCTAAGGCATTATCCTACAATTAAGAAGATTAAATCCATCCGTTAACTATGGACCAATGGCTAAGATAACGAGAAGTATGAGTACTCTAGGTATATATAAATAGGTATAAGTATTAAAGAAAATAATACACCATCTTAATATTCTTGTTCGTGTTTAATCGAAGAGCCAAACTGGCACTACGTCATTGACATATAAATCTATGGACCCCGGGTGTAATAAAAAGTTCACGAAAAAAATGTCCCGAGAAAACCTATATACGAGTGCACATGTGATTTTAATATACCAACAAAAACATTGTAATTTATGTCTTAAACCATTATCATACAGCCTAATTTTGTATGTGTGTTATTAAAACACAGAGCGACATTATGAACGCGCGTTCTCTCTGATGAATCAAACACGAGACTGAAGTGCAATTGGAAACCTTTTCGCGCTTTGACTCTCTTTCGATTCGGACACTTTTTAGCGCTGACCCAAAATCCATAGTTCCATCCATTATTTCCAAGAACATTCTAAAGATGACAGTAGATATAATGTTATGTCATAATCACCAGGGAGGTACTTTTCTCTGCACTCTATCATAATTCCATTAGAGTACAGAGATTATTTAGTTCTGGGGTATCTATTAAATATTGAAGATAAAACTCACTGTGTCCACGGAAAAGGCGTTTAGTTAATTTATTTAGAAAAACTCAACAATGTTATTATCGGATTTCACAGATCAAGTTAACTAATGGATGAACCAAAAATTACACATATTGGCTTTATTTATTGATTTCTCACGTGCCTTTGATACTCTAGCTAGACCACCTCAAGCTAATTAATAGACTTGAAAGTACTGGAATTCGCGGACCTCTGTTAAATTGGTGCAAAAACTATCTGAGTAATAGAAGCTACTGACAACTGAGGGTACAGCCCAAGGTTCAGTGCTTGGACCTTTGCATTTTATTGCCTATGTCAATGATATGAATAAGATCTTCAAACACTGTAGCACCTACCAGTACGCCGATGATACATGTATGATTGTAGCAGCTAAATACGTTAATGATGCAGCAGTACTCCTACAGGAAGATTTTGATAGTCTTAATAAATGGTGCCACGATAGTGGCTTAATACTGAATTCTCAAAAAACTAAATTAGTTCATATACATTCTCCAAATCTTAAATCAAATAGTATATTAAATCAAATATTACTGCTCATCAGCACAGTTGTTTGCATTTTCCAACATCTAACTGTAACTGCCCCATTATTGAAGTAGTTCAGTCACATAAATATCTAGGGTTGATAATTGATCACCGATTTAACTGGCATGATCATATAAATCATGCATGCGACAAACTTAGAGCTTTTTGGCAAATATGTACATAATAAAGAAAAAACTAAATTGTAAAGTTAGGTTGCTACTGTATAATGCCCTGGCTGATTCAATCATAAGTTATGGTGTGAGCAGCTATGGAAGAACCGATAAAACTTATCTTCATTACATTTATCAGTTACAAGTAAGGATTCTTAAAGCTATTGTACCCTTAAATATTAAATTAAAAGCGAAAGAGGATGAATATATTTTATTTAAGCACTGTAAAGTAATAAACATACATTATAAGGTTAATTACCAACTATTAAAAGAGCAATTATTTAACTTAGATATTCAAAAGACACTTAAATATGAAAGATTTACTCGGAGAGCAGCACAAAATTTACTAGTGACCATACCTGCCAAAAATAAATATGGAATGCGCACCACTGCCTACATGGTTCCTCGTTTAATAAATAATTTAGATTACAAATTTAAGGATGGATTAACTCCAAAAAACATTAGTAAAAAACTTAAAAACTTTTTTATAAAGAAATGTAAATAACAGATGTCAGATTATGTGCACTTACTGTAAACTTAAGAGGTTTGTTAGTGCATAAGATATATTTTGTACCTATATGTAATGCTTTGTAACATTAAATAAATAATAAAAAAAATAAAAAAAATTAGAAAATGGAGTACAGAAAACTATACCTATGTAATAAAAAGCGCTACTAATGCTTTTGCCAATCATTATATGCCTATATTCACACTGGCTATATAAACACTAGATACATAATGTAATTTACATTTTGGAGGTATATTAATTGAAACCAAATAACCTCAATAACGGCCGAATTTATTTCCCACATTTGAGCTCTTGTACAAATAAATAACAATTAACATGACTAAAATCTAATCTTGAACCGGAATTGTTTGTTTGTAAAACTTTATACCCTACCCTCGGCAATGGCGCTACCTTTACACCAGTAATTACTTTTAATTGCCGGACGTAGAACTGTTAATTGCAGCTATACCTATTCAAATGGGCTTACCGTTTCCGAAGTGGTTGTTTTTGTTAAGAATCTAACCCATCCCTGCTCCGCTCTTCTATACATTGTAAAGGTCATCTCTCGTATCTGAGCGTCATCTCAATTTCTATTTATGTATTAGGGTGCGTTTCCACTGAAGTGGAGAAGAGACGACATGACACGCTCGAAGCAAAGACGCACCGCCAAGCGATTTAGCGTTCAGTTGCGATGCTTGTAGAAACCGTTGGGGTAAATTTACTTACCCTTCCAAGTTAGTACGATAACATTTTAGGCCGCATCATCACTTACCATCAGGTGAGATCGCAGTCAAGTACTAACTTGTAAAGAGAAAAAAAAAGTTGTCTGGTTATTTCCACCAATGCGGAGAGGAGATGCGTAACGGAGAAGTGAGCTGTAAGAGTTCTGTGGGCTGATACTGTATCGTTCAGTTTGTTAGCAATCCTCACTGGCTTGGTAAATAACTAAACGGAGACATAAATCCTATATTCGCATTCTTTTTTCACAAATTATCAACATACCATGCTATAGTTGTAAAAAAATAATACAAAAACAGAATATTTGCCTTCGTTTTCTTAATAACCCAGTGAAGTTACTAACTAATAAACTGAACGATGCAGAATCAGCCACTTCGATCAAGCGTGCGAGTTTCAGAGTTTCAGCAGAGCCGCTCAACCGCCAGCGGAGCCGCTCAACGGCCAGCGGAGCCGCTCAACGGCCAGCGGAGCCGCTCAACGGCCAGCGGAACTGCTCAACCGCCTGACTATAAACATCTCCACTCCGCTTGCTCAAAAAATCTATAGAAAAATTTGACAAAAATCTATAAAAAAGAGAGACACCTTCGATAGAGACTCTCTGCTCGATCCATTTCCACCGAAGCTAAGCGGAGATGAGATATGGTAAAGACAAAATATGATTGGTTATTCAAAACACATCTTCTCTCGTCCAATTTTGGTTGAACCAATGTCCTATCACTGCTTTTTAGCGTTCGAAATTCATTAAGTCAACCATAAAGGACAGTGCTACTGTTTAATGGACTTTCTCGGCCTGTCCCATTGATTCCATAATATTAGTTTGATAATATAATGGCTCTTCGGTCACCTTTGGATTTATTTGAAGAAGGATTATTATTGCTTAATGTAGTTGAAATCACAATGGTTTTCGTATTCAGGGCGCAAAAGTGCGGTGAATACGATAGCGGATCCCGTAGGGGTCAAATTCGTCCGTATTATTATATAAATTTTATTATTATATTAATATAAATCAACAAGACTTTATATGGCGCGAACTTGTGTGCTTTAAAAAAGAAGGACGGAGGTATTCGTCCGATAGCAGTAGGTTCAACGATTCGGCGCGTTGTTTCAAAAATTTGTTGTAAAAAGTTTCTTTCACGTATTTCTGAACTTTTTGTCCCATGTCAGTTAGGATTCGGCTCAAAAGGTGGGTGCGAAGCAGCTGTGCATGCTGCTCGCACCTACCTCCTTAGCACCCGAGAGGAGGTACTTCTCAAAATTGATGTTAAAAATGCGTTCAACTCAGTAGATCGGGGAGTCCTCCTCTCCGAGGTCAAAAACGAAATTCCCGAAACATTTCCATATTTGACGCAATGCTACAGATATTCATCAAACCTTATTTACAAAAACAACATCTTGAGCTCCGCTGTTGGCTGTCGGCAGGGAGATCCACTGGGACCTGCCATTTTTAGTGTGGCCATCAACCCAATAATTTCGGCTCTAAATTCAAAATTTAATATATGGTATTTAGACGATGGGACCTTAGGAGGTGACGTAGATACTGTTTTGGACGATTTGAAAAATATTATTAACAAATTTGCAAAAATTGGGCTCGAAATTAATTTTTCAAAATGTGAAATTTACATTCCAAATTCCTTTTCGGCTGAATCAAAGTTGGAAATTATTAAAAAATTTAATATCCTTACCCCAGGCATCAAAATATTGAATGAAGAATCGCTTCGCCTCCTAGGTGCTCCGGTTTTAGAAGCCTCTATACCACAATATTGCTCTGATACAATAACAAAATTCAATAACTGCTCCCATCGTCTTGTAGAAATTAATCCACACATGGCTTTAACCATAATTCGCTTTTGTTTGTTTTTGCCAAAATTAATTTATGTTCTCCGTTGTTCACCAATTTGGAAGTTCAAAAACATACTTGATAATCTGGATTCTTGTGTTAAGAATTCCCTTATCAATATTCTAAATTGTCCATTAGACAATACGGCTTGGGCCCAGGCCTCTCTGCCAATACGGTACGGGGGCCTGGGAATACGAAAAATTTCTAGTGTATCTCTTCCAGCCTTTCTTTCCTCTGCTTATAGTACGCACGCCCTTTGTGGTAAAATCATATCCCCTACCTTGGGGTCCATTGGGGTTTCGTACTTAGCGGATGCAAGAAATGCGTGGTCCTTGGTAAGTCCCAGCAGCTTGCCGGCTTCATTATCCTTCCAGAGACAGTGGGATGATATAATCTGCAAGCAACTTTTTGATGAACTGTTGGTGAACGCAAAGACGCAAAAAGATCGAGCTCGTCTCCTCGCTGTCTCTGTGAAGGAGTCCGGCTACTGGCTTCAGGCTCTCCCTTCTGCGAACCTGGGCACCCTTTTAGACCACACTACCCTGACGATTATAATCGGTCTTCGGCTTGGCGCCAAGATAAATCAGCCTCACCGTTGCCATTGCGGCGATGGTGTAGACAGCTACGGTCACCACGGCCTCTCCTGTTCGAAGAGTGCTGGTCGCTTCTCACGCCACAGTTCCCTCAACGACGTCATCCGGAGGTCTCTTGCTTCCGCCAAAATACCGACAGTTTTGGAACCGAATGGTTTATCCCGAAGCCATGGTAAGAGACCAGACGGTATGACGCTCGTTCCATGGAAGTTGGGTAGGTCGCTTGTTTGGGATGCGACTTGTGTAGATACATTGGCTGCATCCCATATTCAGGCGACCTGCTCCAAGGCAGGTGCGGCGGCGGCCAGCGCTGAACGGGCCAAGAGGGGCAAATATGAAGCTCTCGATGGAAGCTTCATATTTGTGCCTTTTGGAGTTGAGACCCTGGGGCCGTGGGGCCCCGGTGCTCGTTCCCTTTTTGATGACATTTCAAAAAGGGTGATTGAGTCTACCGGGGATCCAAGAGCTGGCAGCAACCTTGGCCAAAAAATAAGTTTGGCTATCCAAAGGGGCAATGCTGCCAGCATTTTGGGTTCAATGCCTCGCTGCCTTGGCTTCGATGAGGCTTTAGCTTAAATTTTTATAATCTTTTACTGTAATATTTATAATTATAATCTTTTCTGAATAAAAATTATCGTCAACGAAAAAAAAAAACTAGTAAAAACACATGATATTTCAATTTCTTTTTTTAAAAAAGTGAGCCGCCTTCAAGAACGAACCCACTGAAAAACACAAAATAATTTTCTAATAAATCTGGGTATAACTATTTAGTTTTTGAAGTCGGTGCCATACCAACTTTTTAGTTTAATAGAATTTGTAAACAGCGTGACACTGATCGCAAGCAATTTACTCTTTTCCGTTGAGGAGTTCCGTCGGTTAATATACTAAAACCTTCTCCAGAATGTAACAAATACTTTCCTGAAAACCGCATCAAAATCGGTTCAGCCAAACGCGAAATAATCGTGGACAAACATACATACATATATACATACATACGGGTCGAATACAGAACCTCCTTCTTTTTTTGAAGTCGGTTAAAAAACCGGAAATGTGCGAGTTCGTCTCGCGCAATGAGGGTTCCGTATTACGTGAGAATCACTGTTTGTAAGTTTGTATCAAACCGCAAAACTAACTTTGTTTTTGGAGATTTATTTTTAAATATAAAGAATCTATACTTGTTACAGCGTTGATTTAATTTTTTTTATAAAATATTCATAAACCTCTATAGACCATAATAATATCAGAATTAGCAACTTCGGAGACAAGGGTATTTTTTATCACAAGGGTTCAATTTTTATCATTTTGGTAGGTACGTAGCCCTATAGAGGGCGCAGAACACTATACGAGTAAGATACCGCGTTTCAAAAGACTTTCATACTTTTTAATTAAGTGGATGACGTCAATAATGCTAAAAGAAGTTATAATCTGCTTTCTACTATACCATCATAAAAGACGCAGTCTTTCCGTTTTATCGACCAGTTGACTTTCGACCTTTAACTCTCAGCCCCCTTAACACTTGGTGCTATGTTCCAATGTTGCCTAAGCTCAGTTCTATTACAAATCCAGTCCTACTCATTATTTTTCTTAGGTATGTTTCAAATATTATTATAGACCTCACGAAGTTATATTGTCATTTGTATTGAGAGCTACAAAATAAAGAGCTAATTTACGTGTTTAAACACACTATGCCGAAAATACGTGACCGAAGTTCCGTGGCTGATTTTACGTTCCGACGGATTCAGCTAATACACACACAAGGGCCGAAATTACGCGGCCGAAATTACGCGGCAGAAATTACGCGGCAGAAATTCAGTTGCGTAACTTTGAATGGGAATTCACATTCAGTGTCTCGATCTTCGTCGACAATCGAACCGAACTTCGGTCGCGTATAATGTGTTGCTTACAAAACATTGCTGTCGAATCGCTGCCGAACTTACGCCCGACCAAAGTTCGGCTGTACGCTATAACGCGACGTAATTTCGGTTTGGTGTGTCATCAGTAATTTAATTGGTATTGCAGGCGTAGTCACGCCGAACTTCGGTCGCGTATTTTCGGCATAGTGTGTTTAAACGCTACTACGCAAATACTGTCGCAGCGAAAAAAAAGGTAGTAGAAGAAAATAATGTTATTTTATGAAAGCACTCTCAATTCTTAACAGTGTAGGCAAAACAGTATTTACATTTGTTTCTATTTTAATTTTGATGCCAAAAATAGTACTATCTCTGTACCTTACTTTCACCGTGATTTCATTCGTCCACTAAGCGGGAAATCTGCCATCACTGATCACTGCATTTCCCGAAGTTTATCGATTCTCAGATAGATAGATGCATTAGCATCTATCTCATGCATACATGCACTTCAGCTTCACAACTTCGAGTTAGTCGGTTCTTCGTGTTTCTAGTTCCTCTGGTCATTCTACGAATCTCAAATCTGTAGAATTCCACAGATTGATTGAAATGTTAAACAACGAAAATCTTGAAACGTTCGTTTGTTTCAGCTGTCGGACAAAGTCCACTGCTGGACCAAGGCCTCCTGAAATGATTTCTAGCTCACACAGTCCTTGCGCCACTTGCATCCGGCGACTCCCCGCGATTCGCTTAATTTCGTCATTCCACCTGGTCGGAGGTCTGCCAACACTGCGTTTTCCCGTGCGGTGTCGCTATTCCGGCACCCTGAGTCTCCAACGTCGGCGCTCCGAGCTATGTGCCCCGCCCATGGCTACTTCAGCTTCGCGATACGATAAGCTATGTCGGCGATTTTGGTTCGTCTACGAATCTCCTCATTTCTGATTCACGTAGAGATTCTCCGAGCATAGCTCTCTCTATCGCCCGCTAAGTGACTGTGAGCCTTCTTATAGGGTCCATAATATATGACCAAGAGAGACTTCTTGAGGCCCATAGAAATGAACCCAAGAAATAATAAAAATTCATAACATAACAATTTGAAGCAATAAAATCTACTGTTTGCTATCCGTGGGGAGCCATAACTCATAAATCACTTTATACAAACACATTGGGCCAATTTCGAACGAATAAACACTATTTTGATAAACGTAATTACTTATTTATCCCTGTAATACTAAAAAATGTAGCTTTTATTGTAATCGTCTAAAGACTAATATTAGAAAAGAACTAAGACTACGTATCTAAATTAGTTATATATTATGTAAGATAGTTTCAAAAAAGAGAAAGACCAATTTTAGTTTTTTAACCTTCTTGTAGCGCGAATTATCAATTATACCACCATTAATTTTCAAATAAAATGAAGTTCTTAAATCATTACAAATATCAATAAAATGACCAAAATGTTATTTTTTCCTGGAAAATTATATTGCAATCATTCAAAATGCACACGATTTCAATGCAACAGATTCTTCGTTATGGTTATAAGCATGATATGGATATGGGGCTTAAAACCAGGCTCGTTACTTTCAGAGCCCATTCGCAAATATAATGTACGCATCAAAAATATAATGAGTAATTAAACCCACGGTACTACCATGAACAAGGTGTGGGATTTTGTTGCTTTTGGCTTACGTATTAAAGACTGCTTTGGGGTGCCAAAGCGTGATACTTTTATCCCTCATATTTTCGTGTAATGAGACAGTATTTATAAAAATTTATATAATATTTTCCATGTGGTACTTTTATGCTCTTTATTTTATATTTATGGCTAATGTTCTCGCTTACTACCTTAGTGTGGATAGCTAGTCTGATTTGTTTATTGTGATAATTAAATAACAATAGCCCGTGCATAATTTTTATTCCCCTCAATTTGATACTATGTTATGATGCTTAATTTTGTTAAAAGATTTTGTTAGAAGGTTTGAGGTGAGATTTTTATCGATTGATTGTTTTGTACAGTTTCGTAATAAATTTTATTTTCCTTATAGATAAAATCTTGTATGCAAGTATTTATAATTAGACATTTTAATTCTTGTACTATCCTACTACTATTTTGTTACTCGGCAAGCCTCGTATCAGAAAACAGCACTCGAATGAAATGATCCTCCTTACAATGCAGTTTAAGTATATTTAAACAGGAATTATAATTTAAGTATGATGTGTAGTAACCACAGTAAAACTTTTTATAACAAGAAAATTTTTGCTTTTAAAATTATGTTATCGTAAGTATCTCCTTCCAGCTGAGATAACTTTGTATGTAAATATTAGGTCCTTACATATGAAATTGGCGTTTTGTATGGGAGGAACATAAAGTCGATTTTTTTTAAATATAATATATATATTTAATCAAAGTATGTACCATTGCTATTTTTGATGTAATAAACTAGATAACTAGGATATGGAAGCAAAAACGTTGTTTGCACAAGGAAAATTTTTTTTGAGAGTAACATGACATAAGTCATTATTAAAAAACACATGTTCGAATATCAATTAAAGAATGTCGTAAACTAAAAAGTTTCCACACTTCCCCTCAAACAACATCCATCATCAGATATCCTCACATCACACCACACCACACACACCCAAACTCAGATCGCGCACACATTTGGTAAATGCCACACAACCTAGTGATTTTGTCAACACATCTGCTGGATTATCCTGCGTACAGACATAGTCCACTGCTTTCCAATGGCGTTCCTCACAACAGGAATTATACTGCGCCAAGAAATTAACCACAGCCGCAATATCCGGGCGTGTGTTACAGGCCAAATAGTTCAGCGACCCTATGAGCGCCTGAAAACGACGATAGTCTTGGCAGGACAAGATCTTACCTCCTTCCCCTTCCGCCAAGGCTTTATAGAAATCCATTTCCATCGGAGTTTTCACTGGTTTGCAATCGCTCATACCATATTCATCCAAGATCTTCGAAATAAGTCTCTCTTGTTTCAAATATATTCCGGTATCCGTCCTAGACAAAAGCATCCCCAAAACTTGTCTAGCTTCCCCTAAATCCTTCATCGTGAAATGCTTATGAAGATTGTCAAACAACACTTCCTTTTGCGCTCTGTCTTTGTAAAATAATAAAAAATCATCAACGTACAAATCGATATAAAAATTATTATTTTTGTAAAGACAGCTATCAAAGTCACAGCGCTTGAAGTTCAAAGACAGTAACACTTCATTCACTTTCAACCCGGTCTCAACCTCTACAGATGCTAGAAAAACTTTAAAATGATCCAAAACCTGATCTTTTGATTTAAGGAAAAATGCAAAAGTTTTACGTGTAAAGTCATCTAAAATTACTAGCATGTACCGAGATCCACCGTACAAGGGTTCAGACATTGGACCACAGATATCTGCGTGAACCAGTTGCAGTCTCTCAAGTGCCTTCTCAGCCTCACCAACTGGAAAAAGGTAAACGATGTGCCTTCCCCTTAATAAAAGCGACACAAGGCTCCATTACGCTCTTTCCAAAATCCACACCCGGAAGCTTACGTAAATCTCGCTCATTTACGTGTCCAAGCCGCCGGTGCCACAACATCAAAGGATTACCTGCTTTGACTGACGCCAACGCAGCCCCATCTACAACCGCCTGACAACCTTCAAGCTTGTAGATACCAGAGACTTCACTTGCGATAGCCAGAAGCTTTCCATTGAAATGGCCTGGAACCAAATGGTGAATTAGCTTGCACCCATCCCTGTCAAAAATCACCTTCCATCCTCTCTCTACTAACTGTGAAACTGATAACAGATTAACACGCAAACCAGGTACATACATGACATCCCTCACGGCAAGCATTCTACCTTTCATACTCACCATGATGTCACCCTTACCCGCGCATTCCATCTTATCATTATTCGCACATGTCACGTTACTCATACTGACATTCATAACCAAATCTTTAAACCAATGTTTCTGGAAAGACATATGTGAAGATGCCCCGCTGTCGATGTACCACTCCGTCGGATTGAAGGAGTCCCCGGCACTTGATGAAGACAGGCTCACGACGTCTTTCATTTTGGAGGTCGAATCATCTGCTTTCCTTCCTTCAGGACAGTCCGGCTTCTTATGCCCATGCTTTCCACATCTATAGCATTTCACTTTGGTCATATTCTTGTCTTTGTTCCCATTCCGTTTCCGACTCTTACTCACTGCCAATGCCGAGTCCGTTGAAGACGATGTACTGCAACCTTGACGTGAATCCTCCTGTAGTAACTTCTGTCGTACGTTCTCTGAAGTCAACTTCATCCCAGAGTGTTCCAGTGCTATACGCATAGGTCTGTACTCTTCAGGTAGTCCTCTCAGAAACACAACAGCTACAAGATCATCGTCAAATCCGGTGGCAATATCCTTCAACTTTTGAGACATAATTGCAGAAACATAATCATGCATCGACGAGTGTCTCTCTAGCTTCTCATCCAGCAACGCGTTCATGAGGGTAATCCTTCGATTGACACCTTTATCCTCAAACGCTTTCGCTAAGCTATCCCAAGCATCTTTGGCATACTTTGAATCCTGTACATACGCATAGAGTGAAGTATCCACATGCAGACAGATCAAAACCAGTGCATCTTGGTCCTTCTCGATGGCGGTGGAGTCTTTGGAATCCGGGTACTTTGATGTATACGTGAACAACTTTTCTCGTATCAGAATTATTTTAATTGCGAATTTCCACGTAGAGTAGTCATCTAGGCCGCAGAGGTTTTTAATGGCGACTTTCGTGGATAGGGCCATAACCTTTTGATGAAATAAACTAGATAACTAGGATATGGAAGCAAAAACGTTGTTTGCACAAGGAAAATTTTTTTTGAGAGTAACATGACATAAGTCATTATTAAAAAACACATGTTCGAATATCAATTAAAGAATGTCGTAAACTAAAAAGTTTCCACAGCTATCTATGCACTTTTGCCACCTTATAGGTAGTTCATTGATCCCTTTACTAAAAAAGCCATTCGGACGGGAATCAATAAAATCTTTGAAAGCGCTTTGGACTGCCTCATCGGAGTTAAATTTTTCCCTTGTAAGAAGTTATCCAAATTTCGAAAAAAATGGTAATCTGTTGGAGCAAGGTCCGGGGAGTAAGGTGGATGTCTTAGGCATTCCAATTGAAGCTCCTCTAATTTGGTAGCCGTCTGTTGTGCAGTGTATGGTCTAGCGTTGTCCTGAAGCAGCAGTGGCCTAGAACGATTGACCAGCCTCGGTTGTTTAGCAGCTAGCTTTTCCATCATGGATTGCATTTGCTGACAATAGATATCCGCCGTAATCGTCTGGCCAGATTTAAGAAAGCTGCAGTGAACGACGCCGGCGCTAGTCCACCAAACGCTCACAAGTAATTTTTTTTGAGTCAATTTTCGTTTGGGGCAGGATTTGGCTGGTTCGCCAGGGTTCAACCATTGCGATGAGCGTTTCCGATTATCATACAGGATCCATTTTTCATCACAGGTAATGATTCGATTTAAAATCCCTTCATTACTGTGCCGGTTGAGTAATGTAACACAGCAGTCTACGCGCGTTTGTCGGTTTGCTGCACTCAATTCATGAGGTACCCATCTTTCAAGCTTTTTCACCTTCCCAATTTGCTTCAAGTGAACTAAAACAGTTTCATCACTAAAACCGCAGCCTGCAGCTAGCTCGGACGTGGTTTGCGATGGATCCGCTTCCACAATAACCTTCAATTCTTCATTGTCAACTTTGGTCTCCGGTCCTCCACAGGGCTTGTTCTGCAGGTCGAAATTTCCAGAACGAAAACGTTGGAACCAAACACGCACTGTGTTTTCTTTTGCGACACCCTCGCCGTACACATCATTAATCCTTCGAGCCGTTTCTGCAGAACTGGTGCCACGATGGAACTCGTACTCGTAAATAACGCGATATTTCAAGTTTTCCATTTTGTAAACAGAGTGGCGCAAAAAAAAAACCAAAAGAGAAAAAAACAAATGAATTACGATTTTCAAAACACAAAAGCATGAGTAAATGGCTGTATAAATTTGAAATTGGAATTTCTAACCAAAGAAGAGATATATGAGATCAAAGTGGCCAGTACGACAAAACGCCAATTTCATATGTAAGGACCTAATATAAGAACATGCATCAGTGTACCGTGAAAACACACATCACGTGCACGGGATGTTTCACACAAAACCGCAAGAAATTGCATGTTATATTCATCAGGTTCGGTTGAAACTTATAGTTTAGAGTTCAATCTCGAGAGTTAGACCGCACAGGAAAGTTGATGTTTTCCGTCCACCTGGTGTTCAGTCATAGAGCTTCAGGTACCTGGGAGCTTTAGTACTTTTCAAGGTGAAACGTAGGATGATTTTATCACATGTTTGATACAATCAAATATTTTGTATGCCTGTATTTCAGCATGGTATGCTTTTCGCTCGAAATTCGTGCGAAACACCTCTTAAGCATCATACATTTACACATCTATTTATCTCAAATTGGCACAAAACTTTCATTTAATAGAGATAATAATATTAGTCAGAAATTTTGTACACGCAGCAAGATGGGCATAGTTAGAATTTATATTACGGGAAGGAGTGCAGAAATCTATACTAAATAATTGCGGTCGTTTTTAATCACAAGGCACGTTTACTACCTATTGTTCTTTCAGATTGGAGAATTCAAAAACTTGAAAAAGGATCCCTCTCGCAATGTACATTGTACGTATCTGCATTTTCCTTTCAACTATCATTATCGTGGGCGGTATGGCAATTGTCCAACTGCTGTGCTTTAACTTATGACCTTTCAGATTTCTATCCGCTCCCACTCGCTACCGGTGAGTTATTGAATACACGCTTCAAATTACTTCACGCGTGATAAATTGTTATTAAAGTAGACGTGACAAACATATTTTAACGTTAATTTTGTGATACAATTTTCAGTCCAAAATTTACCGTAATATGTTATAGTGTAGTAGAAAATTCGTGTTTGCCTGAAAGCAATGATACATACAGCCTTGTTTAGATCCTTGCCTATCAGATGATGATTTGAAGATCGAATGATCGAATGGAGTGGACGCATGAATGGTCTTAAGGCGGTTCATGCGTTAGTATGCTTGAGTCAAAATTGTCAATTTTCGACGTAACATAAGAGTGTCATGCGTTCAATTATTGATTAGATAATTGACATCATATTATTTGGCATTTCATAATCTAGTTTTTGTCTCAAAAATATTTGAAAATATGTGTATAACTTTCTCATTAGAAAGTTTAAGGTAAAGGCTAATTACTCACTTAGCGGTGGAAGCTCTATTTTGATGCAAGATATTTGCCATGTTTCATAACACAAACTTATAACAATGACATATTTAGAAAATTAATAACATTTACTAAAAAATGTCTAAAAAAAACACGATTTTCCTAGATTTTCATTCAAAAACCATAAACCGAAAAGTGCCATTTTTAGCATTTTTCGATAAATTAAACGTACCTATTATTTTAGGATAAAATCAAACATATTTTGTTATTTCTCAATTATAGTAATTTAATTCAATTAATATTCAATGTCACTGGTTATTTACTAATTTAATAAGTTGTATATTTATTTTACTATAAATTTTTTTGTAATACCATTTTCCGCGCAAAATTGTGTCAGCGGGAACGGAATTCCTTTTTTGTATGGAGCGACACGCGATTCACACCGTGCCGCATAAACGCTCTTAAGTAAAGTAGTTTGTAAGTTTTTTGTTGTTGTTGTTGTAATAATGTTTTAAGTTTTTTTTTTGTTTTCACCTCTGGAAACAATCGGGTCGATAATAAATAATGCACTCGTATATCTCAATATTCAGGCCATATGAATTTAAAGGATTTTGAATAATCATCCTTGGGGACAACCGGGAATAATCCGTTTCGTTTGATGTGATAATATAGGTGAGAAACTTTCGGCGATGTAAATTACTGTGATGACCCAGGCATATCCCACTCTATGTTATGTTTATACTACCGAATATATTAGGAATATTGAAACTCTTTAGTATCTAACGGGACTTTAAACGCGTGGGAGTGTAAGGTAAATTATTACATGAGTATGTAAACTCCATGAAATCTTCTTATCCAAAAGGCAAGTTAGTTTAATACGTAACAACTCCATCAAATATTTGAGAAAGCGAAAGGAGCTTTTGTAAATCTTTTTAATACAAAACTTTGTTCTTTTGAACATTATATTTTTTTAACTTATAAAATTGTCGAAGATATTTTTGATAGGTAAACACAAGTTTGTTTTGGAATAGGTATGCTCTCTCTTTGTCACAAATGGGTAGGGATTGAATCGATAAACTCTTATTGCGAAGTCGATAATGAATATGTATGTATAATATAATGTGACGTTGAATAAAAAAATCCCACCAAAAACATTTTTATGTAAAATGTTGCCAAGACGAGAGAGCTATGGCTCACACTGTCAAAAAGTTATCAGATCTCATATATAGCAAGACTCTACACGCTCTAACTTCACAAACTCTACACTCTAGTCAAAATATATGCCTTGGCCGTTTCGCTACTGTGTTATGGGTGAAAAGTGAAAAATTACTTAATTATTCACTACGTTTCTGATAGAGTTTGGCAAAGGGAATGATAAACCCAAGTTCCATAAAAATCTATCACCACTCTAATGAGAAAAACATTGTTTATTACCAATCTAAATGTAGCAGTCTTAGGAGATTCGATATCACCAAATAACTTGCCGTTTCATTACTACAAGAAGTACACACTGCTCGTTTATTTGGAATACTCCTCCTACTTGCGCTTCGCTTAGCTCATCTTGGCGGGGACACTACCGCGTCTCCAGATAACTTTAAAGAGGATTTTTGTACTTATCCAGTCTTATGCGGTAAAATCAACATAAGCAATAATGTATTCTCATATTTTTTTGGTGTAAATAGAATATCTCCTTTCACAAACTACCTGCAACTAGGTACCAATTATCCCAGATGCACAAGGCCTGATGAATGGCCACAATAACTCTTTTCACAACACAAATTATAATGTGAAATCGCAGTCAATAGTCAATCAACCAACAAACAATTAAAAATATTGATCTTGGCACTTCAAGTACTGAACTCTAGCAGTAATTTATTATTTTTGGCTCTTCATCTGAGTGTTTTCTTTGCAGAGTCTGAGCAATTAATTTCACCTTGTAACTTTTCGAAGTGGCAATTTTCAATTAATGAAGCAGAAGCCGAAACTTGTTTGAAATTGGAAGTAGAGTTTGGAACCATAAAACTAAAGTTTCGTGTTACCCTTTCCGTTCCTAAAAACGTCCATTTATCGATAACAACTTTAAGTTTATAGCAACAAACCTCTAACCTCTTACGTAGTTTCTGTCGCCTTTTCAAACTTCAAATTATGTTTAATTTAGTATAGGTTCCTACCGATCAATTTCAGTATTGAATTCATTGTAGGTATTTCATATTTGTACATTAAACAGAACAATTTGTAATTTGTTAGCATTGTATTTCTCGCAGAGACCACGGGTGATAAACAGACAAATTCCGGTTGAATGCTTACAGTAATAGCAATTTACGGCTGAAATTAATAACCTATTCTAGTTTTATCACAGAATAGGTTATACCTATTCTAGTTTTAATTGTATTTAATTTTTTTAACTGTATTTATTTTATATATTTTACTTTAAGTTACACAGTATTTTAACCAGTTTACTTATACTTAAACTTACTTATACGTAATTGTATCATACAACAGGTTATACATAAAATAAATTGTGGAGAGCAACTGGTTCTAAGATCAGATTCCATGCTGGTTCCATGACAGATGCTTACAAGAAAGTTCCTGCAGAGAAGCTGAAAACTCCACCTCCACTAAATATATAGAATATTTGGAACCGGACTGAAATCAAGGATTTACTTAATCCATTGTTACAGAACATGTAATAGGATTAATCGTTAAAATAAATTTAAAAAACTCCTATCATCAATGAATCAAGTTGGAGTTCAACTCGCGTGCAGAGGATTTCGTATCATGAATACGTTATCAACATGTTATCAACATGTTTTTAAATATCTAATACAACATATTCTCCCATATGTTTACCTACAAAATGTAAGTTATTCATGTTTCGTTGATATCTAGATTTTGGCAAAATACATTACCAATATGGTTCCCATTCTTTCCACGTGGAATCCAGCGAATTCAAGTAGGTAGATTGGTTTCGCTGATAAAGTTCTTAGAATTTTCTTCTTATTTCGAAGTTAAATCCAATCTATGCTGAATTTATTAAAACTTTGTATTTATTTATCGAATTCTTAACTTCACACCGTGGAGATTATTCGGTAATATAATTTTGTGTTTTAACTTGGCTTCACTGAACTTTGGTCAGGATCTTCATAATACAATAATTTGTTTAAAAGAAAAGTCTTGGTTTTGATAGTCGTTTTAGTGTTAGATTTTTGATATTTTATCTGTAAATTGAAAAACGTCATTTAATCTTATCGGAAAAAACTACCCAGAATTCTTAAAGACTAGAAGTTTTTTTGTGGAAAATCAGTAGGTACACTATATCAGAAAGTTGTTCGGACTTTCTGAGTTGATGTTTCCCTAAGTTTAGTTATTAATGTATTAATTCCTTACATTTGGCGCCTCAAAAAAGGCTAGTTATTAGGTAACGATGCCTTATTATTAAGAGCCTTATATGTTAAGAGATTGTTAACACGTGAAGATTGAAGAAATTCAGTAAGCATTGTGTGTGGGAGGCTTCGGCCATGGCTAGCTACCAGCAAAGACGCACCGCCAAGCGATTTAGTGTTCCGGTGCGATGCTTGTAGAAACCGTTGGGGTATATATTTTACTTACCCTTCCAGGTTAGTACGATAACATCGTAGGCTGCATCATCACTTACCATCAAGTGAGATCGCAGTCAAGTACTAACTTGTATAGAGAAAAAAAAAGTATCTAGTTTATAATAGTGAACTTTGGAATAAAAGCAAGTGATTGAGGAACGTAGAGTAATCACATAAAAAATAAGTAATGATCAAGCAAAATTTACTGAAACCTGTATTTTAGTGATGAATTCGCCAAAACGAAATCTGACCATTAACTTCACTCTCGACCTTCAGTACAGTCACGTAAAGCTGTCGACGATTATTATTACCTTCAAAAACATTTTCTCAAATAACAAAAGCTTCAGTGAAATTGATTGAGAATATTTCCAAAGAAGTGTCAGGACGTTTGAATGTTCCAAAATTTAATAAATTTGTGAAAAAACACGTCTTCAATTACTTTAATTAATCAATCTCCAAAAGAGCCCTCGCCTTATTGCAAAGTCACCGTTGACTTTTGTGATTAATTTTGTACTCCTGCAAATAATATCATTTTGTTAATTGACAGCAACTACTTTAGTTTGTGGTTATTTTATTCAATAACAAGTTTACACTTCTTGTACCAACTTGAATTTTTATTTTTGTTAAGTATTTGTCTTATGTTCTTATTGCGGTGTAAAATAAAAATCGGACATTAGATTTCTACCAATTTTATCTAAGCTATCTTCTTCTTTCAGCTATCTTCTTCTATCTTAGCTAGCTTCTTTCTATTAGCTATGTTGACTGTCATCTAAATTCTCGCCTAAGGTGATATAAGTGGTAGCGTTATGTATGTTAAGTAACTTGAATGGGTAGCTTAGCGTTTGGCACACAACATGGTATACTGGTCACGGCATGGCAAACCAATTTAAAGTGTTTAACGATGAACATCCAAACTTATTTCTATGATTACACGTTTGAATGACAACTTGGAATCAACAATCCAAAACAAATTGGAATGGACAATTGGTAATAACAAGCCACGGCCGAAACTTCTAAACACAATATACCAGAAATAACAATAACTCCTCATAGGCCCATGCAAAGTATCAAACTTCTCGCTTATATTTAAATAAAACAAAGGTTTGAAATATTACATTAAATTTACCAAAGCAAACAAATTTATAGGGTTGTACTGTACTGTAGGTACTTTGTAAATCTGGGTTAATAATAATGGCCATTCTTAAAACAACTGTATTTAAGAAACATGGTCCAGATTGAATTTTGGCACAAATGCAATTCAGTTAAGATAGCTAAAATAGCTTAACTTAAACGGCTTATTTATATGGAGAAGTCCCCACGCGCTCAATTTTAAAACTTACTGTACCTGAATTGAAATTCCAAGTTGGTATAGTGTTGGAATGTGAGAAAGTTATTTTAATTTCCAGTACTTCGGTAACTTTTTACCGGCGAATTGTCGAACTCTATGATAACTTTTAATTTTTATTTGGTAACAGGGGAATTACAAACGCATTATTAGGACAATTTTTTTTATTTGACAAACACATTCCCACTTTTTTCTGACAATTGACCTATTTGATTGATAAATAAAATCAAAGTACATCTTCAATGTCGAAAAAAGATATCTTCAAGACATGTCCCAAAGCTGTGAGTTAGATCCACCTACCCACAGCCTAACACACAGCTTCTTTTAAGACTTACCAAACGCTACGGTCAAGACTCAAGAGCCTCTCGTGGAAATGAAAACCTTAAACGACTAGAGATGTTGGAGGTCATTCTTTAGGAGTCTTCGTTCATCCATTATTAGACACAGGCCTCCTCATAATAATGCCTTTTTTGCAGTGTTGGGCTATTCTCGTCCATGATTTTGCCAAGAGTTTGGCAATATCGTCAGAATTAAAATAAATAGAACCACAGAACGCCAAGGCAGTGGCATCTTTATGTGGTTGACATCCAACAAATCCGTTTCTTTTCCGCTTCTGATACGAACCGCTAAGGTGTGGAATGCCCTTCCAGTCTCCGTGTTCCCAGCCAGGAACAATCTTCAAAAGGAGAATGAATAGGTATTTTGTAGACAAGCGCGCTCCAATTTAGACCCATGCTTGTCGAGATTAAAAAAAATTGTATTTATTAGAACTGAAAGCAATTTGTTCGACTTAAAAAATTGTATCAAATAATATATTATATCTTAAGACCACTTGATTAATTTAATGATAAAATTTTCATCGTAATACGAGGACAAGTGGTACTTGTATTTGAGTCCACTTAATGTGTTTTCAGAAAATGTATTTGAATTTGTTGTTATTTTCACAATCATAATATTATTTTGATGATAATTTAATATTTCCATTAACACTGCTAAATATTTTCAAAATTCACGCATGGAATTTAAAAGTTATTAACTATTTATTTATAGAAGAAAAGTTACTCACTTAAAAAGGAAATCATTATGACAATTTTGTCTGTACCCAACAATTTGAGTATAGTTTTACAGCAATATTTTAGCAATTCAGGCTTTGAGCTAGTTTTCGGTAAAATATTTCATCTCCGTTAGGTAATAATAAAAAAATAAAAATAATAAAAAATAAAAAAGCCTTTATTGCTACTACCATTTTTGCGTTTTTATAGTTATCACTTCTTTGCATGCACTACTTATTTCAATATGAACCTTAAATTAACAATCATTTACATGTCCGTCACACTATCTTTACTATGTATTTAAAAGGTTACAAAAATAATAATAAAATAACTATGCTATCTGGTCTATATGGTAGAAGTCGCCTTCTCGGCGTAGGCCTCCCCCAATTTCTTCCATACCTCCCTATCTCTTGCTACCGTCATCCAGTTTGGTCCCACAATTTGATTGAAGATATCTCTCCATCTTCTCCTTTGTCTTCCTTTCTTCCTTTTCCTGTTTCTTGGAATCCATTCTGTAAGACGTTTAGCCCATCTTATATCTTCCATCCTACATAGATGTCCTGCCCACTTCCATTTTAATAACCTTGTTCTTTTTGTTATGTCGTATAATTTTGTCTTTTCCCTTATGTCACAGTTTCTGACTTTATCTTTCAGTTTTATTCCTAATATACTTCTTTCCATTTTCCTTTGGCATATTGCTATATTAGCCTCGTCTTCTTTTTTAATAGACCATGTTTGACACCCATATGTTAGCGATGGCATAATTGCGGTCTCATAAAGTTTTTTCTTGATGTCAAGGCCAACTTCACTCTTCATGATCTCCTTTAGACTCCAGTATTTGTTCCACGCTAGAGTAATTCTTCTTTGAATTTCGTTTCCTGATTGGTTTTCGAAAGAGACTGATTGTCCAAGATATATGTATTCCTTGACGAATTCGATTTTTCCGCTTTTCACGACGACATCTTGAATTTTCCCATTTGTCAGTATTTTCGTTTTCGCAGCATTAAGCGTCAACCCTACTCTTTCACTTTGTTCCTCAAATTCTTTTATCATATTCTCGAGCTCTTCTGCGGTGTCAGAGAAAATAACGATATCGTCTGCAAAGCGCAAGTGGCTTAGGTATTGCCCATCAATTCTGATTCCCCTTCCTGACCAATCTAGTTGACGAAATACATTTTCGAGTACTGAGGCAAATATCTGTGGCGATAATGGATCTCCCTGTCGTACGCCTTTTTTAACAGGGTGTGGTTGAGGGTTCAGTAAATAACAGCAACGTGATTGAAAGATTTTTGACACTGTATTTACTATAAATTTTACATTAAAAATATGTATAGCGCTTATTACGCGGTGCGGTGAGCGGATTCGCGTGGGGAAGTGCGACACAGGCTTCGCGCTGGAGTCCGATTTCACACTGCGCTTATGACCTCGCGATGGCGGTTAGCGGAGCATCGGCGCGCGCGCCGGCGCACTAGGAGGGGCGCAGGGGCGCATGCGCGCCGGCCGGTCACCCGCTTGACCGCTCGCCCGGCGTTGCCGCGCTAATTTAAATTTGGGTGGTCGTGCCGCCACAGGATTCCCCCGCTGAGCCCGCTACTGCGGGCGGTAGAAGTCAGGGAACCGCACCAGCCTGCCGGACCTTGTTCTCTTTCCTGCTGCACCCGGCTGCCTGTCCACTGGAGTTGCATCCTCCTGCGCCATGAACGCTGGCTTAAGGCGGTCGATGCTCACGGTCATCTCCTTACCACGAACATCCAGCTTGTAAAACTTGGGACTGCGGTGCAGGACCTTGTAGGGACCTGTGTATGGCGGATCCAGGGGTCTCCGGACACAGTCCTGCCGTAGGAAAACATGTGTAGTCTCTTGTAGGCTTTGTGGTATATAGAATGGTCCTTTTCTGTGCCAGGATGTTGGTTTTGGAGCGAGATTGGCCATGTGACTCTTCAAGCGGGTTACCAGATCAGTAAAATCCTCTGTCTTGTAGTCATCAGCTGGAGCTAAGAACTGACCTGGTAAGCGTAAAGGCTCGCCATAAACTAATTCTGCCGGCGACGCCTGTATGTCTGTTTTCCATGCACTTCTAATACCCAAAAGTACTAATGGAAGAACTTCAGTCCATTGCGATGTAGCATGGCACATAATAGCTCCTTTAAGTTGTCGATGTAGGCGCTCGACGATCCCGTTCGCAGCTGGATGATAGGCTGTAGTACGGTAGAGCTTCGCACCGACCATTGAAGCGATGGCGCGAAAGAGGTGTGACTGGAACTGGGCCCCTCTGTCCGTGGTGATCCTGAAGGGAGTTCCGAAGCGCGAGATGAAGCCAGCAACAAGGGCTGCAGCACAGGTCTCCGCCGTGATGTCCTTGATTGGGTATGCCTCAGGCCATCGCGTAAACCTGTCGATTACGGTGAGACAATACCTGTAACCAGAAGAACTAGGTAAGGGACCGACTATGTCGAGATGAATATGGGAAAATCTTGATGATGGGACAAGGAAGGAGGAAAGTGGAGCAGAGGTGTGTCGGGTTATCTTACTGCCTTGACATTGTAGGCATTGGCGAGACCACTCTCTACAGTTTCGGCGGATCCCTGGCCATACAAATCTTTGTGTCACCAGTCGCACTGTAGCTGTGTTTCCTGGGTGACTCAGACTATGTAGCATGTCGAATACTGCCCGTCTAAACTCTGGTGTAACATACGGACGAGGAGGTTGACTCGAAGTGTCACAGTAAACTTCAGTATCCGTGTCTGGTATTTTGACCTTTTGCAACTTGAGAGAAGAGCCGCTCCGTAACAAACCTTGTAGCTCTTGATCGGTGTCCTGAGAGCGAGCGAGCGCTTCGTAGTCAAAGTCTTGGTCAACTTCTTCATCTACAGTTGCCAGAGACTGCTGCAACTCAGCTTCGGGTACTTTCACTGCTGCTGTGATTTCCGAATTGCCAATAGCTGTCGGCGTTAGACAACTTTTAACATTATCGGATGAAAAAAGTAATTTTAAACAGTGCCCGCGGTCAGTGAGTTGACAGTCCCGCGTTGGAGTCGCACCCACGTTTTTAGCGGGCGACCTCGGCGAAACCGACGGCGTCTTCGAAACGGCTTGCACTGTAAGCGACGAAGGTCTTTCGGAGCTTCTTATAGGAGAAGGTTGGTTGGTCTCTTCGACATCTACAGTTGCCAGAGACTGCTGCAACTCAGCTTCGGGTACTTTCACTGCTGCGCTTATGACCTCGCGATGGCGGTTAGCGGAGCATCGGCGCGCGCGCCGGCGCACTAGGAGGGGCGCAGGGGCGCATGCGCGCCGGCCGGTCACCCGCTTGACCGCTCGCCCGGCGTTGCCGCGCTAATTTAAATTTGGGTGGTCGTGCCGCCACAAGGGAACTCTTCTCCTTCTTTTTCCAATTTAATCTTGGCAGTACCTTTTGAGTATATGCTGTGGATTAGTCGAACGTAGTTAGTGCTGACACCTTGTTCCAGAAGTGCCTCGTAGATAGCATCATGCTTAAGGGAGTCAAAAGCTTTGGTAAAATCTATGAAGCATAAATACATGATTATGCCATATTCATTGGCTTTTTCTATTACTTGCGTTACAGTCTGAAGATGATCTATTGTTGAAAATTTTTTGCGAAAACCTGCTTGTTCCGGTGGTTGGTGTTCGTCTAAAGTTTTGAGAATTCTACTCAGGATTATCTTTGAGAAAATTTTGTATACATTTGACATCAGACTTATTGGTCTATAATTATTTAAATCTTTTCTATCACCCTTTTTGTGTAGTAGTATGATTTTTGATTTTGACCATTGCCTAGGAGTTATTCCAGTTCTCAGAATGTTGTTAAATAATGTCTTCAAGGGGTTCTGTAGAATTTCCAGGAGTGATTTTAATACCTCGTTTGTAACGTTGTCTTCTCCTGGTGATTTATCATTTTTCTGTGTCTTAATCGCCTGCTCTATTTCTGAGCCTAAGATGCTTTGCGGAGGTTCCTGATTGTAAGCATTCTGTAGTCTAATTTTAATTTGTGATGACAATACTTCTTCTGATGAGTATAGATCTGCATAGAATTTTGTTGCTTCTTTTATAATGTCTTGTCGGGTATTCAATATGTTACCTCTTTTGCTTTTAATATTAGCTGTCCATTCCGATGTTTCTCTAAGCTGTTTGAGGGCTTTTCGCAGAGCTCCCTTTTTCTCAATAAACCTTATGAACACTTTTTGTCGATAGATTTTCTTTTCGTTCCTTATATTTCGGTTAATTTCCTTACTGATATTTGCTATTTTTACTTTAACTTCCTTATTTCTTTTTTCTTTATACAAGAGCATCCTATTTTCTAAAAGTTTTAGTGTTTCTGGGCCAATAAGTTCTCTTTTTTCTTTTTCCATCTTTGGTAGTTGTTTTAGTATGGTTGTGAGTTCTCTTTCAAAATTATCGTATTGTGTCTGTATGTCAGGTGCAATTTGCAGAGATTCTAAGAGTGCCTGTTCCCATTGAGTTCCACTTTCTTTAGTTATTGTTGGAAGATTTCTCATAATATGAGGTGTATTATTAACAAAATTTCTCTTCTTGTGATTTTTCAAGTTTAGTTTACACCTTATCATACGATGATCTGTGTTGAAGTTTAGGTTATTAATGATGTCAAAGCTACGTATGTCGTTTGGTCGATTGGTCAGAATGTAGTCTATCTCATTTAGACATTTCCCGTTTGGAGACCGCCAAGTCCACTTCTTATGCCATTTCCTTTTAAACATACTATTAACAAATTTAAGGTTTTTTTCCAGTGCAAATTCTACGAGGTTCTTCCCATGGCAGCTTCTTTTGCCGTAAGAGAATTTTCCGAAAATTCTTTCCTCTCCTGTTTGACATCCAAGAAATCCGTTTCTTTTCCGCTTCTGATACGAACCGCTAAGGTGTGGAATGCCCTTCCAGTCTCCGTGTTCCCAGCCAGGAACAATCTTCAAAAGGAGAATGAATAGGTACTTTGTAGACAAGCGCGCTCCAATTTAGACCCATGCTTGTCGAGATTAAAAAAAATTGTATTTATTAGAACTGAAAGCAATTTGTTCGACTTAAAAAATTGTATCAAATAATATATTATATCTTAAGACCACTTGATTAATTTAATGATAAAATTTTCATCGTAATACGAGGACAAGTGGTAGGTACTTGTATTTGAGTCCACTTAATGTGTTTTCAGAAAATGTATTTGAATTTGTTGTTATTTTCACAATCATAATATTATTTTGATGATAATTTAATATTTCCATTAACACTGCTAAATATTTTCAAAATTCACGCATGGAATTTAAAAGTTATTAACTATTTATTTATAGAAGAAAAGTTACTCACTTAAAAAGGAAATCATTATGACAATTTTGTCTGTACCCAACAATTTGAGTATAGTTTTACAGCAATATTTTAGCAATTCAGGCTTTGAGCTAGTTTTCGGTAAAATATTTCATCTCCGTTAGGTAATAATAAAAAAATAAAAATAATAAAAAATAAAAAAGCCTTTATTGCTACTACCATTTTTGCGTTTTTATAGTTATCACTTCTTTGCATGCACTACTTATTTCAATATGAACCTTAAATTAACAATCATTTACATGTCCGTCACACTATCTTTACTATGTATTTAAAAGGTTACAAAAATAATAATAAAATAACTATGCTATCTGGTCTATATGGTAGAAGTCGCCTTCTCGGCGTAGGCCTCCCCCAATTTCTTCCATACCTCCCTATCTCTTGCTACCGTCATCCAGTTTGGTCCCACAATTTGATTGAAGATATCTCTCCATCTTCTCCTTTGTCTTCCTTTCTTCCTTTTCCTGTTTCTTGGAATCCATTCTGTAAGACGTTTAGCCCATCTTATATCTTCCATCCTACATAGATGTCCTGCCCACTTCCATTTTAATAACCTTGTTCTTTTTGTTATGTCGTATAATTTTGTCTTTTCCCTTATGTCACAGTTTCTGACTTTATCTTTCAGTTTTATTCCTAATATACTTCTTTCCATTTTCCTTTGGCATATTGCTATATTAGCCTCGTCTTCTTTTTTAATAGACCATGTTTGACACCCATATGTTAGCGATGGCATAATTGCGGTCTCATAAAGTTTTTTCTTGATGTCAAGGCCAACTTCACTCTTCATGATCTCCTTTAGACTCCAGTATTTGTTCCACGCTAGAGTAATTCTTCTTTGAATTTCGTTTCCTGATTGGTTTTCGAAAGAGACTGATTGTCCAAGATATATGTATTCCTTGACGAATTCGATTTTTCCGCTTTTCACGACGACATCTTGAATTTTCCCATTTGTCAGTATTTTCGTTTTCGCAGCATTAAGCGTCAACCCTACTCTTTCACTTTGTTCCTCAAATTCTTTTATCATATTCTCGAGCTCTTCTGCGGTGTCAGAGAAAATAACGATATCGTCTGCAAAGCGCAAGTGGCTTAGGTATTGCCCATCAATTCTGATTCCCCTTCCTGACCAATCTAGTTGACGAAATACATTTTCGAGTACTGAGGCAAATATCTGTGGCGATAATGGATCTCCCTGTCGTACGCCTTTTCTAACAGGGTGTGGTTGAGGGTTCAGTAAATAACAGCAACGTGATTGAAAGATTTTTGACACTGTATTTACTATAAATTTTACATTAAAAATATGTATAGCGCTTATTACGCGGTGCGGTGAGCGGATTCGCGTGGGGAAGTGCGACACAGGCTTCGCGCTGGAGTCCGATTTCACACTGCGCTTATGACCTCGCGATGGCGGTTAGCGGAGCATCGGCGCGCGCGCCGGCGCACTAGGAGGGGCGCAGGGGCGCATGCGCGCCGGCCGGTCACCCGCTTGACCGCTCGCCCGGCGTTGCCGCGCTAATTTAAATTTGGGTGGTCGTGCCGCCACAGGATTCCCCCGCTGAGCCCGCTACTGCGGGCGGTAGAAGTCAGGGAACCGCACCAGCCTGCCGGACCTTGTTCTCTTTCCTGCTGCACCCGGCTGCCTGTCCACTGGAGTTGCATCCTCCTGCGCCATGAACGCTGGCTTAAGGCGGTCGATGCTCACGGTCATCTCCTTACCACGAACATCCAGCTTGTAAAACTTGGGACTGCGGTGCAGGACCTTGTAGGGACCTGTGTATGGCGGATCCAGGGGTCTCCGGACACAGTCCTGCCGTAGGAAAACATGTGTAGTCTCTTGTAGGCTTTGTGGTATATAGAATGGTCCTTTTCTGTGCCAGGATGTTGGTTTTGGAGCGAGATTGGCCATGTGACTCTTCAAGCGGGTTACCAGATCAGTAAAATCCTCTGTCTTGTAGTCATCAGCTGGAGCTAAGAACTGACCTGGTAAGCGTAAAGGCTCGCCATAAACTAATTCTGCCGGCGACGCCTGTATGTCTGTTTTCCATGCACTTCTAATACCCAAAAGTACTAATGGAAGAACTTCAGTCCATTGCGATGTAGCATGGCACATAATAGCTCCTTTAAGTTGTCGATGTAGGCGCTCGACGATCCCGTTCGCAGCTGGATGATAGGCTGTAGTACGGTAGAGCTTCGCACCGACCATTGAAGCGATGGCGCGAAAGAGGTGTGACTGGAACTGGGCCCCTCTGTCCGTGGTGATCCTGAAGGGAGTTCCGAAGCGCGAGATGAAGCCAGCAACAAGGGCTGCAGCACAGGTCTCCGCCGTGATGTCCTTGATTGGGTATGCCTCAGGCCATCGCGTAAACCTGTCGATTACGGTGAGACAATACCTGTAACCAGAAGAACTAGGTAAGGGACCGACTATGTCGAGATGAATATGGGAAAATCTTGATGATGGGACAAGGAAGGAGGAAAGTGGAGCAGAGGTGTGTCGGGTTATCTTACTGCCTTGACATTGTAGGCATTGGCGAGACCACTCTCTACAGTTTCGGCGGATCCCTGGCCATACAAATCTTTGTGTCACCAGTCGCACTGTAGCTGTGTTTCCTGGGTGACTCAGACTATGTAGCATGTCGAATACTGCCCGTCTAAACTCTGGTGTAACATACGGACGAGGAGGTTGACTCGAAGTGTCACAGTAAACTTCAGTATCCGTGTCTGGTATTTTGACCTTTTGCAACTTGAGAGAAGAGCCGCTCCGTAACAAACCTTGTAGCTCTTGATCGGTGTCCTGAGAGCGAGCGAGCGCTTCGTAGTCAAAGTCTTGGTCAACTTTTTATCTACAGTTGCCAGAGACTGCTGCAACTCAGCTTCGGGTACTTTCACTGCTGCTGTGATTTCCGAATTGCCAATAGCTGTCGGCGTTAGACAACTTTTAACATTATCGGATGAAAAAAGTAATTTTAAACAGTGCCCGCGGTCAGTGAGTTGACAGTCCCGCGTTGGAGTCGCACCCACGTTTTTAGCGGGCGACCTCGGCGAAACCGATGGCGTCTTCGAAACGGCTTGCACTGTAAGCGACGAAGGTCTTTCGGAGCTTCTTATAGGAGAAGGTTGGTTGGTCTCTTCGACATCTACAGTTGCCAGAGACTGCTGCAACTCAGCTTCGGGTACTTTCACTGCTGCGCTTATGACCTCGCGATGGCGGTTAGCGGAGCATCGGCGCGCGCGCCGGCGCACTAGGAGGGGCGCAGGGGCGCATGCGCGCCGGCCGGTCACCCGCTTGACCGCTCGCCCGGCGTTGCCGCGCTAATTTAAATTTGGGTGGTCGTGCCGCCACAAGGGAACTCTTCTCCTTCTTTTTCCAATTTAATCTTGGCAGTACCTTTTGAGTATATGCTGTGGATTAGTCGAACGTAGTTAGTGCTGACACCTTGTTCCAGAAGTGCCTCGTAGATAGCATCATGCTTAAGGGAGTCAAAAGCTTTGGTAAAATCTATGAAGCATAAATACATGATTATGCCATATTCATTGGCTTTTTCTATTACTTGCGTTACAGTCTGAAGATGATCAATTGTTGAAAATTTTTTGCGAAAACCTGCTTGTTCCGGTGGTTGGTGTTCGTCTAAAGTTTTGAGAATTCTACTCAGGATTATCTTTGAGAAAATTTTGTATACATTTGACATCAGACTTATTGGTCTATAATTATTTAAATCTTTTCTATCACCCTTTTTGTGTAGTAGTATGATTTTTGATTTTGACCATTGCCTAGGAGTTATTCCAGTTCTCAGAATGTTGTTAAATAATGTCTTCAAGGGGTTCTGTAGAATTTCCAGGAGTGATTTTAATACCTCGTTTGTAACGTTGTCTTCTCCTGGTGATTTATCATTTTTCTGTGTCTTAATCGCCTGCTCTATTTCTGAGCCTAAGATGCTTTGCGGAGGTTCCTGATTGTAAGCATTCTGTAGTCTAATTTTAATTTGTGATGACAATACTTCTTCTGATGAGTATAGATCTGCATAGAATTTTGTTGCTTCTTTTATAATGTCTTGTCGGGTATTCAATATGTTACCTCTTTTGCTTTTAATATTAGCTGTCCATTCCGATGTTTCTCTAAGCTGTTTGAGGGCTTTTCGCAGAGCTCCCTTTTTCTCAATAAACCTTATGAACACTTTTTGTCGATAGATTTTCTTTTCGTTCCTTATATTTCGGTTAATTTCCTTACTGATATTTGCTATTTTTACTTTAACTTCCTTATTTCTTTTTTCTTTATACAAGAGCATCCTATTTTCTAAAAGTTTTAGTGTTTCTGGGCCAATAAGTTCTCTTTTTTCTTTTTCCATCTTTGGTAGTTGTTTTAGTATGGTTGTGAGTTCTCTTTCAAAATTATCGTATTGTGTCTGTATGTCAGGTGCAATTTGCAGAGATTCTAAGAGTGCCTGTTCCCATTGAGTTCCACTTTCTTTAGTTATTGTTGGAAGATTTCTCATAATATGAGGTGTATTATTAACAAAATTTCTCTTCTTGTGATTTTTCAAGTTTAGTTTACACCTTATCATACGATGATCTGTGTTGAAGTTTAGGTTATTAATGATGTCAAAGCTACGTATGTCGTTTGGTCGATTGGTCAGAATGTAGTCTATCTCATTTAGACATTTCCCGTTTGGAGACCGCCAAGTCCACTTCTTATGCCATTTCCTTTTAAACATACTATTAACAAATTTAAGGTTTTTTTCCAGTGCAAATTCTACGAGGTTCTTCCCATGGCAGCTTCTTTTGCCGTAAGAGAATTTTCCGAAAATTCTTTCCTCTCCTGTTTGACATCCAAGAAATCCGTTTCTTTTCCGCTTCTGATACGAACCGCTAAGGTGTGGAATGCCCTTCCAGTCTCCGTGTTCCCAGCCAGGAACAATCTTCAAAAGGAGAATGAATAGGTACTTTGTAGACAAGCGCGCTCCAATTTAGACCCATGCTTGTCGAGATTAAAAAAAATTGTATTTATTGGAACTGAAAGCAATTTGTTCGACTTAAAAAATTGTATCAAATAATATATTATATCTTAAGACCACTTGATTAATTTAATGATAAAATTTTCATCGTAATACGAGGACAAGTGGTAGGTACTTGTATTTGAGTCCACTTAATGTGTTTTCAGAAATTCGAACGAATTAAACATTGTTTCAAAAGGAAAATGTATTTGAATTTGTTGTTATTTTCACAATCATAATATTATTTTGATGATAATTTAATATTTCCATTAACACTGCTAAATATTTTCAAAATTCACGCATGGAATTTATAAGTTATTAACTATTTATTTATAGAAGAAAAGTTACTCACTTAAAAAGGAAATCATTATGACAATTTTGTCTGTACCCAACAATTTGAGTATAGTTTTACAGCAATATTTTAGCAATTCAGGCTTTGAGCTAGTTTTCGGTAAAATATTTCATCTCCGTTAGGTAATAATACCTAATTGTTATTATACTTCCAACAACTCACGCAGAATATGTCGCTAATTCGAGGTTATTCTGACAATACAAATTATTAATAATGAAAGTTCTGTAACCTAGGCACGCGGAAACATTGTGGAAGATTTTCCTCAATTAATTTATTTATGTCGATAGAACATTGTATCGAATTTTCTTTTCAAAATAGCTTTGAGAATCTGCGAGTATTCTTAAGAGCATCAACCTACATTTCACATAGTCTGAGGTACACCGTTGATTCGAGTCCGTGCCGACTGCCGAGTTTTGTACCAGTTCTTCTCGGTTCAAAACTGCTTTCCAAACCTGGCGGTAGAGTCTGGTGTTTGAGTCTGGCGAGTCAACTGCTTGAGCAAATGTATTAAAAAAAACATTTTGATACAAAACGTTTTTTCTACTTTTATCGGAAATTTAAAAGAGAAAACGTAGGCGTCTTTTTAACCGACTTCAAAAAAAGGAGGAGGTTCTCAATTCGACGCGTATGTTTTTTTTTTTTATGTTTGTTACCTCATAACTTTTGACTGGGCGAATCGATTTTGATGATTCTTTTTTTATTAGAAAGCTGACGCTTCCCATGTGGTCCCATTTTAATTTTATCCAGTTCTGATAATGGTATCCATGAGAAAACCATAAAGTATTAAATTTTCATTAAGTACTTGCGCGACAATAGATGAATAACTCTATAACACGCCAACCGATTTCAATGATTATTGCTTTATTTGGAAGAATGTACTTCAAGGGTGGTTTGGTGAAAACTTGATTAGGTTCTGATGATGGGATATATGACAAAATAACGGAACTCTTCAATTCTTAGGAGCAAATTAACGATATTCAGCTGAATGTTTTATAGGCTATCCAGATATTTCCCTACCATAACGTCGTTATGGTCAAGTGGTCAAGTAACTGCCGTAACCAAATATGATGATGATCAATGGAACGGGCCTCCTTAACGGCTTACAGTAAGGATGCGACCTGTGGCAGAAATTCTAACTAGGTATCTGTAATCAAATTTCAATGCGCTTACGTTCGTTGTTGCATTGCAACATGAGTGTAACATGCGTGACGTCACTAAATGCTAATCCGTTATATGTTTAATCAATATAATTACATGTGACCTTCATTGCCGGAAGACAGATTTCGAAGTCTAGTTATGATCTTTCGTCATGTGGTCTATTTAATAATTTGTTGGCGTCCAAATCTGATAAGACTATGCCTTCCAAACTTTTAACGCTACTAAGGGCAACATATATTTGGCCCTTAGTAAAGTTTTTTGCCAAGGTCGATTACAGCCCTCTCAACGGTGGTGCCTTGTAGTTTATGGACTGTAACCGCCCAGCTTAATATTAGAGGCAGCATTCGGCGCTCCACATCTCCGTAGCCGCTTAATGCATGAATTGTAAGTAGTACTAGATGGAGGTATGGGTATGCAACCATAACTATCTTTTAGCTTATGCCCAATAGATTCATCATCAAATTTGACATACACGGCTTCTGGTAGCTCTCCATCCTCTAATTGATCTCTCCTCAAAGCTGGCCATTTGATTTTTTTTATTATATCCATAACATCCATTCACTAGTCGTTCTGAAATAACGATGTTGCGTCTTAACATCACGCGGGATTCGACGCCAATTTTTATCAATGGCAGAAAACCACCACAGCTATTGACGGCTTTGGGAATTACGTTCTCTGGTGGTGTTCTACTATATTATGTCGCTACTTTACGAGACTCATCCACAGCGTTGATTTGGTGGAGCAGCCCCTTTAGTAGGTCTACCCATATTGAAAAAATAGTGAACTTCAGACCACTTAAAATAAAAATAAAAAATTAACAAAAATATTCTTCTACAACTTTAAAATCAACTTACTATTCCTACTCATCAATATGTAGGTGCGAATTATACTAGTTACCACGTAAGAAGGTAGAGTTTGTCCCTGACTTTGTGCGTTTCAATAAAACGGCCCTGTCTCACATGAGCAGCAGTAGGTCTACCCATATTAAAAAAAAATAGTGAACTTCAGACCACTAAAAATCAAAAAATAAAATAAAAGTTTAACAAAAATAAAAACCGACTTCAAATAAAAAACGGAAAAATCTTTCCAAAAAACCAACTTCAAATGCCACTACAAAGAATGAAATAATTTTTAATGTACACCAATTCGAAGTCGGGCAATGTTTCGTTCAATCACTAATTGTTCTTCGTATTGTCGATAATTGTCTTCGCACATCAAGTTGTATATTACGAAGGACTATTAGTGATTGAACGAAACATTGCCCGACTTCGAATTGGTGTACATTAAAAATTATTTCATTCTTTGTAGTGGCATTTGAAGTTGGTTTTTTGGAAAGATTTTTCCGTTTTTTATTTGAAGTCGGTTTTTATTTTTGTTAAACTTTTATTTTATGTAAACGAAGCTACTCAGGGAGTTATAGTTTGCTAATCACCGAGATACCGTGGTACATACGGATACTACCCTCTCATTAAGAAAAAAGGAAATTGTTTACCAGATTGGAATGAAGTGAATACATTGTAAATCCGAAACGCTGTTCAACGCTACAACGATGAAATATGAAATATTTGTTTAATTTAACATTTTTTGTATAAATACAAACATTAATTCCACAATTAACCCGCTTATAGACTACCTACCTATTGGAAAAAAATTTAATTAATTCTGTTCATACGAGTATACCTCCGACAGAGAAATAACGCAATTAAAAGTTCAAAGCAACTTACTAAACCCATACAAAACATGAATTATCCGAGCGAGGGAGAATCTCATTTAGATACTTCGCTCCTTCTATTTACTTAAATTGGTATACAAGTCGTTTAACAGCTTTAATTATCCTGACACCTTTGTAGCTTAATTATTGTAGGTCTTATCTTATTGTAACAAAAACATGATTCACAAAAAAGTGGAATGCCAGGAAGGGTTTCGCACTGAGGGTTTCGTACTGTCAAGTGTTAAGTGCCTAAACATCTCTGCCTGGAAAATCTAAAAATTAGCAAAAAAACTGTTTGTCTTATGGGAGCCCCCTTAAATATTTATTTTAGTCTGTATTTGTTGTTAGAGCGGCGACAGAAATACATCATCGGTGAAAATTTCAACTGCCTAACGATCACGCTTTTTGAGACAAACCCTGGTGACAGACGGGCGGACAGATATACAGAAGGACGGACAGGGTTCCATTTTACTGTTTGGGTACGGAACCCTAAAAATCAATGAATATATATTCCTACTCTTCATCTAAGCTTTTATCTTGCACCAAGAGATCTTTTAGAGATGCCTACACGGAGAAGACCAACGAAAAACGCACATTAAATGAGATAAGAATCTTATGTCGAATGGTATAATGCGTGAATACGGTGGTTTTATAGCCGTAATCATCTCTGTTATAATTCTCGAGCGTTAATGTCACGTAAATATTACATCACTCACGTCATATTAAATCGTCTCTTAAAATCTCATTCTACAAAATTGTGAAGAGTTCAAATGTGTGATAGTTCAGTTCAATTTCCTATTGCCGTTTACGAATAGGTTTACTTGCATATATTATGTAAAATACATGTTTTGAATTGTTTATGTGATAAACAAAGGAATACTTCCTGTTTAAGTACTCTTCATCTTCATCCAATCTAATATGTTTTCAGCTCTCAAACTCGAAATACTGTAAATGTTTCATTCGTTTTAGTTGTAGAATTACACGAACTACTGCATACATTGAGTTATCTTCTTTAGGTCTCTACGTTCTAATTTGATGTGAGTAAAGTGTCGTGAAGTACTTATACCTACTTTACGTGTTTTTGCATTGAGTATTAGGTACAGATTTCAATCGTAGCAAAATACGAGGATTACGCTTCGTGTTAGTCTGTATGTGTATACACCTACATTCATATCTATTAAATTCCTTAAAAAACTCTTTAACCAAGGGCCGTCGCTTCGTTCACTAAATAAATTGAACGTTCAGTGGTTAGTTTTTATTGACTTTCGCATGACGCGCACGAAATTCCGAGCCAACAGTATAAAAGTTTCGTTCCTCGTAAATTCGCCTCTGACATTTTCCCGACGAATTTTTGTTGCAGCAATTAAATGTTGAAAAATAATGATAATTAAAGTTGACAAATTGAAAAACATAAATAGCGCGAGAACTCAGCTTAACGCTGTAAGAGTTTTTGATTTTTTCTAAAAAGAGTCAAAAGCAGAAAATAATTTTAATCTAGGTACTAGCAAATATGAAACTTGCTGAAACATTACATTATTTAAAATGTCACGCAAGTACTGGAAAATTATTTATGTAGATTGAACCTTAAAATGATATAGTAAGTATATGAGAGAGACCCTGAGAATGACAATAAATATTATTTATAAAGTTGAAGTATAAAGATTTCCTAGTAGATACAATACTTCAATTGAATGTAAAAAAGTCAGCCCAAATTTTCTTATATACTCCTAAGTTCTTACTCGTCCTATAGGTATATGTTTCTCGTGATCACAAATTGTTTCAGGGCCTTTTTGCTGTCCAACAAAGTAAAATAACAAAGTCTTAATATATAACCCAGGCCCTACTTGGCAAAAATAAGATGAAAACTCAAGTGTACGTACGTTATAAGGGTATCTTAAAATAATAATTCAAAAACATTACTGAGCAGTCAGAACAAATTTTCCAATAGAAGTCTTTGACATGTTACGTTTTAATATCGAATCGTTTGAGGACCCTCCTGCTTACCAAAACAGGTCTTTGTCTATGGACACTTGAGCAATATTGGGTCAAAGTGTTACTGGAGGTAAAATGTTTCATAAATTTTTATACTTCATACTCCGTAGAGAAGATATTATAGTTTCCATGAGTTCTTCATCTTGAAATAAAATAATATTTTTTTTTCAATATTTTATGAGAGATTTTTACTTTTTCTAATAATATATCATTTTATTTTAATTGCATATACATATAATACGTATTGTAGGTATATTCGAATTAATCACAAAAGTAGAGCATTTGGAATAAATAACATCATAACACATTTTGTAATTCAAAGTCGTATAATTAGACCACAATCCATACTATTATGTTAATTAATTGCAAATGAGAAAATTAATTTGATTGTTTTGGTAAAGTTTTATTGAAATGTTAGGCCCTGAGGCAAAACATTGGTCCACAAAATGTTTTGCCTGTTAATAATATTATATTTTCAGTTACCTAGGTATACGTATTTTTATTTAAATACATTCAGTATCTCTATGTACATGTATTATATATTAAAAATATAGACATAACAAACATCTAACGTACCCAGTGCCATGATTAATTCATATTAAATTTTATCTTTGAGTGTGCATATCAAAGCAATCCAAATAATTCGATAGTCCGATATTGAAATTCGCATACAAACGTTATCTATAACTAGAAAGTGGGTAAGAGTAAAGTAGATAGGTAGGTTAAGTAGGTAATACTTAATAAGTTACTTAATGGCAACTTGAAAAGAAAAAGCTTGTCGGGTTTCAGATGCCCAGGATAAAGTTATTGTTCGTTTTAATTAGTTAAAAGGAACAACCAGCAAAAAAAACAGCATACTCACTAGAAATAAAATTTTTAAAGGTTTTGCCAGCTAAAGTAGTTCAAAGAGACAATGTGAAATAGTGACAACTAAAATAAATACCCGACTTAGTTTGTAGCTGGCTTCTTTTCAGTGCAAGACGCGTTGCAATCTTAGTCAACTTTTTAAATTATGAAATATACATATGTTTTATACTAAAAATCCCACATTTTACTAACTTAATAAGTGACTGTAATTAAGACTGTATTGCACAAAATACAGATCTTGAATTTGATTTAAATAAATGAGAACAAAATTAATTAAAAAAATCTATATTTACCCCTGTTTTCGGCAAACAAAATCGTTGATAGTAATCAGGCTTTCACGCTTTTTACATCACGGCAATAAATCTTGGAGGTACCGACTCAGTACACGTAGGTACGACTAGGAATGTTAACAACACGTGTTCAGGCTAAAAATGGCTGCTAAAGTACTAACATAAATCACTCGTCGCAATAATTTATTCGTCTTTCCCAGACAACAGTATTTAGAGGGCCCTGTTTGTGAAGGCGCGTTTTAGTATTACTTATGTAGAGTTGCGATATAATATCGGTGATTGAAAATTGTTGCAACAGTTCTAGACAATTACTGCGATAATAAATTCGTCAATAAAATCTGCCATTGTGGAATCAATATCTCCTGAAGATGTACCGGTGACGGAACGAAATGTTTTGTGTAAAAAGTGTTGTGTATCTTTTATACTTGGGAGGGCGGGTGGTGCTTGCCTTGTTCCTGAATGTTGTATCGTGCAGATTCTTTTCAGGTGAAAAAAAATAATCTTTCCCGATGAATTCTTCACCCAGAGTAGGTAAAGCATACCCTTATGAAACTTACCAAAATATTTTCATTTTAAACTCTATAAGTAAGTAGTTTAATGGCACAAGTTTAGTATGAATTCTTGAATATAGAAGAATGCCTAAAGGCAAGGAAGGCTATAATAAATCAAGTTTCCTCACGAACCAAAACCAAAATATTCTAGGAAATTAAAACAGAATTTGATTTTATTAAGTTACTTTATTTTCAATGCACATAATATACTGTCATACATATTTTATTGAGAAGTACAACATGTTTATTTGCCCATAACTTTGGAATCTGGATGTTAATTAAAAAAATGTAGTACGTACCTAGTTAATGTGATAATGTGGAGACCGTAGTGTAAAAAAATAAAGTTTGGATTCGAACAAACTTGGTATGGGATTCTACATTCACAATTATCATGGTTATTATCATTCCATGCTCTGTGGTTATTATGGTTTGGCCATGCAAACTAATATGTCGGAAGTAGTCAAAAACGTATAGCTCTATATCGAACTCTTAGCTTTATTATATCTTGTAGATACTATGACCTACTCAGGATCTACATGTATTTAATAAAATCTTTGCTTTAAAATTTCCATTCACTTCATATTGGTTCCCGAAAGATTATATCTTGCAGTTTCCCAGATTTATCGCTATCGGGAACATATTATATATCGCTATTTATCAAAAACATGTACCTAGATAAATAAATGTTAGCCTACGATGATACGATTAATAAGCCCAATATTAAAAACGCGCCCCCCTATACTCTTTCTGAAGCTTTTTAGTCTCTTTCATAAGTAAACAATGTATTTTAATTCTATTTGTTAGATGCTCCATCGTTTTACTCCAGCATACAGAAGGGAAACGCCAATTAACGGATTGTCGCGCTAAAGTCTATACTCGAGATGTCGAGTGTTCTGAAGTGGGAAAATCTGTGTCGAGCACTTCGGTGGAAAACTGTGCAGTCAGAGTTCAGACTGCGACGTGATGAAGCTTCGAGGGGTTAAGAGCGAAACTTTCACGCGAAGGCTTTAAAATAACCATGTGACGACTGCTAAAAGTACCCATATATTATGGCTATAAGCTATAATTGAGTTATTAAAAGCTTTAAAGGCTGTATTTTCTCGTTCAAAGAATTCCATTCAAACGACGGTGCCTATGAAAGTATGTAGATTCAAACTGAAGAGTTTCCCACGAGATAGCATAACAGTTGCGCCTAAGTACTGACTATGGGCATTTCCCAAGTAAAATTAAGTTGAAGCAATATATTTTTACTGTTCATTGGGAACAGTATCATAGTCCGTTATCTTATGGATCCGTTTACACAACACCCAAATGTCACCCCTATCTATACGCTTAAGAAGGTTTAAGTGTCCCTTAAGGCTTAAACATAAGTGTAAACCGACTCGTCTCTAAGTGTTGTTTTGGGAGCCATTAAATTTAGGGATTGTTGGCTAAAACGGGTATCTATTTCTAGAAGCACGAAACTTCGTATTTCTTATTCCTTTCGAGTGCCTTCGAGTAGTAATCATTAATCCCATACCGAACTTCAGTACCTTCGTAAAAGCATTTATTGTTCTGTGAAATAGCTGTTTGTTTACCAGTTTATTACTGAACTTTATTACCCTTAAGCATAGCAGTGGTCCTTAGCAGTTGCTTGCTACGTCGCGAATTCAAAGAGCGTGAAAGCGTATGTCTTGGCGTAGTCATATTTTTTTTGTTTATTTGTTACGAACTAGGATATGAACCGGAGTTCGTAATAACATGGTAGAAAACATTTAAAGAAAAGTGCGAGTTCTCACCTAATTTGTGGAATTGTTTTACAAAGGTAAGAAGAAAAGGGTACAAAGTTTTTGATGACTAGTCTCTAGTGCGCTGTAATATTTATTTAAACGAAAGGATTCCTTAATTGGTGCAGCTGATTATTAAAGTATGTTTAATAGTGTCACCTTTTTACAGTCCCATTTAATTCCATTAAAACACTGATTTCATGGTCTGTTACTGCCAAATGAAGACTGGTTAAGTGCCTTTTCATAATTATAACCGACGGTTAACTTATCAATAAAAGCAGCTTATTTCTACCTTAAATAGAGGAGTATATAAAATAAAGCAACTTTTCCTTCTGAAAAGATAAGATTGATAAATTCTTCAATTCTGATCGTATTTTGTGGCGTACCTAACTGAAAAGATGCATGATATAAATAATTTAAATAGGTACTATATAGCTATCGCATCATCAACTTATTTCCTTTAGTTCAAAGTTAGTTTACCTATGAAAGCTGACGACTTCTAACTTTAAAAATAGCTCGTTGAATAATTCTGCAGTTATAAGTTTATTATTTTAATTATACCTAATATTCGGTTTTATCTAAAGTCTATTTTAATTAACGACTGTTATATGTTTGACTTGGGTTTTATAATTTAACTTTTATTATTTCAAATACTTACGAGGTCTCCGCAAAAACTGTTGAAACAAAAACAAAATCCAATAACAAACATTCCAACTGATTTCTTTGAAACTCATCTCATAAAGCTAAGCCAAACACGAACAAATATCGAATCGGTTTTTATTGTTTTAAGATCGCTGTTTGCTGGAAATTCTATATAACTCAATTCGTTACAAACCCAATGAAGATTTAAGGCTTGTTTGTGTAAAGATATATTGGCTTGCGTCGCTTGATGTGATTGAAAAATTTAAAATTGCTTTTTATCGATTGCAAAAAAATATTACAAACGTCTGAGAAATGATTTTGTCGTAAATGGTTTAGTCATTGGTTTACTTAATTCTATCATTTTAACAAATTAACAATGAACATATTTTATATAATCATCATCATGTTCACTAACCTCTTTTTTATCCCACTGCTCATCACGTCATCGTCATCTCTCAGACCCCACCTCATCATCATACATCCATATAGCCCACCACGCTGGCTTCGCATTGTGGATTCGCGGGCTTCGCATAGGTATCTTAGATAAAATTATGACTGTCCCTCACTGCTAAGAATGGGATAGGTATTTGATTTCCACAAACACAGTCATAATGACGACGACGAATGACGACCTCCCTGGCGCAGTGGCAGCGCACTCGGATTCAAGTGGGAGGTCGCGGGTTCGATTCCTGCCACGGGCCACTTTGGGATTTTATAATTTCTAAATTGGCTCAGGTCTGGTCTGGTGGGAGGCTTCGGCCGTGGCTAGTTACCACCCTACCAGCAAAGACGCACCGCCAAGCGATTTAGCGTTCCGGTGCGATGCTGTGTAGAAACCGTTGGGGTAAATTTACTTACCCTTCCAAGTTAGTACGATAACATCTTAGACTGCATCATCACTTACCATCAGGTGAGATCGCAGTCAAGTACTAACTTGTATAGAATAAAAAAAAAAATAATAACTCCGAAAAATCAGATGTTCGAGCTCAGGATTCAAACCCTCGACTCCTCACGAGAGGCAGTATAGTCTGCACCAATGGGCTATTACTATTTTTCACACATGAAAGCCTTCACCTGCATTGAAGAAACATAGAACCTAGAGCATAGACAATACAGATGCCTCCCATCCATAAAAAATGAAGTTTATATCCGAGAATATCACATGAATGCCCTCGGGTTCGATACTGACTTTCCGACACGTTGACGCTGCTGACCCAACGAGATATCACGCCCAATATCCCTACGTGACCAACACCGTACTCCGTTTCAATCATAAAGTCCAAAAAACTGTCATATCCGTAATTATTACCCATCCCTGAACGTGCCTTTCAATCCAAATAAATATTTTCTACTAAATTACCCAAAAAATCATAAAAACCCTGACAATTATTACATGTAAAAGAATGTAAATAATTAATAAACCAAATATGGGCGATCGTTCTGAAGAAATGCGGGTATGTACGAGTATATTCAGTAGTTCATTTTTATTTATATTGAAGAGAAAGGTGTATTTTTTATGTCCTATAAGACTTCTTCTTCTGTTGGGGTCAAAAAATCTTTATTTTCACATAGGCCCAATTAATAGGCTCTTATGAAAAGTCAAAACTCTACCGCCAGGCTCGTAAGGCAGGTTGCACCGAGAGGAACTGGCAAGAAACTCGACACTTGCTCTTTTCAAAAAAATTGTCATTATATACAATTTCTTAAATAATATCAAAAATTATTACATAATTTTTAAGATATCTCGTGAGTAGATGGAAATATATCCCTATCTATCATTCCGAGAATTCTTGTCATAGAAAAATTCTTCAATAGTATAGTAACCCCGATTTATTAGATGTTTTTTGACAGTGACTTTAAACCTGTGTAAAGGTAATATGTTTATCTAATAAGAAAAGAATGAGGGACATCACTCCCGTACAAGTGGAGAGGTTTTGCCCATCTCTGGTAATGGTATGTAAATGTCATAGGGTCAATACTGACCGTCCAAATTGCTGAAGATGTTGTCGCGACGTGATATCACGTCAAATTCCTCTGTAGGAGAATTAATCTGTCCGAATTACGTAGGTACACCCCACATTTCGCGCCCACGGTGAACTCCCGCAGGTTTTACGCAGTACAAAAAATTTCCATGTCTATAAACAGCCTCCTACGTGCCAAAGATATTAATAAAAATTCGCCAAGCTATGTTCCGCCTTTCCATCTTACGAATTCCGCACCGTTTAACTTAACTGCCGTCATTGACTTACTTAGTTATTTATTATTTTATTATTATTTAGCCGTCTTGCTGACAAAGTATGCAGTCTTTTTTTTTTTTATTAATAAGTTTATTTATTCACTACTGTTATTATTATAGTTCTTTAAAGTCCAACTACACTGAGTTTAAGATTTGTCAGCGTGTTCTTCTACTTAGTTATTTATGACCGTCTAAAAATAGCAATTTTGACGTTTTTTTTTATTCATAAATAAAATCACAGCTTTTACGAAATAATAAGATTTAGAGGTGCTAAGTTCTAAGGTAATGTGTTTTGGGTGGGATACCTACCCAAAACATTTAACAGAAGATTTATCGGTACGCTGACAGAGTGAACCTTCAAATAATGGAAAAGCTTCTGAGTCAATTTGAATATATTTCCAGATATACGGTGTGAATTCTGAATACAGTATTTTGTGGCTAGCAGTGAACTAGAAAATGTACGATTGTAAAATATTTCTTCAGAAATGAGAACTTGTACTTGCGATGTCATATTATTTACATTTCGATTTATGTTTCACAGGTTTACAGTCACTGTCAAAAAACATCTAATAAATCAGGGTTACTTATACCATTGAAGAATTTTGAATGACAAGAATTTTTGGAATGATAGGGGTTGTATGCTTCCATCTCTTTTTTATATAAATATATAAAAAAGCCTATATACAATAAAAAAAATGTCTATATGAAAAATTTCATATTCTTTTATTATTATTCGTACAGAAAGTTCGCCTTAAAAAAGGTTGAGTGTGGATTCTAAACATGAAAGTAAAGAAAACAATTAACCACTGGACGTAACATCTGGCTCCCTGCTTCTGATAGCTTTTATGAAGTAACTAACAACTAAGATTTTTTTTAATTCAACCCAAAGCGGATAAAAAAGGATTCACGTGAGAGAAGTCACGGGCATCCCCTAGTTTGCAATATGCTAAACACGAATTCTTCGAAATCTTTTTGAATCGTTCAGTTGAGATGTTCGCAAAGACGTCTCTCATCGGAGCTGTCACATATATTATCTTTTATTCATACGTAGGTACGCTTACTCCATTTTAATATATGGGGAAAATGACAAACATGAATTTCACATCAGGTAACTCCCACATAAACATTGAATCTTCAACATTATTGCCTGCCATTTATTAGCCAACTTTGAAAAACAAAAGGAGAGGCTGAAACATGGAAACCACCGTCTTGTTAAATGTCGTTCAAAAATAGTACCAACATCAAATTCACCTTACTTGAATCTTCAAACGTCTCATTATTGGTCTGTAATGTGTGCCATGAGAGCCCTGAGCCCCTGATTGGCAGATTTACTCAAAATATCATCCGTGTGGATAAACCAACCAATCGGACCACAGTAAAAATAAAGTGTTAGGTGCGTTGGGATTTTTTGAGATGGTAAAAAATCGATGGTATCTCGCGACATTGTTACCGTAACCGACACCTCACGTAGGTAATTGTTCAAGTTTTCACTTCAACCGGCACTAATTTTTAGGGTTCCATACCAAAATGGTAAAAATGGAACCCCTATGGTGAGACTTTCTCCGTCCGTCCGTCCGACTTGTCACACTCGATTATTTTGTAATTTACAACTTTTGGATAGAGATACAAAAAACGCAACGGTTGTGAAATGAACAGTAAAATGAAAACGTCATGGCATTTATTATGTCAGACTAGACCCATGATCAAAACATCTGAGTATATTAAAAAATTAATTTAGATTTATTGACAAAGAGCGTAAAATTGAATACACTTCAAACGCAATATGGCCGAGAATTGTGAAATTAAATGTTATTACCGCGATACGGTCGAGCGTTGTATTTAATATGTTGATATAACTATACTTACATTCAATTTTATTCGTAAACTTAATTTTCATTTAATTTCATGAATTATTTCAAAACAAATCCACGAACTTAAATTATATTAGTACATTTCGATACCAATATAGGAATATTTTGAATTTGGTGAATCGGACTATCTAATAGCTGATATCAAATTATTCATTTTGGAAGTGCATAATGAGAAACCAATATTAAGCGACAGAGTGGGATATCATTAGAGATACATTCAAATATTTGGCTGAAGACACATGAACGTTCGCGTTTACTTTGAACACATGACGTCTGAAGCAGTAGCGTGTGATTCCTTTCATATTATACAGTTATATAACCTGTGGTATAACGTATTCATCATACCACACTCGACACGGTTTCCGTTTTTGAAAGCGACTCTTCAAGCAAACTAACTATACAGTATACACTGCCAACAAAATATTTTTAACGTATTTGCTCAAAGAGTAGACTTTTCTATGTGTGTTCGCTGAACAGTTCGCTGAAAGTGGCAAGTTATTCTTTACCACACTAGTGTTTTCCGTTTTTTTCAGGACACACATCGCAATCTAGCCCTAAAGTAAGCAATAGCTTGTGTTATGGGTGCTACATAACTGATGAAAGTGATAAATATACATAATGATATTAATTAAACTATACATAAATACAGACTACCACCAGACCTTCGACCTGCAGATGGACTGACGACATTAAAAGAGTCGCGGGAAGGCGCTGGATACAAATGGCGCAGGACCGTGCGGGCTGGAAAGCATTGCAATTTGCAGGAGGCCTTTGTCCAGCAGTGGACGTCCGTCGGCTGAAACGAACGAACGATACATAAATACGTAATAGAAAAAACACCCGGACTCTAGAAAATATTTGTGGGGAATCGAATCCAAGACCTCCAATGCTGATGGCGGGACCACTACTGCTCATTTGACCATCGTTTTACCCCTACGTATTTCGAATACTAATTAATTCGTGAATTTAAAATACTAATTTAATGGAAATAAATTTATTTTCAATCATTTCCTTTTGTGGTTTTATTTTTTTGCAAATGAATTTAAAACGCCGTACAATGCACGTGCGTAATTGTCATTTCCACTCTTGTATCGAAATGTACTTATATCATTAAGGTTGGTGGATATTTCATGCTGTCTTGTAATTTCACTAATTTATTTCCTACCACTTGCAAGAGATTAGTAGGTTTATCTAGGCAAGTGCATTTCTACTTAATTATAATGACGAATAGCCAAAACCGTATTTACAGAACCGATAATCGAAATTATGCGAATAGTAATTGAATCGAAACCGCGAAGTTCCCAGTGCAAGCGGGCGAAGAGGCGACTGATCATCAATCAAATCCGATGCCGCAATCTAATTAATTGATAGATCTATATCACCGACCTGTGATTTATGTTTGTTCTTTAAATAACTTGTCATGACAATTTCAATTTTACTTCTATTTTTAACACAAACATCTTTTTTAAACACTATAAGCTAAAGCACGGTCGCGGAGCACGAAGAATTTCGTACATTAACCTGTTACTACCTGTCTGTCACTCCCGCGTCAAAATAATGCGGTCACGCTCGCACAGATGCAATGACCCCGTCCAGGTTCTTCGTGCTCCGCGACCGTGCTATAGTAAAGTACGTGGCAATTATTATCGGCAGTCTGTGCAGACGTACATCATAATTAGGACACCACGAAAATGTGTTCTACGCAATTTATAAGCCGCGTCGTCTACTATACTTACCTACAATCTCACCTGATGTTCTGTGACGATGCAGCCGGAGATGATATCGTACTAACTTGGACGGGGCTAGTAATAACGGTTGCTAACATCATCGCATTGGAACGCTAAATCGCTTGGCAGTACCCATATCCAACCCCGATCAAAACTTTCGAAAAATTTAAGTAATATTCTTTAATCAATGCATCCTTTTTGTTCCCACTAAACTCGCTAAAACGTAGTCTCATACACAAATCAAAATCACACAGCGGTCGAATAAAAATACCTATTGTTACAAGTTTCCCTGAAGGAAAAAATCTGATAAGATGATGCAAATTATCTAAAGAAAGAAAAATCAGCAGGAGGTATTGTCATAATATCTACTTCTATCAGAAGTTATTTAAAGTAATTCGGATAAGAGATGGCTAATATATATCATGTATCAAGGGTATCAAGTATAAGGGCATAATATAATATATCAGGTATCATAGCAACAATCATAGCATCATATATAATAAGCAACTCACTGTTATGGCTTTGCTGGACTTTAGCAATGCTTTTAACACGGTGGATTTTGATATCTTATTGAGTCAGTTGCGTTCTCTTAACATATCTCCATCAGTTATTGACTGGTTTCAGAGTTATCTTGGTGGCCGCCGGCAGCGTATTCGCTTTGAGGAAACTCATTCCTCTTGGTGCGATATCTCTGCTGGCGTGCCCCAAGGCGGCGTGTTGTCACCATTGCTCTTTTCCATCTTCATTAACTCAATCAGTCATAACCTTTCTTCTCTCTACCATATGTATGCAGATGATGTCCAGCTTTATACCCAGTCGTCATTTGAAAATCTGCCGCATGCAATAGCTACAATGAATTCAGACCTTAGCTCCGTCCTTGAGTGGAGCAAATCTTTTGGCCTTAATGTAAATCCGAGTAAGTCACAGGCAATCGTTATTGGCAGCCAAAAGCAGATATCAAAAATTGATTGGCGGTCACTTCCTCTGTGTGTAGTGGAACTTGGGCTGGGTTCAGCATTTGAAACAAGTCAGTCGGAAAATGTTTGCAGCCTTGGGTTCTTTGCGTCGCCTTCGATCTATTCTTCCAATTCCTACCAAAATTATGCTCGCACAGACTCTTCTCCTTCCTATTCTTGATTACGCTGACGCAAGCATTGTCGACTTAAATGAAAACCAATTAAGTAAGCTTGAGAGACTCCAGAATTCTGTTATTAGATTCATATTTGGGGTACGCAAATATGACCATATATCTCAATTTCGTTCTCGCCTTAATTGGTTACCTATTCGGCTTCGCCGGAATCTACACATCCTTTCCATTCTGTACTGTGTTCTCTTTCATCCCACTGCACCACCTTACTTGAAAGAAAAATTCAATTTCGTAGGGCAATCTGGAGGTCTGCTCCGTTCTTCGAGGAAACTTATTTTGTTGATGCCTGCCCATAAGTCTTCCTTCTTTAATAAGTCCTATACTGTTCGGGCTATAAAACTATGGAATGCCCTACCACTTAATATCAGAGAGGCCCGGACTATAGGACAGTTTAAAAGACTAGTTAAAGACCACTTTATATCTCAGTTGCCTGGGTGCTGATGAATAATTACTGTCACCTATGTATATGTTATAGATTTATTACATCTTCTCTGTTTTTTGTTTTTGAGGATTATTTTTATTGTTTATGTATTATTTATATATTATTATCTATATTTATTATGAATATTATAGATATGTACAAGTATATTTAATATTTTTGTTGTAGTTTTATCGTTGTTATATTTAGTATAAGTTATTTATTGTAAGTAGTGTATTATATTTATTTATTCTGGCACCACCTACCTCGTATCCAATGTAAAATATTCCTTCACGCCATTGGTTGCCTGGAAGAAATCGCTATGTAGCGATAAGGCCGCCAAGTTGTACTCCTAAGTTTGTGTTTTCATTATTTCTACTTTTTGTTATATTTTATTCTGTGGTGTGCAATAAAGTATTTATCTATCTATCTATCTATCTATCATCGTACTTAGATATCAGGTAAGGTACCTTCTTGATTTAATAATCAGCATTATATTTATTCTGAATTGGCTAAAAATAGTCTGTCCTTGTGAATTATTTGGTATGTTACTCGTATTTACGGTAACAGCGGTAAAGCTATTTGAAATTCAAATTGGCAGGCCTTTTTAATAATCATTATTTCTCCTCCAAAATTCCACTGACTGCCTACAAAGTATACGTTTTCGTATATTACTATGCTTCATTGTTTCACATTTCCATGATTTAAAATAACATACATGGTCTTGCATAAAAAAAGCCATGATACCTCATTGGTCCATATCTCTCGCCCGGAGGTTGGGCGTTTCGAGTCTCGGGCATGCACTTCTGTTTTTTTTGGAAAACTTAATATAATTTTCCGGTAAATTGAAATATTGTGAAAGAAGCTGCAAGCCGTAGAGTTCACGAAAATATATTCAAATGCATCGGTAGCTCGCGAACTTGGACCTGTAGGCCGATTCTGTATCGTTCAATTTGTTAGTTAGCAACCCTCATTGGGTTGTTAACTAAAAAAACGGAGGCAAAAACCATATTTTTGCATTCTTTTTGCACAAGTTACCAACCTAGGTTGGTATGGTATCATGTCAACATACCATGCTAGTTACTAACTTGTGCAAGAAGTATGCAAAAATAGGAATTTTGCCTCCGTTTTCTTAGTTAATAACCCAGTGAGGGTTACTAACTAACAAACTGAACAATACAGGATCAGCCCCTTGGTCAGTGCAGCGTGGTGGGCTTTGGTCAAACTCTTCTCATTCTGAGAGAACACCCTCGCCCAACAGTGGGTTCATACAAAGGGGTTAAGACGATCTTGCATATGATTTGGCCCGTTGCCGTCAACTTATTATAAATGGATTTATTTTTAAAAACCTCGGGGAGAATGTTTGTTTGCTACCTGATTAGTAAATAGTACATTTCAATATAAGTGCGGAAAGTTTGTCATTTCTTTACGAGTCTTGGTTTGCTGACCCAAGCCGAAGGTGAGGGTCAACTATAAGGACGAGTAAAAATGACAATTCCGCACGTGCATTGAACGACGTTTTTTAATACACTTGCGAAAAAAAAATATTGGTTTTACGTGTTTGCCTGCTCCGTGTTTGCATGCCGTGTTCGTGTTCATGCGCTCCTGGTACGTCAGCTCCGGTGCCGCGTAGGAGGAAAACACAAAAGCACTAGTGCGGAAAAGAATAACTTTGCGCACGCTAAACACACATGGAAATGTCAACTTTTTGAGCAAATGTATTAAAAAATATGTTTTTTACAAACAAATACACGTCTTCCGCATTTTTTCTTTCGTGTTGGTAACCAATTAACATCTTCGTCTATATGCAATTCTTGATACAATACTAAATATTAAAATCCCGGGTCATGCTAAAATTATTGGTATTTCCCATGAGATCAACCAGTGAAAAAGTTAATAAAACAAGTCCAGTTGCAGATACTTAAAAATAATTATGTAGATACTACTCATAAAGCTCTATCACCAGGACAAAATTGTTTCTGCTTATTAACAAAAGTTGACCGATTTATCCAACTTGAGTTCGCAGCGAGCCTTAGAGCATGTAACCAGAGCTGATAACTAAAATAATAGTACATTTCAATATAAGTGCGGAAAGTTTGTCATTTCTTTACGAGTCCCGGTTTGTTGACCCAAGCCGAAGGCGAGGGTCAACTATAAGGACGAGTAAAAATGACAATCCGCACGTGCATTGAACGACGTTTTTTAATACATTTGCGAAAAAAAATATTGGTTTTTGCCTGCTCCGTGTTTGCATGCCGTGTTCGTGTTTATGCGCTCCTGGTACGCCCGCTCCGGTGCCCCGTAGGAGGAAAACACAAAAGCATAGGAGGAAAACACAAAAGCATAGGAGGAAAACACAAAAGCACTAGTGCGGAAAAGAATAACTTTGCGCACGCTAAACATACATGGAAATGTCAACTTTTTGAGCAAATGTATTAAAAATAAATATGAACAGCTTATAGCAGCAATTAGTCTAAAAATCCATACCTACTGTTAGTGCAAAGCAAAAATTGATATCGAGGATGCTTACTTTGGCATGACCTTTTCAGGCGATGCGGCGGGAAAACGACAAAATGTGATAGGTACTCGTACGTAATTGAAATGTGAATAAAGTGGGTAAAAAAGATGCTCAGGCTTCACGATTCAATATTAAACGTCTATTTTTTTGGCTTCTTGGAATATTTTATTGGAGTTTCTTTCATTTCAGCCAATACATCCGGACTTAGGCCCCCCTGTAAGAAAGTGTATGATTTCATGCCGTTTGGAATTGACTCTTTTCTCTTTTAATGTGATCAGTGCACCTGTTTCGGAGTCCATCTTTCCACCGTCCTTCAACGGAACTTAGAGTTTTCCTTGAACTTGGTTCTTCAACGTCGTATGATGATTTAGGAGCATTTGGAAATTGCGTTACTCATGGTCACTTCAGCTAAGCGATACATTGAATTTGAGCTATGTCGGTGGTAGCTGATATTGATACTGATGTTAATATATTCTCTTCATTCAGTCTGATGTTTCAAATCAAATGTCTGATGATTCAAAGACAAATCTCGGGGCGTGCCTAATTAGAAATAGACTATCTCGAATTTATGATGGTGAAAAAAAGGAGGCCATATTATGAGCCATTGTTATATCTTGTAGTTATTAATATTGAAATTGATTTTACAGGTAAAATAGCGCGAATAAAGTGAGTCTCACGTTGTCTCTCACTTTTGAAGATTTTCTTAGATATGCGTCCGTCTTCTTACGAGATATCATGAAAGTTATGTAATAAACTTTCACAGTATATACGAATAGTTGAAGGGATATAATGACACTAGCAAACGCCCGCGGTTCCGCTCGGGTGTATTTCAGTTTTTCATAAATCCCGTGGGAAACTTGGATTTTTCCGGGATAAAAGCCTATATTCTAATTCACGGTATATTCTATCTCCATTCCAAATTTCAGTCAAATTGGTTCAGTAGTTGCGGCGTGAAGGAGTAACAAACATACACACATGACACACACTTACACAAAAACTTACGCCTTCATAATATTAGTGTCATTTTCAGTTCTTCTAAGTGCAAAACTGTTTTCCAAACTTGGCGGTAAAGTTTTCACTGTTCATGAGAGGCTGTAAATTAGGCTTTGTGAAAAGAAAGGTTTTCATTTACATAATTGCTCTACATTTTATTATATTCTCACCTGTCAAAAGGTACAATTTCCCGTAAATGTGGCATAAAATTTCAGCCATCCAATTTATATTCGTAAGCGGTAGTGACTCTATGGTGCTCGCGACGTACAATTTATTCGAATCTAAAGCTATTTTCGTCGTGAACTAATTGCATTTTTTTATTTATACCGCGCACGTGATATCTGAATATACACGTATTTTGCGGATTTTGAATTTGATTGGAGTGGTTGAAATATGCGTTGACAAAATAACCAACAGCAGTACCTAAATTCTATTTAATAAAATGTATATCAACAAAAAACACGAGGATTTGCAAATAGTTTTTCGTTTTAAAGTAAAGCCTTTCTGGCAATAGACATAAACACAGGACCCGGCGGACCGCATGAAAAAATGTCGCCAGTTTAGTGGTGTCAATGAAGTTTGTTTTGACACCAACGGCGTCAGCAGTAAGCCGACCATAGTATCTCTTTGAACCGCGACCCACGCCAAAGATCGCCAAGACGTGGATAACATACGATGGTTTTTTCCATATTGTGGCGTATAAATGGGCATTTTGTCAAATAGCGCCACTTTTCAACAGACTTACAAAAAAAGAAAGAGGTTGTCAATTCTACTGTATGTTTTTTATGTTTGTTACCTCATCACTTTTGGCTGGGAGGATCGATTTTAGTGATTCATTTTTTATTACAAAGCTGACGCTTCCCGTGTGGTCCCATTTCAATTTAGTCCAGTTCGGACAATGGTATCCTTGAGAAAACCATATAAGTCTTAATTTTTTAATTCGAAAGGATTTATTCAACAGTAGTTTGATGAGAGTTGAAGTCGGTTTTTTTGTTAATTAATTAACGTATATTATTTATTTCTTGTATGAAAAAGGTTTATGGTAAAATGTTCAGTTGGGCTCATCCTTGCGTTCATATCAATGCTTCAGGCCCTAAGTAGGCACGAGCTTAGGTTTTAGCGATCCGTAAATCAAATGGAGATAAGATCGCTCGATTCACAGTACACACCGCTTTCAACACAAATGTCTCTATTTTACGTTTTAATACATGTACCGTGCCTAAAATACATTTTATGTACGATTTAGAAGGATTCCACAGTGTTACTTAAATACATTTATAGGTACAAAGTAAATGTATTTACTTTACTAAGGCATCTTCTACTTGAGACTGAGATTTCTTAAACGTTAATAGTAACAGTATCCATAATTTTATTAAATTAGGTGCCCGTAGTGAGGGCTGTAATTCTCTATCAAAAACTGAGTTCTTTGATCAAACTCAAACTCAAACTCAAAATATGTTTATTTCACATTGGCCTCGTACAGGCTCTTGTAAAACGTCAATATGACATGTCAATATAAACTTAAAGTTGAAAGTTTTTATTTTTAGCAGGACAGATTAATTTGTTTTGCTATAATCCGCTATACTTGTAAAAATCCGTATGTTACAATATGCAGGAACACAACCCACATGAAACACCACTTACAATTCTTCCAACACTTTTTTCGACGCAGGTTTCATCCCGACACCGATTCTCTACGATTTCGCATTGTGAAGTCAACATCTCTTGAGGATTTCCCGGTGGTGTTTCTGCATATTGTACCATACTGATTCTTTTCAAGTAGCGAATTATGGCAAAACAAATTAATCTGACCTGCTAATTATGGCTTTCCGAAAAATAACGCCAAGTTCTTATTTTTGAATACGTGGCACAATGTGATCGTGAATTTTCCTATTGTTCCAGCTACAATGCACCATGGACTACTCGTATAACGACACAAACTCCACATTCAACAACTCGGAGCCCTACTCGCCGTACTATGAGCGACCGGAGACGTATATCGTGCCAGTGCTGTTCGCGCTTATCTTCCTCATCGGCGTGGTCGGCAATGGCACCTTGGTGGCCGTGTTCGTGAGGCATAAGGCTATGAGGAATGTGCCCAATACGTAAGTACTACAACACTATATACTAGGTATACTAACAGACGTATACACAGGACCAAAGGACCGCGCGAAAAATGTCACCAGTTTACTATGAGCATCCGGAGACGTACATCGTGCCAGTGCTGTTTGCGCTTATCTTCCTCATCGGCGTGGTCGGCAATGGCACCTTAGTGGCCGTGTTCGTGAGGCATAAGGCTATGAGGAATGTACCCAATACGTAGGTACTAATATACCACCGGCGGCCACCGGATGTCAGAGGTCTGCCACGTGACCTGACGTCATAAACGACTTACCGCTTCCTCGCCGCTGGCTGACGGGCGCCCTCATGGACATCACTGGCGGGCACGACCTCGCTGAGCGGCGGGTTGCAAGCACCACCCGATAGACCACGGACCAGTAATGGTCCCACCCAGTGCCCCGCCTGTAGTTGCAGGCGGCGCTGAGACCATTGAAAGGGGCCATCGCCCCGAACAATTACCCCGGGATCCGCAGGGGTCCGCGTGGAGGACAAGACGACGGACGTTTTTCGCCCTGTTGGACGTGTTCGCCGTAGTAGCGAAAATTTTGATAAATTAATCTACTTTTTTCCTTTATGAAAAAATTAACTTATCACGTTCATACCCATGACTATACTCTAACTACTAGTACTTTAAAAGCAATTACACTGAACAAGCTGGTGCCACTGGGAACTGGGGACGTACCTACATTGCACCCAATGTTGTTGCCACTCAAATTTAACTTTTGTGTGATTGGTGGATGTGGTTGGATTGGCTTACGGAATAGTGACTGTGTTTAAATGAAAGTATGCGTTATTCTGTGGAAATCAAGAATTAGCAGGACCGATTAATTTGTTTCCTATAATCTACGACTTGAAATTTGTATCGAAAAAGAAAAATCGTACTACAATTTCGTATTGTCAACATCTCCTAAAGATGTTTCGGTGTAGGGACAAAACGTGCGTGGAAGGAAGCGTTGGAAGAATTGTGTGCGGTGTTTCATGTGAGCGGTGTTCCTGCATATCTGGGGACACGGTAGTGTCCCCGCCAGACGAGTCAAGCGAAGCGCGAGGGCACTACCTATCTTTTCTCGAAGTGTTTCGCCGTATTTTTAAACCCTTATAACTTAGGCCAGAATTATTCCAGATAATCAAAATTCTCGGGAAATGATGTCGCCGGTGAACTTATTAAACGTATAAAGTTTCAATATCACAGGTCTTATACTTTAGATTTTATTGACATCTGAAAAACCCAGATTTCGTCACTGACTGACTGACTGACTGACTGACTCACTGATGATCATCAAAATTCCTAGGTACTTCCTGAAGTCCTAGAAAGCTGAAATTTGGTATGTAAGCTAGAATTAGTACACAATTAACAGAAAAATTCCAAAAGTTGGGAATTTAACCCCCCAACCCCTTAAAATAGGGGATGGAAGTTTGTATGAAACTACGGCAAATATTGATGCTAGAGGTCTCAAAATTGATGTAGGGACTCTCCGTTGTAAACAATTAAATACGTGTTTCAGGATTTTTAGTAAATCACCCCACATCCATCAAATTAGGGGGTTGGAAGTTCGTATGGGGGGGATGGAAGTTTGTATGAAACTACAGCAAATATTGATGCTAGAGGTCTCAAAATTGATATAGAGACTCTTCGTAATAAACAATTAAATACGTGTTTCAGGATTTTTAGTAAATCACCCCACATCCATCAAAATAGGGGGTTGAAAGTTCGTATGGGGGGATGGAAGTTTGTATGAAACTACGGATAATATTGATGCTAGAGGTCTCATAATTGATATAGGGACTCTTTGTAATAAACAATTAAATACGTGTTTCAGGATTTTTAGTAAATCACCCTACACCCACATCAAATTAGGGGGTTGGAATTTCGTATGGGGTTTCCCATACGTATATAGATAGGTACAAACTTAATTTCATGTAAGATATCTGCTAGTATACATCTGGAAAAACACGTAATTTTTTTGGTAATTATAAGCGCGATTCCAGTGCCCAAGTGGCCAAGCGCCCAAGTGCCCAGTGCCCCATGTCCAGTAATATCGCACGTTTCAAGCCCAAGTTCCATGCATGTCATGTTTAACAAGCCGAGTTTCACTGCATATCGAGTGACCAGGATCCAGCGCTCAATGGCAAGCACCCACATTGAACCGAGTGCCTAGTGCCCAGCTGAGCTGTCGAACGTGCCAAGCGTCAAATCTCTCTGATTCTGAAGAGCGTTTAGCGCATAAATACCTGCTCAGTGCCCAAACGGACGCGTCAAGCCCAAGTTACATACAGGCCCCGTCCAACGAGCCCAGCTCTCAGTTCCCAGTGCCCAGGGTGTTATGAGTGCCCAAGGCCCAGTGCCCAGTACCCACAGTTAGCCGTCGGGCATGCCAAGCGTAAACTATGTGGATTTTAACAGCGCCCCAACGTCAGTGTGCCCAGTACCATAGTACACGCGGCAAGCCCGAATTCCCGTACCGAGCTCCGCGTGTTCATTGCCCAGAGTCCAGTGCTCTGTGACCAAAATGAGTTGTCAAGCGTGTCAAGCGTCAAATTTGAATTTCAAGAGCGCCTCAGCGGCCAACGAAAATAAAGACTAAGTATAAATAAAACAATAGTTAAAAACTAATAAACACACAAATCTCACCGATACCTTCCGTAGATTTGTAATGGATAACAAGTAGTCTGTGTTAGTCCAGGATATAATCAGTCTACATTTTAAATTTCAACCAAATCAGTTCAGTGGTTGTGTTGTGATTGAGTAACAAACATCCAAACTTTCATTTGTATCTGACTTTGTGTTTTAATAGGTAAAATTTGAAGTTTGGATCTATACATTACTTTTAATTATCATTTTATCTTGATAAATGTTAAATTAGTTTCACTTTCGGTAGGCCAAAACTACTAACTTTAAATCCACTATAAGTTTTTTAAATTTTCAGAATATACTTCTAAGCAAAGTACGTATCTACTCGTAATCTATATATATAAAAGAATGAGGCATTTTGGTGATTTTGGTTGTTCCAAGGATTCCGCCAAAACTATAGGTCGTAGAGATCTGAAATTTGGTACCTAGGTAGATATTAGGTCATGAATTCGTACTAAGACGGGGATTCCAGAAATTCAAATTGTAAGGGGTAAAAACCGTTGGTTTTTTGGATTTCCCCATACAAAAGTGAAATTTTTTTCGTTGTTCCAGGAATTCCCGAAAAGCTACAAGTCGTAGGGATCTGAAATTTGGTACCTAGGTAGATATTAGGTCATGAATTCGTACTAAGACGGGGATTCCAGAAATTCAAATTGTAAGGGGTAAAAACCGTTGGTTTTTTGGATTTCCCCATACAAAAGTAAAATTTTTTTCGTTGTTCCAGGAATTCCCGAAAAGCTACAAGTCGTAGAGATCTGAAATTTGGTACCTAGGTTGATATTAGGTCATGAATTCGTACTAAGACGGGGATTTCAGAAATTCAAATTATAAGGGGTAAAAACCGTTGGTTTTTTGGATTTCCCCATACAAAAGTGAAATATTTTTCGTTGTTCCAGGAATTCCCGAAAAGCTACAAGTCGTAGGGATCTGAAAATTGGTAACTAAGTAGATATTAGGTCATGAATTCGTACTAAGACGGGGATTCCAGAAATTCAAATTGTAAGGGGAAAAAACCGTTGGTTTTAGGGATTTCTCCATACAAAAGTGTAATTTTTTTCGTTGTTCCAGGAATTCCCGAAAAACTAAAAGTCGTAGAGACCTGAAATTTGGTACCTAGGTTGATATTAGGTCAAGAATTCGTACTAAGACGGGGATTCCAGAAATTCAAATTTTAAGTGGTAAAAACCGTTGGTTTTAGGGATTTCTCCATACAAAAGTGAAGTTTATTTCGTTGTTCCAGGGATTCCCGGAAAACTACAAATCGTAGAGATCTGAAATTTGGTACCTAGGTTGATATTAGGTCATGAACTCGTACTAAGACGGGGATTCCAGAAATTCAAATTGGAAGGGATAAAAATCCTACTTTTAAGGGATTTTCCCATACAAAAGTGTAATTTTTGCGTTGTTCCAGGGATTCCAGCGAAATTAAAAGTCGTAGAGATCTGAAATTTAGTACCTAGGTTGGTATTAGGTATATCATGAATTCGTATTCAGAAAGGGATTTTCGAGATTCAAATTTTGAGGAGAAAAAATTTTGAATTTTTTGGCCGCCATTTTGAACTTTTTTGTTACTGGGCCGATTGCTTTGAAAATCGATATTTGACTATGGCAGAAAGCATAGAGACGGAATTTGTGGTCAAAATTTAAAAAATAGGCCGCCATTTTGAACTTTTTTGTTACTGGGCCGATTGCTTTGAAAATCGATATTTAACTATGGCAGCAAGCATAGAGAAGGAATTTGTGGTCAATATTTAAAAAAGTGGCCGCCATTTTGAACTTTTTAGTTACTGGGCTGATTGCTTTGAAAATCGATATTTGACTATGGCAGCAAGCATAGAGAAGGAATTTGTGGTCAAAATTTAAAAAGTGGCCGCCATTTTGAACTTTTTTGTTACTGGGCCGATTGCTTTGAAAATCGATATTTGACTATGGCAGCAAGCATAGAGAAGGAATTTGTGGTCAAAATTTAAAAAAGTGGCCGCCATTTTGAACTTTTTTGTTACTGGGCCGATTGCTTTGAAAATCGATATTTTACAGTGGCAGCAAGCATAGAGAAAGAGTTTGTGGTCAAAATTTAAAAAAAAGGCCGCCATTTTGAACTTTTTGTTACTGAGCCGATTGCTTTGAAAATCGATATTTTACAGTGGCAGCAAGCATAGAGAAAGAGTTTGTGGTCAAAATTTAAAAAATAGGCCGCCATTTTGAACTTTTTTGTTACTGGGCCGATTGCTTTGAAAATCGATATTTGACTATGGCAGCAAGCATAGAGAAGGAATTTGTGGTCAAAATTTAAAAAAGTGGCCGCCATTTTGAACTTTTTTGTTACTGGGCAGATTGCTTTGAAAATCGATATTTGACTATGGCAGCAAGCATAGAGAAGGAATTTGTGGTCAAAATTTAAAAAAAGTGGCCGCCATTTTGAACTTTTTTGTTACTGGGCCGATTGCTTTGAAAATCGATATTTGACTATGGCAGCAAGCATAGAGAAGGAATTTGTGGTCAAAATTTAAAAAAGTGGCCGCCATTTTGAACTTTTTTGTTACTGGGCCGATTGCTTTGAAAATGGATATTTGACTATGGCAGCAAGCATAGAGAAGGAATTTGTGGTCAAAATTTAAAAAAGTGGCCGCCATTTTGAACTTTTTTGTTACTGGGCAGATTGCTTTGAAAATCGATATTTGACTATGGCAGCAAGCATAGAGAAGGAATTTGTGGTCAAAATTTAAAAAAGTGGCCGCCATTTTGAACTTTTTTGTTACTGGGCCGATTGCTTTGAAAATCGATATTTGACTATGGCAGCAAGCATAGAGAAGGAATTTGTGGTCAATATTTAAAAAAGTGGCCGCCATTTTGAACTTTTTTGTTACTGGGCAGATTGCTTTGAAAATCGATATTTGACTATGGCAGCAAGCATAGAGAAGGAATTTGTGGTCAAAATTTAAAAAAGTGGCCGCCATTTTGAACTTTTTTGTTACTGGGCCGATTGCTTTGAAAATCGATATTTGACTATGGCAGCAAGCATAGAGAAGGAATTTGTGGTCAAAATTTAAAAAAGTGGCCGCCATTTTGAACTTTTTTGTTACTGGGCCGATTGCTTTGAAAATCGATATTTGACTATGGCAGCAAGCATAGAGAAGGAATTTGTGGTCAAAATTTAAAAAAGGTGGCCGCCATTTTGAACTTTTTTGTTACTGGGCCGATTGCTTTGAAAATCGATATTTGACTATGGCAGCAAGCATAGAGAAGGAATTTGTGGTCAAAATTTAAAAAAGGTGGCCGCCATTTTGAACTTTTTTGTTACTGGGCCGATTGCTTTGAAAATCGACGTCTGACTATGGCAGCAAGCATAGAGAAGGAATTTGTAGTCAAAATTAAAAAATGATGAACTTTTTGGCCACCATTTTGAACTTTTTTGTTACTGGGCCGATTGCTTTGAAAATCGATATTTGACAATGGCAGCAAGCATAGAGAAAGAATTTGTAGTCAACATTTTAAAAAGTGGCCGCCATTTTGAACTTTTTTGTTACTGGGCCGATTGTTTTCAAAATTGATATCTGATTATCGCAGCGAGCATAGAAAAGGAATTTTTGGTAAAAATTTAAAAGAATTGGCCACAATTTTGTACTTATATGTCTTACCATGGTAGCAAGCAACCACGGCCGGATGTATGAACGGACGGTGGAGTCTTAGTAAGAGCTTTTACCCTTTGGGTACGGAACCCTAAAAATGGCCACCATATTTAACTTTTTTGTGACGATCGAATTTTTCAAAATCAATATGTGACATTACCAGGAAGCAAGAGAAAATTTTGTGGGCAAAATGGTGTGTAGTGCAGGAATTTTGGAAATTAAACCACCATAGTAAAGCATAACTCAGAAGTTAACGTGAGCGAAGCCGCGGGCGTTTGCTAGTACAAACATATTAGAGAGAGGGCTGTGAAAAGAGGCGCACTTGAAGTGCAAGAAATACACAAAAAAAAAGAAAAATTAAGTTAATAAAAAACATTGTTTTTATTAACTTAATTTTTTAATTGAAAAATTAAGTTAATAAAAAAAAAACTTACAAAAATAAATGAAATCCCAACAAAAACATTATCATGTATAATGTTGCCAGACGAGTATATGGCTCACACTGTCAAAAAGTTATCAGATCTCATGTAGGGCAAGACTTCTGACTTTATACACCCTTAAATACAAGCTCTAACTTCACAAACTCTACACTTTAGTTACAATAATGTCTTGACCGTTTGGCTACCGTTACATTGGGCGTAAAATCAAAAATTTATTCACTTTTCAGTACTCTGTAAGTTCTGTTAAATCAAAATTTGAAATCAGGAAAATGATTTTGGTGGGATACATTTTTCACTTTACGCCCATGTGACGGTAGCCAAACGGCCAAGACATTATTGTAACTAAAGTGTAGAGTTATATGTGGGGGAATGGGAGTCGGGCCTTTGGCTCCAGGCGCTGCCATCGCCCGGTATAGGCACTATGCTGGACGATGTCACGTTCCGGCTCATTGCTAGTTTACGCCTCGGTGCGTCTTGTGTTGCTTCGCACCGTTGTCATTGCGGAGTGGCTGTCGACAGTTTCGGACACCATGGCCTATCGTGCTGTAAAAGCGCGGGCCGCATAGCCAGGCACGCCACTATCAATGACATCATCCGCCGTGCTCTTTCTACTGCCGGCGTACCAGCCGTATTGGAGCCCAATGGTCTGGTGCGTGACGATGGGAAGAGACCGGACGGTATGTCGTTGCTGCCCTGGAAGTTGGGTAGGCCTTTGGTATGGGATGCAACCTGCGTCGATACCCTTGCGCCATCCCACCTTCCAGCCACGGCAGGCTGTGCCGGCGCAGCTGCTGCAGCAGCGGAGACCCTCAAGCGGCGCAAATATTCCAACCTTATAGGTAACTATGAGTTTGTGCCGTTTGGGGTCGAAACGCTGGGGCCATGGGGTCCGAATGCACATATTCTATTCAGAGAAATTTCTAAAAAGCTAGTCGACGCTACACGTGACCAGAGGGCTGGCCTATTCCTTGGTCAGAGGTTAAGCATTGCCATCCAGCGTGGCAATGCTGCCAGCCTTCTGGGCACTTTGCCCGATGACGACGGTGCGGAGGAATTCTTTGATGCATATTAGCACAATTTTCTTTTTATACTTTTTATGTTTGATTTTATATTTCATAGAATAGATTGATAATGTTAAATAAGATATACTTAAACGACATTCATTAAGTTAGGTATTAAAAGTTCTCCCATAAGTACTTAGCCCGTAATTTATCACTGAGTCAGCCAGTGCGTAATAAACCACTAGTTTCATTTCATTACAGTTACTTCTTTTAATCAATTATGTTCCACGGCCTTAGAAATGTTTATCTTTTATTTTTTGTATTTTTCTTGTATTTTGTTTCATTATTGTTTCTGTGTAACGGTATAAATAATTAATTCTCTTAGTTATATATAGGAATTTTCTACAATTTTCTAAATTTAGTTTGCATGACATACCCCATGAATGCTATGTACACTTTTAATTGATTTACATATCAGTTAGTGTAGTGTTGTGTATGTTTTCGTGCTTAAGTCTTATATGTAAATTGTAAGTGTGCTTATTAAATAAAATAAAAAAAATAAATAAAATGTGCTTGCTTAGCACCCGGTCGAGATGGTAAAATTTTCCCAAGATTGAACGTAACTTATTGCACACGACACCCACATGCGTTTTCCAGTTAAAGTTTTGGTCTATGTGCAAACCTGAATATTTATAATTACTTACATATTGTAGCTGCCGACACGAACACAAGTGCTTATCCCTGTGCAGGCAGTCGTAGCCGTGACCCACTATAACAATGTCTTGGCTTTGTACTATCTTTGCCCGCCTATTATACGGCGAGTATATATGCATGCATTTTGTTTTGTCCATGTTAATGATAATACCATTATCATGTGCCCATTTGATGACGTTATCAAAGTCTGACTGAATACTATCACGCGCTTCTGACACGTCATTCGACGCGTACAGCAGACACATGTCGTCAGCATACATATATACTCGGCACTTCTTAATGACGTTAACAACACTATTGACAAGCATCAAGTATCCCACTGGCCCGTATATCGAGCCAGTGGGAACACCTAGGGTCACGCTACACTCCTCGCCCATAGTGCCATCAATCATTGTGCGTATGGTCCTATCGGAAAGATAATTTCGGAACCATTTATTAGTTGGACCCGCAATGCCACACTCCTCCATTGCTAACAATAAAACTTCCTTATCCAGCGTGTCAAAAGCCTTCTTATAATCAATGAAAAGTGCTAGCATCTGCTTCCCGCTATTTAAGTAAGAATTTATTGAATTTGAAAAATTATTGAGAGCTGTTATAGTGCTCCTACCCTTTCTAAACCCGTGTTGTGCGTCACTCAATATATTGTACTTTTCAAGAAACTGCGTAACCTGCCCTATTACAACTTTTTCAACAATTTTATTAACTATAGATAAAATAGCTATCGGTCTGTAATTAGTATACTCGAGGTGGCTGCCACCTTTGTATATAGGTCGTATTATAGCTTTCTTTAGATCTTCTGGGTATAAGCCACGCTGAACACACAAGTTTACAAAATTAGCCAACACTGGACTCAGCCGCTCTGCCAGAAACTTCACATCTTGAACCCTAATGTTATCGAAACCAGGAGCTTTGTCACTACTTAATTTCTTTATAATTTTTTTTATATCTACTGCACTTACTTTAATGTATCTAAATGAAACTTCACTATTCCTAACATACCAACTTCTGTCAAGAAATTTAAGTGGACAGTTATGCTTAATTCGCTCAATTTCTTGTGTAAAGGTTTTAGAAAACTCGTTACATATATAATATATCTCATTAACTTTACCTAGATACTTCTTAATTACACTATCTACACTTGGTTTAATTCTACCTAACCAACTATTTACAGTTAACCATATTTTCCTATAATCACCGTTACAGCTTATAACTTCTTGTCTTCTATAATTATTTTTTGCAATATTTATTAACTTATTTACCTTGTTTCTAAATTTTGTATATTCTAATCTCTTATTCATGTTATTCGGCGATGCTTTCCAGGATCGAAATAATCTGTCTCTTCTAACTATCATAGTATATAATTTTTTTTTTCTTTAAGTTAACACTGAATAATTTTAGAATTTTCTTCATTTTTTGCAATTTCCTTTGGGAAAGTTTATTTTTTGTGGTGATACTGTTTTCAGACAAGCAGTTTTGTTCATGGCTTCACTTTTAAAACAATTAGGTATATTTAGTTGCGTACAACGTAGGTGCATATGAAGGTTCCGTACAATCAAGACCAATACCAATCAATACACCTCTACCCACAAAAAAAAATATACCAAATATAATAAAAATAATACCCACCAAAGACGAGAAAAAAACACGTTTGGTGACTGGGAGCCCCCTTAACTAAATATCAATCAAAAACAAGCAAAATAAACCTATTGTGAATATTTAACTAAATATCAATCAAATATACTAGCAAAATACCTAAACCTATTGTTTTATGGGCCCCTATAGTTATTGTATAAATAGTTTTAAAGAAATACACGCCTCAAAATAACGATAAAGTGAGGCAGTATTTTGTTTGTTTTAACCCTACACCTTTAGCATGCATGGCTCTGGAGATGTCCACATACATAGCCTCGATCTCCTCATCGGGATGTGCCGACGTCGGTGCATACACCTGTATGACCTTCAACGAATACCTTTCGGAAATTCTGAGTATCAGGTACGCTACCCTACTCGACACACTTTCGATTTGGACAATGTTGTTTACGAGAGATTTGTGGACGATAAACCCGACACCACCTTGGGACTGCTGGTCGCCCTCCCGGTAGTAGAGCAAGTTGCCGGATTGGAGAATAACAGAGTCCTCCCCCTCTCTTCGGACCTCTGATAATCCTATAATATCCCACCGTAGCTTGCTCACAGCTTCTTCCAGCTCGATTATCTTCTCGTCGGTCCTCAAAGTGCGTGCGTTATAAGTTGCCAGGTCCAGTCGTCGGGGTTGGCAGCGGAATCTCTGCTGGAGATTCTTAGCACCCCCTGCCCCGCCGTTACCCGTACCGCTGCCAGAGCCGGGGCTAGCGGGGCTGCCAGGGACTGGGGGCCGTGGACAATTTCGGCTAATCATTAAGGGTTTATGCCCAATAGACGACCACGCTGGGCAGACGGGTTGGTCGTCCGCAGGGCCAGACTGGTCGCGCCGGTGTCGCTGCTGCCCGACACCGACCTGCTCCATTTTTCAGCCTAGCCAGTTGAAAAAACGGTTATCCCGCCGTTTATCGGTTCGCCATTTCCTCGTTCGTCGATCAGCAGGGGCACCACGGGCAGGTGAGGCTGGCAGTTGGGGTGCCGAGATGGAAGTGCACCCCCTTACCCCCAATACCCACTACAGTGTTGTGATGGGGGATTTTAACGCAAAACTGGGCAAGCGAAGCGTTGGTGAAGTGAGAGTAGGTAATTTTGGGTATGGGCAGCGGAACCATCAGGGGCAGTTGTTGGCGGACTTCATGGAGAGGGAGGGCCTCTTCATGATGAACTCCTTCTTCAGGAAGGCGCCTCACCGGAAGTGGACATGGGTGAGTCCGGATGGTTCCACGAGGAATGAGATTGACTTCATCATGTCAACTAAACGGCACATATTCAATGATGTCTCTGTGATTAATAGCGTTAAGACCGGGAGCGATCACCGAATGGTAAGGGGCACATTGAATATCAATATAAAGCTGGAAAGAGCTCGACTGGTGAAGTCAACGCTCCGCCCCACTGCTGTGCTTATCCAAAACCCCGAGGCTTTCCAACTCGAGCTTCAAAATCGCTTCGATTGCCTGGAGGATTGCGTATCTGCGGACGATTTAAATGACAGGCTGGTGGAAGCTGTCCGTACCGTTGGGTCTAAGTTTTGTAAAACTTACTGCCCTAAGAGACCCAAAAAGTTTTCAGACCAGACCCTCAAACTCATGAACGAGAGGAACGAGATGAGACTCCAGTCTTCTGTAGACGTATCTGAATACCAGCGAATCAATAGACAGATCTCGAAATTACAAACGCGTGACCTACGTGCTCACAATACCGAGCGCATCAAAGACACCATAGAGCAGAACAGGGGCTCGAAAGTGTTCGCCAGAGATCTGTCTATCGGGAAGAGTCAGCTGACGCGTCTGAAGACCGATAACGGCAGTCTTATCTCCTCGAAACCTGAGATCTTGAGGGAGGTCGAAAATTTCTACGGAAGCTTATACACCTCAGTCCAGAAGCCTGTCCAAGATTTGGCTAGAGACCCTAGAGCCAAACTAACCCGGCACTATACCGAAGATATTCCGGACGTCAGCCTATACGAGATTAGAATGGCTCTCAAGCAGTTGAAGAACAACAAGGCGCCGGGAGATGACGGAATCACAGCTGAACTGCTGAAAGCGGGTGGAAAACCGATTTTGAAGGTCTTTCAGCGAATGTTCAATTCCGTCATTCACGAAGGAATAACGCCCAAGGCGTGGAACAGGAGCGTGGTGGTTCTGTTCTTCAAAAAAGGTGACAACACTTTGCTGAAGAACTATAGACCCATCTCGCTGCTGAGCCATGTCTACAAACTGTTCTCGAGGGTCATTACGAATCGTCTCGCTAATAGGTTTGACGACTTCCAGCCTCCCGAACAAGCAGGATTCCGAAAAGGCTTTAGTACCATAGACCACATTCATACGCTGCGGCAGGTTATACAGAAGACTGAAGAGTATAACCAGCCACTTTGCTTAGCGTTTGTGGACTATGAGAAGGCCTTCGATTCGGTGGAGACATGGGCTGTGTTGAGATCTCTGCAGAGATGCCGAATCGACTACCGGTATATCCAAGTGTTGAAGTGTTTGTATGAAAACGCCACTATGTCAGTCCGTATCCAAGACCAAGCTACGAGACCAATCCAACTGCAGCGAGGAGTGCGACAGGGAGATGTCATCTCTCCAAAGTTGTTTACCGCGGCGTTGGAGGACGTCTTTAAGCTACTGGATTGGAACGGATGTGGCATCAACATCAACGGCGAGTACATCACTCACTTGCGATTTGCCGACGATATAGTCGTCATGGCAGAGACCCTGGGGGATCTCAACACAATGCTCAACGACCTCAGCAGGGTTTCTCAACAAGTTGGACTCAAAATGAACATGAGCAAGACAAAGATTATGTCAAATACTCATGTTTCGCTCCAACCAGTGGTTGTTGAAAACTCTACACTCGAAATTGTTGACGAGTACATATACCTTGGACAAACAATACAATTAGGTAGGTCCAATTTCGAGAAAGAGGTGAACCGCCGAATCCAACTCGGCTGGGCAGCGTTCGGGAAACTCCGCGATGTCTTCTCGTCCAACATCCCTCAGTGCCTGAAGACCAAAGTCTTCGAACAGTGCGTGTTGCCAGTGATAACCTATGGATCAGAGACTTGGTCGCTAACTATGGGCCTCATAAGAAGGCTCAGGGTCACTCAGCGAGCGATGGAGAGAGCTATGCTCGGAGTATCTTTGCGCGATTGAATCAGAAATGAGGATATCCGCAAAAGAACCAAAGTAACCGACATAGCTCAACGTGTCGCAAAGCTGAAGTGGCAATGGGCGGGGCACATAGCTCGCAGGACCGATGGACGTTGGGGACCCAAGGTGCTGGAATGGCGGCCACGCACCGGAAAGCGCAGTGTCGGTCGACCCCCCACCAGGTGGACGGACGACATTAAGAGGGTCGCGGGGAGTCGCTGGCGCCAGGCGGCGCAAGATCGTGGTGTTTGGCGGTCATTTCAGGAGGCCTATGTCCAGCAGTGGACGTCCATCGGCTGAAACGACGACGACGAACTACACCTTTAGTCCATTTGAAAGCTATAAAATACCTATTCAACAACAAAGTAGGATAAATAAAGAAACTCAGAAATCGTCGCGTGTGAGGAACGCATAAAATTGTTCACAGCTCTAAGCAGATCCTTTTTTTTTTTTAATGACAGGAAATGCCTAACGCATACCCCTCCGTCAGGGGAAACGGAGGGGTTATGTGGGGCTTGCACCCACTAAAACCTGTCGCTTGCCACGACGGACCTCGTTGGCGGGAGTACAGGATTCACTTGCGTATTCACCGCGCTCCCGCCAGGCCCCGACCCGCCACCTGAGCGGCAGGTCCCGTCGCTGCTGCCGGCAGCCTGGCCGCCGCCGGCTCCTCCTGGGAGGCGTGTCCTGAACAGGGCGCGCCACCTCCTCGGCCTGTTGATGGAATTCGGGCAACGGACGCCATAGCAGCTCTAAGCAGATCCTCGTCAAGATAGGGTTAATTGTTTTGTAAACGTTGCACCAGTATTTACAATCAATTACTCGGTCTACGCCGGGTTATTTAAATTTACCATAAATATAAGTGCAATTTTCTTTTGTTGTTTCTCATAATGGGCACCCATTCCATAATGGAACCCTTATGGGTTCCATGGAACCCTTAATGGTTCCATAAATTGAACCCTCATAAGATCACTTTGTTGTCCGTCTGTCTGTCTGTCGGTCTGTCTATATGTCTGTCTGTGTGTCACGACCATTTATTTCGCTACTAGTTAAGATATTGACATGAAATTTGGCGATAAGTATAGGTAATAATGGCCCGACATAATTGCAATTATAAAAAAAAATTTAAAATTGTTTTTTCAATTTGAATTGGGGGAATGCCAGGGCGTCTAAATTTCAAAATGAGATAACAATATTGAATGGAACTCTCTGTAGATGGAGTTTTTGACACAAACCCTCTGTTTTAAGAAATCTCCTTGAGATAAATTTTCCTGCTACTTATTAATTCACGATTTTTCATCTTTTCCCAATGTTATTTCAGGCGTCGATTTTGTTTGCGTCCCCGTCAGCGGCTGTCAAAACTCTGATAAAGCTTTCTACGAGGCGCGAGCACCCATTATCATGTTGAATGAATAAAAGGTTACTTCGTTGGTACCTTAGTACCATTGGCTTATTTATATCAACGCTTAGTACCTGTTTCATTTTACAGTGTATGGCATCCAACAATCTCGTACGTTTCTCGTCCACCTTTCTGAATTCTGATACGAACTGTGTGGAACGCTCTTTCAGCTTCCGTTTTCCAGCCAAAGTTAAATCACATTATGGACTTTAGGAGAAGAGTGAATAAGCATTTCCTAAGCAAGCACCAACTTTGCTTAGATACCATCAAGCATGACTGTTTAACTTTAATTGTTTTTAATTGTTTCTTGGGTGCACAATAAAAGTATATACATACATACATACTGTGGTCAAGCACAAGCCTATCGATAATATAAAAATCTGAGAAAGCCTACGGTCTCGCCAAGGTCTAGGTAAACTCTTAGTAATTTGTAGCCTGTTTCTACCCGCCCCTTAGAAAAAGGGTCGTATTTGACAGATAAACCGACGGTTAGTAAATAGTATATAATATAATTATAATTATAATTATAAAAACCCATATATAATATAATTATAAATGTGAAAGTTAATTTGTTAGTTTATCCTTCAATCACGCAATAACGGAGCAACGAATAAACGTAATTTTTTGCACACACTACTTTCTCTATCTCGGGAAAATTAATTGTTCTTACGGAATTTACGAAAAACCGAAATTCACGCGGGTGGAGCCGCGGGTAACAGCTAGTAAATTATATTACAGTTAAGCTAAAATCAACTTGTTTATAAGTAAAATAGCTGACCCAACAAACGTTGTTTTGCTATAAGGGATATAAAAATTGGCACGAAAATTTTTGTAAGTAAAAAATGTAAGCGTTACAACATTCACATCAATCTGTATGGAATTCCGTCAGCTTGACAGTACTTACCTATTTCACAACTTCACGAAGAAAGTAGCAAACTTTAGCAAAGGCACAAAATATTCTCTATACATTATTCTTGTTTAAATAAGGCATCTTTGTCTTGTCAGAGAAATACTTTTCTCGAACGGAAGTTTGCGAGCGAATAAAGTTTGTATTACGGATAAATACCTATTGTACAAATACTCCATTAAATACTTTTTACTTGTATTAAAATACCTAAGTAAATCGAGGCTGGTTACTTAGGTATTTCAAAAGCTTGTAAAAATAATATACATAAACATACGTCTAATGCAATTGATCAACTATAGTAGAGACAGACTACGAGTTGCATATATGCATGAAACACGATTAACAACTCCATCGCATAATTATCAGATTTCCATACTAGAAGGACAGTTGTAAATGTCGATTCAACTGCTTCAGAACATAACACCAGATTCTCAAAATACCAGATGCCACGCTTCATCTAGCATTAATATATATATAGCTTTGTATATAAAAGGCAAAGGTTAGACGGGATTTTAGAAATCCCAAAATTCATGCAGGCAAAGCAAAGCAAGTCCGTAGATGAACCAATACTAACTGCTACTTTGTCGTTTTGTGTTGAAGCTACAAAGCTCGCACAGGCCGGCACTGTGCAACTACCTAGCTTATTCCAGGTTTCCCTTGCGTCCTGTGATCTATCGACTACCTTTGAAGGGAGCCCTTTGAAATCCTTTTTTGAAATTTTGGTGCGTTTGTATGACTTTCCATGCAGTGAAGGCTAACTTCTTTATTTATTTCGGTGAAAAACACGTTCATTATTTTCGTTGTAAGGAAAATAGGAAAAGTTTGAGTCCGCTCAGATAAAAACGGTACGATAATAACTACTTATCCCGAAATGTTTGTAGAACAAACTTTTGTTCTATCATCAATAGTTTCCGCAGAGCAAGCGACGTACGATTTTTTATGTCATTTTTTAAAACTTGGGTTGCGCTAATAACGTTTTAGTAAAGATTCATTATCTTATTTAGCAATAAATATATCCTATATTACTCAGGATGAATGTAGCTTTCCGAGGTTGAAAAAATTTTGAAACTATTTTTGAAACAAACGTTCACACACGTAGTCACACAAAAATACAATTGTTTCCTGTTTATAATATTAGTGTAGATGTATGTATCTTTTCAGATACATCCTTTCGCTGGCGCTCGCAGACTTGCTCGTGATCGTCACGTGCGTGCCCTTCACGTCGGTGGTGTACACGGTGGAGTCGTGGCCGTGGGGCGTGTCCGTGTGCAAGATCTCCGAGGCCGCCAAGGACGTCAGCATCGGCGTGTCGGTGTTCACGCTGACTGCGCTGTCGGCGGACCGCTACTTCGCGATCGTTGATCCTCTGAGGAAGCTGCACGCCACTGGTGAGTGCTTGCTTATGTATGGTTTTACATGTAGGTTTTTTTCGACACTGTATGAAACTCAGGTTCGTTCCGGCAAGGAGTACTGCAGTCACCTGTCTGTCTCGGATGGATCTGCTTAGTACCAGCTCGATGCGTTGGACTCAGTTGAATGATAATTGGCAAGGAATCGCTAACATGGGCAAAACTGCACTTTAAAACATCGACGCAGTGTTTCCTGTTTACCAGTATTTTTACAGGATATATTTTGGACAGTATACTCAAGAACTACAAAACCTTGTATCTCCTTCACCGTTCTACAACAGAACCGCAGGTTGCCTAGAGAAGTGGCATCCTTATGTGCTTGATGTCCAGAGTACTCGAATGAAACTTTTTCTCCCACGTTTCTGATACGAACCGCTAAGGTGTGGATCACCGATCCACATCTTAGCGGCTTCAGCTTCCGTGTTCCCAGCCAAGCATAATATGGGTGCCTTCAAGCGAAGAGTGAATAGGCATTTTCTAAGCAAGCGCACTCTAGACATCATCTTTGCTGTTCATCAAACATCATTGTAGTCAAGCGCAAGCCTGCTGAGCCTGTCATATATATAAAAAAATATGTGAAAACAAGACACTACCCAAATCATATGTATTCCTTCAAATTGTCTACTTGTACTGTGTACATAGAGAGTGTTTATGGGGACGCACTTCCATCCTAGCCCCACAACTGTTAACTTCATCTGCCCACTGTTGCGAAGTAGGGGGTGTGAAGAACCTCCAGCAGATATTAAGCTGCCAAACCCGATAAAGGCCTGAGTTAGACCTCTGACCCTGGTTGGTTACTGCAAGTCGTTGCAGGCTTAGAAGTCTTCGTTCAGTAGTAACTCCGACCGTAGAAATGAACGACGGGGTGACTATAGTAAATAAGGCTATAATTAAATACGGCATAGCTAAGCGATGAGGAACGAGGAGAGCTACTCATCCGGCGGTACCATCCGCCTCGCTAAATTTCCCAGTACGCATATGTTGAGAAACATGTAGAACCTGTTTTAAGTGATTAATTTGTATTTGTTATAATATTTGAAAATGTGTCATGCGTATATAGAACATAAGGATGACATGTAAAAATCCCTTCACTTCAATAAAAAACACTGCGTACCTACAATGGTCATGGGCCCAGAATAACGTGAATTTTTTTATTAGAAGTCATTAAATTACCGGTCAACGTAAAGTAATTGTATTGTTAATAGTTACAATGAATTCGGTACGAATAGAAGCACTGAATAAAGACAATTACGAGAGTTGGCGATTACAAGTTGAAGCGCTCCTGGTTAAAAACGATGCGTGGGACTTTGTTAACGGTAAGAAACCAAAACCGGTAGAAGAGAGTGCGATAAAGCAGTGGGAGGTTGGCGATGCCAAAGCAAAGGCCGATCTCATACTCTCTGTTAGTGCGACTGAATTAAGACATGTCACAAATTGCCAAACTTCAAGAGACGTATGGTTAAAGCTTAATGCTGTACATGCTTCGGAAGGACCGGCAAGGAAAGCTGCATTGCTTAAGCAGTTAATGCTACAAAAGTTGACTGAAGGCGGGGATGTTCAAGAGCACGTAGTAAAATTCTTTGAAGCGAAGGATAAACTTAATGAAATGCAAGTAGAGATTCATAAAGATCTTCTGTCTATAATGCTTTTGTACAGTTTACCGGCTAGCTATGAGAACTTTAGATGTGCGATAGAATCGAGGGATGAATTGCCAGATCCCGAAAGTCTTAAAGTCAAGATTATCGAAGAATATAATTCGCGACATAAGAATGAGCCTGAAATATCATTTATAAAGGGCAAATACAAAGAGAAGTGTGATAGTCAAAAAGCTAAGCCTGATGTCGCAAAGGTGCAATTTAAATTTAGGTGTTTTAAATGCCACGAATTTGGACATAAAGCGTCTAAATGTTTAAGGAAGAATACAAATAAAGATATTGCAAAGTACGTTTCACGAAGCGTGGAAATGGAAGACAATGATATTAATTTTAATTCATTTAGTTGTAATTTCAGATCTGTTTCAGATAATTGTTATTCTGCAAGCAGCGCGAGTGAAAACTGGATATTAGACAGTGGATGTACGTCAAATTTATGCAACAATCGTGATAAATTTATTGATATTTTTCCAATGCACGGTACATTAAACTTAGCGACAAATGGAAGCACAGATGTATGCGGTAAGGGTACAGTAAGGTTGTTTACATGCATTGATGATTCTATAAACGTAATAAATTTAAATGAAACGTTGTTTGTGCCAGACTTGCGATGTAACCTGATTTCAGTAGCTAAAATGATTGACAGGGGTTTTCGTGTTATATTTAAGGGCAATTTTGCTTACATAAATGACAATAATGGTAAAACTCAGTTAATCGCTGAACGCAGGGGTAATTTATATTATATTAAAGAACATTGTAAAGCGACTGTTTCTTTAGTTTCATCTGTGAAGAATGATGAAATGTGGTCGTGGCATGAACGTTTAGGTCATCTAAATGCATGGGATCTTGTAAAACTCTTGAATCACTCTGGGAAGAAAATAAAGTTGTCAGATGTGAGCGAATTGTATGATTGTGATATTTGTGCAAAAGGTAAGATGAGTACGCTATCTTTTTCAAAATCTAGTGGACCATGTAAGGAAAAACTTAGAGTGGTTTATTCTGATGTCGTAGGACCTATGCAAAATACGGCTATAGGTGGGGCTAGATACTTTGTAACATTTATAGACTGTAGTACTCGATGGTGTGAAGTATATTTACTGAGTAAAAAGAGCGAAGTTTTTACGGTATTTAAGATTTATAAGAGTTATGTTGAGAAATTGACAGGTATGAAAATAAAATACCTTCAAACTGACAATGGAACAGAATATTGTAACCATGAATTTGATGAATTCTTGCAAAAGGAAGGAATTGTGCGAAGATTAACAGTTCCTCATACTCCGCAAATGAATGGGGTGGCAGAAAGAATGAATAGAACGCTAATTGAGATGGCGAGATGTATGATTCTCAGTTCAGGATTATCTGCTGGTTTCTGGGCTGATGCTGTAGTGACAGCGTGTCATATTAGAAACCGATGCCCGACAAGCAGTCTTGACGGTGAAATACCTTTTGAAAAATGGTTTGATTCATCTGTCAAATTGAATTATTTACAGACATTTGGTTGTAAAGTACACGTATTGAATAAGCAACCGGGTAAGGATAAGTTTGCAGCTCGAAGCGTTGAAGGAATTTTTGTTGGTTATCCACGTAATTCCAAAGGTTACAGAATATGGTTACCCCACGATAAAAAGGTAATAATTGCTAGAGATGTCAAATTTCACAAGAAAGGGATTACTGATGTTGATTTTAAAGGCGAACAATTAAAATGTGATCCTTTCGAATTTGAGAAAGAAAATTTTGAGCTCAAGGCTACGGAACCGAAGATGGTTGAGATAGAAATAAACTCTGAAAATGCCACTGATCCTATCGAAAATATTGGTAGAGGTGATTGTCCCGTGATCTCGGAGGTATCCGCGGATGTTGGCGTACAACAAGAGCCTAGTACTTCGGATCAAGCTGTCAAAAGAGCTCCTGGCAGACCAAGACTTGTAAGGGGGCAAGTAGGTCGTCCTAAGAAGGTCTATAATACGGTACGGATGGAGGCAGAACCATTGCCAATCGAGCAAGAGGTAGATGATTTTGAAGATTGTCAAGAGTTTATCGGAGTAGCTGAAATGAGCTTGAAAGAGGCATTAAGTAGCGATGAAAGTTATGAATGGGAGGAGGCTATTTTATCCGAAATAAGAAGTTTACTGAAAAATGACACGTGGGATATAGTGAGAAAACCCATCGAACGTGATGTAGTTGGCTGTCGTTATGTTTTAACAACGAAATTAAATGTTGATAAAACTGAAAAGAAAAAGGCTCGATTAGTAGCAAAAGGTTATAGTCAACGTTATGGAATTGATTATCATAGCTCGTTTGCTCCTGTGGTTCGTTTAGAAACAATTAGACTTTTAACAGCGCTTGCAGTTGAACTTGACATGGAAATGCATCAGTTAGACATTAATACCGCATATTTAAATGGTTATTTAAATGAAGAGGTGTATATGCAAGTTCCACCATTAATGAAACAAAGCTTACAAAAGATAATTAAAGATGAAAAAGATTGTGTCCTAAAGAAGAGAGCTGAGCAGATGTTGAATGATTTAGAAGCCGGTGGGGATGTTTGCCGATTAAAACGTTCCTTATATGGATTAAAACAAGCTGGTCGTCAGTGGAATATAAGACTAGACGAGAAATTAAAAGCAATGGGGCTTCAACAATCATTGAACGAGCCGTGTTTATATTTCAGTAATCACGAAGGAATAAGGTTTTATGTTTGCGTATATGTGGATGATATTCTTGTAGTTTCTCAGAAAAGAGATATCATTGATAACTTTAAGAAGGATTTAGCAAATGAGTTTGAATTAAAAGACTATGGCCTTGTGAAGTATATGTTGGGAATTGACATTGTCAGAAAGAACAATTCAATTAAGTTGACACAACAACAATATATTGAAAATTTATTAAAAAAGTACAACATGGTTTATTGTAAGGAGTCTATTACGCCTATGGAAGTAAACAAACAGTTTAATATTGATACAAGCAATGTTTGTAAATGTCCGTATAGGGAACTAATTGGTTCGTTAATGTACTTAGTAACGGGGACGAGACCAGACATTGCAAATGCAGTAGCCAAGTTGGCGCAATTTTTAGATAAGCCAAGTGAAGAATGTTGGAAAGCAGCAAAGCGCATATTACGCTATCTAAAGGGTACTGCCGATTATGGCTTGATTTATAAAAAGACAGGTAAGCCGATATTGGGATATTGTGATGCGGATTGGGGAAATTGTGTGCAAGATAGACGTTCCTATTCAGGATATGTTTTTATCCTAGCGGGTGCAAGCATTTCGTGGAAATCGCAGAAACAAAAGTGTGTAGCTACTTCATCATGTGAGGCTGAATATGTGAGTCTGTCATTAGCTGTGAAAGAGGCTATATACCTGACTAGTTTGCTTACTGAAATCAAGTTACAACAATTCATAAAAGTAACTTTGCATGTTGATAACCAGGGGGCGTTGCATTTGGCGAGTGATCCAGTTTCACACTCGCGAAGCAAGCATACAGACATAAAGCATCATTTTATACGAGATGTTGTTAAGAAAGGAGAGATAGAGTTAAAGTATCTGTCAACTAATTTAATGATTGCAGATATTTTAACGAAGCCATTGATAAAGGAAAAGCATGATTTATGTTTAAAGAATTTAGGACTTCAAAGTGCGGTAAATACAAATTAAGGGGGCGTGTTGAGAAACATGTAGAACCTGTTTTAAGTGATTAATTTGTATTTGTTATAATATTTGAAAATGTGTCATGCGTATATAGAACATAAGGATGACATGTAAAAATCCCTTCACTTCAATAAAAAACACTGCGTACCTACAGCATATTACACGCCCAGCGATGCAACTAATTGACAGCAGATGAAAGTGCATAGAAGCAGAAAATTCGCTTTAAAATGCTTATATTAGATCTAGCATTAGCTAGATCTAATTTATAGTATTTCCTTAATTTATACCAGACACATTTGCTCGTCATAGAAAGCTGTAAATCGCTCAAATGGAACGAAATTAAATAAATATGAGATTGACAGTTGCTTGCGGAGAAGTCACGTCTGGACTCTGATAATGAAGTATCTTTTGATATTCCCGCGGGTTTACCCGGAGAAATACAGAAGGGTGGCCAGTTATTAATAATACAATATCAAGCAGTTGGTTAACTACATTATAGTCTTGTAATCTGAAATCGAAAAACGATTAATTGGCAAGAAAACAAGTCTGTAGAGATACTCTACCCGTAAGGTTAAATGCCTTTACCTTTCTGGCGAACATAAAAATGTAAATTTGACCTGAGGTCAAGTGCCTCATCAGGGTCATGGGTTTTACTGATTTAGTATTCCCTCCGACAGGTTTAATGCCTACTTTGCAACTGAGATTGATCTATCGACTTTCAAGCCCGCAATTAAGTTCCGGTAAAAAGCATAATTTTTGAGCTAATATGGAGTTCGATGAATCTGAAAATCTGCAGAGTTAAAATTTTGTTAAAAATTGTTAAGTATTTTTTTTCTTGCTTGCATAGATAAAAGGATTGCATTGTCATCTACTTATCTATTAGAAAGTTTACAAAAAGCTCAAACTAGCAGAAAGATTTAACAGCGTAAGCGGTCGTTTTAAGCGATTTTAAGTGACTTGCAGTTTTAAAACAATGAAGACCATTTTCTTTCAAATTACAAATCATGCATTTTGGGTCCTTAATCTAAAATTGCTGTGAAGCAGAAACACGTAATCCCAATTTTTCTTTGAAACTACAATTTAATTGTAATTATTGTTTTAATGCGTGGGTTATAATAATAACCAAAAACGCTCAGAAACCGATTTTTGATAACTGGCTTAGTTTTTTAGTAAATAGGTAAAACGTCGTTTTTCTGTTATATTCTTCCGAAACGCTGCATGTTGCACCCACAAACGTACCTATTCGTAAGAGAGAGAAGAACAAAAAATAAACCCAGATAAAACGTTTTCATGAATCGCTGTTCGCTGTCTATGTCATCCTTTGTTCAGAGCTTCAACACGAGTTTAATTAATTACTCTAGATATCGTCTATGTCACGCCGAGCATTGAATTTTAATATATTCACTGATTAATTGAGTCACCATAAGAGGATTGGTTTTGACATGTGAAGCTATAAAGTCAATCGAATTAAATGAGGGGTAATCACGTTTTAGTCAAGGTTTGGTAAATTTTAATAATGCGTACCTACGTTGTATGTACATTAATACTCTAATGAAAGTTAAGTATTAACTAGTAATTAACTAGTTATTAACTAGTTATCATAATTTATGTATTACTATAGTAGTGTTATTATCTCGCTGCAGACTCGGTCATAAATCATTCGAGTGTTTCGCTTTTGTTGTTCTGCAGTAATGCACAACTCAACAAAGAAAACAAAAGCGAAACACTCGAATGATTTATGACCGAGTCTGCAGCGAGATAATAACAGTACTATAGCTGATTTGTCAGACATGGTCTTGCTATATAAATAGTTTACCTAATAAATGTCCTGACGTTACGTTTCAAACCTTACATAAAAACCGATCAAGCCGTTTCGGAGAATCTATAGAAGGTATAAACCGGGGCACGCCAAGCAGCAGCTTCAGGTGGCAGTATCCGCCCAAGCGGCAGTTCTAAATTCATAATATATTTAGTTTAATTATAAGAATAACATAAATTGGCTCCCCAAAGCACCTAACACACTGATGCCTTTTTGGCTCACGGTCACCTTAAAAAAATGCGCCAGATAGGACATGAAGAAAATCGAATGCCGTAAATGTCCCCTTATCAATATTTGGCCCTGGTTTGAAAAATCGTAGACCCGGGATTAAACTGTGATTTTTTTAATTTTTTGTTATTAGGAGCTTGTACAGTTACCAAATGTTCTTAATTTTTGACTGCGTATACTATTATAATTTACTGGTATTTTACACTGTCGCGAATAAGTTTGTTTTTCAATGTCGACTCACATACATCAATATTTCAATTGAACAACAAATAACATCAGAAATAGCGCGGTGTATCGCGTTGTCTGAGACTTGTACATCAATGATCAAACAGTGTTTGAATTAGTGCCAGATAACACGCAAACTATTATGCGGTTACATACATGGAACTTTACAGAAATGTGTAGAAATTATTGCAGATCTGTTTGGAAATTACCCGCCTGCAGGGCTAGTACAAGATACTTGAATACTAAGAACCTTTCAAAAATCTATGGCTAAGATTTCGGTTGAGTTGACTCCCCCCGCACACGAACACACGCACAAACGCACACCGCACACAAACCTGTCTTCCCTCTACTTCTCTACTAAAATTGAAATAATAGAAACTGAGTGATTTTGAATTGTACCTAAAATTCACAAAATTGAATAGTAACCAATCAGTGAAACTGCAAGCCATAACGTCGAAATTATATTAAATTTTGGGTAGAGTTAGAGGGTGAAAAAGGTGGGTGGAAAAGGGCGAGATTGTATTCATCTCAGAAAAACCTTTCAAATTGCCTTCGACAAAATATTATCATTCATAACTTACACCTTAAGGTCATTTGTCTTCCCAAACATAAGATTTGGAGGACATTGCCCAGTTTGTGAGCGTTAATTTTTTAACAGAAAATATTTTCTTGATATCAAAACCAAGCGCAAACATGGGTAGGTACGTAACAAATTCTAGACAATAAATTATCTGTACCAACCACGCCTCTTCGTATTTGTATTTAGTCCCTGCAATGATTTATGAGGCCGAATTTGTAAAAGACCTTATGAATTATTTTAGGTTAAGATTTAAAAGAAAGATTTTTTTATCAATATTGAGAATCGAAATATTTGTATACTGATCAAGATACTGATTCTTACATTAATAAAATATCTTCTAATATACCCGAATAAGATTTTATCTTATTCCGGTAAAGATGTTGGTTTAAACAAGTTAAATTCCAAAGAAATATATTCTTCAAATATTTTACCCTCAGAATTTATTTATCCATTTGATATCATAGTCTTGATTTTGAAAGAGATGAATTCGTGAACTTGGGGAGTACGACATTTATGAAGATACACGAGAACTATTATTAACTTAAAACAATAGTCCGTAGCCGAATTCAGGACTTCATTGTTTTCTTGTTCCACATATCTTAAATTAGGAGGATGGTTGGGTAGTTTGGACAAAAAAAACTAAAACTAAATTATATCTGTTGGTAACGTATATCAATTTTAAGGAAGTATAAGATAAACAGTAACTTTGCATGTAGGTAACTTTGATATCAGTAGGTACTACATAAGTACATACAAAGTGAAATTGGCACTTCGTATAAAGTAAGTAGGTACTTTATCTCAAAGTTTTGGACTTTAGAAGTCTGGTAGCAATCTAAGAATAAATATTTACCAAACTAAGTACAAAATGTTATTTATAGGCAATATTTGATGAACAGAATTTTAGGGATTTTTTTTTAATTTTAGCGATTTTCAGGGATTGAAGACACTAACCGAATTCCCGCACCAATTTCAAGTTTGTCGCAAAGCTTTACGGATTATGACTACAAACACATACTGATCAGAAACACGTAGAACCTACGGATGTTGGGATTCAAGATACGTGAATGACGACCCTGTAATAGAAAAATACCGCCAATCAGGTAGACTGAAGACATAAAGAGTTACAGTTACTTAGTCGTGGCGACCCGCAAGACCCTAAGACGGTGTGAGTTGGACTTTGAAGATCTCCATGACGATTATATCCGGCTATCCATCATCATCAATCGGCTGAAACAATGTCGAATATACCTTGTATTTACAGCACAAAATACGAGTACCTACCATTTGACGGTTGTTATTGGATTTGGAAGTTTTGGGATTTCGTGGTTTACAAATTAGTTCGGTCATAGTACGTTTGTATGTTTGGCGACGACCGCGGCTGGGGTAGTACCAGCCCGTACACGCAATGATGCGCTGCTAAGCGATTAAGCATTCTAGGGCAATGGTAATAGTGTACATTAACATAAAGCAAGTAGCCACCAACAGGAGCTACCTTTCCTTGTTTTACCAACGTGTAGTGCATCTGCGTCTACACAATAATTATTAACGCGTATAGTTAGAATTTCAATAAGAAAAATCGCATACTGGAATAGACCAATACCCAAACGCGGCGGACCGCGAGAAATTGCCGCCAGTTTACCGGTGCCAAAGATGTTTGTTTTGACACCGACAGCGTCAGTAGTAAGTCGACAGCCTTGTCAATAGTCTGCACGCACGTTTCCACGGAGTGTTAGTAGGAAATTTGGACAAAGAGCTCTACCGTTTTCTTGTATGAAGATGTTTTGTGTAAAATGTTTTGATGTCCATATCCTCAGGTTTCTTATCGATGCATACTGGAGACACCTTATTTGTTGATGACAGAAAAATTGTGATCGCTGCATTCAGCCAATCTGTGAGCCAAAATCTGTCAAAAACGACAGGATGAATACGTATAAGGTCTGATACCAAATCATGTAGGTGGTAAGGATAGAGCAAGTTTGTTAACTGAAAAGCCAATAGTCAAGTGTAATCAAACTCCTCATACCTAATCCGGTAGTAAAAGGTGTAAGAGTGGAGACATCGTAAAGTTTGTGAAATGGGTTTCCTGATTTGAAAGTTCACCGTGACTCGTATCTAAAGTACGGGAAGGTAAACTGATAATCTGCGAAGTTTTAAACAGTGAGTTTACGAAAAGTGTGATTTAAGAAATAAGTTTAAGATCTGTGTCTTTTGAGATTTTGGAATTATAAAAATAAAATCTGTAACTTCATCCAATTACCTACTCAAGATTGAAACAAAAAATAAATATTGACAAAATGATCATAACAGTTTCTGAAATACCTACTGACTTAGATACTAGAGTTTTAAGATGATATTAATGATTATGATAATGATGATGTTAATGATATGATAATATTAATGATGATGATAATGATGATTGGTGTTCTGGTAATATATTTATCAAATCCACGGACGTTTTCCTTCAAATGGAAAATAATGGAATCAAAAAGATATACTATATATATATATATATAGCCACCTTACCGATAAGGCACGGTGGCTTAGGAATCCGAAAAATTTCAGGCATTGCGCTGCCAGCATTTTTGGCCTCAATCCATAGCACCTCCGATCTCGCAGGTAAAATCCTTAAAGCCCCTGTGGGTACAAACTGCGAGGTTGCGTGCTCGGATGAGGCCAAGAATGCCTGGCTAGCAGGACCGAATCCAAATTTCCCGACCAGACCGAAGATCCAAAGAGCTTGGGACGACATAATATCGGTCTCAATACGAGATTCCCTCATCGACGCCGCTGTAGGCAGGGACCGGGCAAGGCTACTGGCATCCTCTAGACCAGAGTTAGGCCACTGGCTCCATGCCTACCCCTCACCAAATACTGGCACACTGATCGACCCGGAATCATTACGCATTGCCGCTGCTCTCCGGCTTGGAGCTGCACTATGCGTAGCGCACGAATGTGCCTCTTGCGGAGCCCACGTGGATCACCTCGGCCATCACGGACTCGCCTGCTCCTCGGGCGCCGGCCGCTTGTCTCGCCACTCCGCGCTTAACGACATCCTGAGAAGGGCGCTCGTCATTGCTAACGTTCCCGCCGCTCTGGAGCCCCAGATCGTGCGTAACGATGGCAAGCGCCCCGACGGGATGTCGTTGATCCCGTGGAGAATGGGCCGTGCGCTGGTATGGGATGCTACGTGTGCCGATACATTGGCGGCATCCTATATACAATCGACCAGCGGACGAGCCGGGGCTGCGGCGGACGCGCGAGAGCGCCAAAAATTAAATAAATACAGTTGTCTCGGCGCCCATTACGAATTTGTCCCGTTTGGCGTCGAGACACTGGGTCCGTGGGGCAAAGGTGCCCGGGGGCTCCACAAGGACCTCAGCAAACGCCTTAGGGAGGCAACAGGCGACCCTCGCGCGGGCAGCTTTCTCGCGCAACGACTTTCAATAGCTATTCAGCGCGGGAATGCTGCCTGCATAATGGGCACCCTACCTAGGGCTCAAAATTTTGATTAGTATTTTACTTCTTAATTTTAGTTATTTTAATTTAATGATATTTCTAGGTATAGTTTTACATTAAGTTAGTAATTTTCATGTTTTTTTTTGTGCATATTCTTAATAAAGATATATTAAAATTTTACAGTGGAAAAGAATTCTTTTCAAACTACAACAAATGTTATTACTATTTCGCGGTTGCTCGATCTATGCAACAATTTACTGGCTGATATAGTCATGCTAGACATAAACCTAGATCACTCTCTTTGGGGGAACTCGTAAATTTGGTGTTGGATTAACTTTTACTGCTTTTTGATCGAAAATTTTATTGTTAGGTAATTTTATTTTATTTTTATAGTGTACCAGGGCCAGTAAAATACAGTCCGCGGATAACCATAAAATTGGATTCGGAAGCTTTGATTTCATATGATTTCATTCGATGATTTGATTTTTTGCACAAGTTTTTAATGTGCCACAAAAACATTTAACTTGCACCTATTTATTTGTAACTCAGTGATGGCTCAGTGACTCAAACATTAACCTCCTAGAGGAGGATCCTGGGCTCAAAACCCAGGAAAATTACGTGCGTTTGTTGGAAACTTGCTTAGTTGTAAAAAAATCACGTTGTAAATATCATCATCTATCCACTGCAGCCTTTATTTGATCCGTCCATCTCATAGGCGATCTGCCGCGAGGTCTGGTTCCCTCTACCTTTCCTTTGACGACTAGACGTTCGATGGAGACAATTTTTAGTTACGTTTAATTATATGACATTGAAATATTATATGTGACATAACGTATATTACAGCTATTTATTAGTATTATAATTTTCTGTAACCTACATTGGATATTACACGAAAATTTAATTAGAAACTCTTGTTTAAATCTCTAAAATCTGTAGTCGCGTAGCGTATCCCGTATCGGAGTTAAGCTTCCAACCAAGACACGAACGTTCTAAATCCGGCCATTTACGACTAGAAATCGTATTAAAATATAAAAGGAATATTGAATGGAAGCAGGCGTTACTTTGCGGAAATCCATAATTAGCAGGACAGATTAATTTGTTTTGCTATAATCCGCTTCTTGAAAAGATTCTGTATGGTACAATATGCAGGAACACCGCCCAAATGAAACACCACACACAATTTTCCAACACTTTCTTCGACGCACGTTTCGTCCCGACACCGGGACATCCTCAGGAGATGTTGACTTCACAATGCGAAATCGTAGAAAATCTCTACATCTCTCAAATCTCTGTTCTGTTTGGTCTGTTCAATAATGAAGTTTATACACTAATTACTACCGGGTGGCCTCTTATCTAATTATTAACACTCAAATACCTCCATCATACGTCATGCAACTATATATTAGTACAGTTAATTAATTGATGATAATTTAACTACACATTAGTCCCGCCACACATATAGAGAGATAGGCAAAATATAGCATTACTGGCTGTCCTCTCAGAATGAATGGGATTTGACATTCCACCTATACAGATCCTATGGAAAATGTAATGGAAAACTTTCAAACATAATATTAGCTGCTACCACATGACATACAGAATTAAAATACCATAAACTACCATCTTACCATAAACTGATTTTACCCTTTTTTTTTTGCATCTAACGCGTGGTGATATCACATGAAATCATTGTTACGAGTAATTGAACGCTAAAAGCTTTTTGAGCCTTCATTTATGGGCTCGCTATTTTCAAAAGCGTAGTAAACATCCTTGTATCTGTGGAGCTATTTTGCCATATTGAACTAGAAGTTGCTACTAGAACGTTAAAATCAAAATGAAAATGTTCTTTTACATAGGCCTAACTTACAGATTTTCCACAGAAGCGGGAAATACCTATTATAGTGCACAAGTCTATGCACAAACACAGGTGCACTCTCTGCTCCCTCTCTCTCATAATCCGACAGCTCCGACACAACCGCAGCGAGATCAGGCACAAGATCGTGCTCTCCTAGGCACGGGGGTAAAACACCGCTAGTTTCCAAACTCCGGGCTAGTGCTAACAATTACCTGATAGAAAATCCAATACCTACTAAATTTTATCTGTCCGACCGGGGAATCGAACCTAGAACCTGCAGTCGAGCATGCTCACCATTAGGCCAACGAGGCAACTACGCTATACGAGTAATACAATGAAAACAATCGTAATTCGTCGTGATTTACGGCGTAATTCATTGCTCGACGCGATTTAAGTGAACTGCGACTATTTACTTTGGCTTTAATCTACATTCGAATACATTAATCAGAACGCTGAAATCGTTATAGCTTTTGATAGATTGAAATACAGCTTTAAAGGTTTCGCCAAACAGCGGACGAGGCATGGACGCGGGGCACCGGCGTCGCGGGACGTGATGTGAGATGGCCTATAGATACGTTGTTCTCGCCTGAAACTCGCCGAAAACGAGACTGAGCTTATTTGCTAAATTTTTTTTTTAATACTTGTAGCGGTCTTCGATAGCTGACGATAGATGGCGTAACCAGTACCCTAGCACACGCTGACTGAGCTTTCGACGAGCGTGCTATATATAGAAGTTCTGACGTCACACGCTTGGATCACAAACGGTCCACAGGCATAACATCTGCCTGGAGGGAAATTTCCATATTGCCCTATCAACCGGCAAATACTCAAAACGAGCAAACGAGCGGGCAGGTCACCTAATACTAAGCGATTACCGCCGCCCATGGACATTTGCAGCACCAGAGGAACTGCAAATTATTGCCGGCTCAAAAATATATGAAATCAGATTGAGATCAAGATGACGTGACGGGCACGCAGTAGACACATGTCATAATATGTATTGCTATTTTGGGTAGCGTCTAGTCGTTCTCGCTGACGTTTCGATGATAGTTGTGGTGGACAAACAGACACACAGCCCGATGCGTCACGTCCTGCTGGCCGAGACAATGCCTTGTGGCGACTTCCATAACATAAACGTATACTTTGCATCCCGCTATCGACCCGCCCATGCCTCGCCCGCTCGCTATGTGGCAAGACCTTTAGGACTTTTAGCTAGCCTGCCCAGTATTATAACGTTTTCTAATATTAATAAGTTCCTACCCAAAACTTTTCATAGAGGACAAATCATGTTGTATGTAGTCGATATGTAGTCTGAAATATAAAGGTCTAAGTTTAGTCAGAAATCGACGATAACAATAACATTCGCAATTTATATCACTCAGGATCGTATAGACGACTCTAATTACCAGATATTTGTGTCCAATTAGTATTTGGTTAATCCAAGCGAAAGAACAATAATTCTTTGGTCTACCACTCCTTCGGCTCTCCCAGAAATGAAGAGGTCACTTGACGAGCTTTTGTGCTTAATAGAACACTCCCTATTCGTATTAACACTCGTTTACTGGCCTGATATTAAATGTTTCTGTATTCGATAAAAATGTACCTACTACAGTGAGTGTGCTCAGGGATTACTTATTTTGGTTTTTCACCTTATTTTCTATAGAATTGCAAGAAATCGTATAGGCTTACATCACACCCCTATTTCACATACTTTCGTCGCTGAAGACATCATTATTGTTCTTTATTTATGCTTATAATTACATACTCATACTTAAATAACCCCAGTTTATCGAAATCAAAGAAAAGTATAAGTACACTAATAATGGTCCCAACCCAGGTATCGAACCCGAGACTCTTCGATCCGCAGTCGACAGTGCTGCCTAACGAATAGAAGCAGTTTATTTACAAAAGACTTGAAACTCTATTTGCAAAAAAGTAAATACCGGGGATTCTTACGCCCAAATCTCGGTGTTTCGATATAAATCACTGGGACTTACGACCGTTTCTATTAACTGCATCTGTGTTTATACTGTGAACGCGAGACTGGTTTTATTGCTACGCTAAATACGAACGGCTGATACCACAATCATTCATAGTCAAGAGTAATAAATAACCGGTCAAGTGCGGTCACGCACAAGCGTCTAACACAAAAAATCGCTCTCATCATACCTATTCGGATTATATAGTTAGTACGTAATACTAACCTATTTGTTTTTCGGATTCCAAGTTAAACTAATCCTACCTTTTTTTTCATAGGTAGTGAAAAAAATATTGTGTGTCACTCGGGGTCATTTTTTTTCTCGCAGTTCATATATAAATTCCTCACTACGCTCAGGATTCTATTTTAGATTCCTTTACTTCGCTACTCTGGGCCCTTATAACACAAATAACTATTTTAGAATTCTCTTTTTATAATTCCAAGAAGTCACTTGATTTTTTAGATAACATCTCGATCAAATCTGCTTACTCTTTATTAAGTATAAAATTTAAGTATAAAAAGTCTGCCTTTTTATACTTCTTTATGAAAAATAAAAAATCCTGGTTCGTTCATTCACTCACTGACTACTTTCATCGCCGATAACTGTTACACTTTGATAGCTGAAATCTTTAATAGACGTTCCTTTCGTATTGCAGACAAAGGATAAGAATGGATATATCAAAAATCCCTTAGGATCACTTGAACGAAGCAGGGTCTCATCAGCTAGTGTATTTAACATGCTTAAAAAATTTCAGGCTGTCGAAAGTAGGGCATACACCCGGGATTTCCCGGTTCTTAAAATCCCGGGAATTCCCGGGATTTTTAAGGTGTTAAAAGAACCGGTTCTGAATATGACTTCCCGGTTCTCCCGGTTCTTTAAAAAAATCCAATCATTACGTATTTTATCGAAAATTATTTTTTTGTTTGAAAGAGTATACATTCCAGATGGTTTCATAGTCATCAAGTCAGGATCTGATGTTGGGATCCTTGAGAAATCGAGGGAACTCTTCAAATTTTATGAGAACACTTGAATGTTTCGTACAATCATAGTTCTTCCTAATACCTACTCCATGTGCGAAGAAAAGACGATAATATTATAAACAATCGCCTGACGTCAAATTGGTATACATTAAAAATTATTTCACTCTTTGTAGTGGCATTTGAAGTCGGTGTTTTGGAAATAATTTTCTATTTCATGTTTACTACAAATCTTAATAGCTCCTTTTGTAGGAATATTAAAAATAATGCTTTTAATTAAAATTTTAAAACTTTTTTACCAAGAACCGGGAAATCCCGGGTACCCGGTTCTGAGCTCGGTGCAGAACCGGGAATTCAAAATTAAGAACCGGAACCGGTTCTGCATGCCCTAGTCGAAAGATATTACGTGAAAACTTTTTAGTTTTCACAGATGTCTATTCTGTATCCGCTGTCTAGTCTGTATAAAGTATTCAGTAGCTACGGAACCTACCGCAGCAACCGGAGATATTAAAGCGCAAAGTAAACAACCTCGGCAACGGGAAACTGATTTCGCGTCTGCTAACGGGATGCAACTATTTTCGTTTACGGCTATGGTTTGCGGTAGGTAATTTATATAGAGGAAGTTCCTAATGAGAAGGTTTACTAAGATGAGTAGGTACTAGCAGAGTAAGTACTCATCTTAGTTTTCCTTTCTCTCTCCTTATGAGATAGCCGGCCTCCTGTAGATGGCGCGCGTTATGTGGAATTTCTGGTAGCCTGACTCTGCTCATATTGGGAGGCTCCCGCGTCTCTTATGAACATACCGCTGCCTCTCGCGTGCAACACTTACTAGGCTTACAGTACACGGCAAACTTCTTCGGTATATGGCCTTGATAGCCCACAAGCGAATTTTAGATCCTTTTGATGGTAAGCGCGGGGCGCGTCGGCAGAGAGTTGCGTGCGCTAACTTGCCTCCACTACGTCATTTCAGGCTCAAGAAGTTTGCCGGCACCTATCTCGAAGGGGATGATGTCACGTCTCAGACATAAAAAAATTTTCGCAGTTGGTGGTCAAGTGGTTGACGCTCCGGCCTCCCGCCTCGATAACTAAGGGTTACGGGTTCGAATTCCGTTCTTGTTCATGAAACTATGTATTTTACGATCCGTCTTCAATACAATTTCCTTTTATTTTATGTTTCTGAGCAAAAATTAAAAGATATTTAATATTATCTTATTCTTTCTTTACAAAGGCATCGTTCAGGCTCTGAATATAGCGTGACCGTGAAATTGATTTTTGTGCCGGTGGTTGAACAGAGTGATTGAAGTCAACACCGTTAACGAGTTTTCCTTACTGAAAAATTGTATTTCTAAGCTCACCCATTGTTTTTAATTTAGTCTGTAAAAAGAATACTCAACTGATTTTATCGTTGTCTATGCACTGAGAGCACATTATGGTACCTCAACTGTAAAATAGTGATTTCATTGCATGCATTATTTTGAGGGCATTATTAGAGCAAGGGATTTTAAAACAGAATCCTAATTGTAGAGAGAAATTCAGTATACGACGCCCGAGTATAAAGTATGTTGACCACGAATGACATTCGCAATTTTTCATCATTAGGTATATCTACTCCAAATCCGTATGTTCACTTAGATATTATTAGAAGACTAGCATAGGTAGGTATAAAACCTGAGAAAAGCATATACAATTGGAAAATTAAAAAATTTTAAAACACCCACGACTTTTGCAGACTTGAAGTATTAAATAATTTTTTGAAACTCCCCGACTTAAGGAAAGTAAGAACTAAGAACCTATCAGTATAATTACAAATCCAAGAAAATCCGCCGGAGCTGCTGTGTTTTGCCTATGACGGTGTTGATGGTGCTGTTTACCAGTTGATGACTAATTCAATTTCTTGATACTTCTCATATACCGGCAGTTTATCAATACTTACTAACTACATTAATTGATATTGGAAACGAAAATAGCAATGGCAGCTCCGACGGATTTTCTTGGATTGGTAATTATACTGATAGGTTCTTAGTTCTTACTTTCCTTTAGTCGGGGAGTTTCAAAAAAAATATTTAATCCTTTTTCAATTACAAGTCTGCAAAAGTCGTGGGTCTTTTAAAATTTTTTAATTTTCAACTTGTTTTATAGTTTTTCGATTAATATATTAATGTAATTTAAATTACATTATTATTATTGAAAATTAATTTATTATTATTAAATGAAAATTAATCTTCAAACTAGCCATTAGCTCCTCTAGCAGCGTTTGAAGGTATCATCCCCTCCAAGTCATAAAGAGACGTTTATTGTAGCGCCCCCTGCTGTTCAATCACAAGAACAATTATCTACGAACCATTGCCAATGACTCACTAATATTTTATACAAAACTGTATTCAAATCGGTTCAGTCGTTTTTGTAATAATTGAGAACATTCGTTTGCACTGTAAATGTTTTTTATGGCGCCCCCTGGTGATCGATAATCGTAACAACTATCAAAGAACCATCGCCAATGCATACCAAACATTATACAGGAAACTGCATTTAAATCGGTCAAGCCGTTTTTGAAATAAATGGGAACATTCGTTTGCAATATAAATGTATTTTATGGCGCCCCCTGGTCATCGATTTTCGTAACAACTATCTAAGAACCATTGCCGCTAGACACCAAACATTATACAGAAAACTGCATCTAAATCGGTCAAGCCGTTTTTGAAATAAATGGGAACATCGATGTGCACAAACGAACACACAAACAAAAATATTTTTGCATTATTGGTTTTTGTGAACAATTTAACATACAAACAAACATAAAATCTTTTTAATAGAGTAATGTACAAACGGTCTCTCACCCTAAACGCATATACCCGTACTCCGTTCCGTCGTGGGTAAAAGATACGAACGCAGATCAATCAAAAGCGTAAACTCCCAAAAGACCAAAATTGAATTTTGCTCCCGCTATTCTCGAACGAAAAGCTAATTTTCGTTTTTCGAATAGTATATATATATATATAATAGTATATGATAATAATATTAGATCATGCCAAGGTACAAATAACAATGTATGTAAATGCACACCAGTGAATCTGCATATCGCACCGCAAGGCGCCGGCGCTACTTGCGAACGTTAAAAGCATTCCCTGATGTACTCGTATCTCGTATTATGTAGCTCTATATTACACCTTCTACTGCAGAGTGTAGAGGCGTAAATATAGACCAATAATGTTATTATATGAAGTGGCAAGGTGCTCGTAAAGTTTCAGTCTCGATGGATTACGCGGCATGCCCCTGGCTTCAATACATTCAATACAAATGTGGGCGTATATAAATATTACTATGAAACAGGAGTACATTTACAATATCACAAAACGTTGAAAATATTTCCCCATTTTAGAAGACGTCGCTCAGCGTACTATGCAGAGGGTATGTAAAGAGTTTACCTGAGGGATAGAATTATATAGGTAAATCAGGAGAACCAAAGTCACCAACATGGCCAAAACCATTGGCAAGCGGAAGTGGCAGTGGGAAGGTCACGCTTGGCGTAGGGGCCGTTGGAGCCGAAAAATCCTGGAGTGGAGGCAAATAAGCATAGTGTGGGACGACCTCCAGACCGACGACATAAAGTGGGTGGTAGGAAGCGGCTGGATGAGGAAGGTGGCGCGCTTGGGAAGGCCTATGTCCAACAGGGATTGTGCGCAGGCTTATATGATAATGATGATGATACTTAGTGATTCCCTTACTGAATAGCTTTGATAAGAATTTATGTGATAGGTACTTATACAGTAAAATTTACTTTAAGTCTTTATAATGCTATTGTCTTTATGTTTCGATAATAATATTAGGTACGTAATGTGCTCCAAATTCCAGCAATACGTATTGTTTTCGCAAGCAGCTCAATATGTCGACGTATTTAAGGCGATTACAGGAAAAACGAAAGAAGATTATTACGAGAATATTATGCCTAAGGTAAATACATTATATTTTTGGAAACAATCCAAATGGGCTATTTATCTGAGTCTACAAGATTCACATGTTGACCAGACATGTCCGTGAGTATTACTCTGTTTACATACTTACGTTTGATGATATTCCAATTGATATCGGTTTGACATGGTTTTTGTTCGTTCAGAAGGTTAATATTAAATTAGGGTTCTCGATAAGCTACAAGTATCCCCCAGTCCCATGATTCTGCAAAAACATTTATAGCAGCGACAAGCTTACATCTATGCAGTTGATTGGTTGATGCTTGCATCAGCTATGCAGCCAAGGCGCCAATTTTAGCTAGTGATGGCTGCATTGCTATGCTTACCGTCTATGATTGGTTGATGAACAATTTTAATTTTCGAGAATCACACCTCTGGTTGATGCGTTGTGATAGAGATCTCAATTTTGATTCCGGACTGGTCCAGTTCTACGACGATTATATGGACGATATGGACGATTTCTGAATTGGCTCAGCATCCTAGCTATATGACATATTTCCGTTCTACTCGAATCGCTCAAATTTCTCATCGTGTATCTTTTTTTACCCGCGACGGAACTGAGTACGGGTATATGCGTTTAGGGTGAGAGATCGTTTGTACATTACTCTATTAAAAAGATTTTATGTTTGTTTGTATGTTAAATGGTTCACAAAAACCAATAATGCAAAAATATTTTTGTTTGTTTGTTTGTTTGTGTGTTCGTTTGTGCACATCGATGTTCCCATTTATTTGAAAAACGGCTTGACCGATTTAGATGCAGTTTTCTGTATAATATTTGGTGTTCAGCGGCAATGGTTCTTAGATACTTGTTACGAACATCGATCACCAGGGGGCGCCATAAAATACATTTATATTGCAAACTAATGTTCCCATTTATTTCAAAAACGGCTTGACCGATTTAGATGCAGTTTCCTGTATAATGTTTGGTATTCATTGGCGGTGGTTCTTTGATAGTTGTTACGAACATCGATCACCAGGGGGCGCCATAAAAAACATTTACAGAGCAAACGAATGTTCTCAATTATTACAAAAACGACTGAACCGATTTGGATACAGTTTTGTATAAAATATTAGTGAGTCATTGGCAATGGTTCTTGTGATTGAACAGCAGGGGGCGCCACAATAAACGTCTCTTTATGACTTGGAAGGGATGATGCCTTCAAACGCTACTAGAGGAGCTAATGACTAGTTTGAAGATTAATTTTCATTTTTTAATAATAATATAATTTAAATTACATTAATATATTAATCGAAAAACTATAAAACAAGTGGAAAATTAAAAAAATTTAAAACACCCACGACTTTTGCAGACTTGTAATTGAAAAAGGATTAAATAATTTTTTTGAAACTCCCCGACTAAAGGAAAGTAAGAACTAAGAACCTATCAGTATAATTACAAATCCAAGAAAATCCGTCGGAGCTGCCATTGCTATTTTCGTTTCCAATATCAATTAATGTAATTAGTAAGTATTGCTAAACTGCCGGTATATGAGAAGTTTCAAGAAATTGAATTAGTCATCAACTGGTAAACAGCACCATCAACACTGTCTTAGGCAAAACACAGCAGCTCCGGCGGATTTTCTTGGATTTGTAATTATACTGATAGGTTCTTAGTTCTTACTCTTCTTTAGTCGGGAAGTTTCAAAAAAATTATTTAATCCTTTTTCAATTACAAGTCTGCAAAAGTCGTGGGTGTTTTAAAATTTTTTAATTTTCCACTTGTTATATATAATTGATAGGCTTGCGCTTGACTACAATCAAGTCTGATGAACAGAAATGATGAGGTCTAGGATGGAGCACGCCTATTCACTCTTCTCTTGAAGGCACCCAGATTGTATTTGGATGGGAACACGGAAGCTGGAAGGGTATTCCACACCCTCCCAGCCGCAGAAGTCACGTATTAATACCATTCTCTAGGATAATGACCATAGATATATGGAATCCCGTAGCAAGCTTCAAATACAAACTTTATTTTTTTCACACCTCGGTCTCCACATGAACTCCTATAAATATTATTTTTTAATTAGTATCCGGATTCCAAAGTTATAGGCAAATTAACAAGTTATACTTCTGAATCTGTGACAGGAAATGTGCAAGCAAAAGAAAGTAACTTTTTGTATGAAAAATTAAATTTCGGATATGAAAAGAAAATTCCTAGCAACTATTTTATTTTCCTAGAATATTTTGGTTTTGCTTCATAAATAGATTTTATACCAACTTTGGTAATTCTTTATTCGTTTTATTTCAGCAAAGTGAATCTGGTGACCACCAGACACCACAGATTTCATTTCATTCACTTCAATATGTGTCAATTTGTTGTGTTCAATTTGTATGGTGTGGTGTCAAATGTGGTCACTCTACCACAAAAGAGACTTTTTGGTGCATTGTAGTCACCGATAGATCTCACATTTGCAGCTTCGGCTTCATCATCATCAACTACTAGCTTATAATTGAATAAAAAAGGTAGTTAGTCTAAGCTTTAACTACTCAAAGAAAAGGGATAACGATATAAAGGACCTCAGGTGTGGTTCGCGGCAGTAACACTCCTGGAGGATGAAATCTTGTTCAAACTAACCCTTTGCAAAACAGTTTAGAACACAGATTTTGCACCTAAACAAACAGACTATCAGACCAATTTGAATTCATTTACTGTTCCGCAAAGACAACTTATAGTTTAACGAAGTTATCTTTGCGAAATGAATTAATAATTTCTATGCAGATGAAGGCACGAGTAACTAAAACTGGCCAATTGCGGGTCAGACCACGTGCAGTGTAGGGTTCAGTAACTACCCGTGACATTAAAAGATATGAGTTACAAAGATATAGTGCATCCATTCGATAAACACAATGTAAGTAATTTTCTATGGGTTTATTGCATTTTTATCTTACCAAACACATCTTATAAGTTGATCGTATCCATACCTACTTGTAAAAATTAAATTAAATTAAAAAAATTAAAAATCATTTATTTCGACCAACTAGGATCATAAAAACGGTTAGTAAAAAAAAAACAAATAAAATAAATAAAACATCTTAACCTAAATGTTAGTAAGTACATTAATTATTAAAATCTTAAACAAACAGCTCGTCCCCCCTATTAACCCCTCCTGAGACAGGCTCGATTTGTCAGCACGTGCACCATACAGCAATGGCGCAAGTACTGACAGTCAAACCTGTCCGCCAATGCTCTCAGGACACTGTTAGAACTGGCCCGAACCCTACGCACCAGGGATGTGCACCGCTTGCGCATGGTGGTGTAAAAGCAATCCACCCGCGCCTCGGCGAACATACCTGAGGCGCTGCATGAACGAGGCAGTCCCATCAGCATCCTGAATGCATTATTGTATTGGACACGCAGGGCATTGTACTGTCTCTGCGTATAATCGACCCACAAGTTACTCGTGTAAAACGAGGTACAGTAGGCCCTAAAAAGAGTCACCTTGACTGGAACAGTACAACGAGCAAACCTGCGGGCGATCATATTCGCTCTCACAGACAACGCCCTGCGCTCCCTCTCTATATCGGCATCGTCCTTCAGGTCAGCGGATATCACATGCCCGAGATATTTAAATTGAGAAACTTGCGTTAACGCGGTACCATACAATTTGATGGGCGGCACTGTAGCGGGCAGTGATTTTCCTTTGGCCCGAAAGACCATGCATTCGCTCTTTTTGACGTTGTACACTAGGCCGTGATTTTGGGCGTAGTTTTCACAAATTCCCAACAACTTCGTCAATCCACAGACAGAAGCACTCAACAGCGCCATGTCGTCTGCGTAACTAATATTATTGAGACACACTCCGTCAATATGACAACCAACACGAGCGCTGCTCAGCTGCTCTATCAGTGAATCGACGTAGAGGTTGAAGAGCTTCGGAGACGTCAAACCCCCCTGTATCACTCCACACTCCAACTTATACGGCTCAGAGTAAGATTCAGACCATCGTACGACATTGACCTGATTTCTGTACCAGAATTTGAAAATCCTGTTGACTTCTTCGGGTACACCAGAGTCTTTCAACTTCTGCCACAGGATGTCGTAATTAACCAGGTCAAATGCCTTAGAAAGATCCAGGAAACATGCATAAACAGGAGTACGTCTTTCTGAATAGTATTTGACCGTTTGCTTTAAACACAATATAGCAGACTCCGTCGACAGACCAGGTCTAAATCCAAACTGATTGTCATGCAGGTTAATGTAACTACCAAGCTGGGTATTAAGCAAACTGTCAAGCACTTTTGCGACTATGGTCGCAAGAGAAATCGGCCTATAGTTCGATTTATCACTTATATCGCCGGTTTTGTTTTTCACGATTGGCACCACCACAGTCCGCATCAGTGCAGCGGGCAGATACGAATGTGCTATACATAAATTATAGAACATAGCCAGCACTCGGGGTAGGTGAGGACCAGCATTTTAGATGTTCAATGCTCAGTCCATCATGACCAGGAGATTTTCCCCGAGACATGGAAGTTATGGCATTTTTCACCTCTTTGGCTGTGAAACGGATACCCATCTCCTGACCACACGTTCCCCTATCCCACTCGGACTGTGATGGACCCAATGGTGATGTAACTGTAAAGTGGTCCTTAAAAATACCCGCTATAAGACTATGATCGCTCACTCCCTCGACGCTCACTGGGAGACCAGGCCTACTACAGTTCGACTTTTTGGTCGATTTCCAAAAACTTCGAAAGTCTTGCTTCGAATGATGCGACGCCAGCATATCCATTTTTAATTGTTCACTATGGTTTTGACACCATTTCAAACGTGCCTTAAAAATGCCTACGTGCAATTTTAGAGACGAGTGGAAATGACAATGCCGCTCGTGCATTGAACAACGTTTTTTCATACATTTGCGAAAAAATATATTGGTTTTACGTGTTAAAAGAATAATTTTCCGCTCACAAAACTTTTTGATCTACTTTTGAGCAAATGTATTAAAATAGTTATTTGTTATGCACGGCCGTAATTTGGATTTTTGGGCCGAGTGTTAAATTTGAAGCCTGAACGCAGCGAAGGGCTTAAGAATAGAATCCTGAGCGTAGCTAGGCATTCAAAGACAGGAACCCACTATTATTTACACAATGACAAAGAGATTAGGGAGTATAATCGCATTTCTCGCCCGTATTTTGGGCATTTAAGATGCTTTTTCAAGCGCTTTTTCAAGCGGGTGAGATGAAACAAAAATTTTAACATTTTTCTAGTAGGTATCTACTAACAGTCTCTGAGCTAAACCACGGACGGACGGACAGACGGACGGAGACGACGAAGCCTTAGGATTTCTTGTTTACTACTGATCCATAAAAAGGTATATTTATTGCTTGCTTAACTTGATTTATCCTTGCTCACAGTCAATATTCCTTATGAATAGGCCGAAGATAGATTTATTACAGAAATTACAATATCAAGAATAGAAATAGCGGTGAGCTTGGTCTAGAAATCTGAATAACCCAAACTCAAACGATCATTGATCGAAAGCCAATCACAACAGAGTTGTTTACACTGGTATCTATTGACATCGACAGTTTTGTCCTTGTTTTTGCGATAGAGGATACTTTTCATTTTGTTATAATTCTGTTTACTTACTTGAATTTTACTTACAAAGTGTACGGAATTCTTCTGCTTCATTGTTTGTTATTTTCCAGTTCACTTTTTATATATGCGTTAGGTTATACTTATTATTCCTAAAAAAAACCTTGAATTCCGAAGTATCGTGATTACTTATTTGTAAGCTATTATTTGTAATGATTATTGTGACTAGATGCAAAATCAAAGAACTCCTAGAATAAGAAGGACAAATGCTTTTTGAATTGAAAAAAGCTTAGTCATCTGTACAGGAGATATACATAATATATTCCTCCCTATAACTATTCAGCCATTTTCATGTTCATTATTGTGTGTTGTGTGTGAATTTATGTGTGAAAATCTGTGTGCGATTTGAATCAAATTTGATTAATTCTGGCATTCTCTATTCTATGCCTAAAACCACAATCGAACCGTGTAGTTTGAAATATAGTTTGATTTAATGGCCAAAGTAATTTTCATTTAATTAATTGTGACTATATTTTTTTTAATTTAATTACAACTTGGGGTAATTACAGCCTGGTGCAAGTTGGCACTTATAAGGTGTGGTCCCGTAATTGATCACTAAAATAAGAAATAAGTCCAAATCAGAGAGATGTAGCTCAGGTACAACATATCTATACTATAGATAGATAGATAGAAAATTCTTTATTTTTCACCATAAAATAGGGAAAACAACATATTATATAAAACATAATAACAATTATTGTACAATTGTATCGCTACACAACGATCTCATCCACACAACCAAAGGTATAAGAAATGGTTAGTGGATACTAAGGTAAATAGGTGGACATACACAACTAACACAACTAATGAACCGATTTACTTAGCTGGTATTTGAAAAACCTGAAATAATATGTTATTTCAGGATTGCTAAACGTACTTTTTTTAAGATATAAGGAAGTTATTTCTTTTTTATCACTGAACTGAATACAATATGATCAATGCTTTTTTCGTATAAGTCAATGGTTCCCTTGGGATTTAAAAATCGAAATGCTGAAACACGAAGCCAAAGTGTAAAAAGATTGAATTAAAAATAAAATAATAAAATCTAAATTACAGACAATAAGCGTAAGCATGAAATGACATCTGTTTTTAAAATTAAGCCTACTTTATTTTTGAAATCATCAATAACGTTTGTGTATTTTATTGAACTGCCTAAAAACATAGCACGTTTGTGATTCATTGAAACAGGCGCCACAGGACAGAAACAGGAAATTAAAAAGTCGAGATTAAGATTTTCATCCACAACGCAGTCAAGAAGATATTTTGATTAAAGTATCGAATAAAAATTCCTTTTAAATGCTGATGTCTGTATTTTTGTGAACACCTTCACAAACATACAGACCACGCCTCAGTGGATCGAGCACGATTCACCCCTCTACCACAAAACAGAGACTGTACCACAACTAAACTAAATGGAAGCAACTTTCTCCGTAGACATAATATACCCATAGGTTTTTGTTTTTAATTTTAATAAAGTTTAAAATAAAAAATCAACAGGGATAATCTGCGAATGAAATCCAAATCTAGTAAAATCCGATGTACAATTTGCTTTTTCAGATTTTAATAGAAAATTTTAGAGTTGCCGTTGATCAGTGAGCAAGCTTGCAGGAATGCAATTAGCGTCAGATTAAATAACTTCGCGCCTAATATCGGCTTAAACGAAACAGGCGAGTTTGTTTTAAACAAACGATACAATAAAATGAATAAATAATGGCTTTTAATAAGAGTTGTTTGAAAAAGAAGCTTGTATTAAAATTTAAGATTTATTTAAAGTAGCAATAAATAGAATCGTGAGCTTCTTTTTCAACTTTACTCAATTTTTTTTAACGATCCAATCCTCACGTAGCTACGTTGGAACTGACCGATTATCCGATTATCTGTATTAAAAAAAATACACCATATATTATTATAGTGTACAAAGCTTACAACAAATAAAAAGGAAGAATAATTTGACCACTATTATGCTAAACCAACTTCAAATACCTACAATATTTGGAAGATAAATGTAAAGTATCCAAATCTGTCAGCACCACGTGAACAAACAATGGGTAAGGACTCATCCACAAATTCCAGACATATAAATTATTTTTGTCACGCCTTTCCCCGCTTAACCCGACGCATAAAATTCATATGAGTTATGGGGAAAAAATTTCATTTAACCGCGCTAAAAATAAAACCCTGAAATATGTTGATGTCATAATTTCACAAGTCGATAATCTGGTGAAAGCAAAAAAATAGTGTCAAAATATTCATCTACCTTGGGCCGCCTTGGAGTGTGTGAGTGTAGTGCATTGAGCTAATATTATGTGTGTAGACTCCAGAGGGACTCAATGGTCAAAAATAATACAAAAAATAGGATTTTTCCCTCTGTTTTCTTAGTTAATAACCCTGTGCTAACCAACGTGCTACAGAATAAGCCTATACAGGAATATAAAAGCAAGTCATGCAAGAGTTGGGTTCCCTCGATTCAATATCCGGCTGTCAGATTTGGTCAGTTACTTGTAGGAAAATACAATAATAATTTCTATACTGAGACATGATCAAAATGTCGAGTACATAAACATGTTCCCAAGACGTTCCAAAGGCTATTCATATTATAGATATTAATAAAAGCTTGGATGTTATATAGAACCGATTCAGCTGTAATTTTATATAGGAAAAATCACAACACTAAATCTTTGCCCTTTTATGTGGCGTTTAGAATTGGATGTTTGGAACATCGCGTTTCTTGCCAAACTAGAGGCTAGAGCACGTTTTCGTTGGCACTGACGCAATTTTGCGCTGATAATGCTATTACAAAAAAATTTATAGTAAAATAAATATACTACTTATTAAAATAGTAAATAACCAGTGACATTGAATATTAATTGAATTAAATTACTTTAATTCAGAAATAACAAAATATCTTAGATTTTATTTTAAAATAATACGTTTAATTTATCGAAAAAAGCTAAAAATGACACTTTTCGGTTTATGGTTTTTGAATGAAAATCTAGGAAAATCGTGTTTTTTTTTGAGACACTTTTTAGTAAATGTTATTAATTTTCTAAATATGTCATTGTTATAAGTTTGTGTTAAGAAACATGGCAAATATCTTGCATCTGCGTAGAGCGTCGACCGCTATTTTAGCAAACAGCCTATACAAAAACTGTGCTAGTGAGAAAGTTATACACATATTTTAAAATATTTTTGAGACAAGTTCTAGATTATGAAATGCCAAATAATATGAATTCAATTATCTAATCTATAATTGAACACATAACTATTTTATGTTCCTTCGGAAATCGTAAATTTTGACTCAAGCATAATACTAACGCATGAAGCGCCTCTATGGATAACGTCGAAAGCGAGACTCCGTTAAAACGGGCAAACCTTTTAGAGCGGATTCTAGGCAAACGTTGTATTCGATTTTATCCATTCCACCATTTTCGCCATTTCCCTCTAACAACTAGTACCTACCTCAAAAGACAAATAACTAAGGCTTTTCTTTGGAAAAAGATGTGAGGTGGACCTTATAAATGACGCTCCTGTATGTTTGACTTAAGGGGAAATGAGGCTTACTGTCAATTAGATTAATGAACGACCCACATTGTTTTTGGTCACTTGTTAGTGAGGCTTACTTTGACATTTGACTTAAGCTTTAAGGACAAATGAAGGTATGTAATCTTAAAGACATAGTATTACTTTTTCTGTCAAGTCGTCTATTGGCAATAAGATCGCCGCCTATTCTAAAAGAGAATGTATATCCATTCTCGTAGCCTCAATTTCATTTATTTCTTAGCATTTAACCTTCGTTTAGCTAATCTATTTTTACAGACGACCTTATGCGATTTCCAAAAAAGGGACTTGCACAAAATGGTTATTTGCTAAAAGGTATAAAATAACGATGCAAAGTATCGAGAATGCTGCAGCTGGTTGTGTAACCTACTCTTTTATAACCGGACTTTAAGAGGTCTTTAAAAGGTTTAAGATGTTTATAATAGGTATGCTATGCTATCCAAAGTAAACTGCCTTCTAGCACCGAACACATACCTGTAATATCACTGACGTACTTCTAGTCACTAGTCACTTGATAAGTTATTTAAGAAAGAATGACAATCCCTAAAAAACAAGCAACTGGCTCCTCGCCCCACGACCCCAAGGTCTTAACACCGAACAAACAAAACAAATCCACTGAGATCCAAAGAGTCATTCGGCTTCTATCCGTACTATAGTCAGGAGAATTAACAATCATTATAATTTACAAAATAATATGAACTTTTACGTGCGCAATGAAGTACTTTATAAATTTTAGTTCAAGACTTGTGAATTCTCACTGTTTTGTTATCTCAAAGGCTTAAAGCTTTCATCACGAGTACCTACTATTGTTAAGCACATTTATTTAATCCAGTTGCTACCTAATTAGCTAATTTACTTCCAGCCCAACGCTTGCTTTGTATCTAGACTATAAAGGAGACGATTTAATTTACATACATTTATTTGAATAGACGCAAGTGTTCGTTAAGTTTGTGACAATCCTATCAAGGAACCACTGAAATTATTTTGCTGACAAACTAGTTTTTTTTTATCATAAAGAATTACGAGGTAAGCAAGACTTTTACCACGTGATAAGTGATATCACTAGTCTCACGATGCACTGTCGTGTGCTTCTCATTCTGAGCCATGATGATCACTAATCTGCTAAAGGTCCCTTTAAACAAAAAAAAACAAAAACTCAGTGATACGTTACTGCGTCACAGTGGATTAACTGACACTACGGTTAGTAGATAATATTATCTTTTTTTTTACCTTATACAAGTGAGTACTTGACTGCGATCTCACCTGATGGTAAGTGATGATGCAGCCTTAGATGTTATCGTACTGACGTGGAAGGGTAAGTAAATTTACCCCAACGGTTTCTACAAGCATCACACCGGAACGCTAAATCGCTTGGCGGTGCGTCTTTGCTGGTAGGGTGGTAACTAGCCACGGCCGAAGCCTCCCACCAGACCAGACCTGAGCCAATTTAGAAATTATTAAATTCCAAAGTGGCTCGTGGCGGGAATCGAACCCGCAACCTACCACTCGAGTCCGAGCGCGCCGCCACTACGCCAGGGAGGTCGTCAAAACAACAACAACCAACAACCTCTTCACAAAGAGGCTTGCCAACAGTAAACAATTTTATTTGTGACCAGGGTAAGACATAATTTGTATGGAGCTTATGTTTTTTTAACTACATAAAGGGCTGGTTACAATAAAACTTATCACTAGCTTATTCCAGTTACTATGCAAGTCTTGCCCGCGTGGAATGGTGGCAAAAATACTATAGTAGTGTTATTATCTCGCTGCAGACTCGGTCATAAATCATTCGAGTGTTTCGCTTTTGTTGTTCTGCAGTAATACACAACTCAACAAAGAACAACAAAAACACTCGAATGATTTATGACTGAGTCTGCAGCGAGATAATAACACAGCTGCATTTCCGCGATCAACAGCTAGGCTGATACGTTGCGCAAAAAATGATCCAGCCCTTCTGTCACCAGTTGAGGCTATTAACCGCGGGGAAAGCTCTCGAAGGAAATTTTTTTGCACTACGACTCCATAGCCCCAGGGTCTCCACGGATTCTCATTTTTGATTTATGATATCTAGGAATTTAATTTGTTGGTGTTGAAGTATCTTGCTATGGTCAATGGTCATCCTCGTTAGTTATAAAGTCTAGGTATTTCTGAAAGGCATTACTTTGTAGGTAAGTGCCTTTGACAAATCTTTTCCTTCTAAAGTTGTTAGTGCTGAAAGCAGTCGCATAGAATTGATAGAATAAATCCACAACCGAACGACTTTGCTTGTTCGATAACAGGATGAAGGTTTGTTCATACAATCCGGACAAGTTATTTTGATTCAATTGTGAAATCGTCGTATATATTTGAACGAGCACCACTTTTCAGTATTTTCAATGCGACCGGGTCATAGGTTAGCTGTTTACTGGCCTTTTCCTTTTATTAATAAAATAATTCTTCCCACAATCTACTTACACATTAATTAACTTTACGTTTTCAGTAAGACCATCTTTGCATAATACCTTTATTTATTTTATGAATATAGGAAAATTTACTAGTAATATACATACTTCGTTTCGTTTGATATTTGTGTTACGTGAAGAAAATGCAATTGTAGAAAATCAATTTTTCTAAGCTCATTTTCAAGTAGTATTAGCTAATTCCAACCCACAATAGTTCCTGCTTCGGATACGGAAATGGGTCATGCTCAGTGCTCACGGACCTGTAACCAAAATAACAACCCTTAAAACATTCTAACCGCAGATATATACCTCGAAAAACAAGGTTTTCAAACTCCCCCAGGTGTTGTTCGGGAGTTTGATAACAACTCTTTCTACATATGGAAGTACGTACTTGAGAATAACTTCGACAATAACACGAGAAAGGAAAGCATATTTTTGTTGTTTGTACCGAGGTCTTCATGTTTATATATTTGTTAGAAGTTACAAACTTGGGCAAGGGATCACCTGAGTTTGTAACTTCTTATAAACGTGGAAAATATTTGTTTTGATTTCCCCAATAAATGCAAGTACCTATATACTTGCGCATTTATAACTAGTAATTACAAAGCCGTTTACTGTTTTACATTTTCGTAAGTACACATGGTGGCTTTACGAGTACCTACATTTGAAATTCCAACACATAGATACTTTCTTATTGAAAGCAAAAGTGCACTTTTAACTTGGGTAATATTCAATACTCATGCCGTTAGTACCCATGGTATTATAAAAAAATCTTAGATTTTGAATTTCAAATTTCACATCTCATCCTCTTAAATCAAGAAATTAACGCGGTTAAGAAAATTAAGAAGAATTAAATTATTATAATGCTGGCAACAAATAATACTCTACTTCAATACTTGCAGGTTACCATATTATTGCGATCTGATAAAAATATGGAAATTAAACGAAAAAAATATGTATGAAAATGATTACGTGACTTCCGCGCACTTTCACACAATTTTAATGTTTGTTGTTCGATTTCCATATCGCTATCGGAGAATGTCATATGGCTAGATCTCCTGTAGTAATTCAGACCTAGGTATGTGAAAACACATGACTTATCTTTATTTGTTCATCTGCCAGTAAGTGCATCCATGTGCGAAATTTATTCCTAAGCCAACTGAAACCTTTGACTAAAACGCTTGCCAGATATATTTACTACCTTGGAAGGCAACATCTCGGCATGGGATGCTTTTATGTTTATCCGCTTTATGGTCCATTTGCCGCCATTAAATATAAGCCAGCGCGACGTACCGGAGAGTAATGCCCAATTTGGGAATAGAAGCCTATTCTGCAACTATTTTGTGGGCTTTACAATGAATTGATAGATTGAAATGCGTTATTTTGCCGGATATCAGTCAATCAATTCTTCGATCACCAAAAGATTGGAAGAGGTTTAGTAATTTTTAGGGTTCCGTTGCCAAATGGCAAAAAACGGACCCCTTATTTGAGTTGTTATCGACGCGAAGTGAGTGTTTAAACTTTATCTAGGCTTTGTTGTTTAAAACTGTTAGTTATTGTTACATACATTCGTTAACATAATTTTATAATTAATCAAAGATTTGTCAGTTAAATGATGCCACCGGGTTTTACTTTAACGGCCGATTTTTCAATCGCCAGATAGACTATCTGAGGAATAAATTTTAAGCATATGCCATACAAAATCTGTCAAAACGTCATATTTATTCCCCAGTTAACGTTTATCTGGCGATTGAAAAATCAGCCCTTAATTATGAGTATAAATAGTATAAAAAAGCTTGGTTGTGTATAAACTCTGTAAGCTGTAAATATAACATGGTAGGTATCGACCATTGGCTTTGGTCATATTATATCTTGATTAACTATTGCTATAAACCTATGACGATTAACTTTAGTTGAATAAAGGCTCCAGTTACCTAATTACCAACCACTGTGAAACGATCTAGATTTAAAATATAGGTACACTACCCCGTATCCGCTTAAACTTTCAATACTCATATAACAATTAGACTTTCTATCAAAAGAACATCAACAAGCAAATCATTTATATATTAAACTGATATTTCAATACACGGAACTTTCAAAACATTCATATCGACAGAACCTACAGAATATTTGTGATCTATACTTATAATAAATCTGTAACAGGTCAAATTCTGTAAGTTAAAGATATTTTGAAAATTTTTTTTCGAGGGCACTCTAAAATCGGTTCTGAACCCAAAACTGTATATTTTTTCATTTTTGTCTGTCTGTCTGTCTGTCTGTCTGTCTTTCTGTATCACGGCCGCGCATCACGCCGAAACTACTGAATGAATTCCAATGAAACTTGGTATGACTTGAGTTCATACTACGAGGAAGGACATAGGATACTTTTTATCCCGAAATTCAGCATGGTTCCCTTAGGAGAGGGGATAAAAGTTAAAATGTATACTGAATTGTAAATCATTAACGCGTAGTTCGATTTCATTCATTCTTTTTTTGTTAGAAAGGGGATACATTAATGATTGTTCTGTAAATATTTCAAAGTCATCGGTTTTGTAGTTCAGAAAAAATAGGCATAATAACCCTCAGTATTTGTCCAAATAGCTTGAAACACGGAATATGCAGAAAACTTTGATATAAACAAAATAAACAGAATCAAACGAATCGCACATAAAATGAAAGAGCGTAAAAAAATACTCGATCCGAGTCGACGACTTATATGTGGAGAATTATGATTATCGAGTATTTTCAAAATAAAAATAAAATTAATTAATTGATTTAATGGCGTTGCTAAGTAAACATTTCATTGCTGTCAAATTTTTTCACGTTTTTTTTTTAATAATTATTATACCAGGTTTTTCCATAGATTTACTGTAGTGTAAGGTCCGACCTCTTTGGTCTATTTAATTTATTAGCCCAAAGTTTATTTGATATGCAAATAACATAAGATGCGATCAGTCCGATTGTAGGTTTCGGAGAAAATCGAACATTACGTCGATATATTTGTTCAAGAAAGGGTTAACGCTGAAACAGGTTAATAAAGTAGAATCTCTCCATCGTCTACAATCGTTAAAAAATGGTCAGAATAATTGACGCACTGAAGATCAGAGAAGCTAAACATATGGCATTGCTTCAATGCCATATGTTTAGCTTCTCTGATTTGAAGAGATTTTCTTCTCTGATTTGAATTGGTTTAGCTTCTCTGATTTGAAGAGATTTTATTCTCTGATTTGAATTGGTTCTTCGCAGTAAGCTTAATAAGTGAGACATAATTAATAAGGCAAAACAACGTTTGCCGGGTCAGCTAGTAAATAAATAATTGTCAAATTTCAAAGTGCCAAACTTTCGATTGTATTTACCCATAGATATAGAGCACTACTACGCCACTTAGGCCTGGTTTCCACCAAAGCGGAGCGGAGCGGTGCTGTGTTTGAGTAACCAATCAGATGTCGTCATTTCGACGTATCCTCTCCCCTAAGTTTAGGAGATATCAAAATGACGAAATCTGATTGATTACTCAAACACAGCTCTGCTCCGCTCCGCTTTAGTGGAAACCGGGCCTTACCTACTTTCGAAACTCCGCCAATCACGTCTGAATCCATGCGGCAATAAATCCTAATCTCTGGCTGATAAGTGATACTGATAGAAGTATTATCTTCAGAATTGCTTCAATACAGACACCGACATGAGGCTCTGCGTCACGAAACTCATTTATATAAATGTGATGTTTGGGTTTCTATTGGTAGAATATATTGCGACGATTTCCGTCCGAAGATTGTCTCTTTGGATACATTGTGAGATCTTTAGGCAATTTCACTATTTGGGTCATACCTACTATTTATATGAATAACCAAACGATTGAAGTTTAAAACTTGAAAAATCTTAGATAAATAATAAAAAGAATTGTGTGAGCTTATTGGTGCTAATTCTGCTGTAATAAAATCTCTAAACTCAACTAATTCAAAATAGTGATATCATTTTCAAACTGTTCCCAATGGAAGAGTATATAGCACTATTTTAAATTAGTTTGGGTCATACCTACTATTTATATGAATAACCAAACGATTGAAGTTTAAAACTTGAAAAATCTTAGATAAATAATAAAAAGAATTGTGTGAGCTTATTGGTGCTAATTCTGCTGTAATAAAATCTCTAAACTCAACTAATTCAAAATAGTGATATCATTTTCAAACTGTTCCCAATGGAAGAGTATATAGCACTTTTTTAAATTAGTTTAGTTTAGAGAATTTGCACCACAGAATCGACCACATTGTATACCAAACAGCTCAGAAGCCTTCTGTATGCCAATTCTGTTGAACACAAGCTCCAAGATTATTGAACTTTGTTGCATAGAATTCCAGCCCTCGAATAAAAAAAGGCATATGGCCCAAGCCTTAGGTGATTGATTATAAACAATAACATCAAAAAAAAAAATTCCTTTTTATTTTCCATAGACGGCTAAAAATTTACGACAGGACAATATTTCTTTGACGTATAAATATTTTTCTTACTTTTATACATGCTTTAAGTCTACAATTTTGTACATCAGAAAAGAACCAATCAATCAATCAATCAATCAATCAATTTTTTATTTGCAAGAAACATTGTACAAATATGATGACAAACCGAATGTAGACCAAACATGTTTCGTCATTGCTGACATGCAAATTTAAGTCAATTTAAAAAGAAATATTTGAAACCTTAATAAATTAGTATTAATAATAGATATAAGCATACAATTTCAATTAAATTACAGTCAACAAATTAAGAACCTTACAACAATATAATTGATGATCTAAGTAGATTCATGAATACAATTTAAATTAGTACCTACAGTCAACAAAGCCAAGTCTAAACAAGTCTCAAAGAAATTACAATTTAGTAGGATAATAATTAATAAGTATCAAACTTATCATCAAGGTACTCATTTATGGAATAGTAGCATTTTTTGATAAGAAATTCCATAAGTTTATGCTTCAATATATTTATATTAAGAGATCTGTCTGCCAGTTCTCCTGGTAACTTATTGTAGATTCTAGGTGCCATATTCAAAACACTTTTTCCAAATTTCGCGGATGAGTGATGGGTAAAGCAAATTTTGTTTTCCCTTCTTGCATTCTCAGAAAATTTAAACAGATTTTCATTCATTCTAATGAATACAACAACCTCATAGATGTATAGACATGGGCAAGAAAGTATTTTTAATTTTTGAAAATACGGCTTACATGAATCTGTGGGTTGAAGGTGACAAATAGACCTAATACATCTTTTTTGGGATTTGAATGCCCTTTCCTTGCTAGCAGAGTTCCCCCAGAAAATAATGCCATATCGTAATGTTGCGGTTACGTAGGAATTATAAGCTACCATAACTGCATTTTGATTAACCACTTTAGAGAGCATGTATAGTGCAAAAGAAAAACGATTTAGTTTTATACACACATTATCTATTTGGGTTTCCCACGATAGGCAATCATCAATGTAAAGACCTAAAAATTTTGTGTTGCTTATTTCTTTTATTACAGTTCCTGAGTATTTTATGTCGAGTGGCGGTAAATTTCTTTTTCTATTTTTGAATGTCATTATATTGGTCTTGTCTAGATTTATTAATAACTTGTTTGATGTCACCCAACTAATAATATTCTTCATAGCACTGTTGATGTCATACTCGAGAGCCGTTCTATTCTTTCCAGTAAAAATTACAGTACTGTCGTCCGCAAATAAGACCATTTGATGATCCGTGCTCCTAGGAAAATCATTAATATACGTTATAAATAGCAAAGGACCCAATACACTTCCCTGCGGCACACCTGTATCATTTTTCTTAGCATCAGAAAAATATGTCTCTTCAGTCTTATTGACCATATTTATTCGCGTTATTTCCGTTATTTGATATCTTTCACTAAGGTAAGACTTAACCAGTGCTAAAGAATTACCCCGCACTCCATAAGCATACAGCTTGTTTTCTAGAATTTTATGATCAACATAGTCAAAAGCCTTTGTTAAGTCCATGAACAATGCACACACAGTTTCTTTTTTGTCCAAATGAATCATAACTTTTTTAACAAAATTAAATATAGCCAAATTTATTGTTTTTTTCTTTCTAAATCCTATTTGCTCGTCAGTGATAATTCCGTTCAATTCCATGTAGTCATTTAGGTTATTGTAGATATATTTTCCTATTATTTTGGAAAAAATAGGTATTAACGAAATTGGACGATAGCAGTCTAAATCAAGCGTATCCCCTCTTTTGAATAGAGGTTTAACGATCGAAGTTTTTAGTTTATTAGGAAATACTCCAGATTCAGCGCATAGATTTATAATATGACTTAGGATAGGTGATATACTTTTGTTTACACTTTTAATGACTTTTGTACTGATCTTATCATATCCAGTACTCGTAGTGTTTTTTAGTGTTTTTATTATTGTTGTGATATCTTGAGGGACTGACGGCCCCATAAACATAGATTTTAAATGACTCCAATTTATTTCATGCTTGCAATCTGTATTTATTTTACGTTTAACGAAATGATCGTTAAATGCTTGTGCAATGTCACCTGGAGACGTTATTATGTTCCCGTCCTTTTTTATTTGAGAAATTGAATTTTTTAGTTGGTTATTTTTAAATTTATTGTTAATAATATCCCATGTAGTTTTAGATATATTGAGAGAAGTTTTAATTCTGTAGTCATTACGAGATTTTTGGGTTAGGTTGATTATTTTCTTGAGTCTTTTTGAGTAGTTTTTAAATTTATTTTTATTATGAGAGTCCGGCGCTTTTCTATATTTCCATAATAGTTCTCTCTTCCGCTTAGAACATCTTTTTATACCTTTTGTTATCCATTTAGGTTTTGATTCCAGAGATATTTTTACTTTTATTTTAGGGAAACATAGATCATAAAGAAGTTTAAATAGTTCATAAAATTTATCAAACGCTTCCTCAGGGTCATTGGTTTCATATACCTCGTTAAAGCTAAGGCTGCATATGCATTCTTGAAACTTTCTCATGTTCTCTTTGCTATAGTCACGTCTCTCAATAAAGAAGTGCTTTATGTAACTAAATGTCTTTACATCGCAGGCAAATATTTGTGCTGTGTGATCTGATAAGGCCAATTCTTTGATATCGCATTTCGATTTTCTAATATTACTCATAAAATTGTCTATGCAGGTATTACTGGCTAAGCGGGTTGGTTCATTAAGCAGTAGTTTTAAATTAAATCCCGCAAGTAACTCCTCTAGGTCTATGGTTGTTTTGTTTCTTTTAAGTATGTCAATATTAATGTCACCGCAAATAATTAATTTCCTTTTTTTATCATAACCATATTTTTTTAGGATTTCCTGCAATTTATCAAAGAAAATGTCAATTGTAAATTTGTCAAATTTAGGAGGTCTGTAAATACATATTACTATTAAATTATGTTCTAGAAGTTGAATACCACTACACTCTATTAGGTTTGGAATACTAAATTTTTCTAGGTCCTGTAATTCTTTAAATTTATGGCTATTTCTTACAAGTATACAAGATCCTCCATTTCTCGATTCGCGCGAAAACCTAGAAGCTAGGGTAAAGTTAGGCAGTTTTAATAAATTAGTGTCGCTATTAATCAGATTATGTTCAGTAATACATACAGCATCAACCAGCATAATAAGCCCGTCATTCTTGAATGTCTCATTGAATTTCTTCACATGGCAGTCGGATGTACCCTACACTTCCCACAGGAAATCTGATTTCCATACGAAAAATATGAAAATTGGAACCAAGCGCAATGTTTTAGTAGAAAATCAGACTTACAATATACAGAATAAAGGTCACAAACGGGATAACAAATTTTGAAAAATTAATTAATAGACATATAACCTGGACACGGCGGACGGTGCGAAAAAATGTCGCCAGTTTGTCGGTGCCCAAAATGCTTGTTTTGTCACCAGCAGTAAGGTCACGCTGTAGTTCGTTCAGCAGCCACCTATAGAATTTTGACAAATGGCGCTACTGTTTGCTTGTATGAAAAAGGTTTACTTACGTAAATCGTCCGGATGCCCATATCCTAAATTAATAAAATTTGAAAAATGTAAAGTGCATACTTACATCTACTTTTTTATACTTTTACCTACCGTTGCAGACCTCAACTTGGTAAATAAATAACGATTTATTCGATAAGCCTGTCTCGTTCCTGAAATTCAATTTACGTATCACATTAAGTCGCTGGCTAGTGGCTACGGAGTACGGAACCATAAATTGGAAAATCTTCGGTCTAGTTACTACAACTTACCGAACCCTTGAGAGACATACTAATAGTATGTTTTGTAGCTTACACGTAGAAATAAAATGTCTGGGAAATGTAGAAATAAAATCATAGGTTTCACTATCCTGTAATGCTCCCTGCTCTTTAGAAGGAGGGACTGCTACAGTCGAACCCTGAATACGTGAGAACTGGGTATCTGAAAAAACTTAATTGGCTATGACACTACTTTTGAATTTGATAAAAATTATTACTTTATTATAAATTAGGATAAAAACAATGACGCTGAAAAAATCATTTAAATCCAAGAAAGGTTTACAAAGTTACCGGCCCGGCGTTTTAATTTTAGAGTGGGAGGGTCTTCCATCCCTTGCTCTCAAAACGAAAATACGAAGCTACTATGGCATTAGTAAAGTATGACGTCACAATTCAATGTCGCTATCTGTCCAATCAGAAATTCAAAAAGGCTTATAAGTTATAACTTTTTTGTTATTTGATCGATTTAATTTGTTTTTTTTTCAGTTTGATTTTAAGTTTCATTATTTTGTCCTAGTTTATAGTAAAGTTATAAAAAATTGGAGTCAAATACCCAATTAAAGAGAGTATTTTCCAGGTGCTGTTATTGCTCTCCAAACTCTGAAACTGGAGTTAGTGAGAAAACTCTATAAGAGAAAAAAAGATCTCGGTCCCTTCACTCTCACTTAACCAGGTTTGACTGTATATGACTTATTAAACCGCTATTAAAACCTGTCGTTGATCACTCCTTAACTATATGGAACGAAATCCAAAAAATGTGTGTGAATTTAATTATCTTCGATAAGTCACGTGGTCAATTTTTGACCGGATATGTATTCCCATATTTTTTGATTATGTTCTATTTAGATATGGAACTAGGGGTTGATACGTTTCTATAACGATGATCTATAAGTTATGTGGCTAAGAGCGCTGAGCTTAATCCTGTTGGACCTAAATCAGCATGTGATGTAAATTAGCTTTTAGTTAAATAAGCACTATCTACGTAATTGAAACTGTTCCAGTGATAACGTCTACCTCTATCAATACTATTGTCATTGTTGTGAGTTATCTTAGAGTTGAGTATTCGGTTGTTACAACTGATTATTATCTCTGCCTGCTCTGTATTTTGTATAGGATGTGATGTAGCATTCTAGCTCTATATAGCCTAGCAGTATTTTCAAAATCCTGCTGGATCTGTGGGTTTTTACGTTTTTTTTTATTATTTATTTACTTAGAACACAAACAATATACACGTATTACATGTTATACAACATATTTTTTAAACAAACTCTTTCATGTATATCTACTATCTATATATTCTTCTTTACATGTATATCTATAGTGAGCACAACATTGGCAGTTAAAAAACATGTAAACACTTAAAATAAAGAAAAGGAAAAAATGGAAAAAAATTTCATACTGATACTATTATAAATATATAAAATACGTAATTAGGCAATTAACTTAAAAATTTATCTTGAAGGAAGGCTCACCGATAGGTAATCGGTAAGCATTTTTTTAAAAACACGGTAAGTATTGTGAAATAGGTCGATACCAGGTAAAGCTCTAACAATTTCATTATATTCGGCACATATGCGGGCTATAGGGGCTTGGTTGCTGAGTCGCGTCCTACCAGATGGTATATGGAAGATTTTACGTGTCGACTTCGTACAGAAACGGGGATATTTACTTGGCACTGAAAGAAAGATCCGTTCGAGTAGGTTACTGCACTTTACTTTGTTGTGAATTATTTTATGCAAAAAACACAAATCAAGTATTTTGGGTCTGCTGCGAAGAGATAACATTTTAAACTCAGCTAGTCTTTGGTTGTAGGGCTGTCGGTGTGATATACCAGAGGCATGGAATGCAAGATATCTAGTGAAAGCACGTTGTATGCTCTCAACTCGTTGGGAGTGAATGTTGTATGACGGATTCCAGATGACACTGGCAAACTCAAGACAGCTCCTCACAAAAACATTAAATAATACTATTTTGGTATTGTTGGAAAATCTCTTTGAGTTACGTTTGATGAAGCTAAGTGATTGTGCAGCTTTTTTGACGATGTTGTTGATGTGCGACTTAAAATTAAGTTTTTTGTCAATAGTGACTCCCAAGTCTCTAATTTCGGGCAGCTCTTGCAAGACCACATTTTCAATATGATAACTAGAGACAAGCGGTTTTTTCTTCCTACAGTACTGTACGTGGAAGCATTTGTTAGCGTTGAGAGTCATATTATTGAGATTACACCAATTAATTTTCAAGTCCTCCTGTACTAGCTTGATATCTTCAACTGAATTTATTGTTTTGTAGATTTTTAGGTCATCAGCGAATAAAGAGCATTTGCAATGCCTTACTTGTGCAGTAATATCATTTATGAATGCCAAGAACAATAAAGGCCCTAAATGAGAACCCTGCGGCACCCCAGATTGAGCAATATACTTCTCTGACTCAAACCCGTTCACAACTACTGTCTGGGATCTTTGGTTCAGATATGATTCAAACCATTTGATTAAAGGTGGTCCGATGCCGTACTGGGAGAGCTTGCCAAGAAGAATTTGGTGATCAACCTTATCAAATGCACTACTAAAGTCCGTGTAGATGGTATCGATCTGTCGCCCTTTATCCACCTCTACTAACAAATCTGAAGTGAAGCTTGCTAAGTTGGTTTGTACGGACAACCCACCTCTAAACCCGTGTTGAGTATTTGTTAGGAAGTTGTTGAAATGTTCGGCAAGCATAGGATAAATCATACTTTCAAATAATTTAGAAAAACATGACAGAATGGATATAGGGCGATAGTTTTTTATGTCGTTTCGATCACCCTTCTTATAGACTGGTACGATTCGCGCCTTCTTCCAATCTTCGGGAAAGACACCATCATCAAGAGAACGATTGAAGATAAGCGTCAGTGGAAGAGCAATACCAGTGGCGCACCGTGTAATGAAAATAGGCGGTAATCCATCGGGACCTGCACCTTTGTGAGAGTCCAAAGTTTTGATTTTCTTTAAAATTTCTTTTTCAAAGAAGTTAACTTTGAGCAATTGAGTAGTGTTATTTTTTAGACAAAGGTTAATATTTGGTTTATGATTAGTTACTTTGGTGTAAATGGAAGAGAAATGGCTGGCAAAAAGGTTGGCTATATCCGTACCGGAATTAGCAATCTTTCTGTCCAGTTCCATTGACGCGGGCAATGAAGATTTATCCTTCTTTGTCTGTTTATAATATTTCCAAAAGCAGTTAGGATTTTTATGGATATTTGCCTCAGCCTTGTCCCTGTAACTATTATGGCAGATATCAAAAAGTTTCTGACAGCGGCTTTGGATAATTTGGTATTCCAGATGGTCTCGAGGGTTATCATATTTGCGAAGTTTCCTATGAAGCTTTTGTTTTTCAGAAAACAATTTAATCAAATTGCGACTGAACCAAGTAGGGTACCTTGCCGACAAACGTTACAAAAGTAACCTATATTATGTTAATCCAAGCTATGAGCTATCTACATCATCTACAGAAACGACAAAAATATCTTGTTCGTTGTACGTAAGCCTCCTTAAATGTATTATGTTTTATATTAATTTTATTATTTATTTTTAAAGTAAATGTAGTATTTTAATGCTCTGTGAATATTCCAAGCGTTGCCTGTTGCCATTATCAAAACTAGCAAAAATCTACATCACATTCATTGTATGGGAGCTTTTAATATTTATTTAATTCTACTTTTTGTATTGGTTATTATAGCAGCAATAAAAATACATATTCTGTGAAAATTTCAACTGTCTAACAATCATGGTTCAAGAGATACAGCCTGATGACAGACGGACAGACCGTTTTACTCTTTGCGTATGGAATCCTATAAGTGTGCATTTATTCTCTTACTTTAAAAAATACCCGTGTTTAAAATCAAAAACGAGCTATAAAGAAAATCGCATTCAAAACGGCGAACGCAGGCGCCAGGTAGACAAACAGTTTATGGTATATTTAGCCGTTCTCAAGGAAAGCGCCTTGAGTGCGAACTCGAGGCGCCTCGCCGATCAACTTTACGATGTAAAAAACAATCTTCAATTATTGCCGACAAACAGGGGCCACTCGTAAAACGGTGGTCTTAATTAAACACTCTGTTTCTTCAACGTTACTTCGTATAAAACAGTAATAAATTAATTAAATGAGCACTCAAAATCAATTAACAGTTGTTTTCCGTTGAGCCGTAATTGTGCTTAAAGTTTTCCGGTGATTATTTTTCCTTTTCTAAGGTTTACGGTTACACTGATCTACTCTGGAGCTAATTGTACCTACTCTATCCCAGGGATATATTTTAAAAGTCGATGCAATAAATATGATCTCATCCCAGGCACTTAGCAAGCGACATTTAAAAAGGTTCTCAATTTGACGGATTTTATTTCATGTTTGTAACCTCATTACTTTCGACTGGGTGAACCGTTTAGGGATCCGCAGCCAAATGGCACAAAACTGAATTTTTTTAAAGCTCTTGCTTCCCTCGTACCACAAGGCATAAACAGTCGAAGTTTTGTAAAATTGTTAGCTGTCACTTGATTGACCATTATTGAAAAGAGAAAACCTGTCATTGAAAAAAATGTTATTCTATGATAGTGAAGGTGATCCATGAGCAGTTAAACATTAAAACTGTCAGGAAGGAAATAAACAGCTACATTACCAATTACTGCAAGTGCAGGCTAACCAGCCATCCGAACCGCTAGGTAGTGTGCATGCTTACAATGCCAGAAGTACTTACAATGCCAGAGGTGATTCGAAGACTGAAAAGACGGCATATATTACATAGCCGAAAGTGAAACAAGGGGGATCTTCCTGATGGGGAAGTAATCTTGCCGTACCGCCAATCTCATGCAACACATCTGCTCATAGTCTACAGACTGATTGCAAGATTTCCACAACACAAAATAAGGATAGTGAATTAACGTGCAATAAAAAGCGAAAATACAAAGTACATGATCCAGAAAGATAGCCCGACCACAAAAACTATATAGTCTTGAAGGGATGACTTATCCCCTTTATCGACTATTCATACAAATCCTCGGTGAGTCTGATAAACTTGCTATACGGTCTTGAAATAGATAGTAAACGCTTTGGGATGGAATTTGCGAGAATATAGTGTGCTATCGGTCAAATACGGGATGGAAAAGAAAAAAATACCTTTTCCATCTAGTATTATTCGTATCTATCAATTCGTTTTCATACCGTAATGGTCTCTGCTAGCTTAGGAGAATATTGAAAGTAAAATCGTTATAGGTATAATTTTTTCACACAGTTTTTTATTTATTTTTAGATACTTATTTTTCTTTATTCTTCGTAGGTAAGTGTATGAAATATGATAAAGAGAGACATGAAATACACAATGAATTATTATATTCAATTACATAATAGGTACTAGGTACTGGAATCAAAATATAAATATTGCAAAAAATATCAATGAAATTAACGTTTATATTATAGATATTACTCAGCTAACCGGGCAAACGTGGATTTAGGGTTAGGAAAAATAACATACGGAATTTACAGATCTATGGAAAGCATACAAAAAATTTCATAGAAATCGATCGAGTCGTTTCAGAAAATTTGGGTTATAAACACTATGACACGAGAACTATATATATATTAAATATAAGATTTATATAAAATTAGTAAAAATTTTGAATCCCTTTGTTCTAAATTTTACCTTTTTATTAAAACAAAACTTGCACATCCACCTAAGCTGCAAGTTAAAGGCTTACAGTATCTCTAGAAGATTTAATCTAAAAGATCTTTTCGCTTTGTCTAAAGCTTTTAAGTAGTTTTAAAGATCTGACCTCTCTATAACAGTTTGCCGTGCTAAGTAATCGCCAGCCTCAGATCAGATCAGATGGGTGGAAAAATCCTCACACAAAATTAACTCTTTTCTTTGAACAAGCAGTTCGTTCACTAATAATAAGAGTTTTCGTTTTTTTGTTAAACTCAAATGTCTTAACATGGATTTTGGTTTTACAAAATTTAAACAAACACTTACACTAGCTGATTCGCTGCCATTGAAATTTCGCAAAATCCTTTCTTAGTTTGTTCATAAACTTATTCTAAGTAGGTACAGCTAGCCTGCAACGGTCTCAAATAATCCTTCTTCCTATTGTTGGTAACCTTATGAAAACCCATACAGCGCAGCGGGGTGATTCTCATAAATAAAATCATCAGACATCGCCCAAACATCGCTGGCAAGAATAACAACCCAACGATCACCTGCCAATCGGTGACTTGGTTGCATAACCGATGCAAGCATTAACCAATCAGTGCCTAGGCGGCTCATCTGATGCAAGCATTAACCAATCAGGCCCTGCTATAAGTATTTTTCGCAAAGTTAAATAGCAGTCATTTCTGAGATAATACATTAATATTTATATTGAGGACAAGTGGAATATGGACACTGGACAGACAGAACTTGAAGGTTCATACTCGGAAATCGAAATAAATAAAAAAGTATTGTCCTAATGACTGTAGTAAGACTTCAAGTAATCAAAGTCACAGGAGGAAAGTGAAGGCGAATAATTAAGAAGTTCCCAGACAATGGTACTAATTACAAAGAGCAATCTACCGAATTGCAAAACCATTATAAATTATACCATTAGGCCTAGCTCAGCATTACTGGTGTTACTAATGACGGGTCTATTTATAATGGTGAGAACAACCGAGGATCAGCCTGGAGTAACGAACTACATTCTGATAAATGGAAAAGGTTATAGTGTGAAAATGTTTTTGTCCAATATGGTCTTTTCTAAGTTGATAAATGGATAGGGCACGATGAAGCCCACTTCTCTACGTTTTACAAGTCCATGGTTTTAAAATAATCTTAATTAATTTTACAAGCCCTCTCCTTTAACTTCACTCTTACGAATAAATGTAGTGACAGAAAATGTTTATCCGAATTAATTGTTTAAAAGCCAGTTTTGGAAAAGTTATTTGTATTGAATTTAAGACATCTTATTTCTAATATATAAAATTCTCGTGCCAATTTTTGTTACCAAACCCCTCCGAAACGGCTCGACCGATTATTATGAAAATTTCTGTGTATGTTTGTTAGGTCTGAGTGTCGAACGTAAGGTATTTTTAATATCCTAAATGGCAAAACCACGTTTGCCGGGTCGGCTAGTTTGACTATAATTATTGAAGGGCTTACCTACCAAATATCCGAACTATAACGGAATAATGGAATAATAACCTAACACGTATGCTCTTTGGCTTTTCGTAAAGCAGTCGTCCTGCGCTCGGGGCGTTATCTAACATAATATTAAACAGGATATCGGCAAATTTGAACGTTAATAGATTCCTAAATTAGCTTGATGGAGCAATCAAGCAAAGCAATTTCCATTGTCATCTTAATTATTGCCTACTGGTGGCTTACGGATATGTACCTAATAGTAGCATAATTACTAACTTAAGCATCCCCCTAAACCTATGGCGCGTGACAATTTAGCTTGAGGTCCAGGATTCGATATTTGGACAGCAGAGTCATCTGGTGGTAAGTGAAGATGTAGATGAAGATTCTGTCGTAATAACTTGGAAAAGGTACTGCCTCTTTCGGTTGCTACACAGCATCGGCACGGCAACGCTTACCAGTAGTACGCTTTGGCCGGTGGGTGGTAACCACGTGGTAACCGTTGCGGCTGAATTGGCTTGCCTCAACTAAGACTTACCTAATACGCCAACTGAGACGTTAAATAATATTTCAAATAAATCTGTGCCGGAAATTGAACCCAGGGCCCTGCCTAAAATGCCTTAAACGTCAAGGAAGTTGTCTGGATGGTTATTCCATACAGCGTTTTTATGATTTCTTACGCTCTTTACCTACTAACAAAATAAATAATTATGAAATAAAGAGTGAAGAAAAGGCATAGTTTCCGCCCTTTTTTATTTAGGTACGGGACATTTTACACATCGCTATCTAGCCCCAAAGTAAGCGATAGCTTGTGTTATGGGTACTAAACAACTGATAAATATACATACATACTAATATACATAAATATAATATATTGAAAAACACCCAGACACTGGAAACCATTCATGCTCATCACACAAACATTTACCAGCAGTGGGAATCGAACCCACGACCTCCGGCGCCCTTGCGGCGGACTTGTATCGAAATATACATAATTTCCTCTTTGTTCGCAGGTGGAAGCAAAAGAGCCACACGGCTAACAGTGGCGACAGCGATAGGTATCTGGTTGCTGGCCGCCGCGCTCGCCACCCCCGCCTACGTGGGCTCGTATCTGCGCGCATTCGTCGTCAACCCTACCACACAGGTCGGTGGATCTCTTCTTCGCATAAAAAGCCAACCAGAGGCGCCTAAACTGCCCCCAGCTACGACATGTGCCCTGTGTCATTCCTGAAAAGGACAATAAGACAGAATACCGTCGAAATATGGAATAAAAGATATCTTACAAGCGAGACGGCGGCCTTGACCAAGCTGTTCTTCCCGAGCGTGACCAGTGCGTTCAAGGTAGATGTGACACTGATCCACGTTCCAATATTGACAGGGAAGGCGGGTTCGGACAGTTTCTGAACAGATTTGAATGTAAAGATTCTCCGGCCTGCGACTGTAACCCTGTCAACGAAGAGTCGGTGTTGCATCTACTGACCGGGTGTTCAAAATTCGACAAAGAACGCTTCGAGGCGGAACTGCAAATGGACAGCAAGATAGACAGAGCTAATCTGTCGCTCCTAATATCTAACAAAGAAACGCGCGGTGCATTCCTTTTATACTGTTCAAGAATAGCGAGAAAAGTTATATATAAGTGCAAAACTATATAATATTGCGCCCATTCTGTATAGGGTCATTAGAGACCCTAAGTGCTACATTTATTATATTGAATACCTGTATTCGCTAGGGTAAAAAATTGAATTGTAAACACATACAATTCTCCGATACATGTCGGTGAATAACACTGACATCTCCAGAAATTAAAAATGTAGACAATTATAAAAAAAAAACCAGAGGCGCCTAAACCAGGTCTCTAATAGAGCTCTCAAAGACTACCGTGCGCTATATTATGATATGCCTAGCGCTTGATTACGTACTCATCAGTATCTATAAGTTGTATCTCAATTAAAAAATAAATAAAAAAGCTATTTCTTTACACATTGAAGTTACATATACCCTCATTATAAATGTCATAACTCATCTGTCTGAGAGGAAATTCAAATAAAAATGCTGGTCAGATGATTTACGAAGGAGAATTATTGTTGAGAATGACATAGGACCATTATATATAATTCTCGTATGGTGTAATACCTGAACATGTCATATTAATAATCCATGGATGTACCTACACATACCCTCCTCATTCATTTTGAGAGGACACACGTCAAAGAGAGCCGGCGGTGGGTGGTACATACTGCCTACCTACATACACATCTACATAATATGAAGATGAAAACCTAATTGTAACGGTGAATTGCGATACAAGTACGGAAAGTACATCATTTCTTCATGAGTGACGGTTTATTGACACAAGTCGCGATTCAACAATAGGTAGAGTAGAGACAAGTATAGAAATCCGCACAAAATATGAAAAAAATAACGAATTTTTTAATTAAATATTGAAAATAAATTCATTTTTAATTTAATTTATATATTAATAGTATTTACGCTGTAAAACAGTCTTTTTTTTTAATTAAAAACTGCCTTCATGCTGGATGTACATATAAATAAATAAATATATGCGGGACATTTTTACACATCGCAATCTAGCCCCAAAGTAAGCGATAGCTTGTGTTATGGGTACTAGTTAATGTATGTCATATACATATTGATGTATATGACAAACCGGCGGAAAACAAAAAGCAATAGTGCGGAAAAGAATAACTTTCTGCACGTTAAAGGGAAGGGAAAAATGTCTGTTATACTCTTTTACTTCAAACGTGGTCACTAAAACTAAAGTGTTAACTATATTGGAAGTAGGTTTGTTGTTCACTTGTTCCCTTAAAATATTGCTGGTAAAAACTGTCACAAATCACTGAGAGTAATGTGAATACTTCAACTACATATTTCAGAAGTTACGTTTTAAAATATAGCGTAAGTAAGTGCACAAGTACTAGACACTCTGGCTAGAAATTGCTCGCATATATGGAAATAAAACTGTCACTCCCACATGCCTTTAAAGGCTTGTGAAATACAGCTGCATTCCAGAAGCAGTATCTGGACAGATCTTTAATCTAAGCGTGTCACAAACTTTCCTGTGCTAGTTTCACGTATATCGGACAGTATGAGGTCACAGGTCACACTCACAGGACAGGCCATTAGTTGGAAATTTATACGCGCCATAAAACATCGAGTTTTTAAGCCCTGGGACACAAAACTGCTCTTTCCGCCTCCAATATAAAACTTTTCACATTTTCCTATTTCCTGTTCGGCAGTAAACTTTTAAAGTGACAAGTTTTAGGCGTTTGGACAACTAAAGAACGGGGTAGCTGTAAGCATCCATAAATATGGACACCTGGAGCGTTGAGGCTGTAATATTTTTCTAGCATAGAACGGCAAGGCATCGTACAGGCTTCCACCCATACTTAGTCGACGTACCAATGACGCGTACGAAACGGTTTGATTCCTCGTTCCTGATACGCACTGCAAAGGCCTGGAATACCCTCCCAGGCAGTGTCTTGCCTGCCACTTACAACCCGGGTGCCTTCAAATCAAGAGTGAATAGGCATCTTCTAGGCAAGCGCGTTCCACCTTAGACTGTATCATCACTTTCCATCAGGTGTGATCACAGTCAAGCGCTAGCCTATATATAGTATTAAAAAAAGCAGGCTCTACCTGGGACAACCTTGATGCTAGTTATCTCGGAATATTTAACTTTAACTCGACATTAGATCAATTCCTGTATTATATGAGTAAAATTCTGGTCCTTCTCCGTCCACATACGCGCAGCCCGTAACAAGGCCATCAAGTTTGTATTACAACGATTAATTTCAAACCCGTTACCTTATTGGCATTATTCACACAAATTCAAAGTTGCATTTTACAAAGTTGCACCGTCCATATCATCCCTACAGATAATGTTATGACTTTGAAATATGCAGGCCATTGAGGATGCATGTCGGGTCACTGAATATTCATTCCCTGGCTTCAGCTCGATGTTGTGTTTAGTGCAGGCTTAGCTGTACATCGTTCATTACATTCTGTCTAAGCCGGGAAAACCGATAGGCCTTTATAAAACAGGAAAATTAACAGCTTTTGTTCTACAAATGTGGGGGCAATTGCGCAGAAAAAACGGATTCATCAGTATGTTAACCGTTTACTTATTAAGGCGCTGCTGATTTGCCGAATCCGCTGTTTTATAATTTTTACAGACAACCAGGCGGTAGAATTCGATAGCGATGAATACGATTTTCTTGCACAATGGCCTAGAGAGTTATCTACGATCGGTACTATTATTTTTTGATTTAAATAAAAAAAAACTAAACACTGACCGAAAAAATGTTTGCATACTTAGTTACGAAAATAATTTTTACTGTGTCTACACCTGCCTCCTTAGAAATAAACTTGGAACAGAGGTGAAATAGTTAAACTCTGTTGTAATGGTTACACAAATGTCAAAATATTACTGATTGCAGAGAAGGTCAACCGCTATTCTATACGTTTATTTATTAGGCGGCTAAAGTATTAGTAGGTACTTTAATCTATCAAGGCACCTTTCATTTTTGGTAAGGAGAAGGAAATGCATATTTTCTCCCTTGTGAAATAGATCAATTTATATGAGTTTTACGGACGAATTCACTTTATCCCTTCCATTTAATAGAAGATTACATAGTCCTGACAGGTCACATGTCATAATCTGATTGTACCCTCAACCACCGTTTGATCTAATGGAATTATTTAATCTCCTCGCACGGGAGTCGTATTGGACCCACGTTTTGTCTGAGAGGCGTTTAAATATGCGGCGTGTCCCTTGGCGTGTCTCTTTCGTTTAACACGACCGCACTAGCAAAGATAACCGACCGGAATCCCGAGTGTTTAACTAACGCTGACTAATAAAAGTATCAAAATGATATTTCCTTTCATTTTATCTTTAGGAAATATTGTAGAGGCTTTTTTTTCCAACGTAAATACCTATCATAATATCAGCTCTAAAATACCTTACATATCGGTTACTTAGGTCCTAAAAGTAAGTTAAGCCGGGAAGTACATTGGATTTAAACTGCGGCGGCGAACTGCTACGGTGTAGAACACCCTTTCAGCTTCCGTATCCCAGCCAAATATAATATTATGATCTGGGTGCCTTCAAAAGAGGAAAGAAAAACATTTTTAGGCAAGCGCGCTCAACCATTGCTGTCCATCAGGCATGATTGTCATCAAACACAAGCCTATCACCAATAATAATAAAATAAATATCCGATTGGCTTATACACAGTACACTGTTGCCCTTTTCACTGTTATAAGCACTATAAGTAAATATAAGTCAGGATTTTCCAAATGTGTTATGTTGTTTTTATTTATATTCCGGCCGTAAAAGTACTAAGTAGGTATGTAGGTACCTACCTATTTAATTTTTTCACGAAATTATTTTTTCATGAAAGTCGAGATTGGTTATCAGAGAAGTTTCAAGATATCTATTTGTTTGTCGTGATATATTTATTTATGAGCGTTATATTTTCAGGATATTTTATGAGTAGGTATGTGTCACATTTTTCTTTTGAAAATACGTGGTTTATAAGTTTCGCTCGAGAATCCCTTGTCAAATGGTCCCTACACATCCCTACAGAGTCCCCGGGAGGGATATTTATCTTGTCCCTTCTTTCAGTAAGTACCTAACTTGGCGATTACAAATAGTGTACAATAAATACATCCATTAAAGGTACCTAAGTGCCATCTGTGTTGTATATAACCCATTTTTTGAAGATTTGCAAAGAATCAATATTTTGTGATCCTAAATACCACAATGCGGTCGAAGTATAAAGCTTGTAGATCTGTGAACTCAAACAAATTAACGTCATTCAAATTTGCTGCTACTTGGCATTTTTAATTAATATTATTTTTCGATTTATGTGATTAGTATACCTATAGCATTGTTGTTCAAAGTTGTTCGGTTTTTAATTTTTTTATAATTGATAGGCTTGCGCTTGACTATAATCAAATCTGATGAACAGATATGATGAGGTCTAGGATGGAGCGCGCTTGCCTAGAAAATGCGTAGGTATTCACTCTTCTCTTGAAGGCAAAATATTGGCTTATTATGAAAGGAAAGAGTTTTCTCTTTCCAGCAACCAGCCGATTTACTTAAACTACAAAAACAATTATGCACAGAAAACCACTTCAACTAAGCACAATTATGAGTACCTAACATTTACAATTTATCTATAGAAAAGGGTCCCCTCCATAAACGTCCATGTCTACATCGGTTAATTAAATTAAAAGAATCGCAATTATTTTTTGCGTTTATATATATTTTATAAAATATATGTTTAAGACGTTATAAAAAAACATGATAAGAACTATATTTAGGTATAAAAACAACGGTATTACTTAAGGAACACTCCTCAACAGATTCTGAATGGTTTCTATAAGTTTTGCAATAACAGCAAAGAACCTATTAACTCATACTGGGTCCGTAATAAAGTAATCTGGAGCGGAATATCTGTAGGACAATCGGGAACAAATTCTGAGTCCAGACCCTTTATTAATTGTTCTCTACTAATGAACTACTTAAAATCCCTGTGATATACCAAGTTGAAATACATAGGTACCTATTAGAGTTTCAAAATATTTATAATGAGAATTAGATGTTGTAATAAGTTTAAAAAAAAATATTCTGTGGTAATGTAATTTCATTCTTATGTTTCTGGTAGGTACAGAAATAGTAATAATGGGTTAAAAGTCATTTCAAGTTCTTCGTTTTTAATAAAGTCTCCCATTATGCTAATATAATTACCTACACTTCAAACTAACTAGTGAGATTTGCAAACTCTGCCTCAACGGTAAACCGACTTATTAAGAATTATTATATATTTTAACGAGAGTTTGCAAACTCGACCTTCTTATTACATTTGTAATGAAGCTATTTCGGAGAAAAGTTCAAAAACAGTAAATATTAATATCGCGTTACACTATTTAATAAAATTTCAAATGATGCGCACAGATATATCGTGTGAATTCTGTGGAAAATAACATTCTAATATGTGTGTTCATTCTAATAACATTGTAATAATTATGTGTGTATTATGTGGAGATTGACTCTGGGGACCTAACCTAAAAATTATAACTCGGTAGGTACCAACTTGCAACAAACATTAACATCACTCTTGTTACATAAATAAATATTTCAACAGACTTTCTTTAACGCGATACAACCTTTCATTACAGACTTTATTAAGTACCTACATATTTTCCAAGCAAAGTTTCTTTTTTTATAATATCATAGGAAAAAAATTGTTCTTAAATCATGTTGACTTTGTCGGTACTAAACCATATTTCGCTTGCTTTTCTTTAAGATAAAAATAACTACGATATTGCAATTTAAACTATCTAACTAGTTACTACATAATTCAATATAATATATATATATATATATATATATATATATATGTATATATATATATATACCTTCCTTTTCAACTCACTTTTTAGGGTTCCGTAGCCGAATGGCAAAAAACGGAACCCTTATAAATTCGTCATGTCTGTCTGTCCGTCTGTCCGTCTGTCCGTCTGTCCGTCTGTCCGTCTGTCCGTCCGTATGTCACAGCCACTTTTTTCCGAAACTATAAGAGCTATACTGTTGAAACTTGGTAAGTAGATGTATTCTGTGAACCGCATTAAGGTTTTCACACAAAATTTAAAAAAAAGTAATAAATTTTGGGGGTGCCCCATACTTAGAACTGAAACTCAAAAATTTTTTTTTCATCAAACCCATATGTGTGGGGTATCTATGGATAGGTCTTTAAAAATGATACTAAGGTTTCTAATATCATTTTTTTCTAAAATGAATAGCTTGCGCGAGAGACACTTCCAAAGTGGTAAAATGTGTGTCCCCCCCCCCCTGTAACTTCTAAAATAAGAGTATGATAAAACTAAAAAAAATACATGATGTACATTACCATGCAAACTTCCACCGAAAATTGGTTTGAACGAGATCTAATAAGTAGTTTTTTGATATTTACAATAAAACCTCTAAAAACAAAGTTAGTTTTGCGGTTCGATAAGAAAAGTTTTTATGGTTTTATTCCTCCGGTTGTAGTACGGAACCCTCAGTGCGCGAGTCCGACTCGCACTTGACAGGTTATTCATATTCATCCAGTCAATTTATAGTTTCATAAACCAAAAATTAAGAAATCCATATTTTAACTTCAAGATAATTGTGCCCCTTTTCTCATTAATCCTTAATTACCTGCTGAGTTGAACAAGCGCCGGATACTTTTTCACAGCTTCCTTCGCGACTTGTAACAATACCAATTAACTCCTAATCTTCAAGTTAAAAAGGCTCGGAAAACTCTTTGAACTTTTATTTTCGCGAATTTTTTTCTTAAAAGTTATCTGTTACCTTTCCACCACTTCGTTAGTGTTAAATTTACAAGTAATCCTTGAGAATGGGTTCACCTTTAAGGAATTTGAAAACACCTAACGTTGATGGCTTCACGCTTTCAAGTTGAATGTACGAACCATCAAGAGATCCGAGACATCAATTTTCTAACCGAACGTCGCAGCGGGAGTGATCCTGCCTCCTGCGTCAATTCCCACGACTGGAAAATGTTTGTATAATGAGCATGATATTTTTCCATTATCTGGCCGTTTTTCTATATTATTTATGTATATTTATCAATTATCTTTTTATTATCTGTGTAACATACTTAATTACAACTTATTTAGTAAAAAATCTCGGCCAGATCAGGGGGAATTACGCGCACTGTAGGTGAAGGCTACAAGTACATACATAGCGCCGACCGCTCAGCGGTTTTATCAGGACCGCCGTACTGAGTCGGAGAGAGATAGAGGGGAGATAAAATAACGAGACAGAAAGAGAACACAACGTTTAGGTTAATAACGACGCAGATATAAGGTGCTGTTGCGAACTGAGTCGCGTCATCTTCCGGAGAGATTTTTCTGTGAGCTAAGATAACTTGACGACTTAATGCCGTAGCGGTAGTGATGCTGCCGTCTTGATCAGATGTCATGGGTTCGATTCCCACAACTGGAAAATGTTTGTGTATATGTTAATGTGCCTATATGTTTTCCAAAATATCATATTTATGTCTATTAATATAATTGTATGTATATTTAATATTTATCAGTTATCTAGTACCAATAACACAAGTTATCGCTTACTTTGGGCACAGTTTGAAGGTGCTTTGGGGCTAGATTGTGATGTGGCTAGAACAAAAATCCTCAAGTATAACGGTTTGGTTTTTTCCCCAGTTCCACGTGTGCTACCCCTACCCTGAGGAATGGGGCGAGTCGTACGCGCGCACCATGGTGCTGATCCGCTTCCTGGTGTACTACTCGCTGCCCCTCGCCGTCATCGCGCTGTTCTACGTGCTCATGGCGCGACATCTGGTGCTGAGCACGCAGAACGTGCCGGGGGAGATGCAGGGGACTCAGCGACAGGTAGTGATTTAGGAAGTGATAGCTCACCATGGTGCTGATCCGCTTCCTGGTGTACTACTCGCTGCCACTCGCCGTCATCGCGCTGTTCTACGTGCTCATGGCGCGACACCTGGTGCTGAGCACACAGAACGTGCCGGGGGAGATGCAGGGGACGCAGCGACAGGTAAAGTGATTTAGGAAGTTATAGCCCATTGGTTCATGAGGTGATTCTCGTAAATAAAACAGCCGCTCTAGCCATATGTCCCCTTCTATGCGTTTTACAAGATTTTTATTGCATCGCTTTCGAAATTCAAACAATGTATAAAAATGCGCGGAGGCCACGTGACCAATTTACGATCATTGTCAAACATATTTTTTGAATTTCGTTCCATTTCTATCTTTACCGTATCGCAAAATGCGAAATGGTTAGAGTTGCAGATGTCGGTCCTTCATTTCGCTTGACGTATAATGCGTTAGCTATTTTCTGTCTATAAAAAAAGACCAAGTTTGATATGAGACTATGAGTATCAATATGAAGTACCGAGTAGTAATTATGAACCAATATAACATTTTATATTGATCTGGTCTGTGCACCGTTGGTAGCCACCAAACTAGGCAAACAAACTTCTTCAACTTTGAAACTCAGACCTTCAGTAAACTAAGAACCGCAACTTCAGCGAACTACGAGTAAGAACCGCTAACTGACTATAAAACAATATTTACGCAATGTCTGATCTATTTCGCACATGTTTATTTCCTTCAACTTAGATAGTTTGTAGGTGTTTTAACGCCTCCGACTCTTTGAACTCCGAACTTTGAACTTTAAAGCCTTTTATTTTACTAAATAGATGACCTGTATTTTGCGTGGTTGTTGCGACGTTGTTAGAGATGAATTTTTACTGGGTTTTTGAAATTATTGATAGGCTTCCGCTTGACTACAATCATGCCTGATGGAAAGCAATGATGATGTCTAAAGTGGAGCACGCTTACCTAGAAAATGCTTGTTCACTCTTCTCTTCAAGGTACTCAGATTATACTTGTCTGGGAACACGGAAGCTGGAAGGGCGTTCCACATCTTAGCGGATCGTATCAGAAACGTTGAAGACTAACTTTGCGTTCGAGTTCGATGAATATCAACCACCTAAGAATGCCACTTCTGTCGGGGTCTTGCGGTGCTATGAAAGAAGCAAGAGGTTCAAGGGTGTGAAGTACCTGACCACACTGTCCAAAGTTCTGTAAAAAACCACTGAACAGACAACATCGCGTCGGTGCTGTAAACTGAGCAATTTTAACTTTTTATTAGTTACTTTTTATTAGTCCTTGCCGATTATTATTCATCGTGCGCGGCGATCAACCGAGTACAATGCATCGATTGATACTTGAAGAGCCATCCCAGAGATGACTGCGGTACTGCATGCCGGAACGAACCTGAGCATCATAAGCTGTTCGGGCGTGAAGTACCGCTAACAGCTTGATTCTTTGACAGCTGTATTCTTTTTTGCTTCGATGCATTTCCCAAAACTGAGATTGGGTGAAATGTCAATATCGTGTCGCCATACAACTTGGTAACACTTCAGATAGATATCTTTTGCGAACGTGTACACATATACGAACTTTCGCTTTTGTAATATAAAGTGTGATTTCAGATGCGTGCTAGAAGAAAAGTGGCTGTGACGGTGCTCGCCTTCGTCCTAGTGTTTGCGGCGTGCTTCTTGCCATCGCACGTCTTCATCTTGTGGTTTTACTACTGGTGAGTTTCAACCAGTTTTCAATTTTCATGATAATCCGATCGAGTGATTTAGAAGTAACAATTATTCAAAGCACTGTCACTGTTTTGGGCATAACTTAAATGTATTAATAAATTATGCGTAAATCCGTCTAAATTTTTGCGCCAAAGTGACCCGGCAATACTAAATATTTTAGTACAAACTTGACTGCAATCTCAGCTGATATAAAGTGACGGTACAGCGGAATGTGTCATCGTACTAACTTGGAAGTGATTAGTGGTTAGGGCTACAGATAAACCCTTTATCCAAGCGTATACTTGAGATGCGACCTGCATTGCAATGTTTTACAATGTACACTATCCTGCGCCTTACTTACTTACTTGTATCCAGCGACTCTCTAGTGTCGCCAGTCCATCCAGCCGGAAGTCTGCTATCACTGCGCTTTCCCGTGCGGGGTCACCATTCCAGCACTAAGTCCCCACCGTCCATCGATTCTACGAGCTATTTATTGCCACATCATCTTCACGATACGTTGAGCTACTCGATGCGTGCGGTGACTCTATAATAATGCCTCATTTATCACGTGTTAAGTAGCGCAGCTTAGGACGACCTCCTGCCCGCTGGACCGACAACCTGAAAAAGGTTGCTGGTAGCGGGTGGATGAGGAAGGCGAGGCTCGTGTGTGGTGGCGCGCTCCACTGGCGCCTATGTCCAGCAGTGGACGAATCAGCCTGATTAAGTTTTGTTAGTAACAAAGGTTATTTATGCAGCCCCACCGCCCAAGAGGACTACAACCCGTGGTGGCACGGGCTCCGCATCGTCGGCTTCTGCTTCTCGTTCCTCAACAGCTGCGTCAACCCCATTGCGCTCTACTGCACCAGCGGCATCTTTAGGAAGCATTTCAACAGGTACGACTCGTTCCCGATAAGATGAAACCAGAGAAGAGTGCAAATCATTGGAATTTCGCTATTATTGCGCTCAGAATAAGAACGCGGCTGGCGTCAACTCGGGTCCCAAATTATTGCACACGTGTTATAAGTGCTGTACTTCACCGTGCAAATTAAGTGCTACGAGCACAAGTCTCTTACGCGATTCTTACTATTTTTTTTTGTGTGTTGCCTTAAGCCGTTTATCCACAGCAGCCGTCACCTTTCTGTACGAGATTAAGATAACTAATTAACAGGCTCACGGTGGACACTCGGCATAGTAAATATAAGTAGGTCTTCACGTCAGGTCTATGAGCGCCGTCTTCACGTTTTCGGTATACAAACGGCTTCAGAAGTTTGAATTTTTTTACACCTCCAAGAAACTTTGGTACTTGGCTGGGAACAAGGAATCTGGATGATCGTTTCACACGTTATATCAGAAACGTGGAAGAAAAACGTTACGTTCTCTCGGCATGTTGCGGTTCTGCGCTAGAACGGTGAAGGAAGTACTTGGTTGTGGGGTTCTTGAGCACACTCTCTAAAGTATATCGTACAAAAAGCCTTTTTATACACATCATGTACCTCATGAAATGAACAAAACGTGATCCTATCCTGGTTCAATTTATTTCTTTCGTCACGCAGTACCTAAAAAGGATTAAGTCCTTTAAGGCGCTAAAATGAAATGAACATTCACAACACGTATTTAATCAACGTCAAAACAACGAAAAGAGGAACAGAGAATGTTATATGAGTTGTAGTCATTAACTATATTAAATCGTGCTCTGGAATGAAATCTCAATTCTCAATTTCCCTCGGATGTTGTTTCGGGGTGCCCGAAACACGCCCGAAGTTTTGGATCACTAATGAGTCCTTTAATTATAAATCTATTTATTTGATTTCTGATTACGTAATGATGTAGGTACTAATTTTATATTTTTAAGTAAGTATTGTCAAGGATTAAGGAGGCCGCAGCGTCAACCAACAAGTCTGTGGACGTGGTGTGTAACAGCCAGTTTACCGGTGCCAAAAATGCTTGTTTTGTCACCAGCAGTGCAGCCACGATGTAGTTCGCTCAGCGGCCACATATAGAATTTTGACAGTTGGCGCTAATGTTTGCTTGTATGAAAAGGTTAACGTAAATCGTTCGGGTGCCCACATCCTTATAGTTTTCTTATAGGTGGTTTAATGATGTTCGTTGGACAAAAAATTGAATCCCGTACTCCTGCTACCGGGTCTATCTTGGAAAAAGACTCACTTATCACAAAACGAGATAAGATCGTAAAATGACGACATAATTTATTGCAATCAAAAACACATTTACCTACATAAAAAATTACAATATCTCAAATACTTCAATGCACTGCATCAATGCACTGATATCAATGCACGTAAAATATGTTTTTTGCGGATTTGATAGGCCTATTCTTATTTCGCCACTTTAAACCTAAACGTAACTATTATATTTAATCTGTAACTATAAATAGGTACAGTAATTACTACGGAACTAAACACAGTTACTCTCAACACTATGCAATAAAATCTCTACTAGGTACAGCTGGTAAAAAAATCTATTCATAAAATTAGACGTTCTTAAAGATCAAAAGCAGACCCTTATTATTACTAACTTATATTATTTAAATGAAATGAACCAACTCAAACCTCATCAAAACTTAATAAACGAATATATTTGCTTATAAATTTTAATTGCTAACGTCTCTGATGTTTTCACTCCTAACTAGATCAATTAGCAAAGATTTATTACAAGTTCGCAGATTTAATTAAAATTTTATGAACTGTTCTTAAAGAAAAATGATGAATGAAAAGAAGTTGAGCTTTCAATCGTATAAAAATAATAAAACGCTCGACAGTGATGTTAATAATTAAGATTATGTTGCTAATAACTCTAATGCAACTAATAACTCAATTCTAGCGCTTAATTAGCTCAACGGCTAAGTTCAGCCATACAAAGAAATAATTAAAAATCAAACGAACTTACCAAGTGAAGTTCGATGATAATTATGCGAGCAGCTTCTTTCGACGCGATTTAGGTTTACTTATTGTATATGCGTCCCACGCATCAGCCTATCACACGGAATTTTTAAATTAATATATTATATTTTTTTTTTTTTGTGTGTTGCTGGCAACACTATCTCCCCACCGTTCACTCCCACTATCCCTACTCCGATCGCCGACCCGAGCCGCGGGCGCCCGAACCAAAGACTATAAATACTGGCCCGAACGTTAACTCGTCATTTTGTTGATAGTTTATTCAAATTTTATATTTGTTTTGTGTATACATACATATATATGTATATATTTTAGGGTAGGGCATAATATTTAAATTTTATAATGAAAGTTTAATAGGGAGGGTGTGTATAAATCGCGTCGAAAGAAGCTGCTCGCATAATTATCATCGAACTTCACTTGGTAAGTTCGTTTGATTTTTAATTATGCTTCGCAGCTTCTTTCTAGCGATTTAGGTTTACTTATTGTATGATGTTTAGAGTAAACAAATATAAAATTTGTGACACTTGTTTGTTACATAAGACAAGCTGATTTTTAAATCAATAATTTTTATTAAATTAATGAGAGAATATTATTAGGTAAATTACACATAAGCTATTTAAATGGTTAATTAACATGTCATCTTATTATTTTGAATATTCTAGAATGGATTTCGTAAAGTTTATTTAGAATTTAGCAAAAGTTGATGGAGTTTGGCTCCAACCTGTAGTATTAAATCACATCATTTTATGGTCGTGATAATATTAAAATAACGAAAGGAACTTTGAGACATGAGACTTCAAATATATATATATAATTTTTATACGAGTATGTCGACGACGGACGCCATAACAAGAAAAAGTTAGTAGAGAGACCACAGACTATAAGGAATATGAACAAATACTGTAACCGACACAATAATACATTTTGACAACAATATTATTGGCTTTAATTGTTGCATCGCGTTTACTATCAGCTTGGAATATTATTTTATCAAATACTGCTTCATTGTAAAATTTTCTATATCTCATGGCTCAATAGTTGGGATGACAACTTTGTAACAGTTCCTCATTTAATCAAATCTAAAAAATGAATAATAGTTGTTAGTTTCATGAATGGAATTGGTATATCTTTAAGATAATATGTAACAGGACATACATGTTCCAGAACGTGTTATCAGTATTTATCACCATATACATATATTATGTGTTTCACAACTATCGTATGGACCCTTCACAAAAGCCTGCATGTCAGGTCGACGTGAAATTAAGACATCTTGAATTTAAACTTGAATTTAGTTGAAACATGTCAGGACGAAAATTCCATTATATCTTGAACTTTAACGCCGTAAACTGTCGTTTTAAGTGAATTTTTGTAACCTGCAGTTCAAGAACTATAAAGAATATCACTTCCAAATCCAAACGTCATGCGCTTCGGATCCCCAATCCCAACTCGCTGAAAAGCAAAAACACGATTAGTAATTGGATTGAAATTATTGACATTGTTTAATTGTTTTATCTGTGAAAGGTTTGCACTTTATGAGCAGTTACAGAGTAATAGTCTCCTTCGAAAGAGTTTCCGGGTTGAGTTTCTCATGTGGCCATTTTTCAGAAAAAGTAACCTGGAACAATATCAATATCCCCAGCTCATAGTGTATTTCGGTTGAGTAGGCCTCAACCTAATAACTCAACTATGAAAAAAAAAACCCCTTAATTCAAAAAACATTAACATATTATTATGAAAATAATAGCAATACTGCAGATTTGTGTGAATCAATTCCCACACATTTTATACCTTAATCAAATAAATACTTGTGAAAGAAAGTTTAAGATCACAGTGACATTTGTATCAATTAAGTACCTACTCATAATTATTTTGTTTTCAAAATTGTAACTATATCTTAATACAAATAGCAAGACAGTGTAATATTTATCAACAGTTCTGTCTGATATAGGCATTTTTAAAAGCAAGTAACCTTTCAAGAAAGCCGAGTGTCTTGTGGTTACGAGGAATCCTAAAAAGAAATGTAAACAAATTACTTTAAAGATCAAAATATATCAAATATATATGAGCAGGTAAATTTTTTAAACAATGCAAACCACGGCTGTGGGGACTAATATGGCTATATAACATTAAGCTATTTGCTTTAAATACTTTTTTCAAATCATTTTTTAAAATCAATATAAATAGCGGAAACGCATAATAAAGGTTTAAACTTTTTCCAGGATACCGTTAAGGTATCAACGTTCCATATATCAAGACCAATCATTCATATGTATTAAAGTTACATTAAAATTTTTTACTTCGCTAATACTTTACCAAGAAACGACATTCTTGGTAAAATAATAGCTTTTAAATTTCCTGACTATCAATTATTGTAATATTTAAAGGAACGTTGTTTTAAGTTTTATACCATTGCCGGATTTCTCTATTTATTTTAATAAAATTAGGGTAATTCATGCTTCATTCGATTAATATAAGAAATTGTATAGTGAAAATCCTTATGGAATGTTTATCCAATAAGGATGTTTTACAAATATGTATTAAAGGCTAGAAAAGTAGTCTTTCATTCTAACTCGCAAGACGCAAGATTAATTTTTATGTAAACAAAGGTATTTTTTGTGACGTACAAATACTTTTGTTTATAACAACGAATATTGAACAGCAGAGTAAGCAGAAATTATTAGTTCGATCTATCTAATGCAATAGCGTAGTTTACATTTTTGTTAATTTAAGTATGTTTCTAAATAGCTTTTTAATTTTTAGTAACTTAATTTTATTGCAATCACAGATATGGATTGCAATAAATATATTCTTCAAAGGATTGTCCAAAACATAATATAGAAGTATGAATATCATATCTTACTTATGTTGGTATTCTATTACAAAATTACGTAATTTAGTATTTATAAGTAAGGTGCTGTCCATAAATGCAAATGAGGCAAGTAAATTTGTAAATATTCGTAAATATTTAGAGTAATGGCAATGTTGGATGACAATTTGATATTAAAACGTAGTAAATCCGTTGCGATTTAATGACGATCACTAGACGCTGAGAATAGACGCCAAGTCAGAACATATATTTGGTGTAATTAATTTACTTAAAGCTGCTTACAATTAATTAATTATTTACTTAAAGACGCTTTACTTAAAGTAAGCCTCCATTTTAAATTATTAGGTTCAATTAATTTAAATCTTCTGATGCCATTAGGCCTAGGTTGTATAAAATATATACTAGATGGAAATTAAGAGAAGTAATGCTCGCTTGAAACGAATCGCTTTATTTTCAAGTACTTAGTACTTAGCTTATTCTGGAAACCGAACACTTCTTGTGGCGATTTTGGACAAAAATTAGGACTGTGCATTTAAACAGACGTGTTGTCTCAAGGAATATTCCCTTGATTTGAGATAATATAGCGGAACCATTCGTAATAGAAGACCAAAACTTTTGAGAAAGAAACGTAATCGTCATGTGTACGATACCTCGTTTCGCGGTCTGGGTGGCACGGGCGTGTGGTTCTTCAGTGCCACGCGGCGGCGACGGTGGTGGCGAGCGGTCGCGCGCCGTCGACGCGGTGCGAAGCAGCTCGACTGTTGCAGGTAGCGGTGCGAAACAGACTGGTTGGCCGTTGTCCCTTGTTTGACCATCATGTTCTGATGCAGTTGTTTGAAGATTAATCAATCTTAATAACCGTTAAATTTTGAAAAACCCTTTTTGTTGTAGGTTTTGACAGATTCTTATAGCTTCTCCTGATCTTTGTACAGGGCTTCCATTTTTTGTCTTATTTCATGACACCAAGTTCTTATCGGTATACATCGGTATACGTGCTAGAAAAAATGTCTTTAAAGACAATAATTATTGATCTACGGCCCTTGTTATTTAGGTTATAGCGTGGTGCATGTAGCAAAAAATTGCACGTGTTGTGCACCCTTACTTAATTATATATAGCCATTTTTTACGTAGCTGCGAAGTTCTTGTGCAATTTAGTTCTGGGCCGAATAGTCTCACAATATCGGTGTCAAATTGATCGGCAATCCGTCAAATTGATCGGTGACTCGGTAACAGGTTATGGATGATCTTGAGATCTTCGAAGTATACTTAGACACTGTTCAAAAACGTTTCGACATTATGATTTCTAATGCTGGTGCTAACGCAGCTAAGGAGTTACCGAGTTGTTTCTGGCCGTGGGTTTTGCGATACAGAATTGTGAAGGTAAGAGCCCAGATTTTTGGCAATTACGCATCAACTTTAGTGATGGATACAACCCAGGTTAATTAGTTGTTCGCATCGAGATTATAGTGATGGATACAATCCATGCCAGCCGATGATAGTGTTACGCAGGTATTGTCATACAGAATTGTGAAGGTAAGAGCCCAGAATTTGGCAATTACGCATCAAATTTAGTGATGGATACAACCCAGGTTATTAGTTGTTCGCATCGAGATTATAGTGATGGATACAATCCATGCCAGCCGATGATAGTGTTACGCAGGTATTGTCATACAGAATTGTGAAGGTAAGAGCCCAGAATTTGGCAATTACGCATCAAATTTAGTGATGGATACAACCCAGGTTATTAGTTGTTCGCATCGAGATTATAGTGATGGATACAACCCAGGTTATTAGTTGTTCGCATCGCGATTTTTACGCAGGTATTGTCATATAGAATTGTGAAGGTAAGAGCCCAGAATTTGGCAATTACGCATCAAATTTAGGGATGGATACAACCCAGGTTGTTAGTTGTTCGCATCCAAATGACAGCCGTCGAGATGTCTTTAGTAAAATAAATTTTTACTTACGATTTTATTCAATTTCCTTAACTTTCTCCTGATCCTTTCCGTTTTTCCTCTTCTTCCCCATGTTCGTAGCGATGATTAAGATTTGAGCGGGTTTCTGTGATGTGCGTAGGCTTCAGCACGGAAACACGTAATGACGAGTTAACGTTCGGGCCAGTATTTATAGTCTTTGGTTCGGGCGCCCGCGGCTCGGGTCGGCGATCGGAGTAGGGATAGTGGGAGTGAACGGTGGGGAGATAGTGTTGCCAGCAACACACAAAAAAAAAAAAATATAATATATTAATTTAAAAATTCCGTGTGATAGGCTGATGCGTGGGACGCATATACAATAAGTAAACCTAAATCGCTAGAAAGAAGCTGCGAAGCATAATAGCGCCACTGTCTTGGGCACTATGCCCAAAAATGATCAGTTGGAAGATGTAATTTTTGGCAAGATATATATATATTGATACTTGTGTTTTGGCATATTTTGAACATTAAATAAAATTAAAACTTTATTCTCGTGCCTCATAATATAGATCGGGAGGTGGTTGTATACTTTGATCGACATTACATAGAGGCCCAAACTATCAAGTGTTAATTTCGACTTGGGCAATTGCAGTTTGTTGATTAAGTTTTCGGAGATTTACAGAGCAATGAGAAATTGCCAGGCTTTGGAGGAGAATTAGAGTAAATTAAATTAGAGCGAAAAACCGCTGAGATGTGATAAAGTCACCCTATACGAGTCTACTTGTTTGTTTATTAGCTGGTAATGGGAACGCTTGATTCGATTTCATCGCCCCAATTCATCCTATAATGTCTAACGTGTATTAGAAACCTAATCTGACAAGAAAGATATTATATTACCTTGATTTTCTAAGGTTCTTATATAATAGTATTTACTTTATTACCTAAACTGTACCTAGATGTTTTAGAATATTCGAAAACTATAAAGACAATTACATTCAAAATTAAATTGGATAAAATTTTCTCGATAGAAATTTCTCCCAAAAGTTGCTCCAAAATCTCAGTTTTTCTAGTTTTTATCGGAAACTACAATGGATGTAATTGTAATTTTTATTTTAATGTGTCGGTAGGATAATAATATCCAAAAACGCTTAGAAACAGATTTTTGATAAGTGGCTTAGTTTTTGAGTAATTAGGCAAAAGGTCATTTTTCTGTTATATTCTTCTGCGACGTTGCATGTCGCACCAACGTATCCGTGAGAGTGAGAAAGACAAAAATAAATTCAATAAAGCCCCCTAAGTAAACTCTTTATTATTCGAATTTATACCCAGAGTCAGAGTAACTACACAGATTGGAAGAAAAGGTCCAAATGGAAATCCAATATTTGTTATGAAAGGAGGGATGACATTCGAAATCAATTAATTGACGACATCGGCCACCATTACTAAAGTGCTGGCAAATAAAGTATAAGTAATTTGCACTTGTTTCGTAACTACTTTTTGGCATGCGAATAGAGGACGGTCGCGGTTTCGCTAGCTCAATTTTACGCCATGTCATTACGCATTTTTATTTTCAAAAACCCTTTCGCGGATGGCTACATCTCGTACTAGCTACTTGAGTATAGATATTTCAATCCACGAAGACGCACCCCACTCTGTCAAAATCGCTTATGTTTCATTCGATTCGTATGAAGTTTGACAGAGTGGGGCGCGTCATCGTGGATTGAAATATTTTCAGCCGTTGAGACCAGCCAGCGGCTCGAGCTGTGCGTTGGTAAATCGTTAAGTCAGTCATGATGATTAATACACAGGACCCGGCGGACCGCGCGAAAAATGTCGCCAGTTTACTGGTGTCAAAAATATTTGTTGTGACACCAAAAGCGTTAGTTGTAACTCGACCACCGTATTGTCTATGAACCCACCCACAGATAACTATAGTGGTAATTAGTCCGTGAGTTTCCACAGGCACGATATCCGCCATGTGCGGGGTACTAGTAGAAATTTGGACTAATGGTGCTACTTCTTTCTTGTATAAAAATGTTCCTATGGGCTCATCCTCAGGTTCATATCGGTGTGATGATTTCTATATTCTGTCGCAGGTACCTCCTGTGCCGCAGTCCGTCGGGCCACAACCAGCGCGGCTCAATGTCGCTGTCGACTTCCAGACGGCTGAACTCCAGCAGGAAGACCAACATCAGTATGGTACCACGAACGTAAGAAACTTTGCTCTATAATTATTAATTAGGACTACCAGGTGGTAGTAGGACTTTTTTGCAGAGCCCGCCTGTATCGGTAGAACAGATTACCCCCTATAGATACCGCATACAAGGCAACAGACGCGCACCACTCATACACAGGCATTTGCTTATGCAGGGTTATATAAAAAATACCAAATCGCTCTCGGCCTGTAGTTCTTTACATTAACACTAACAACTTTTGTTCTACGACTTTTGAAATAAAATGTTATTTCTGTATAGTGACAATTCTGGCCGCCAAGCCGCGCGCCGCGCCGCCGTTACCACATCGATGTTACATTACAGAGTGGGAACAAGTAGAACTCTGTAAAATATTGAATATTTGATATTTCTCAAAATATCGAGTAAAAGAAAAAGTCGTAGAACAAAAGTTGTTAGTTTTAATGTAAACAAATACAGGCCGAGAGCGATTTGGTATTTTTTATATAATCCTGTATAATCTAGATTCTCGCTTGTAGTCACGACTTCAGTCTCGACCAACGTTGTGACCCGCGCACAACTCCGAGTTTAATTTGATTGTGGGGGATAACCTGTGATTGGTAGAGATCATGTAATCTAATAAAGGGTCGTGACACAAAGACAGACAGACAAACGGACAACAAAGTGATCTTATAAGGGTTCCGTTTTTTTTTTGAGGTGCGGAACCCTAAAAATGAACGCCACGTGTTTGCGATTACACGTTGAAATAATAATGTAGTGGAGGGGCGTCCTTTTTAAGAATAGACGATCTCTACTTCTGTCAGACATTCTGCCGTGAAGCATATGAATGGGTATGGGACATGCGTATGAAGGGGGAGATAATTAGATATAAACGCTATCTATCTAATAATAATAATTGTCAGGGACAGTAGTTTTAAAACTTCATCTAAACCAGCGAAACTCAAGAAAGAAGAATGAAATTCAATTCTTGTATTTATAGCGTATGCATTGAATTAATACATACCCTGCAGAGATTTGACGATATGAATTACTTTTCAAACTACGTCTTTGAAAAAAGAATAAAAAAGCGGGGAAAAAATAAGAAGATCGTTGTATGGATATTACATTCCCAGCGGACGTCAGTTGATTAAGTTAAAACCTTTGCCCTTTTCATATTATTTCACGCTACAAAAATCACTAGAATTGTTTGTTTTTTATTTTTATCTTCACAAGCAGTGGATGTCAACAAAACAATCAGCGAACAGCATTCCATAACCCTTTGTCATTGAAAACATTTCATTATTATTCAGAAAACGAGATCATAACTTATGAAATTTTAAAACAAAAACTTAATGGAAGCAACCCTCGTCAAAAGCGAGTATAATCGATAAAAACTTTCTACAAAATATATCTGTTGATATTATAGACGAGATATCCGCTAGACGCCTACGATCATCATGTCAGTCGATTGATGGACATATGTCGACTCCAACGAACAAGATTTCATGCTGCTTGAATCTGTCGATTTCCCGTAATTTGTTTTATCCACTTAGATGGCAGACCAGTTGTATACGGACAACGCGTTTTCACGCCGTGATTCTAGCAGATTTAGTCGCCAACGTCAATAATTATTTAAGTTCATAGTAAGACATGTTTAGCTATGTCGGTTTAACCAATTCTTCTTCGGATCTCATTTCTAATGATGTGGTGTAAAAAACAAACACATTTTATTTTAAATTTTATAACATCGACCTTATCTTGAAAAAATACAAAAGCAAGGGTATATTTGAAGTGTTCAGACAAACACGGTACATACGAAATGAGCTCTATAGTATGATACGTGTGATTTGGGATCCACTGGCTTGTTATAAAGAGTCTATTTGATATGTTGTCAAAAGTAATTAAACACTTCATTATCTCAACCCATCCGCGCAAGGGTCTGTGAACTGAATGAGGACGGCTTAGCCCTGCTTGTGGCTTAGCCCATAACCACACGATGCCTGAGTTCCAATTGGCAGGCAAAAAACTTTGTTCGGGAAAAATAGTCCATGACCTTTCCAAGTCGCTACACGGTCAGGACAGGTCACGGATTAAGTAATTCGAATAATATGAGATTTTCTGCAAGTGTTTTTGCTACTGCAAAACCGATTTACAAGGAAATTGGTTTTTACAGAGTAAAGACCAAAATACAGAAACCAATAAAGGCTAATTGCGTAGTCCACTCTCTACAGTCTAAAGGTACAAACTTTAAACAGTTTCAATACTTTCTTTTTAAAACTTGTATTGCTATTACATAATTTTCCATCCTTATTTAGTTGTAACTACCCGTATAGGATTGCATAACAGATACAAACTATATGTCGTGAACAAATCATAGAATTGATCACTTTATTATGTGGCCTAACTTATCATTCTAATCATGAAATGTTTGTACGTCATATTTTTGGAGAAAACGAAAGTGATTTCCATCGCAGAAGCGCAACGCTAGTATAAATTGTTATTGATCTTAATATACCTCGATATATTATTACAACTCATATTTTCTTGATGTTTCATACTCCTTTCTTCCACAGGACCAGCGTTATAGGCCGTGACAGCAGCATCCGTCTCGTCAACAACGGGTCGAACCTCTGAGGAAGGCAGCGACCGCACTCTGCGGCGAACAACAATAAAGAGCGGACCAAAGAGAACTACAGGAAGTGTCTGGTTTTCAAGCCTGACAACATGCCTCCCTTCCCCAAGTGTTGTGAGAGTGAAAACGGTGTCACTCTCGCAGAAACCAACCTGGACGCAAAGGACGTTAGCACGGAAAGTTTCCTTTTACCCATGGACAATTATGGAAGGAGTTAGTTAGTGTGATGAATTGGATCAAAAAGGACCATAAGAAACGACTAGTCTCCAAACCGGACTACATATTGTCTCCACTCCAGAAGTGATGCGAGATTGAGAACGTCATTTCTCTCACGGAGACCAACTTGGATGCAAATTACGTTCGCATGGAAAGTTTTCTTTTACCCACGGACAACTTTAGAAAAACTTCAACTTCAACTTCATAGCTCGGGCGTCCCGCGCGTGCACTATGCCCCTGAAGAAGGACCCCTGATGGGTCCGAAACTGGTCGGGCGATCCTGACCAAATGAGAGTGAGTTGAAGCCGTTGTTTTAGTAATTAGTAACTTTAGAAAAAGTTAGTAGTTGAAGAACTATAGAAATTTCGTAGTCTCAAAGCCGGACAAAGGGCCGCTTTTCTCGAAGTTTCGCGAAAGTGAGAATCGTGTCACACTTTTTATTTTTACCCATAGACAATTTTGGAAGGATCACTTGCGTGAGAAGGTTCTGTAAAGGTCTAGTCTAGTCTTAGTTAAGCCTGATTGCGTAGTAATGCAGTTAGGCTTTGTAATATAATGTAGTTGTGTTGTTTGTTGATTTTTTTAATACTGTAAGTGTAATTAATAATAATGTATAAATTTTGTACCTTAACGGGAAGGGGATAAATTAAAAAATCCTATAGTTATATTAACTCTCTGACCGTGGGCGTACGGTGGTGATATCTAATAATATATTTTCGTTAGTAAAATGAACAAAAAGACTTCCCCTTACCCCTTTTCCCGTACTTTAGCCGGTAGAGAATAAATAATTTGATACCCTGTCAGACGATATAAATGGAGTAAGTTTAACATTTTTATCCAGTGCACATGCTAAAAGGGAAAAAACTTATTGATGGAAGTGTTTTGAAGGCGATTTATTAACAGATGATTTTCACGACACCTCTGAACTTAATGGCAAAGCTCGAATGTGGAAGGGAATAAATATTACTTTTCCTCACACTTTCGCGTAACTACGATAAACTGTTGCATAATTCAGTCAGCCTCAAACATTTTCCGCCAGCTGTTTTATTACTCGATAAAAATATAGACGTAAATCCTATCAAGGAGCGGAATATCGATGACGAAGAAAATGTTTTTGCTTTATCCTACTTTCAAAGGTGCGTTGAATCATTAAATTATAACATTACTAAATTCATAGTTCTTAAAAACTTGTATAAAGTGTAATTTTAGAATAACAAGAGTATTGAGCGTTAGAATTGCATCCAATCTTATTACTAACAACATCACAGACTTTCTTACAATAAGTAAGTACTTAGCCAGCACCTTGCAAAGGTTTCGTTTTTCTAAGTCAACTTGCGATAACTTATAATTGGCTTTAGCTACTGTTTATTTAACTTTCCGATACTGTTTTCTTCTCATACTTATTTATTTCTTTCAGTAATCTCAGGGGCTTTTTTCAGGGGGTGTTGCCTCTGCCACCTCTTGGCTTCAATCTTTAGAAGCTGTCACTTAAATATGTTGTTTTCACTTCAGTTTTGGTCAGCCACACTCTGATTTCAGTATTTTGAAGATGTCACTAATGCGTGCTGTTATTTCCTATCTATTAAATAATATAAATCTATTTTCATCAGTCAGTCAGTTCAGTCTCTTACATCAATATTCAATATATGTATGGTATTTCTCGTCACTTTTCGTAAGCGACACTCTGATTTCAGTCTTCTGAAGTCTGAATAAATTATGATCTGAATATGGTTTTTACGTTAACTTTAATCTTATTTTTTATCAACCACACTTAAAATTTAGTCTTCAGAAGATTTCACTTTATATTAATTGTTATTTTCACGTCACTTTTTCAAGGGCGTCACGCGTTTCTCAAGTCTGTCGTGATACAAATAAAATTTCAATAAATTCTAAAATGTAAGCAAAGCTAGAAATAATTGGAAGGTGTCTCAAACATAAAGACAATGAATGCTGAACACACTCCATACGTCGAGCCGTTTGACTTCCTTACCTTTGATCTCAAATAACTCCCTCTTCTCGTTTTGTCTCCATCTCGATCACGTTTAACATAATCGTCTTTTTATCACGCTGGGGCAATAAATTTTTTATACTCCCAAAATATTATATCGATACGACGCCATCATAACGCGAAGCGATTCAATTTTTATAGGTGAATGGGTTTCATAGATAGAGCCTACTTTTAGTGAAAATGTTATACCAACTCATTGAGATATGAAGTACTTACCACTGAACCTATGGTAGATACTATATGAAATGGAAATACCCACGATGCTTCGAAGCAATCCGAGCTCTCGAGCGAGAATCAAAAAGCCGAGTTTCTTGCCAGTTCTTCTCGGTGCAAACCTGCTTTCCGAACCTGGCGGTAGAGTTTGGACTTTTCATAAGTGCCAATTATTTAGGCTCAATGTGAAAATACTATTTTCACTTTCATTTTTCATTTTCAATAAAATTGAGAAACTATCGCTCTCTCTATCGCTCTTATGGAGTTTGAGGCAGACCAACTATCGCCGTCTTGTTTTCTCACCGTCGCCGTCTTGTTTGATTGCACCGTGACCAGCGAGATAAAGCTTAAATATGCAGCAATAATATAGCAGCTTTCTGTGAGTTCTTCGGAACAGTTTACCCGTGTTACCCATACTTATCTTGAGTCTAGATACTTACTTCAAACAAAAAAATCTGAAAGTAACTTACTTGTTCACTGGATGGTACCTACCTTCAATTCGCTTAGCGCTCTTGATGCTAAAGTTGTAAACTTCACTATAGTTTTATTTTTACGGAAAGAGGTTCTCTTTTCCATGGGGCAAATAATGGCGACAGTTTCCCAAGGTTTTAAGATACTTTACTTTTTAGGAATAAATATAAATAAATAAATATATACGGGACATTTTACACATCGTAATCTAGCCCCAAAGTAAGTGATAGCTTGGAAGGTTAGTAATTACCGATTTGTCGAGGTCAAGAGAAAATTGTTGTATTACTCATTCAAAATACTGGTAGTTGAAAACCTAAATAGCGACTAAAGATTCCTTTTATCCATTTATCTTGCGAAAAGTGCCGACGTAAAAGGCTCCTTTTTATAAAAAAAAACCTGCGACGGATATGTTTTATTATTACTGTAAAATTACTAAGGAAAATAAAATTTATGCATGGCCATATAAAATATGTAAAGTATTATTTATTTTTAATTTACGAATAAAATGTACATAAACTCACTTTGTAAAATTTTATTAAGTACCTACTATACCTACTATCAAATCCAAAAGCTAGTTATATCGTAAATAAATTAGCCTAATAATAATAGATAATAATTAAGCCTACCTAATTATAAAAACTAGTGTAAATAAATTTAAGGTTAAACCAAAATTACTAATGTAAGTTATTAAGTTAGTATCAATTTATTTTAGATTTCACACCACTTCGAAATTTAAAGTCCCTATTTTAAGTAATATTAGTAATACTTATTAATTAATTATTTAAAATTAATTGTAAAATTTTAATGAGTAGGTACCTAAGAGTGTTAAAAATATAAGAAATAATTTTGGAATTTTTGGTTTTTCATTTTTATTTTCAGAACCTGATTCCTCCCATTATTTATAAAAATTATTACATATTGAAATAATAATCCCAACAAAAACATTTTCATGTAAAATGTTGCCAGACGAGCATATGGCTCACACTGTCAAAAAGTTATCAGATCTCATGTAGGGCAAGACTTCTGACTTTATACACCCTTAAATACAAGCTCTAACTTCACAAACTCTACACTTTAGTTACAATAATGTCTTGGCCGTTTGGCTACCGTCACATGGGCGTGAAGTGAAAAATTTATCCCACCAAAATCATTTTCCTGATTTCAAATTTTGATTTAACAGAACTTACAGAGTACTGAAAAGTGAATAAATTTTTGATTTTACGCCCATGTGACGGTAGCCAAACGGTCAAGACATTATTGTAACTAAAGTGTAGAGTTTGTGAAGTTAGAGCTTGTATTTAAGGGTGTATAAAGTCAGAAGTCTTGCCCTACATGAGATCTGATAACTTTTTGACAGTGTGAGCCATATGCTCGTCTGGCAACATTTTACATGAAAAGGTTTTTGTTGGGATTTCATTTCTTTTTGTAAGTTTTTAAAACAATTTTTTTAATTAACTTATTTTTTTTTGTGTATTTCTTGCACTTCAGATGTGCCTCTTTTCACAGCCCACTCTCTAATATGTTTGTATTACAAGTAGATACGTACTTTGCTGATATACTGAAAATTTAAAAAAATTATAGTGGATTTAAAGTTAGTAGTTTTGGCCTACCGAAAGTGAAACTAATTTTACATTTATCAAGATAAAATGATAATCAAACGTAATGTATAGATCCAAATTTCAATTTCTAACTTCAAATTTTACCTATTAAAACACAACGGATACATACGAAAGTATGGATGTTTGTTACTCAATCACAACACAACCACTGAACTGATTTGGCTGAAATTTAAAATGTAGACTGATTTTATCCTGGACTAACACAGACTACTTGTTATTCATTAATAATCTACGGAAGGTATCGGTGAGATTTGTGTGTTTATTACTTTTTTAACTATTGTTTTATTTACAGTCTTTATTTTCGTTGGGCGCTGAGGCGCTCTTGAAATTCAAATTTGACGCTTGACACGCTTGACAACTCATTTTGGTCACAGAGCACTGGACTCTGGGCAATGAACACGCGGAGCTCGGTACGGGAATTCGGGCTTGCCGCGTGCACTATGGTACTGGGCACACTGACGTTGGGGCGCTGTTAAAATCCATATAATTTACGCTTGGCATGCCTGACGGCTAACTGTGGGTACTGGGTACTGGGCCTTGGGCACTAATCTCACCCTGGGCACTGGGAACTGAGAGCTGGGCTCGTTGGACGGACCCTGTATGTAACTTGGGCTTGACGCGTCCGTTTGGGCACTGAGCAGGTATTTATGCGCTATAACGCTCTTCAAATTCAGAGAAATTTAACGCTTGGCACGTTCAACAACTCAAGCTGGGCACTGGGCACTCGGCTCAATATGGGTTCTTGTCATTGAGCGCTGGATCCTGGTCACTCGGCATGCAGTGAAACTCGGCTTGTTAAACATGACTGCATGAAACTTGGGCTTGAAACGTGCGATATTACTGGGCACGGGACACTGGGCACTTGGGCGCTTGGCCACTTGGGCACTGGAATCGCGCTTATAATTACCAAAAAAAATTACGTGTTTTTCCAGATGTATACTAGCAGATATCTAACGTGAAATTAAGTTTGTACCTATATACGTATGGGTAACCCCATACGAACTTCCAACCCCCTAATTTGATGGATGTGGCGTGATTTTCTAAAAATCCTGAAACACGTATTTAATTGTTTATTACAAAGAGTCCCTATATCAATTTTGAGACCTCTAGCATCAATATTTGCCGTAGTTTCATACAAACTTCCATCCCCCCATACGAACTTCCAACCCCCTAATTTGATGGATGTGGGGTGATTTACTAAAAATCCTGAAACACGTATTTAATTGTTTATTACGAAGAGTCCCTATATCAATTTTGAGACCTCTAGCATCAATATTTGCCGTAGTTTCATACAAATTTCCATCCCCTATTTTAAGGGGTTGGGGGGTTAAATTTCCAACTTTTGGAATTTTTTTTTTGGTTGTGTACTAATTCTAGCTTACATACCAAATTTCAGCTTTCTAGGACTTCAGGAAGTACCTAGGAATTTTGATGATCATCAGTGAGTCAGTGACGAAATCTGGGTTTTTCAGATGTCAATAAAATCTAAAGTATAAGAACTGTGATATTGAAACTTTATACGTTTAATAAGTTCACCGGCTACATCATTTCCCGAGAATTTTGATTATCTGAAATAATTCTGGCCTAAGTTATAAGGGTTTAAAAATACGGCGAAACACTTCGAGAAAATATAGGTAGTGCCCTCGCGCTTCGCTTGACTCGTCTGGCGGGGACACTACCGTGTCCCCAGATTTAGAGTGGTGGTGTCCATAAAATATAATTTCTAACGGTAGTTGCCAATATTCTATTTATCTATGGTTTGCGCACCTAGATGGTAATTTGGCATAATTTGTATGGAGACTATTTACTTTTAATAGCAAATATTAAGAGATAGGATATTTATTGACAAAAGGACATATATAAAGGACAATCATGGACATAGATAAAACTCATCTAGGAATTCTGCCCGCCATAATATTATGCTGTGAACAAGTCAGTGTATGCAGTGGTGATTACAACTGCTCTTAGATATCTTGACCACAACTTGGCCGGTCCCGAGCCCGCAACAAGAGTTACAGCCAGGTGACAGACGGATGGACGGACGGACAGCGAAATCTTAGTAATAGGGTCCCGTTTTTAGCCTTTGGGTACGGAACCCTAAAAAAATCAACTGAAAATTCCGACATAGAAGAAAATACCGGACCGCTTTTAACTCGACGACTACGGTGATTGAAAAACGACTGATAACTGAAAAAGACTGACTACGGTGATTGAGAAAAGACTGATTAACGATTTTGCCTGCGAATTCGTAAAAAAGACCAAAAGGCAGACCAAAAAAACGTTAGGCTTATGGCGTGGAAGAAGACCTTAGGAGCATGGGTAATTGGGTAATCCTTGCACTTTTAGCAGTAAGCCATCAATCACTATATAATAATTTTGACTATCTCCCTAGGGCAGCTAGCTGTTGGCATGCTCTCGGATTTAAGCGGAAGGTCTTCGGTTCGAATCCTCGACATTTTTTTAAAACTTGTTTAAATCTTGTCACCACCTAAACTAAGTTTTCCAGTACAATGCAATCGTAGGGAGTAATTAGTTCTTCCAAGCTAGTACGATAACATGTCTTTAGCTGCATCTCCATTTGCCATAATGTGCAAAGTAGTGTAAGAGGAAAGTGAGGTAAGAGGTTACATTACAGTGAAGTACTAAAAATATCACTCCCCTTTCAATGAACAAAGCGACGTAAAATATTTATTATTTCAATAGGCTCATCGTGTTGCATCGATCGGCAAATGCGGCTGACAGGAAGCTTCAAGCTTTTCAATTAAATTGAGTAAGTGACACTCGTGTCACTCAAAAAGAGCACCGAGCTCGTCTTCCGGCATTTTAATGATGTTTCCTGTGGTTTTGACGTGAATAATGAATAGAGTCTTATGTGGGAGACAATTCATAAAACTGATTATAGCAAAACCGGGGGTCAAATTTTGGTGTTTCTATATCCAAAATTAAATGATTATATCCTTCGCGATTCAATCTCGGTTTAATGAATTTGTTACACGTATGTACATGCACGTAAAACTAATTTAAAATACAAGTACTTAACACATCCCGAATTGGTCCTGGAAAATGTTCGAAAGTCTAGAACGAAAGTTTCTCTTCGTAGTCAACAGGATTGGCGCGCGTGCAACGCCATCTATGGGTGAAATCACACATGAAATGAAAATATATAATGGAGTTTTGTTTTAAGTGTTATTCCAAACTTTGTTTCTACTGAGCGTCTTATTATGATTTCATATGACAGTAAAATAAGGTTTTGCTTTTTAAAATCTCGATCACCCAGGTCCTGATAATGAAACTTAAGAATAACAGTGGTAATATAAAAGTAAGTACTAGTGTTATGAAGCTTGAGGTCGAACAATTGAAGTACTTACAGGTAACTAACATCTGTAGCGCTCTTCCTACATGACAGAGCATAGGTATCCGTGTGCGTCTGTACACTATCAATTTGATTACGTGACTACGCGCCTGCTATTAATGCGCGTGTCGATCACATTCTATTTGCGATTCGGAATAACCCATCATGTGCTAACCAGAAGGTACCTACTCCCCATTGAGATGGGGCCTACTCGGTACTCGGAGTTTCGGTCTTTTGTCAGTAAATAATACAATCGTTTAAATAAAATAAATAAATAAAATAAAATAGCCGTTTATTTCATAGTGCGTCCCTGATAACAAAAATAGGTACATTGATTTTTGCCTTTCGTTCCTAATGTACCTATATATCAAAAAAATGTATAAGTTTAGTTTATGTCAGATTTTCCTTAAGATGTCTTTTCGAATGTCCGTAAAATCAATTATTTAAAATTAAACATAACGTACTAGTCGCCTCAGCAGCTTAGGCCGCCCCCAACTTTCTCCAAAGCTCCCGGTCTCGAGCTTTCCTTATCCAATCCGATCCCACTCTCTCCGAGAAAACGTCTCGCCACCTTTTCCTTTGACGCCCTCTTTTTCTTTTTCTATCCCTTGGTATCCACTTTGTTACATTTCTAGTCCATCTTGTCTTATCCAGTCTACAGATATGTCCAGCCCATCGCCATTTCAATGTCCTTATAGTCTTCTTTATATCTAATAATTTTTATATCTAATAAATACAATCCTATTAAGGTACAAATGGGCCCTAAATACCTTCGTGTTTACATTAAATTTTCTTTAGGTAAGTATATTAGGTACTTAGTTTAAACTACAACTTTACCTGATACAAAGCAAGCAGTGGTCGTAATAGAACTACAAAATAGGTTAAGACCATTAGGTAATTGGGATTCCATTCTTTCCATTTTCAGTTACAGCTTGCGGTGCCTTACTTTGCCAAACATTAACAAAAATGAAGAAAAATCTATCTTGGATTCAAATATTTTAAATGTGGAAGTTTGTGAGTTTGGAAATTTCTTAGTCACTCGCTTACTTTGTCTCTTTTCGATGAGTGGTAATGTCCTGATCCATGGGCGTACCTTGCCCCACCCTCTGACTTGAAGAAATTCTGTACATAAAGCTATTTAAGTGAAGTTACAAAATTAATTATTCATCAATATAAAAACCTACCAAGTTTATTAAAAAAACAGAACCTTTTTGTAGTTATTATAATTTAAGGCTTTAAGAAGGCCGAATGACAGTTTTCAGGGGGACGGAGCAGCCGCGTTCACGCTGATTTACTTAAATTTCGGGGAAATTATTACTTTACACGATTGTTAGCTCTCAATCAAAGTTATTTTAATTTTTATGTAGTAAGTAGGTACCTTATTTGTGTGCAAGAATTAATTAAAAAGCTTGCGCCATTTTGCAGACAATTTTGAAAGTATGACAAAGTTAATGTTTTTTGGGATTTTTTTCTGAAAGAGGGTTTGAGAAAGTTCATTTTCTTGTCAATAGCGATTGTTCATTAAGCCCTTATTTTCCGTTACATATTTTTTCTGTAAGGATTCGATGCTCAGTTATTTCAACAATTTGACTTAAACATCATAAAAAAGAGCCAGTTTGCCATCTCTTCAAGCCTTAAGTGGTTTTCTTGGTGAAGCAGAACTGTGGTATAATATGTGACACATTGTGTATGATGACACATTGTGGTTACTGTAGGTGACGTTAATGTAGGTGTTAGTTTTGTTAGTATTTTATTCACTGATGGATCCCATCGCCTGGGTGAAAGCCTCCTCCATCCCCTTCTACGCTTCACGGTCCCTGGCCTCATACATCCAACCGTCTCCGGCCAATTCCACAATATCATCAGACCATCTTTTCTTTGGCCTTCCTGCTCTTCTTTTACCTTGTGGTCCTCTCCAATTTGTCACAGTTAATGTCCATCTTTGGTCTCTGCACCTGGACACATGACCGGCCCATTTCCATTTTGCTTTCAATGCATGCTCCAGGGCATCTGTAAGCTTCGTTTTATTCCTTATTTCTGTACTCCTGACTTTATGAATTTTTCTTATCTTGAGGATACTCCTCTCCATGGCTCTTTGGCAAGTTCTTATTTTGATTTTATTTTTATAGTGTATACCCATGTTTGGCATCCATATGTTAAGCTGGGTGAGATGCAAGTGTCCATGATAGTTTTTTTAAGGTGCTGTTTATATTTTCTTTTTAGAATTTATTTCTGAGACCAAAAGTTGTTCCATGCTATTTGGATTCTTCTGTCTACTTCTTCTTCATTTCTATTTATATTGAATGATATTTTCTTTTTTTTCTAGAACTCTTGCGTTTGTGGCGAAAAGAATAATGTCATCGGCAAATCGTAGGTGGTTTAGTCTCTTGTTTTTAAACAGCAGGCTTTTGTTACTCCAATCTAATTTTTGAAATATTTCTTCCAGTACTACTATAAATAGTTTAGGAGACAGGGGGTCTCCCTGTCTTACCCCTTTTTCTATTGGAAAGTATTCTCCATACCTGTCTAATTTTATTCTGCTAACACTTTTGGTGTAGATTGACTTTATTATGTTAATATATTTTTGGCTTATTTCGCATGTTTCCAGTGCTTTCCATATTGATGAGTTATGCTGTCAAAAGCTTTAGAGTAGTCTATAAATGCTAGATATAGTTTTTGGTTGTATTCTGTATATTTTTTAATAACTTGCTCGAGTACATGAATGTGATCAATTGTTGAATAACCAGATCTAAAGCCAGCTTGTTCTATTGACTGTTTCCCATCTATAGCAGATGTAATTCGGCTAGTCAGGATTGATGAAAATAATTTGTATATGCTGCTTGATAAACTTATAGGTCTGTAGTTTGTGATATCTAGTGGATCCCCTTTTTTGTATAGTAATATTATGTCTGAGTTACACCATTGAATGGGAACCTCTTCTTTTTCAAGCACCATGTTAAAAAGTTTCTCTAATATTGTGACTAATATAGGTAATCCTAGCTTTAGTGCCTCATCACAAATGCTGTCTGGTCCTGGGCCTGGTCTTGAATGGAGATTTTTTCGACTATACATCCGTTTTCATATACCTGTCCAGAGTTGAGTGGGAGTTCATCATCGGTGAGGTAGGTTGTTTGTCTCACACAGCTGTTTTATCCAGCCATAAAACAGGCGATTCGTATTTCGCACTTTACGCAGTGTGCATAGCAAGAGGGTTTTAGAAGCACAAAATAAGTATGAAATCGAAATTTAAAACAGATTTGGCCAGATTCCTCGCAGGTTATTGTTGAAATAAGGATATAAATAAAAAATATTTTAAATTTCTATCATTTGTCGAGTTTCCTTACTTTTGCCCCACCCTTAAGTAAATGCTGGGTACGCCCATGTCCTGATCTATTTAATTAAGAAAACTTTCTTGAAAGTAGATAACTTTACGAAGGTTGGGAAAGGGAAGCAGAACAGAAATTAGCGGAAAATACACGGTTGTCTCGGGATTTATGGAAAACTGAAATGCACGCGGAGTCACGAGCCAAACCTAGTTTTAAATGAAACATAGAATAGTAAAGTGGTCCTTATCCGCTGTTGGTAGGTAGATTGCCACCTCAGATTGCCACTTAGACTGTATTGACCACAAGCTTCACCACACGACCAACTTGAAGATTAGAGAAGGGCTCTGAATATCAAATGTCGTGTTCAAATGCGGATAGGTTTGAACCGAGTTTAATTTATTCATGGCTCCACCTCTACTCTCACATACTCAGACCAAATAACAAGGCACTGTACATGTACCTAGTTAGTATCATTAAAGACCTATAGTGATTAATATCATTACCGTTTTACGAGATTAGTAGTTCCGACGACCTCAGTTTTTTAAAAACACTTGAGTATATAACATTTCTCTGACGAGTGACGACCGAATGGCGTAACGGTAGCGAAGGTCTGAGTCGGAGGTCGTGGGTTCGATTCCCACTACCACGGAATACATAATAGCCACCATTGGTAAATGTTTGTGTGATGAGCATGTTCTCCAGTGTCTGGGTGTTTTTCAATATATTATACTTATGTATATTAGTATGTATGTATATTAATCAGTTATCTAGTAGGTACCTACCCGTAACACAAGCTATGGCTTACCTACTTTGGGGCAAGATTGTGATGTGTGTAAAAAAATCTACCTTAGTAGGTAGGTAGGTACCTAGTACATGGTTTTTTAAGGTATGCCTCTTTCGGAGACTTGTGCCCAAAACAAGACGAGGGTATCATAAGATAATAGGTACGGAAACGGACGGGGCTTATTGCGATCTGTTCAAAATTTAAGCTTTCCATCCAATTGATTAAATAATCACTAATTCAATGGTTGACTCACAGATTGGTTGACTATAGAACGTTGTAGGTAAGGTGAGGTTCATCATAAGTCATAAATTACCTAAGTTGATATAATATGTAATAAGTTATAAGTCGTTGCTAATGATACCTAAGAGACTGCTTCCTTAAAGTAGGTACCTATACTTTAAGTCTAGCGAAGTAGAAACGAGTTGGGTAAAGGTTGAGAGACGGGTGAGAGCAATGAGTCACTTACCTAATACCGTCCTACGTGATCCCACACTCATCTTTACTACCTACTTTTAAAGACGGAGACACATTTATTAATGATACGAGTATATTTGGTTTAAGCTAAGACAAAATTAGTCTTCGTAATGGCTGAACTAATTTAAATTTGATTAGACTTTCGGTTTCAACATAAAAATATGTATACATAGAAGAGAGTTTTCCCAATAAGAAGAACAGTGTGTGTGTGACGACATCAGTGATTTAACATCAATCATGGAAAAGGAGGCCAAGAGGAAAAAAATTATAGAGAAGACTGGAGACTGCGGTATACAAGCGATCACAAAGAGAAATTCCTTCCTATATACCTACTTATCTAACAACAGCTATGCTTGTGGCCTGTCAAGGTGGCTGACGCTTTTAATTAAAACGACCAAAGTTATTTATTACATATTATAGTTACACTGAAATTAGGTACCTACCTTAATAGGTGTGTACCTAAAGATACCTATTTGGTGGATCTACTAAGTTCCTACTGAAAGTTATAATACGCTACGTACCTACCTACCTACGCAACTTTCTATGAAACGTTAGTTTGAAGAGTAGTGATAGCTCATAATCATTCTTCAAATTACCTAGTGTAGCTGCAACTGATAGTAGGCACCTGTTGTACGGATTGCACTCTACCACCGCTGTAGTAACAAAAAAAAATCATACTTAAAAAATAATGTGGCAAAAGTGATTCAGACTTCTACCTAATTGGAGGTCAGGTGGTCAGGGGTTACGTGGATTTGTAACAAATAGAGGTTTAAGTACGAAGCAAGATATAGTGAAGTCAATCCTAAACACTGATATGATGATCTCTATAACATTCTCATAGTTATATGAAGCCCGCCAACCCTCATTTGGCGTAAGTAGTGGACAAAGTCAAACCCCACTCTGAAAGTGACCTAGACAGCCTAGTTGTGACCGTAAGTGGATGCGACAGGTTGTTGTGGTAGGTAACTACAGACGTTTGAAGTTGTGGCTATTTTTTTCTAGAGTAGAGTGTAGCCCGCGCTTTAATACAGAGCCATTATATCAGTTATAAAATAAGTGTATTGACACCGCGAGGTTTTAACCCTTTAAAAGCTAAAAGCCACCGTTTCACAACGTCGCATTCAAGTGATGATAAGGTTTATCGGTGCATTTTTCCATTTAAGTATTTTTTAATCCAGTGGGTGCCTATGTTATATAATATTATGTACTTTACCTGAGCATGTACCTACAATTTGCATTTCTGAACAAATAGATTTTGAAATGTCTGCAAGTAAAACTGAAAGTGATTTTGAATTAAGTAACTGCCCATACGAGCAAGAGAATATTGGTTATAGGTGGATTTCAAATAAGGCAAACAAATAAAAATAAAAAACAAAGTAGAAAACGCCAGTATGAACCACTGGTATGAACTTCAACTAGGAAATCTAAATGAAAATTAAGAAAAAAAATTTAAGTAAATATTAAATAGCGCCATCTATTGACTGTATACGTAACACGATGAATTCTTGGAGTGGCAACATTGACAACGTTGCCATTAAAAAAATTCATTGTGTTACGTTATTGTTTTTGTTGCTTGTAACAGACGAGCCAACTTGAGTACACACAATACACAATCGGGATCCTGATTTTTGAAAAGACAATAATGTCCACAACTCGTTTCATTTTATATCTGTCAATTCACTCAATGTCATTGTCATTAATTATCGTCCGTCAAAAAATGTCAAAAAAGTGAGGTTAATTTACTGTCATATTTTGATAAATTAAAAATTTTGTAAATTAACTCGAAGACTACATACATTTCACATTTATTATTAATATTAAAATATAAAAAAGACCGAATCACTTAATTTATATTATCATCCTTAGAAAGAGTGTTGTTATAATGCATCATGGTGAATGTTATGAAAGGCGTCCTTGTTGAGTGGTAAGTACATTCGATGGTATAATAGTAAATAGGTACTTTTGTATAAATAAATTATTTATTATCAAAAGGTTTATTAACATTACATTCCAATTTTAATACACAAATTGTTCTTTTCCAAAATTATATTATATAGGAAAGAAGTTTCATTTATTCAGATAAAATGGAAAAATCTTTCCAAAAAACCAACTTCAAATGCCACTACAAAGAATGAAATAATTTTAATGTACACCAATTCGAAGTCGGGCAATGTTTTGTTCAATCATTAATAGTCCTTCTTATTATAGAACTTGAAGAAACGACAAAATTATCGACAATACGAAGGACTATTAGTGAATGAACGAAACATTGCCCGACTTCGAATTGGTGTACATTAAAATTATTTCATTCTTTGTAGTGGCATTTGAAGTTGGTTTTTTGGAAAGATTTTTCCATTTTATTTTATACTTTTTAGTAGAAAACAACTAATGCGCAAGGCATTGGAAAAAATGCCCACATCGCTCGAAGTATGCTTCTTAAATCTAAAGAATTCCCTCAATTTCTCCAAGATCCCATCATCAGATCCTGACTTGATGAATACAGACATTACTTGATGACTGCAAGGAAATGCAATAGTAACTATAAAAAATACCTAAATCGCTTCAAGTATACTAGCAAAATTTGAAGAGTTCCCTCGATTTTACCAAGATCCCATCATCAGATCCCGACTTGATGACCATAAGACTACCTGGAAAAAATTACTCTTTCAAACAATACCAAATCACTTCAAGTGTGCTTATAAAATTTGAAGAGTTCCCTCGATTTCTCCAAGATCCCATCATCAGATCCTGACTTGATGACTATGGGACCATCTGTGAACTATACCCTATCAAACAAAAAAAGAATTTTCGAAATTGGTCCACGCATCTTCGAGTAATCGGGGAACATACATAAAAAATAAAAAAAATAAAAAAAAAAAAGATTCCGACGAATTGAGAACCTCCTCCTTTTTTTGAAGTCGGTTAAAAAATAGTCAAATTATCGATAATAATGAAAACTACTGTAATCTGTGCTCTATTCAATGTAATCCAACTCTGGTGGTATATTGAAGCTCTGGTCAATGACTTCGTTCTCCATTTGGAAAGTGTTTTTGATATAAGACTTGATTATGTAGATGTTCTCCGTCCAACGGTTTGCAGCTGTTTTCAAATCCTAAAGCGTAAAATTAAAACCAATTTAAATTAATCATGTTTCACATAATTATAAAAAATTTGTTACTTTTAATGTAAACAAATACAGGCCAAGAGTGATTTGGTATTTTTTATATAACCCTGTTTAAATAGGATTTGGCGGGGTAGGGGGTAAGACTAGATACAACATGATATTGTTATGACCTGGCGGATTGATTGGTAGTTTATTGGCTAACGTATGGGCTATCTCAACATAAAACTAGGGTTTTTTAAAGGTTTTATACGGAATTCTAAACTCACTGAATTTGTAATCTTTTTATCTATCACACACAATTGTCACACTAAATGTAATGTGTAATGTGTATGGTATGGTGTCTCTAAGAATGATAGTCGAAGCCAAGCTTGGATCAAATGAATCCTCAGGCATTTAGGTTTCCTATTTTTCATCACCACTAAGCAAATATTAGCTAAGTAGATAAGAAGTTACTAACATACACAAATATAATAATTGCAGACAAACATATATACAAACATACGGGTTGAATACAGGACCTTCTTTTTTTTGAAGTCTGTTAAAAAAGTATTGAACACATTGGAGCAGAGTTTATAATCAATTTGCTATAACTGTTACTTAGTTACTTACTTCAATTTCAGTCTTCACTTGTGCAATGTACTCAGGATCACAGTCCCTATACTTCTGCATCTCTTTTTTGAGTTCATTCTCTCTTTTTGTGAGCTGCTCTAGTGTTGATAAAAGCTCAGTTCTTTCATCACTCGGTTCCCGTCCTATCTATAAAGTAACAACATTAATAAATACAAATAAAAAGTAAAAGTATTGGTCTTAAAAACTGTGTCTGATTGAACTCAATCTGTGATTGTTTAAAGTAAAAACTACTCTAATAAAAATAGATTTACTAAATGTTTGTCTGTCCACACTATTTATTTATATTTTATACCAACAAAAGTTTCTTTGTTTCTAGAGGCAAATCTTCTAGATATCTCGATACATTTTAACTCGCGACTTTTTATCTTAGAAGTAAAAATCAAAATATATAAAAATAGTGGTGAAGTGCCCATACAATGCGAATGCACTTTGAAGTCCTGACTGTCATAGTTCAATGTGACATACAACTGATCATTCGAATAGGTCTGAACTTACAGATTCTCTGATGATGTTGTCTTCAGTTTTTTTCAGTTTCTTTGTAGTCTCATCAAGTTCACTTTGCAAACCTTGAAGCTTCCTTTTCTTAGTGTTTTTAGCTTTGCTAAGGAATTAAAGTATAAAAGAGTATAATTTAAACATCAGAAAATAAAATTCTGGCTGTTGCTTAGCTGAATCACGCCTTTTGATTTGGCTGAATTTGTTGTTTCATGACAACAATGAATAAGATTATGCACACAGTCAAATAAGACTGATTTTACTTATTTGATATGTACTGGTGAAATGAATTAGTGGTACCAATGAAAAACCCTACAAAAAGTGAGAAAAGTTAAAGAAAGCGTGGGACAGTATTATTCATATAAATTATGTTAGTGAAATATTAATTAAGAAATAAGAAAAGTAAGTTGACCCAAAATGGCGGCCGTCTACAATGTACATTACATTACAATGTAGGGTAACTTATAGATATGCCGCCTACTATACCAGCTTGAATGAATTGATTATTACTATTTTGTACTAGAAAACATGTTTGTCTATTATTGTAGAGACAGAGTTGAGAGAGTAGAGTCAGTCATACCTTGGAAAAGACCAAAAGTAGATGGAAGTGCCTATTTTCTCAGAGTCCACCAAATGGTCATCAACTAGACTTTGCACCACCTCCTTCACCGACTGCATTGTTATGCCTTTCTCTTTTGGTGCTATTTTTTCCAATTCCTGACACAATGACAAATTATGTTAAACCTTCCATCATTTTAAAACATACAACATTATACATATACAATGTACCATTAACAGCCTACAAGCAGTATTTAGGTGATTTTGAATGAAGTTTTACGCAAAAACTATAAAGAAAATTACTTTCAAATTTACACTTCATGTATTTTGGGTCTTTAATCTAAAATCGCTAAGAAGCAGAAACACGATTGGATAAAATTTTCTCGATAGAAAGTTCTCCCAAAAGTTGCTCAAAAATCTCAGTTTTTCTATATTTTATCGGAAACTACAATGGATGTAATTGTAATTTTTGTTTTAATGTATCGGTAATAGTAATATCCTAAAACGCTTAGAACGGATTTTTGATAACCAGCTTAGTTTTTGAGTAATTAGGTAAAACGTCGTTTTTCTGCTATATTCTTCCGCGACGCTGAATGTCGCACCTACCAAATCTCCGTGAGAGTGAGAAAGACAAAAATAAATTCAATCAATCCCCTTAAGTAAAATATCTTAATGAACATTGTGATAAATAAAAATACCTTCAACTGAAAGAAATCCTTGCTCTTATGGAATATTTCCAGCATCCTTATCTTCTTCTCATCTGCACTCAGTCCCCTTTTCTTAGACATTACGCAATTCAATTTTGGTCTTCACTGCTCAAAAGCTAAAATATTCTACCTGCAACAGAGAGAAATTAAAAAAAGGTTTCTCAACTAAATAATAAAGTTTATGGCTAGTGAGCGCAAAACTTCTGCTAGGAGTAGTAGAAGATGAAAAGTGTAGAAAGTTCAGGGATTGTAGGTGTATCTACTAATGGTGAATAGTCCATAATATAAGTATAATATAACATGATTCGTGCTGGCTTATCATATAAAATAGAATACCCATATCGTAGACTAATGTAGGATGGAACCTTCCACAGAAACTAATAATTATAATTCCATAATCTACTATATAAAAATAAGTCGGGTTATCCTCCCTGACGCTATAACTCCAGAACGCACGAACCGATTTCCACGGTTTTGCATTCGTTGGAAAGGTCTCGGGCTCCGTGAGGTTTATAGCAAAGAAAATTCAGGAAAAATTTCAACAGAAAAGCGTGAAAATCTTTAGCGTGAAAGCCATCTGGTGGCGAAACGGAGTTCGCCGGGTTTGCTAGTTATACATATTATTATGTATTTACTTAATTGTAATATATACTGTTTTCAGTGATCCAGCAATGAAACAATTCCTCTTACACCTGGACGAGACACTGGCACTCGGGAGGAAGTTTATCCTGCAAGACCTGGATGACACACACCTGTTCATATCATCCGACATCGTGGACACCTTACAGGCGCGCGTGGATGACCTGATGGACCAGCTCAGCATTCCCGTGCACGATAAAGGATTGTAATTTGTAAATTTTTACAAGGTATGTTATGATACTTGCTACTTACTACTTTCTTAACAATATTAACCAATACAAAATTGGTTAATATTGTTACTAAGTTGACCACTTGTCCAATAGAAACCTAGTCCAGCGGCAGACAAAATCAGGTGTTTCTTTATTCTTCCATTAACAGGTGGTTCAACAATACCTTGACTAAAGCACTCAATCTATTCATGATTTCAAACATTGTTTACCACCTTGTAAAATTTGTGTAATTGCATACACAAACACAAAGTTTATAGAGCTCTGAGGGCTGATTCTGTATCGTTCAGTTTGTTAGTTAGGAACCCTCACTGGGTTGATAACTATCAAAACGGAGGTAGAAAACCTATATTTGCATTTTTTTTTTTTTTTTTTTACGGTAGATTTCTAATTTAATTATTTGTAACATTATATATGTATAAAACTTAAAATAAAATCTTAAATAATATATTTATAATCTAATTCTAGAAAAAAAATAGGTGACACAAAAAGAAGGAATTTTAAGCGTCAAAGTATTCCTCCGAATCGGTGTCAACTGGAAAAGTGCCCAGAAGGCTGGCAGCATTGCCACGTTGGATGGCAATGCTTATCCTCTGACCTAAAAATAGGCCAGCCCTCTGGTCACGAGAGGCGTCGATTAAGCGCTTTGAAATTTCTCTGAAAAAGAAGCGCGTACTTGGACCCCACGGACCCAGCGTCTCGACCCCAAACGGCTCAAATACGTAATCTCCAACGAGATTACTGTATTTGCGCCGCTTGAGAGTCTCCGCTGATGCAGCAGCGGCGCCCGCACAACCCATCGTGCTAGGAAGATGAGAAGGCGCAAGGGTGTCCACGCAAGTTGCGTCCCACACCAAAGGCCTACCCATCTTCCATGGCATCAATGACATGCCGTCCGGTCTCCTTCCATCGTCGCGCGCCAAGCCATTTGGTTCTAAAACGGCTGGCACGCCGGCGGTGGCAAGAGCGCGACGGATGATGCCATTGATGCTAGCGTGGCGCGGTATACGGCCGGCACTCCTACTGCAAGAAAGACCGTGGTGTCCAAGCTTATCGACTGCCTCTCCACACATACACCGATGCGGAGAAACACAAGGAGCGCCCAAGCGAAGGCAGGTGGCAATGCGGAATGTGGTGTCGTCTAACAAGGTACCAACGCTAGACGAAGGAATGGCTTGAAGCCAAAGGCCGGATTCCCATTCTCCCACAGCCAGCAAACGGGCGCGCTCAGCAGCGTTGGCGGAGGTACTAATTAGTTCCTCTCTAACCAGACTACAGAGCGGTTCGTCCCACTGTCTCTGGGAAAATAAATTTTTTGGGAAGTCTGTACTCGGACAAGCTATTCTCCAAGCATTCAAAGCCTCTTATATGACACTTCAAAATTAACCAGTGTAGAAGTTAAAATTTTCCTGGTTAATTCTTCCGTGGCATGGACCGAGGATAAGAATGCTGGTAAACTAACATCAGAAATTTTGCGAATACCGAGGCCGCCCAGACGAACTGGTAAAGTTGCCTGTAGCCACACTCGGTCACTCAAAGCCACATTTAAAATTTTGCACAGTGAATTTTGCATTATTTTATCCATACGCTCTAAAACTGGGATGTTTTTCCAAAAATGTGATGATCTTAAGCAATGAGTAAACTTAGGAACGAACAGACAGTATCGGAGAATGGTGAAAGCCGATTGTATATTAATTTCAAGTAGTCTGTCCGAAACGTCACTGAAATTTTGAATCTTTTCTTCTATGAAGGAATCGAAACCATTTTCATTTTTCATATTTGCATTTTTTTTAAACAAGTTATCAACGTAGGTTGGTTTGGTATAATGTATAAACATACCATGCTAGTTGCTAACTTATGTGGAAAAAATACAAAAAGACGATTTTTGTCTCCATTTTCTTAGTTGTTATTAACTACCAGTGAGCGTTGCTAACTAACAAACTGAACGATACAGAATCAGCCCACTGACTCAATAGAATGAAGTTTTCCATTTTGTTATTATTCAAATTTATTAATATGACATAATCATTTCAATTTCAATAGAAAAGAACCACCAAAATGGCTACAAGAGAGTCGGGGAGGGTCAAAGAAGTGGAGAAGAGGAGAGTTCTAGATGATGCAGCCAGAAAACGAAGAGCCCGGAAAGCTGTTGAGGCACTCGAGCAAGACAACTTCCATGAGGATCCACATGCTGACCTGGTCATGTCTAAAAAGATACCTAAATTTGCTGACTCCAATGAAAAACCAACTAGAAAGAAGAAGGCCAAGAGTGCCGAGTATTATAAGATGAGGTTCCGGAAAACATTTGCTCAGCTTGTGGAAGAGGATGCCAGTTTTAGACCTGAACCCCCAAATTATTTGTCTGCTCAAGTTCCTCCTTCTAAGTAAGCATTGTCATGTCTGATTGTGGATCTGCTTCAATGATAGTTATTTGTTGTCCCTGACTAAAACATTTGGAGTTTAAATGATTTGCAAAAATTTACTAGTTATAAATCGTATGTGAGACAGAAGTTGTCGATTAAAATAATCTTAATTAAGTTATAAATAAACTTCAGAATTCATTAGTAATAATTTGTTTTTTTCAATAGTTAAGTAATAGCTAAGTTTTGTTCAATATCTAAATTCTGTTCACTTTTAAATCCTAAGAACATCCTTTTAAATCCAAAAAAAGTGCTAGCTCAAGTATCAAAGCAAAAACAATTAAACTACTTATGAATAAACAAACATATTTTTTCTTACTTTTTAGATTTCCCGATCGTCACTTCTGTGCAGTATGTGGATTTCCTTCGAACTACACCTGTATATCTTGCGGTGCGAGATACTGCTCTGTGCGATGTCTAGGAACGCATTTAGATACGAGGTGCCTCAAATGGACTGCCTAACGTATTTGTTTACTTTTAAATGTCTCTAGTTTTATAAAATAAAGTAATTTGGAATAGGTACTAAACGAATTTATTTTTCTTTTTCCCGCCAAAAATATGACAATTGACAGTAGAGTCTGATGCTACTGTGGTCATAGCCAATCGCTTTGTTTTTTTTAAATATTTTGTTTGGCAGAGTGCGAATTGGGCACGGATATCTAACTAAAAACAGCTCCATCTACTAGTAACATTTAGTACTACGAAGCTTCGATGCAGCGCCATCTCGTGATCAATAGATTCTTTTTAGTCTTTCTACTCTATAATAGATGGCGTGACTATCTTTTTTTTTTTAATTTAATAGCTCTAGATTCTTGTTTTTTTGACCAAATTAACCGGAAAATATTTCGAATTCAGGCAACTGTTGTAACCAATCTATATCGTAACCTACCTATTCTATTAAAATACCAACTTTGAAATTTCGAAAACCATCGAGGACCGATATGAAAATCAGTAGGTAGGCACAAATTCAAACCAAAAAATTACTACGAACTGAATTATACCTAGGTAAATGTAAATATACTAGTTATGTACTAAACTTTCTTCAATTATTATAGTCTATATCCAGGCTTATGCTCATTGCTCACCCATACTTTCCCACTCTTTCTAGGAACTAGGAAGCAAAGATTTTTCAAAGTGAGAACCACAGGTGAGAACCTATTCATCCCTCCTAACAACAACCCGATTACTTAAGCGGGGAGTTCCAGACCTAGCAGTTTCTTGAAAACAGAAAACAGAGTGCTGGGAAAGCTATGACAACTAAAGTAGGTACTAAGAAACACGTGTGTTGCGGTCTATTATTGATAGCTAATCATAAATGCACCTAATCGATCCCCCTTTAGACGTTAGGGGCGATCGGCCACATTTGCGATAATTCGACATTTGTGACAACAGCTGTCACCGTGTTGTTACTATGCTACTAATAAAGGGTACATTGTTTGTAAACGTGCGCGCAACTAATGGGGGATGGGGATTATTGTTTTATGCTCGTTTTAAATTACGAATTTATATAAAAAAGAATACTCTTTATATTTTCCTACTTGGTAGTTGGTACGTGTTCCAGCGGGAACTGTTTATTTACCCTGGATAAAAATTAACCACTCATTATTTATATTGGTTGCAATATCTCCTGTAGGTAGGTACTACATTATGCCCGGCGAAGGCGCTGTTCTATTTCTCCATGTTATTGCTCCGCGGGCAGCGAGATCTGACGACCATTTTAGACAGGGACGGGTAATGTCTCTATAAGTGAAAGACTTTTCAATCAATCCAGTAGATCCTAGATTACCCAAACAAACAAATAGGTAGGTACCTAGGTACCTCTTTATACTTACTCCTACTTGTATGCAAGCTCTAGTCTTAAAAATAAAATGTAAATGACAAAATGTCTTAGGAGTGATGACTGATGAAGTGATCTTGAAGCGTTGTTTATCCATAGTAGTATAATAGTTGATGCTTTGAGATTGGTAGGTAATAGATAAAATCTATCCAGAATAAATTATTTAGTCCAGCACCATTAGCCACATGACTTACTTACATCTACGATCATTATAGAAACCTATAGATAGCTAATTCCATATCTAAACAAAACGAAACGCAAAAAAATGTTTCCGATCGACAAAGTAATCACGTGACTTATCTAAGACAGTTACAGTCATTCTCATACATTTTTTAAATTCCGTTCTATTTTAGTTACGGAATGAGCGATTGTCAGGTTTCTATAACGACGATTTTCTATAACTGAACGCCGCTAGAGCTGCAGACGCTGCAGTCTTAATTCTATCCCTCAGTCTACCAAAGATAAAACTTCTAGATCGGTACCTAGGTGTTTATTTAGGTAGACCAATTAATTTAATAGGTATTATGATGCTTCACAGAATACGAAACAGTACTGCAGTGGATGTATATTATCTACTACTTACTCTCTCTTCGTTGATGATCCCGCGCTAACCGCAAGCTCCCTCTGTATTTTTTAACATCCCGCAACAGATAAGGGGTAAGGGAGTATTGACACTCCGCCACGTGCCATGTTATCAGTCGTACCGGCAGCTGCGCATGAGAGAGGTCATTGTGAACACCAGATGCCAGCCACTTCCTATTTAGGTAAATGTCGGTGTTAATTGCCTGAATTTTTATGAATAAAAAAAGGACAAAGACGTTAAACATAGCTCTAAGTTAAACCGTTGCTTGGACGCAGAACACGTGGCTTTTAATGTTTTTACACGACTACCCAAAGGACTGTAAAAAGGAGTGTAATTTTTTTAGGGTTCATGTATGTGAGTTTCTTTATTCCACCATAAGTTCAGAACGATTGAAGAGATTTGGACATATTATGGGGACTGGGGTATCTTAAGAATACTTACATCATTCCGAGCCTTAGGTATAGGCTAATTATATTTTTTTTGGAAAAGACGTTTTATAGCAGGGCAGTAGTGTTTTTTATAGGTTTTTTTAATCATTATTTGTTCTTGTTTTTCAGATATTTTCTATCCCTCTACATTTTAATGCAAATGCAATAAACGACTGGATCCTAAGATCATAGAAGTTAATTAGTTTTTGTTTTGTGGCAATATTGTTGATTGAAATTTGAAAGACTAGGACCCAGAACCAGGTTTTTGTTTTGTGGCAATATTGTTGATTGAAATTTGAAAGACTAGGACCCAGAACCGAACCCAGAAAGTCAGTTGGAATCCGAGGCATGTAAGAAAAGATTTCTCAATCTAACTAAAGAGGTAACCAAAAGAGGTACTTATTTGAAAGAATCCTACATACTTAAAATTGCCACAAATTAATTATATTTATCCATCTAGGTCTTGGTAAATAGTAACTAGTAAGTAGACATTCCTAACTAAAGGTTAGCATTTGTAAAAATAGAATCGATTCGTAACATGGCTTATTTTCCCTTTTCAGGCGGATGTTACCCCTTACAGTACGCGCGGCGAAAGTTTGGCTTTGACCGTTATTGCGCAGAAATCAGAAATTGGGTATCAACCAATCAGAATTTGGGTACCCATGCGCAGTAATCCCCTCCACCCGAAGGTCAAAGCCAAACTCTCGCCGCGCGTACTGTACCAATCGTAGACTGACGAATGTTCTCCTTTCAACTTAGTTAATAAAAAATAAATAAAACAATGGAAATATAGTTTATGTATTTTCTTTATTATTGTAGGTTTGCGTTAGATCTATAGGTTTGCAGTCTTGCACCAACGACGTGATTTATTGCACTTTATAAAAGGCAAATGACTAAATATAATTATGTACATTTATTTTTTGGAAATATTTATGTATGGAAAATCTGTTAAGGTATGTGGCTAGATAGATAGATAGGTACGAAAATATGCATCGAGACTTTTGGGAATGAATATTAAATAAAATATTACACTTTCAAAAAGTAAAATAAATCACTTCTTACGTATGTATAGTCAACAAATTCTTTCTCCATAAATTAATTTGAAATTTTACGTGAGAATTCAGTTACAATAATATTTTAACGCATTGGTTAGGTATTCTTCAGAAATATATTATCACAATTAGGTACTTTAAATTTAAGGCATTCAAATTACGGCTCAACTCTAACATATAGGTAGGTATAATAGTTACGGAATGAAAAGGTTCGTCACCTTGTCGGTTTTCGCTTGCACTAGTACCTACTACAAGAGTCTACAATGTCCATTATGTCAACATACCAGTGCAATGGACCAGAGCAAACGAATTAATTTGAAAATCGACGAACCTTTTTATTCCTTGACTGTACATTGTACAATGTATAAGGTGGTAGGCAGAAATGTTACCTATTTTTGAAATACCTACGAGTACGGAGTGTGTACTTAGTAATTTTTACCCGTAACATGCTTTCGGTCCGTAACCAAAACGTGCGTGTCCGATCAAGCAATTTAACTCTGGCGTACATATTTTTCAATTTTTGATCTATATACCTACTTAGCTGTACATATTTTTTAGAGCTGATAATTCTCAAAAAAAATAATAGGCGGCTATAAGCGCTGTGCAGCCGATGAAAATATTTTCATTGATGAAAATATTTTCATTTATGAAAATTGAAAATATTTTCATTTATGAAAATAATGCATTACGAATCTCTTTCTAAACTCTATTGAATAATATCAATGTTCGTTAGTGCTCGTTCGCGTTACGGACCGAACACGATTGTATTACACTATAGTCTATTCCAAAACCACACGGAAAAAAGGACATTGACACAAAGTATTATGTTAGCATTCGAAATAAAACGGTAGGTATAAGATCCATACAATTCGCTGTCGATTACGTATCGTTACGCTCTAAACGTGTCTCGTGGTACGGGGTGGTGTGAGCGACGCGGTCATTCAGAGATAACAAACCTGTTTGGCATGAGTTGCGTTTGCGTGTGGAGAGTTTGAAATTTAAATTTTCGGTTATTGTTACGTTACCTACTTACATAATGTTAACGGGACAGCGACAATTTTAACTACTCTATTATTGATAAGTAAAATATTTAAATAAATGTTAATTTGCTTTTTAATTCATATAAGTACAGGACAATCTCCTTCCTTCATAACATAACAATTATTGACACAGGGCCTGCGAAGGACTTCGTACTCTGCACTTAATCTTTCATTGATGATGTACAATGATACATCAGAATACAGAACAATGATACAAAGATGAAAAAACAAAACCTGAAAAACAAAGGTTGACTACCCCTGTTATACCGTCAAAGTTCAATGTCCTTTTTTCCGCCTGGTTTGGGAATAGACTATACATTATTGTTGCTGCTTGCACCAGTTTACGAAATGCCCCTTTTTTATACAGAAATAACCTAAATTCACTGTACAGCCGTCCTAAAACTACTATTTACATAAAATACACAACTTAGCACTGACTAAATAAAATATACAATTCTGTCTTAAAATTACTGACTCGATTTGTAAAAATTGTAATAAATATAAAGTATTAAAGCCAAAAATATACTAAATACATTTGATTTTTGTCATTTATTCATCCATCTTAATACTGCGGTTTTGGGAATTGGTTTTATGACAAACTAAACTAACTATGACCAAGCTTGTCTTTGTATGAATGTCTTTATTTCTTACAAAAACAATAATGCGTAGTACCTATTTCTGTTCCCTTAGTACAAGTTTACACTCTCGAAACTCGTGAGTCGTTTTCCAATATCGTAACCGAGATGGTTCCGAACCAATATTAGGACTAAACCAACTCGATACTCGAAAATAACATCTCTATCGCGAGTTTGCATTCTGTAAAGAGAGCACGAGATTCGAATTCGTCATGTCGTATGCAATCTTATGCGACACGACAGAAATCGAACTTACCGAGTTATCAAAACGTTTGCACGAATTAGATGGGTAGGTACCTACTGTACTAAGCCTACAGCCTACAGGCGTAACCCGAACTCCGAAATTAAATTATAGAGGAACAATATTTTTAAAGTTGCGTTATAAATAATGCCATCAGTCGAACGAGATTCAGTTCAAATTTAAAGGAAAAACAACACCATCTTGTTATCTTAACCTACTGTAGGTACATTATACTTGATTTCTCGAATAATTTTCAATAACCAATTAGGTAAATATTATTGTCGTTTTTGTACTCAATGACTTCGTAGGCTTCGCAGGACGGTATTAAGATTCAAAGAACCATTGCCAAAGTCTTTAATTCTTTAGCTGGTTTTCCTTCAAGGTTCGTCTTTCTTTTTCCTCAGCTTGCCCTCCGTGTGGATGGTTTGCGTGACTTTTTCCACTGCCTCAGCGAGGTCGGCCTCGGGCTCGGTCGCCGCTGACAGAGCGGCAATGTACGCGCACGCTATCCGTAGCACCGATAGTTTGGACAATTTTTGGTTGTGACTATACGAAGGTATCGCCTTCCTCAACGTGTCGAACGCAGCGCTGATCGTGTGAACTCTCGTCCTCTCCCTTGCGTTCGCTTCTATCCTCCTCTCCCGCGTCATGTTTTTGTAATTCCTCTGTTCTCTAGGCTTAGTTTTTTCTGCGAATGCTTGTGAAGTGTGTTCTGTCACTCCGGGATGTGGCGGCACTCTGGGCGGGCCTGGGACTTCGGGTATCGGCGCGGGTATGGGAGGCGGGGGTGGTTCTAAAGGCCTCCGTCGTTGCCTCAGTAGACTAGTTTCGCTTTTCTTCACCAATGACAAAGGTTCTCTCTGCGGTTCCTCGACGTAAGACCAAGGTCGGAATCGTGGCGCTTCGGTTATGTCTTCGGTGGAGTCGAGGCGGATCCTCTTCTTGAGAGGCTGGCGGGAGGGGGAGTGCGCCCGCTTGACTCGCGAGTCGGTCTCGGTGAGCCTGACTCCGGAGTCGTCGGAGTGCGCCGGGCCGGAGCAGGAGTCGTCATCCTCCCCGCCCGACACGAAGCCCGCGTCTCGTTCTATTATACGATCTGTAACAAAGGAAACGCCCTGTTAATAACCTTCATCAGGGGGAAAAGGCTACAGTCAACTAAGGCCCTTCGCTTTATGACGCTATGCATGACAATTTCAAATGGCATGACAATATGTGTGCGAAAGGGCTAAGTCAACGCAATATGTCGCTGCACGCTGGGTCATAAAAAGTGGAAACTGACCGCCTGTTGCCCTCTCTCACGCACTTAGGTAGGTACGGGCTTTACAGCAGGCTTGCCGGACGTCAAAAAAAATCAAAAGAGAAAAATATAAAAATGCGACTGCTAGTCGCCCGCCGCTGCACCCGCGTGAATTTCGGTTTTTCACAACTCCCGCGGAAACCATTGATTTTTCCAGAACAAAAAGTAGCCTATGTTTTAATCCAGCGTATAATCTATCTCCATTCCTCAAAAAATCAAAAATACAAAATTCAGTCAAATCTAAGTACTTAGGAGTAACAAAACATTTAATGTGATAGCTGAAGTCACGTGTACGCTCGTGTACGGTGTGAGTACAGATCACGAGCCTAGATGTCTAATATATTTAACTACCCTATCCCATCAATAAATTAACGGCGTAGAAGCCGTATTTAAGATATTTTGAATGAAGTTTTATTTAAAAGCTATAAAGGCAATTACTTTAAAATTTATACGTCATGTATTTTGGGTCTTTCATTTAAAATCGCTTAGAAGCAGAAACACGATTGAATAAAAATTTCTCGATAGAAAGTTCTCCCAAAAGTTGCTCCAAAATCTCAGTTTTTCTAATTTTTATCGGAAACAACAGTGAATGTAATTGTAATTTATGTTTTAATGTGTCGGTAATAATAACATCGTAAAACGCTTATAGAAACAGATTTTTGATAACTGGCTTAGTTTTTGAGTAATATAGGTAAAAGGTCATTTTTCTGTTATATTCTTCCGCGACGCTGCATGTCGCACCTACCTACGTATCCGTGAGAGTGAGAAATACAAAAATAAATTCAATAAATAAATCCAAAAACCTGACAGCCGAAACCACGCGCAAAATCTAGTTATGAATATTTTTGAATAAAGTAGGTAATTTGTGAGAAATATTATGATCGAAAACGATCGAAAAAACCTAGATCCTTAATTTATGATAAGATTGCATAACTTATTTGAAAGTTGTTCTGCCGTAGATGCGCGGAAAGATTCCTACCAACTAAATACGTGTATTTAAATGTATCAAAATTCAGAACATAATATTGAATTACACTATGGCGCCTATGAAGTCCGTATTCCGGTTTGAAGAGCTGACTGCCGGATAGTTACCTATAGTATATGTATATTAAGACAGGAATCATGTTATCCGTTGGTATGTAAGTGTCTATAACAAGAACAACAAAGTTGCTATATTTTGGTTCATTATGAGTTGAATACTACCTGAATATTTTTTTTTTATTTAATTGATATTTCTTTGCTAAGCTAAAAGCCGTTCTAAAATTAAAAAAGTAGGTATAGATATAATACCTAAATAAGTCGCAACTCACATTAGTAATTACATCCAAAAAGCATTTAGTAGGTACCGACAGATTAATTATCTATTTCATTAATTTTCTTGGATAAACAGTCTATCATGAATCGTCAATCGTAACTTAGATGCAATAATCTGAAGTTACCCACATCCAACAGACATTGTATTGAAGTTCATTGTTCTTGAAACACCCGAGACCATCCTTAACTTAAACTTATCACGAATTCAAATAAATAAACGGTAACACAGACAGGTTACTTAGATGTAACTTAAGAAGCATCTAAAGTTACTTACATTCAAACATTGTTAGCATTTTCCATACTAAGCTTTACCTTTAAAGGCATATTATATCTCATTAGTCAGCGGCGTATTAATTCAATTATTCACTATATCTCGGAGCATGGGAACGAGCGCCGGCGCCTGCTCGTGACGTCACGCGGCGCGAGCGCACCGAGATGGTCTTATGTTGCTCACAGGTGCCGCTCGCGCTTTCGGAATGCTAAGTTTGCGAACAGGATATAGGTACCTACCTAACCGTATGAAGCTTGTTATGATTATATTATTTCATCATATTTTTCTTCGATATACGTGCTACTTTTAAAGCTATTCTGTAAGTACGTTTTTTGTAATTCGGTAGTGGCTAGCCACTAGCGTATTTCGAATTCGTCTGTCTGAGCGTGTAATGAAACCAGTGAATCTGAAACTCACGCTAGTGAAATCTAATAGACAACTAGATACTTAATCATTTAGGGATAGTTAGGTATGGAATGTTTATCGTAATTTAAAAAATGTGAGGAACAAAAATTAAAAAGGTTAATAGGTTATTCATAATTATTATAAGTGCCAAGTGGATAACAGATGAAAATGAAATTATGAAAACAACACTGATAAATAGGTATTTAATATTTATACTATAAAGATGGTGCCTACGTGTAAAGTTGTAATAAAATTACAGGATAGAAAAAGTTAGATGAGGTCTATGAAACTGTAACAACATATTTAAGTTTGGAATCCGGAATCGAAATTTCCGGAGGTCCGATGCATTCGTACTTCCACGTTAAACGCCCTATCGGACAGATTCGTCCTTTACTTACATGATTCAGCTGATAAATCCGCATATACGTAGGTGCCTCGTGTGCAGTGGCATTGTACTGCGGTTTATCAGAGCTTATCGCGTCGCTTACAGGTTCGATACAAACTGGTTTGAGGCAAGCGCCCATATGGCCGGCTCGTCTTTGCAAGGCTCGGTGCATACTCCATACTAAATCCGATTGTGTTCCGGTCCGGTTGTACTACTGACTACTTTGGAACAACTCATCAAACTATTGCAGTTCAACAGGTTTCCTAAGCTAAGTATCCGAAAAAATTCCTTAGGTAGACCCTTATAGGACTAGGCTATTCCGTAAGGAAGTAAAGGATCGTTTTTACTTTACATCTGATCCCAGTATTATTGAAGCCTCTGTATTGTACTGTTACCAATTTAGTTCATAGTTCTGCAGAAATGTTTGTAAGAAATGTTGTATTTTACCATTATTTTACCATATTTAACTTACATTATATGAACTTACGAATAAAATTTACTTACGTACAAGTGTTGTGTGTGGTAAGAGTTGGATCTTTATAAGTATGGTTACGTGGATCCGGACCGGAATGGATCAGGACTCCAGTGGAGTCCAAGCCTTATTTACCATAATATTATTTTTTCTTCTAGAATATAAGTTTGTCCGCATTCCTTAGCTTTTTGTTGCCATAGAGATAATTGGATTACAATCAAAATAATTTAGGTGTAACTTTTTGTAATTACTTAAGTATGTATTTTAGGTGGTGAAATAGGTACCTATATATTTTTTGGAAACTAGCTTTGTTCCGTAAATAACCGTAAAGCTTTTGCCAATAATAAATAGGTCTCTAACTCCCTAGGTAATATGGGTGTTATTCAATAATCTTTAGTTCTAATTTGTTCTGTGGTTCTACCTATAGGTAACTTCCTAAGTTCCTGGGTTTCCAAAAAGCAAAAGAAGTTTAAGATATTGTAAATGTGTACCTAAAAATAGATGCGTAAATAAAGTGTTTCCGGCCAATGCCCACATAAAATATATAAAAAAACTGCAACAGGAAACGAAAGATAGGTAAGTATTATTTATTTAAAAAAATACTTACAAAGATTTCCGGGAGTGAATTATTTCCTACGTTAAAAGGTAAATAAAAGTTATATTTAAACTCAGCGCTTCGTAGTATTAAAGATGAGTACAGTAATTCTTAAAAATAAAGCTTTATTTTTATGTATACTTTTGAGTTACCTAGGTACAATCAAGAATAATCGACACATTTTAAATGTGATACTAGAAGAAAAAGGGAAAATTAAAGTATTGTCCCATGTATACACTGAAAAATATGTTTTTCTTTTTCACATGTTTCAATTTTGTTTTTTTTGCGTCTCTGTGTTTTCACCGTTTCCCGCCTTTGAGCTGCAACGAATTTAACGTAAGATCTAGGGCGGGCGGGTAGCTTAGTAATAACTTAATTTATTAATCAAATATTAATTAATTATATTAAAAAGCGAGTGAAATCGTGCAATAAATACGAGATAAATCTAAGTCCGTGATAGTAGAGCTACCGGTATTGGTTTATGGCCCATAATCGCGCTAACGTGGCGCCGCCGAGGCGTTCCGACTTCAAATTAGACAAGCACAATAGATGCCGGAGAAACAAGATACAAGCCATATTAGACCTTAACACAATGGTGTAAGAGCGTGAGGAAGTTTTATCGGCTAGGCAAATAAAGCTTGCCGTTTTCGCCTTAGCTACGGTCACCGTAGATGCAGAAAATTATAGAAACAGCATTAGAAAATATTTATTTTATCGAATTGCCTAAAATTTGTGCATTACATAATTAATGAAAAGTCTTGATTAGTAACACCGTGAAATGATTTTACGAGTCAGAAGAAGATAGATTGTAAATAATTCACCTTCACTTTTTATTAAAGACAAACAACTGTGACGACTTGTTTACTTGACTCTTGGTGCATCGAAGTACGAACTTGAAGGATCCTCATATTCACGTCACAATATTATTTTATAAACGAATAAACCTAAGATTCTGAATTTCTTACATTAAAATACTTTATTTCATATAGGCCTAACTTACAGGCTCTTATGACGAGTCAGTTTATTTTTCAGTACTTAAATACGACTAATTTTGACATATTTCGTTCCACTTGAGCGAGTTGACTCGAATATAATCGAAATATGTCTAATGGCTAGCGTTGGGCATTTAAACGAAAACGTAAATAATAAGTCGTTTTTTTAAATAAACACAACAACGCGTTACTTAGAAAAAGTCCATTTATTATTCGATTGCTTTTTTAAATTGATTGATTTTTATTTGCTACGAATCTCATCTTTTTTAATGAGCAGTAAGGTTGGTTTTATTTTGCAAGATTTTTAACCAAACAACGAAATTTAACTTACTTTAATTAATAACAGCTTAAATTCTAAAGGATGAGTACGAATCTGATAATTTTTGATGATGGATTCATTTTGCAAGATTATTAAACGAAATAACGAAAATGAATTTGCTTAAAATATTTTATTTTTTGTTTACGTTTTTAACTTATTAATTTCTTTCCGTTGACAGTTGCGTTTTTTCCGCGTTGGCGAAAACATTGCCTAAACTGTTAATTTATTAAGTTGAGCAATCAACGAAAAACATAAAACGCAATAAACGAAAAATAAGCAAATAAGCAGTAATTAAAAGTGACTTTTGAAAAACAGTAAAATGAAAAAGTCTGCTTATTGTTTTAAGCTGTTTTACCCACCTCTACTAATGGCTAATGTTGCCGTGCCGCGGCGCCCCGAGTCTTTGAATATTAAATAGGTACCTATCTTTCTTTCTAAGTTTTTATGTCAACGGCATACACGCTTAATATACCTTGTCACATTACAGGTGAACGTCGTTCAGCCGGCCCCGCCTACGTTTGATTGAGGTTTTAATTGCTTCGAGGCATTATGTAGAATTCCTTTGCCTTTCCGACGAACTCTATGGGAATAGACTTGATAAACCACTCACTAATATCTGAATTCCTGGTACATTGAATGAACTCAGGTACTAAGTTTTAATTAAAAATTATGCTCAAATAATTTACTTTCCTCTCAACAGGACGTTGGAGAATCGGGATCTTTACAGGCGATCCACTGACGAGAAACGTCTGATGCTGCGTACAGACCGGCCAAACGAACGCCAACGAACGGGTTTCGTTGGCCTTCGTTGCTGCAATCTGGACGTCTTAGCGAATGCCAACGATCGCTCGTTGGCGTGTGCCGGCGATCCGAAGCGTGGCGGTAACATCAAAGAAATCGAGCTATTTGATCGAACTCTGTTTGGACGGTCGCCAAAGGCCAACGAACGAACGCTCACTTTACTTCCACTATACACAGTCCTATTTGTAAAATATGTGGTTGTCCACCATCTTCGCTTACTTTTATTTTTTCTTGTTCTTGCTAATTCGTTTTGGTGTATAAAACTAGCAATTATAATGATGTCGTCGTCGTCCATGATTAAATTGCGAATGAAAGAGAAAAGAACCGGAATCAAGTGCCAACGAACGTTCGTTCGAGCACTAAATGTATTTGGACGTAATAACGAACTCCAACGAGCGTGCGGAAGCCAACGCTAGCGAACGATAAATATTCATCGTTGGGCGTTCGTTGGGCCGGTCTGTACGCACCTTGAACCAATCGGGCTATAAAAGTATATCAAAACTAAAAAAAAAATGATAAAAATCCAACTCGATTTTCAAAACAATCAAAAAAAATATTTTTGTGGAAAATAATGCGTGTTCGTTTTTTATTATGTTAAAAATCTAAAACTACGTATCTTTCAATTTTGCCTTCACCTAACCAAAAGGGTCACAACTCGGTGTCAAATGTTTTTTAAGCCACGAGTTTTTTTTTTAAGGACGCGACACCAAAAATTCTGTAGCAAGCAACTAAAGGATTCAAAAGAGCCGGCGCTATGGACCCTTCAATAGCCCTGAATGGTGTCGATCTCACCACTAGATAAAACAGGTCTTGAGAGGAGATACCGATCTGGCGCCAAATTTCACAGAAACAAAACTCGTCCTTTAAAAAAAAGTAGCCTTTTCAAACACGCTCTGTGTTCTAGTCGCTTTTTTTTCGAGCTTCGAGCACGGGTCAAGTGTTTCTTTTTTATTATTTTGAAAAAGGGCGCTCGGACTCGCCTCTTTTTTATTAAACTTGTATTTAAACTCTATTCTTATCCACAGTTTATTTTTAGTTTTCAATGTTCTAGGCTGGAACCTATACCTTTTCAATTTTTTTGAAAGTCATCCGTTAGTAATTACTAAAAATAAAATAAAAATATATTTTTCTTGAAAAAGATGTAAACAGTAACGAAGGTAGGTAAAATAACGTAGTAATATTCTTTTCTCCAAACGGATCTCGAAAATCACCAAAATTGCTAAAATTATACAACCTTAAGTTGATCGCACAGTAATTTACCGTTGCCGCCATTTGCAAAGGAAAATTTTTGTGGGATTTAAATTTTAACATGGAACTGTCAAGACGCAGTGATGTTCAAATGATTGCCGCGGTAATTGCGGGATTGTAGTTTGTACCGGATGGTACTTACCGAAAGGAATGAGAAAATGATGACCACCAGTTATTATGAAAAAGATTTCGGATAGCCGCACACTGGGGTTTATCGCTCAAGCGATATTCACTCGTCAACAGTAGCTCCGCTTCAAAAGTCTAAAAAAGTCCACTAATGTGTACTTAACCACAACTTAAAAGGGTACTTAAGTTAAGCAACAATCAAATTAAACGGCACGATCAATCGTAATATCGCCAAGTCTGTCGTCTGCAGCTAAGTGTAATTCATACAAAATAGTTGATCTCTTATATAACAATACACTATTTAGTAAGTCTTCTAAAATTTTAAACGATGTCGGCGTCTTGGCTTCGAATGATTGTATTATTTAGAAATTACAACCATCATAATAATCTGTAACTTCGTAGTTATTAAAGCATGTTCAGCGACAGTTTAAAGCTCGTAACCATGTTCGCTTTAAATGTATAACTGTTTATCTATGGATATTTAATTATCACAATATATAGTACTAGGAATGTATCGTTTAACCTTAGATTTATAAAAAGAGCATTTTTAAGTTGTTTTTTTAGACAAAACGATCCGTCTAGATACATCAATCGCGTGTATTGTCGCTCATGCGATAAAAAAGTAACGAGTGAAAGGCTAGCCTTAGTTAGGCTAGACTAATATGTCGCGCTTGCGGTCAGATGTAAAGATATTACGAGTATACTAACACATTCGCACGGTCTCTAAAGCTTTACTTAATGTATGGGAGTCGTGATGTTGACTTTCACCGGTAACTGCTGGCGCCAGGCCAGTGGTAGGTGGTACCATATTGTTTAATCAGCCGAGATAGTCGCTAGTCTCAATCGTGAGACTCGCTAATTATACCACCGAGGCGCGGTCCGCCATAGGTCAGACTAATACAAACTATGAATACAAGATTGATGTGAAATTAACGACACTACGCGAGTGTATGTGTGCAATGTAACTGTGTACACCTACAATTTATTTTCCTAGCTAAGAAAAAAGGTAAACAGATCGTAGGTCGATTGTTAATTTATCAAAGAGACACGAGTGCGAAGCTCTTGAGAGATATGAGATGTTTATACTTCATACGAACATCGATACGTACTTGAAAGGAAAATCAATAAACAGAAAAATGTATACCGAATTACCGATGCTTGTATTATCAAAGTAGGTACCCTGTGACTAACGGCGGGATTTTAAACCGCGTTTCTTCAATTAATTATCTGGCTGGAGCATTTACCAATTAAACCATAGTCAGTTCTTAGGCAGAACTCTGATGTAGGATGAGCCTTGTTGTAGGAAACATTTCAGTTTCATGGTCTTAAATAGGTGTTTACTTTTTCCTATTACAAAGAATTAATCTAATAATATAGTAGAGTAAGACTCCGGTAGGTAACGCTTGCGATTCTTAAAAGGGCCTTTAAAAACTGCAGTCATAACAGGAAGGTAGGTAATACTAAGCTATATGGCCTCGTCGAAGCAAAAACTGCAATAGACGTTCTCAATAATGCAAATATTAATGGTAAAATGGATAGAGGACACTGCTGTCGCTTAATCGTTTCCAAGAAATGCTTACCAACGAAGTACCCAGAGCCGGTGAACGAGGTAAATGGAACAAAAAGAAAATAAATCGATTCCAGACCTTACCTTAGTACCTACCTATATAGGCTACCAATGTGTATGTTGCTAATAGAGCCCCACAAGTCTTTGAAAGAACTTTTGAAATAATTTCGATCTTTTGTCACTTTTGTGTTTCTGCAGTAACTGTCTCGCCTGAGAGAAGCGTAAGGTACTAAGTAAAAGTAGCTATGTATTTAGTATTCTGTGGTCAATCTTCGGCATATTAGTGAAAATTCCTACAGTCCATAAAATAATATTCCTTTCTATCTCAAATACTTTCTACCCCCCAATCTTTACATATTATGTTTATTGGTGTAAGGATGATTTTAGCTCCTCAATTGATGTAGTCTGAGGTTTCAATATCTTCTGACGTTGTCGGTCGCGTTTCTGGTGAAACGTAAGTTGGCGTTTCAGTGAATAGCCCTTCCTACTTACCATCGCAGGCGGCCGCGCGGCGCCCCCGAGTCGGCGCATGGTCGCCTCTATGGCGCGCGCCGTGGGCACATGAGTAATCGCCAATCGGATTCCCGACTGCGGGAATAACTACCGAATGGGTATCCCATCGAACATAAATACCTAGTTATTGCACTAACCCTGAAAACATCCTCCTAAACTAGGGATTATTTATTTATTTATTTATTCATTCATTTATTCGTGGCAACTATGGCCCCTAGAGAAATTACATTATTACTTATAGCTAAAATAATGTCAAAATTATACAAATTAAATTATTAAATTATACTAATTATCACAAAATATCAATTCACATGTAATTTCAAGTAAGTACCTACAATCCAGGCGCCGTCAAATCAAGAGTGAATGGGCATCTTCTAGGCAAGCGCGTTCCACCTGACTGTATCATTACTTTCCATCAGGTGTGATCTCAGTCAAGCGCTAGCCTATAAGTATAGTATAAAAAAATCTCATATTTTTTAACTAACTTCTAGTAGGTATGCCATCTATCTTTGTAGGTATAATTAGGTACCGCCTTCATTCTACATCTACGCCATAAAAGAATAACAATGTTGGTAAGTAGGTATATACCTTAACAAGAGAGAGAAGAGAAATTCAAGAGAATTACTATGGTATCTGTAGAGACCGTAGAGTCTATGAATGTACATAGTTTTCTTGTCGGACTAATGAGCTTTGCGGGTGCAACAAGCCTATATAGATTTCTGAGCACCTAAAATAATTCCGGGATAGCCTGCAGTCCGGGATTTCATAGCGCAGTTCGTCACGTATGCGGTGCGCGCCACGGCGGCGACACAGCCGGGCGCCGTACGGTCGGCATCAGTAACTACTAAACAATCTTTATATGGAACGACTGTATTTTATTATGTATTTTTCTTCGTTAATTGCACGTTATATAAGGAAGCTACGGTAATTGATACAAGAAATGCGTTACAGTCATATTTAATTTTAGCATCTGCGATTTAATTTGTCCTGTCAACATTTTTGCTGAGATCTCAAACCGATTCTGTCATTCTGTCTGAGAGTTTTTGTTAAAATTCAGTAGGTATTTCTGTCTTCTATAATAAGTAATATACTTATGTAAGGTAAGGCTATGTCGAATTTTTTAAATTCCAGAATAGTAAGTAACCTACAATATCTAGTATGTTATGTAGGTATGTAGTAATTTGAATAATGATCTCTAAGGTGCCACTACCTAAGCAATTGGTGTATTATGAAATGTGTCGACCAGATGTGAGATAGGGACACAGTTGAGACTACGGTAAGGAAACAATAGATATTTTGACTCCAACCAATGTTAGTATTGTACGTACCACTGTCGTTATAAATTCTGTAAGAATGGTTTTATTGATTCAACCAGTCATAATATTATTATAATTCAAGCAAGCCTAAATACCTATAAGAGAAATTAAGGCCAGTCACATCACTGACCACCTACAACTTATCGCCGAACTGGAATGTTCTTCAAAAATAATTAATTAAGCTTAAGAAATATAGTTTTTCTCAAAGATAAACACAGCATATAGTAGGTATTAATTTTATATAAAACACTTAATTCAATAAAGTATCGTACGGTACGTATTCTGTACATTGGGCATACCTATAGTAAGAGGTATATTATTTTTTTAATTTAATGTAATTAGATAGACGGAATAGTTTAGAATTTAGATTTAAAATATTTGCACACTGTTATTAGCAGTAGATTGTGAGGGATAATTGTATTTTTATGTCATCTTGTTGTAAGTAATCCACAATTCGTGCCAATAAATTATATTTTTTTTTAGATACATTGATATACGAGTATCAATCATAGCTAAGAATATTTGTTACAAGATCTAAGAAAACACTGGCATCAAAATAGCTACCTTTGGCAAACTTTTGGGTACCTAGCAATGCAAAAAAAAACTTAGGTATCTCTGCAACGAGAAGCCAGATATAAAAAAAAATCGCGAACAGTTCGAATAACGAATACGATGTATTATGGATAGAACCACCTGGTTGAGCGAGAAATATTGCATCTCTGTGACACATTGGCAGCATCATTTGTTAGTGACCCGATTTGAATAAAGCCTAGGACATGAAGCATAGATTTTTGTAGACACATTAGAAAATTATGCGTATCCACGGCCGATACAAGAGCGTCGGGCGCAAAAAAACGTGAAAAAACCTCTTGAGTTTATGGATTTTCTAAAACACAGCTGCACGCATTCAGTCGCCTGCGTGATTGATAGATATTAGAATACCAGAAGTCGAGTATACATGCCTTTTTATGCAACTGGGGGCAAACGTATGGTGATTTTTGTTAGTATTGATTTCTTAAATAAAACACATTAATTTAATTCTTGTTTTGTCGCTTGACAGCGCATATTGTTACACTTTTGTTTAATGCATTTTTATTTCACGATCTGGTTCTGTGATCCGACTTTTAATTTTACTTAGTATATTATGGTTACATAAATACATACTTACTTTGCTGAATGACAAGCTAAATAAATATATTTATTAGGAAACATTTCACATGTCATACCCTTCATGTCAATTATTACACTTTACTTACGAGTAATCAATCAATCAATCAATCAATGATTATGTTAATTGTTATGTATAATTTTTAATCATTTATTTACTTTTTACTACATAATATTATGTTTTCATATTATATATGTAATAAGCAAGTATTAATAAAACTATTTGTTTTTAACAATACGTAGTTTAACTATTATATATTTTATAGGTAGTAGGTATAATACTCGTCGTGAGTAAAGTATCAACAAAGTATCTATACTAATATTAATGGCTTCAAATGTTGGCAATTAAAATAATAATCATAATGTCAATTGAGCGGCGTACGACGTGACCTTGTACTGGCGTCCCGATCCCGACGTTGAGCAAATAAATCACATAAATAAAAAGTTAATTTCGCATGCCGCTAAGTCTCAACCGAACCAGATGGCGGGCCCGGGTGCGGTGTTTTACTCGTACCACCATCTGGCGCGGAAAAATGTAATTGTGACTTTGATCATTGCCATTTTTTTCATCTGTTGACTGCGCGTTATGCCAGCCGGTACAATCGCAATTACCTACTTATGTATTGGTAAGTTCCTCTCAGAATAAATGAGACTGAGCAAGGGTAAAGGAATGAAGATAACACTTGTGTACAGTTTAATGCACTCTTGCACCTCTACATAAAATCGTCTACCCAATTGGACGCTTTGTAAAAAAATATCTTCTTATATTATGTGAAAAGAATAAAAATAGTTTTTGTCGTCCATATATTATAATAAACATTACATGTTGTTACATTTACAATTATTACATTTATAATAAACGAAGCAAGTACTTATACAACAAATATGTACCTAGATACCTACATACTAAAAAAAATCACGATCTTTTCCCGGATGTTATTTCAAATCCGAACTAGTTAGCGCCATCGCCAGCATCATTTAAATTAGGCGGTAATATATCTTGAGGTGGATATTTTATTAAGAGATCTACACACGTACCAACTTACAATCTAAGAATTGGATGATTGTAAGTTCAGATACACTGCCTTATGACTATACGTATTAAGAATAGATCAAGGATATTTCCCGGAATTTACGTTGTTGATAATAAAGTTTAGTATCATAAGCTTGTCAAAAAAGATTTATTTGCAGTCCATAATTAAAAATTAATAATGAATCGAATGGGTTCGAAACTCCACTCGATATCGAGCAATATTATAGCCGAAAGTCGAAACATAAATTGGAAGGTCCGTAGACATTGTTTAGAATTCTATCGGTACCAGTTGGCAAATTAATGCAAATGGCTCGCAAAGCGCGTGTGGAATTTTATAACGTGACCATCTCGGCAACGTTATGAGTAAACAAAACGATATTGTTGTGTTGCTTTCTAAAACAATGAAATGCATACAACCTGAGTTTGAATTTCAGTTAAAGATTGTAAAGTATCAGTGTTCACGTAAATCACGTAGGTGTAACTGTTCAATCACGTAGGTCAACTGTGTTTATTTCAATAACTATTGAGTAGGTAAGTTCCCGCGATGCACAAAACACACTGAATAAAACCAACCCCAAAAAGACAGTCATGCATGTTATTCACGAGCAACTGAATAAATTTAAAAAATTTTTTTCTATTGTGAATTATGAGTCAGTACAGAGACAACAAGAAAGTAAATTTGACTAGATTTAACCTACAGTTTGACGAAGGTAAATCATGACATGTAAATGAATCGCTGTTTCGGAAATAATGGCTTTTTTTTTAATACGGACAACAACGCATCTATGGTGATAATAACTGATACAGTCAGTTTGAGCTTCCAATTGAATTTGAAAATTGACAAAATAATGTGGTATTATTAATAATAACATCGTTTTACTTTGTATTATAAACACAAATACAATTATGATGGTGATTTTCCATAACAGTAACAGTTGTTTTCGTTAAAAATAACTGTTAAGTATGGTGTTGTAATATGATGTAACAATAATTGTTATATGTATTATTCTGAACCAGTGGTAGATTTCATGGTTTATAGTTGATTTGTTGAGTTCGCAATACGTTTTGTAGTACAAGAATTCGAACAGTGATAGTAACAAGATATCAAAAGTTTTTCACTCCATAATATTTGGTATTTTAAATGTTACAAAGACTTTCTTAATGATGCTATTTGGCATTATACATACTCTAAAATAAAATAATTATGAACCAAAAATTAAAAGAAAGAAATAAAAATGCTTGTAAATTAATAGTTGGACGCTGTTTGTTAGTAAGCATTTATAAAGCTTTCAAGATAATTCTGTATAATCTGATACACATAACCAGTGTAATGGCTGCGACCACGTATTAAAAAGAGTAAGGGAGATTATAAAAAGGTAAAAAACAAAAACCGGACGACCTAACAAGGCCACACGGTGTCATTCACGCTCCCCAGGGTTCGTTATATGGTTTAATGCATCTCCGATAGCATCTAAGACGCAATACTAATTATACGAAGAACTTGTCCTAAACCAACTTATCAGTCGACCACTAGGCATCATTTATTCTCAAGAGGAAAAAATCTAAATATGGCGCTACCTTTTCCTAATTTCATAGTTTTTTTCCTATAATTTCTGACGTAAAATTGATTAAAGACCTAATTTGTCTCTAAATTTTCAGATTTTTAATTTGTAATTTAAAATTTTAAGTTAATTGTTTATTAGAAAAATAATCAATCGTCATCAATATGTTGCCTAAATCGGACTTTTATGCATAGTATTAAATCCATTATTACATCTTTTTGAGGAACCTATTAATTTTCATGGACCTTATAAATGCTTGACGCTTTCTGGACTTTTTTTAGAACGTTAGAAAAAACCAAATAATTAGAGAAAAATTAAATGAATATTCGTTGTTTAGGGTCATCTTTCTACGGATGGTTCGTGGCTTGAAATCAAAGCGTTCATGATTAATTTTATCCAAGCTGATAACATAACCACAGAGGAAATGGCGATTTAAAAAAAAGATAAAAATTAATCAACCGGCCGACCTAACAAGGCCACGCCGCGCCGTGTCGTTCCCAAGAATGACACTTGGACCACTTAACCGGTATAGACTCCTATTAACACATAATAATTTTACTATGACGAAAAGGCACGAGAAATGAGTATCCTGCCCGAGCCTCGAAATTGAACATTTAAAGTTACTTTATTGAACTGCAAGTTAGTATTTCAGCCTGACTGCAATATAACTTGCTGGTCAACTTTAGTCAACTTAAAACTTATATTATATTATGTACAATCGAACCTGAGTAAGTGAGAACTGGATAAGCGAGAAAACTCTATTAGTGAGAGCATTTGCCCGGTCCCGTCATATTGCCCTTCTAACTCTGAGACTCGGGTTTATGAGAAAACTCTATAAGAGAAAATGAGATCAAGGTCCCTTGAGCTCTCCCTTAACCAGGTTTGATTGCATAGCTAATCCAAATTGACTCGTACTGAGATTCTAACCCAAGACCTCTGTTTTAAAAACCACAGCAGTGCGTACGTCAATTCGTTAAAACCTAAACAATAAACTAATAAAGCTAATAATCATCCTAATAATGCGATATCCTGCTTCCTGACTTCTTAATGATCGATTGAGCTATTTGATAGTTACTGGGCATAAAATTAAATAAAATCTAAATATTTTGTATGGAGTTGAGGTGCCTTTTTGGAGTGCTCTTTGGATTCTGGTGCTGTAGGGCCCGGTTGATCGTTCTATATTTGAACATCTTGGGACCTGTGCCTCGCTGCCCTGGCTTAATGAGGCTTTAGTATAATTTCTTTTATGTTTTTGCTAGTAAGTAATTAAAAATGGTTAAGTGCTTAGCGAATTTGTTGTCGATGAGACACGATCGATCACAGCAATCGCCGATGCAACCTTAGGATGCAACATTGTTGATAATTATTGTTCTTTTAACCGTTAATTAAAAGGAGGCACAATACGTATTGCGTAGGTACCGAATGTGTGTATTGTTTTGAGAAATGTTAATCTTTATTAGGTATTTTTTAAATCTGCGTTAAAATCCTATCACTGAAACCTGACTTGTGCGGTCATGTTATTTTTTTATAGACATCCACGTCCTATCGTTGGAAGTTGAATTCTTATGTCTTCCATTAAAAAGTTAGCACTTTTTGTGTGTTGTCAACTTTTTCTGCATCCGCGTGTGAAGTTTTTTACACCTCACGACATAAAATCGACTTGCGTAAAATTTGTCGTATAGCACTATCATATTTTGTCGTATACTTAGTACTATAATTTCAGAATTAACTTAAATAAATAAATAATCAAATTAAGAAAATCATTAAAATCATATAAACTTAAATCTACTTACAGATTCGAAAACAATTGAACAACTTACTAAGTTAATAAGTACAAAAGTAGAAAAAATATTATAACGTATTTTTATGTAATTAAGTACATACCTACCTTTTTCAGTGCCACACACTTTGAATGATGATTAATTTTAAATACGTATAAAAATTAGTAGTTTTATACATACAATAAATTATACATATTAAACATACATACTTAGGTAATATTTTAATTTTTTAATTTGTACCTCTAAGTACCTACATACCTTCTATCTTCATATTAAAATGATATTTTGTCAATACTAAACCTAATCGAATTAATCCAGTTAAAGTTGCTCTAACAGAATTTTGTAATATTTCTTAACGACACTTGGATAGAAAAATGGACTCTGAAATACGACTAGGTACTTTACGACTTACGACATATCGACACGATGTCGTGTCCTTACCAAACATTATAAAAAACTAGCAATCTATGTATCAGTATGAAATGAGCATGAAGGGAAGGATGGGCGAGCCTTTGTTTTTGTGCGGCCACCCGCTCGCTTCCTCCCTTTGTCCATTTCGATGAATTTCGGGCTTCCCATACGCGGCACCCCCCCTCTCGGCGATGCATGTGCATGCAGATTTTATAATTTCATTCCACCCTCGCGTCTTTGCAAATGTGATGTAATTAATTCAAGTGAAATATCAATATTAAATAAGTTATTTGACGCGAATGTGCTTCCATAGTATGGAAAGTAAATCCAGAAAACTGGTGAAAGGTAATTGATATTATGGTTGATATCAAAACAGAATGTTTACAGTTAATCAGGTTGGCAGATCTTATCAACCAAATATAAATCACAGTTATGGCCGAAAGCTTGAAATTCAGGATAGAAAATAGGTACATACTCGCTTTACATGTTGAAAAGAATGAATGGGGAAATCCATATTCTTGATAAGAGTCAATGGGTTCGCCTAAAAATAGAACGTAGGATCTATCAACTAATACTTAAGAATCAACACTTGCCACTAGTTGGATTTAAAAAAAATGTATTGATGTTCCTCAATACATTTTTTTTAAAGATGGATTTTATTCAAGATGGAAATTGAAAGATGTCGACTTTAATTGTGGGAAAATTAATGGTACCTGTGGAATGCGATCGATTTCTTCTGGAAAAGTTACTTTTTCAAAACTGTTTCATTTGAAGTAAGACTGTGTTCTGTTCCGAGCTTGGAATAATAAAGTAGATACAGAACAGAAATAGCAACAAACATGACAGCTCGTGAAACAGATGTGAAGCATCATTGCAGCGTAAAACAATGCTGTTGTCATACGGCGAACAGATGTAGGAACAATCGTCGATATGCAAGCTCCAGTACCTAGCAGGCTAGCAGATGTGGATCACTTCACTTCACTGAGAAACGTGGGATATTTGTACAAACTTAGTAAATTATAACTTATATTTCTAAAATCTATAATACTTTAGAGTTACTACGAAGCATCTTAATTTTTTACCGTATGCACTTACCGTACCGTATAGTCTAGGTTAGGTCGACGTTATCGTCGGTGACGTATGGTTGATAACGTAATTTATCGATAAAGACTGTCAAGGATACATCAATCTCATACAACTGTTATCACACCTGATGGAAAGCGATGATATCCACAGTCTAAGGTGGAGCGCGCCCGTTTAGGAAATGCCTCTTCACCCTTGATTTGAAGGTAGTTGGTAATTTTTAGGTGGATGGTAAAAGCCGGGAGGGATTGCATATCCTTGTAGAGCGTATCAGAAACGAAGAATCAAATTGATATATTATTATTTGTCTTTGGTACGTCTACTATTTAGGGGACTATTGACTAGAATTATTCTGAGACTTTTCTGAGCTAGCAGTAGTAACGCTATTTGTCACTTGACTCATGGGACTAATCATCTATACCGAAAATAGGTGCACTGTCTCTCTCCTCACTCACAATCCAAAGGCACCGCAATTCGACACCACCAAAGAAATGGACCATTCCACAGAAAACAGTCGATCGGTAGAGTACTTGCTTGGGTGTTTCAAAACGGGAAATCTCGGCTCCATTTCCTCTGATATCCGTTTTATGGCTGGTTTTACGGGCGGTATTTTGAAACAGTGGCAACACGAACCATGGGCACGTGAACGCCGCACGTGTTACCGCAACACCGTGTTTTCAAGATAACGTAAAACGTTTCAAAAATGCAGGTTTCATAAATAACCTCTTTATTCCTTTCATTGAATAGGAATTGGCCAAATGGTGTAATAATGTTTCACGGGTACAAAGTACAAACCATGACTTTATTGTCGATTAAGTTGTTAAAAATCATACGCTTAGCGATTCTAATCTATTAATAGAAAAAAAATCACAAAATTTTCTCGTGGCATGCATCTTATAAGATGCTCTAAAATAGTGCAGTAGGAGTAGTGTAGTAGTGAGTAGTGTAGTGTAGTGCAAACTGAATGAAAAGAAAACAGGCAGAGTAGGTCTGCCTGTTTTCTTTTCATTCAGTTTGATTAATTTATTTTTTATCTTACGTAACCTAGCACTCTTTTCGTTTTCGTTTGCATATCGTGATTCGTCTTATTATAATGTGCAATTATTATGTAGCATAATATATACCTATGTTTTGCCTACTTACATAGATGCATTCATTTTTAGGGTTCCGTACCAAAATGGTAAAATGGAACCCTTATGGTCCGGTTTCTCCGTCTGTCTGTCCGTCACACTCGATTATTTCAGTAATTACCGGAGCTATCGATATGAAATTTGGAATAGTTGTGTATATTAGTGGCCCAATGACACTGGAATAAAAAAAAATGGAAATTATTTTTGTTCTTATTTAAAAAGGGGGGAAAATCGGAGGGTTGAAATTTAAAAGTGAGATAACTGTACTGTGTGGGGTATCATATGAAAGGGTTTACTTTGTACATTCTAAAACCGATTTTTAATTATTTTTAGTTATGATAGTTTTTGATTTATCGGGGAAAATGTCTAAAAAAATACCGTTCCCCCCCCCCTTATCTCCGGAGTTTACCAATCGAAAAATCTCAAATAATTATGGTTAATAGGAATTTACGTATATTTTACAGGAAAACTATAGCCAATGCTCTAACTAGCATAGTTTTTTTGATATTAACAATAAACCTCTACAAACAAAGTTAGTTTTGCGGTTCATTAACAAAGGTAATTATTACCGTTTTACATCTTTGGTCGTTACAGTTTTGGTCGTGTTATATCTACATTAGTATGCCTGATTGTTTTGCTTCAGTACTTCTTCAGTACGGAACCCTCGGTGCGCGAGTCCGACTCGCACTTGGCCGGTTTTTTTTAAATTACTTGACTTAAAATGGTATATTTAGCATTTTATGGTATTTAAAAATAGAATATCGCAATTACCCTGTGGCACTTAGTTAGTGTTTTTGTTTTAAAAGTGCGAATACCTGTGTTTATTCGACATTAGTCTCACATTGCTGATGATTATCGTTGAACGTGAAAAAAAACTACCAAAACATCACCATTTTTTGTCGCGGGCCTTGAACATTACGCAACCGGGAAATCCCACATCAGTTGCTATAAGCTATAATATAAACAAGATCCTGAATGACTAGGATTCCTTAAATAAGCTATGGAAATTAACGACCTACCTGAGCCGTTTACTCAAACCAAGTTGTTGGGAGTTTTTTAAAATAAATTTTGTTTTTGGTATATCTTCTTCACTAGTTAAATTCTTCACTTTAGTTAAACTATCGTTAGTGGAATTCAATGCGTAAAGCCAAAGATAATTATTTTAATTAGGTACTCTATGCGTAAAGCCATCACATCCGATCATTCCAATCACAAAACTTTTTGTAAAGAAACGTGATTGGCTATCTTTAAGTGATACGGCAAAAGAAAAGTCATACCAGCATAACAGTGTCAGTAATCCAGCTCTTTTACCATACCATTCATATACTTAGTTCCATACCATTTTGGTAAAAATGGAACCCTTATGTTGAGACTTTTTAATTTTTTGTAAACAAAGATCAAATAGCTTTAGGTACTCCACGCTGTAAAACAGAAGTTACACAATGTTGACAGATGAGAAAAATGAAAGATCACAAACAATAATCGGGCCGGCAATAAAGCTGAACGGTTGTCGCCACATGTCAAAATGACGTCAAATGGGTAGCTGGTCACCAGATGTGTGCGCCCAGATGTGGGCCATAATAGCTGTAATAACGCGCACTGTCGGCTGTTTGACATCTGTATCAACTATCAGTGCTGACTTTAATTAAAGGGTGGTGCCTGCCGCTAAAAATATTTGACCAAACCCTGACCAAACCATTTTTGAAATTATATTTCTTTTGCTCTACAGGCTAGATACCTATTCCTTAACGATTCTACCTGGATTCAGGGGTTAGATTCGATTCCATTGAATTTTTCACTTCTGGTGAAATGTTTGTTTGTTTGTAATGAATTAATGATCATGATTCATGAATATTTTCCAGTTTCTAAGTGTTTTTCTATATAGGTGCATAACTATAAATTATGTATAATAATTGACTGTACAAATTAGGTTTACCGAAATGAAAGTAAGTAATTGATAAGATAAAGTAAAACACCAAATAGTCTGTCGTTAGTCGTTAGTTACAGTAATTAGTAGGTAAGTACATAATATATGAATCTCAAGTGATATATTACTCATGTCTTTATCTGTATTGAAGTGCGTTGCAAAATTTTTAAAAATAAATGCCCGGAAATCTTTATCTTATTACAGATTGTCTAGTGATTGTAATTACAAATGTATAACGATTGTTACACTTATTTTTCTAGGATTTTTTTTCACAGTTAAGTAACATTGTTTTGAAAATTTTTTAAAATTTTTTGGCACATGAACGTTGAGCCTGTAAAAACTAAAAATAACAAATATGTACCTACCTAAATAGGAAAATAACCGTTAAAATATTAATCGATACCAATTTATGTATCGCCCGCTAAAACAGAAGGGGTGCTACAAAAAATCCATCGCACATGTTACGAGGGTGGCAACCCCCGAGCGAACAAGTGTACGTTTCACTAGAACTAATTTATTCCGCGCCAACCTGTTAACTATTTTAACTCTTATTACAATAAGGATAAGGCGTTTTTAAGTTTACACATAATTTGTTTGTTCACATGTTACGTAGCGGGGGTCGCATAGATTTGGAGTCAGGTTTATTTTTTTATTTTTTTTCAGAGTGAGGTCGTTAGTGTTGCCAACTGTTCCGCAAACACAAATAGTTCTCAATTTTCTAAAGCATATTTTTTTGTTACTTTGATTTTTAACTAATTTCAATCAATTGCCTGACTTCAGTTTGTTAACATTAGAGAAGTCAATCATGTCTACGTTACAAAAAATGTAATGAATAGAACGTAGGTAGGTATACGCTGAAAAACAGTCGGACGAGCCGTTTCGGAGGAAATTGGTACAAAAATTTGGCACGAGAATTTTATGTACTTACTTATTAGCGAAACCGTACCTAATAAATATTATATAAAATCCCTAATAACTTTTCTTTGATATAAATATTATTATCACGCTATTTAAAAATTGAAACCATTGTTTGGGCGAATGAAGTTTCCTCATATTATTATTTAAACATGCGCCATGCTTTACCTAATATTAATTATTAGTAATTACACATAAGGTACCTTCCATTGATTCAATGTTGGCATTGCTATTTGTAGGCGACGAACAATTTGATATAATAAATTAATCGTGTCCTTTTTCAGAGGCGTCTGTTTATGGTCCGTCCACCCGGCGCCCAATATGGCACCCGAATTTGTCATTCCGTCCGTTCGTACGTAAGTAAATCTATGACTTCCGTCGGTCATTTTGAACTTAACACCCACTCACTTCGGTAAAACCATTTTTGAATCGGCACCCGGACTTATTATTCTGTATTTCATATTTTATAACGATTGGTTGAAAACTTTATTAGGGATAATTATAGTGATGCGCCTTACTCATCGATAAAATTGTATAATTACAGATCCAAATATTTATAATCAAAGTCCATTAAGGTCTATCTAAGTGAAACCCCGTTCTAAGCTGTTATTCTTTTGTTACATCACATTTATAACATAAAACTAAATATGTATTATATAGGTACTTATTTTATTAGTAGGTACGTACCTATATACCATTACCAACCTGCCTACCTAATCAAAATACCTAGGTACCTAGTATACATATAAGTAAGTAGTTGCCTAGTGTGTGACATAGAGTCTACCCCTTTTTATGGCCACAACTGAGCAAGGGATGGTCTATAACATAAGCCACCGCTCAAATGGGGTTTGGCATGCTTCACACACTTTTTAGAATTGTATTGTGGAGAACTTTCAACCATGCATGTAATATTAGATGTTTAGTAATGTCAGATGTTTCACGTTACTTAAGTTAACTTATCTACCTATTTGGGATTTGAACCCCCAACCCTCTGCTATGGGTCATATTCATTTTCTATCGATTCATTACTGACAAGACCTATTATTAAATATACTATCTACATAAAGAACCAACATTTTTTGAATGTTAATGAAAATAAAAAGTTATAGTATAATAATATTCAGAATCTCGAATATTTCATGAAATTATCGCACAGCCTAAATAGGTCGCAGTAGGTCCATAAATTGACGGAGGCTGTAACGCGACAACAGCAAAAAATATTATATTGACATTAGTATAAAATATTTTCATTTATTTCATTTATTCAAAAATCTTAATTACCTTTTGGATCAGCCACTGCAACATCCTCTGGTGCCGAAACAAACGTATTTGTTGACATCTTCCTTTCATTCGCTCAATCAAAATCCAATAAGCTTAAAAACAATCCTAACGAACAAGTCATAGACGAAATAAACACTTGATTCAACAAATTTCGCTATATTGGCACGTTAAACACAGTTGCATTCAGTAAAAACAAACACTAAACTGTCATTGTATCGTGTTACGTTTACGTATTAGATGTGAAACGATTGAACACACAACCTCTCCTCACGACAGTCTGTATTCAACTGAACCGAAACGGCGTCAAAAGTCGCTATCAGTTTTGTTGGCGCGGAGCGTGGACCCGTGGCGGGGTAAAAAAGCACGGCGCCAGCCTACAGTCTCGATCCCTTACAATAGAGATGCACCGTCTGTCACATGTTTGGAATTTATCGTATTGCTGCAATATTATATTTTTATACTGTGGCATATTTTTAAAGCTTCTTAAAAAAATACTGCAACTGATAGCGGATTCACCATTTTTGAACAATTTCAATTAAGTACATCCAATGGATATGCATTTTTTCAAATTACATTCTTCAAATAAAACAACTGTTAAACTATAAAATAGGTTCGAGACACGAGTAGGTAGGTATCATTTACCTTTTTACATTATCGTTTTCCTGGAGTTCAAAGATTGTTATTTGCATACCAATAATTAATGTGAATGTGATATTGAGCTGAGAAAGATTACAACCTCCATTACTTATTTAAGGTACTTAAGAACAAAATTTCTCCTGACTTATCTAGTCCGGATAAAAGCTTTCTTGGTCCCTCTCTAGGTATTCTCTAGTCTCTACATTGTAAATTTTCAGGACCTTGTCTTTTAAGGATAGGTATAAGAATAACTCTGAAAGAGGTTAAAGTACTGAATACAATTATATATACCTACCTATTTGATAATTATGAGGCGCTGTTTAACGATGAGTTGGCAGTTTTTACGCCGCGTTGCAGATGTTTCAAAAGAATTTATTATCTTGTCGAACGAAATTGTACTGTGACAGTTCTAAAGATAAACTTATTCAGGAGCGATTTGTTTATGAGGAACGAAGGCTCCCGTTTTTCCCTTGACCTTCCAATCAGTTAGAGTGCTTATCTATTGCATTTTTTCGTGGTGTTCTAGTTGACAATTTTCCGAAATCTTCTCTTTCCTGATTTTTGCTTGATCATTTTATCTTAATGAGACCAACAAACTAACCAATTAAAATAAATCAATGTAGATAAAATAGGTACCTACAATGTCATCATATTTTGATTGTTTACAAATTGGAATGCGGTATAAATCCGAATAGGCTAAAGAGAATATTATTGGTCAGATTGATTCGTAGTAAAGCGTTGAAAAAGTCGATATTTTTAATTTAAATTCCATTATAAAATAGTGAAGTGATCGTTTATCGATAGCCCGGCAGCACTGGCGCGCCAGCCGGTCGCATACTTCGGCCGGCGGGCGACTTGTCGTGTGAGGATCGCCGAATGGTCATTGCTATAGTAAGTATACACAGAATCAAAGATACATGCGTGTGGAAAAAAATCACAAGGTCCATAGTTAATATTATAACATTACCAATGCAAGAAACAATACTACTTAAAGGCTTTATGGATTGAAGATATTTGATTCTTCTTACTTTTTAAAGAAAAGAATGTAACAACGACCAAGACGTTTATCTAATCTACATCCATCGCTCGATCAATCTACGACACTCTACATCCTGAGATATCAGTTGTTATAAGTCTCATTAATTCTGCTCAGTGAATTAGCCAGCTAGTGATCTTAAACCAAACGCAGGAGGCAATGCTTTGCAATTACTGCTTCACGGCAGGGTTCCTGACATGGTGGACATTATTGCAGAGGCAGACTCCGAAAAATACTACCAACTGTTAATAATTCACTGAATGGTTACGTATTCTTCAGTTGATCAGGTAAACGCATGTGTGCCAGCTTTAAGTTTTAAATCACAATTTAGTAATTGACTGGAGTCTGCAATCTCACCTGACGATAACTGAAGATATAGCTGAAGAAGTTATCGTTCTCACTCAGAAGGGGTCTGATGAGAATAATAAATTGCTTAGCAGCTATACCGGTACCTAACCAAGCGAATTCTGCAAAAAAGTTTTACACGCCTTTAATGTCTTAGTTTTAGTATATCGTGGGCGTCGATGCGAACATTTGTTCAACTCGCATCTATTTCCATGCCCAGTGCCCACATGTGCAAGTGCGGCGTGAGTCACGCACACTGCATGCATGTACGCATCGCTATACTTTACGATCACTTATTCGCAGCGAGTGCCGACGCGACGCATTTGGTTCGAATTAGAATTTAATAACTATTTCATTATGGCGCCTCCCGCTAATTTCTCACGGAGTTCAATTTGCTTTTTTTTGCTGTAAATGCTGAAATATGGTATTATCTTTAACTGTAAGGACAACTCAGCCCTTTTGAACGTTGGCATCACCAATAAAACCATCTTCATTCAAAATCCAACAAGAAAGACAAATTTCGATTGTATAGTAATTTCGATAGCTTATTGATTTTTACAACTTCTTTTAATAATACTACATTCACAATATTATATAGGTATATTGTATTTCTTTTGGTCTTGTTCAAAATTCATGTTGCTAATCTGTAGTGCATTTGATTTAATATATATCTTTTCGAAATTGTTAATATTATTATATATTGACTATTTTTCTGTGTTTATCAATTCTTTGTTTTTGCTACTGCAATCTGTTTGCGTGCTGATTTTTAAACTTTAAATAAATTATACTCCAAATCCAATAGGGTGTTTAATATTAAAAACGGTTGTAATAGAATATCGGTCTAAGTAAACACGGCAGTTACATTTGGCGATTAATAAACCAGCCTATATATTGGATTCTTCCTATCCATCCGTTAAAAGGAATATGTTTTTGTTTGGTTTCGCAGTGATTCCTCTAGGGCCAGATTTAAAGTCTGCTGTGGCGGCATCCCCTTTAACATCTCTTAACGCGTCCAGATTTGGCAACGTTGATACGAAATCCTGTTCCGTCGGCTTTTTGCTCGGACATTTCCTCAGATTCGAGGAACGGCCGCAAAAAAACCAAGTCTCGCCCGCAGCCGCTTATACTGGTTTTGTCATGAATTTTTATGGGCTCAAACAGGGTAACAACATCAAATCGAGTCATGAGCGTGGCGAAAATAAATATGCCTTTCTTCCTGATTTACGCAGATTGTTGCGTCGAAAATATTACAAGCGGTTGGTCATTTTTTAAATGCACTTCAACTGCCTTCTATGTAATTTACGTTAAAATTCCATCTCGGTTTTTATTGGAGATGCAAAATATTGTGAAGCAGCTGTCGGTGCCTTGCAGAAGGAAAATCGTATGCCTGTTGTACAGACTGATGTCAATATTATACCTAATGATGCTTCATTACCCAGAGTGTATCTATAACACATTAGTAAGAATCATGTCTCTTAACTCTTAAGTAGATTCAGATTCAAGAGTTTTTCTTCTGAGTGTTTAAATTAAGGCTTTTGTTTACCCTTTTCGTTTATTATATTCTTAACAATTGCAGTTCGTATTTTATAAATCTTTATCAATAATTTCCTTACGTATATCCGGTCTTATTACCAATAATTATAGTGATTACTGTTATCAGTATTATTTAAATGTCATTAATTTTATCTTTTATCAGTTTGATGTACTTTCTGGTGCAAAAACAATTTATCTGAAAGAAGATAAGATTTTGAAACTCCATCAATATCTGGTAAATCAGGGTTTCAGCTCTTGGTCTGCTACCTAATACGTGACGTGCCTAATACAATCTCAAAACTAAAAACTTGTGAAAAAATAAGAATGAAAAACTCTTGCACTAATCGTACGTGTCAATCCCCGGGAATATTTCACCTTATTTAAACAATAATTTGTGTAGCCCGTATGGGGGTGTGAACCCGCTAAGGGATAACTCCCGAGCAAACACAAGGCATATTTCGGACCAATATAAACTTGTCCTGTGTAGGCGTGAAACGATCAGGTAAGGCTTTTGACACCTAGCCATGACCGTGTGGCGTGAACTTCGTCGCGTTGTGTTTAACGTGTTTTTTGGGAGTTTTATCACGAATTACAGACCCTCGTGGAAATGTTGATGACAGGTCTTTTGGAAATGCAGAGCTAAGGTGAATCTGATTTCAGTTCATCATCACTTGAAAACGCCTTTCATATCTCGTAAGTGTGAATAGTGATTTTACTTCTGACTGATAGAAAGGTAGAAGAGTGCATTAATTAGCAGGACAGATTAATTTGTTTTGCTGTAATCCGCTACTTGAAAAGATTCTGTATGGTACAATATGCAGGAACACTGCCCACATGAAACACCATACACAATTTTCCAACACTTTCTTCGACGCACGTTTCGTCCCGAACCGGGACATCCTCAGGAGATGTTGACTTCACAATGCGAAATCGTAGAGTGACTCTCGTGTCAGCAACGCGTTCTTATATACCCTTTCTAATGACTCATCCTATTGTTCGCCCCACTCACTTCGGCTGGTCTCGTACCCCCGAAAACAAACGAAGCAGTGGCGAAGATGATACGTTAATTTGTTCGTTAAGTAATTGAAACTGATTATTATTGCTAAATTTTATTATTTCTAATTGTTCCAGCATGCTCAGATAAAGCCCTTTATCACAAGTATGTAGGATTTTATACGAATGATCGAGTGCTAATTTGTGTCCACTGTCTAGAAGATGTTTTGCGAAATGAGACTTTTGGGGTTGTTTGTTTCTAACTGCGGCTATATGTTCTTTGTATCGTGTATCAAATTTACGGCCTGTTTGACCAATATATACACCATTACATTCTGAACATTCTAGTTTATAAATGCCCGATTTTTGTTTATTATCTAATTTATCTTTACCATTACATATATTTTTTAAGGTATTGTTTGTTTTAAAAGCAACATGTATATCATGTGTTCTTAGTTTCCTAGCAATTTGCTGTGATACTGGTCCAAAGTAAGTTAGACTTGATTTGTATTTATTGATTTTCTCAGGAGATGATGAATATAGATCCTTCCTGATCTGCAATAATTGTTGTTTCCTAATTATATTATTGACTATATTGGTGCTATATCCATTAGCCTCTGCCATGTGGTAAATTACTTTTAATTCTTTTAAATAGTTTTCCTTCGTAAGTGGAATAGACATCATCCTGTGTACATAACTGTGAAACGCTGCGAGTTTATGCTGCCAAGGGTGACAGGATGTAGCTGGTATAGTTGTGTCAGTGTATGTAGGTTTTCGAAAAATTCCAAATTGATGTTTGTTATTCGCACGAGTTATAGTTAGATCGAGGAAGTTAAGAGAATTGTTTTCTTCTAATTCAAATCTGTCCTGCTAATTATGGATTTCCGCAAAATAACGCCTGCTTCCATTCAATATAGTGCATTAATTGCTTGAGGAACAGTTGTAACAAAATAATTAATTTAACTATTTAATGTTGATACTTTTACGACAGTAGCTCCTCGCCAATCACTAACTTTTTAACAATCATTAGATTAAATTGTAGTTCCATGACAATTGCTCACTTCATTTGACTTTTAAATAGTATAGTGTAATTTTGAATTCAATACATATAAAGAGATGAAAAAATAAATTAACCTTACTCCAAATTTTAGAAGGAACTTGTATCAAAAAATACATACATTTGACAGTGCCTTGGAAGTTTTACATTTGAGTTCCAACCGAAATTTTGTAATATAAAAAATATCAAGAACTAATTGGACCGTTACTCTCATAGAAATACCTCAGAGAGTAAAGAATTTAATTATTCACTCATTTGAAAGGAAACTGCTCAAACGATTATCATAATGTACAAAAGGTCAATCTTTTCCCAATGATAGAAGCTATAACCGATTCAAGAATTCCAAGATAGCACCTCGTCTCGGAACATGAAGGTGAACAAACGGCATTGCCCAATGATATGATAATGAAAACGACTCAAGATTTAATTGAGCCGATGCCAAACGAAGATCCCATATCGTTTGATAAGATTTATTGGTAATGTAACGATGCAAAAGAGCGGCCACCTGGCAATGCAAGTGGCGCTAAATATAAACTCGGTAACCGCGCCTATAATTGTGCGCTGTGTCGTGCAAAACATTTGTTTTGGTGTCCAAGTACAAATGAGAAAAGTGTGAAAGACAAATTGCCTCAAAATTAGCGAAATGCAAGGCGCTGGTTTGGCAATACCAACTAAAAAATTAAGGTAGAAAGCTTAAGAATTTTAGAAGGTTGGATATGGAAGAACGTGACTCGAGAAATTGAGGATTTGCACACCATTTAGTGAGTACATAATAGTAATTTAGTAATCAAATGTAAAGTTTTCTCACTTTAATTTTAGGCAGTTGCAAAGTAACTTTAAATAACCGTGCAGTCTTGAAGCTCCAAGATTAACTTAGGTAACATTTATAACAAACACAATTCAATACGAAAAACTCATGCTTCCTAAAAAGTAGCTTTCTTTTTCTTGGCGTTCGGAATTCAAAATCAAGAAACCAATTCAATACATTACTGCTTGACAAGGAGAAATCAACTAAATCTCGAAGTGATATAGTATATATTCCATTGTGGAGTACAAATACAGCTGATTTAAATGTAGAGGTTAGATTTTGTGTTTTAAGAGGGAGACAGTAAGGGTGACATTGGAGTGAACAGGGGTGAAATGTAGTTGGCAGGACAGCAGGCGCCGCGCTTGCCGCCGTGGCGCCGGCTAGCCGCCGACACCTCTTGTATTATGAACTAGTCCCGTGACCTGGCGTCGATCAACTAGTACTTGACTTAACAAATGAACTTATACAGAGTTCCTAGCCAATTGAAGCGTGCATTAGTATTGTATTGTTTAATATTAATATTAATCAAGCGTTGAATTATTGCTCAAGTGGATTGGTTCCTTTTTTACAAGAAATGTTACCATGCATTTAATTATATTAACATATTACAGTCAAAAGTTATAATGTGTAAATAATTACTTACAAAATATAAGCAAATAAATAATTATTCATAATTTTTTTTTTTAATGATACGTTATTAATTATTTAATAACGTATCATTAAAAGTAAGTACACTTCGTAAATTCAGGTTGGGTTTGGACTTTCAACTTTTATTTTTCAACATAATATAGGTTTTTCGCATACACTTCCAAATTAAATAATTTTAAATTACATACTTAATAGAATTTCCTACACACGATTTTTAAACAAATCTTAATCATTTACTAAACTATAATACAATCTTTAAAGTCATTAAAAAAGTTGCCATATATAATGATGTCCTTTTTTGTGAACACACATACCTATGTGAGAACGGATATGTCAATGTTTTGCATCGGGAAACCTCGGCCGCGGCGCGGTCTCACCAAACATTCTACGAACCGCGACGAAACAAAAACAAGTGTTCAGAACGAGACGGACAGAGCCCACGCTCCCACTGCAGAGCGAAACATCGATAATTTATGCGAACATCCCTAACAAGAATGCAGTGAATTCACTTGCAACTGAATTTCAACCTTCATATATTTCGATACGTTTCAAAATTGCTTGGTTGTGTGTAAAATAAACGCTGTGGTTGAAACAGGTGTTCAGTGCCAAGAGTGGTTTAACCTCTCCAAACCAAAGTGAACTTTATTTCTCTACAATACGTTTCAGTTTTAGGCGTTTGTGTATGCAGTTATGTCATTTCAGGTTTGTAAAGTATTTCATTACTCCCAGATGTGCAGCCGAGTTTCGAAAACGCCTCGATGTATTTGAGACGCGGCTCCTCGTAATGGAACGCGGTGTTGCCAATTAACGAACCCTTTTAATTCGACCGATTAATTATTGAGTACGTATGGGTTATCAATTTATTGATTAATGACAAATATTATGAATGCAGCGTCGATATGCATGGTCTTGTTTCTTGAAGCTTGTAAGCTTTTTTATTTTATTTTTATCAACAAAATCGTCTTCTAGTTCAAGAAAGGAATTGAGGCCGTAGAATAATGCGTGTTATAATGCTGATTTGTGGATCCGAAGCTATCATGGTCGTTGTCTATGGGCCTCAAAAGAAGACCCAGAGTCACACTGCACACAGCAAGAGAGCTACGCTTGGACTTCGGAGTAGGTATCTTTGCGCGATCGAGAAGCGCTGAAATGAGGTAATCCGTAAAAAAACCAAAGTGACCGATACAACTCAATTTTTGAGACCAAAGGTACAGTTTCTGCCACGCACCGGAAATCTCAGCGTTGGCAGACCTCCACCCGATTGATGGAAGGCATCGAGTAAGTTGCGGGCAGTAGCTGGCTTGTGTTCGGGTGGTCCCATATACCTACCCCAGTGCCTTAACCCAGGACTGGGGTGGAAAGGGAAAAAACTCCCATCTACCCCGGTAATTTCTGTAAGATCGTTTGCCGGGGTGGATGGGAAATTTACCTCACACATTTTTCCCATCTGCCCCGGGAACGTCATATTATGAAAAAGGGTACAGGAACTCACAGAGACAGACCCACTCATGTTTATTTCAGGAGGATGTTCAGCTGTGGAAGTCCATCGACTGGAACGAAACGACTACCTACGCGTTGAGTTGAAAAGTACCATTTCGTAGCAAACCTACGCTTCGAATAACAAATGACAGATGAACTATTACAGCCAAAGCAGCCGTCAACAGTTTCATTCCAATATCCAACACCTCACAAAAACTCCGATAGTATCACAAGCACATTAAATTGATACCATCTCCGTATAAGTATAATACTCGTATACAGAAGACGTAAAAACTTAAATATTAGGTCCTTATACATATGAAATTGGCGTTTGTATGGGAGGAACATAAAGTCGATTTTTTTTTAAATATAATATATATATTTAATCAAAGTATGTACCATTGCTATCTATGCACTTTTGCCACCTTATAGGTAGCTCATTGATCCCTTTACTAAAAAAGCCATTCGGACGGGAATCAATAAAATCTTTGAAAGCGCTTTGGACTGCCTCATCGGAGTTAAATTTTTTCCCTTGTAAGAAGTTATCCAAATTTCGAAAAAAATGGTAATCTGTTGGAGCAAGGTCCGGGGAGTAAGGTGGATGTCTTAGGCATTCCAATTGAAGCTCCTCTAATTTGGTAGCCGTCTCTTGAGCAGTGTGTGGTCTAGCGTTGTCCTGAAGCAGCAGTGGCCTAGAACGATTGACCAGCCTCGGTTGTTTAGCAGCTAGCTTTTCCATCATGGATTGCAGTTGCTGACAATAGATATCCGCCGTAATCGTCTGGCCTGATTTAAGAAAGCTGTAGTGAACGACGCCGGCGCTAGTCCACCAAACGCTTACAAGTAATTTTTTTTGAGTCAATTTTCGTTTGGGGTAGGATTTGGCTGGTTCGCCAGAGTTCAACCATTGCGATGAGCATTTCCGATTATCATACAGGATCCATTTTTCATCACAGGTAATGATTCTATTTAAAATCCCTTAATTACTGTGCCGGTTGAGTAATGTAACACAGCAGTCTACGCGCGTTTGTCGGTTTGCTGCACTCAATTCATGAGGTACCCACCTTCCAAGCTTTTTCACCTTCCCAATTTGCTTCAAGTGAACTAAAACAGTTTTATCACTAACACCGCAGCCTGCAGCTAGCTCGGACGTGGTTTGCGATGGATCCGCTTCCACAATAACCTTCAATTCTTCATTGTCAACTTTGGTCTCCGGCCGTCCACGGGGCTTGTTCTGCAGGTCGAAATTTCCAGAACGAAAACGTTGGAACCAAAAACGCACTGTGTTTTCTTTTGCGACACCCTCGCCGTACACATCATTAATCCTTCGAGCCGTTTCTGCAGCACTGATGCCACGATGGAACTCGTACTCGTAAATAACGCGATATTTCAAGTTTTCCATTTTGTAAACAGAGTGGCGCAAAAAAAAACCAAAAGAGAAAAAAACAAATGAATTACGATTTTCAAAACACAAAAGCATGAGTAAATAGCTGTATAAATTTTAAATTGGAATTTCTAACCAAAGAAGAGATATTTGAGCTCAAAGTGGCCAGTACGACAAAACGCCAATTTCATTTGTAAGGACCTAATAACAGGTTGCTTTATAACGGCGCAGGCGCCGGCGCACCCCTGTCAAGTGACTGACACTTGACAGTGACAGGTAGCTTATTGTTTGAGCTTTTGTGTGAGGTGGCCGCGCTGAAGTTACAGATCTTAAGCAACAAAAGGTACCTGTGACGTAGGCATGCCGATTGCCGTATTACCGATGAGGTATGAAAAAATGAAGCCTTTGAAAGAGTAGGTACTTATTAGGTAGGCCGTAGGCTATTATGGCGTCTTTATTGAAACGGACAAAAAGTTATGAAACTGGCCCTAATTTAATGACAACAGTTAATATTACTTCAAATAATAATTAATAATTGCCCGATTGTCCGCGACAACTTCGCGTATACCTTGGTAAACTCGTTGAATATGTTAGATTTTCGAGCTTGAATAGCGGAACCGAAAGGTTGAATAGCGAAATCGAGGATCACAGGTTCTATCCACTGATACATGGGGGTTATGTCGTGGCTACTCCTAGAATATAATAGGGACAGGGATAAAAAAGGATTTTTATTTTGCAAAAGAAGTAGGTAGTATAGGTAATTTAATATCAGCAAATAAGCCTAAAAAGCGAGTGGACAAATATTCGATTTTTCGTATTTAAAATTAGTAATAAATCTAAACACCAAAAAGCCACTCACGAGGCAATAAAAAAATTCCCTGGAGATTACAAAAGCGGTCCACCTGATGCCTGATATGCTATTAGTCATGAAACACACATAGGCCGGTGCGGGAGCGGACCGGGGTATAAGCGAGACTCAACTAATGTTATATGGGAACGATTAATCCGACTCAGTGTAAGAAATTTTTGGTTGGGCTTATAGCTAATATCACACAAAAAAGTGGTATTAGTCGTTAGGTTTTACAGTCTAATGCCGAGTTGCACGAAACAAAACCAAAAATTTAAGTGGTACTTAAACTAATTTAATCACAATCAATGTCAAAAAATGTATGAAATTTTGACATTTCTCGCGATTAAATTAGTTAAAGTAGCACTTAAATTTTTAAGTTTATTTCGTGCAACTCGGGGTAAGTCATTTATGACATTCTTAAAACTGAGTGTCTTAAAAGCTTTACTCAGTGATCTTTCTCCGACCGTGACAGAAAAATGCGGTCCTATCGGACTATTGAAAATGAATATATAGTGTACTTTCCTCTAAGATTCTAAGGATCTTCACGCTATGGTAGTGGACTTGTTTTTGTAAAGATTGCCCGTCGTGTTCGAAATTGGTGTTGGATGCATTATGTTTTAAACGAACAAACGTTATATTTTTTGTGTTGTCCTCGCACCCGCCCCGGCCTGCGTGTGTACCATGCTGCAGGCTGCTACATTTAGTAGTTTTTCTAACATAAGTCACTGTAACCTACATCCCGGCAGCGCACCTGCGTGAATCCTTTCGTTTTTTGTGCCTCCACCTGCACCACTGTGCCATTGTGCAATCGAGAGCTGCAAACTTATAGATATGACAGAAAAAGTCAATGTGTGGCAGTTTCTTTAGTATGACAATAACAGAATTCGAGGTAGAATAAAAAGCTATATTAGATCTATAACATAGAGTCCCACACAAATATTTATGATAAAATGAGGGCACAAATACATTGAAATAGAAAATAGAGAAGTAGACCTCCGTGTATATTTGTTTGATGTATGATTAATTGTTTATTGCTAGTATTGTATAACGTATAATTCTAATAGTTGACTAAAAGTTCGAATACAGCGCTATTGATGTAGTACTGTGTTTATGTTCGAAAAACCGCAACAAAAAGGCAGAGTAAAATTTTCTCGATAGAAAGTTCTCCCAAAAGTTGCTCCAAAATCTCAGTTTTTCTGTTTTATCGGAAACTACAATGGATGTAATTAGTTTTTGAGTAATTAGGTAAAACGTCGTTTTTCGGCTATATTCTTCCGCAACGCTGCATGTCGCACCTACCAAATCTCCGTGAAAGTGAGAAAGACAAAAATAAATTCAATAAATCCCCTTAAGCTCTAAGCTCTGTCTTGTGCGAGAAAAGACCGCTGCCGTGTCTAAACATCGTAAGCTCTGTAAAACATAAAATCTTTTTCGACCAGTGCAGTGTGTGAAGGTCGATACTCAATTTTTTTCATCAAAGGTGTGATTCCAGAGCCGATTAGAAATCTTTTTATACACAAATTGCCTATGTATATTTTAAGGAAATAATATATTGTTAAAGACACATCAGCTGGTTAAAGATGTGCGTTTAAAACCAGGTGATATTCAAATAACATCATGCATAAATAATATCGGGTAGGTAACTGGCGAAATTAGATGTTCGAGTTGAAACAAAGCGAATCGTGAATAAATAAATAAATATCAGGACATTATACACATCGCAATCTAGCCCCACACTAGATAACTGATAGATATACATACATCTTCATATAAATAAATATAACAAATATTGAAAACATTCAGACACTGCTAATTTCACACTGACAAATATTCATGCTCATCACACAAACATTTACCATGAGTGGGAATCGAACCCACGACCTCCGACGCAGACGGCAGGTTCGCTACCACAGTTCCCTACCACTACGCCATTCGGTCGTCAAAAATAAAATACAGTTTTCACGCTGCTACTAAATCTAATTTGATATAATATTATAATATTCATATAGGAACATCTGTTTATAGGAAAGTAATGCTGATACTACTAGAACGATGCAGATTTTTTCTGAGGATGAGCATGTATGTAGCATTGGAAAAATTACAACATGTAGACAATTGAAACGATAGATCTAGGCTAAATTCATTACTTTTTGTATAGAGAAGCGAGCAAGAAGATGTTATGATAGTTATAATAGAAATATTGACGATCATGAAATCAGGACAGATTAATTTGTTTTGCTATAATCCGCTACTTGAAAATATTCTGTATGGTACTATATGCAGGAACACTGCCCACATGAAAACACCACACACAATTTTCCAACACTTTCTTCGACGCACGTTTCGTCCCGACACCGGGACATCCTCAGGAGATGTTGACTTTACAATGCGAAATCGTAGAGAATCATGAAATCATTTGAAATTAACGCTAGCTTAACTCAACTTTTTCATCAACACCCTAACATCGCGTCAAGTTAAATAGGGATAAAACGCAGCGCAATTTGAACTAATTAAAAGCGGCATCCGGCTCATTGGCTGTCAAATTGTCGTATTTTAATTTTTTACACTACCCGCCGCGCCGCCGGTGCCGCGTAAACAGATATGTTACAGCTAGTGGGAACTATCAACTAAGTGGAGGATCTTATGGCTGTTTAGTATGGATACGACACCACAAGAAGTAAATTTCAAGATTCCGCGACCTATGGAAAGGACAATTGGCGACAAACGGACATTTTCTCAGAAACAGCTGTAGAGCACATAGATTTATAAACGTCGTCGCTGGACCTCTATGGTAGAGCCATTATTTTGTCCTCCTAGAGATTTTGTTTTTGTCCTCCTCCCACTTAGGAATACATTGGTGGGTGCGACGTGCTGCATGCACAGTGACGCGGAAGAATACCTATATGTAGTTGAAAAACGATGTTTTACCTACTAAAGCCTATCGAAGCCAGTTATCATAAATCCGTTTCTGAGCTTTTTGTGGATATAATTATTACCGACACATTAAAACAAAAATTACAATAAAAATAAAATGTATTGTAGATTTCGATAAAAATTTGAAAAATTGAGATTTTGGAGCAACTTTTGGCAGAACTTTCTGATTGAGGATGGTGTTTCTGCATACATTGGTGTATAAATCCACAGATTTATAATCAAAATTCGCTCTGAAGCAGATGTTTTACATGATATTTTATTTTGAAAGTAATTGTCTTTATAGTTTTCAACCTGGAAATCACTAAAAATTGCTTTAAAAGCCCTTTTATGCCCTTAAATCTAATCCGTGACATCAACATGGCTGTCCATATTAACACCATCCCTGTCGGCATTTCGCACCGGAAACGCAAGTAGTTATATTATGATGACATGTGCAGCATGTGTCGCCCTCGGAAGGAATTTGCCGAGAAATTGATGAGATCATTAGTCAAATGGGGCGGGTTTTTGTGCGTTTGGACCGCACAGGCGCAGGATTCAGGAGTCGTGGCGAGTGCGGTTCCAGAGGATTGCACGCCGCCGCACGCAAACAACAAAGGTTTTTGCGAATTAGCCTAGTATTAATATTAGTGGGAGAGACACAATATTAGTGGGACAGACACAGTCATGTGAGTTAACACATAACATCGTCCTTGCAGCCGATGCACCTCCACTGCGAGACACAATAGTTATTTGTTATGCAAGGCCGTAAAATGGATTTTTGGGCCGAGTGTCAAATTTGAATGCTGAGCGGCGAAGGATTCTAGGGTTGAACCCTGAGCGCAGCGAGGGGTTCAAAGAATAGAATCCTGAGCATAGCGAGGCATTTAAAGGACACGAGACCCAAAAAAATTTGCGGCCGTACATAACACAAAATTTTTCATCTCACCACAGCGAGGAAAATTACTAGAAGAACACTTGGAGCGGCATTGCAAGTATGTTAGATGTTGTCTGCAATAACTTCACTCACTTAATTAAATCTACCTTAAATCATCACTCATCTTATTACTAAACAGTAATGAATAAAAACAAGACATTATTATTATTTAGCATGATTAGAAAAAAAAATTGAGAAACTTTTTTTCTACTTTTATTTTGGATACGTTCAGAAACATCAACTTCTATGAACCAAAAATAATAGAAGATTAAAAAAAAATAACAATTATTAGATAAACAATAAGTAAATATCATGGATTTAATTAGATGATTTAATTAAGAAAACTAAATTGGAGTTATTATTTTTATTGATATTTCAAGTAAATGTAAAAACAAAAAAGTAATGTACCTATACAAACTCTAAGGTCGAACTTCGCTACTGACCGTATGCGTTATTAAAAAAAAAGTCTTGACATTATAGACGCAATGCGAGAGTACGTTATGTTCGAATTTGAAAATGCTTTGCGGCCCTAGGGCGAGAAGGGATTTTCATACTACTTTCTCGCCCTAGGGAGAAATGAAAATTCTTTTGGGCCCTAGGGAATATAATAGCAATTCCGCCCGCATTTTAGGCATTAAAAATCCCTTTTCCGAGCGGGTGAGATGAAAAATAATAAATTGACGCATCCGATTGAACAATTATTCAAATCAACAAATTGGTACCTATAGATATTTCAATCCGCGATGACGCGCTCCACTCTGTCAAATTTCATACGAATCGAATGAAACATAAGCGTCGGAGGTCGTGGGTTCGATTCCCGCAACTTGAAATTTTTTTTGATGAGCATTGATGTTTTCAAGGTTCTGTATGTTATTCAATATATTGTATTTATGAGTTATCTACTACTTATAACATAACAAAAGCTATGGCTTACTTTGTAGCTAGATTACGATGTGTGGAAAGTCCTGATATATGTATTATTTAGTTTTTTATTTCTTTCTAAAAGAGTCCTAAAAGCGATCGTAGAAATGGATAAGTCTACGGTTGCTAATAGTGGCCATATCAGCTATTATTACTGCGTTGACTTATTTACTGATCTTCGCCCAACCCAAAATAGTATCCAGAGTCCAGACCCTATAGAGCGGAATCTTCCATAGAGGTTTCTTACAATGGAGGAAAGTACGTATTCAAGAACACCCGAGAAAGGCAGGGGCTATAAACTAAGTTAAAGATATAGCGAATTTTCACATTATGAGAATTTGGCTCTAGCCTTTACCTGGCTGGCAAAGTGTAGGTCGTCTTACGTCTATACAAAACTATTGAATGGATTTCGAGAAAACTGTCAAACATGCAGGTTTCCTCGCGATGTTTTATTTTCACTGCTAATTAAATGATATTTAGTTTTCCTTACTTCCTTCCTACCTACCTACTACAGTGGTAAAAAAAGCTTTCGTGAAAAACAAAATAAAACTTTACTGTAAGTAGGCATAGGTACCTTATGATACTTCAACACACAAGAGTAAGTACCATTTGTAAGGAAGTTAGTTATCCTCGTCCTCGGATGTATTAATACTTGCTGGCGTTTGGTGGTTTATAAATACCTCCCGCCAGATGGCCGAGGATATCCTGCGGCACTCCTGCGCCAGGTTGCCGGTAATTACGACGTAAGCGGCGCGCGCACTAGGCGATGCTTACAGAGCCGTTGAAATCTCACTCACAATCTTGCGGTGCTTACACCATGGCGTAATCCCCATCGCTGCTATGACGATTTACTGTACAGACTACAGACAAGGAGAGTAGTTAGTAAGGGTGTGTTTTCATCAGACAGATTTTACGACCTCTCAGGCGCATATAGAACGCGCTCGAATTTAAGGTTCGTGGTTACTAAGTAAGCTGGTACTGGTAGGGAGCTGGTCAATTTCCCAGTCATTTGATAAGTAATAAGTGTAGCGCTATTAGGTATAGGTGGTGGTTAGTCGGTACCTGCAACCGTATAGCCGTATGACATATTTGTGATCGCCACAGAAAGCCATGTCGAACACTCAAATGGAATGAAATTTAAAAAAAAGTATAAGAATGATAGTTGGCTGCGCAGAAGTCACGTGATCAATTTTGTGAATGGAATTAATAAATCATCATTCTCATACATTTTTCGTTCGTTCCATCACTTGATCGATCGACAGATTTCTGTGACGATCGCAAAAAATATGTCATATGGCTACGACTACTACAACTCTAGCCATATGACACTTAGCAATACGCTAAAAAGATAGAAATGGACTGAAATTCAAAAATGTATGGACATTATCATTAAATCGGAAAATGATCGGTCACGTGACTCCATGCATTATTATTTTTTTTTTATTTCATCCGAAAGTGATGTAATGTTTTAAAATAACATATATGGCTAAAGCCGCTAGTACGATTAGATACCGGTACAGGCCGCCCACTTAGAAATGCTATAATTTGTAAATTGGCTCCTTAGACTATCTAAGCCCTAGCAATTTGACTTATTTACGATAGTCGTAAAAACCTGTCTATCGCTCATTCCATAATGCTATTAGCTGCACCAGTATCTACATTCCTGAGTCATGTTAGTTTTTTTTTCCTAGTATTTTTGCGTCTGCAGTCTGCATTTAAAATAAAATAAAAATATATCATTATGCACGAAGCCTAATATTAACACGAACAAATTCGGAGCTCGCGTGTGGCTTCCGTTGGCCGCTAATAGTTCAAGAGCGCCAGTGGTCGTCAACACTTGAAAAAAAAAACATTTTGTATCGAATTACCCCGGAAAAGCTACCTGTATTCCCAGCGTCTGCTAGATTATGACGTGGGTAGTTAGGTACCTACATATAATAAAAAGAGAAGTTTTGGAACGAAGTTCCTTATCGCGCGTTGCGAGAGGAAATGGCTAGACGGAAAAAATTACGACGAAAAGTTGTAACAACGCTACAGTAAGCTATTGTAATGTAAGTCGTGCGGTGTGCGCATGTTTCTCTGTCTGTCTCCCTCTCTCTCTTATAGAAAGCAATCCAGATATACTTCGTTCCATCTGGGTGTCCCTTGACACCTCTCAAGTTTTTTTTATAAGAATTTAAATTATTTTTTTTGGCAACATTATTTACTGAGTCACTTATTGAAAATCAATAAGTACAAAATCAAGCTTTTGGTTAGATCTTACCAGTTAAGTTACCATATCAAGTTATTAGTTACCAGAAGGCCACACACATGTTTTAGTACGAGAAAATTGACTCAAATGAATACTAACCAAACAAATATGATTTTACGAAATTGACGGATTAACCAATGAAAATGAAAATTTAAATTAAAATCTTTATTTTCACACTGTCCTAACTTACAGGCTTATGAAAAGTCAAAAAGCACCGAGAAGAACTGGCAAAAACTTGGCACTTATGCTCTTCTCAAATAGTCTTCATAATGACTGATTTTTAACTCGTACAAAGTATATAGGTATGTTAATCGCATGATTTTTATATCTCGCGAGGATGCGGAAGCATATCTCTTTAAGTCCAAGAATCCTTGTCATTATGAAATTTTTCAATGGTATAGGAACCCAGATTCACAAAAGATACCTATTTTTTGATAAAGTTTCTTAAATCCTGTGGAAAGGCGATATTATAATTTTTTTTTTAATTAAAATATGCGTTGTATAAAAATGATGAAAATAAAGGTTGTCCATCCCTGCGGCCAAGTTCAGGATGTCTCGCTTCCGAACAACTGTTCAAGTTTACAAGACAATGAGCGACGGCGTATGTTATATCTGTTCGCTTCAAAAATAACGCGCATCGCACGGCGCAGGCGCGCGGCGCGGCGTGCAACGCGCGTGCGCTCATCGCACTTAGCGCCTGTCCGTTTGTTTGTGCTCCAGCGCGTTATTCGATATATGGACTGGACTTACTGTCTTGTACAATACATGCCATAATCATTCCCGTACCGCAACTTATCTGATGAATATGACTGACAACAAACGAAAAGATGTAAACAGCGATGTGTTTACTTTTCAATTTTTTGTTCATCGGATTTTTCAAAATCTTTTGCTCTATGAATAACACAGTAACAGAATCTATTGGTATTCCAAACTTTATAGGGTTATTCCATAAATTTTGGAATACGTTATAATTTTCAGGGTTCTTAGAATCAGGAACCATATTATTTATCTGCGGTCACTCAAATTGAACGACATTCAAAAAATTAAAAAAAAAAAAACAATTAAGTACAACTAACTTCGATAAGTCACAATATGATTAATTAAGTGTCGGATGTGTTATCCAGTTGCTCGGTCAAGAGGTTTCTGCGACAATGCAGAGCTCCGTAAATAGATCTTCTTCTGGCTTCGGAATAGAACCCCGAACCGAGCGATCCGCAGTGGACAATGCTAACAAATAGACCAATGAGGCACTTGATTGAATGCAAGTGACTTCCTAGGATCACACTACTTGATATTCTCATATTTTCAGACGTTGGTCTGCAATTCAAATGCAATCCATTTCGTTGGTCGCATTCGTGTCGCAAGAACGCAGACAAACATCTTGATCGATGCGAAACGATCAGCGATTCACCTGACCATCGACCATCGTCATTCGATAATGCTAAATCGATTTGAGTGAATCAATTATCATGTCATAACAGTAGGCAACATCGGGCGCGCTTAGTTGCACTGAATGACTGAAATTGATTATTTCAAAAGTATACCTGAAATACTTTTAAAAACCAACTAAGTTGTAAGGTACATTTAAGTGTACCTTACAACCTTTTTTTAGGGTTCCGTACTTTGTTGTCTATCTGTCACGACCTTTTATTTCAATAAAAATTACAGATATCGACATGTTATTTTAAATAGTTGTAGGTAATGATGGCCCGCCGTCATTGCAATCATAAAAAAATGAAAATCGTTTTAATATTTTTTTTTAATTAAAACGATCCGACTCGCACTTTGCTGTTTTTTTATGGTTCAAAATGGAACAAATGGAACCCTTATATAATGTGACTGTCCGTCTGTCTGTCACAGCAGATTATTTCAGTAATTCAAGTTATCTACATGAAACTTCCAATGTACCTACCTCTTACTTAAATATCATAATTCAATACAAAAAGGATTATCTCGAGACACGTTCTCAACGTTGTAATTAATATGCATTGTTGATAATAAAAAGGTCAGTGATAAAACAATGATAAAATCATTTAATCGATATGGGCTTAACTACTGCGAGATACTGGTAAATGCTCCACATAGATAACACAAGCATTTCCGGCGGATATCTTTTTACAACAGATATAGCACACCCACAGCATTCTACGCGCAAATATGAAGGACACCACCTTTGAAATCAGTATATTAGGCGAAAAACATGCAGGTTTCCTTCGGATTTTCACACGCATATAAGTACCTACCATAACTCGTTGTGAAAGTCGGACTCTAGGGGGCGGCGTTGCCAGACGTCCCGATTTTGGCGGGACGTCCCGATTTTTAAATAAAAATTAAATAAGTCCCGCTTTCGATACAAAAAAATCCCGCATTTTTTCTTAAAAAGGTCCAAAAATCCAAACTTGGCAACGCTGCTTGGGGCAATATTTAAATTATGCGCGTCACGAAAAAAATTTTTTCGATTTTACGATCTCTTTTCTAATCCATATACCTAGAGTCAGTGAAAATAGACTGGCCTTCGGATTAGGACTCATTGAAAAGCCTAGTACGGTAGCACCTGCTGAGAATTTGACAGAAAAACTAATACGACCCGGACTTCAAAATGAGGTACTGTCAAACTTGAATTAGACCGTAGGTCAGGCAGATTGAAAAAGTTCTATGCCTCGGGATGTAAACAGCAGCCTTAGCAATATTGAGTTTTGAGTATGACTTATCTACAATTTTCACAGATTATTATTAAATAGGAAAATTCAAATATTTTGTAAAAATTACTATTGTTTTCGTAAGTTACGTCACATTATCTTGTCGGTCAGATATGTCGTTCCCAAATCCCATACATTTATAAAGTTCGTTCCATTTCGCTCGAAGCGAACGAACGTAGAAAATTCACTAAGGGCGCTGGATCACAGGCGCTTTATTTTCTGTCACATGAAAATCGGTCAGTATACCTAGATAACGATATTTAAATCAATAGTGTGGATTCAAACTTTTTATTGCTCTTACGTAGATTGCAGACGGTCAAGTAGCATCCTTAATGCAACCAATCTATCAGAATAACAAGCAGGTTGCAAACATTACTGTATTTCCATACTTCGCCGGAGAAGGCTAAGAGCATACATATTTTAAAATAATCACAGTAAATTGATAACACGTGTAAAGTTAACCCACATGCCATTTATAGTGCATATTGTTGCGATAGACTTTGCTTGTATATTTGGCACACCATTTTTTTCCAGAACAAAAAATGTACCTACTAGAATAGTTCTTATAATACCGTTTATATTGAGCTGGACTTTTCGTAGAATATCGAGAGTGGAAAAAAGGGTGCCACCCTATTTATATTTGCGAATTTATCGTTATGATATATATAGCTCAGAATATTTCATTTACGCCCATTTACTCCCAGAAAGCTATCCAAACAATGCGACGATGCATAAGAAATGAATTACTGCACCCTTTATTTAGAGCACTGCGCGTTAAGCATAATGGATGTTGCCCCTCCGGAGGTCAGCGTGAGACTGACGCGTGTTTGACGCGTGGCGTGCACGTGGCGCCATCTATTGTTATTCTGTGCTCATTATTTCCCTTTTTGATTGTGAAATGAAAACTGTAGCTATGAGAGCATATTTTTATCCTTTAAAGATTGTACAAATGCTGACTGTTGCCATAAATGTTGATCTTTACCGAGCCTGCAATTTCTCAAATTAGGGAACTGTTTGTCCAAAATCGGACTGATTAGTTACATTTGTAACTTGTAGTTTATCACTTGCATTTATTGAAGTCACTTCTGAAATACCAGCAGCCTTAGCCATATAAGACTTATATATTCTATATCAAAGACTAGCTTTTGCGCGCGGCTTCGCCCGCGTTAATTTCGATTTTTCACAAACCCAGAGATTCAGATTTTTCAAAAGCCTAAATTTCCTTATCAACCTTAACCTTTATACTTACTTTCTAGAAAGTAGCTTATGTGGTAATTATAGGATATCGTCTATCTCCATTCCAAATTTCAGCCAATCATTTCCGGGACAAAAAGTAGCCTTTGGATTAATCCAAGTAACAATCTTTCACCACTTAAATTTCCAGCCAAATCGGTTCAGTAGTTATGGCGTGGAAGATTAGTACTTCCCTCGCGTGAACTTCGTTTTTACACAAATTTTGTGGTAAACACGGATTTTCCAGAATAAAAGATAAGCTGTATGATAATCCAGGATATCGTCTATCTTCTCTCCATATTTCAACTAAATCGTTTCTGTAGTTACAGCATAAAGGTATTTCTACCGCGAAAATTACGGTTTTGCACATATTTCTCAGAGTCTATGGATATTTCCGGGATAAAAGTAGCCTATGTATTAAATGCACGATGTAATCTACCTCCATTCCAAATTTCAGCCAAGTCGGTTCAGTAATCGCAGCGTAAAGGATTTTTCTCCTGCGTGGAAATCGATTTTTCAAAAATCCCGTTAAACCATGGATTTTTTCGGGATGAAAAGTAACCTTAATTCTAAATTATTACATAATTTACCTCTGATCCAAATTTTTGTCAAATTGCTTCAGTAGTTACGGCGTAAAAGAGTTTTTCTCCCGCGTGAATTTTGGTTTTTCACACATCTCTCGGAAACCATTGATTTTTTCGGGATAAAAAGTAGCCTATTCATTAATCCAGGATATAATCTATATCAATATCCTTCTTTCTAAATTTCAGTCAAGTCGGTTCAGTAATTACGGCGTGAACGATTTTAATCTGGCGTGGAATTCGATTTTTCAAATATCCCGCAAAAACCGTGTAATTTTCCGAGATAAAAATAAACCTTAGGGCTAGATCATTATATAATGTACCTCTAATTCAAATTTTAGCCTAATCGTTTCAGTAGTTGCGGCGTAAGGGAGTTTTTCTCCCGCAGGAATTTTGGTTTTTCACACATCCCGCGGAAATCATGGATTTTTTCGGGATCAAAAGTAGCCTATGTATAAAACCGGGAAATAATCTACCTCTATTCCAAATTTCAGACAAATCGATTCAGAAAATGCGACGTAAAGGAGTATTTCCCCCGCGCGTATTTCTATTTTTTACAAATTTCGCGGGAACCATAGATTTTTGTGGGATAAAAAGTAGTATATTTATTAATCCAGAATATAATTTAACTTTTGTTCAAATTTCAGCCAATTCCGATCAGTAACTGCAGCGTGAAGGAGCATTTCTTCGTAATAGCTTTGGACCCCCGTTTCACCCCCCTAGGAGGTAGTCTCTTTAGTAGGGGTGGAATTACAAAATCGAAGAACTTTGTTATTTTTATCCAAAAGCCTACTTACCGATTTTAACGAACATAACTTGAAAATTGACGAATTTCCATATATGTAAAATAAAATTCCTTATTTAACACCCTTAGCGGTAGAATTTCAAAAAATCCTTTCTTAGTACACATCTAGGGCGTTAAAAGAATATTCTCTGAAAATTTTATGTTTCTACGTTCAATCGTTTGGGCAGTAGCTTGTCCAAAAGCCAGCCAGCCGGGACCAAGCGTTTTCTCGTTTCAACCCCCTTTTTAGAGAGTTAGGGGTGAAATTTCGAAAATCCCTCGGACACCCATTCTTTAATTTTTATCTGGAAGTCTATGTACCAATTTTCACGAATCTAACTTGAAAAATGAGGGACTTTCATACAAACCTAAATCCCTTATTTAACCCCCTTAGGGGTAGAATTTCAAAAAATCCTTTCTTAGCGAGCGGTTTGGGTTCACAAAGAATCTTCCCTGTGAATTTCAAGTTCCTACGTTCAGCCGTTTGGGCTGTAGCTTGTCTGTCAGTCAGTCACTCAGGACAATGCCTTTTATTAGAAAAAGCCTTTTTAGATTGCTTTTAGTACGCTTTTGGAACGCAATAAAAAGAAATGTATGAGAATCAAAAATACACGATCGACAAATTGATCACGTCACTTATCGATGACAATAGTAATTCTAATATATTTTCGGTAATCCAAAAGCATATCAAAAGCAACCGTAAGAATAGAGTAGACGAGGTTAAGGCTGCCAATGTTTGGACGCGCCCGTTTCATTTGCAGCCATGTTGAATTCAAATTTCAAACGTAATATTTCCAGTATGGTACATCTTATCTAAAAAGTTGAAAGAAAATTCCTACCTGTACCAAGGTAATGATTCCATCAGTCCCCCGAATGGTGACAATAAACATGGTGCGGCGGTCAATGATGTTGTCACCGGTCGGTCAGGTGTTTACGAAGCGGCGTACAATCTGCATATCGCGCCGGTGGCGATGATATCACGAAAGGCGTTTTTTTTACTTAGCGGATCGAAACCATTGCATTATTAACTTTCGTTCCAAAGCGTAGTACTTGAAGCAATCGTAGAAATAGTAGTAGGTAAGTGAAAATGCTGCAACACATCTCTTTCAGTGGCCGCCATTTTGATTTCAGCCGTAGTAAGTAATGACTCCAACGTCCCGAATGGTGACAATAAACATGGTGCGGCGGTCAATGATGTTGTCACCGGTCGGTCAGGTGTTTATGAAGCGGCGAACAATCTGCATATCGCGCCGGTGGCGGTGACATAACGAAAGGCGTTTGTTTTTTACTTAGCAGATGGAAACCATTGCATTTTGAATTTCGTTCCAAAATCGTACTTAAAGCAATCGTAGAAATAGAGTTACTACGTCAGAATATGACTACAGCTGTAGTAAATAAAGATGCTGCAATGCTAGTTTCAGTGGCCGCCATTTTGATTTCAGCCGTAGTAGGTAATGACTCCATCGTTCCTGAATGGTGACAATAAACATGGTGCGGTGGCCAATGATGTTGTCACCGGTCGGTCAGGACTCAGGTGTTTACGAAGCGGCGAATAATCTGCATATCGCGCCGGTTGCGATGATATCATGAAAGGCGTTTGTTTTTTTCTCAACGGATCGGAACCACCACACTTTTAACTTTCGTTCCAAAGCGTAGTACTTGAAGCAATCGTAGAAATAGTAGTAGTAAGTGAAAATGCTGCAACACGTCTCTTTCAGTGGCCGCCATTTTGATTTCAGCCGTAATAGGTAATGACTCCATCGTTCCTGAATGGTGACAATAAACATGGTGCGGCGGTCAATGATGTTGTCACCGGTCGGTCAGGTGTTTACGAAGCGGCGTACAATCTGCATATCGCGCCGGTTGCGATGATATCATGAAAGGCGTTTGTTTTTTTCTCAGCGGATCGGAACCACCACATTTTTAACTTTCGTTCCAAAGCCTAGTACTTGAAGCAATCGTAGAAACAGTAGTAGTAAGTGAAAATGCTGCAACACGTCTCTTTCAGTGGCCGCCATTTTGATTTCAGCCGTAGTAGGTAATGACTCCATCGTTCCTGAATGGTGACAATAAACATGGTGCGGCGGTCAATGATGTTGTCACCGGTCGGTCAGGTGTTTACGAAGCGGCGAACAATCTGCATATCGCGCCGGTTGCGATGATATCATGAAAGGCGTTTGTTTTTTACTTAGCGTACCGACACCGACGAACGAGCTATGTTTGGAATCACACAGAGCAATACTTCATAGAGGCTGATATTTTTTACACACTACAAGTACCTAAATACCTACTTGAATGCAACCTCAACCGTCGTATACGAGCAATGTTTGGAATCGCACAAAGCATAATACTTCATAGAGGCTGATATTTTTTTTTTGCACTACAAGTAAGTACCTAAATACCTACTTGACTGCGAGCTTGAATGTTGGTAAGGGATGATTCATGATGCAGCCAAAATTGTTGTCATACTAGTAACTTGGAAGAAGTCAGTAGTTAGCTCCTAACGGGTTTAAACTTTTTTTTTATTTAAATGAATTACATAATAGATTTTATAAGGCGTATCGAGACATTTGATTGAGATCATAGGTACTTTCATATATTATAGGTAAGTCAAGATTAAAGAAAAATTTTTCAAAAATCACGAAATGCTACTTATAGTTTAGAAATTAGCAACATTACAGTACTTAATTGTCCGAGTTTCAATCTGATTCAATAGTTTCAATCGGGTTGCCACAATTAAATGCTGGGAAATTACCTGTGACTCGTATGGTATAAATGAAAAGTTTCTATAACATGTTAATTGATCTATATTGATGCACACTTTATATTGGCTTAGCCGAATAAGGCGCTGTACGATCGAACAAAGAGATTCACGTGAAAGGAGCAGCACCGATCCGTCTCTCCTCCCACGCATGACGCAAACAAATATTGGGAATGGGTAGAATGGAGCCAGATGAACAGAAAACAGTTATCGACATCATTATTGAATATCCTAACATGAGAAAATCAGCGTTCTTAGCCGTAATATGACTTATCTACGAGCTTTTGTATATAAATAAATATATATCAGGACATGACACACATCGCTATCTATAGCCCCAAAGTAAGCCATAGCTTGTGTTATGGTTACTAGATAACTGATAAATATATATATACATACTATATATATATATCGTCGTCGTCGTCGTTTCAGCCGATGGACGTCCACTGCTGGACATAGGCCTCCTGAAATGACCGCCAAACACCACGATCTTGCGCCGCCTGGCGCCAGCGACTCCCCGCGACCCTCTTAATGTCGTCCGTCCACCTGGTGGGGGGTCGACCGACACTGCGCTTCCCGGTGCGTGGCCGCCATTCCAGCACCTTGGGTCCCCAACGTCCATCGGTCCTGCGAGCTATGTGCCCCGCCCATTGCCACTTCAGCTTTGCGACACGTTGAGCTATGTCGGTTACTTTGGTTCTTTTGCGGATCTCCTCATTTCTGATTCGATCCCGCAAAGATACTCCGAGCATAGCTCTCTCCATCGCTCGCTGAGTGACCCTGAGCCTTCTTATGAGGCCCATAGTAAACGACCATGTCTCTGATCCGTAAGTTAACACTGGCAACACGCACTGTTCGAAGACTTTGGTCTTCAGGCACTGAGGGATGTTGGACGAGAAGACATCGCGGAGTTTCCCGAACGCCGCCCAGCCGAGTTGGATTCGGCGGTTTACCTCTTTCTCGAAATTGGACCTACCTAATTGTATTGTATGTCCAAGGTATATGTACTCGTCAACAATTTCGAGTGCAGAGTTTTCAACAACTACTGGTTGGAGCGAAACATGAGTATTCGACATAATCTTTGTCTTGCTCATGTTCATTTTGAGTCCAATCTGTTGAGAAACCCTGCTGAGGTCGTTGAGCATTGTGTTGAGATCCTCCAGGGTCTCTGCCATGACGACTATATCGTCGGCAAATCGCAAGTGTGTGATGTACTCGCCGTTGATGTTGATGCCAAATCCGTTCCAATCCAGTAGCTTAAAGACGTCCTCCAACGCCGCGGTAAACAGCTTTGGAGAGATGACATCCCCCTGTCGCACTCCTCGCTGCAGTTGGACTGGTCTCGTAGCTTGGTCTTGGATACGGACTGACATAGTGGCGTTTTCGTACAAACACTTCAACACTTGGATATACCGGTAGTCGATTCGGCATCTCTGCAGAGATCTCAACACAGCCCATGTCTCCACCGAATCGAAGGCCTTCTCATAGTCCACAAACGCTAAGCAAAGTGGCTGGTTATACTCTTCAGTCTTCTGTATAACCTGCCGCAGCGTATGAATGTGGTCTATGGTACTAAAGCCTTTTCGGAATCCGGCTTGTTCGGGAGGCTGGAAGTCGTCGAACCTATTAGCGAGACGATTCGTAATGACCCTCGAGAACAGTTTGTAGACATGGCTCAGCAGCGAGATGGGTCTGTAATTCTTCAGTAAAGTGTTGTCACCTTTTTTGAAGAAAAGAACCACCACGCTCCTGTTCCACGCCTTGGCCGTTACTCCTTCGTGAATGACGGAATTGAACATTCGCTGAAAGACCTTCAAAATCGGTTTTCCACCCGCTTTCAGCAGTTCAGCTGTTATTCCGTCATCTCCTGACGCTTTGTTGTTCTTCAACTGCTTGAGAGCCATTCTAATCTCGTATAAGCTGACGTCCGGAATATCTTCGGTATAGTGCCGGGTTAGTTTGGCTCTAGGGTCTCTAGCCAAATCTTGTACAGGCTTCTGGACTGAGGTGTACAAGCTTCCGTAGAAGCTTTCGACCTCCCTCAAGATCTCAGGTTTCGAGGAGATAAGACTGCCGTTATCGGTCTTCAGACGCGTCAGCTGACTCTTCCCGATAGACAGATCCCTGGCGAACACTTTCGAGCCCCTGTTCTGCTCTATGGTGTCCTTGATGCGCTCGGTATTGTAAGCACGTAGGTCGCGCGTTTGTAATTTTGAGATCTGTCTATTGATCCGCTGGTATTCGGATACGTCCACAGAAGACTGGAGTCTCATCTCGTTCCTCTCGTTCATGAGTTTGAGGGTCTGGTCTGAAAACTTTTTGGGTCTCTTTGGGCAGTAAGTTTTACAAAACTTAGACCCAACGGTACGGACAGCTTCCACCAGCCTGTCATTTAAGTCGTCCACAGATACGCAATCCTCCAGGCAATCGAAGCGATTTTGAAGCTCGAGTTGGAAAGCCACGGGGTTTTGGATAAGCACAGCAGTGGGGCGGAGCGTTGACTTCACCAGTCGAGCTCTTTCCAGCTTTATATTGATATTCAATGTGCCTCTTACCATTCGGTGATCGCTCCCAGTCTTAACGCTATTGATCACAGAGACATCATTGAATATGTGCCGCTTAGTTGACATGATGAAGTCAATCTCATTTCTCGTGGTACCATCCGGACTCACCCACGTCCACTTCCGGTGAGGCGACTTCCTGAAGAAGGAGTTCATCATGAAGAGGCCCTCCCTCTCCATGAAGTCCGCCAACAATTGCCCCTGATGGTTCCGCTGCCCATACCCAAAATTGCCCACTCTCACCTCACCAACGCTTCGCTTGCCCAGTTTTGCGTTAAAATCCCCCATCACAACACTGTAGTAGGTATTCGAGGCATGCATGGCTCTGGAGATGTCCTCATACATAGCCTCGATCTCCTCATCGGGATGTGCCGACGTCGGTGCATACACCTGTACGACCTTCAACGAATACCTTTCGGAAATTCTGAGTATCAGGTACGCTACCCTACTCGACACACTTTCGATTTGGACAATGTTGTTTACGAGAGATTTGTGGACGATAAACCCGACACCACCTTGAGACTGCTGGTCGCCCTCCCGGTAGTAGAGCAAGTTTCCGGATTGGAGAATAACAGAGTCCTCCCCCTCTCTTCGGACCTCTGATAATCCTATAATATCCCACCGTAACTTGCTCACAGCTATATATATATATATATAATACTTAAATATTATATATTAAAAAAGACCCAGACACTGGAAAACATTCATGCTCATCACACAAACATTTACCAGTAGTGGGAATCGAACCCACAACCTCCGACGCAGACGGCGGGTTCGCTGCCGCTACGCCATTCGGTCGTCATAATAAGTCTATTAGATCGCTCATCCCATATCTTAATGGAATGAAATCCTGTAAATGGAATGATATATCCGATCGACAAATTGATCACGTGGCTCACAGTCACTGAAGAGAACTGTCATACTCGACGTAAGTACATTTTTTTGGAATTTCGTTCCACATAGTTACAGAATGAGTGATTGACAGCTTTCCATGATACGAACGCAGAAAGTATATTAGGTATAAGGGAAATGCAATAAAATTTACCACAGTGTAAGGAAATATAACTCTACATAAGGAAATTCAAGTAATCGGGTATTTTGTTACAAAACTAATACTTAGTTTAATATTTTTTATAACTACGAAATGCGATCCTGTGGACCGATGAGTCACGTGGCAGGGTATCACCACATTTCGGTCGCAGGCGCAGCTTTGAACAGTGTAATTACGGAAAGGAAATTCCGTAACGAAAAGACAAGGTGTGCGGAAATTACTCCGGATAGACAAAGAGATGGACAGGAGTATTTATTTTTGATTGAAACTTATTTCGCAGCCGGAGGTCGTGAGTTTGATTCCCAAAACTGGAAAATATTTGTGTGAGGAGCATGAACGTTTTCAAGTATCTGGGTATTTTTCAATACCTATACATATTGTATTTACTAATATTAAATATCATGTAACTAAGTATATTCATTATTTATCAGTCATCTAGTACCCATAACACAAGCTTTCCCTTACTTTGGGGCTAGATTGCAATGTTTATATTTATAAAGAAAAAGTTAGGTATACAAGCCCCTAACGTAAAAAATAACAGTTTTAGAAGTCAATGTGAAATATCAACCAGTTTCAAGATTTCATCTCTACTGGGAAGTCACACCATTCAAATGAATGTATTGTGTCATAGATCTGAATCATAAAAATAATTATTTAAACTCTCACTTAGGTAGGTATAACTTTCGAGCCGGCTTTCAGCATTTTTTAGTAAAAATATTTTTAATCAAAAGATTGTTCTTTTCTGAACTTTTCAAAAAGGAAAACAAGGTAAAAGATGTTTATAAGAGGTTTAGAATCACTTGCAACTGTCTCTCGGCCTACAAGTCTATCATCATCAGGTGCTAATGAATCAGGTGGTCGAATTTTGATCGCAAAGGGGACGCGAACTAATGAAAATTTTATGTAACGATTAACATTTGTCGCTGTTTACATCTAATTGGCGGAAACAGGCGGCGATGTAATAATATGTACTTCTACCAATACCTATAAACTTTAATATTTTTTTGATAACGACCAATACTAACACGCAAGACTAATTCTTTAGCGATATAGAAATAGAATAGATAAGTCATATGGGCAAGGCTGATGTTGAGTGATATAACCCGTTCACTGAAGCTTTGCCGATGCCGTGCGCTGAACTTTGCGTTTCACGGCAAACCAGCAGCCGTAGCCATGTTACCTTATCTATTTCTATTTCTACGATTGATGTTGGATCGAAAAAATTGATTTAAAAAATGTAAATAAAAAGGAATGAGAGTCCTAGTCCCGGATCATCTTTTTTGTACTTGATTGTAATCGTGTTGCTTTAACAATGATGTGCATTGTTCATACAAAATAAACTGATAGGTCTAATCATTGAGTAACTACGTAGGTAGGTACTAAGTACTAACGTACAGTCAAACTAATTTTAATAAAACTTGCGAATGTTTACTAATTAATGTTCTAATTGATGCAGTAAAATAACGTTTCGTATTTTACTAATCTCCAATAATCCTCCTAACTATATGTCGCCAAAATAACTTAAAATATTATGACGAGAGAAATTACTTTCAAAGCGAACTAATATTTTAGTGAAATACATTCATTATAATTATTATTTTTTGTTTATTTACCAAATGACGCTTAAATGTTTAAAGCGTCATTTTACTGCGCCCAGTTAAAGTTAGAGTAGGTATTGTTTATTTTAATGTAGGTAAACAAATTCATCTATTCAGACTAGGGACAAAAGGTGGTTTAACATAAGCAACATATGACAGTTATCGCTATTATTTTTGCATTAGGCATCCACCATTCCCGTTGAACCACAGGTCACATGTCACGCAGGTATTCATGGCCTATTAATGTATTAATATATGATAGGATGTCGGACGAATGTCAAATGTCAGTTGTTGCTGCGCTAAAAAACGGGAACGTTGCCGAGCCCCAGCTGGCTGGCAATAAAGAGCCACGTGCGCGCGAAAAAAATAAAGAATAGAGGCGCACAAGATGGCGTCTGCGCCCGTGCACTTGACATTTCCAATTAATTTGCGGGGGACATCTGTGTTGTTAGCAGCTGAACGGCGCGCTGTTGGGGTAATGCGGATTACGTTTATACGCGTAACGAGGCTTGGGAGCAGTGGCGTATTTACCCTAGGGACAAGTGGGCCATGGCCCAGGGCGGCAGCCTCTGAGGGGCGGCGCAAGCCGAACCTCACTCAGTTTTGTTACCAGCCAATAAAGATTGGAGGTAAACTTAGTTACTTGACCCACGAAAGAAATTTCGTGAAAAACAGATTAACACAGGAACTAGGTACCTACGCTACTAACGGGTTTATGGCAACATATGAAAGAACTCAAAGAATGCGGTCCTAATGGACTCTAATGAGTCGTGTTACTTCTAAAATAATGAACAGAATAATTTTAAATTCACTGATCATCCGTATATTGATGACCCAAACCCAAACCCAGTAATTGCATACAAAATTATGAAAATGTTATTGGAGAGGCGCGCTCATAGAAGATTTTTTTTTATTTAACTTCTCAGAAGCGTGTGTCGTACCGTTAAAAACGACTTTTTTAGAAGATCACAAGATTATTTTAACTTAAAAATTGAAGATTCGTTGGAGCGTTCGATCTCGTTGTTTTTCGCGGGTAGGTCTAAGTTTGGAGTGAACCACCAGCAATTGCTAGTAATAAAGCTGCAAAGTATAGCTTTTTGAGATGAGTATGAATGACGAGCAGCGAAAGATTCTTGGGTTAAACCATGCGCAGCGAATAGTTCAAAGAATAGAATTCTGAGTATGGCAAGGTATTCATAGATACAAGACGTAAAAAAGTTGCGGCCGTGCATCACATCACACTAATATTATAAAGGCGAAATTTTGTATGTAAATGTGTAAGTTTGTATGTTTCTTAGTCTCACTCTCCAACAACTGAATCAGTTTTGCTGAAATTTGGCACAGAGATGTCCTTGCTTGAAATGTACTGGAACGTTAAAAAACAGGAAATTTTGCGCTCGCTTCACTCACATATCTAGTTATCGAAATATAATATATATTTCGTGTTCATTTCATTTGCGGCTATTTGTGATTTCCAATTCTTTCACCTACAGATTTTGATTATATAACTATTTTTAAAGACGGAATTACGAAATGATTTTTGATTTTCGGCCGTAATAAATATTGATTGTAAAAACTTAAAAACTTTAAGCTCGCTTTGCCCGCGTTTGTTTCTTAACTTTTTGGTCGTTATGATACAACAAATAAAAAAATCTGTAAATAAAATTAATCTATACTGATATTATAAAGAGGTAACGTTTGTGAGTTTGTGACGTTGTAAGGGGTGATCTCTGGATCTACTGAACCATTTTCAAAGTTATTTCACCAATAGAAAGCTACTTTATTGTGGAGTATTATGATGCTAATAATTTCCAAAATTAATTACGCATCTTTCAATAAACTTGAATAGTGTAATCCAAGTTGTAAAATAAATTGCTTTCATCGCGTGCGCTGCGGAAACTATTGAGGATTAAACAAAACAATATACTACAATATTAAAGAACGTATCAAAATCTGTAAAAAAAGATCGCGATAGCATATGCCTATCTCCTACGGATAACTCACAATAACTGTTTTTACTGTTAAAATTGTGGATACAAAAATAATATTTTTATGAAGCTTATTTAGCTCATGTGGTATTAATTTATATCTTTATAAATATGTTTTTAGAACGGAAATTTAATGTAGAATATTAGTTTTAGTTTAAACAAATATCTTCAAAGATATTAGTAAAACAAAAATGTGCGGTGGCGATATAGGTAGGCCGGCTCCCTACGCAACGAACGTTGACGTACGAAATTATATTTTTTTTAATTTATACCGAACCTGAAGTATTACGTGGGACAAACGGACCGGGACAAAAATATTTCTAACGTGGAACGGAGTCCACGGGCACTGCTAGTATTTAATAAAATGAACTTTGCGTGATGGTAAGTACAAGTCCGTTTCACACTTGCGGTTTTAAAAAAATCGAACACTAAAGAAAAAACCGTTTCGGTCCGTGAATAATACGAATTCTACAATTCTATAGGGCGGCAAATCCTTTTGGCCCGGGGCGCAGAATTTCAAAATACGCTACTGCTTGGGAGTCGCGTGTGTGGGACAGGACAGGGGCCCAGTGCGTACTCAAATATTACTCATAGCTATTGGCATTACGCAGACAGGGTCATTTTGAGTCAAAACGTAGATACTTACTCATCATACATGATATTCCGAAAAACTTTTGTATTGTTGTTTTCCCACGTTCTATAAGTTAAGTTTTATAATGTACGTAAAATATTTTAGCAGGCAAATAATTGTCCCATTAGGTAAGCATCTAGATAAATCTATAGGTATTATACTTCGCAAACTTATTATACCTAGCTACTTATAACAATCTTATTATTATAACAATGTTTCTCAAACTGATTTCAACTACGATATCAATCGGTTTGAGAAAATTGTACGATAAGTATATTCATCTTTCATTACCGATAAGAAACCTCAGGATAAGGGCATCGAAACTATTTACGTACCCCTTTTTCGTACAAACAAACAGTGGCACCATCTGTCGAAATTCTATAGGTGGCTGCTGAGCAAACTACAGCGTGGCCTTACTGCTGGTAACAAAACAAGCATTTTTAGGGCCAATAAACTGGCGACATTTTTTCGCGTCGTCCGGGGTACATCATACATGTGTATTTCTTGCATTCAGTCTAACCCAGAGATCGGACCTATAAGACAGACAATTAGACATTAGTCGATTAGTATCGAGGCAGTCGAATTTAAGTCAGTAACCAATAAGACAAACACTCGGCAGGAAGAGGAAGTTATCAATTAGCTCCATATTGACTCAGTTTCTCTGTTCGGGGCGCTAACCGGCTTACGTGGCACACAAAGGCCTATCTGTCTGGGTCTCGAGAAGCTAACATCAATAAAAACCTTAGAATTGTTAGTGACACTGCCGAAAAGCAAGCGGAGTGACCTATACTTTAATGATGACTCAGAACGTGCGGTAGGTAGGTATATTTTGTTTGTCTGCGACACATAGAATATAGAAGAGCTTGTTTAGTGGTCAATGCAATGGTTATCACCCTACCGGGCTACGATAGTACCTAATTCTTATTTTACTCCTTGTTTATTCTTCGAGGGTTTATTAACATGGGTTTTGCTATAACAGACGTTGTTTGTTTGCAACACGGACCAGTTTTGCTACCTTCTGAGTAACTAAGTTACTCACTCAGTTATTTTAAGGCAACTTTTAAAGACAAAACTTGAGTGTAACTAAGCTATGCTTAACTGCAGAGGGTGGTGAAACTGCAGAGGGTGTTTCCGATGTGCATAAGTTCTGCGACAGAACGCAATAATATTATCTAAAAAGGTGTAAATTGTAATCTTATAGAGGAACGGAGCTATTAATTACTGCTTCGACGCTAACATTGCTGCCACCATAGAATTCACAAATACTCGTACTCAGGAATTTGTTCCTGAGCACGAATATTTTCCGCTAAAGAAAAAATAAAAAGGCCTCCACATCTAGCGCTTGCGGTGCTTGCATAGATTGCACTGATCCAAAAGTGCCAGATTTTTAGATTCCTTACTCACCAGTTCATCGAACAAACGGTAAACAAGAATCAAGGTATCCTTATACTCCAAAAAGTAGAGCTTCCATCTCGCACTTACGTCAACTTCTCAATGCGCTCTTGTAGTCTGTGGCGAGGTGTTACCAATTAACGTTCAATTAGTTTGAGCATTCTGCAAATGGGGCTCGGCTTAGAGAAAGGGAGATGCCGAAATGGATGAGATGAGTGCAAAAGATACATTTATATTTTGCATCAAAGGATACATTTAAATTGATTTATTAGTTTTAAATTCGTGTTTTTACTGTTTACACCATAGATACTTTGATAGATTGTTATTTCTTTATAGCAACAAAAGTAGATATAAAAATTATGCGACGGCGCCTTTCAGGAATAGACTGAGAGGGACTTTTTCACGTACTACAAAATAAACATACTTAACTGCAAGCTACCTCATATTTAGTTACGATATAGCCATAGATTAATATGTATATGATATAGCCGAAGACGTTATCGTACCTACTAACTTTGAAAGGGTTCGAAATTCAAAGAAAAAATAAGTAATTATGAGAGAAAGTATCTTCGATAAGTCACGTGATCAATGTGTCGATCGGATATATCGTATACTCATACATTTCTTGAATTCAGTTCCATTTAGATATGGAATAAGCAGTCGATGACGATTCTATGACGATTGTAGACTCATACTGGCTTAGGGCGATGGGGATTTCACATCATTATAATCAAATTATTACTTCGATATTATGAACAGGAGGTATCTAAATTGTACCCATAAATAATTTTCAATGTTATTCGTGTGCCAAAACGCAGGTAGGGCGGCGGCGACCCTTGTAAACAATCCGCGATGCGCCGGCGCAGAGCCGCGGCACGTACGGCCGACACGACCCAGGGCTGCGCCTGACACTGACGGATTATGTCTTGCAAGGGTTATACAGTGGTAAGCTTCAATAACAAACTGGGAAACAGACAGGTATTAATTCGTTCTGCACCTCAAGCTATGTTTGTGGCATTACGATACGCTAAAGATAGAAATGGAATGAAATTTTAAAAAATGTGAAAAAATTATCGCAAAATTGGTCACGTGACCCCATATTCTTATACTTTTTTCAAATTTTCTTTCGAAAGATATTTTGAGTTACATATATCGCCAAATTGCGGAGAGGTTCGTGCCTCGAATAAGTTACTGTCCCATCTCCTAGATATCGATACAAATAATGGAAATAAAAGTAAAAATAATACTTTTGATCGCATTGGATTGGAGTAGATACATTATCCTAAACATAAGATATTTTTTGTTAGTGGAGCGAGTAAAAAAATCTTATTCTATAATAATTATCAATAGCGTCACTGTAGCAGCAGCCGAAGCTATATGACATATTTCGATTCGCTGAATGGCAAAGAAATGAAACAAAATTCAAAAATGTATAAGAATGACAGTTGACGTGACGACATGACGAGTGACGTGGATAATGGATATCACGTGACCGATTTAACGATCGGATATGTCAGTCACATACATTTTCTTAATTTTGTTCCATTTCGTTACATCCATCGAATTGAAAAATGTGTCTTAATATGATTAATGCTGCAAATAATACTCGTAAACTCAAAACTGTATATGAATTACTGTTTTCATAATAATTTTTCTACAATGCTTGCGTGTGTAGGGCGTGTACACACTTCGTGATTAAACAATACTGTTTGTTTAGGAGAGAAGTGTCAGCCCTGAACACAATAGCCGCGTTTATACTAAGAATCCTACTGCGCTTTATGTGTTTTGATACTTTAAAATGTTTGGTCATACAAGGCTTATGTTAAAGATGATTTAGGCGATTTGGTAAAAAAAAGTATTAATTTATCGCTACCGTAAGCCTTAACCCTCAAGAGCTTTCACATGAGCTTTCTTATCACTGTATTAGTCAATAGGAAAACTCGGAAAGTGAGGTCAAGTGTTCATAAAAAACTGAACATGTTGTCTTCTTTGTCTTTGTCTTTGTCTGTGTTTTTGTCACGCTGCAACTTATTCAACGAATCTCGATATATTTTTTTATCGTCGGGAACCACTATGAAGTAAATGAATATTTTATATGTAAATGATAATAACTTTTTATGAAAAACATGTAAATGCATAATGCGTTATGCGTTATGCTCGCAAAACTCATTGACATAAGCCCACGATAATAAGTCCAATATTCACGAAAAACTACTCAAATAAAATTTGAATTTTGCGCACCAGGATGGCAGCCGTCTCAACTAAAGTAGCCTGCATCTTAATCCAGGTAATTCAGGTTTTAATCGACAATATAACAAAAAAACTAAGCCAGTTATCAAAAATCCGTTTTGAGCGTTTTTGGATATTATTATTACCGTCACATAAGCACAAAAATTACAATTACATCTATTGTAGTTTCAGATAAAAATTAGAAAAGTGAAGATTTTGGAGCAAGGTTTAGGAGAAATTTCCGTCGAGAAAATTATGTGTTTCTGCTTCACAGCGTCCTGAAACACATGCCGTTTAAATTTGAAAGTCTTTATAGTTTTTAAACTGCAGATCACTAAAAATCGCTTAAAATGACCGTCTATGCCGTTAATTATTAAAGCATATTACCGCCGTGTTGTTAATTATTAAAGCATATTATGCCGTTAATTATATGCATTTCTCAAGGGGGCGTGAATCGCGCTATACAATATTATATCTCGGTGTCAGACGGCGCTTTGGGTTGTGTTCGCGCGATGCAAGTATTTGTCCGAACCATAGATCGTAATAGAAAGTAGAGGATAGGAAACAAGAAATGTCAAGTGAAGCTTCCGTAGCCAAATAATGGCGAATGGGCGGAGCCTAAATGACATTTAAGGCTAGGGACTACCCCTACATCTGTGGGACTACCGATATCGATGTTTTATATACTCGACAAAATTATCAGAAACATTATTTAAATAATATTATATTATAAACAAAGGGTACTTTTTACTTACGTACGCAGGCAAAAGCTTGGGGATAAAGAAAATCGACTTATTTTAAAAATGATTTATTTCTTAACTTAGATATTATATTTCTTAACTCATAACTTATGATAAAGTGAAAAAAGAAAAAAAAGTGAAGATACTATCACTAAACCGCCAGCGGCCAGATGCCGTGAGCAGTGGCGTCCTTTATTTTGCTCGACATCCATTTTTTGGGAATCTGAAATAAAAATAAAAGGTATAAGTAGGTAAATTTATATACATACATACCTGAATGTATGCAGGCATGCATACATGCATTCACGCATGCATGCATACGTGCACTCACGCATGCATGCATGGATATATTCATACATACACGCATGCATACATGTATACATACATACATACATACTTTATTTTTCCCGGAGATGCAAAATTATTTTTTTGTGAAATAAATAAATTTTCGTAAAAAAACTAAAACTTTCAGGAATCCATATGACACCAGCTACTGACTGACGTAACCATGACGTATCAATAGATTAAACATCGGACGTATAATATACTTTATGCAAAAAAAAAAACATGTATCCTCCTCCATCGGTATTAAAACACACCTGTATTTTGAATATCACTTTTTTTGCGCATTGTAATTTTTTTGTGAGAAACGTCCATCAATGCCTCTTTTGCGGGCCGCTGCAGTAATGTAGGTACTAGATATATATAGTAGTATGCTTAAAAAATAACGGAATAGTCCGTGTACAATGGCTTGAATTTTTGTCTTAGCTCCATGTTTTTATTTTTTAATAACTTTAATCTATATAATTGTCTATTGTGTGTAAGTATTTATATCAGTAATATTATTATTATATTTTCGTTGAATGATGAAAATTTTATTTAAATCACAAAAGAATTAATTCGCATCACCTGGAAAATATAAGTATGTGTGGTGCACCCTCTCGTCCTACTGAATATCTCTTAAGTCGTCGTAACTTCGAACTAGGGCAACCTGATTTAAACCAACAGCCCTTACTGTTTCTCTCTCTACCCCTCAACCACCTTCAATGTGACAAACAGCACATATTATTTTTATCGATATTCAATTTGTTGATAAACAATACAATCCCAACACTACATTTACATTCAAACAAAAACTCGAGAAATAATCTAAGTTTTCCATTTTACCGCATAAATGAGATGGCCAAAAAAGTACATTCCACGTACACAACATAGTAAATATTTATTAAATATTAAAAATAGAAAGATACATTAATACGTAGTTTTTATGCTCTCTGAACTTGTCAGTTTTTATTTCAAAATATTAAAGATTACAAGATAAATTCGTCAACTTCCGCCATACTGTACCATAATGGACGTTCCTCACCATGCGTATTACCTATGTAGATACGTTATTTGGACGACAAATGCTTTTATTAGGAACATTTTATCCATATCGAAACTGTCTTTATTGATATTTTTGCATTTAACAACAACAATGTATGATAACAATATAACAATGTTATGTGTTAAATGAGTATTATTTAAGTCCATTCCCACATTCTGCAAAATAATACGTATATTGGAACGCGTTTTACGTGTTTGACAAGTGTCATAGTCTACGTCAAACGTCAATGTCATGCTTTTGCTATTTGATTGCATTGTCGTTTTGTCGTTGCCCATTTCTTCGTTGCGCTTGCGTTCACTTGCGTTCGTTGTACCTGCTGTGTTTGTGTTATAATTGCGATTATCTTGCTAATATTTTTGACCCTTGCTTATCTCTACGGACTGATACCTTCTACCACTCGATTACCTTGCTACTATCACTGTACTCTGATTTGCATTGTGTTTCGAATTTGTTTTGTGGAGATCATTATGAGGTGCATAAACTGCGGAGTAGCCATACAAAGGTTGCAAAGGCATCTTATATCCTCGCTTTCTGCACACAATCAAACAAGACTTTCGCGTTGGATAAACAATGCTGAAACACAGGGATGAAGTTGGAGTAGAAAAAACTTAGTCTGATTTATTTTCATGTTGGTATATGTGATATTAACATCATGTATCATATTTTCAGTTACTTCTGGATTCATTTATTTGTCATCCATGCTTCTTATTATTAAATACCGAAGCTGGTGAACATGAGAGACTACTGGGACATAACCAGGTTTGCCTTGGTTGTGGTAAATCTGTGAGAAAAATAAGACACGATAATGTCAGCTTGGAGAGTCCATTGCTGGCAGTCCTATTATCACAAAATACTAATTATGTGGTAAGCATTTTGTTTTTCATTATTTTAAATACCTAGTTGTATTAATCTTTATTATATATTGCTTCGAACTTCAGTATGTGTGGAATATAAAAAAATAAGTTTAAGATTATGTATTTTTCAACTTTAAACTAGACATGTTCTAACATAGTACAATAATACAATACTTGAAAATATGAAGAGATTTATACAAAAGACTAGCTGACCCCCGCGACTTCGTTCGCGTGTTTTTCTTTGCTATAAACCTCACAGAGCCCGAGACCTTTCCAACGAATGCAAAACCGTGGAAATCGGTTCGTGCGTTCTGGAGTTATAGCGTCAGGAAGGAAAACCCGACTTATTTTTATATAGTAGATAACCTTGTTGCTAAAAATTATATAAACATAACATGTGTTTCTCTGTTTGTTCTAATTGTGGTTTGATTTCAGGTCTCAAGAAACAACTATGTATGTCATGTGTGTTTGATGCGAGCAAATAGACAGGCAGTGCATGACTCATCACGAGATGTCGACGAGCAGGAATTGGCTTTGGACAACAATGCAGCAGCCTCTACTGTTCAAGTGGTTAGGCCTCCAGAGCCACCACTGTTACCTTCTGTTCAAAGTGGGCCAATGCAGGAGTTGGCTTCGGACATCAATGCAGCAGCCTCCACTGTTCAAGTGGTTAGACCTCCAGAGCCACCACCGTTACCTCCTGTTCAAAATAGGCCAATTCAAAGGGAAAGTAATACCATAACATTACCTAATTATAAGCGACCATCAATCACGTTGCGCGCACTTGAGGGTCACCGCTCGACTTACGTGCCGGGGGGTTATACTACTTATAATGTAACAAAATATTTTTATTTATTTTCTCTAATAAATAAGTAATTATTTTTACTCTTTTGTTTTATTTTGTGTTTGTAAACAACCTTTGCAATAAAAAGAATACGACCGGTGAGAAGGTGACCTTTACCACACGAGTAGATAGGTACAGAGCGGAAAGCTACGCAAACGGCCCGCTGTAGGTACGCTCACTAACGGTTCACGGAAGCCTGCTCTGTCCTCCAACCGGCTAAGTTGGATGACAAACGTGCGCATATGTGTGAGTGTACCTACAGCGGGCCGCTTGTAGAAGCTTCCCCTCTGTACCTATCTACTCGTGTGCCTTTACCTTGTTTAAATGCCTATTTATTACTAAAACCATATCAGTTTACCGTAATAATTCGCAACTGTTCGCTATTTTAAAGCGCCTTAAGTTTTTTAATCGTAATCTGAATTCTTTGTCGTAATCTATACTCGAAGACGTTTACGTCCAGTCTGTTGTAATGACAAGTTCGGTGAGTTTTATATTTATAGCAATTTAATGTGCTTGTAATCACGAATTTATAACACCAAAAGTCATTGATGTACACTAAGTTCACACGCCCATACAGAAATTGGCCATGTCCTTTGAGTGTTTTTAATTAAATAAAGCAGAAGTTGAGCTAAACTTTACCGAAAAAAGGCAAAATACTCGTTACAAAAAGAGAAACTAGAAAAATTAATTGCTTACCTGTGAAATGAAATTCCTGGGATTCTTTCAGTGTTTTTGCTATTACAGCCTACAACTGAGCACTTTACCATTATTTATTGCTTATAACAACAACTTAAACATTAACCAATTTTAATAAAATCCCAAACAAAATTTAAATCAACACCGGAAAAACAATTTACGCCATGTTTACGGTCCTGAAAAAAAGCTTCAACACACAGATCGTATGACGTCATTTGACATTTGCGGAACGCGTTTACGCAATAACATAATCCGCCTGTCTCGTTCTAATAACGTAGCTTTCCATGAATGAGAAAGGCGTGGAAATAGTTTTATATGTTTCATTCAAAAATACGTCATATAACTATAGATAAGTAAAATGCAACAGATCCTCTTAGAATCTTTCATCATTGGTCCGAACCGAGGGGTGGGTGAAACTGATCTGTCGGACTCTAACTTGACTCAGTTTACTCAAAAAAGTCTTACTTGATTGGCCTTGATTATATCTGCTAGGCCACCAGGGCTATTCAGGGCACTCAGCAGTCAGCATCCTCCGTTATGTGACTATTTCTACGATTGCTTTTCGCAAAAAATCGGCCAAGTGAGAGTTTTTTACTATTAATTAAAAAAGTCTATAAAAATCAATATCTAGCAAAATAAATATTGATTCAGGCTTCTGCATCATCGACCAAAAAAGTCAAAAAAATTACGTTTGTTGTATGGGATTTATTTTATTCTGGCTTTTAGTATTTGTGTTATAGCGGCAACAGAATGAGAAATACATACTACCAGGGTACAAGAGATAGAGCCTGATGACAGACGGACAGACAGAAACGGACGGCGGAGTCTTAGTTACCCTTTGGGTTCGGAACCCTAAAAGTGACACTCGAATTACAACAATTTCATGAAAACGTCCACGACTAATTCATTCTTCTTTGTTCGTTTATTGGCTTGTAGTTGTACTAACTGGGCGACTAATTCAAATAATCGATTTCCTAAGATCATGTCATGACGTTGATCAGTCCTAACCATAGAGTAAGTAATCTTTGTCTTCATTATCTTTGGTCCGAACCCTGAGGTAGGGACCTAGCTACCGTTGCCAAACGGCATTCCAGATAAATTAGAAGACGAATGCGAGAGGCGAGTTTTGAGTTTTCGAATTTTGAAAATTGCGTGCCACCGAATGCTACCGTTTACTAAATTCCTTTGTAATCGATTTCGCAAAAAGAGCGGTCCGGCTACCTACTTTTATCTTTTAGAATTCGAGTAAGTACATACGAAAATAGCATATTATTAAGTAGGTACCTATATTTTTGAAGGAGCTCTAAAAGTAATCTATCTAAAATTTTAAAACTCTCGGTAGGAACAAAGTTTGGAATAACACCTAAAACCAAACTCCATTTTATATTATTTTCATATGGGATTTCACCCATCGCTTGATAGATGTTTTCAGTTAGCTCGCGCTTATTACTGAAGATATCTATCGCGGTTCAATACCAAATCTATATACGTCACAGCATGCAAGCCCTTTCTGCTGATTAGTGAGAGAAATCATATTCTAGATTTTCGTGAATTTTCTTTAATTTCCTTCGTGGTAGGATTTTCGTAGATTTCTGTCGAGACAGGATTTTCGTCACGAAAAAATCCATTTTCATTCGCCAAGCCCCCTCCGCGAAAACCTCCAAAAAGAAACTTTGGTTCGTTCGTACACGTTCGTAAACGAACTGCATGACTCCCTGATGATGCAGAAGGCTGAACCGATGGAATATCCCTACTTAGTTTTATAGTATTTTATTAGAAATTACAGTTCCCAAGTCTTAGGTAAATGAGCCCATGCCTACCTCTGTGGGCTTAGTGACAGTCACTGACATGCGGCTGTCAATAGATGGCGCTGGCTGTAAATGTATGGAGGAATTCGATTCGTTTGTGCGATGCGAGTCGACTCGAAATTCGGACAAAAACCTTTACTAATCCTTATGTTCTATAACACATGAGTCACTGGAGCGTGTGAAAGTGACTGTCAGAGGGCGTGTCTGTCGTGATACACATCTCACATTTCGATGATTGCCGGCCGCTCCACCACGAGCGAGGAAACTGCTTATTGTTATCCAAAACATCTCACGCTCCAGCGTTTTGGTGATTCTAATCGAATGGGCATAGACAAGTCATCTAACTTTATAACCACAGAACATAGTACATATGTTATTAATAGTCTGTCCCACCTTAACACTGTAATATTAGCGACACAAGCCCTTGAGTTGAGAGTTATAGTGAATTGCTCTGAATTTACAAGTCTATTGACTATTTAGTATGTTTATGCTCATTGGTGATAACATAAAAGAATACTCAGCTGAGTTTGTTATAGGCTTCTTCTCAGTGAAAAGGCGCGTTTGGGAGCCCTCGTAAACTTGCGTGCCTGTAAACTAGGCCTATATGAAATAAAGTGTATGTACCTTGAATTTGAATGTTCTGGGGTTTCGGGTTTATTCAAATTTCCGCAGTAAATGTGAATTTTTCAAAATAAAAACCTAGTTAGCCTGTTAATCCAGATTATAGGGTATAAGCTGTCTTCATTTCACAGCCAAACCGGTTCAGTAGATCTGAGGTGTAATCGAGTAGCAAACATACAAACACACAAACTTACAGGTGTATAAAATAATCTTTATTTTGGTTTATCAGATTACACTGCGGATACTAAAGCTATATTTAGGTATAGGTAGGTCCCGATTGTATTGGTGAAAAAGCAATTTTCCCACGAGCGGGACCGCAAATAATAATTTAGAAAACTATTTTTAGCAAATAAAAATCGAGGAAACTGTAGTCTGTAAGTTTGTTTTGTCAGATAGATCTCCATTGTCGATAAGCACACATCGCTATAAATGTTCTAATCTATTCGAAAGTCGTAAAATCCATTCACGACTTATTTGGCAACACCGCTCGACTTACCACTAATCGCGTTATATAAAGGTACCCCCATACCTGTCAAAACACGGGTTCAGGCTTTCGGACCTTTTTTGCTCTTTGCAGGTGCAAAATGTGCAAAAAAAGTTTTCGTGAAAAAGGTTCGTTGCAAAAACTGGTCAAGTGGGAACTGTTTCTTTGGACCGTGGTTCTACATACAAATAAATGGTAATTCCCAGGATCCGATTTACCTATGTTTCTAGAAACCATTAAGGGTTAGTGCAAGTTAGTAAGATAACATCTTCGGCTGCACCGTCACTTGAGATCACAGGTAACTTATAGAGTTTAAAAAAAATTCGTGGCACAGTCACCATTACCGTACCAATGCTCAATCACCGTACGTTCAATGGTTTTTCCCATCTAAAAAATGCCCATGCGCTGAAAGAAGTTTTTACTTCAAAAATAATGACTAGGTAAATTAAACAGTTTGGTGCCCATAGTCTTGCTCTCTATTTTAATAGATAGTGAAGCGTTCCTATGTAATAACTGTCTATAGCAGTCTTGTAACTTAAAAGTAATATCTTTAACAATTAGATTTTACTTAATTATAAGCTCTTTGACTACAGCATCTATACCACCAAATGATAGCAATCAGTTGTTAGATGGCAACAATTTTATGGGTATCAAAAATAAGTTTCGCGATAGGTACACGGAACTCTAAACATAGTGCAAAACTAAGTAAACAGTTAAGAAATTTTACATTTCTCAAGGGAACCCTAAAACCGGATAAAAAAAGTTTTATGACGGCGCTTCAAGTGTGACTGACTGCCGTCAATAATGCGCCGGCGCCGCTCGCACCATTAAAATCATTCATTGTGTTGTTTTTTAATCTGTTGCTGTATTGACTATCGCTATTAAAAAAAAACAATTGCTACAGCGAATCGAGTGTTTATAAAGGGTTTTTTTTATCACCAAGGGCTTTTGTTTTACTCACGTAATTTGCACTATAGGTAATAATATTTACTAGTGTCAAGCTCCGGTACTGACCTATGGCCATATATTATAGGCGTTGAAAGGTGATTTTTCCCATAGCCAATATAATATGACTTATCTACGACCGTCATAGAAATCTGGCTATAGCTCATTCAATATCTAAACGAAATTCAAAAAATGTATCAAAAATGTACGAATGACAAATTGATCACGTGATTTATCAAAGACAACTATACTGTGTTTCAGTTTGAAGGGTACCGCTGCCGACGTGATAACTGGGTAAATTGAGACTAGGCACTCAACTAGGGTTGCCAGATGGGCGGGAATTCCGGGAAAGTCCGCGACTTTCACGTGTGGTCCAGTGTCCAGTTACTGTCACATTACTGTCCCGGAATTCATGAACACTAGTTTGATCCACAAAATTAGGTACGACACCACGAGGCGGCGCTATTCTAACTCCTAATATGCGATTTTATGACAAATAAATGTTTACAAAATCATTGGCACTTTTACTTTTACAATAAGTAGGTACATAGTTAACTAGTAAGTTGGTAATTTTTCTATTGCCCAACCATCAGCAACTATTTGTTGTTGGATTTGGATTCTAAAACTCCAACTCCGTTTCTAACCCCAGAAGTGTCCAGGAAATGATGAGCTTGTATCTGGCAACCCTTCACTCAGCGACTGACGTCTCTGTGCAGTGTGTTTTATGATATTGCAGTGCAATTTTTCGGGACGCACTGCATCTAACATGGGCATGCGACGTATCACTTAACATCCTAGGTAAACTTCTTGCTCGTGTCATACAAAAAAAAGTATTTACTTGTATGGATACTGGATGAAGTATGGATGCGTGTAACTTGTAAGTAACTTTATGCATCTATAATGTAAATAATAATGTGGATACAATATATACTTTATGGTCTACCAAAGTAGTCACTTTCCTGTGTAGGTGAAGATGCGATGACTGCTATTTCCCCACCTGTTGAGGTGTTAACCTTATAGGAAGTTGCAACGGGCCGTTCAATAGAAACGTAACATTACATAGAAACCGTTATAATGTTGTGTTTTTTATAACAACGGCTGGACGCAAGGTTTGTGTAGGGTGTTGGCATTGCACCTGTGAATAATAACGATTCTCATAGTAATTATTAGTTTTTTAAGTTACATATAAATAAGTACCTAATAATGTAAGTTTAGTACGAGGATTTCATCTCTGAAAACTTGCAAGTCTTAAAAACATGATATTATATGCTCATATTTGTATTCAATTAAAATGCCTAAGTAGGTACCTACTTATTTTACAAAAGTTAAGTTTGGCCATCCAAAGAGGTAACGCTGCCAGCATTTTGGGTACTATGCCTCGCTGCCTCGGCTTCGATGAGTCTTTAGAGTGAGTTTTTGTTTGAGATTACTTAATTTTTATTTTTGTAAATAGGTCCTAGTTTTTACAAACTATTAAAGTTTTACTTTAAAACAGTATATTTGTAGCCATAGAACCTATAGGATATAGGTTGTGGCTGTTACAGTGCGCGCAAAACTTTATGAACTCTCTAAATCTGAGTTGAGTGTTCGCGGGACGGTACAGGGAACGGTGAGGAAGGAACCGCAATTTCTACTATCAGAGGGGTTATAAAGTTTTGCGCGATCCTGTTCGCAGAAGCTTTGCCCATGACTTCCTCCCCAATTTCATACGACCGCGACCCGCGCTCGTCTCTTAAGGCGGCCCTGCCCGGACCATCCAAGTACAACAAATACGTGGTTTACAGGCTTGCTGTTTCGTCTAACGGAATCCTAGAAAAAGGCTCATTCCGAAAAAAACGAGATAACGCCTGTATCGTCAATCGCGCGTTCAGGAAAAAAAAAATAGCGCGGCAATTTCATGAAACTTGTTCGAGGAGATACGTGATTTTGAAAAAGCCTTACAAGTATGTGTAAATAATGTTTGTTATTTCGAATCTTTATTAGTTGTACGAGGTTTCTATAGAGTTGTTTTTTTTACTTTTACAATATATGAGCTAAGCGAAACAACCAAAGTTTACGTAAATTTGCAGATTTTTGGAGGCTGGTAATTAATGTGTTGCTAATAAATTTAAATTTTTGTTTCTATACAAACCTAGATATAGTGTGCCAGGTACCTACTTGTTAAAAATATTTCAAGAAAAGTTTGTTAAAACGTCATAATCGCGTAAGAGCGTTTGTATGAAACAATCTACCGGGTAGGCCGCTCTTAAGAGGTTTTGCCGATGACTTTCCCTTACATTTCTTACAACCGCGCTCGTTTGATAACGGGTCCTTTCTGCGAACGGATTACTTATATTTATTACTTATATTAACCACAACCAATAACTTATCAGGATACCTATATCGTAGCCAAGTAATTAAGTAGATAGTATGGACAATAATCATACCTAGTTTTTTTGGTTACATGTATTAAGTAGGTAGGTTACAATCATAACAAAATTCCTTATCCAGTGTAATCAGAGTGATTGAGACAACATTCGTGACAAATTATTCAGAGATCAAAATTCCATCTGGACACAATTCATTACTTGAATATTCCATTGTGGTCTGTGGTAGTGTGTGAACTGCCGCCGGCTGCCACGCGAGCATTCCTCACAGATTGAAGGAGTTTAGACGGACTTAACTTCTCATGCTATTGAATACTTCGAAAGTTCAAGCACAGGAATACCGAAGGCTGAGGCCTGGGAATACTAGGATCAAGCCACAAACAAAATTTTTGGAAGTTTGTAGATAGCTAAGTACAGTACTCGTAATATTCATTATTTGAATATTCTATTGTGGCCCGTGTGGCGGTGTGTGAACTGCCGCAGCCTGCCAAGCGAGCATTCCTCAGCTTCACAGATTGATATTGAAGGAGTTTAGAATTACTTTTCTTCTCATGCTATTGAATACTTCGAAAGTTCGAGCTCAGGAATACAGAAGGCTGGGGCCTGGGAATACTAGGATCAAGCCAAAAACAAAATTTTCGTAATTTTGTAGATAAATACACTTACTCGTAATATTCATTATTTGAATATTCCATTGTGGCCCGTGGTAGTGTGTGAACTGCCGCCGGCTGCCACGCGAGCATTCCTCACAGATTGATACTGAAGGAGCTTAGACTGACTTTACTTCTCATGCCAATGACTAATATGTAGGTACTTCGAAAGTTCGACCTCAGGAATACAGAAGGCTGGGAATACCTACAGGGAACAAATCAGGGTTCAGTAGTTGCGGCGTGAAGGAGTAACAAACATACACACTTACACACACACAAACTTTCGCCTTTATAATATTAGTGTGAAGTGTGAATAGTGTGAATATTAGTGTGAATAGTGTGATTGACGGTTTTACGTTAATTAATCAACGTTTATTACTCGTTTATTATTCTTTGAACTTCAGTCCATTTAGATTTAAGATAAATTAAGGAATGAGCTGTCGCCGTCGATAGGTTTCCATGCCGATCGTAGATAACTCAAATTGCAAAGGCCAGATGATGATGATGACGTGAAAGTAAGACCATAAGGTCATGACTTAAAGATGCAGCCGAAGGAAGAGGTTTGCTACACAGCATCGTATCGGAACGCTTAATCGCTGGAAGGTATGTGCTTGTCGGTACGAAGGTCACCAACTGCGACCGAAAACCACCAGGCCAGATCAGAGCCAATTTAGAAATTATAAAATTCTAATCTGGCCCGTGCAGTTGAACTTGAAACTTAGAGTTCTAACACCACCAGCACACTCACTGCACCAGGAAAATCGAAAAAAGAAATCAATGGTTACATTATAGGTATAGTGAAAACTCTCGCTGTCCTTCCGTGGTCCATAACGCAGCATCCCGCGTTACGCGGCCGGTACCTGTGTTTAATAGATCAACGAGCGATAAACCGACGATAAAACACGTCTGTGATTTGTGCTTCCGGCCGTCCACTCTTCGCCGCACACCTAGCTGAGTCGATCAAAATTACTGTTATTAATTTACTACGTATATGTACGAGTACCTACATAGATTTCTGTAGATACCAACCCGCGCGCCCATATTAAGCTTGAGATTAACAAGAAAACTTGCTGAAGTTGAATACTGAAGTCTGAAAGCAATGTTAACACTTACTTGTTACTTGTACTGTGGTGAACAGTCACACACAAGTTACTTATCAATGGAGGAATAGCTTGCAGAAATCTACTTCTACAAGTTTTGTTGCCAATCTAAATCTGAAGCTTTCTTGCCTTTTGGGCAAGAGGCCGTACTTTGTTTGAGAGATCTTTCAGAATTTGATCAGAGTTGCCAGTTGCAAATTGGAATTATTGTACGAATTTAATAAAAGGTGGAGGTTCTCTCTGATTCCTCAGAACTTTCGACTGGGTGAACCCATTTTGATGATTCTTGTTTTATTTGAAATCTGGTGCTATGTTCCATTTCAATTTCATCCATGAGAAACCTTCGATACAAACCCGACAAACGGACGAATTACTCAACATAACGTCGATTTCGATTATTCTTTTTGACGTGACAACGTCTTATAAATCGATAGAGCCGGCTGCACGCACAAAAAAACATGACTCATCCGGCGTTACCTCGCTCATGCGGCGTTACCGGCGTTACCTCGCGAGCGCGGAACGAGCGACAAAGAAGACGTTGTCACGTTCAACTATCGTCAGTAAACCGACTTTACAGGCAACCAATTTTTTTTTTGACGTGACAACGTCTTATAAATCGATAGAGCCGGTTGCACGCACGAAAAAACATGACTCATCCGGCGTTACCTCGCTCATGCGGCGTTACCGGCGTTACCTCGCGAGCGCGGAACGAGCGACAAAGAAGACGTTGTCACGTTCAACTATCGTCAGTAAACCGACTTTACAGGCAACCAATTTTATTCGAAAGGACGCAATTCATGCATTTTTTTTTAAAAGGTAATTTGATGAGAGTTGAAGTTTGATTTTTTTATTATGAGGGATTCATACCAAACAGAAACCCGTATCTTCTCCAACCCAGAACTTCATCTGTCACAATCGATTATTTCAGTAGGTTTTGACTTGAATCCATCTTTATAGTATGGAGCCCTCTGTTTGTCTCGCACTTGACGGATTCATTAGTATTATTAACTGACTTCAAAAAAAAAGGAGGAGGTTCTCAATTCGTCGGAATCTTTTTTTTTACGTACGTCTTTATAAGTAGTACTACTTATAGAGATCATTAAGAATCAGAAACCTTTAAAGTCGCTACTTCAGCGTTGAACTTTTTTTTTTTTTTTTTTTTATGGATGATAGGCTTGCGCTTGACGACAATCATGCCTGATGCAAAGCAATGATGAGGTCTAGGTTGGAGCGCGCTTGCCTAGAAAATGCCTATTCACTCTTCTCTTGAAGGCACCCAGATTGTATTTGGCAGGAAACACGGAGGCTGGAAGTGCGTTCCACACCTTAGCGGTTCGTATCAGAAACGTGGAGGAAAAACGTTTCGTGCGCGTTTGTTGGACGTCAACCACATAAGGATGCCACCGCTCTCGACGTCTTGCGGTCCTATGGTAGAAAGGTGAAGGAGGCACAAGATTATGCAGTTCCTGAGCACACTCACCAAAGTATATCCTGTAAAAAACCGCTAAACAGGCAACATTGCGTCGGTGTTGTAAGGTGAGCAGTTTTGCCCGCGTTAGCGATTCCTTGCCGATTATTTTGCGAGCGCGGCGATCAACCGAGTCCAATGCATCGAGCTGATACTTGGCAGAGCCATCCCAAAGGTGACTGCAGTATTCCATGCCAGAACGCACCTGGGCCTCATATAGCGTCAGGAGCTGTTCGGGCGTGAAGTACCGCTTAACCTTATTGAGGATTCCTAGTTTTTTAGCAGCTGTTTTTGCTTTAGCTTCGATGCATTTCCCAAAATTGAGATTGGGTGAGATGGTAATACCCAGGAGCTCGATGTGATCACCTATCGGAACGGATATACTTTGGAAAGTGGGAGCCAAGGTGAAGGGGCTCTTTTTTGCAGTGAACAAACACGCCTGTGTTTTGGTAGCGTTAAACTTGACCAGATTAGCGTCACCCCACTCTGACACTTCTTTCAAAGTCAAGTTAACGCGATTTACCAATGCCTCTCTGAGCTCAAGGATCTCAGCACCGCTGGCCTTTGAACTGGACATGTATCTCTCTGAGACAGTGCTGTCGTCCGCATAACCAAAGATACCTGGTTTTAGCAGATCGTTAATATGCAGCAGGAACAATGTCGCAGAGAGAACAGACCCCTGGGGTACACCGGCGTTGACAGCCATTAGGTCCGAAGAGTGACCATCTACGACCACCCGAAAAGACCGTTCCCTCAGGAAATCAGATACCCAGTTGCAAAAGCCAGTGGGAATCCCATATGCTGGAAGTTTGCTAAGAAGACTGCCGTGCCAGACCCGGTCAAAAGCTTTAGAGATGTCTAGTGAGACAGCAAGTGCCTCACCGTGCCTCTCTATGGCCTCGCCCCAAGTATGCGTAGCATACACTAGAAGATCGCCAGTAGAGCGGTTCGATCTAAAGCCATACTGACGGTCCGACAGAAGGTCATTTTCCTCTAGGTATGCAAGGAGCTTCCGATTGAGAACTCGTTCCATACTTTTGCAAAGTATGGACGTGATGGCAATCGGTCTGTAATTAGCCGGATCAGCACGACAGCCTTTCTTAGGTACAGGCTGCACGTTGGCAACCTTCCAGGAGAGTGGGACTTGAGCTGTGAAACTCAATAAAACATAAATGCATCGAACACTTTCCTATAAAAATTACACCTTCTAAAACGTTTATTAATTTATGCCGCACATCGAAGTATCGATTTACAAGCGATATCAATATGAATTCCAAATGGTGAAGTGATTTGTGTATCCGGTGCGGCTAGCTAGTAGCTACCGTGGCTAGTAATTAGATGTAAGATTTGGTTATATTTCACTAGGTGTTATTTAGGTGTTATGATTGATTCGAATGGTATGTCTAACCACTCAAATAATGGTCTGTCATAAATACTCGTAACATAAGTGCACCGAGCATACTCCCTAATAATTGTACTTATTGATATTAAAAAAGTAGGTAGGTACTTTTTGACTGTCTTGAATCCCTATGTGCCTATCCAGGGTATATTGACATTTTGTCCCGAAAAAATTCATGCGAACAAACCATTTTGTGATATACTGTATTCTCTTTTCTAATATAATTATTCTCGTGCCAATTTTTGTAACCAAACTCCTACCAGTTTTTGATATAGGTAAATAAGTAATATAAAATGTTAAGGCCCGCTTTCCATTAAAAGCGGAGAAAACGTGCACCCGAAAACGTCATCTAACTGACGCTATATGCAAAACCACATCTCCTCTCCTCTCTTCTCCTCTCCTCTCCGCTTTGATGAAAACCGGACCTCAAAAACCGAATTCGTTTGGTTTTGGAAGTCGGTAAAAACTTAAGAGTAAAAGGCATGAAGAATGTAGGCACATTATAAATATAATTTCACCAACGTAATCACGTTAATACATCCAGACGAAGAGAGGCGTAGCTGACGCCTGTGACCCTGGTGACCCCAGGTCACGTGACACTCGTGACGCTCGGGGCCCGTGGAACAACCGAAAAAACCCATACTCATAAGTCGTAACTCATGTTACGTACAATGTCCAAAGATCGGACCAACTATTTGTCGCCTCCGGGGTTTTCTCACGGCTTCACGGACGAAAATTGTTTAAGGCTCACACCTCACAAGGCGTAGCTCGCTCATATTCGTTAGAACTGAGAAATGTAAAGCGTGATTCGATCATTGCATTCAGAATGTACATAATGGAATCGATGAATTAAAATATTATCTTATGCAGCTTGTAATGCAAACATGACGCTGTGGCGGCGCGCTCGGATTCGAATGGGAGGTCACGGGTTCGATTCCCGCCACGGGCCACTTTGGAATTTTATAATTTCTAAATTGGCTCAGGTCTGGTCTGGTTCGGCTTCGGCCGTGGCTAGTTATCACCCTACCAGCAAAGACGCACTGCCAAGCTATATAAAAGCTATTTAGCGTTCCGGTGCGATGCTTCCAAGTTAGTACGATACATCTTAGGCTATATCATCACTTACCAGCAGGTGAGATCGCAGTCAAGTACTAACTTGTATAGAGTAAAAAAAAACAGTTTTAATAATTGCGATCTTACTCGAAAAACGTCACTACAAAGTAAAGAATATAAAATATGCATTATTGCGCAAGTTTGTTTACAATAATAATCAACGATCTCAATTTACGAGCAGGTACATTGATATCATTGACAATAATATTTTAAATAATTGAATTAAATTTAATAACCTAGTGTTGAGAATTATATTTAAATAATAGCACATTTCTCTACCCACTTTCCTATTTTATCGAAAGCTCTGAGAATACATTAGTATGTATTAACAATTGTAATCGTAAAACGGATATTCCAAAAGAAATAATAGGGTATGAGCTAAGGGGCCTTTGGGTATCACAGAGGTATTAGTTGTCTCTGTACTATCTCATCATTCCCTTATTGGTTGTTTTTGAAGATTAGTGGACGTAAGGAACATGAAGTTCATCGAAAAGAAAAAAACACTAAAAGTAATGGTTACCCTCCTTTTATATTTTACACAGTAAGTAAGTTATTTGTATTTAATTCCACGTTTGCACTCGAAATAACAAATGTCTGTATTTTGTACACGCTTGCAACTGGATGTACACCGTAAAATAATATGCAGCCTACAAATAACTTACTGGTATAGGTGCTTTATTTAATGCAATTTTATACGATTAAAAAATGCGCTGTTTAAATAACATTATTTAACTTAATCCTACACGCAATTTTACACCTTTGTGTTTCAGAATAGTTCGTACCTACTTAATGTTAACTTAGATGCAGCTTTTGCCTTCTATGCAAATTGACCAAACAATTTTTTCTTCTTCCAATTCATTCGTTCGAGTTCCAATTTTCAATTTCCCAATCGTTACTTATAAAATATGTTTCTACCTAAAGTTTTATGTCCAAATCAACAAATACCTAAGAGTACCATACCCCTTTCACATATTAATTCAATTCCCGCGGAATTTTATGGGATAAAAAGTAGCCATGCTTTATCCAGTGTATAATCTATCTTTATTCTAAACTTCAGCCAAATCCATTCAGTAGTTGCGGCGTTAAGAAGACACACTCACAAAACAATACAAAAATAGCATTTATGCCACCGATTTTTTTAGTTAACAATCCAATTCTTGTCCATGGGGTAAGGGGTTGTAAAGTTTTAAATTAAGAATTTAACTAACGAACCGAACGATACAGAATCAATCTGATCTAATCACAGATCAGAAAATGAGTTTTATCTAATGCTTATACTAAGCTACTATGTGTGAATGTAAAGTCGGTTCAAAAAACGTCATCCCAATTTCGAAAGTGGACCTGAGTTCCGGTACTAGAAAATCTTCTGCAAAGGTCAAACCACAAATTGCAGTTTTATAGCAACCACGTAGTTATTTTCGTATTAAATCCACAAAACAGTAGATCACTGTACAGTTATACAATTACTCCGTAGTCGAGCGAATAAAAAATGCGATGAGACGATTTTGATGTTCGCAATTAGCCAATATAGAGAGCTATCAACAAAGGAGGGCTAACATTTGTACTGGGCAAACGCCGCGGGGCTCGCGTGTGGTCTAGGTCATAGAAGACTCCCTTAGAGAATGAAAGGGAAAATTATTACTAGTGGTAGGACTCCTCTTGCGGAGTTCGTCAGTATAGGTACCACCATAGTGTCAGTTATTCTACCAATGTGGAGGCAATCCAGCGCCTCGATACTACGGACCTTATAGGAAGACTCAAAAGGACTTTTGAATTAGTATGAGTGCTAGTGAAAGTGAATTACCTACCCCCTGAGTTTAGTGCTAGGGCATGCATCTTCAAGAACACAAGAATAAAGTGCCCATAATATTACTATCACAATATTACGATTAGCCAATACATATTAAGATTAGTCACTGGACAGTTTTTAAACTTTAACTCATATTAGTAAAACTTGAAATTAATTAAGTTACTAATTAGCTTTTAGGCTAGATCTTAGCTCTATTAAGGGACTTAAGCGAAAAAACAGATTTTAGTGAACAAAACTTGAAAAGGAGAAAATTAGACCAAGAAAATACAATCCTTATACATTCCGCTTCAGTTTATAGCTTGCTAAGTATCATTTCTCTAAGCGATCAGCCGGTACGGGCGGCAAAAAAATGCAAATTGTCATAAGCCACGGGCGATTCACGCGCAGACATTCCCACAGCGGAGCCGACACGACGCGTACGGACAGCAGAACCATCGCACATCAACGTCAATATTTATAACAAATAGACATGTACAATAGACAGGGTGGACGGCTCCAAAAACTGTCGCCAGTTTATTGGTGCCAAATATTATGCTTGTTTAGCCACCAACAGCAAGGCCACGCTGTACTTCGCTCAGCAACCACCTATAGAATTTGACAGATGCCTCTTCTGTTTGCTTATACGAAAAAGGTATACGTCAATCGTTCGGATGTTCGGAGGTTTCTTATCGGTGTTACAATATTAAATTAAACTTACAGCTGAACTCACAAGTTCACAACCACAGAAGAAGAATAACCCCTATTACTACTATTACTAGAATTATCCTACAAATATAAAAAAATTGTGAAAGCTCCTATGAAAAGCTTTGTCTTTGTGGAGGAATCTTTCCACACTCATTTAACAAATGTTGTAGAGTAATTAAAGTAACGCATCAATTAATGTTGAGGCATCGTTAATTCTACATAAGCGACACAAGACCTTGGGAGTGATAATAAATTGATCTGAATTTACTAGCTTATTTAGTGTTTCTACTCATTGTTGTTTAATTATGATAACATATAAGAATAATCGTCTGAGTTTGCTGCGGGGTTCTTCTCAGTGGTAGCTAAGCTAGGCCATTATATTATCTGTGGCTAGGCTTATATGAAATTAATGTCTAAGCGTAAAGTACCTATGATTATAATATACATCGATAAATATGAATGGGTGTGGTTTGTGTGCGCTGCAGCCTGCAGACCTGCAGTGCTTGTTTTATCATTTTAGTGTCTGAAAGAAAGATGTACCTACATTTATAAATCATACCTTGGTTTATTTTTTGCTTGCATTCATAATGTCGCTTCCATCAAACAAATATTGTAATGTAGAAGTACACTTGCATATTTATTTGTTGGCCGTACTCCAAACGTGACTAAGTCCTGTGCCTCATAGACGCCAGCCGATGCGCTTGCGCGGGATCTGAATCAGCTCAGAGATACAAACCAGAGTTTATTACAATATTACCAGCTGACCCGGCTTACGTTGTTTTGCCAAATACATTATATCGCACGTAAGGGTATGAAAAATAGTTAGTCCATCAGACCTACCCAATACACAAAAAAAAACCGGCCAAGTGCGAGTCGGACTCGCGCACCGAGGGTTCCGTGCTCAAGAAGTACTAAAGCAAAACAATCAGGCAAAAACCAATATGTTTATTTGACGACGAGTACTTAGAAGAACTTGCGTTTTAATTACCTTTGTTAATGAAACGCAACTAACTTTGTTTGTAGAAGTTTATTGTTAATATCAAAAAAACTATGCTAGTTAGAGCATTGGCTATAGTTTTCCTGTAAAATATACGTAAATTCCTATTGACCATAATTATTTGAGATTTTTCGATTGGTAAACTCCGGAGATAAGGGGGGGAGGAACGGTATTTTTTAAGACATTTTCCCCGATAAATCAAAAACTATCATGACTAAAAATAATTAAAAATCTGTTTTAGAATGTACAAAGTAAACCCTTTCATATGATACCCCACACAGTACAGTTATCTCACTTTTGATTTTCCCCCCTTTTTAAATAAGAACAAAAATAATTTCCATTTTTTCTTATTCCAGTGTCATTGGGCCACTAATATACACAACTATTCCAAATTTCATATCGATAGCTCCGGTAGTTACTGAAATAATCGAGTGTGTCGGACAGACAGACAGACGGACAGACAGACGGAGAAAGTCGCACCATAAGGGTTCCATTTTACCATTTTGGTACGGAACCCTAAAAACATATAAATCGGTCAAGCTGTTTCAGTTTCAGTTTGAGTTTGAGTTTGTTACATACTCTGTGACACGAGAATTTCATAAAGTGAGAACTGGGTACGAGAAAACTTTATTGACGAGAGTATAGGTACGTATTTGCCAGGCCTGTGATTTTGCCCTTCTAAGGGCCGATTTTTCAGTCGCCAGTTATACTATCTGAGGAATAAATTATAACATATTATGCAATACAAAATCTGTCAAACGTCACATTTATTCCCCAGTTAACGTTTACCTGACGATTGAAAAGTCAGCCCTAACTCTGAAACTCGGTTTATCTCACTACACCTCAGTTAGAGAAAAAGAGATATCGGTCCCTTGATTACTTGTATTATTCAGTTAAATATTGATCGGGTTCCTCGGGCTTCAACTAAGATACAAGTAAGTACGTAAGCAGGCGGCTCGGCGTTATTAGAGGAGCCCCAATTGACATACTTGTGTCTTCGTGAATTGACATCCTGCCACAGAGGAAGCTTGGAGAAAGAGTGCGGACGGTGTTATGTTAAACAGAGCTAAGATACAATTCATCTTGGAGATGAGAATTAGGATCCATTCTCTAGATTCTTTAAATTGCGCAAGAAATCAAAAGTAATCAGCTTCTATACATATAAGAATAGTAGGTATAACATTTAAGCATGAAATTTATAAATAAAAATGCAATGGTTCTCAATAAGTTTAATTAATAATTATTGTAATTATGTCTATTCCAATTGTTAGTACGTTACGTCAATTTGAGCCTTCAATAAATCTTGAACATGAAGATGAAGATGTTGCATTATTTTTTTAAAATTCCAAACAGCTAAAAGGCATTATCACTACTTAAAGTATAAGGGTCCAAATCCAAATAGGTGCATTCTAAAAAAACATAAAATAGTACTTATATCAAATTCTTTGTGGGTTTTTATAATACCTAAGGCAAATAGTTCACTTACGCATTAGGTAGTGCAGTGCAGTGAGCGACAAAGATCAAAGAGGAAGCGGTGATAAACAGACAAACGTTCTAATTAATTCTAATAGTTTAATGAGCACCCATGCAAGCACTTTTAAACTCACTATTTAAAGCTAGCCATATGAAAACCAGTACCAGTCAAATGGTATAAACCATAAAGAGTTATTTAAACGACTCAAAAATGTTGGAAAACAATAAGTAAAGTTTTTTGATTAAAGTCTCATTACTTTTTCTATTTATTTGCAACTTAACTTATACGGTAAGTAACTTAATATATGACGTGAACCCTCAGTTTTAAGGTCAAACCGACCCTAAATCTGGGGCCTGAGGGCAGATTATGAAAGAAAACCGCATGAATTCTTGAATTGAATGGCTGAAAAATGTGAACATTGAATTCAGCCAACCGGGGCTCAGAATTTCTTGACGAATGAATTTTTACACAATCAGGGAGCAGCACAATACCTAGTAGCTATTCTTGATGAGTAAGTAAATGCATACATTACACAACCCAGACTTTGTGTGCATCTTGCGCGTCTGTTTGTCAAACATCCAACACAAACATGACACAATGATCACCGCTAACTTTACTCCTTACTTTACACTTTACAGCGATCTTGTGACCTCTCACCTCCTATTGATATTTCCCTCGTACATATCGGGAGCGAATAGGTTTCTTCTACGTTCGCTTACAGAGTATTTTCCAACTATTGCATGACAATTTTTTTTTATTCACGCACTACCTAGTACCAGTCACCGTGTTTCCAGTCCAATCCAGTACATTATAATATTATGTGCCTTCAAGAAAAGAGTGAAGAAGCATTTTCTAGGCAAGCGCGCTCCAACCACTGCTGTCGATCAGGCATAATTGTGTTGTAAAAGACAAGAATTGAAAACACACTTTGTGTAAAGAGCAAGCCGAATTTCTTGTCAATTTGTCTCCGTGCAAACTTGCTTTCCGAACTTGGCGGTAATGATTTTGATTGTACGCAAGTCAGGCATAATGTGTGGAAAGTAAAGATTTTCATTTTCATGATATTAGTTCAAAGAAAAATCTGTTACTTTCGTAGGTAAGTAATTGAAAGTTTCAAGGCGAGCAGGGGACAAACTTTATCTAAATAGCGGTCATTAGTACCCCGTATCGTATACGGCAGGGTACCAGGCCGACACCTACGACTCTGGGAGCAAACACTCTGTACAAACACGGTCTGTTTGACTTGTGACCTCCCGAAATCTTCCCAGGGTTACACGCATTTGGTTTTTTTGTGGTGTTTATGAATGAAATTGTGTGAGCAGTGACTGGCAGTAAGCGTGGCGGTAGTTTGTAGCCCGGAAGTAGACATAGGGGCTGCTTTTAGAATAATATTGGAGTTTTAACGATTCGGAAGGTTGACCGATACGCCATCCAAGTTCATCTGTGTATGTTTGTAACTACGCTACTACTACTTTGGATAAGCATCTGAGACTAAACAAATGTGGCAAAAATTTGGTATGCAGCTTAGTTATATTCTTTACATTATGTATTTTTATCCCGGAATAAACAAAATTTCCTTTTACAAGAGCAGAGTCGCAGCAAGTACTAGGTACAATACTGCCGCGGCCAGCAAAAGAGGCATTGATGGCCGAACGTGTAAAACGGAGAAACCGAGGTACACATGCATAAGTCCATTAACGCATTACACTTTCAGGACTTACAATATGGTGGATTTTATTTTTTTCGGGATTACAGGGATACGAAGAAGAAATAAGTTGTATCTAAGATTAAAAGTAATGTAAAATAAAATGTAATAAAGATATCAAGTTTCATAAATAACGCCTTGGTCAAACTAAATATCAATTTACTTCTTTGGCTTACCTTCATTATTATCCAAAATCTATAATTAAAAAGGGTTATTTATTAAAAAGTTTTTAAATTTCGTGTCCTAAACGACCTCGAGAAATCAGTTAAAAAGCAAAAGATTTTTATCAAGTAAATTTTTACTGATAGTAGAGGCGGGACCAATCCTCGTTAGTATCGTTAAACGGACGCCGAAATGCAATTTAATTGTAAATTAACTAACTTTAATTATTTTCTAATTGGGAATTAATTCTAATTAACGATATGTTTTCCCCTCTAATCGCCTTATTACGCGATATCAGTCGATCTCTGGAATGGAAAGTATATTCTAACGTGAGGATCTCATTCAAGCTCGTAAAATCTCGGGGAGTTGCGTGTTTTAAAGTACAGATTGCCTAGGGCTGTCAGTGCTACGTTACCTTAAAATTAATATAGCTTTACATTGGACTGTGGACAAGACTCCTAAAACTTATGACGTTTGGTGTAATGTGCATTTGTGTCTTCTAAATACATACCTATACTTTCTTAAAAAACAATTCTCCTGTAATTCTATTCCTTGGCCGAAATAGTGTGCTATGGGCTATAGCAAAAAGCAGAAACCCCTATGATTTTAAAAGGAATGGGTATAATATTCCATTGAGCCACGAATGCATATCTATTATTATTCGTACATTTGAAAGGTAAGTAATAACGCAACAAATGCATGCGTGATATTTTTGCTGGCACACACAAATTGTTGTCATCCCTTGTACAATTATACATTCAAAAAACATACAAACAAACGTACATTCCAAACAACTTTAGGAGCATGTGGCATCCCTAAGTATAATAAGATTTAAACTGGTAGAAAAGCGTAGGTGTGCGTGCATTATGCATATACCTGATACTATTTAACACAAAAAATACCTAGGTATATTTTGTGAGACTTTTGCAAACTTTCTTTAAACTCTAATCCATTTGGAATTGTTTCATTATTCCCTTTCATATAAACATCTTTAAATCTGGTGAATAAAAGCATATTTAATAAAAAAAATCCAGGGTCTTTTAACTTACCACCAACTCGTGAGTAAGATTTCTTTTTAATACATTTGCTCAAAAAGTTGACATTTCCATGTGTGTTTAGCGTGCGCAAAGTTATTCTTTTCCGCACTAGTGTTTTTGGGTTTTCCTCCTACGCGGCACCGGAGCGGGCGCACCAGGAGCGCATAAACACGAACACGGCATGCAAACACGGAGCAGGCAAACACGTAAAACCAATTTTTTTTTTCGCAAATGTATTAAAAAAGTCGTTCAATGCACGTGCGGAATTGTCATTTTTACTCGTCCTTATAGTTGACCCTCGCCTTCGGCTTAGGTCAATAAACCGGGACTCGTAAAGAAATGACAAACTTTCCGCACTTATATTGAAATGTACTATTCTACTTTTGAGTGACTCAAGTTTTGTCATGGTTGTTAAGATACAGTGTCAAAAGTTTTGACACTGTATCTTAACAACCATACAGTGTCAAAAGTTTTGACACTGTATCTTAACAACCATGACAAAACGCCACGAATCACGATGGTTGAAAACATTATGGAGAAATAACGCAAAAAATCAGTAAACACATAATAATACGGCTCCGCGGTCGAGGGTCGAGGCGCTGCAGCCTCTAATTAGGACGAGCGGCGACCTGCGCGCACGCAGCGATTGATTCCGCCGCGCCGCTGTCATTTTGTATTCATTGGTTAGGTATAGGGCCGCACTATAGAATTTCATGGATTATTATGAATGGAAGCAGGCGTTATTTTGCGGAAATCCATTCTTAGCAGGACAGATTAATTTGTTTTGCTATAATCCGCTACTCGAAAAGATTCTGTATGGTACAATATTATGCAGGAACACTGCCCACATGAAACACCACACACAATTTTCCAACACTTTCTTCGATGCACGTTTCGTCCCGACACCGGGACATCATCAGATGTTGACTTTACAATGCGAAATCGTAGAGTCAAAAATTTCATGGATGTTTTTAAGAATGTGTAACTTTAATTAAACTTGAAACCCCCCCTGGCGCAGTGACGCGCGCTTGGTTTCGAGTGAGGGGTCGCGGGCTCGATTGCCGCCATCGACATCTTTAGAATCTCTAAATTGGCTCAGGTCTGGTCTGGTGGGAGGATGCGAGCGACGTTATAGCATTCCAGCGCGATGCTGTGTAGAAACCGTTAAGGGTGAGTTTATTGATCCCTTCCAAGTTAATACGGTAACGTCTTCGGCTGCATCATCACTTGCCAACTGGCGAGAAATAGAAATAGAAATATCTTTGTTGCAAAATACACGTCACAGAATACGAGATCGCAATTCGCAGTCAAGTACCTACTAACTTGTAGAGTGCAAAAAATAGGCTCAACTCACAGGCACATTTGAAAATTCAGTAAAACATTAGATTGTATTGATGATAACTATTTCACAGATTAAAAATAAGTTTACGAGGTTACGCGCCATGCACTGAGAAGAGGCCTACGAAAAATTCAGCCGAGTATCATACGTATATACCTACTAACGAATCTACGGTTAGTATAGAACTACCTACTGAATAAGTAGTACGACTTTAGATGGAAACGACTAAGCCCAACTTATATTACTATGGATTATTATTCAAGGGTAAAATGCTGGGGCTGTTAATCATCATCATCACTATGCTACGCAATACGCGACTCGTCATGTCCACATTAATCTAACGGAAACCAGTCGGGCGCCTCTTTTGACAAATGATTTGGTGAACGAAGCTCGAGTGGCAACCAAAAATTTTTTTTTAATTAAAAAAAGGTCCGCTCACCTGTTTACGCTTTTTCTATTATTGTAATATTATGTTACGATTATAAACTAGACTTGGAAATAAGAAATTATTTTTTATCACAGATACTTAACAGATGCATAATGTCTAGAGCTTTTTAATGGGTTCTTCCAGTCCACACCGGTCCTTACCCCTTACCCCGGGAAAATATACCTCCGTGTGGTCTAACGGGGTACATGGGAAAAATACAGCAAGATCCTATACTAAACAATATGGGTAGTGAACCAAAAATACAATTATTTCTTGTAGGTTCTTTTAACTTACGTACTACCCGTTCTTACTTTTCTTTAGTCGGCGAGTTTAAAAAAAAAAACTAAATATTTAGTCTACAAAAGTCGTGGTGTTTGAAATTTTTTTGAATTTTCCACTTGTTATTCCCACCATTCCACGGCGGCAAGACTTGTATAGTAATTCGAATAAGCTAGTGATAAGTTTTATTGTAATTTGTAACATTTCAAATAAAAAAACCGGCCAAGTGCGAGTTGGACTCGCGCACCGAGGGTTCCGTACTACATTAAATAAGCTTAAGTTATAGCTAGGTACTTTAAAGATTCGTTCGTACTAATGCAGATGTAACACGACCAAAACTGTAACGACCAAAGATGTAAAACGGTAATAATTACCTTTGTTAATGAACCGCAAAACTAACTTTGTTTGTAGAGGTTTATTGTTAATATCAAAAAAACTATGCTAGTTAGAGCATTGGCTATAGTTTTCCTGTAAAATATACGTAAATTCCTATTGACCGTAATTATTTGAGATTTTTCAATTGGTAAACTCCGGAGATAAGGGGGGGGAACGGTATTTTTTAGGTATCATTTAAGCTATCACCAATTTAATTAGTTTTGTGTTTCTTAAATAATAGGGTTTGTCCTCAAAATAGTAGATCTGTCACCAAAATGTAGTCACCAAACAATGCAAAATCAGTTCCACAATAAATCACCTAAAATCCTGAGATAAATAAGGTCTAGTACCAAATAAATGTTTTTGTATGTATTATAATAGGTGTGTCCTAATAAGTATTTGAGCAAACTAATTTAAAGAGATCACCAATAAATCATATTATGTTACTAGAAAATTGCATTAAGTTCAAATAAAAAATTATTTCTCTCCCCCTCACCCTCTTCAAGTTCCTGTCGACAGAGCCCCTATTTCTGGGTGGACATAAAAGGAAAATAACCTTAACCTAATTACCTATAAATATTTTATATTATCGCTCTCCCCCTCACCCCCTCCAAGTTCCTGTCGACGGAGCCCCGCGAAAATTTTTGTTTATCTGAGAACGAAAATATTTCGTGGCGATAGATCTATTTATTAGGTGATACAACTTGATGACAAATATAAATTTTGGTGATAGAAAATATAGTTCCCGTATTTTTTTAGACATTTTCCCCGATAAATCAAAAACTATCATGACTAAAAATAATTAAAAATCGGTTTTAGAATGTACAAAGTAAACCCTTTTATATGATACCCCACACAGTACAGTTATCTCACTTTTAAATTTCAACCCTCCGATTTTCCCCCCTTTTTAAATAAGAACAAAAATAATTTCCATTTTTTTTTACTCTAGTGTCATTGGGCCACGAATATACACAACTATTCCAAATTTCATATCGATAGCTCCGGTAGTTACTGAAATAATCGAGTGTGACGGACAGACAGACAGACGAACAGACAGACGGACAGACAGACGGAGAAAGTCGCACCATAAGGGTTCCATTTTACCATTTTGGTACGGAACCCTAAAAAGAATAGAAGTGAATGTTATGCCTGATATTTTTTTTATTTATTGGGTAAAATATTTATTGGGTAAAGAGGCAGTGCGAGCTCTGCATAAAATAAAATATTTTTACTACGAACAGCTGATCGTTGCCATTATTTTTTACACGAGAGAGACTTATCAAGATGTGAAACCTAAAAAACGATTGTTGTAAAATATCGGGCCTAGTGGATACTTGACAGGCTATTTACACTGCATTATTTATATATAATGTTTTATTTATACGTATATTGCAATAAATACTGGCGGACAGTTGTTTCAATGGTAAGTAATGGATTAATAAATTTAATAAAGGATATCGAGTCAATAACTCATTTAAATTGTGAACAAGTTTATAAAAACTTCTTGAGAACTTATAATAAGTAAAAATGGTTAATCTTGCAAGATTATATTATAGAAATTAAATTAATCTGTAATAACTCATTGCTGTTCAAATTGCTAAGTCCCTCACTGTTCCAAGTTAATTTTATAACTAAGTATTTATTTTATATAGGTTAACGAAAATATATTTAATATTACAAATATTAATATTATGTAGGTATAGTTTCCACAAATTCTCAAAGTTAAGGAGTATCTACACGTCTGTAAATTATAATAACAAATTAAATAAAAAAAACAACATGTTATGTTGTAGAGAATATTTTAAACGCATTTATATCGATTAAGAATATGAAAATGAGTGTAATTATGTAATTAAAAACGCATGTGCATTGAAAACGACCGGTGACCGGCGAATGCCATTTATTTCGTTATTTTAAGGCGTAAATGGATAGAGTCTTAAGATTCGTCTTCAGAATAATTTTTAATTAAAATTAAAAAAAAACCGTTGGCTTACCTACTCAGGCGTTTATAATAGATAAGATGTTAAATATATATTAGTAAATATTTGTTTTAGTTGCTCACAGCAGTACAACCCCAATAAATACTATGAGACCTACTCATACATAGTTATCTTCAGAACAGGCACTCTACAAAAAAAATATTCACAAAAATAAAAAATAAAATGTAGTTTATTGGCTAAATACAAAAATATTCCAACAGTTGATGCCTGTACCCACATACTTTCAGACTTTGATTATTTATTCTATAGATACCGCGTCACGTAATAAGCGATGCAACAAAAAGTGGCCAGTATATATGAGCGCGTGTGCGTGAGTCACGCTGCACGCACACACGCACAGCATAGTTATGTCTTACGTCAGCGTCATTTGCATTTGGGAGTTACCAGCTAATGTATCTATCGCTATAAAATGGGGAAAATCTGTAAAATGATTTCATAATTTAAATAAAATCATAAATTATAATTTCATACATTATAATTTCATTTGAACTTGCATTGTCTGCTACACAGCTTCGTATTGAAACGCTGAAACTGCTGTGAAGACGGTTAACTTCTTTCGGCGCTGAGTGACGGTCTTTGCATTAAGATTAGGATAGAAAATTTGCAGAAAGCATAGAGAAAGAACGAGTTCAAAATTTAACAATTGGCCGCCATTTTGAACTTTTTTGTTATTGGACTGAATTCTTTCAAAATCAAAATCTAACCTTTTCAGCAACCTTAAAAAAGGAAACTGATGTCAAAATAATAATGAATCGACGGCATTTTGAATTTTTTTGTTACTGGACCGAATTGTTTCAAAATCGATATATGGGGTTCCCTATGGTCATAAATAAAGAAACTGATGTCAAAATAAAAATTAATGGCCGCCATTTTGATTTTTTTTGTTATTGGACCGAATTGTTTCAAAATCGATATATGGGGTTCCCTATGGTCATAAATAAAGAAACTGATGTCAAAATAAAAATAAATGAACGCAATTTTGAATTTTTTGGTTAGTGGACCGAATTGTTTCAAAATCGATATATGGGGTTCCCTATGATCATAAAATAGAAAACTGATCTCAAAATAAAAATAAATGGACGCCATGTTGATTGTTTTTGTAAATGGACTGAATTCTTTCAAAATCGAAATCCGACCATTGCAGCAAGCATAGAGAAATTGACTTCTATTCCACCCATTGACTTCTAATTATAGGATCCACAGGTACACTGAAAAATTAAAACCCATATTATATCAATAATTTTGAAAGAATTCAGTCCGTTAACAAAAAAACAAAATGGCGTCCATTTATTTTTATTTTGACATCAGTTTCCTTTCTTATGATCATAGGGAACCCCATATATCGAATTTGAAAGAATTCAGTCCAATAACAAAAAAGTTCAAAATGGCGGCCATTAATTTTTATTTTGACATCAGTTTCCTTTCTTATGATCATAGGGAACCCCATATATCGAATTTGAAAGAATTCAGTCCATTAACAAAAAAATTCAAAATGGCGTTCATTTTTTTATTTTGACATCAGTTTCCTTTCTTATGATCATAGGGAACCACATAATATATCAAATTTGAAAGAATTCGGTCCATTAACAAAAAAATTCAAAATGGCGTTCATTTTTTTTTATTTTGACATCAGTTTAATTTCTTATGATCATAGGGAACTCCATATATCGAATTTGAAAGAATTCGGTCCATTTACAAAAAAATTCAAAATGGCGCCCATTAATTTTTATTTTGAACTTTTTTTATGATCATAGTCTCATAGGGAACCCCATCGATTTTGCAATTGAATCGAATGATCAAAGTGAGCTCCGATACCGAATCTGAAAAAATTCGATCAATTAACAAACAAATAAAACAAAATGGCGTCTCTTTGTTTTAATTTTGACATCAGTTTCGTTTTGGAAACATACCCCATACATAGTACCTTGATCAGCTTTAAAAATACAATTATTACTAATGCACCATACGGGAAACTCGCAATCCTAAATTCCGGTAAGTGGCAACACCTTAACACGACGCGTCGGTGAAGTGGAAAAAATATATTGTTGTAATTATTTTTGTTTTTGTTAAATTACTATTTGTTTTGAGTCACTTAGCGATGGTAAGAGATTTTATTAATTGTTCTTAAGCGTCTTTTGTAGTTTCTACAGGTTTTTATTGCACAACTTGCCATTTTAATACCAAAATAAATCAAATCAAAAGTAAAGCTGATCGTGCGTGTCTCTTGAAGTGAGAATCGACACTGAGGAGCGGCGAGCACTTTAGGCGTGAACAGTTCTCGCCTATTTTTTTCGACGCTTTTGTGCCCCGAATGCTCCATCTATAGAGTATATCATCAAAGCTTTCAGATATCAGTCAACCCAGTAATAAATCATTAAATAAATACTTGGCAGACGGTAGTAGGTGGTCAGGTGACATCTTGACAGCTGAATATAGAGCATGATCTCCAGCCATATGACATATTGCTAACCAATAGGTGGAATGGAATAAAAAAAAATATGTACTAGAATGCGCGAAAATTACGTGATCAATTCCAATCATTATCATATTTTTTTTATTAAATTTCCAATCAATCTATCGTATCGCAATATGTCATATGACTAAAGCCGCGTGACAGAGTTCGATCAAGCAAATTTTGTTCTAAATACAATATTCGTCAATATAATTTAGTTTAAAAATAATGAGATTCCTAAAATCACTATTATTAAGTAATCACGCAAGAGTTGTATTAAATAAAAACAATACATAAAACTATATCTTCAGATAAGTCTGAACATTAAAATCACCTGTACAGTGTTTCCCCATTCGCAACAAACACCTGTTCAGTCGATCAGGTGTTCGAAACACCCCATACTTTTACCACTTTTACAAACACTTCAATTTCTAAGTCTTGTACGATATTCATTGCTGTTTTTCAAGTACCTGAACTAGCATTTACAATAAAAATACCTCAGTGTATAGCAAAAGAGACACGATGGAAATTAAGTCTACGTATGAGTAGGGGTTTACGTTCATTCATATTTTGAGTCGAGCCTCCCGTTACAAATTGTTTGATCGGAAGGTCTCGGATCAATAGATAGATAAAAAAAAGTCTAGTTTATTTCTATTCTATTACTCATGCATTTAAATTTATTAGAAACATTCGTTTTTACATAAGCCTAAGTTATTTATTTGGAAGTGTTTAACTCCTGTTATTTAATACTTGCCCTATGCCTATGCGCATTAACATTTACTACATCTATAGATATTTGATTCCACGATGACGCGCCCTGTCATAACTCATACTCCACATGAATCGAAAGAAACATAAGTGATTTTGACAGAGTGGGGCGCGTCTTCGTGGATTGAAATATCTAGGTATATATTCCAATAATCTATCCCACTGACTAAAACTTGCTTCTGAGAAATTATCCACAGGGATGTACCTAGGTCAGGTTTTAAGTAATAAGTAACACTTTAATTTTTGGGTGTGGTTTAGATTCATCTCTGGTTCCCATTAAAATTAACTTTTTTCTAACTTACTCACCTAGGTATTTGAAATGTGCTTGTAATTATAAAAGTCACGATATAAATTGACCAATTCACCCATAAATAATTGATTGAATGTTGAACATATACAGTACCTATAACCTATGGACATTATTTTCATGAAAGGACACAGGTGAATAACTGATTGTATGGCACAGTTTTTGTATTGTAGCTATAGACCTGGCTATTTACCCATACGCGGGTGGTAGGTATATTCTATACCTGCAAAGGTACTATTTGGTAAAGTGCGCAGTATTAGGGCAGAACATCCGAAGTACGTGACCCTCCACCCTCGCCCTCGCGCGTCGGCAGTTGGGGCACCGTCCAGCACATGCCACGCACCAACATAGACCACAACACAGTCCACTAATTCAACATAGAGTTAACATAGAGCTGGCTTGCAGGTAGTATTTATTCCGTACCTACAAAGGTACAATTTCGAGAAGTGCGCAGTATTAGGGCAGAACATCCGAAGTACGTGACCCTCCACCCTCGCCCTCCCGCGTCGGCAGTTCGGCCAGCACATCCCACGCACCAACATAGAGTACAACATAGAACAACATAGTCTACCAATTCAACATAGAATCAAACAAAGAGCTGGCGTGCGGGTAGTATTTATTCCAGACCTATTTTACAAAGCTACTATTTGGTGAAGTGCGCAGTGTTAGGGCAGAACATCTAAGCACTGGCCTTTCACCCTCGCCCTCGCGCGTCGGCAGTTGGGGCACCGGGCAGCTCATGCCACGCACCAACATAGACCACAACACAGTCCACCAATTCAACATAGAGCTGGCTTGCGGGTAGTATATATATTATATTCTGTACAAAGCTACTATTTGGTAAAGTGCGCAGTATTAGGGCAGAACATCTAAGCACGTATCCCTTCACCCTCGCCCTGCGCGTCGGCAGTTGGGGCACCGGGCAGCACATGCCACGCACCAACATAGACCACAACACAGTCCACCAATTCAACATAGAGCTGGCTTGCGGGTAGTATATATTCTGTACCTAGAAAGCTACTATTTGGTAAAGTGCGCAGTATTAGGGCAGAACATCCGAAGCACGTGGCCTTTCACCCTCGCCCTCGCGCGTCGGCAGTTGGGGCACCGGGCAGCACATGCCACGCACCAACATAGACCACAACACAGTCCACCAATTCAACATAGAGTTAAACATAGAGCTGGCTTGCGGGTAGTATATATTCTGTACCTACAAAGCTACTATTTGGTAAAGTGCGCAGTATTAGGGCAGAACATCTAGGCACGTGGCCCTTCACCCTCGCCCTCGCGCGTCGGCAGTTGGGCCAGAACATGCCACGCACCAACATACAGCACAAAATAGTCCACCAATTCAACATAGAATAAAACATTGAGCTGGCTTGCGGGGAGTACACATCTTGTTCCTACAAAGCTACTATTTGGTAAAGTGCGCAGTATTAGGGCAGAACATCCTAAGCACGTGGCCTTTCACCCTCGCCCTCGCGTCGGCAGTTGGGGCACCGGGCAGCACATGCCACGCACCTTGCGTCGCGCGGCGCCAGGTGCCGTCGCTGACACACTTCTGCGATCGTCGTTAGAACACCGACGTTCCAGTCTAGCTGGTGAGTGACGACCTGCGCAATGCGCACAGTTTGCGAAAGTTCATGTTGTTTAGGGTTCCGTTATTACGTACCTCAAAAGAAAAAAAACTCATAAAAGAAATAAGAACACTTTGTTGTCCGCTTGTCTATTCGTCTGTCTGTGTGTCGAGACTTTTATTTCAGTAAGTTTTAAAGATATCGACATAAAATTTGGAATTGTTGTAGTTAAGTAATAATGGCCCGACGTCATTGCAATCATAAAAAATTAAAATAAATCTTAAATAATTATGTATAAATTGTATAATAGGGATCAATGTATATTTTACGGGAAAAATAAAATCAACTCTGTCTGTTATACTTTTATTTGTATTACAATTAACCTCAAAAAACAAAGTTTAAGGTTTGCGGTTCGGTAAGAAAAGTGATTCTTGTGATTATACTTTTTCTATAGCGCGAGTCCGACGCGCACTTGGCCAGTTTTATTTTATTATCGATAGGCTTGCGCTTGACTACAATCATGTGTGAAGGACACTGGTCAGCAATGATGAGGTGTAGGATGGAGCGCGCTCGCTTTGAAAATGCCTACTTACTCACTCTTGTGAACACGGAACCTGGAAAAGTGTTCCACGTTCCAGAAACGTGGAACGTATACATTTCGTTCGAGTTCGCTGGATATCAACCACATAAGGATGCTACTTCTCTCGACGTATTGCGGTTCTGTGGCGATAGGTGAAGGAAGTAGATACTATAGGTTGTTTAATGGTAGTTCCCGGTAGTACTTTGAGGTATCATAAAAAACATTTAATTTTCATACTTTGTAAGAAAAGTTATATTTAAAAATGATATTTTGGAAAGGCCAACTGCCGAGTTCCTTGTCAGCTCTTCAAGGTGCAAACCTGCTGCCTAAATTAGTGGTAGAGTTTTAACTTTTCAGAAGAGCGTGTAAGTTCGGTCTATGTGAAAAATTAAGATTTTCATTTTCATTCCATCAAAGACAGATTTTATTTGTTAATACAATTAATTTAATGTAATAATTAATATAATACTAAATAACTAACTTATTTTAATTACTAATATGTGTAATTAATGTAAATACATAAATTCTTACTCAGCAGGTGTTCAGGATATATAAAACTTTTAACAGGTTAATTCTATACGCAAGTCTGCTGTGTTTAGCGTTGTTTCGTCGATGAAAATATTTTCGAAGGTTTAATTTTACCAACTGATTCCAAGAGCACTTTGAGCACTTTAATTAAGCACATCAAATAACAAATTATGATAATTTTGTCACTGGTCAAAACGCGCCGAAAACTCGTATGAATTTCAGTTGCAGACCACTAATCATCTAACACTTACGTAATAAGGCCAAGGTGTGACGCAACTGTCGCTACAGGTGGACTGTCAGGTGGATCCGCCCTAAGCATCATTGCACTGCTAAAAACGAACACAAACAGCCCAGACAACAACCCCCAACTCTTATCTTTAGGGAATAAAGATCAAAATTGTGTAAAAATAATTTGTGAATGTGAAATAAAAATTGTGTGCTTAACGTTTTAACGTTATTGCGAGTTTGAACTTAGAAATATATTGAATTCGCCTAAACCCATATTCGCTAAAAATCCAAAATAAAAAAATAAAAATTATTACGAACATTTGTGCAAAATTGCAGCTTTTTAGCTTAGGCTTTAGGCTGAACGAGGATCAGTCAGTGAGTGAATGAATGAATGAGTTAGGGCCCTACTATTTATTTGTAACCAAGATAGTTTAACAACGGCTATAAAACCTCAATAATCTCGATAATTTTAAAAATAGAATCGCTTTTTAAAAGCTTTTCAAAGACAGCCATAGTGGAGGACGACGGGCTTGCATTGGAGCAGATGCGCAATAAATTCTTTTTTAGAGCGTCTCACTTTTTTAAATTACCCTATCGCTCACCGCAAAGGCTGTATATTTTTTTTTAATTACGTGGACAACAGTGCATTCTTCCACCGGCCGGGTGTGCTGTGCCGAATCTATACAAGGCTGTGTATCCACCAAACATGTGTGAGGAAGCCAAACGATTTTTAGAGGGGAGGGAATTAACCATCCTAGTTTCGCTCAGCATAAAAAACGCTTAGCGAAACCAGCCTCAGCGTCTGGTGGAAAATGCTTAGTGAAGCGAGATTTTGTACATTTTGTAGACGAGGGATGCGAGAAAAAGATATGGAGGAGGCATGTGAGCAAGAAATGTGTGATGTGTGTGAGAGATGTGAGCGAGAAATGTGTGTGTGTGTTATTTGAACGGTCCATTCGTTTCGGGGGAGTTAGGTAACAAACAAGAGACACGAGAATTTTAAATACACTTAAAAAAAAATGGTTGTCTGTAAAGTCGGTTTACGGACGATAGATTTACGTGATAACGTCATAGTCATTATTTTATGTTTGTATGATTATGATTTAAAAAAAAACATAATCATAATCATAATCATTATTTTATGTAATTTTTATCGTGCCTCTCTATCGCTTGGTGGAACGTTACGCGGAACGGTACTATTTTTCATGAGTGCTGCTGGTGTTCATCAATTTATTAAACGTTATCACGTCAAAAAGAAGATTAGTTCTTCATTATCAAATAACTTTTTAATCACAGTCCTAGGAAGTCAAAACATGAGTCAGCTGGACGGACAGGCGAGTGGCGACCACAACGGCCAGGTGTCAAAGCGCGGGTTTCGGAAGAGGTTAAAAAAGCAAAGATCACCCGGCGCGGGGTAAAAATCTGTGCAGGTGCGACCGCGAGTGGTCAGGCGAAAACTCAGCTGTCCGGTACCATCGGCCATATACTGGATATTGGCTTTTTAATGATTCCATCATTAATTTGCACATGCCACATTATGAGCCTGATTATTATCAAGTTTATGACATATTAGTAAAGGTAGTATATTAGTAGAATCATTAATTTATTTATCAATAATTAAGTTGGAAAATGAGCATCGAAAATAAGTGGATAAATTTTTCTGAAGTGAGTAGTTATTTCATAGAGCTCAGTAGTTCAGATCTTTGCGTATCGTTAAAGGTTTGGAGGTCCGAATCTCGGATTATGTACGGTCCACGTCAAAAGTCGATATATCAAACAAGATCTCTTGCATGCATGTATTACATAGAAATATTTAATTATAATATTGTTTCTTAAGGTTAATATTGTACATAGTTTATGGTACTTGCATACCGTTTTAACTTTTGAGCTACATATGGATTTTTGAAGTTGACTGTATCTCTGATTTCTGGATGTAAAACTAAATAGGTATCACTTGCGACAAAGGAAAACCACGTTACGCACTGCACCTGAGAGTTCACGGTGATGTTGTCACAGGTGTGAAAAGCCCACCAACCCTTGGGTAGGATCACACCCTTCAAATAGCCTGGGAAATAAAAATATGGTTCAGACAATACAATAATGGTATTTTACTCCATTTTTTATTGCTTTATTGTAAACTAGGTTAGAAATAATGAAAATAAAATTCTTATCCGACTAGGAAATCAAAACTTACAAGGTAATCTGTGCTTACAAGGATTTGAATTTTTCTTCTATCCCTTTCTCGCAAAATGAAAATTTGTAGAGTTACCACGAGTTACTAAGGCTTGAGTGGTAGTATCCGATATAGCTATCTTTGTCTAATCAGGATTATTGAATTGCAACTTTTTCGTTATAATTATACTCGATTTATTTCGTTTTTTTTCAATATTTTATTTATTATTGTTTATTGTTCCAAAAAGGAGTTAAATAAATTATAACTTTGATTAAAGTACTCTATTTCAAACTAAGAACGATGAATTAAAAACTGGTCAAGTGCGATCGCTGTGACGATTCCGTACTACCTACAAGATGCAAGTAACTATACTAGACTTTAAAGCCTACCGCACCAGATCAAAAAGTATTAAGATATTTCAAGGTAAAATGGAAATTATTTTTAATCGTTAAAAAAATTTATTGATCGATATTTTAATTAATTAAAATAGTACGACAGCTGTACGAAGTAATTTTATTATTTTCTTACGCCACGCCTTTAAAAAAAATTGTAGATTACGAGATATTGCTTATTAATTACCTACATCAATTATTAGTAATATAAATCATCATTAACGGACGGCTATCAAAATATAATTCGTTTTATGTATGATAGATTATTTATAATTACATCTAAATAACTTGTTAATACATTACCAACTAGGATTTCTGAAATAAATGATATTTTTGGGAGAAATACCTATCCCAAAAATGTAAATACCAAGCACACTTGACTTTTTGGGATTTTCTGCGTTTTTGACAAGTGGAAAATTAAAAAATTTTAAAACACCCACGACTTTTGCAGACTTGTATTTGAAAAAGGATGAAATAACTTTTTTGAAACTCCCCGACTAAAGGAAAGTAAGAACTAAGAACCTATCAGTATAATTACAAATCCAAGAAAATCCGCCGGAGCTGCTGTGTTTTGCCTATGACGGTGTTGATGGTGCTGTTTACCAGTTGATGACTAATTCAATTTCTTGATACTTCTCATATACCGGCAGTTTATCAATACTTACTAATTACATTAATTGATATTGGAAACGAAAATAGCAATGGCAGCTCCGACGGATTTTCTTGGATTTGTAATTATACTGATAGGTTCTTAGTTCTTACTTTCCTTTAGTCGGGGAGTTTCAAAAAAGTTATTTCATCCTTTTTCAAATACAAGTCTGCAAAAGTCGTGGGTGTTTTAAAATTTTTTAATTTTCCACTTGTTTTATAGTTTTTCGATTAAAATATTATGTAATTTAAATTATATTATTATTAAAAAATGAAAATTAATCTTCAAACTAGCCATTAGCTCCTCTAGCAGCGTTTGAAGGCATCATCCCTTCCAAGTCATAAAGAGACGTTTATTGTGGCGCCCCCTGCTGTTCAATCACAAGAACAATTATCTACGAACCATTGCCAATGACTCACTAATATTTTATACAAAACTGTATCCAAATCGGTTCAGTCGTTTTTGTAATAATTGAGAACATTCGTTTGCACTGTAAATGTTTTTTATGGCGCCCCCTGGTGATCGATGTTCGTAACAACTATCTAAGAACCATCGCCAATGAATACCAAACATTATACAGAAAACTGCATCTAAATCGGTCAAGCCGTTTTTGAAATAAATGGGAACATTCGTTTGCAATATAAATGTATTTCATGGCGCCCCCTGGTGATCGAGGTTCGTAACAACTATCTAAGAACCATTGCCGCTGAACACCAAACATTATACAGAAAACTGCATCTAAATCGGTCCAGCCGTTTTTGAAATAAATGGGAACATCGATGTGCACAAACGAACACACAAACAAACAAACAAACAAACAAACAAACAAACAAACAAACAAACAAACAAAAATATTTTTGCATTATTGGTTTTTGTGAACAATTTAACATACAAACAAACATAAAATATTTTTAATAGAGTAATGTACAAACGGTCTCTCACCCTAAACGCATATACCCGTACTCCGTTCCGTCGTGGGTAAAAACTAATTATTACTTTAGAAAATATCTTAAAGATACCTGCAAGAAGAGTTTGAAGCAACGGATAAAAGTCCCTTTTCAGACCTTGAGGAATTGAATTAATTGAATTAATGGAGTAACTGCATACTGTAGACATACCTATGACTTAGGTATATATTTCATCTCTACGCTTGCTTTTGGTAAGCTTATGGAACGAAATTAAAGAGATGTATGAGAATGACAGCTGTATGTTCGGAAATCACGTGATCAAATTTGCGCTCAGATATGTTAGCGCTATGACACAATCGTCTGTGATGGCACAATGTTTTTACTTCTATCCGTCAGTCACTCTCATGCTATCTTCTCATTTCACTGATCATTTGCCGTACAATATTTTTCGATCAAACAGTCGTAGATCTTTTCTTTTCCCTGCGAGCTCTTATACCTACAGAATTTTTTGAATTTCGTTCCATAAGCGTCCCGAAAGCAACCGTAGAAATGGAATAAAAACATGTGACTAGCACGGCTACAGCTGCTGCTGGTATTCGAATTTTCGAAATCAAAATACTACTTATTAAATTCAGACAGCGGGTATAATTCTTAAGGACTAACCCAAAAAACTGCAGATGTCGAATAATATACACGTATAATCGTATAATATTTAATTCCGCAGTAGTAAAACAGTTTTTTACGAAACAAAACTATGGAAAGGTGTTCTCGCACCGGGCCCCGTGTTAATTTGAGCCTCCTGACACAATTTGTCACTTCTCCGGACTATTATCTTGAAGGCGGCATTTGTGAATAAAATATACTTTTTTTTCTGTTACAAATTAGCACATTTGAATGCACGAAAATTGCTGAATTTATAACTCTTTTAAGGAGACGACTATGAGTGATATGCTGTTTTAGGGTTCCGTTACTGTACATCGAAAATGTCAACAACATAAGCGTATTTGCAAGTTTTACTACAAAAGTAGCATAAATTATATTCCTGCAAATTTCTTTCAAGGAAGCACAAACTACTACGAATATTACGAGTTTTATTAAAACTACAATGTCAATAGCTGTTCCATGGTACATCTATTACAATCCACAAGATTTTTTTATACATAGTTTACAACAATTGAACCAACGTTATTTGAAAGAGCTTAGCGAAATTCTTCTTTGAAAAAAGGTGGCCTGGAAGTGTTTCTCCACCAAAGATGTGCTACGTTACTCGTTAGTAATATAGATATTTCTATCCTCGAAGACGCGCCCCACTCTGTCAAAATCGCTTATGTTTCAATCGATTGGTATGGAGTTTGACAGAGTGGGGTGCGTCATCGTGGATTGAAATATCTATACCTAAGCTACGTGTACCGAATGCATCAATATAAATCGTTCATTTTTTTAAGCTTTGTATTTACCTACATGAAAATTAAGGTATTCTCTTGGTGCATTTGACGCAAAACGTAGCTAATCGAAATTATTCTCATACGTAATTTAAGGCCGATATTATAAACCTATTAATCCCAAATTGGAAAAATCTACAACTAATGTTACAAACTGTTGTTGAAAAACTGTATTACTTTATGTCAAACAACTAAACGGGCATACACGGAACCCTGTAAACCATTGTTGCCCTCTCACTTGACCAGTTTCACTAGTATTTATGGCAGTGCACCGATGACACGTGAGAATAAAGCACTTATTTACCTCGTTAATAACTTATACGGCAAAGAAGTAGTATAAGTGCACTTTAATATATTGCAATAACATCGCATTTATACGTTAATGTCCTTTTAAATTGGTGGTGAAGGTACCAACATTCTTACAACTTACTGGTTATACTTAGTTATGATTAAAGTCAATTAAAGTTATAAAAATTAGGTATAAAATGCCTCCAGAAATTAAATTACTAACATTTTTAATACCTAATAACTTTCATCTCATAAAAAATTGTGCTACAAACAAACTTTGTCAACTCAAACATCTGATGATGCTCCGATGTCGAAGCGAAACGGACGATAAGAAAAGTTTTGTGTGCTGTTATAGGTTTTATACGGATTCATCAGATTTGTGGACTTGAGCTAAATAATGTTGGTTCATAGAAAACTAAAACCTCGGTCTGACTTGTAACACCGCAGTGCTAAGACGGGTTAGCCCAATCTACCCTGGTGCCTTGCCCTGATACCCTTACGGTTAGCGGATGGGGAATAAATTCCCATCTACCCCGGTAGTCACGGCGGGATTGTTGTGTATGGTGCCGGGGTGGATGGGAAAAATTCGTGACCGGTAAAAACTCTATGGGAGCCCATAATCTTCATTTTAATATCAATATCATCAATTTAAAGATCGCAGCCAGACGCGCTATATTATCTGAAAGACCAAATGTGGACAGTCGATCCTCGACTACAATAGGTTAGGATCCACATATTGTCTTTCAGAAAATGAATGAGTGAATGCGCCAGCATAATATGAACATTCAAGGGTCCTATTCTATAAAGCGCATGTGGAATAGACCATAAAAGACACGTTCGTGTGGATGTACGTATACGTGTAGTATGTGTGTACACGGGAGGGTACATTTGCCCACTGCAGAGATCTCGGCGCCGCGCTGGCGCCATTTCACATTTCTATAATGTCCCCGGTGAAGGTTGGCTCCTGCGAATAAACTGTAAACCCGGGGTACCTACTAATATTCTGTCATATATCAAAATACAGGAATATAGAATTAAATATATAATATTTAAGTTTTCTGCATGTATTTTTTTCAATTAAACAAATTAAAAAAAAACTGCAAGTTCGCTTGTGGTAAAATAAATGGTATAATAGACAGGCGAATATGCTATAACTCTATCATGCTAAATTCGAAGAGGATAATATCTCCTAACGGTTGCTACAAAGGATCTCACCGGTATATATATTATATCGGTTCATGCAGGGTTAAAAAGTAGCCGCTGTAAAAAAACAATATCTTTCCCAATATCTTTTGTAGAGATAATATGTATTCTTGTACAGGGTAATGTTCATCCCTATGACCTAAATATGTGCTCGCATTTTTATACGATAATAAATTAAAAAAAAAAATTGGTTGTCCCTAAAGTCGGTTTACTGACGATAGTTGAACGTGACAACTCTCGCTTGCACTTCAAGCCTTACATGGAACGCCTCAGAGCGAGGTAACGGCACGGTAACGGTAAATGAGTCATGTTTTTTTGTGCGTGCAGCCGGCTTTATCGAATTATAAGACGTTGTCACGTCAATAAAAAACTTGAGAGGTGTCAAGGGACACCCGGATGGAATGAAGTATATCTGGCTTGCTTTCTATAAGAAAGAGAGAGACAGACTGAGAAACATGCGCACGCCGCACGACTTACAATTGCTTACTATAGCAAAAGTGTCGTTACAACTTTACGTCTTAATTTTTTCCGTCTAGCCCCCTTTCGCAACGCGCGATAAGGAACTTTGTTCCAAAAACTCAGCCAATTTAAAAAATCCCTAACATTGTGAAGGTACCGTCAATACAATACTTTCAGAACGTTAGATTTCACTAAAGTTACAAGTAGCAGCCATAGGGGTTGTAAACGCAAGTCCCAACGACCAATCCTCGTGCGCCGCGCTGGGTGTCGTGCGCTAATCGGTGACGAATCTGTGAAATTGGCTCGTCGCGGCCGCTCGCGCCACGAGCGCCGCGCCACTTGCGGACACACTGCCGCTCTCTGCAAGTGACCGGCGAGAGCGATTTGCATACTCTCTAAGATGAAGGATCCAATGGTCTGAGCATACTCTCATTAGAGCACGAGGGGTGTCGAGTTTCGATCGGCGACAAACTGCGAATCTCATTCGACGTGGCTGCTCGCTAATGGCTGAAATTAATAAACTATCCAATCCGGATTTGTTCTACCAGAGATAGAAATTTGACATACCTTCTGTCAAATTTCTATCTCAGATAGGGCAAATCCGGATCGGATAGGTTATTAATCTACTTTATGTCGCTACCCGTTTCTCGGACTCTCTAGACTCTAGAGTCTAGTCTATTAAGTCTTCTACAAGTGACAAGCGGCAGCGATTTGAGCGATCGCTCGAGAGCAGACAGGGTGTCGTGTGTCAACTGGTGATGAAACTATGACATCAAGACTTATAGCGTCGTAGTGGGTTGCTTTAAAACCGTCTGTGGATATTCTTTCACCCTTTCAAGAGGGAGCGGGAGCGATTTGAGTTCACACTTTCCACATAGGTTTTTTAACCATTTTACGGAACATTACGTTGACTATATTAAAAGTGAAAAAACACCAAAAAAGCCTGCCATGCTTTACTTTATGGAAAAATACTTTTCGTCTTAAATTCTCTAATAAAAGTGGTCGCACGTAATAAAATCGCATAAGTTATAAGCTTCAAGATTATTTTTGTAAAAGGAAGAATGTATAATGTGCAAACTCCAAACGACTACTAAGCCAAAGCCTACAATGAAAATAATAAGATTTTGAAATTATTTTTAGAACTATGCCATTCTAATTTATTTTTGTCTTGATTACCCTGGTGGTGGAAGCTTCAGACAACGTTGTTCTTTTTTACACAATTTCCTTCTCCTTTTCTAATCATTTTTGCTGCTCTGAACGTCTGTACTTTACAAATTATATTATAAAGTAAAAATCACTTCACCTAAAATTCTCTGTTGTTGCGTGATTGAAGGACTGTTGATACTTTTTTTTTTGATAAAATGCTCGAAGCTGAGTTATTTCTCTGTGTCTCGGTAATGACACAGTAAACACAGATTAGGACGTTAACTATTCTTCATACCGCTATGTGAAAAATAATTTATATAGCAAAACTCAGCTATTAAGAGCGTTTATACGTTTACGCGTGAATCGCGTGTAGCTCCATACAAAAAAATAATTCCGTTCCCGCAAACGCAATTTTGCGCGGAAAATGGTATTACAAAAAAAAATATAGTAAAATAAATATACAACTTATTAAAATAATAAATAACCAGTGACATTGAATATGAATTGAATTAAATTACTATAATTCAGAAATAACAAAATATCTTGGATTTTATCCTAAAATAATACGTTTAATTTATCGAAAAATGCTAAAATTACACTTTTCGTTTTTGAATGAAAATATAGGAAAATCGTGTTCTTTTTTTGAGACATTTTTTAGTAAATGTTATTAATTTTCTAAATATGTCATTGTTATAAGTTTGTGTTATGAAACATGGCAAATATCTTGAATCAAAATAGCTTCCACTGCTAAGTGAGTAATTAGCCTTTATCTTAAACTTTCTAATGAGAAAGTTATACACATATTTACAAATATTTTTGAGACAAAAACTAGATTATGAAATGCCAAATAATATGATAGCAATTATCTAATCAATAATTAAACACATGACACTCTTATCTTCCGTCGAAAATTGACAATTTTGACTCAAGCATAATTTCAACGCATGAATGGTCTTAAGACTATTGAATTAAAGTTCTGAAGGTTCCAAAAACAAATATAAATTAACCGCTAGTTATCCGATCGTTTATACCTTACACCACCAGTCAGGGTCACCGCCGGCGCATTATTAAACGCCCTTTCTTACATCTGCGGAACCTGCACTAACTTCAGATACCAATAAACACCGCAGTATTAGAGTACAGATACACATGCTCATAAAAAGCATGCTATTAAACCATGCTCAAAATTTTTAGTTTACATTTACATTACTAGTAGATATTTCGTACACATGCTAGACAGTGCAATTGCTCAAAACTAGCATGCTTTCGTGCTGCTACGTAGCATGTGTATCTCTACCTTTAGGGTATCTTTGCTGAAGCCACCCAGACTCGAGTCCTGCCGATTTATACTTACGTGTTTCTTTTATTCGACTCGCAGCTGTTACTTTATTTTCAATCATAAAACGCGTGCGCACTGAAATGGACGTTTAATGGTTGTTTTTTGTTGTTCTCAATAGGAATAGATCGAAATAACACGTGTTATGGATGTACGATGTAATAGTACGTACAAGTGCCCATAAGACTAACCGCTAATCTTCCGTCACGCGTAGGGTCTATGGCCAAACCTCCCTAGAGCCCCGTTCTCAGCTGTTGTAGGCTTAAGGCGCTAAGACTATAGTAGTGTTATTATCTCGCTGCAGACTCGGTCATAAATCATTCGAGTGTTTTGCTTTTGTTGTTCTTTGTTGAGTTGTGCATTACTGCAGAACAACAAAAGCGAAACACTCGGATGATTTACGACCGAGTTTGCAGCGAGATAATAACACCACTACTTATAAACTACATCATCTACATATCGCTTATGTTTCATGCGATTCGATCTTGATTCTTGGGTCGATTGCGTAGCGTAAGAGAAACGTATTCATCGTTATCGTAATCGTAAGCGAATTCTAACCCCCGATTGGCGGACGTAAATCAGGAAACCAATCAGCGGGCAGAATTTTGTTTACGATTAGGTACGACAACGATGAATACCGTTTCCTTACACAATCACCTAGCGTATGAAATAGAAGGAGAACTACCTAAACATATTACATAAATAAACTATAATATATTTAATTTTAAGTATAACTGTACCTTCTTTCTTTGTAAAGAGAGCTACATTTAACGTTATTATTCAAAAATCCTCAAAATTCACATTATGCCGGAACACATTTCGAGTCAGAGTTTTGTGCCCAAATCGAGAACCGAGTGGGCCCATACTTGTACCCAACTTGGTCTCAACCGCTCAGCTTCTACGAAACACCGCACTTAATTGTGCTCGTAACAATTAACTTAATTATATCAATAAATGGCCATTTCGGTGCCGTTCTCTGGAAAATGTTTTTTTTTTGTTGTAATTATTTATTTGTTCACTTAAATAATAACAATGTAACGATAACAAGTATTTAATTATTATGATGTTACATTAACAAAAAGTTGTATTCTTAATTTTTTCACAAAAAAAATTGAATATGAAACGAGTCTTGAAACCATTGGCCGTGTGTTTTACGCATAGATTTTTTTAAACGTATCAATATCTCTGGTACGGTTAAAATTTCTGATGCACCTGGATAACAAAACTTAGTTATATTCCCCTAAAAACATTCACACTAATCTAACTTACGGGCACTAAAGAAAGGATACTTTTTTACACACTACAAGTTTTTGATCTCACCTGATGGCAAGTGGCTACTGTCTACACAGAATCGTGCTGGAGCGCTTAATCGGTTGGCGGTGCGTTTTTGCTGGTACGATATTTGTGATTTGTTCTTAGCAGTTTTGCGAATTGCTGAACCTACTGTATGAAACCTTAAAGATGTAATAAGTAGATATTTACGTCAAAAACTAATTAAACATTTTCTTAACATCTGCTGCCTCATAAAATATAATCGACTCAAAAGAAATAGTTCACAGGTTTAAGTAAACCATTAACTAAAACCTTACTGACATTTCGGCATATAAATAGAGAAACAAATAGAGGCAAGGTCATAGGTTATAAAAACATCTCTTGGACCCACCCTATTCTGAAATGAGCTTTAGTGCTATTAGAATAAAGAACATGCTTGAAATACCTTTTTCAACAAATTAAGTTAGTGTTAACGAGAAAAATTTACAGTTAACAAGTTTGTAGCAAAAAAGGATCGTTTGAACAAATTTCAACCGTAGGTATGCCTCAAAATATTGGCTTATCGATACAATATGCTTACAAAAGCGAAACATTTAGGAAAAGAAAAAAAGGACCAAGCAACGAGAGTCGACGTTCCCTTAGAAATACCAGACCACTGGGTCAAAATATAAGTGAAAATGTTATCAGATACAATAGTTTCATTCTTGTATTTCAAAGAGGGGAGTCATGCCAATAAGTTGTTAATATGTTTGTATGACCAAGATATCAAAATTGAAAAAAATAAAATACTGACTGGTATTGTGAAGAAATTGGCGAATCCCAAATGTAATTAACAATCAGTCTACAAGTTATTGTGTAGATAATAGTAATTAATTTTCTTTGTAGATGCGTTCATCACAATTCACATAGCGTATAAGTTAATCCAGTTTTTTTTCATCTCGGCTCGCTTTGATACCATATATCTTGTAACCTAATACAACTGTGATAAGGCTAATTAGTCAATAAATTCAGGCTGTGCTGACGAAAAAATTGCGTGAAATTGGCTCGTGACTATCTAATGATGACTCTATATTCAACTCAATAATATTATGTCGCTGTTGGGTCATAAAAAAAGGAAGAACTGAGCGCCTGTTGCGCTCTATGTCATACATTTATTTATTTATTTCAATTGCTTCATGCACACGCTTACAATTTCTGCTAGTATTATTTCTTAATTACTCGTACATACTTAGGTACATAGCACAAGCGTGCACAAAACGCCCTGTCAGGACATGGCAATTTCAAATAATAATTATTGTCCCCTTAATATATGTTATTAATTACATTTAGAATTAAAATATTTACAATTACTCATAAATCATCAATAACGGCTAATTACAGAGTATAATAAAATGTCATAATTAATTTTATCATTAGAAATACTTACGGACTCGGAAGTACAGCAAGCCTGCCCATGCATGATACCGCTCTCCTGTTTCCCTTTTTATGCCCCAGCGTGCAGCGATATATATTCTCGAAGGCGCACGTCATTGTTCGTCTCGTAGCCGTGACACTTATGGTATCGAGACAATGTGCCACAATAAATATTAAATTGTAGCATGTTCACATTCTGTTGCGTTTGAGGCGGAGGAACACACATGTGCGGCCTTCTGTGCGCCGTTCGTCATTTTTTTTAGGGTTCCGTACCGAAATGGTGAAAACGGGACCCTTTTACTAAGACTTCTGTCTGTCCGCCCGTCTGTCACCAGGCTGTATCTCTTGAACCATGAAAGACACTTGAAATTTTCATTGATGATGTGTTTCTGTTGCCGCTATAACAACAAATACTAAAAAAATAGAATAAAAAAATATTAAATGGGGCTCCCATAGTTACAACAGACGTGATTTTTTGCTTGTTTTTGCTCGATATTGATAACGGCAACAGGTAGACGCTTAAAATATTCAAAATATTCACAGAATATAATAAAAATATTATTATTCACTTCAAAAATATAATATAGTTAAGTAAATTAAAATAAAAATATTTAAGGGGGCGCCCATACACCAAACGTGATTTTTTGCTCGTTTTGAATTTGGTGGGTAGTGTTTTGATTGGAATTGGTGTTGATAGTAGGTACGGAAACTTAAGTGCGGGAGCCCGACTCGCACTTGACCAATTTTTTATCAGTTTCACTCCTCCACTCACAAATATGTGTCAACAATCCGCGCAGATGGTTCATGAGGAGCAGGAATTCTTGAATTTATTACTTAAAATATTATTAGCTATTGATCTATTGATGTCAAAAATTTAACCACTGTTTATTTTTATAGATGTCAAGAAGTTGTTCATGCTTAAGTATCAACTAACTGACAAGTTTATTGTATAGCCTTTGTGTATAGCCGCCTATTAAAACTGTCCCTGTTATGTCCAGGAAAAAAGAATTTAGATAATTTAATTTAGTAGTGAATCTTCCATGATTCTATCTAAGTGTGTTTGTAGCTTCTTCATGCCACCATTACTTGGAATAGAAATCTCTGGCTAACATGGGCCATTGGACAATTTCTCCACGGGGAAGTAGGTACGTGCTTCGGTTTGGAAAACTGCAGAAAACCAGGGTTCACGCGGGATTTTTAAATAATCCAAATGTGCAATGCAAATCTTAATATTGGACTTACTTTTGAACAAGTTTAATATACCTAATGCTGTCAAAAAACATCTAAGTACTACATAAGGGTTATTTATTGTACTAAAGGAATCTTCACGAGATATCATAACAAACATTTACTTTCATGCTATGTAAGAAAAGTCCAGTGTTTCTCCGTGCAAACTTGCTTACCGAAGTTGACGGTAGAGTTTTGACTTTTGATTTTTTATTATTATACAATAAGTACTGCATAAATGCTACAAAAAACTTACAAATAACCAAATATCAACGTCTCTACCTCTTGATATAAAAAAATGATGGTTAAACTTTTTAGTTTAGCTACATGTGGCAGTGGGTTAGGTTAGGGGTCGCAAATGCCGACGAGCTATGTTCCGCTATGAACCACGGTCACTAGGTCAATTACTAATAATTTCATAGGTACCAAATGTACGGTCTAAAGTCTTACCCCATTACAAACTAGCTTTTGCCCGCGGCTCCGCCCGCGTTAAATTCGATTTTTTACTAATCCCGAGAAAAAATTGAATTTCCTTTTCAATGACCTTTACAACTACTTTCAGGAAAGATTGTCAAAGTAATCTACCTATAGCTGTAGTTATAGATTACTGTTGAAAATTAGGGTTTTTAAATATCCCGTGGGAACTATGGATTTTCCCGGGATAAAAATTAGCCTATGTTTTAATCCGGGTTATAAGCTATCTATGTTCCAAATTTCAGCCAAATCGGTTCAGTAGTTGCGGCGTGAAAGTGTAACAAACATACACACTTACACACACACACACACAAACTTTCGCCTTTATAATATTAGTGTGGTAATAAGTTATCTATGTTCCAAATTTCAGCCAAATCGGTTCAGTAGTTGCGGCGTGAAAGAGTAACAAACATACACACTTACACACACACACACAAACTTTCGCCTTTATAATATTAGTGTGAAGTGTGAAGTGTGATAGTGTGATAGTGTGAAGTGTGATACAAGTGGAATAGAGGTGGAATAGTTGTACTCTGTTTTGTCTTTTTCCTTCGAATGCCAAATGATAACAGAGAAGGATAAAACAAAGCCTATTAAATAAATGAACTGTATTTAGTTATATTCTACTTATTAATTGTTTTTGTATATAATTTTGTGTTTTTTGTATATAATTACAATCTATAGCTATCAGGTAAGTTTTTGGCGGAAAGAAACGCCGCCAGTTTATTGATGCTACCTATACAAATGCTTATTTTGTTGCCACGCTGGAGTTCGCTTAGCAGCCACCTATAGAATTTTCACAGATGGCGCTACTGATTGCTTGTACGAAAAGGGTAAATCGTTCGGATGCTCATATCCTCAACTTTCTTATCGACGAGTAGAATAAAATATCTTCAGCTTAGAAGAGATACAGTCCTAACTTCTGTTAGTTTTCTTTCTTTTCTTTCTAACTACGAAGCATAGACCGAAGTGTAGCGCATGCAGAACCGGTTCCGGTTCTTAATTTTAAATTCCCGGTTCTGCACCGAGCTCAGAACCGGGTAAGGTAAACGGCCCAATATTCGATAAGTTTTGAACTTCGCTGACTTTGAAGGACTATTATGCTTAAACTACCAAACTTATAGGAATGAAATTGGTATTAATAGATAAAGAATTTATTCTAGTTTTCGTGTAATAATGTTTTATATATTAATATTAACGATAATACACAATAATTCAATAAAATATAAAAAAAGGTCGAATTGTACCAGTATCCGATGACTTAGTACTAGTAATCGGATTTTGGTCCCAAAATCCGATATTTTTTAGCGCGAAATTGAACTCTATTGCTCGACATTAAAGTTCACGGAAAATCAATGTAGCATTTCTGCGAGATTATTAAGAGCATTGAAAATAGAGCTTATGCTAATTATTAAAGGCAAGAATAATTTAAATAAATTGAAATAAACTAAAAAATAAATTGGCAATATATTCTACATGAAATAAAATGAGCAACATTTGAAAAAGGTTTAATCACTGTTGTTTTCTTTTGGTAATTTTATTAAGGGTATTTGTGGTGGAGTTTTCATATTTATATCTTCGAAGCTCTTTCTTTCAAATGTTGGTTCTCCATTGGTGGGAGAGGCCTTGCCTAGAAAAGTTAAATATGTAGACCTAATAGATCTGTCACCTTTAGGTAACTTCATTATGGACGTGCTTGGTGGTGTTATTTTGAAATCTTCTGGTAATTTCATTATATTGTATGTTTGTGGTGGAGCTGTCATATTGATGTCTTCTGAGATATTGCATTCAACTTTTGTTTCTGCTTCAAGAAAAGATGCCATGCCTCGAGCAGTTATATATATAGGCTTAGAGCCTATATAGTCCTGATCGAGAGGAAGTTTCCTGTGTTCTTTCATCTTTTTCCAACTTTGTCAGTGAATTAACTGGCATTTCCATGTTCATGATTTTCGTCAGCGTCCCATCCAAATTTTCATACACCTCTATCGTTCCCAAGTTTTCTTTATTCCTTTGATTTTCAATTTCTATTTCACTGAACTCCGCTGTATTCAGAAAAATGCAGTCCAAGATGTCAGTCAGACCTGTGAAATTACCGATACCTCCAAATAATGTAGTAGAATCATTCATATTAGATGTTTCTTTGGCAGATACTTGTATCAAACTCGCATCCGAGTCATTCTTGAATCTGGTTAGAGATACATCATTTTGAGCATGCATTTATCTCCAGACATTAAACAATCCTTCTAAGGTTTTATCCCCTTTCCGTTTGCGTTAAATTTCGGGCCACTCGTTGGCCTACCTCAGGGTGACGTTTTTTGAATGCTTCAAACCAGTGCAGGTCTGTCGTCTTGAAAAGGGTTGTCCCTCTTCAACTTTTTTACTAGAATACTCACGCTATCTAGTAATTATTGTGCCTTCGTTATTGGAAATCCACTGTTGGCCATAAATATAATCAAACTTTTATTTAAATAGTCTTCCTTGTCTTTTGATAAGATTGTAGGTACATACATAGAACAGATGAGAAGCCACGTAGTTTACGTAATGCCTTGCAGCAGCTGATATTGAGGACCCTTTGTCGACTGCCTCCATTGTCTTTAAAATGGCCTTTTGCTTTTCAGTCATGATTAGCTGAAATAAGAAATAACACGTTACGTACTTAAATGTCTAATTTATACATTTTTCTAAAATAAATTATACGTTTTTTTATCTCATAGTTTTGCAAGTCGATTCCTTGTCAAGTACACTTATGTGGGGAAGGTAGGATAAATAGAATTCACGGGGTAAATTGAGATAAATCTTGGGAAATTTGTAGGAAGGCACTAAAGATACGAGTTCTTACTGAGTGTGTTTTCTTTCAATCCCTTTTTTACCAGTTTAGAAAACGATTGCATTTTTTTTTTTTTTTTTAAGATTATTTATAGGCAAATTTAATATTTTTCCTATTGAAAGACTGTAAATCGACATTAGACTTCTACACTAAACACAACAACTTTCTTCTAAATTCATCAGTTTTACTCACCTACATTTGATAAACAAAACAAATATAATCGTTCCTTATAATAAATAATTATTTTCTGCAAATATTCATTGTTTAACTATGATAATAACGACGAGCCTGACATACTTATCCATTTTAGTTTACAATAATAAATATCAAATCCACGAGGTAACAAAACAAACAAGGTACCGAAAGGTAGTTAAAGTCAAGTCAAAGAAAAATATGACTTAACTCAATGCAATAAGAACTATGACGAGCATAGATGCAACTGTTTCTATACGATGGAGTATCCGACGGGGTGTTTCGACGACGATTTTGCAGTTCAAGGGAAAATTAGTCTTATTTCAAGGCAATAGAGATACGATATCGGGTTAGGTACAACTACTATTACTAAATTAAAGTGTACCAATATCCGACAAAAATATTAAAATTTTGTCGAGCACTAGGTCAAGTAGGGATTTGTCAGTACCAATAGATGTAACATGCAAAAATATTTACTTTTCAATTCGATTCACCTTAAAATCTAAGATATATCGTTAAACAATATACTCAAATATTATAATAAAGTAAAACTCTTACCGTATCATTATACACAGCAGTGTATCAAGCAAACTAATCCTCCGGGGTCGCCTCGTAGTTCAGCAGCAGAACTTTGAATTTTTTAATTTTTTGTTGAGAGCTCACTTTGTTTGTTGCACAGTTACGACACCATTACACTTTTTGGTCAATGTTGCTATTACAATTGTAAAAAATATCACTAAGAATGTAATGCCATTCACAAATTTTTGTTTATTATTGCTAGAAAGCTATGAATACAGAAAATCTAACTTGTTATCGGGTGCTGGGTCACTGTCGGAATTACGTACTTTTACCTTACCCGGGATTTCCCGGTTCTTGGTAAAAAAGTTTTATTATTTTAATTAAAAGCATATTTTTAATATTCCTACAAAAGACATGCTATTACATCCTATTACGATTTGTAGTAAAAATAAAGTAGAAAATTCTTTCCAAAAAAGCGAATTAAAATGCCACTAGGTACAAAGAGTGAAATAACTTTTAATGTACCTATACCAATTTCATGAGTGGAACTGTGTAATTAGAAGGAATCCGAAAAATAGCTGCAGTTCCAGTCTGCGATCTTACAGTCAATTACCGTTTACAATTACTTTGTTTTACGAGACGATATAAAATACGTAATAATTGGATTTTTTTTAAGAACCGGGAGAACCGGGTAGTCATATTCAGAACCGGTTCTTTCAAGACCTTAAAAATCCAGGAATTTCCCGGGATTTTAAGAACCGGGAAATCCCGGGTGCATGCCCTACCGAAGTGGAATATACCAGTGGCGCGTGCGAAACCACCTTGCTGCGGACAGGTGGAGCGCGGAAACGGAAATTCCTCGCAGCGCCCTCGCATTACATGCTCCCAACTTACGAGCGCTTAGGTACTCAATAGGCTATTTGACTAAATTTTGAAAATGATTTTAAAGAATTTATTACTACCTATTAAGAGGAAATGTCGTCCGAGAGACTTTTGAAAATTAGGTATTCTAGAAAACTATCGCTGTCGCTCTGCGACGTTGCTGTGTCCTATTCGTGCAATAAGGACAACTGCAGATCCGAGACAATAGCTCTATGTAAAAAGTTATTTTTCGAGGTTTGGCTCTCGGCTATTTCCTCCTCCAAAATTGGACCAATTTAAAAGATATTTCGTAAACTAAATCTAAAGGATATATACTGTGTCGCTATGTTTTTCTTTTTTCGTTAATAGTTGTCAAATTCGTACAATAGGCATCTGTTAACAGTGGGTCTAAACAGGCAATTTTGAGCATTTTGTAAGGCTTCTAGTGCTTAAAAAGATAATGTATTTTCAAAAACGAAAACATAGGAACATAGAAGACATTGATATTTATTTTTCTGTAAAAAATCATTGCTCTAAGTTCATAAACCAGAAAGAAAACAGACGAGAACGTTTGTATGGAAAAAAGACCACTATCGTTTCCTCTTAAGCACATTACTTTGATATTTCGCGGAAATTTAATGTAATTTCAATTTTCAAAACCGCGCCAAAAACGCCAATTTTGTAATGGCGCTTGTCATCTGACTCGTGACGTCACACATTGTCAAACGCATTCTGTTTAGACTACAGTACCGTACAGTTTAGTTTAATTTCTTCGCTTTTCTTTAAATTTAATAAAAATTAATATATTTTAACAGAAAGAATGGTGTACAAATGCTGTGTAGTACCATTATGTACAAATACCTCCATAAATTGCCCTCAAAAAGTGTTTGTGTCTGTACCAGATAAAAGGCGAAAAAAATGGTTACAGTTAGCTCGAAGAGATCCAAAGGCCTTTTTATCGCATTCAAATGTTTTTATGTGTGAAGATCACTTTGATGTAAGTACCTACCTAATAATTACCTTTTAATTTAATATTCAAGCTAAATATAATATCGGTTCTCATTAAAAAATAAGTTATATAACCTAACATCTAAAACTAACCCCAATTTAGGTAATATGGGTCTAGCATTTAGAGTCTCTTTGTGTATTTTAACTACCTAATATAATATATTCATAGCTGTTATCTCGTTTATTATCTCAAGTTTATTATGTTTATTGGAACATAATAGGTATGTCTTCACTTGCTAATATCGGTGCAGAACTGTAAAACAAAAGAAAACACCATGATAAACCGAACTCCCATGAACTTCCTGAGTATTTGTCAACATAAACTAAAATGAGATAATGATTAATGATTATAATAAATAAAGGAAGGACTAATATGTTCGACGCGGTAGGTACTTACATTGCTGTTTTTATGTTTTTAGTTCCGCGCCATAATAATCAGCATTATTCCTAAAGCAAAGTGCAACCATAAAAGCATCTACCTTAGGTAGGTTGCTATTATCAGCTCGCACAAAATTTGATTCCATTCTGCGATTTGAAATACTTAATTATTTATTTCCTTAGTATGTTTAGTTATAAAGTTAACCAGAAAATTACTGTTTAAATAGCTAAAAGATAAAATAAAACGCCCGCCAAACAAAACGCTCAGAAAAATCAGTACAAAAAGCTGTTGTTTTCCCGCAAATTTTCGAGTGTGACGTCACCAGAGTTGCAACCAATCACAGGGCGTTCCTGTCACAGGTAAAATATCAAAAATTATAACATTATTAAACGCTTATTTTGCTGAAAAATATACATATATTTGATTAAAATAAAGTGAAATATGCTTATTTACGTTGTTATTAGTGAGATTTACCACAATTTCAGGTATATTTTCATTGTTGTCAAATAGCCTATTTACGTGCCTACCGAATTTGGTTATCAATTTCAGTATCTATAACACGAAAAATTTAGCTTTTTTACATGCACCTATAGGTACGTAGCACATATTGGCGTGAAAACGTCTACTTCTTGTAGTACTTATATTTACTTACCTAGCGCTACTTATTTACTTACTAGGGATTACACATGGTTATTTTCCATATTCTCTTTCTCTATTTTGTTTGACTGTTTAATATTATTACCTACCTTTCCTATCCTATGTTTCTTTCATTGCTATTAAGAACTTATACCTCTGTAGTTATCTACATGTACAGAAATCAGACTTGTTACTTGTATTGCATCTTCAAGTCTTTAAATTACCAAATGATCTTATAGACTTCGTGGTTCAAAGAGATAATTAATATCTAATAGGTATTTAATTAGAAAAGTAGTAGGTAGGTGGAAATTTTATAAGACGGTTGTAAGACCTGTCGTGTTGTATGATGTCGTGCCCAGAGTGTTGGGCGGTAAAAGGGACAGATGAAAGAAGAGTGCATGCGACCGAAATGCGAATGTTGAGATGGATGTGTTGTGTGACGAGAATGGATAGGATAAGGAACGAGTATATAAGGGGAAGTTTGAAAGTTGCGCCAATAACAGAAAAGATAAGAAGTAAAAGGTTAGCGTGGTTAACCTTTTACTTCTTATTAGAAAGAAGAAGAAGAAGAAGCAGGTATTTAATAATACCAATGGCATGACCGGCATGATAAATACCGATTTCAGATGCCGGTAGGTATTCAATCTCACCATGACCACGACCTCCGCGATTTATGCAATGGCATGAGTGATAGTGACGTCACTATCCGATATAGCTATCTCTGTCTAATCAGCATTATTAAATTGCTTATAACTTTTTCGTTATTTGCTCGATTTGATTTGTTTTTTCAAAATTATATTGACTATTGAATATTGTTTCGAAAAATGAATTAGGTAAGTACTTATGTAAATCAATATTTCGATTTGAGTAAAATACCCTATTGGATTGCCGATCGAAATATCGCCACCTAAAATCGACATTTTGTCGTGGTATGCGCGTAGGTACCTACCTACTTTACACATTATAAAATTTTTGCAAGCCATAAAACATGTGTTAGCTGAACTGGAGAGTGGAGTGAGACATGAGACCGCCGTGTCGGCGCCTGCAGTCGCGGTCGATATGGCCGTACGATTTGTTCCTAGTTCCCAACTTCCTATAATAGTCATAAATTACATACGGACATCAGAAAAAAACAAGTGACAGCCTCAACGTCGCCGTGAGCTTTCAACTGTAGATTCGAAGTCCAAAGTTAATACCTAACTTTCATCTATTATGTGCTTCTGGGCATCCCCGGGTGGTCCCTATCATATTGAGGGCGCCAGCCATTGGCGCCAGCACACGTTCGCTACAGTGTTAACTGTGGACAGAAACCGTTGGATGAATTCCGCTGCTATCAAGTTAGTATGAGCAGCGAAACGGGGCGTCGGAACGTTACGCGAGTCAATTTGAGGCAATCATGAGGCAAAAGGAGAGAAATGTCGTAAATAATGCCTAAATCATTAACAAATTACATTAACACAACAATAACTATTAACAAAACAGTGACACCCTCACGGTCACGGACCAAAAAATTTGTACTTTGATTTTGAATGTAACAAGATCTGCCATCTAGTTTCGAGAGCTTCCTTTCTTCTTCGTGTTTGTAATTTGGTGGACTATTCTACTCGACACTAGATGGCGCGGATATTTTTTTTAAATGTAGAATGTTTGATAAAAATTTTGACTTCTGTAATTTTTTACATTACCTACCTATACATTACTGTGTTAACACCTGATGGTTAGCCGTAGACTTATTTATAGATGATTAGATATACAATAGCATACATTATAACAGCTACTAACGAGCAGCGTAGCATTACTCTATCAGTCAGGTTAAGTAATTGTCACGCATACGGCATACGGTGTTGGCTTTTCAATAGAATTAATTTGCTGCTAGTTAAATAAAATATGGCTATGAAGCGAGTTTTGGTTGTAAATAAGACGTACCCCGAGGCAGGATTGAAGTTATTAAGAACCAAGTGAGTGTTTTTATTGGATAAGAATTTATAACCTATTTTTTATTATTATTTTATTCATATTTTATAACAATTATAAATTATAATTAACAAATATTATACCTAACCTATTTAGCACAACATTTTGGAGTTCTAAAAACCTAAGAAGTCTTTTTACCTAGGTATGTACATAGTCAAACTAGAAATTAAAGCGCGAACCAAAGAGTAGATGAATGGAAAGAGAGAGCGAGAAATACCTACCTCAGTCTCCACTATAACCATAAACTGTAAGGTTATGTGCACACTAGAGATTAGATCGATTAGATATCTTTTTCGATAACATTATTTACAATATTTACTCAATAGTTATCATGCCAAATCTTGAAGGTAGGAAGAAAGGAAGGAATACTAGGGGAATTTTGAGCAGATTTTTTTTGGTAAAATCAGTATTTAAATTACAGATTAGAACCTTCCGTAATTCAGTATTCAGACAGTGAACCTGAATGCTTGCCAGAAATAAAAAAACAAATTACAGCCGGCTTCGATGCGCTAATATGGAATACGAAACATCGACTCACAGGAGAAATATTGGACTTGGCTGGTGAAAGACATGATTTAATAAAAATAAATCTCTAGTTCGAATTAATCTAAAGTTATGAAATAAAAATGTGTTCCTTTGTCAGGGCCCAAGCTAAAAGCTATAACTACAATGGCGTCTGGGGTAGACCACATTGATACGCATGAAGTAGCGAAACGTGGTCTTCCTTTAGGGAACACGCTCAATGTACTAGACGATGCAGTCGCTGACATCGCAGTGGGACTTGTTATTAGCGCTGCGAGACGATTCAAAGAAGGCATTAGGGAATTGGAAAGGTAAGAATAATGAAACATAATATCTACTGTAATAGTATTTCACGAAAAAAATGTTTTTTTTTTTTAATTTTGTGTACTATTTAGTGGACAGTGGAAATTTGGCGTGCAGTGGAGTCTGGGGCAGGATATAGCGAGGAGTACGGTGGGCATCGTTGGCCTTGGGGGTGTTGGGCAGGCCATTGTCAGGAGACTGAAGGGGTTCGACGTGGCCAGGTTCATCTACAGTGGACGTAGTGATAAACCTGAAGGTATAAGCGAAATCTAAACCTTTAAATAGTTATTAGGTAATGATTATACCTAATTTTTTATTTTATTTAATAATCAGTTCATATTATGAAGCTAGGAGAGTTAAGAAAAGATGAGACGATAAAATAAGAAGGAATAAATATATAATATGTAATATTAGAACACCCGCCCGTTCCGTCAACTATGCGGAATTTCTTACGATTCTGTTTATTTATTTTACTAACCTACCGAGACTGAATCTTAGTATCTAGCTAGACCAAAGATTCAGAATCACTCATTAATAGCAAAGCTCTTTCATATTCAGAACCTTAGATTTTTACAGCAAAAGCTTTAAAAGCAGAGCGTGTACCTTTGGAACAACTGCTGAAAGAAAGCGACTTCGTAATTCTATCCTGTCCACTGGTAAAAGAAACACAGCATTTGATCAACGCTGAGACATTGGCTATGATGAAGAACACTGCTGTTCTCGTCAATATTGGCAGAGGAGGTGAGTATAAACTCATGCATTCATTGCTTAAGGAGGCAATTCAGATAACTGATGATGACAAATTCAGAAGATATTGCAGCTACATATCAATCATTTACATTCACAACTGAATTACACCACTCCATAGCTAAATGATCAAAGAATTGATTGCGAGAATACTCAGAACACATGTCTTATGTCCCACCATACGTCGAAAACCTCGATTTTTAATATTAAATAATAAAAACAATGACTTAGGATTTCGATTAATACCTACTACATATTTACAAGTCAAATTTTCCAGGGTTGATCGATCAAAAGGCACTTTATGATGCTTTGACAGATGGACAGATTTTTGCTGCTGGTCTCGATGTCACCACGCCGGAACCTTTGCCTAAAGACGATCCGCTTGTATTACTACCAAATTGTTGTAAGTGACATTTTCTTCTCTATTACCCTCGCTACTATCTTAATATATTCAGTAGGTACTCATTTAAAAAAACATTGTTTAAATTACGATAATTCTGAAGAAATATTGCAATGTTACCACCGATTAGAAACCTCAGGATATGGGCATCCAAACGATTTACGTAAACCTTTTTCGTACAAGCAAACAGTACAATCCATCAATCCATCATCCAACGTCATCTCTCAATATTATTTAGGTGGCTGCTGAGTGAACTACAGCGTGGCCTTACTATTGATGACAAAACAAGCATTTTTGCCCCCAGTAAACTGGCTACATTTTTCCGCGCGATCCGCCCTCTTCAGGGTAGATGTCAATTACCTAACGTTACTCACAAAACTTATGTCATTTTCTAATATTCAAACTTAAACTCAAGCTTTACCTTAAGACCCTTTTTGAGTCAGAATACTTACTAGAAACATCGAGATTTTGAGATATTTTTGACGTGATAACGTTTAATAAATTGATGAACACCAGCAGCACTCTTGAAAAAGTGTACCGTTCCGCGTTACGTTACGTAACGTTACCTGAGCCTGTGCGTGCAAGCGAGAGCGCGCAACAAGCGATAGAGAGGCACGATAAAAATTACATAAAATAATGATTATGACTATGATTATGATTACGATTATGATTACGATTATGATAACGATTACGATTAAGATAACGATTATGATAACGATTACGATTATGATAACGATTTCGATTATGATTATGACGTTATCACGTAAATCTATCGTCCGTAAACCGACTTTACAGACAACCAATTTTTTTTTTTCAGTTATTATCCCCCACATGGGCAGTGCTACGGTGAATACCAGGAACGCCATGGCGTGTATAGCAGCTAATAACATACTATTAGCCCTAGAAGGAAAACCTATGTTAAATCCTGTCATCTGATGTTTACCTCATTAGATAAATCTACTAAAAGCAAATTAAGCTATGAAAATTATATAAATTAAAAAAAAACAATTAGCTACTGTAATAAATATTTCACCAATAAAATATTCAGTAATTTGAATTAAATCAATGATCTCATTAACCCTTTCTTTACTTAAAGAAAAATCCAGTGTGTGTACAGCATAACATCATAACATTCAGTGCTACCAACCTACTTTTAAAATTAGCTTTAGTTTTTGGATCATAATTATTCTGTCCAAGTGGCTAACTGGCCATTTTAATTATCGAATTAACCGCACTTCCACGTTGGAAATGTTGTTTTGTTTGACAAATTGAACACTGACTGAATAAATATGACAAAAAATATTCAGTAATTTTGTTCAATGACTTTTTTCTACTTTATCTTTTAACAATAAAAAATCATCCAGTGTGTGTACAGCATAACATCGTAGCAGTCAGTTTTACCAACCTACTTTTCGAATACTTTTGTCTTTGGACCATCCTTCCGTTTGGCCCACTGGCCATTTTAATCAATAATCACAGACCACAAAACTAAAAATTTTAATTATCGAATTAACCACGCTGCCACAACTTAGTTAGTTTATTAGGAAATGTTAATTAATTTGTTTGACCAATTAAACGCTGACTGAGGTGACGTCATATAAACAAAGCTGATTACACACTGTACTTAGGACAGTAGACGTATAGAATACCTACATTACATGTTTGCCTTCACCCGCGCAATCGCATTGAGTAATCTTTAATTAGAAACAATCTCCCACACTAACCGTACTACTGACCACTTTATACGTAACCTTGATCATGAGCGCACAGATTCACGTTTCCATAAAACAATAGAGTTTTGAGATATCAATAGATCTTAGATGATTATCTCTGTTAGATAACAGATAATACAGTAAAATGTTGTATTTGCTGCTAGTGCTAGTAGCGAGTGTTTTGTCAGCTAGTAGTGACGCGTCTACTAAAATGACGAAGAATCTTAAGGTTTTGGTGTCGACCAACGACTTGCCTGAGAGCGGTTTGGAAGTCCTGAAGGAACAGTTGAGTATATTTATTTTTTATTTTTTATGAGTTCCATACGGCGTACCTACCTATTCTAACGTGGCTCTGGAATCTGGATTTTTAAAACAGTAAGGCAGTGATCTCAGCCAGCGCGCCAAATTCAATTTTATTAAGTTTTTCACATTGTTTAAACTTATATGACTGTGCAGTTTTATGGCAGTAATAAAATTGCACTGTCGTGTTTAGCTCATAAAACCCCGTTTCACTCGTATTGCTTTAAAGTAAAGTAGGTATCTACACCGATTTATTATAATTTACGTAGGTACGTAGATTTGTAACCCAAATAAGGTAAAGGATTTTTGAGCAGTTTTTATTTCTTATCGAAAATAATATGTGCCTACCGAAATCTAATAAAATTCTCGTGTCTCGTATTTGTTTCCAAACTCTGAAACGGCTCGACTCGAAACGATAAATATTTCTGATGGTAAAACAACGTTTGCCGGGCCAGCTAGTATTTAAATAAAATTATACTGTCACTACTTACCTACGCGATTATTATTGAAATAAAATAAATCTACTAGGTAGGTACATCTAATAATTGCCAAATATTAAATTGGTAAGGTATCCTTCAGCCACCGGTGACTTTTCGGGATATCTTGACCTGAAAGTATTATCTACGGATTTAAAACTTAATATGAAAGTAGGTAGGTACATAGATTGTAGATAAACTTAATTTAGAAAAACCTTTCCGATTTTAATACATCCTGTTTCTTATTATACGACGAGTAAGAAACCTTTGTAGTTTGAGTAACTAACAAGCTGTGGTCAGAAATTGCGAAAACTTTTCTCAAAAATTTTACATACCTACCGTAAATATGTACACCTACAATAATCGACGTACTTATTTATCATGGCCTGTATGTAAGGTCACGCTGTAGTTTGCTCAGCAGCCACCTATAGAATTTTGACAGATGGCGCTACTGTTGCTTACTTACTTGTTGCTTACTTACTTGCTTGTGCGAAAAAGGTTTTACTACCTATACATATACGTAAATTGTTCAGATGCCCATATCCTGAGGTTTGTTATCTGTGCCTACAATCGACGGATTTGGACCACCTATCCTATCGGGCTAATCATGACCGCTATGAACTCTACAATCTTAGCATTACGTCGACTAGTACCTACATATTATACGTACCTACCTACATAATTATATAAGTTAGTAGGTATTTTCGGTTTGAAATACGAGTATAACGACGAAATACCGACGACAACGAAATACGAAAAAGTATTATGCAACTAGGTAGGTACTTATTTACGACAAAACTCAAGATAATGAGCATTACGAGTACTTACGAGTACCAGTGACGCTGCATCGCTTAGTAACGGTTTTTTGTAAAATTTACCTTGAAACAATATGAGTTACGCAAAATTGCCAGAAAACAATTAAGCAAAATAATTGCCTAAAGGCTAAGACTTACTTAAAGTACCTACTTACTAAATTTGCTTTTGCTGAAATCTGACTATGGGGTTCCAAATTCCAATACAAATATCACAATAGGTATTCGGCCACATAATAGTAGGTATCATAATTTCCTCCCCCCCAATTCGGTCACGGAGATATTTTTCGATAGATTGATACGTATTTGGTTTCCCCGTGACCTTTTTACCGTGGCTTTTTTACTTTTCGATGCCTTGTCTTTCTAAAAGGCTTCCACCTCTATATGTATAGGTACCTAGTTGACGTACCAAAGACACTTACGAAGCGGTTTGATTCCTCGTTCCTGATACGCACTGCAAACTACTAAAAGCAAACCAAGCTATTAAAATTATTTTAACAATATATTCGGTAATTTCAGTGAAATCGTACTTTTCGTACCTTTTCTGTTTTGTGTAGCACCTTAATGGTCGTGCATTGTAACAGTTTCACAGTGCTACAGAGCCGGTACCTGCACTTCGGGGCGGAGGGCGCGAACGAGGGTCAGCAGGAGCTGCTCAACCTCATCCCGGGCTGCTCCGCGCTCGTGTGGTGCTCGCACCATCCCGTCACCAAGGAGTTACTCGACAAAGCCGGTTAGTACTTAGCATATTTCAGTCACAAGTAGAAATGGAGTACACAAGTTGGTTATAGTGCCACACCGTTTTAAGGGTCACCGAGGTCATTTGTGGGGTTGAGTGTACGCTTCTATAGCACGGTCGCGGAGCACGAAAAATTTCGTACAATAACCTGTTACTACCTGTCTCTGTCACTCCCGCGTCAAAATAATGCGGTCACGCTCGCACAGGACGGGGTCATTGCATCTGTGCGAGCGTGACCGCATTATTTTGACCCTTTTGGCTTTACAATATGATCCCGAAGTCTGTTTTGAACTTACCTTTGCACAGGTTTAAAGACACTGTCAAAAAACATTTAATTAATCATGGTTACTGTCCTACCATGGAATGATAAAAATATGCTTCCATCTCCTCACGAGATATCTTAAAAATATGTTATAATCTTTCATGTGCCGAATTTCTTGCCAGTTCTTCTCGGTGCTAACCTGCTTTCCGAACCTGGCGGTAGAGTTTTGACTTTTCATAAGAGCCTGTTATTTAGGCCTATGTGAAAATAAATATTTTCATTTTGAGTCCCTAACTCACTCATTAATCACGTGAGTTGGCACTTCTTCAGAGTAAAGCTCGCATGAAAAAGGTAAAGGTATAGGGTAGGCTAGCCTATAGCAGAAAACAAATGAGTGCGATACAAAAAAAAACACTCTAGCATAAGTAATGTGGCATTCTGAACAATTTCAATATCCAAGTCCAACACAATCTCTTACAATCTCAGAGGACTATACCTAAATGTTTCATACTCTGAGTTTCCATCTATCTGTACCTATTGTAAATAGCTGGTGGCAAGGTTACAACGACAGCGATAAATGATAATAGCTAATGAATGTTATCAGTACTTAAGACTTTAATATGCAATACATATTGAAAGGTTGATAACGAAAAGTGATATGCCGTCGCACGAATTTAGTTTTCAGCAGCCGTATTCATATGGCTACGAAAAGGAGGTAGCGGGTTCGATTCCCGCCTAGAGCCACTTTGGAATTTTATAATGTAGTACCTAAATTGGCTCTGGTCTGGTCTGGTGGTAGGTTTCAGCTAATTTACCACTCGACCAGCAAAGACACATCGCCATCAAGCGTATTAGCGTTCCAGCGTGATGCTGTGTAGAAACCGATATCCAAGTATGCTATAACATCTTCGGCTGCATCGTCACTAAATCAGTTGAGATTGCAGTCAAATAGGTCCTTTCATACTAAGTAGTGTGTAAAATCATCACCTTTATCAGGTAGGGGATCAGATGGAGACGCCGGGTAGGCGGCTACCACTGCCGCCCTCAGTCACCCGTTACATAGGTAGTCCCGAGTCCGGACGAAGGGACCCGAGACAAGTCCTATGGGTGTTGCGCTCGAGAGGCACCGCGGTGTGTTCATCAGAGATCCCGGGGCCTCTCAAAATGTAGGCCATCGAGGGGGTTTTAGTGGGTAAAAATACCACGTGCCTTACAACTGGTGCCTTCCATAGGAGACCGAGTACCTATATGTCATCAGGAGATTTACCCCCGTACCAAAAAAAGGTAGGCGATCAAGCCCATAATGTATCTATCACCTTATTCAGGATGATTACATTCGTTGTCAGGTCCCCAACTGAAAATAGTGAGCGCCGTATCAGCAGGCTACAACCACGCCAATGTGCCCGAGCTCAAGGCACGAGGCATCAAACTGACGAACACCCCCAATGTATTGAGCTCAGCCGTCGCTGAAATCGCAGTCGCGTTAATGATTGGCACTGCAAGACGATTCACAGAGAATTTGGAACAAGTCAGAAGGTAAGTAACATACCTACAGGTATCTCTTCTTCTCCTTCTCAGCTTTTATCCCGGTCACATCCCGGCATAGGTATACAAGGGTCAGCTTGCTGCTGCAGAATGGTTTCCACTTAGCATTCTCCTTACGCAGTCCGTCCGCAGTGACTGCTTTTTCTTCTCAGCTTTTATCCCGGCATATGCCAGGGTCAGCTTTTTGCTTAATCGTTTCCATTTTGCACGGTCTAAACTTCTAAAGCATCGTCCTTACGTAGTCCGTTGGCATCACACGAGCATCTGTTTGTGCGATGTCAATCCACCACCGCTTCTTTGGGCGTTCGCGGGAACGTTGTCCTGTGACAAGCATGTTGAGGCACCTATACGTCTTATAGGTAAGTATCTATATTTTACTAAAGTACGTCTACGTTCCCATAAGTACCTACCAACTTAAGTGTATCCGATACATGGTACTATGAGCCTCAAAAACCTGATCATAATTTACATTTTTTCGGTTCTAACAGCGGGGACTGGGCGATAGGTTTCACCAAGGTGCTGGGGCAGGACATTCGTGGCAGCACAGTCGGCATCATTGGCCTCGGGGGCATCGGACAAGCTACCGTCAAGAAATTGTCCGGCTTCGAGGTCGGCAAGTTCCTTTATACTGGCCACAGAGAAAAACCGGAAGGTGAGTCTGAAGAAAACAACTGGGTTAAATAGGGAATCATACCTAAGACTAAAAAAGTAATCAGTCTGACAATCTTCTGTAAACATTTTTGGACGTATCTACCTAGTTTTCCCCTTGAAATTCTTTGGATTACTACTTTTCTTCATTCATTTCATTGCTCCCAATTTAACATAGGCGGTACATAGGTACCTATTCTTGGAAACTCGACTGTACCAGGTACTTACTAAGTAAGTCTCTTGTCGCAGTTTGACTGGATAGATGACCACACCACAAATGTCGGATATTCATGTAAAGTAGTGGTTGTGAAACATTAGGAAATGTTTTTTGGTTTGAAAAGCCGGCGACAGAAATGGGCACAATGAGTGATACGAGTGATATTAGGGACACAAGGGCCAGCCCTGGAATCTAGCGAATCTACGGTTGGCTTATAAGAAAAAACTTGGTAGTGTCATAGAGGCACTACCAAGTTTTTGCTCGGGTCGAAAAAATCGTATATCTCTGCAAGGCTATATTCAGTACTTTTGAATGCAAAATGCCGCATCATAAAAAATTCAAACCAAAGAGTACTTAAGTAGTTGGGATTTAAGCGATATTTCATTTGATCAGCTAAAGCCCTTAACGCGGAGTTCACAACATTGGACAAGCTGCTAAACCAGAGCGACTTCGTGGTGCTGTCGGTGCCGCTGACGGACGAGACGCGCCACATGATCAACAGCACCACCCTCGCACAGATGAAGAGCAACGCCATCCTCATTAACGTCGGACGAGGAGGTAAGTTTGATAACTTGTTAGTAAACCTAGTTATTATGTTGCTCTGTGGTTATTAAACATAAGTATACCTCTTATGGGGATTTATTGAATTTATTTTTGTCTTCCTCACTTTCACGGATACGTTGGTAGGTGCGACATGTAGCGTCGCGGAAGAATATAACAAAAAACGACCTTTTGCCTAAACTACTAAGCTAGTTATCAAAAATTTGTTTCTTAGCGTTTTTGGATATGACTACCGACACTTTAAAACAAAAATTACAATTAGGTACATCCAATGTATAGTGTCCGATAAAAACTAGAAAAACTGAGATTTTGGAGCAACTTTAGGGAGAACTTTCTATCGAAAAAATTTTATAAAAATCGTGTTTCTGCTTCTTAGCGATTCTAGATTAAAGACCCAAAATACATGACATGTAAATTTGAAAGTAATTGTCTTTATAGTTTTTGAATAAAACTTCATTCAAAATCGCTTAAATACGGCTTCTACACCGAGCATAAAGATTAGAGAGTTGATTAAAACGCCTAAAGCTGGGTCTTTGGGCTGGAACTTGATGCATCTCTGCACGCGACAATATCTAGTCGCGACTAACTTTGTATTTGGAATATAAATATTATAGCCTTAGCTGTTACTAGCTATTCCGCCCGCTCCGTTGGGGGTAAACTCTACTTATTTATCCCTTCCAAGTAAGTACTTGATGATGCATCCCTGATGGCAAGTGATGAACAAGTGAAATCGCAGTCACATAGGTAATAACTTGTAATGTAAAAAATAAATGACATCATGAATGAAAAGACATCTAAAACAAAGTGTTTCCTCAGACTTAGTCGACCAGGACGCGCTGTACGAAGCTCTGAAGAACAAACAGATCTACGCAGCCGGGCTCGATGTCACCACGCCGGAGCCCCTGCCCAAAGACCACAAACTCTTGTCTTTGCCCAACATATGTAAGTAGCGATTATCCTTATGCTAGGATGTTGTACCCTTGGTTATTCCTATTAAATACGAGAGTACAAATTGTCGTGTTCTGCTGGATTTGAGCTTTTGCCGGTGGTGTAGGCAATAGGGAAATTTCCCTCCAGGCAGATTGTTATGCCTGGGGACCGCTTGTGATCCGAGCGTGTGACGTCAGAACTTCTATATATACCACGCTCGTTTGAAAGCTCCGTCAGCGTGTGCTAGGGTACTGGTTACGCCATCTATCGTCAGCTATCGAAGACCGCTACAATCACTCCCACAGAGCAAGGAATGACTTTATATTGGCTAATCACTCCCCTCTGAGACTGTTGAGTCGTGTGTCATCGTTGCCCGCGTGGGGCATTTGTGTGCGTCAACAGCGTGCACCATCGTGGAAGTGCGTCAGCGATACCGGGTTGACTTCATGGACTGCGTGCCGGCGAGGTGTGAGTGACCTTCGAACCGGGAGTCCGATGAATGCGGCCGCGCGATCAGTGAGTCGATCGGCGGTGACGTGTCAGCGACCAGTGAGTCGGTCGGCGAAGACTGGGAAGTCTGGTGAGAAATGAGGTTTGCGGTTGCTTCTTCGATATTGTCGGATCACGTCGGGGTCACCACTTTGCCGGTGGTGTAGGCAATAGGGAAATTTCCCTCCAGGCAGATGTTATGCCTGGGGACCGCTTGTGATCCGAGCGTGTGACGTCAGAACTTCTATATATACCACGCTCGTTTGAAAGCTCCGTCAGCGTGTGCTAGGGTACTGGTTACGCCATCTATCGTCAGCTATCGAAGACCGCTACAAGCTATTGCGGCTGGGTACCATTTACAATTCTACCACGAGTCCCTCCAAAGACGAAAATCTTTTATACGTATCAAATTATTCAGTCCTTTACACACATTTTTTAAACCTCCACGCCGCTGCTACCGAACCCATTCGTCTGAAATTTTGAAATAAATAAAGATTTTTTGATTGAATTAGTATAGGAGCTAGAACGTTCTCGAGAAAGAATTTTAGGTGAGCTGATTTTGTGTTAACATTATACCATAAAACTAACGGCTAAAGTTGGTGTTTCATTTGCCCCATTATATGCCTAAAAATATAAATTGTCCCCTCATGGGCCACCAACTCGTATGTGGTTGACAATTGACTAATACAAAAATGAAACGTCATCATAAATGGTACAAGTGCGCCTATAATAATTTAAGGGCAATTAGTAGCCCCGACAACATTGGTATAAACATTGTATTGTGGAGGCGTAAGCTGCAACACCAGCGAGGCTAGACAAAGTCACAAGCGTTTGGCGTTAACGCTAGTCGACAAAAATGTATGGACAAAACAAATGACTGTAGAAAAACCACGATAATAATTAACTAAACACGCTGTGTTTGATACTGTCGGCCGTCAATTGTCAAGCGAAGTACGCTTAAGTTATCTACAGGGTCCGCGAGAACGCCAGCGAGCGTTCAAGTTAGCGTAGGTAATTATTCAAACACAGCGTGTTTAGTAATTATTATCGTGGTTTTTCTACAGTCACGTGGTTTGTCCCATACATTTTTGTCGACTAGCGTTAACGCCAAACGCTTGTGACTTTGTCTAGGCCCGCTGGACAGATAGGATGCGCACTAATGAACGCAACCGCTACCGCCAGCCAGATAGCCCAGACTCTAACCGAAAGTGCAAGAAGGACGACATATCACAAGATCAGCTCACCTAAAATTCTTACTTTTCAAACGTTGCTAGCTCCCGTACCAAATGAAGATAGTGAAAAGCCACAGGCAAGCTACTTATTCATATGTTGCAGACATCCTCCCGCACATCGGCAGCGCCACACTGCGCACGCGCAGCGACATGGCGGTGCTGGCCGCGCAGAACGTCGTCAGCGCGCTCACCGGCAAGCCGCTGCTCTCGCCCGTGCTGCCGTGACCGACGAACACACTGTAGCTCTACTGCTCTAGCCATTGCCCATTCAAAAAAATGAGAATAGATAATTCCTACACATTTTATCAGTACCTGAACTGATTGTAATAATTACGAGTATGTATTCATATCGAAATAAAAATTATACTACTGTATACAACATTTTTATTTCCAACTAGCTTTTGCCCGCGGCTCCGCCCGCGTTAAATTAGATTTTTTACTAATCCCGAGAAAAAATAGAATTTCCTTTTCAATGACCTTTACCTTTCAGGAAAGATTGTCAAAGTAATCTACCTATAGCTGTAGCTATAGATTACTGTTGAAAATTAGGGTTTTTTAAATATCCCATGGGAACTATAGATTTTCCCGGGATAAAAAGTAGCCTATGTTTTAATCCGGGTTATAAGTTATCTCTGTTCCAAATTTCAGCCAAATCGGTTCAGTAGTTGTGGCGTGAAGGAGTAACAAACATACACACACAAACTTTCGCCTTTATAATATTAGTGTGAAGTGTGATTGGACCCATTTTTTAAACCAGTCAAAATATAAAAAAATACCAAAAATCCATAGTCTCTATTACATATTCATAGCTTATTACAAATTTGCTTTAGAAAGAGAGTACCTATAGTAGTGTTACTATCTCGCTGCAGACTTGGTCATAAATCATTCGAGTGTTTCGCTTTTGTTGTTCTTTGTTGTGCATTACTGCAGAACAACAAAAGCGAAACACTCGAATGATTTATGACCGAGTCTACAGCGAGATAATAACACTAGTATTCAATTAAGATAAAAATATACCTATTTAGTGTAGGAGCATTTTTATGGCTCATGAATCAAACATCCGTTTTTATGGAACTTCAATGAAAACTTCAGAATTGTTGGCAACATTTTTATATTAGAAAGCATTTTCAGGCATGTTTAAATATGCTTTAGGCATATATTATTTACATTATATTTACAATATTTTGTCACATGATGTTGACATAGTTTAAAATTAAAATAATATAACATCCTTATTAAACATTTAAAGTATAATATATCTATTTAGAATTAATATGCAATTTTTGATGCCTCAAAAATCAACATGTAACTAATAAAGTAAAAAGGGCCTTTATTCAAATTTGATATAAACATTAATGTCAATGTGTTAATGTAATATAACTATTAGACTTTTAGAGTGTAAAAATGGTAACATACCTTTTTCACTCAGCTCAGTAGATTCTTAAATTCAGTCTAGGAAAATGGAAGTTTTTTTTACAGATTCATTAAAACAATTCCAGCCTATGCAGGATACACGCACATAGAAATAATTCTCTCTACTTTTGTTGATCACTTTTCTCCGTCCATCAATATGGATTAGAAAGAGAAAAGAGAGCGACAAAAGTAGTGAGAATTATGACTACTTTCTCCTTTCTTAGATCCTAGCAGGTTTTGTCTTGTTGGTAAAGATAATACAATGCTTAAAATAGCCTTAACGGGCTTAAAGATGAACGTAGACAAAAAAGGCAGATATGCAATCTGCTAAACTATTTCACACTGACTAGCGAGTATTGATCAGTCTTTTTGTCTATGTTCATTGCTTAAGAATATAAATTATAAGCTGTATCATGGAGCATCAGCGACTATGGTGCCCAGGTCCTTCAGGAAGGGCTCAATTTGACTCTCGAGGGACAGTATGTGGCCAGTGTTGCAATTGTCACTGCCGATGAATGTGATGACTAGCGGCAGCTTGTTCATCTGTATCACCTGGAATAGATAGTCATTGTTTAGTGAAAAAAGTAATACAAAAATACAATTGCTTTTAAAAAACCTTATACTTACCTAATTTGACATGTCTAAAAACTGTGCTAAGAAAATGATAGCACTATTTTAAAATATGTCAAATTCTTATTTTTTTTAATAACACATATTGCAATCTAGCCCTATAGTAAGCTATAGCTTATGTTATGGGTGCTTGATAACTGATACATATACATATATATAATTTAAGAAAAACACCCAGACACCAGAAACATTCATACTCATCACACAAACATTTGCCAGTAGTGGGAATTGAACCCACAACCTCCGATGCAGACGGCAGGTTCACTACCACTACGCCATTCGGTCGGCTTATGATGGATAAGATAGCAATTTTCTGACACAATTCAAGAAACAATTAAATGGGGTACCAATGGCGTAAGCTTAATATTTCCTTACAAGAATACAGTATGATGTACAGGTATGATATGCTCATACAGTATGATATACAGGTATTATTACCTCGGTAAGGTAAGGTATGACAAACCTGATAACTTGAATACATCGATATAATGGTCTTGTTCCTGCCAAGTCCGAGTTTGCTGGCCTGTTCAGTTGCCATTCCGAAGGTTGAAATGAAGTTGGGTCCCAGAGCCAACTGCGGCGCTTTCTCCGTCACCGACCGCACCACAGGCACGCCGTCTCTATCCGTGATCAGTATACAATGAAGACCGTTCACCCTAGGATGAGAAAAATAGGTAAACATTTGTGATATCTTTAACCAATGAACATTCTAATTCGAACTTACTTCTCCAACAAATGATTCAGATATTTGCGCAAATCGTCAACCATTTTGAGTTTAGGTTTTAGAAAACTATCTGAATTGAAAATTTTATTATTTAGTGATTGTTTTTTGCAAAGAAATTTTTAAAAACAACTTTTGACTCTTCCAACCCTCTTCCAACCTGACACTTGACAATGCTTGACAATTGCTTGAAAAATTCTCAGAAAAAAATCAAACACACAGACTATATTGGTATAATCTCGGAGCAATTAACAAGCCTGGAGAAGTAACAATGAATTGAACGAGTAAAGCGGTTGCTTGACCTTTCTAACTAAACGCGAAACGCCATATGCCAAAACGAGACAGACATATGTCAACTCGTCTGTTGAAAATAAAGCGTAGCCATTTCATTTTAATTTGAACACCAGTCTGGTGATCATCGCATGGCGATTTAAAATATTGTTTTCAAAGTTAAAAAAAGTGAATTCCAAGTAATATTGTTTGTTTCCAAAAAGATTTTTAGTTATAGTGTACATGGCTTGTGTTGCATACGGCTGTAAAAGCCGTAGTAATGTACAATCCGAGGAAGACGGGAATTTGTCATTTCACAGGTTAGTGTTTTCAGCAACTTTTGGCTTATGTGTTATAAATTTCTGAATATAAGATATATTTTGTGACACTTCTGTTTATTCTACACGTAACTAAATAAATAAAATCATGTTTAGCCCATTTTTGAGGAAAATATGCCAATTATTAGAAAATGTAGTGTTGTGCAGTCATAACTTCGGTATCGATACATCGTCGAACATCGTATTATGTAGGTACTTCCATGACAATGACTCCTTCAAATCAAATAATCAAAACAAGTTTTTTATTGATTTTGTTATTTATTTGTAGGTTTCCGGTGGATGAAAATTTAAAAAATGTTTGGGTGCAGGCTGTCCATAGGAAAAATTGGAAGCCTTCAAATCATTCGCGGCTTTGCTCAAAGCATTTCGAATCGACCTGCTATTTAAATGGGAAGAAAAAGAAAAGTGCTTTGCATATATGCTGTCCCGACCTTATTCAATACTTATCCAACTTATTTACAAAAGGTACTATGTCAACTAATATATCCACAATAACATTTATGAATAATTCTTGCTAAAGCCACCAATCACTTTTCTGTCTAAGTTCTATTTTCTGTGTTTTAACCTTAATAAATATTAATTTATGTTATATAATAACAATAATTTCGGCTAAAATACTGATATATATGTCATAAAAATAACTTAATCTTAGGTCTTACTTAAATGTTTACACACAAAATTACTTACTTTTTTGTATACCTATTATCTGTTTTCGAATTACAGGAAGCAGTTAAACTAGCCAGAAATACAATCATCGACTCGCAGAGAAAACTACGACGTACCTATCTCAAATCTTCCTAGTTTAGATCAAACTTCAATATCAAAAGCTTCATATACTCCATACGTTACTTCTGCATCACTTACTCAGCCGCGCATTGATGACAGCCCTCGAAAACAAAAACTTAAGAAGATTATAGTGAAAGAATTGAAAATATCTTCACAACGTCTTAATAAGTTATACCTAAGCTTTGCGGCAAAACTAACTAAAACTAAAACGCAAAGTATTGATCAATGGAATGTGGACAATCACAGAAATTTATTGATAAAAGCTATAGCTATAGCAATACTTAATTCTTAGTATTCATTATATGACTAAACAACTGATCCAACCCGAAGAGCGAGTTCGTAACTTTTTAAATAAAACTATTCTGTTTAAAGGACAATAAGCAATTGTTTATATGTTTGTTTACATTGTTGAAGTGATTGTTAAACTGTAAGAACATAAAAATTGGTAACTGATTTGCTTAAAAATAAAAAAATTGTATTATAAATTAAAATGTATCTATTGTTTTATTTAAAACTTTACTACGTAAAATTCAAAAGAACCTCAAACTCAAAAGGATCATGAATAAATAAATGCATAAATGGTTGTTAAAAAAGATTATCATTTAATACTTGATAAATTCTATAATTGTTGCCCATGAGAGTAAAAAGTACTTACTAAGAAATAAATCATTCGTACTAAATAAACCAGCTTCAGATAGAGAATGCGCATATCTCGCACCTTAATTTCTATATGATAAAATGTAATCCTCTCTTTGGTATTTTTTTTTGGATAACCCCTAGAAATGTTATCATCAAGTTAAAATTTTAAAAAATATCAAAACCTGTACTTAAGAAATAATTTGTATGCCAAATCATCGTTTGCCGGGTCAGCTAGTCGATAATATACGATAAATTAGTGACAACAACACTATCTGACTAGAACGAAAACTGGCTACATGTGGACTTGAAGGCCAAGTCGATTACAACGTGTTGTCTCTTTCTATTGCACTAGTATGGATATTGAATAAAAGAGTACCGCTACATAAAAAACGTTCAATTCATTGTTACTTCTCCAGGCTTGTTAATTGCTCCGAGGGTATAATACTTACACAGACATATAATAATAACTAGCTGATAACAGGTAGGTACATAAGGAGTCTATACTCTATACATTTAAGTCGGATTGGATGTGAAATTGGAACGATTTCAGTCACTTGGAAGTCTAATGTCTGCACTGCCTTTATTTTTTTCTGCATACATAAAAAAAAATATTGTCTATGGCCAAAATGGATGATTCGGGTTGACAAGTTTGTAATTTTCATCAATTTTATTTTTCGGGTTCGCAAATGTTTCTTGTGCTATTGCATTGTAAAATAACTCCCATTAAAACCGGAACTTACAGGTGGTGGTGTACATCCCATATAAAGTGAAAAGCTATTTATTTAAGGTGTCGCAACAAGTCGAAAAATAGCTCTGGTATGATGATAACAAAAGATATAAAAGTCCAGCCTCGTCTGGTTCTGTGCTCTTTTTCGTCACATGTTTAGCGTTGGGATTAGCGAGTCATGAATGTTCGGAACCGTAAAAGATCAGTGATGTGTACGTAACTGTACGGTAAGGAGATTATAGGGTTCGTGACGTCACGAGAGCGAAGAGACAATAAAAATTGGCTGTTCCCGTGTGATGTTTACGTGTGTGTCGGGGTAAGTGTCGCATAGCATCGCCGGTGCAGCGCGGGGAGCATTCGCGGCGCGGAGGAGGCCCCGCGCGAGGATGGGCGGCGATGTCTGCCCCCTCCGATAGCGCTGCGAGCCCTTCACCATGTGCGTGCACTAACATATCGCTTATGCAACTGTTCCATGAGCTCAAGCAGAAGTTCCCTGGCGTCCCCGACCATGTGGTGTCCAACACTATCGAGCTGTATTGCCACGACAAGCGCGCTTGCGAGACTCACCTTCACAGCGAAGTCAAGGCCTCCTTAACGCACGCCTACCATGCCTCCTCATCAGCTGCCGCGCGCCAGCTCAGCAAGCTTCGAGACAACCTGCCACTCAAGTGCCGCAACCAGCCCATAGTCAAATACGAAGTTGCCAAAACAGCAGCCGTCGAGTCCTTGCCTTGCCCCAGCCCTCAGCAGGCTGTGATCAGTGTCTCCACTGAGACGGAAGAAGAGAAACCCTCATTGAAGCTCAACACAGACGCTAATCAAAATGTGGTTGAGAATAAACCAAACGAAACAAACAATGTTCTGTCTCCAGTAACTATCATAAACATTGACAATTGTTATGCAAAATATCATGCGGAATCACCCAGCGACTTGGAGCTGACCAACGAGAATTGCACTGAACAGACAATACAGCAGGAACTTGTATCAAATAAAACAAAAACAACCGAGTGTATCAAAGATTCTGAACAACCAGAGAGCACTAATTATAAGATCCTGAAAAGCAGTAAAGTGAAGTCTAATTTGCATGAAAAACTAGAGGGTAAAAAAGAGGTAAAAGAGAAGAAAACAATAAAGAAAGAACCACAACCAAAAGAAACACCTTCACCAGAAAAACCTTCGCCAGAAGAACCTCCACCAGAAAAACCTCCACCAGAAAAGCCGCAGAGACCCAACACATTAAACTTTATTAAACCAAATCCAGACATTGCATTTAAAGAGCACTTAGATCATCCAGAAGACAACTGCCGGACTGTCTCCCCGGCACCATCAGTACAAAAACCAGAGAGCCAAGAAAAAAAACCAGACCCTGGTCCCTACAGACCAGGGATACCTGGGTATCCTTTAAACTTATCTGTGAATGTTAACTGTCATATGGACATTAGTCATGGTTATGGGTTAGAAGATTACGATAGCCCCCGAGCTATAACATCGGTTAATTTGACAGTTTGTACACCAACTTCGAATATGGCGAGTCCTGTGAGGGACACGAGAGACGATGATGGAGGTTTTGAGGGGCATGTGACAGTGACGGTGAGCCCTAGTACCGCGCGACCGCAGCAAGTGCGACGCAGGGCGCCACCGCCGCCGCAGCAGTCTTCCCGGATAGAGTCCCCTCGGCCTACTAGGGCTGCACCAGAGCCACCCAGTCAATCACATAGCAAGTATCTGTATTAGTAATGTTAAGCCTGATTTTAAATTGTGTGATTAATGTCATGAAAGCACTTTCCCAACAGTTCTAGAAGGCTCTGCTATTGCATTATTTTTGTAACTGATTTTTGTATTTTCACTTCACCTACTCTTACATTGCCTAAACTTCTAAGCATGAGGCTTAGAAGTTTTATGATTTACTGGAGTTTTATGCCACTCTTAGTATCTAGTGCAAGTAACTCCCAGTCAAGATTATTACTTTTTTACTTTTTGGGATTGTATTGATCTGTAAATTATTACTCTTCCTAATGTAACATCATGAAAGCGTTTGCTTGCCTGGCCTGGTATTCTTGAATCTTAATATATTATACAAATACTGATTCATTCAGCACCTACATTCACTCAGAGGAAATTTAAATATTAGGAGATAATTAAATATTGATTTTATTAACAAAACAACAAAGAACCTAACTAAAACTACTGTGTTATGGTAATTTCCCTGTGAAATATGTATATTTGCAAACACATTATGTTAATTCAAATGAGAATGGGTAAATTTAAAAGTGGGATGACTCAGTCAATATTATCATCACCAAACTGGAAATTTATTGCATTTGAGGTTTTGCAATAATGTTGATTTCACTTTGTGAATATTCCTATAACCTGTTGTCATTAAGTCATTTACAGGTTAAGTAACAATTATGAAAATAAAGCAATAATAGCTCTTAGAAAAAAATAACAATGGAATAAAATACCAAGTGTCAAGGTATTAATTTATGAAATTATAGTTTTCTTAAAAGTACCTTTAAAATTTTTGTCTTGGTTTTTTTTTATCATAAGATTAGAATTTACTGCCATGTTTTGTTTGGTACAATGCTAGGCGATGCTAACACCCATTTGGCAATAATCGTAATCAGAAGTTAGCTCAATGTCTATTAAATCAGACTCAAGCTCTTATACACACGATTGCCCCTTAAAGTTAGGGCACATCATAAAAAAAAATAGCCATTCCAAGTTCTCAACCATCACTTGCTCTTATCATAAACTGCATCACTTTCCAGACCGCAACCTCATCGAGCGTCAAAAGGAGCGTCTGTCGAGACTGGCGTCAGCCCTCGCACAGGAGAAGGGTCGCCTGAGCCAGTTGAACAGGGAGACGCAGATCCTGGCCGCGTCGCCGCCCACGCCCAGCGCTGCGCAACGGCTGCGGGACTACGTGGAGAGACTGCGCGATGAGTGCGACACGCTTGCTAAGAGACTGGAGATGCGTGGCAGTGGTGAGTTGGTCTTTTGAAGTGTTTATCTGAGAACAGAAATCCTTTGAACAGGCATACGTACGTACGATACGTAGACACTGGCCACGTCAACACATGAGCCTGCAGACATTGACTGTTGCATGTAGGCCTTCCCAGTCAAGCAACACAACACTGTCTCGGTTCATCCTCATCCAGCTACTACCCCCTTTGAGTTTAGAGGCACCACACATCTACCTTAGTGAGTTCTTATAACTGCAATCTTACCTAATGGTAGCTAACCAGCATCAACAACATTTTGTAACTTACCACAATAGAGGCCTCCAACTAGATTATAATACCTAAGCCATTTTAGGAATTATAATTCCAAACTGGCCCTAGCCAACTTCTGCTTAAATACCAAAGCTTTTACAACTACGCCAAAAAGTTGTCACCTGAATTGTTAAATAAAGTATTATTAGATACTGAGTAAAAGGAAATAGGGAGTTAATTAAAGAGCACTTCTGTAAAGGTAATACTTATTTTTCTTTTGTTCAACTAGCTCGTGTAATCCCCGTTGCAGAGGCAGAAGACACGGACAGCTTTTACAGCAACATCTACACAGGGCAACGGCCCACAGCCTCCTGGCAATGCCACATGTGCACCTTCCGGAACCACCCCCTCCTGGACAAGTGCGAGGAGTGTGACATGCCCAGGATATTCGTAGGTACGTCCCCCGCTATGACTCACGACTCAGGGTTTGGCTCCTTCAGAGACCGGAACAGGAGGGGTGCTAATATACAGTCAGTGGACATGACGGATGCACCTATCTCCAATTTAGGCAGTGATTATAGAGCTGTGAATGTGTAGACTGCTTATAAAAGTTCTGGAGTATTCCCATCAGTCTGAAAACCCAAGTGGTTTGCCCCACACTTGTATATGAGACATATTTTTCCCAGCTGTGGGATATATGAAAGCGATGATAAGAAATCTGCCTAAATGAATATGGGGATGTGTAAAAAGTGTACAATAAGTGTTTTTACTAAAACTCGAAAGTGTTTTTTTTTACAAATGGAGGCTACTAAAGTACTAAAACAGTGTTGTGCGTGAACCCTGAAATTTAACCTAGCATGTGGCATGACCACTTTCGAAGAATTTGCCAAAATGGACTATTCAAGTTGGACTTTTTATTTTGATGTTGGCATTTTCTTGTCCCAAATGTTCCTGACATATACCAGACTGTTTGCATGTGTGTTCTACTGTTCTCATCTTTGAGTTAACTTTATACATATAACATACATTATACATAAGGTTTAAGCTATAATATTTTAGATGAATATTATACCAGAATAATTTAGTTACCTTGCTGTAATTTCAAGTCATTTTATATCATCACACTTAAGGTACATACTTTTTTAAACTGTCCGCTATTTATATTACCCTAAGAATATGGTTAATTGCTATTATATGGCAACACAATATGCCAAGTGACCTTATCTGAAATTATGGACACATAATAAACAATAATATTTTATCTGAAGTCAGATTATTTTGCCATTTTTTCTGATTTCATATGACATGAATTTAAATTTATAGAAATGAAATTATGCAAAATACTTAATATTATAGGTGGCCTTCTAATGTTATAGAGTTAAATATAAAATTGCATATTATAGAAATACTTTTATAGATTTTGCTAGTATAGTAACCAAGAAATTTTATGAGATAGATGTATATTTGTTACATTACTTTAAAAAAATAGATTATTGTTAATGATTATTATTGAATAAGAATATTTATTTGTTTAAAGTTTAAACTTTTACTATTTAAGGTTTTAGACTGTTTTAAAATCAAACATCACATTATAATCTGGTCAAATCAATTATCGAGGCATCACAAGATCTCAGTCAAAGACTTTTTGAAGCGCCTTGCCAAAAAAAATATTAAGTTAAAACTTAATATACTTAACTAATTTTCTGGTATAATCTATTGTAATTTGAACTTTTGCTCAACTTACTACTTTGCTCATATTAGACAAAATATTTACATTCCTTTTTTCAATAAAAATGAACTAACCGTGCCTACAACAGTGGAATATATTTTATAATGTAATCTGTTAGAATAAATAATATGCAACGGATTTATATTGAGATTAATTAATAAACACTTAAATACTTTAAAGAGCTACAAATCACTTAAGGAAGTAGCAAAATGTAAGTTATTTGAAAAATCACAAATTAAGGTGGTAAGTATAAAAATGAACATTCCTAAATTTGAACTTAAGCATAATAATTAGAACGATTATATATTTAATAGTATAAATAAAAAGTTATTTAGATAAATTATTATTCAGCAATTGAAATCAATCATTATCACAGTATTAGCCTATCTTATATCTATCGAATTTTTCTGTGATAAGATGATTTTCCTTTCTCTAAATGTTTTAAGAGAGTGGACTTAATAAACATTTCTATAAAAAGAACTTTATATGCAGTTTTGAAATAAATTTTTATATCAAAATGAGTTAAAGAGCTAACGGAATTAAAAGTTTTATAGATAATTACTTAATTATTGCACTTATTTAGAAACTGAGGGTATTAATCATAATAATATGTAAAATGTTGATTTTCTACACAATAATAAATGTTCCGTCATAGATTTAAAATGTGATCAAAATTTATAATGTTTATTAATTGAGATTAAAATGTTAAAATTATTTTTTTCTCTTCATTTATTTGTATTTCACAAAAGTATTCCTAATACCTTCCATTCACATTTTTAAATCTTCAGAGAAATTATCTAAAAATATTACTAAGGGTAAGTACGTTTTTCAATAATCCCTAACGCTTCGTTGTTTGTGATGTTTTTGATTGCGCCTTTCTTATTACTTTTTAATTGAATCTCTGTATATTAATTATTACTATCTGTACAGTTATAAATTCATATTATTTTTCATACAGTGCGATCACCAGAAGGAATCACAGTCCGCTTAATGCCAGGTCGTCGGAGTGAGTATATTGATATTTTTTAGGATAACTAAGGTATGTAACGAAAAATTTGAGGCCAGCCTAAACTACATTCTACGGAAGCTGATTGTGAAATCATAGTTATTTAGGTGGGAGTTATTTGTTTTTTTTTAATAGCTAATCAAAATGTTTATGCATACATAGGTGATAGGCATGAAACCTATGCCACGTTCCAAAAGCAGTTATGCACCGAAAAGAACAGACAAGAAACCTGGCTTTTGAATCTTTTAAATAATTTCGTATTCTGGGGCACGGGTCGAACTAACAATCTTTTATCCAATTGATGAGACTCACTAGATGGCGCTGCCCTATATTATGTAGCTCATATTTTAATGTAGGTATAGTTTCAATAAAGTCAGAGTTGTTTTCGGACTGAAAAATATTAATGTGATTTGTGATTGTAATACAAAATTAAAAGTAGATATACTTTTAACAGAACAAAATAATATCCTGAAACTGGCAAAAAATAGAAATTTAAAGTTATGTTAAAGAAATGGTTAGTTTGAAAAATCTTTTCTACAATGAGCGTTCTTTAGTGGCAAAGAGGATACCTGTTATCACTATCAAATCAACCCACGTTGAATGTAGTTTTTAATGAGCAGTGAGCTCTTCAACTGTTTAATATGACTGTTACTACAGAGCTGCCTCAAATTGTAGTTGCCTTACATTTTTTGTAGACACTGGGGGTGAATTGGCTTTCAATACGAAATTTTCTATTTTCAGAAATTGTGCGGTCGTGGGTATTATGAAACAAAGCGGTAATAACATTGGAATGTATGTTTAAATGAGTCCTATCTTAAGTGCAGTGGGCGTGGTCAAATTAATGATCTGTGATATTCGCATTTGGTAGTCTTTAGTTTTTTTTTTAATTTAATTTGCACATTCCAAAAAAAGTTTGTTCATTTTTTAGTGTTAAGAACTGTGGAATTGGGGTTGCCAACTTTTTAGTTGAAATTAAAAAAATGTTATTTATTAAAATAATAAATTCGGAAAATGAATCTTGACTTATGGTAATTTTCGCATAGAAAAAATTATATTTTTTCCTTGTTATGATTAATATCAGTAATGGATATCTGATGGTTGGCAGTCCAAAATATTGACGTGTTATTTAGGAATAATTATGAGAAAGCCCTACCTTACATGAATTTGATACAATTTTGGTTTTTCCTTCCTTTCCTATGCTCAGTGAGTGCACTGTTGTACCAAATGCGAATAACTTTTTGTTATTTACATTTTAAACGCTGCTGCACTTAAGGTGGATAGGGAAATTATTGTGTTATTATTTTAATATAATCTATAAGTATTTTATTTATTTTTAGTGCTAATTAAATTGTATACTTACAAGTAAAGTCCTATAATAAAAACACAATTCGCTTGTCACATAGTATGTACTATACTTTCTTGCGTCAACATCTAACGATGCTACGGCATCAGAGCGAAATGTAGACAGAGAGAAAAAGTTTTTATAAGATAATTTTGGTATTGTGAGAGTTGAAAATTTAAGTATTTGGTTTCTTTATAAAACTATACCAACAGTTTATTTCAAAGTTGATGTACAATATAATTAGCATCCAAATAATATGTACTCGTAAATATTATTTATATATTTTGTTAGATAAAAAATATACAGTGAATTATTTATGATGCTCCATGCTGCAGCATGAGCTGGGCCCTTATTCTGTATCTCAGTGATATTCACTGTTGTCTATGGTTCGCTATACATTGCTGCTTGATTTAGTGGAACGAAAATAATATTTTGTGGAAAACCTTCAATGGATAAAAAATAAATGTCATTGAACGCAACTGAGTGATCTTCACTGAGGTACGGAATAGGGGGGCTGATCGGAATTCGCGTGCAAAGCGCCCGGTGGCTGAACAGTTATATCATATTATTAAAATGAATTCTAAAATAAAATGTATTTGACAGATTAAGAAGAGTCATCCAATTATGTCCACCCATTATTATTATATATAATTAAATAATTAATGTACCGAGCTTGTCTTAGTTAAAAGTGCTAATCTTGTGCAATACATAACAGTATCAGCTAGTATAGAATACCAATACAAATTATGTTTTGTTAAAAAAAGTAATATAAAAATTATGGCGCCATTATTAAAAACATTGGAAGAAAAGACTCTAAAATTTAAACATTTTGAGTCTCTTTTGGTGCATCTAAAAATCTACAATCCCTTTCATAACGGTAGTTGTAAAAAAAAAGATTCCGACGAATTGAGAACCTCCTCCTTTTTTTTGAAGTCGGTTAAAAGGGATATCACTAGTATTATAGTTCCCTTTTGAAATGGAAGATTTTTGAAAGCACGAAATTAAGAGTTTATAATCGCTACGAGCTGTCATCCAACTGGTCAAAAGAAATCATGTAATCATAATTGTTGGATATATAAATCCTCTCAAATGAAAATTTTCATATCTGATTCTCATTCTAATGCCTTGTTATAAATAAATTCACGTGATCCCGCTATCTGTCGTACGATGGAGCCACCAGTTATGGAATTACCAGTAGGTACCTAAAGCTGATATTCTCTTATCCTCCCATTAAAAGTTTTCATAAAATCAACATAAGTATTTCATTTGTATATATTAGAAAGTAGTTAATGATGGAAATGATTGTGTGCACAAATGTTTTGTACCTAGACATATAGAATTTATTTTTGCGCTAGCCTCGTTTCGATAATGCTACCTACTCAGACTTTTAATTCGATGCAATAAAATGAAGTTTCGTATTTTACTCAATTTCATTAATAATTATGAAGTTAATTTCGAAGCAAAATAATGTTTCTGTGAAATGATTTTATATATACTTTGTTGGTAATTTATTTAACATAATATGACAGTTAAAACTCATCAAGTCATTTTACTGCATCGAATTTAAAGTCGGAATAAGTATGGTTAAGTAACCTCAGCCCAAATCAAAAAATTTGGCTTTTCTTAATTTGTAATCTAATACGATACCTAAAGTAGGTTTTATGGCATTAAAATTGCGGAAATGGTAGTATGATCTTTACACAAGTCACGTCGATACTCAAATAATTTCCTAAAGTGGACAGTTAAAGATTTGTAAATTAACCTGTGAAGATAATTCTGCCATTCTCGCATTTTTTCTGTATTCTGTTATCAGCTTACAAATTACGAAAAACGCTGAAGGAATCGCTAAAATATACATTATTTCACAATTATGAGTTTCGTTTATATTCGCCACGCTTTAAGGCTGCGAATCTGCGAACTTTCTATTGACCCGAAAATATTTTTAATCCTCTCAAAAATGGCATCGAAATTACAGCGCCATCTAGTGGAAGGTCTAACACACTGTGCACACAGTAGAGGATTCGCTAAATGGAAGTTTATCATCCAAAGTTACTAGTCATAATAACTCTTGTAGATGATAGTAATAGTAGAAATGTGACGGATGAAATGCTTGTATAAATAAATAAATAAACTATCTTGCCCATATTGTCGTCAAATTATTATTTTATGTATAATATGGTACCTAGTTTAACGATAACATCACAAAAGTGCCTATAACTGTTTAAACCTACTCTTGTCGGTAGAAAAATTATAGGTATCTAAATAATTCAAAGTTCAAACCATATTTTATAAACAGTTCACCTAAGCTAAGTCACTGAACTTCTGGGGTAGTAAATACAATGTTGAATGTACCAAAAAAAATACAAAGAAATATGCAATTTCATCATTCAGAGCACGTACATGTAATTATTTTAATTATTGTATTATTGTTATACTCAAGGCTAACCAACGCAACAAAGTTAGTCACAATCAATTTAGAAAAACTAAGTAATACTTGCATTGAAACTACCAGTTTTCATAAATTAAATAACTGGGTAGTTGACTGAAATCAAAATTCCTGTTTTTTTATTGTTTTTACAACTAGAATAATTAATTAAAAAAATGCTGAAAACCCCCATTAAATAGATCAAATAACAAAAAAATTACAGGCAATAAAGGAAATGCTGAAAACCCCCCTAAATAACAAGTTACAGGGCATTTTGAACAAAAAATACGCTGAAGCTAATTTTTTTTTCAAAATGCCCTGTTTTTGTTGACGTCTTTATTTTTACCCTACTTTATAAAAATTTAGTCAACTACCCAATCATTTATTGTATTCAATATTCAGTTCTTTACAATACTAGAACTAGAACAACAAACCTTGAGCACTCATATTTAAGCTAAAAAAATGTTTTAAATGTTAATACACTCAAAACATGTTATCTAGTTGGACCCAAGAATAATAGCATTTCTTTGTATTAATTAATTTTGTGCTCATTAATTATTATTTTATTGTATATAAATAAAATATTTAACTAAGGTAGGTAGAATGTTTATACTGTGCAAGGTTGAATATTATAAGGCAGTTAAACAGTTCTTAAAACGATGTAATACTTTTCATAGTAGAAATAAATATGTAATTAGAATTTCTAGTGAAAGAAAATTTAACCTGGAAAATTACACCCCATTACCACTTTGAGGGGTTGTTTCTTCCATAAGTGTCATATATACATATAATTTAACTGCCACTAACACAATATCTGTCCTTAGACCAGAAAAATAAGATCCATATTAGGAATGGAATCTTCCCTAAGTACCTACCATAACATTGTGTGGCAGTTGGCACTTACTCAGACTTGTTTACAGTTTACTAATGGAGGAGCCACAATAATTAGTCTTCAAAATTTAACTTAATTTAATAAAATAATTCTATACAATCTTGTACAGAATAAATGAAACAGCAAGTGCTTTTATAGTTTTTATATATTTAGAAATATATCTGTGAACACATGTATGTACTTATACTTATCATCTGTATCAAAATAAACCTGTTATTGAAATTTTGTTTAATTTGCTTTTTGTATTACAAAAATCCCTGACGCATCACAAATACATTGTGATTCTGCGAATATTACAATTAATTAGTCTATTTCGAGTACCCTTGTTATTTAATCAATTAACTTAATATGGTGAAGACTACCAATATGTTAATGTAATAACTTTGAAGGGGTACAACAGATACAGTACGCGCGGCGAGAGTTTGGCTTTGACCTTCGGGTGGAGGGGATTACTGCGCATGGGTACCCAAATTCTGATTGGTTGATACCCAATTTCTGCAAATTCACCCAATTTCTGATTTCTGCGCAATAACGGTCAAAGCCAAACTTTCGCCGCGCGTACTGTAAAATGCTTAGTTGCTTGGCAGTACTTTTTTGTATGGCTACAGCCAAAGCCCCAAACCAACAAAACCCTCATTGAGAGCTAGAAAACTGGCCCTTGCCAGGAATAAAGCCTGGGATCTTTCTCTGTTGCAGTTCATGATTTATATCTTTAATAAAAAGATATGCCTTAATTACACTAACATAACAATATTATATGTACAAATTCATTACTATTGGATTGTTAAATAAACTATACAGAAGTAATATTTCTGATTGTCTTCTACAGTAAGTTCTATAGTTGGGAAGAACTATTATTTAAGCTGTCCTGAAGTGAAGCTGATGCACAAACACATTTGGTAATTAATTAACCAATCTCAAAAAACAAAAGAAAGAGTAGGTTCTCAATTCGGCTGGTATATTTCCACCATCACCAATTTCTCTGACAATACAATACAGATTTTTATTGTTCTTCTATTTTTTATTTACAAAATATATGCAGATTACCACCAGAATATCAGATTACCTCAGAATCTATATAGCAGTGCCTCTCTCAAGATTCTGTTTAATTTCAGCAGTGTGCTCACCATAGAACCTCTCCAACTTCTTATTAAACTTGGCGTTCCTCTCGTTAATGTAATCAATGTCTGCATCATCGTTGTGTATCCTCCTCCGAGAGTATTTAGCTCGCTTAGCAATCTGTCCTTCCAAATCATCCACCATCTTGTCTATGGCATCTTTTCTATCTTCATGCATGCCATGGATAATAACATTAGGACCGCCGTAGAAAGCCTCGCCGTATTTCTGTTTCTGCTTCTCATATTGCTCACTGTCTATAGCAGGCATGTTTTTGACGAGTCTATTGTATTGTCTAACAGTAGCCTGTTCATACGTTGAAAAACCTTGATCAGGGTTCTTTTTCTTTTTCTTGCGATCTAATCTTTCAGCTTCTACCGCAGAGATGTTCAGTAGCTTGACGCGATCGTAATCTTTGCCTTGTTTACTTGCCTCCTCCCGCTTCTGTTGGTCCTCCAATAGCCATTCCGCTTGTCGTTTCTTCGCCTCGTAGTTCGACGGCAGCTTGTTCCTAGCTTCCTCCGCCACGACCTCCTGGTGGTTTTGTGTTCTAGCTTCGTTTCTAGCCGTGTGCAATGAGCGCAATCGTTTCATGCGTTCAGCCTGCTTTTCTGCAAACGACATCTCTTTAGGTGTAGACGGAGATTTATCTGCGTTGCTCATAGTCCAAATCACAGTGATAATATTTAAAAAGCAATTCTTGTGAACACTAGAAAAAAATACAGCAAAATAGATTTGATGTTAGTTTGACAAATTCTATGAATTGAAGTCAAACCACAGAGTCAAACATAATTCAGTATAGGTAGGTACCTAGGTACTCTTTGTTAATACACAGAACATTACCTACTCCAAACCTATAGTGCGTTCAGCGTTATTTTGCCTCTGGCTGTCATATTGCCTAACCTGAGCTCTGTGTTGCCGCTTCAGGTTTGGAAGATACCCGGTATGAAACTGCGAAATATTTTCGTAGTTAAATTTCTCAATTAAAGTAAGTTTGGATGTTAGAATTTAAGTTTGTAATCTTTGGATTTGGTTTGTGGGTATATTTTTATCCCAATATTCATAGGTACGGGATCAGGACTTATGCGGGTAAAACTGCAGGGCGCCGGTGCGGCGCCGGTACTTTAAAATAATTAGGATAGGTATTTGAATTAGTATTATGTACCTCAAGTTTGCATTTATCTATATACATAGGTAATATATGACTAAATTAAAACAACATTTTTATAGGTTTTATTTATTTTGAATAAGAGTGATCCAAGCGGGTCGCTAGTGGTTCGTCACTGTCTGCTGATGAACGTGAATCGTCGGAACTGCTGCTGTCCGATTCTGTATCAGACTCGTCATTTAATTCTATAATAAATTTATCGATTTCAGAGTCTATAATTCCATCTGTTTTAATAAACTGTTGTTCAATATGGCACACGTGTTGACACTGCTTCTGCCAGTCTTCTGCAGTGATCGATTGGAACGCTTCTTCTGTTAATTGTAGTATCTTGTCTGCTTCCTGTCCAACATTTTTAGCAGCTACACGCCTTTTCAACAGGCTCCACATAAATTCTATAGGATTAAGTTCGCAGTGGTATGGTGGTAACCTAGCCACTTTGTGTCCATGCGCTTCAAGAAGTTGATCAGCTTCATATTTTGGAGCTTCTTTATGCTCTTTTATAATTTCGTATAATTGAGCTTTCACCATAGTAGGAAGATAAGATAACCCCTTATTTGTGATCCAATTTTGCATATCAGTTTTGGTAGAGCTCATTGTTGGTGCCTTGTTCACCTTTACAGTGTGATAGGGCGCATTATCCATAACAATTAAACTATTAGGCGGTAAATTGGGGATGAGTTTGTCTTCTAACCATTTCATGAAATTCGTCCTGTTCATGTCATCATGGTAATCTCCTGATTTCGACTGCGATTTAAATATTAATTGTGCATTTGGAATAAACCCCATTTCGCCACCTGCATGAACGATGATCCAGCGTGCACCAACTGAATCGCTTTTTAAAACACCTTGTTCATTTTCCATCTGCCAACATTTGTTGACAGAATATGAAGCGTGTATATAAGTTTCATCAAGATATACGATAGGTCGGCCTTCATTTCGATTTTGTCTTAAAATATTTAAGTATCTGTACCTTCAGGCTACAATGTCATATCGTTCCATTAAAATTTTTCTTTTAGAACCACATTTTTTAAATCTAAATCCAATTTGCCGAATTATTTTCCATAGTGTGGTACGACCTCCATTGAAGTTAATATCAATTTTTAATTCAGCCAAAAGCTTGCCCAAAGTAGGCAACTCCTTTCTGACTACGTACATTTGATGTATTTTAGTTCTGATTGCACATAGTTCAAAATCATCTAACTGAATTTTATTCGATTGGCAGCGTTTTTTCCTGGGAGTACATATTTTCTTAGACGTGGAAGCAGCAACCTCACACTCTTTGGTAATAGTGGTGACAGTTCTCTCAGAAACGCCTGAAATACAAAACATTACATTAATAACATGCATATTGTACATTTTTTTAATTAATCTTGTTATTAAATAATACATAATGTAACAAAGGTTTGTATTAAAGAAAAAAAACCGATCGGGACTTGCGCGGGTGAAACCGCAGGGCGCAGCTAGTTTATACAATAAGAATCAAATACTATGTTTTTAAAACAAATATAATTATTATACATATACCTATGTACGGAATGTATTACAATTAAAACATCGTGCCTACATACAAACAATAATAATCTGTCCTGCTAAACAATAATCTATTAGCAAAACAAATAACTTTCGATCCCTATTAACGGGAAACTTTGAATAGCAGGTAACACTAATTTACTTACCAGTCATGGCGGCTACATGTTGACGAACATGTTCAAATGGGATTATTGGTCCTCCATTAGCTTTTTCCCGCTCACAAAAATTACGAACTGAGGATACAATTTTTCTGCCGCTACTTTGAATCCTTTTTGGCATGATTAACACGTTTAAAATCAAAAAAAATTAAGAAAAACGCAAGGAGCTTCACACTGTGTTAGAGGTACTTGTCAGCAAGAATGGCGGGTAATGCCAACATAACAGAAACAGCTGTCAGAGGCAAAATAACGCTGAACGCAGTATACTCCAAACCTACTCTCTAACGAGAGATGATAATATAGGTAGGTACCGTAAAACAGGGATACTAGGAACGGCGGGGTAAATAGGAATAAATTTCTGACTTTCTAAACTGTCCTGTTTTTTGTCATCCTAAGCATGAGAGATCAATTGTTTTTTATTTTTGAACGAGCTTATTATTTTTGCTACTGGCAAGACTAACCAGTTTTAAACTAGCCAATCAGGTTATATTGAAAAATCGCGTTGAAAGTGAGGTCGCCGTGGACACGTGAAATTTGTTGTTTTTAACTTTAAGTTTTTGATGTGTTCTAATGAGGAAGTGTTGAAATTGATTTAATTATTATAATAATAGTGGATTGAAATTTGAAGGAACATTAAGAGGTAAGCAAATAATTGCGTAATTTCATCGTAAACCTTAATTTTAGATGAATGCTCGTTTTAAGGTCATTTTGGGGATAAAAGGAACGCGAAGGGGGGAAATAGGCACATGAACAGGCCTAATTGGAACAGCACGGGGGCTATTTGGTACGAACAAGAGGTAAATAGGAATCATGAAATAGGGTTGTCAAAAACCAAAGTTTAATTACTTTAATACTTAATTAAAGTTAATTTTACTTCTAAATTTATTAAAGTTAAAAGCGATTACTATTAAACTTATTAAAGTTAAAAACTATTACCATTAAACTTATTAAAGTTAAAAATAGCAGCGTTTTACCTGAAAATAAAACGTTTATTAAAATACTTACCTCACTGGAAGCTTTATATTGAGAGTAGCACATCCGTTTCCGTTTGTTTTTACGTACTTTTAGTGACGTCAGAACCGGCTCTGTGGCGCCACCTGGCGGTGTCGCACCGTAGGTTTCCTTAATAGCTTGGTGCGACCCTTGGTTCATTGGCTCAATGATATCACCAGGCAGGAATTACTGAAAGCTTCCAGTGAGGTAAGTATTTTAATAAACGTTTTATTTTCAGGTAAAACGCTGCTATTAAAACACTTGACCGTCACTGGAAGCTTTATATTGAGAGCCTGTTTGTTTTCGCCTGGTGACGCCACATATTAGACGTTTTACGCCAATGTGACAATGTAGGATAATTATTATATATGAGAATTTAATGTTTCTCTAATAATTATTCTTAAAAACATAATTTTATACGGTTCTTCAAAATCAATTAATAACCACTTTATATATGAATATAAAATTAATAACAAATCGGATTGAGAAGTTGGGTGAATCATTACTTATTGTAAATAACTTCATGTTTACAAGTATTGGCTAATTGCCAATTTTCACGATCTATCTCATCAAGGGAGTGATTTCTTCATCAGCTCTGGAAAGCTCCATCTACAGACCTAACACTACCAGGAGTAGCAGATATGCCAGCTTCTCTGAACAAGCTCGCGAAAACTGCGCGAGGCGTTTTGGATAACATTGTAATTGTAATGAATAGATTTACCTAGGTACTACAATTTGAAACATTTCGTCTATCATTTAATAATGAAATTTAATTTATCAATAAAATTCAAATAGATTTTAGTTACGATAATATAAATGTAGGTAATAATTATCTCAATTTATAAAATTCTCGCTATATCTACCGTAAGAAAAGTTAGATCATGTAGGTATAATTCTTTCTGAAAAAAAGAAATAATAACATCGCAGTATGACGAGATGTTTAAAAAAGGCTATTTACATCTATTAAGTAAAGTTACATCTATTCAGTAAGATTTTAACTTATCTTATCAGATAGGTGGATTCTGATTCTTTATTTTCAGAATGTTTTACAAAAGCATGGTTACTTAGCTAACTTAAATTTTCGGCACTACATAACGTGTACAAAACCTGATGTGTGTAAAAGAACAATGCATTGAAAATTAATTTATTACTCAAATATAAATCAAAACTGGTACTAATTGTGAGCCGGTAGGGATATTAGTAGTAATACTTATATTATTTTCAGACTATAAGACCAACGTAAATTCGTAAGTTGTGAGAGTTAAGTTTCGCAATTTTTTAAGTAAGTAAGTAATGACACTCTTACGGGGTTTCATGTTTTAATGGTTTCGGACTGGGACCAACCACACATTTCCAAACCTATGAGTCGATGTTCTCTAATTTCAGAACTACCAGACCCGCTGTGTCAATTAGAAACTTGTGTTGGTTTCTCGGATTCAACGGAGCAACGAGCGCTCGGACTCTGAGTACCACGCGCCAAAAACCTTTTTCCCGTGGTATTGTTATTAAAAATATTCCCGTTTACTTATTGAGATGAATCAAGTCTCGATATACCAACGTAGTTGTGTACTACATGTGCATTCTTCGAGGCGAACAGATCGACTACTGGGATTCCCAACTTTGCATAACTAAGTATTTTCAAATCGGATAAAATAAGTGCCACCGTGGAGGTTGGCGATAGCGTGACAGAAGATACACAATTTGTATGACTATTGAACCTGCCTGGGATGTACGTCTTTTATGTTGTAGTGATTTTGATTTCAACCTAAAAATTTCAGGATTCGAATGTTATTTTCAATAGGAGTAAGATCTCGTCCCACTTGCTCTTTTTAAATGAGTAATAGTCTTGCTGTCACATTGGATAAAGATCGAACTTTGACGCCGGGTGTGAGTAGTTGAGTACGTCTCTGAAAGGCATATAAAAAAAGAAGGGGCCAACACTTCATTTTGATTAGAATTAGTATTTGTTCTTATCGTGTACAAGACTACGATAGAGAGAGATCATCCAGTAATGCTCTCGAAACTAAGTACGAGGCACATGTTTACCAAAAACAAAACTGGTGGAAGATAATACAGCGAAGTTAGTAGCTGACAATTCGTCTTCCACTAAAAGAGTTCGTTTATTGCATTCAGCGGTTTGTATAAGGCACCCATCATTCAAGACAAGTCCGGCAGAATGTATTTGAAAAGTATCAAGTGCCGATGATTCAGTCGTCCTCGTGGAACAACAAAGCTGGCAAAATTCGGAAGTTCTATATTTATATTAATTTCTTTGCATTATAGTCATTTAAAATCCGAATTATATTATTGAATAAGTACTTCATTTGACTTTTCCTAATAAACTCTTTTGTGGCAAAAGACCGAATTTATTTGCCAACTTAGGCTCTGTAGTAGCTGCATTGTAATTTTGACATGACCGCAAGTACATTTTGCAAAAGAAATCATCTAGGTACGCAAGAACAAGAACTATGAAATTAGGCCTGTGTTAAGTATATCCATTTTGCACAACAAGTTTTGGGGTTGCCGGAAATCCGGAATGCGGTACATGTTTATCAAGTGAATTGATTCTGGCAAAACAATCGTTCAGTGCTTTGAGGTCGAATATCGGTCGAGACTCGAGTTATATTCTAGAAACAGGAGTGTGAAATATTTTTCCCGTCATGTTGGGAAATACAAAAGGTGATTACATCAAACACAACATTTCTTTCAATTATGAAAGATGTTATACTAAACTACCCATTGCAAGAGAACAGGTTCGAGTTGAATCCTCTAACTAATTTAATTCATTCGGATGTAGACGTATTTAGGCCCTTCGCACACAGCTAGCTTAAGCGTATCATTATGACGCTACGCATAACAGTATGACAATTACGTCCTAAAATTCGCTCCAACATCGCTTCAACTGCGGACATGTTTGAACATGTTTGTACTCTTACTGCTGTCGACGTACGCGCGAATGATGTTACGCTTACGCTTACGTGATATATACAGCGTATAGATAATTTTTCGTATATCTACTGGTATGCACCTTGCGAGGGTGGTTTATAACGCTCGTGCTGATAAGACTGCGTGCACTATCCAGGCCGAGTATAGGTAATGTTACCAATACTTTGCTTCCCCGAGAGGCGACGATCTGGTTGATTAGCATAATGATTGCTTAATGTATTATTTATACGTTGGTATCTACCCCGCGAAGGTGGGCTGTATGATCATGCTAGCAACATTGCGAGCACTGTCCAGATCAAGAAGTTCCACACGATGCAATGCAATGCTTGTAATAACTTGCCCCCGCGAGAGGTGACGGTCTTATTGCTTCGCATATTAGTATCCACCCTGCGAGGGTGGGATGTAATTAATGATCGTGCTAGCATACTGCGAGTCTGTCTAGGCCAAGAAGTTCCACGTGATGGAACGGCTATGCTTGTAATACCTTGCCCCCGCGAGGGGCGACGGTCTTATTGCTTCGCATATTAGTATCCACCCTGCGAGGGTGGAATGTAATGATCGTGCTAGCATACTGCGAGCCTGTCTAGGCCAAGAAGTTCCACGCGATGGAACGGCTATGCTAGTAATACCTTGCGTTCGCGAGGGGCAACGATCTGATTGCTTCGCATATTAGTATCCACCCTGCGAGCGTGGGATGATTGTGCTAGCAATACTGCGAACCTGTCTAGGCCAAGAAGTTCATCGCGACGGAACGGTAATGCTTGAAATACTTGCCCCCGCGAGGGGCGACGGTCTGATTGCTTCGCATATTAGTATCCACCCTGCGAGCGTGGGATGATTGTGCTAGCAATACTGCGAACCTGTCTAGGCCAAGAAGTTCATCGCGACGGAACGGTAATGCTTGAAATACTTGCCACCGCGAGGGGCGACGGTCTGATTGCTTCGCATATTAGTATCTACCCCGCGAGTGTGGGATGTATGATCGTGCTAGCAATACTGTGAGCCTGTCTAGGCCAAGAAGTTCATTGCGATGGAACGGCAATGCTTGAAATACCTTGTCCCCACGATGGGCGACGGTCTGATTGCTTCGCATATTAGTCTACCCCGCGAGGGTGGGATATATGATCGTGCTAGCAATATAGCGAGCCTGTCGTCTAGGCCAAGAAGTTCCACGCGATGGAACGGCAATGCTGGTAATACTTTGCCCCCGCGAGGGGCCATGGTATGATTGAGGTTCCCGAACTAGACGAAAATCTGAATTGAATAGTGTGCAATCGAAGGTAGTATTTTATTCAGCGAAGCTTATACGAAAGAATTACGATCTTGGCTCACGACTCTTCTCGGCGCGCCTCAATACTTTTTGATCGCTTGCCGCACGCTAAGTGCGATAAATCCGAAAATTTAAGAATTCTTTTTCTTAATTTTTTTTTTTTTTTTTAGTCAATACTTCAAAATTATTACTATTTTGTATGGCCCAAAAAGCGAAATTTTCAATACTTTATAATTTTAAAATGCAGTATATGATAGCTGCGTTCTTGAATGAACTAGATTGCATAAAGTATCATACATTTTTACCTTCTCGTTTGTTTCTAGGTGCGTATGAAACCTGGAGTATGATTATTTTCTTATATTTCTTTGGAACATATGTTTCGCCACTAACTTGGGTCAGAACTTTATAATCACACTATCAATGTCACTATTTTGTATTTTCTGCATAACTTATCAATTTTGGATGAGCAATGAGAAAGGCTGTATGTGCTTTTGCGAGCCTACCCGCTTGGGCCAGCCATTTCTTTCATTGCTTTATCCATTACTGAAATAAAATTTACTTAAAACTAGTTAGATTATATTATATCATGCGTCACAAGTACGAATATTTTAACAAAATATACATTTTAAAGTGATCCGAACGGACAAACCGTTAAAAATATGATCACTTACACACGTTAAAACGAGTTAGATTATATTACATCATGCATTTTAACAAAATATACATTTTAAAGTGATCCGAACGGACAAACCGTTAAAAAAAATGATCACTTACTAATTAGTTCACCGGCGAGGAATCGAACCCCGGTTTCCGCGTGATAGGCGGAGATTTTGATTATAGAAAAACAGAAGACTACTTACTGCGAATTATTCACACAATTCACTTTAAAATTATAAGTAAGTATGCACTTTATACTTTAGTATTCAATAACTTCTTATTGCAATGTTCTATGTGGAACGATTGCAAGTTACTTCGACGGAAACAAAAACGCCAATGAACCAAGGGTCGCACCAAGCTATTAAGGAAACCTACGGTGCGACACCGCCAGGTGGCGCCACAGAGCCGGTTCTGACGTCACTAAAAGTACGTAAAAACAAACGGAAACGGATGTGCTACTCTCAATATAAAGCTTCCAGTGACGGTCAAGTGTTTTAACTATTTATTAAAAACTTCTTTTGGCCGTACACCATTATTTACATTATACACAATAAAAAAAATGAATATTTAAGTAAATGTCGCCAGTTTATGGGTGCCAAAAATGCTTGATTTGCCACCAACAGTCAGGCCACCGTTCGCTCAGCAGCCACCTATAGAATTTTGACAGATGGCGCTACTGTTTTTTAATTATGATTAATGAATTGAATCTATTATGAATAATGATTGATATAATCTAAATTATTAATTTTATTCTTCATCGAGTGAAGCATTGTATTCAAATAGTACCTACAACTATTTTCTTGAAAAACATTATAATGTCTTAATGTTTTTTTTTTCAGAATGCCTCGTAACTACACACCCAAGCCAGGCGCTAAGCGTTACATAAAGTACTTCATTTTTTTATTTAAGTAACTGTATAAGCTATTCTAAAGAGAAGGCCATAAATAAATAAGGAATAGACTGATTATAATACTATTTTTCTAGCTCAATGCCATATTTTTGTTACTTGTATTATGTACCCTAGCTACAATAAAAACTTGATCTCAAAAAGTTTTTATTTTTACTATACCTACCTACAGTCTACTCTTCACACATAAAATAAGTTAAGCAGCATGATTAGATTAAATAAACTGAAACTTTTTTTAAATTAGGTAGGTAGGTACTTACTTTGGATAAATATTGGATTTGGATAGACAGCCCTGAGTAAAATTCCTATTAACCCCTCTCTTGAACCTATTAACCCCATCGGGGGTAAATTGGAATCCAGCATAGTTTTTGGTGAATATTTTAAAATCTGGCAATATTTTGAGAATCCAAAGCTACTTAACATCTAAAACAGCTTACCGGACATTCAAAACTGTACCACAACACACCCTATTTGTTGCGTAAGAAGGTTTAATTTCCAGTTGAAGTTGAAGATCGGACCTATTTACCCCGTTTTACGGTACATATACAAAGAAACTGAAATGTGTAGGTAGCACAGACCACAGAGGTAGGTAACCTAAGGCCGATATTACACTATCATATATATAGGATCATAGAAATGTGAGTCATATTTATATGAGGAACATATGACAGTGTTATATGTAGATTTGTCTGTAATCATAGTTCTAGGATCCTATTTGATAGCATGCGCACAAATAGGATCATATGTCTCTACTCTCTACTCTCGTCTGTGTAACCAATAAAATGGCGTCTTCCAAAACGAAAAATTTCTTCTGGAATATTGAAAGTACAAAAAAACTAATTAGCCTTTACGAAGAAAATGAGTGTTTGTACAATAATCAGGTTCCAGATTATAAAAATCATGACAAACGATTGTCAATAATGGTAGTCATTGCAGAAACACGGATTTATCGGGAAGAGTATGCCTCGAGTACGAAAAATAAATAGCCATCTCAATATCAACGAATACACGGCTAAATCGTTATCCATCTTGATAGTATATGACGTTTATATGATCATTGTAGTGTAATATGTAAAAATGAAGAACTGAATCATTTAAGAATGATCCTAGAATTTGACAGATATGACATCACATAAATATGATGAATAAATGATAGTGTAATATCGGCCTAATGACCATTGAATCATTGATCATTATATTTGACCGTAACAATATGGACTGGTCCAGCGTGACTATTTTTTTTTTCACCGTGGATTCTGATGTTGTCTATGATATTTGATGTTGCGTCACAGAAATAACAAAACTATGGAGATAACCTGTCATTCATTCTAGCCTAGACTTGCGTGACATGCGGCGCCATGTTGAGCGCCAAGATTTGTTGTCAAATATTCATTGTTTCGAGTTTTAGACATATTTTTATGGCACTTATTGGATTAAAAACAGTCACGCAAATTTTGTGTTATTTTGGTGAATTAAAGGAGGAGTTTATGATTTGAAATCTCGTTTTACTAAATTGAATTAAAGTGAGAGTATAGGCTAGACTCTAGAGAATAAATGGGTGATCTCCATTGTTTTGCTATCTCTGTGTTATTTTAATAGGTCTGTGCTTTTGACCGTTTTGACCAAAGAAGTTTGACAGTATCTCAGTACCTATCTACATCTTCCACAGATACAAATAATAATTTTTTATAATAGTGTATATCACAACTACAGATAACATTACATGACGTACACTCAAAACAAGAAACTAAATAAAAATAATTCCTATCTAAACCCTGTATTAATTGATTTTTTAATATTTTTATTGAATATATTATAATAACATTTGATTTTTTATTAAAATTTGTAAATAAAGCTGGAACTAATAAGAATTCATTGTTTATTTACTAAGAAGTTAGCACCAAGTGACTTGTATTGCGGACTGCCAATCATTGCAATGAAGTTTCAAGTCAAGGAACATACTATAATACCTACTCTCTACCGTTTCAAGCTCTCGAGAGAGTATATGTGTTCTGTGGTTTCAAGTATGATGTCATGACTCGTGAGTCGTGACGTGTGAAGAAATCGATTGAGCTGAAGTTAGTCTTTCGGTGTTTTGGAACTGTGACGGTTGTGTGTAAAGTGGAAAAGTAAATTTTTAAAGTAAATTTGAGTGTTTTTGGAGTTCACGATGTCGGATGAAATTGCAGAGAACGGAACTGCGAACGGAGACGTTCCAGAGATCGAACTTATTATCAAGGTAACAAATGTTTTACACGTGTTTTTACCGCAAGATTACGGCAGAGTTCAGGACTGACTTCATCAACAGAGGCGAGTGTTGCAGTCTCAGTTTCGTAAAGATTTTGTGGAGTTGGCAAATACGAAATGTACAATCGACACAAATGTTTACCCGTAACCTGCCTTTCTATTTCATCTGTTGAGACTCGAGATTGACATCGAGCAGGGATCGTGATCGTAGTGTTTGTGATTCGCATGAAATTGTGCACGACTTTGTTTGTGCATGAAAGTATAATATTAACCGCTGCATTAACAATGTAACGTACATTTAGGTCACTAGATAGTATGAATGTGTTGATTTCATATGAAAAGCTATGAACCGAGGTCCCAACTTGTCTCTATGGGGTTAGAACTTTGCAGGATCTTTCGGCTGACATTTTTTGCTCGAGGATGAGGTCATACTTGGCTAACTGTTATCTTAATGTATTTACGTTTTAACCATGCCGTGAATCATGTGTAGGTACTTATTAAATGTTTGGTTGTGTTAAAAATAACAAATTACTGAAGATTTAAGGAGATTTATTGAATTTATTTTTGTCTTTCTCACTCTCACGGAGAATTGGTAGGTGCGACATGCAGCGTCGCGGAAGAATATAGCAGAAAAACGACGTTTTACCTAATTACTCAAAACCTAAGCCAGTTATCAAAAATATGTTCTAAGCGTTTTAGGATATTATTAGGTATTACCGATACATTAAAACAAAAATTACAATTACATCCATTGTAGTTTCCGATAAAATATAGAAAAACTGAGATTTTGTAGCAACTTTTGGGAGAACTTTCTATCGAGAAAATTTTATCCAATTGTGTTTCTGCTTCTTAGCGATTTTAGATTAAAGACCCAAAATACATGACGTGCAAATTTGAAAGTAATTGTTGCATAAAACTTCATTCAAAATCACCTAAATACGGCTTGTAGGCCGTTAAGCATTCATTTTAAATTTTATAATTTAAGTTCCTTATCTTTGATTGTTGTTTTTATTATCTTCAGATACTTAGTACTTATTTATCTTTAGATATAGACTTTAATCAATATTTTTGGGTGTTAGGAACAAATGAAACTATAATCACTGTATTATGTGGCAATCAATGGCATTTGGTGTGGTAAAAAAATTGAAACGGGAGTGAATAAATGTGGGAAAACCAAAAGGACCCCATAAAGGGTCAAATAATGTGTCCAAATTCTTAGTTTTAATACTTATGGCTAAAATAGACATATTCCCAGGGGCTTTTTACACTTTAAATTACAAGATAAAATCAATTCAGATTAAACATCCAACTCAACTAGTTAATATTCAGTGCGCACTGTTTGTAGTGCTGTTGATTGAGTTCAACATGATACAACTATGTAGAGGCATACTGAATATGCATTTTTGATTACTAAAGTATGGAACTCTGATACCTGGATATAAGTCCAAAAATAGTACAATACTTTCTATGGTTATATTCAAGACAAACATTACTCACAAAGTCGAAGAACATTGTGGATCCCTTGTGAGGTCTTTTATCTGCCTGTCCCCTGCCTTGCACCAACCCCGGTTAGTGTGTTATCTTGGACTTAATGCATGAACCCAGAGTAACTTGACTAAAATATCCAATAGAAGATTTTGAGTCTGGTTTAAAAATGGAAGTATTTAACCCGCAATTTCACAAAAGTAAGTCTTAGAAGGTGTGAATTGTTTATTGAAGTATATGGTACATACCAATTATGGCTTTCCAGGGTTCTCTTCATTTGAGTCCTGAAACTTTTCCACAATTGGGTAATTTTTTCGCCCTTTGTGCGTGGAGAAAGTGACAGCTTTCCAGGGTTAATATCTGGGAAAGGATTAAGGAAACTTTACTGCATAGGTGCCCCTAGGTTTACTGCATCATCTTTTCCTTTCTTCTCTTGGTGTCAAACCAACAAATTCATGCTGCTTTTGTTTGAAGGGCCGATTTTCCAATCGCCAATTAAACTACCTGAAGAATAAATTTGAAAAATCTGTCGAAACGTCATATTTATTCCTTAGATAACGATTATCTGGCGATTGAAATATCGGCCCTTTAATTAGATTCTGCAGTTAGTTACTGCAGGTCTAGAATGACCTTACACACATATTTTTCTTTTGGAACTTAGAACTGCAAGATTTGTAATAATTAATATTATGTTAATATGACATACTTATAAATTATAAACAAGCTTCATACAAATCACAGACAGTAGAAACCTATTGGATGGAAGCCAGACTGTGAAACTGCTAAGCATTTATTTATGTTCTTTACCGAATGGTGGAAACTAGCGTAACAGGTTATTGTGCCAATGTCATTTATACATTTGGATTTTAATTAACTAACTTTATTGGAAATATCTTAAAAGTTTATTAATTATCTTATTGTTAATTGAGATTGAAACATCTAATTGGTTAAATTGTCATTATGAAAATGAATTTAGTTGTGGAAAATAGCAGGCTAATAAAAAAGAGAGAAATAACTATTATGATGTTTACTCCAAAAACGTGATATTTGGCTGAAACTAATTAGATTTAAGTAGATTGAGAGCTTAGGACACAAATTATTTACATACTTATCCAATAGATTCTTTGAAGGTCAAACTTTGCAATTACAAGTCCATTAGTATTGGTGCAAATTAATATTTTGTTTTATTTTGTACATCCAAGGTTCTTTCCACAAGGCTCAAGACCGCACCACCTGGCGAGCCTTGATCAACAAGTTGGTCTCGTAGACAGTCACAACTTGAGAGGCTACAACTACGAAGAAGATATATTTTGTTTTTTTTAAACTCAATATTCAATAATATCTGGTATGAGACACCATACAGAATCACAGTTTCATCTGATGTAGCCATTATGTGACAAAATATTAAACCAGTACTTACTATTTTCTGCAAAAATTTGCAACCAATGTCCAATCCTTTTCACATAGCTCTGTAATCTCACATCTTAACCTATATGGATTATGGGACGTCGGGACCTACCGCGGGACCTCGGGAGTATACCTTTTCAAACAAAATAAGAATTTTGAAAATCAGATTACTTAAGGCGCTTCATGCGTTAGTATTATGCTTAAGTCAAAATTTACGATTTCCGAAGGAACATAAAATAGTTATGTGTTCAATTATAGATTAGATAATTGAATTCATATTATTTGGCATTTCATAATCTAGTTTTTGTCTCAAAAATATTTGAAAATATGTGTATAACTTTCTCACTAGAACAGTTTTTGTATAGGCTGTTTGCTAAAATAGCGGTCGACGCTCTACGCAGATGCAAGATATTTGCCATGTTTCTGAACAAAAACTTATAACAATGACATATATAGAAAATTAAGGGAACTAATTTTTTGAGCTGTTATTTAAATATTCGAGATGTTATTATGATCAGTTGGAAAACATATTGAGCAGTTATTTAATTTAATGGCGGTTGATTAATTATTGCGACAGTAAAACATGAACAGTAATAAAGAATCAATTAGTCGGTTATTTTATCATACAATATCAATTCTAAAAATAATTTAGCAGTCCAATAACTGAATGAGCGGTAAAAATGATGGAATGAGCGGTTCGATAAATAGTTCGGCAGATCATAGCGAGCGGTGATCCATTTATGAAATTAATCAACGTTGTGAAACATGTTTACAATATTCAATAAATAATTAATTAAATATTTGTTGTATTATTTTACTATCTCAGAACCAACCAACAATGTACACCTATAGGTAATTAGGTTAAGGTTATTTTCCTTTTTTGACCACCCAGAAATAGGAGCCCCGCGAAGCGGGGCTCCGTCGACATGCTCTTGGAGGGGAAGAGGGTGACGGCTAAGGAGTTTTCCTAGGTCCCCCCACTTTTTCTTAGGCTATAGTCGTAAATACTTATATAAAGTTAAGAGATCCATTTATGAAATTAATCAACGTTGTGAAACATGTTTACAATATTCAATAAATAATTAATTAAATATTTGTTGTATTATTTTACTATCTCAGAACCAACCAACAATGTACACCTATAGGTAATTATTCTCCGCGCGGCGAACCATGATCCCTATGACAGTTCGTTTAGTGATGGGTCGTGTCTTTGGTCGTGTCGATATTTTTTTTTTTTAGACAAAGGCGTGGCTTGCACTTAAGCCACGTTGGTAAACATGTTTTAAAAAATATTACAATGTGCATTTTTAATGTCCATTTTGTTGTTGTTGTATTAATTTAAGATTTTTGGCATAGATTAAGTAGGTAAGTAAAACGAAAGTTTCCAACCTTGTTATTTTCTAATAATGCTTAACCCGGTAAACACGTTTTTGCTATATAAGTATATATTTTATCACGAAAATGAATGCTCCCCATTTATTTATTTTGTCTGAAAAATTGTGCACTCGTTTCCATTACCGACATTTTTTTATCGATACTTGCCGCCCTAGTCGATAGACGTCACACGACGTAAGTTTTGCACGACGTAAACATAAATTCAGATTGACGTAACTTCTTGTAAATGTTAAGAATTGTTAAAAATATCAACGGAATATCATTACTAATGGTATAAAGCTACGTAAAAATTATAAATGGCATTTTTAGACGCCCCCAATATGATCCCGATTTAATGGTGACGCCACTACAATGTTATATGGTGACATTAGCTGTCAGTGTCATAGGGATCACGGTTCGCTGCGCCGAGAATAGGTTAAGGTTATTTTCCTTTTTTGACCACCCAGAAATAGGAGCCCCGCGAAGCGGGGCTCCGTCGACATGCTCTTGGAGGGGAAGAGGGTGACGGCTAAGGAGTTTTCCTAGGCCCCCCACTTTTTCTTAGGCTATAGTCGTAAATTCTTATATAAAGTTAACATATAACCTCAAAAAAAAAAAAAAAAAAATTATAGGTTTCCGCGCCGCGGGGGATGGTGGGGAGGGTTCCTACCCTCCCCCCTCACCCCCCCTCCAACCCCCACCCCATAAATCCAGATGCGTATTTCAAATGCAACCCCCAATTAAACAAATTCCGATTTCTTACTGCCCACACGTAACCGCTCGTTCAATTTTTTTTACCACCCATTTAATTATTTTCCTGCTCAATTATATATTCACTGATCCAGTTCATTATTTTTTATTACTCATTTTTGTTTACTTTACTGCTTAGTTTTAACTGCTGAACTAGGTTATTAAACATGCCATTTTTAATTTTTAACTTATCAAAACTGCTATTTAGAACTGCCTCTTTAAATCAGTGCCGAAAATTAATAACATTTACTAAAAAGTGTCTCAAAAAAAAACACGATTTTCCTAGATTTTCATTCAAAAACCATAAACCGAAAAGTGCCATTTTTAGCATTTTTCGATAAATTAAACGTATTATTTTAGGATTAAATCCAAGATATTTTGTTATTTCTGAATTATAGTAATTTAATTCAATTAATATTCAATGTCACTGGTTATTTACTATTTTAATAAGTTGTATTTTTATTTTACTATAAATTTTTTTGTAATACCATTTTCCGCGCAAAATTGCGTCTGTGGGGACGAATTCCGCGCCGCGCTGCATAAACTCTCTTAATCAGATATTAAAATGTGACATGTTGAGAACCTCCTCTGTTTTTTGATGTTGGTTAAAAATTCATATTTGTGGATTTTATATGGAAAAAGTCCTGTGGGAAATTTTCCATTTGCGGAAGAGAAGTATATTATGATGACTTAACTCTTTGCTTTAATAATAATAATCAACTTATGCGCTTAGGATATTCACATCAAAATTGATTTTGCCGTTCCTACAATTTGCGCATCCTTAGTAATAATAAACAAACAGAAATATATGCAAACTAACTAATCTTTATACTTTGAAATTGTGTCTTTCCTAACTCCCACAACTTGGGCGCCTTCAAATCAAGAGTGAATAGACATTTCCTAGGCAAGCGCGTTCCACCTTAGAATGTATCATCACTTTCCATCAGGTGTGATCACAGTCAAGTGCTAGCCTATATTGTATTGTATAAAAATAAAAAGGTTAACTAGTCCGAAGTTCCTAATTGTAATTTTAGTACCCTGTCCATAGATCGGTGTAAGATTAGCACGCAACATGCTCTTGCGCCGCTTTGGAACAGTGCGTTCAAAATAAACAATTCGTTACGAGAATTCCTCCTGACCGTACATCAAGTCGCGTTGCATTGTAGTGTGTAACGCCAATTAACATTATATAATTCAGCTGACCGCGGTCTACGCCTCTTTTCATAATTACTTATTTATCTGCGTATTAAGAAAATCAATTAGAACTTTCCATTCAAGTTTATTATTGATATGCCTTGTTGAACCAAGTAACATTTAAAGTATGTTGTGCTGGTGGTACGAATATGTAATTTTAAGTTTCAAGGCATCTGGAATACTGCTAGAATACTTGGATATCTGGAATACTTGGACGACCGAATGGCGTTGTGGTAGCGAACCTGCTGTCTGCGCCGGAGGTCGTGGGTTAGATTACCCACTACTGGTAAAATGTTTGTGTGATGAGCATGAATGTTTTCCAGTGTCTGGGTGTTTTTTCAACATATTGTATTTATGTATATTAGTATGTACCTATGTATAATATTATTTTATCAGTTATCTAGTACCCATAACACAATTTGTCGCTTACTTTGGGGCTAGATTGCGATGTGTAAAATGTCCCGTATATATTTATATTTATTTATTTATAAAAAAAAAATGCTAAGCATGGGTCTCCTCTTAAACTAAGAAGGGCTTAGGACCTAAGCCTTAAGTCATACATCGGAAAGAAAAAGGAGAGAGGCCAGAGTTTAGGTGGTTTTTAGTCTGCAGGTAGCTGGGTTTTATACCACCTCTCCCAGCAGGCGATCAAGTCAGGCATGTCAAGAGACGTCAATGAGATTTTTCTCATAGGGAAGAAAAAAAAGGTCATACATAGCCCACGTGATTTGCTGTCCAAGTAAGGATAAGGAGAACTCACTCATCTTTGAGAACATCACAAAATTGAATATAGTTCGATATTCTATGACGACACGTTTGAATGTCATTTCGAAAAAACTTGATATACCTTGCTATGCCGTCTCCAGTATGCAGTAGCTATAAGGGTCACGTGTTCCCTTGGACTCCCACCTCCAAATCCGCCTGTGTTGATGATGACATTCTCTGTTGGTGTTGCTAGAAAAACCTATCAGTAAACTGCAAACGCGAACGATTAGACGCGCGGTATGAAAATTACGTTCAATTATACAGCGCAGCGCAGATGACGGGTGGGCATGCTAATTGTTGTCACTCACGACGCGGGGTGGGAGCGGCCAAGACGCACGATCTGTCGCGTGAGTGAAGTGATGTCATGTCTGTTTCGAAGGCGTACCCCGCGTGTAGGGCTGTCGACAGTTAGTTGCTCGGGGCATTTGTAAACCCATAGGGATGAAGTTTGACAGCGTTTACCCTACCCGACACTACAATATATCCCGAAAAAAAATCTGATACAAATGAAATCCAATACTTACTCGTATGCGATTTGTTTGAAATTGGATAAGAATTATTTTTATACTAACCAAACGGTCTTCATAGGATTAAAATAAACATAATTCACACGGGTGTTAGTTCTGAAATAACTACTAAAAAGTAAATTTGCCAAATAAAAGAAGCGGAGGAGAAAATTATTATGAGTCAATACTCGGAGTTCTTCCCGCCTATAATTTTCTCCTCCTCCTTTGACGAAGTACCAGCTTTCTTTCTTTCACACGATATTCTGGTTATTTAAAGAGAGTGGCAACCCTATTCCCATCATACGCTCTCTCGTATGGAATGCTCATTTGCTAATCAGTAGATTATTCAATATTCATTATTCAAGGAAATTTTCTAGACCTATATAAGAACCTCCCTCCTGCAGAACGATGAGATAAACTGACGAAAGTAACTTCAGTTGAATGTGCAGTACTGCTAAAGAGCACCTTTATCTTCCAGACTTCTATGCACACTGAGAAAAATTTCCTCTGCCGCACTACGTAAAATAAGGACAAAAATCGACCACAATGAAGTGTGTAACCCGCTCCATTACGCGTACGTAGTCAGTCGTACGTAGTCGGCATACTGACGCTCATCATGGAGCGGGTTACGTATTTACTCGTGGTCGATTTTTGTACGTACGTACGTAACCCGACATCCGGCTACGTATACGTAGTGCGCAAGTCCCACTGAATACTCCTGAAACTACGACTGCAACACCCGTATGCTATTGTTGCGGGCACAGTAGAACACGGTGAACCATACGTGTGTACCACGGCGCCTTACGTACGATACTGTAGCGGGCACAGTAAATAATGGTGAGCTATACGTATGCCTCGCGGCAGCCTACGTACGATACTGTGGCGGGCACAGTAAATAATGGTGAGCTATACGTATGCACCGCAGCGGCTTACATACGATACTGTAGCGGGCACAGTAAATAATGGTGAGCTATACGTATGCACCGCAGCGGCTTACATACGATACTGTAGCGGGCACAGTAAATAATGGTGAGCTATACGTATGCACCGCAGCGGCTAACAAACGATACTGTAGCGGGCACAGTAAATAATGGTGAGCTATACGTATGCACCGCAGCGGCTTACACTAGATCCGAGTCATTATGGTATTTGAGCTGCATATCTACATACGTAGGAAACACCATGTTGTACTAGATCGGAGTCATTATGGTACTTGAGTTATGTACTTATGAGCTATACGTATGCACCGCAGCGGCTTACACTAGATCCGAGTCATTATGGTACTTGAGCTGCATATCTACATACGTAGGAAACACCATGTTGTACTAGATCGGAGTCATTATGGTACTTGAGTTACTTATCTACATACATAGGAAGCACCATGCTGCACTAGATCTCACCCATTATGGTACTTGAGCTACACATCTACGTACGTAGGAAGCACCATGTTGTACTAGATCTCACCCATTATGGTACTTGAGCTACTTATCTACATACGTAGGAAGCACCATGCTGTACCAGATACGAGCCATTATGGTACTTGAGCTGCATATGTACTTACGTAGGAAGCACCATGCTGTACTAGATCCCAGCCATTATAGTACTTGAGCTACTTACCTACATACGTAGGAAACACCGTGTTGTACTAGATCCGAGTCACTCGAACCACTGAGCCAATCGTACATTACTTTTAACCGTGAAAAATTTGTATCGTATGCACCATTTGTATGTGGGTTCGAATCCTGGTTGGGTTATTGATTTTTTCTTTTTTTTTAAATTTATTATATTGTTTTATTTTTGTATTTTTTTTTCTTTGCTTCGTCAGTTCGTTTCGTCGTCAGAATTAATGTTAAAAACTTTTTTTATAATAAGCAATGTGTGTATTTTGTTCGGGTCAGCATCTGTAATTTTTGTAAAAAAAATTGCTTTAATCACGGAAACTACACAACGAACAAAACAATGTACAATATAAAGAAAATCATTGTTTTATAGTGTTTTATTTGCATGTGCAAAGTAGGTTAAATAATATGAACATATACAGTGCTCTGTTGCTTGCTTTCTACGTATTCTCAAGTACCATAATGACGCGATTCGAGTGCAGCATGGTGCTTCCTACGTATGTATACAGTGGTCAGGTATGTCCGGAAGGATAGTCAATAAGTACGTAAAATGACCCAGGATACGTATAGCTGATGAAGTAGGCGGAGACATTATTAATTAGCCAGTGTGCGTACGTAATGTATCGGCATATCCCCGACCCTGCTTGTACGTATGTACGTAACCGGGTACATTATTTAATGAGACGGAGTCAGTACGATGATTTGGCAAGCAAGCCTGGCAGGTTACTATTATAAATGTTAAGAATGCGCCACAGTAAATTAATGATGCGGCTGACGTCGTAAAGTTGCTATGTACCGAACACAGTCTGTAAGTAAGCCGATTTCGTCTAATGTCCGAGGATACGTAAACGATTATGTAGGCGGAGACATTATTAACTATCCAGTGTCCGTAAAATGTTTCGGCATATTCCCGACCCTGCTCGTACATTATGTACGTAACCGGGTACATTATTTAATGAGACGGAGTCAGTACGATGATTTGGCAACCATTTACTGTTATAAAGAGCCTGGATACTGAAATAATGCGGCTGTATAACTTCGTACGTATAGCGCATACATATTTCATGTTACGGGTTAAATAAATTACGTAGCCTGCTCTGTTAATACATAAGCGGGATCATTAAACCGGATACGAAAATGTTACCAGTGCGGGCACAGTTATTTCTTGACGCGCTATACGTATTAAGGATACGGCCTTATTACAAGTAACTCGTTGACATTGTCTTTACAGAGCATTATGCCGCATACTTACCTAACATGGTGTCGTTCCATTATAAGGATGGCTCTTATAATTTACGTGTGAAAAGCACGTGATACGTATCTGGCTGCCAGATCATTACAAATTTGCCCATCGTAAGTAGCCCGTTTTTCTCAGTGCAGGACTTATCATTGCGGTATATTTTACCTACATGTAAAATAATAGCTATGGTATTAAGAAACATGTCCTTAACGAATGCAATATGAACCGAGAGCTTATCCTTAACTGATAGCATTTGGAACTTTTATCTTTCGATGAGCTGTTAATTTTGTGATAACGTAACACATATTATACTGATTACTGTAAGGTACGAGTAGAATGTAGATTTTAGATGTAGTACGTAATTGTTATTGTAATTTTTAAAATATTAGATTGTCTTTGAAAATAAAACGAAGTAAATTAAAGATCTACTGGTAATGTGTGCAAGAAGCAAGTATAATATATTGCTACTAGCTGACCCGGCAAACGCTGTTTTGCCATATAAATGTTTTCTCATTTAGGGACATAAAATATAGATAACAACCTGCTCCCGGAGCTAGTGAATATACACTGAAAATTTCATATCGATCGGTCCAGCCGTTTCGGAGGAGTTTGATAACAAAGAAAAAAGAGATTTTTGTACATTCGAAAAGAAGATTATATTCACTTACTTAAATGGGTCGCAGTAATCAAAACTTAATAAGTAAAACCACAGTAAAACATACAGAGTTTCACAAGAATTGTTTATTCCATTATCAAGTAGCTATTTTGTAAGAAGTTCAGTCATTAATTGTGTCCATCTCTGAAATCCGCGGTGACAATTCTCTTCAGTGTCTCTCAGATTTTGCCTCAGAAGTGTGTGTCCAAAATCTGTATTCTAGTGGTGCATTACTCAATTGAATTCGCTTATCGATACAGAGTTGGTTTAGCCAACGAATACCTCTGCAGAATTCATTGAAAATTATCTACCTATAGTTCCATTAGCATTCCTAAAACTCTTTTATCTGCCGGAATTCCATCACTAAGTGCATTCCACTGAAAACGTTTGAAAGGAATCCAAGATTGTATAAGCTAGGTAGTGGTTTAGGCTAGGCTACATCCCGACTTGCAATGGGAAGAAAAGTTATGTTTTAGTTATTTCTGCAGTTCTTTGTCTTATTTATTCCTTCAACCTAAATGCTTTGAAGATGAAAAGAAAAGGATCCAAGCAATAGATAAGGATTTGACTAACAAATAATCATGGAACGCAGTTTTAACTTTATTGATCGGACAGTTCAGTTTCCTAATTAAACGTGTTGACTGATTGAATATAATTCAAGGTTTAAAATTCTCATTGAACTAAAACATCGTTTTACCTACCTTCATGTATTTTGCAGTTAAAAATAGCTCTGCAGTAACACTGAAGCGTAAACGATTAACGACTTAATACAAATTAAATTAATGTACTTAACTTGGCACCTGCTGCTGTCATCTCGCAGGTGAAAATTATAATAGAAAAGATACATTACTCCCCTAGTTGGTAATGTTTGCTTATTCTGATGGGTTTATACATTACCTCTCCATAACCATTGGTTTTAACTTTTAATATTCTCATATCAATTATTATGAACATTTCGAAATACTTCAAGTACCAATGTTATTAGCGTAACATTAAGTTTCGTCATCAAGCAAAATCATAAGTTCCTTAACATTACGAACAATAAAAAACAAAGCTAAGACGTACAATTAGCTATGTACTTATTTCTAATTTTCTAATTCATGATGTTCTTGCATCCTATTAAATATTCTCATTCAACAAAACAACTTATCGTGTAGAAAGTCGTAGACAGTTGAAGTGGCATCTAGTGTTATAGTAGTCAGTCATAGGTCGGATCTAGGTTATGCGTTTGACCTTTTTGTCTAAATACCTTAACGCTCGCGGCTTATAATCGACTTGATCGTAAGTTTCGTACTTTCTTTAACACTTAAAGAGATTGCTAAGGGGGGGTTATTCTTAAAAGTGTTAACGACTACATGGAAACTACTACTGGTACTAAGTATTGACTACTACTAGATCATTCAACCAAGATCCATAGTCCTTATTCATAAACGCTTTGCTTTCTATGTGGCATGATCATAATGGCAAAAACACAATACCGTCAGTTACTGAAAAACAGCTTTTTACATTTCTTTTGATGATCAGCTTTAAACATATGATTATGTACTTGCTAAACACGATATTTGGGGCATATTCGAGCGAAGAAATAAATCAAACACGACGTTTAAAAGTTAAGTTTGCGGTTTTGCATGTTAGGATTTCCCCATACAGTTACGGTAATGTACTTTAAAGAAAATATTCCAATATTTAAATCACGCGATCAATAAAATTTTGTTGTTCATGACAATTTTTCACAGTTATGTGGATAAAGCAAAAGACAGGAACATTAAGAACAAGGTTTGGCAAATGAAGCAATCAATGGCTGGAATTTTTTGAGCCCATTTGACAATACAGTTCATGCAATGTTGCGTAATAACTTCACAGAGCAACATTTACATAAGCGAGGTGTTCGTAGTTGATGCAAAAGTTCAGCGTTTGAGGTACAGAGCGCACAAAAGTTGAGTGAAACAATAGCTCCCGAGATTTTATCTATTTAATAATGCTAAATTGAAATGTGGAGAGAACTTGTTGCAGCTCGTCCGTTTGGGGTAGGATATAATGTATTTAATCTTCTCATGTGGAGAAAGACGAAGATAAAAATTATCAAAACATCACAGATATTTCAATCCATGATGACGCGTTTCACTCTGTCAAACTCCATACGTATAGAATGAAGCATAAGTGATTTTGACAGATTGAGGCGCGCGATAGAACACACAATAGCTAGTTAATCCCAATGCCTTTGGATTCACTGTGTTTCGCAGGACCTTTCTTTAGCAAATCCGTATAATTAGGCTTTCTTCTTCTGCTTGGTGTGGCCTCAGATGGTTGTGATCCCTAGTTTCACGTTGATCCGATTATGACGCTTCACGCCATCTGCAACTCTCAGCCAATGTCAGGCCAGGGTTCACTTATCACGTGATCGAAGAAACTACAGGTAGCTCTCTCGACGTAATAATTTCTGACGACCGTCGCGCGCCGGCTAGGTTGCACGCGATAGTTCTTGTACGGTCTATTACACGCGCTGCGTGCGCCCGATTACGAGGCAACCTTAGTACGTCGAAAGAGATAAAGTTACGCAATAGAAAGAGACCACAACAGATGCATAGCGGAGGCTGAGCCAAGCGCTATTGCGAACAGAATTGCACTGTTTGTGTCAGCGCTAGAGTCGCTTTTTCTTTAAATCATCTTGCGGAGTGAACCTTCTGTACCGTTCGGTACTATTATGTATTCCGTGCCAATGTATATCACACAGGTTCTGCAAAGTAATTCGTCTGTGACACTCAATTATAATATGGCCGTCTCCGTTGTGGCGTTTTTAAAGAGAAACAGATACGGTTTACAAAATTGACGCTAATAAATTAGAATTTTATAATATTCTTATGATTGCTCTTAATTTCTTAACAGACCAATTGGGCTTAATGTACCCATATAATTATTATTGATGCAATAAAGGAATAAGCCATTTATCGCATAGTGCTGTAAAGTGAATATGTTATGCTATCTTTCGAATGTCAATATAACTCGCACCGGCAATTAGTTTTGTTAATTGGTGCATTTATTTGCACGCTTGCTTATCTCTTTATCGATCGCTATCAGGTGGACATTCAATTTCTTGCGTATGTGTAAAATGTCTACCCGGGAATTGTACGTTTTTAATGCTTCTTTCATTAAGTTGCAACATTGTTGCGTTTCAATTTCAATGATGACCTAAACAATTATAAAAGTAGAATTGTAAAGTGAAGTACAGTCGACATATAATTTTCTTGATTAACAACCTTCGGGTATATTTTTTTCCCGTTACACCAGCAAACATTTTAAACCAAGTTTACTTTGACCTAATAAAAATGTTTCCATTCATAATAATTTAATTAATGCATTTTACTACAACTGCAATATATAGTTTTCTGCTTTTTATTAATCATACAAAGGAAGCAGTCTCGTTGTCTTCGTAACGTCAATTAGTAAATCCAAAGCGAACTGTACTACGTTTATTTATTGTGTAGTTTCACTAGCATGCTCATTTTTGTTTTCTTTTTTCAGCACGACATTTCCTTTGTTTTTATTAAGAGTGTTTTCGTTTTTGTATGTTTTACGGCCTGTAAAATTAGAGCCATTAGAAATGTTAACGATTGCTTCTTTTCTCGGAGCTCATTTATTGCGTAAACACTGTAAATTAACAAGTGTTTTAAGGTAATTTTATTCACTCGTGACGTAAAACCTTCGGCGTCTGGTAAACTAGGTCAACTAGATAGTTTACGTAATTCAGTTCGCTGCTGTGTTTTGGCTGTATCTTTTACGAAATTAATTTAGGACTTTTTTTAGGCAAGGTAAGTTAACATCTATGAAATTAATTATTTTTTGTCAATTTGGTTTGATAAAAGATATTCCACTTGCACCTTCTATATAGGTAGGTAAGTGTAGTTACAATTTGTAATAATCACTCGTACACTCGTATACTCGTACACTTAACATAGTTTAAACTACTGGAATACCTACTATCTTTATGTATTTCAATTATCATCATGACAATTTCATATAATCAGTCGATCTTACGCAGGTACTCTTTCCCACTATTACAAGCTGTCTTTTTAAAAAAATATTTTCCATGTATACGTTCTTGCCCTTTTCATAATCTCTTCTATTCGTATAGGTAAACCGGTATAAACTTGACCCTCCTGATGGTCTGCGGACGCGGGGCGGGTGATGCGATTGGCTATAGCGATACGTCAGCGCTGCCGGCGGACAGCGACAGACTTGCTGATTGGTTGAGCGGCTCCCGCCCCGCGGGGTCAAGTTTATACCGGTTTACCTATAAAGGTGTGAAATTCTGTACAGTATTGTAATCTGAAAAATTCGCTATTCTTGATACTCGTATCGTAAAGATTTTGGACGTAATTTTTACTTTTTTAAGGTAACAATATGGCAGTAATATTTTTGGTTTAAAAAGTTAACATTTTGACGAACATCTTATTATCAAGCTTTACTACTCACAGCCATAAAATATTCATAAAAATCCTTATAAGGTAACTTTTTTTCGGAGCGGCCCCAGTAAAGAGTTGTCTTGTGTCTTTATTTTAAGGCTCTAAGAATGAAATGTTCTTCAAATAGCACCGTGCAATTTTAAAGACATTTGCCGCGGCTAGGTGCGTTTTTTACACTATAATGCCTTTATGAAACGATAATTAAGTACATATTCCAAATAGGGATGCAGCTGGTTAGTAATGGGGCGTAGTTAGTTCCTAATTGTCCGATAACATAACAAGGTGATTTAAATTACGAAAAACATCGTGGGTTTTTACAAAGCAGTTTTTTTAACCTAGTTACTGCAATATGCGTCCATATGCTTGTTCATCTTTCACCTGCCTTTTGTGTAAATATAGTGTAACAACTTTTGATTTTAATCATGCCTTTACAATGCGAATAATAGTATTAAATATCTGGGTGACCGAGCTTTGCTTGGTAGTATTACAGCTACTCACCAATAGATGGCAGGCAATTTTACTTTATCGCCAATTTGTATATTTTTTTTTTGGTAAATTTACGACATTTTCTAAAAATGAATGCTAGCTAGATAGATAAATTTATCGCCCCCAAAACCCTTTGTATACTAAATTTCATTAAAATCGTTCGAGCCGTTTCCGGGATTCAGATTATATAGAAATATATAGTTATATACAAGAATTGCTCGTTTAAAGGTATAGGATATGTTAGGACGACTACAAAAATACTAAACTACAACAACACAATATCAACAACTACATACACTACAATATCAAATAGGAGGCTGCAATAATAATTTTGTTCACAGAAAACCAAGAGAGATCCACCATTCGATTTTTAATCAACAGCCTTTGAGCTCTTGAAGCTTGATATTCCAAGAAAACCATGACAATAATATCAAATGTTCCTCTAATGTCGGTTCCAAGTACAATACTTTTTGATACTTAGCATAGGTATCTAATTATCTTCACAGATTTTTTATTGAATTATTCATCAATTAATCATTAATTATCATCAGTCAGTTGACATTTACTTATTTCTGCATAAAGGCTTGCTTATCCTAAAGTTACTTAGATGTGTCCGCAAGATATATTCGTTGGTTCCTGTCGTTATTAACTTGTATCCTGAGGGTTGGCTCGACGCATATGGCGGCGGCAGCTGCCGTCAGTTACGCGTGGCAGCATTTTATGTTTTTTTGTCTATCACAATTCCCTGCAATAAATAGCATATCAGATGTCAACCAGATAATCCTAGGTAGAGTTCATTTAAGTTATATCTAATTTTATGAAGAACTAATATTAATCTAAATTCTAACCCCCTTTCATTAACGTGAACTTGGAATAGTTATACTGTGTTTTGTCTTTGTTAGACCCAGTTGCTTGACTTGACTTTAACTCAAACGTCAATTAGTTAAATATGGCGGTCTGACCCGTATTTCGAAAGACATAAGAGTCAGGTCAGGAATCAGGATAGTTTAACTATAACGTTTTGGTTAAAAGTCAAGTCAAGCCACCCAGCGTTAGTCAACAGTAACTTGACGTTCGAAGGAAAAAAAGGAAGCAGAATAACTATTCCACCGCTGTTTCACGTTAATGAATAAGGGAGTTAGTATGTAATCCTGTTCAGGTTACATAATTTGTGTTGTGTCTAATTATAAATATAGTTTGGTTTGCTATGATTCTGTCAGGACTCCAGCCGAGTATAATATTTTGCGAAATCTAGTTCATTAGAGCCTTTGATTCAGTTTCTTTTTGTCTTTCGGCGATGATCATTTCACGTTTTGCTCGCGTTAGTTAAAATATTTCCATTCTTTTTTGAGTGACCCAAAAAATCATGACATGGAGCGTATGTATGAGATTAAGTCGAATTTCTTTCTTCAGTGAAAGAACTTTTGAGTCGACGGGTTTTAGGTCATTTTTAATGGCCCGTGCCGTTGTATTGAACACGTCAACAGCTACCTAATATGCTTTCCTGACAGGCAACAGCTCATTCATGTAATCAGTATTCATGTGGAGGGACGAAGAGATACAGCAAGACTAATGAAGCGATGGATAGATTACGTGTAAGAAGATATGCCAGTAAAAAGAGTGGATTGCAAATTGACAGCTAATAGGAATGAATGGAAGAAAGACGAGTGGTGCCGATCCTACATAATGGTGAAAAATTATGTACTTGATATTTTGCAGTAAAGATGTGGGTATTCGCAATTCACATTACTATACGTTAGTCGTTATCAAATTTACGGGTACGTAAGTGTTTTCTCTAATCGCGAAGCCGCAAAGCAAAACCGGAGCGAGTCTGGCCGGTGAATCCGGTTAGCGATGACTCACGCTTTCGACCTCATGCCGACCTCCCAATGCCTCCCAATCTTCTTTATAATACCACTACACTACACTACACACTGTATGTTGTGACGATAAAATTAAGTTTGCTTGGGGTAAAAATTCTGTGTGTTACAGAATAGCCGTAATCCATGGTTGGTAGCGAATCGTCAATTGTATCGATTTCAATAGCTTTTAGTATATGCTATTTCAAAAGCTTTTAGTAAGTTAGTTAGCTTTTAGTAAGTTGCTCCAAATAAAATAATCTCCAATATTGGATTAGCATTCTAGATTACAACCTATTTTGTATTTGCAGCGATCTCTCATTTTGACTCTATCTCACAATGTTTATTTTTTACTCACAAATGTGTTGAAGTTTTTAGAACGAAGTTCCTTATCGCGCGTTGCGAAAAGGGTCTAGACAGAAAAAATTAAGACGAAAAGTAGTAACGACACTTTTTGCTATAGTAATTAGTAAGCTATTGTAAGTCGTGCGGCGTGCTCATGTTTCTCTGTCTGTCTCTCTCTCTCTCTCTTATATTCCTTCACTAATTAATCGAAAGGAACTTCGTTCCATCCGGTCGTCCCTTGACACCTCTCAAGTTTTTTGTTCACATCACGTTCGTATTCGTACCAAGTGTTTTAAATCTCAGCGATCGTCTATGGCTCGGTTGTCGATTCAAAGAGAGAAAACGTTTTGTGCATCTGAAAACTACTCGTACTGTTTTAAGTTCTACAATACTCGTAAATTGTAATCAAGTGCGTGAAGTAAGACAGCTCGGCGAATACTTTCTCTCGTAGGCATTGAAATATCGAACTATTCATCCATTTATCGAGAGACGATCGGGCGCCACCTTTTCTGTGTCTCTGGTCATTGCTGAATGATGTCTTCATTTGCGATTGCGTGTATCGTGTACACGACACGCCCACTAAAATTGTTTATTACTTTGTTGTTGCAATTTTAACAACAATTTAATCGTTTGTTTTCGTTTAAGCTTTTACTGAATAACTTTGATAACGAGGGTACTCAGTCTTTAGTATCGTGAGCACAAAGGGGTATATATAAAGGTTGACTATAAGCCAATAAAAACTGTCCGTAGAGTTGCCAGATTAGATAAGCTTCTTAGCTTGAAGATATCAGCCACATGCTTTACGGACCTTTGGACATTTTGGGTACCAAGGAATGACGGGTGTACTATGTACAAAGCCGGCTCAAGATAGCTGTTATTAGACTATAGAAAACTTCATCTGTAGACCGTGGACTTCCTTTCTGTTAAGTGTTAAGATACCGATGACATTCCTAACGGATCAGCTTCATTAGTCCAACGTGTACGTCGTAAAAGGCTTGGGTGAACAATAGGCCACAAAAAAAATTGGCGACGCTACTAAATATGGTCACTGACTGAGAATTGTTAGTAGGTATGCCAAATTTGTCATGCTTTTCAAAAAATTGTCATGATTTAATTTTAATATATTTTTTTATATTATGTCTGACACACTGTGGAAGTTTTGATCAAAAAATTTAATAAGGGATCGGTTAGTTACACGACGAAGTTCGATTCTCAATAATATTTTTCGAAAACTTTGAAAAAGGATTTTTCTTCTCTCCAAAATATATTTCAACCATACCCTAACAGACCAATTTTCTCCTTCACATCAGCTCCCAATAAAACAACTCTTCAAAACTCATAACTTGCAGTTATCGTAACATCTTTCTCCAAGTGTTCTCCAATAAGAACTTTTGCACTAACACTGTCACATAATTTTTATTTCAAAACTGCCAGCAAGTCTCACGGGAACTAAACCAGCGAGAGATAAGTAATTTCCTATACACGTACACAACGTAGTTTAACCGTTGGTTCAATAAATCGCACTATTCGGTGCGATAATACTTACCTACTCGTAATCATAAATTCCTCACTTGGCCGCAAACATATCGACCCTTCTAGGATCAACTGCAGTAAACGACATTTTGACGAAAATGACTTTTTGATAAGGTTGTATTCAGTTTTTCGAGCTCTATCGAACTGCATTGTCAGAATTGTCAAATTCGCGAAAAAATGGCGATTACAGCATAGAAAATTTTGTAGTCCAAACACTATTTAAAAAAAATATACGCAGTAAAAGCCGTAATGACTTGTTTATTTTTTGCATGGCTTATATTACATATTTCACTTAAAAACTCAGTGGTATTTAACATGACCAATTGTAGTAAAAGACGAAAATTTGTCACTTAGTCAGAATCAAAATAATATTGAAATGGTTTTTACTACATGTGGACCATTTGTGATCTTTGTAATGTTTTGAGGCAATTTGTTATATGAGACAAAATAAGCTTAGTATCAATGACAATAGAACATTTTTTTACGTAGCAATAACCACTTTTACTAAGGAGACAGCAAAAACCATAAAATTTAAAGAAATAAGGATCGCTAATTTTAAAAAGAAGAATTTGAACCAAATCGAATTGTAACATTCTATGAAAGAAGAAGCTTTGTGTGAAAAGGTTCAGCTTTTTCAAAATACTGAAAGGAAAGTGAAACGCAAAGGAAAGGGAAAAGGCAAAGGGATAGAAAAGGAAAAAAAGAAAGACGAAGCCGAAAAGAATGAAAGTGTGATGGAAGAGCTTGACCAATTCAAGCCACTACCTAAATACCGACAAAGATTGCCTTTATCCGCAGCAAAGCGCAAGGATCTGACAAAATTGTGTTCGGAAGGAACTACTCCTAAAACCTTTTAGGAATAGTTCATTGAACAAGGAGTTCAAGGAAATGCCTTATGATGGCAAAATCCTTGATATTCTCATTGAAACTGATGAAGAAGATAAACCTACAACAGAAGGTGAGGAGGAGACTTTGTAAACGTTACGGTGTCTTTTCTTCAGTAGGTACAGTTCGATTTAAACTTTATGGTGGCTCGGAAGTTAGTTGCCGGTGCCGGTGTGCGCAGGTACAGGCAAGTCGAACCGAAAGTCGATACCTTATTTTGTGTTCTGCGCATCGGCTCACGCGAAGCTCTGAGCCGCCATACAGTTTGAAACAAACTATTCTTTGATTAGTACTGTTATAAAACAGTGCGTGAAACATAAGATGTAGGTAAACTTATTTTTTTACAATTTATTGTTTTTAATATAAATTAGTTCTATATACTTTAATTAAACTTTGTGCAATTTTAATATGAAACTTTCTGCAATTATAGTATATTACTTTGTGCCATGATAAGATGTAAACGTTGCTAGATAATTCGATTTTAAGGCCTTAAAAACAAAAAAAATATTATTGATGCTTGTGTTCCTTTAAAAATTTATACTAACGGTAAGACGTTTTTTAGTATCTAGTGATTTGAATCGAGACAATATAAATATTCTTCTTACTTAGTGAGCACTAGACAACATTTATTTGTGTAAGGTTTGCTAATTCCTAAATTTACGACGACGATGGCCTATTAAAATTGTTACTTAATAGACGTGTCATACCAAAACGGTACCAAAGATAACTTAAATAGGTATAGATTACTTCGATTACTAGTTTTTAAAAGGCAGCAATGCAAAGAATCGATAATGCCAGCATATCTCAATGTTTGTTAAATGTTTTAACCAAAATAATAATGAAACTTTGTATTAATTAGCTGCAAATACAACAATAAACCCATTTTTTTCTATGCAATCCTGTCTTTTACTACAAATAAAAGGTAGATTATTGGCAAGTTAATACATTTTCGTGGCTCTTACTACAATTTTCACAGAATTTAGCAATCGTTGCGTTGCAGTAAGCGCCATCCAGCAAAAAAAAATTGTAGTAAAAGCCACTCAACTTCTAAACCCTTATAGGTACAAAGTTCTTGTTTATATCAATTGAAAATTCCCAAAGTCTTACAAAAAAAGAACTAACAGATATAAATATAACTATAACAACAAAAAAAAGACAACGAAATCTGTAAAATATTTTTTGTTTTTTGGCTCTCCTGAAAAGTAGAGTTTTGGCGTTTACTGCAGTTGATCTTAGAAGGGTCGATATTTGCACGAATTGCAATTTTCGCCGTCAACTGTGGACAGTTAGTTACGGAAAATACGTTTTCAGTGAACATAATAATTAATTGTTTCCTTATAAAATACATATTCGTGAATAAAGCGATAGTTAAATTTCCTTTAACTTCTAATTAGCTGGAATTTTTTAATGAATTGGTTACCTAATTGGTGATTTTATAATATTCGTCTATTGTCTGCCATTTTCGCAGATAGGGTTACCAATTAAATTTTGATAATAATATGGTAATCGTTCAAACATATTTGTCAATTTCAAAGTTATTCCATAATTCTGTACTATTATCGATTTACTTGTAATAATTCTACTTAGTACTAAATTAGTTAAAAAAATATCATATTTTTTTTATAAATAATAAATATTTTTCCACTGTATCCATTCGTAGCAATAAGACACAAAAGATAAAGCCCACGACAGATTAGATTATAATATTTGCGCGCATGCTTTTTGATTACACATACATATTTACTTTAGGATTCGTAAAGTTCTTTAAATTAGAAATACATGCAAGTACCCGGAACATTGACGTCACTGGTCATCATCACTATTCTCTATGGCCAGTCCCAATTTAAATGCGCAAGTCAAACTGAGACTGTTGTTACCTTGGATAGTGCTCTCGCAGTCTAATTCCCTCCTTCTATATCGGTTTCATGAGCAGTTTTTTTTTAATTTAAGAATTAACTGAAATCGTCTGTGTAATAATAAGTGCTGAAACGCATAGAATTAATAATTGTATAATAAGTTTGCAAGTTTTATAATAAGTTTTTTAACAGCATCTCCAAATCGTGACTCTATCATTGACTTTTCGATCAAACGATATTTAGTTTGCACACAGAATTCCTTCTTCTTTCTTTCAATTTCTAAGGGCATCAATAGTTCAACGGTCTTGTCTCGCTTATTTCTGTGTGTCTAAATCCAGACGTCCAGGGCGGTCATAGGTCGTTTAACGTCTACATCTATTTCGCATGAAGCCTTCCAAGCAACTAATTCGTTTACGTTGAGTTCATTGATCTTATACGTAAGAATATGTTCCGACTGCCAGAGATAAGAAACATGTTTTTATCTTAATACATAGTTCGCTGTATATGGTTCATTTAAATGTACCTACTCGTAGGTATTTTTCTGATAGTTGTAACGAAAAATTCAGTAAAATTAAAATTTTACTGTCACGGTTAATTTACTCGTAAAAATAACAACTGTTATCACAATATTATCAGGTTTTCTGGCGCTATAGGTCTGTCGTGTAAATGTGTACATATTAATAATCTTGACGACAAATAGATTTGGAAGGCTGCCAAAGTTTACACCGTTCTCGATAGTAAAATAATTCTTTGAAACAATTTTCAGTGTCCATTATTCAGTTTTACTTTCTCTACCTTTTACTTCGCTCGACCTAAATCTATGTAACGATTGAGTACAGTCAATATTGAATGCGGCACTTTCGAAGATTGTTTATCAATAAGATTACTTCAACAGTCCTTATTGATGATAACAGTTGCAATTGTTAAAGCTACGTGCACGATCTATCGTAAAATGCTGCGATTTTTCTCTTGGATTTTTTGGTAATGTTTGTTGCATTTGACATTTTGTGCCAACTACCAAATCTTCCATTGCGCTTACGAATTTATTCTCATTAGAATCTTAATGTTACATTTTAGCCGTACAAGGGTTTTCTTTATTAACATCTTCAAGCAAAGGATGCTGCTTAGGACTCTTACTGGTACGCTCGTATCGAACATTCGGGCTTTGCTCTGATTTATTTTCTGCTTCATTACAGCAAAATGTGCTGAACAGAATATATGGCTGATTCATGGCATGCTGTGCTATTGTGTATTGTTGCGAGAGAAACCGTATATCTGCATCAATTGTATTCGTTTATTTAATTTTACATTTAGTGAACCAAGGCCGATTCGATTTTGATTATGTCCAGTGGAAGTCAACAGATCTTACATCATTCTTTAGAAACTCTTATGTGATGAGATAAATAATAAAAAATAATAAATATTAGTCTGCCTTGCTCTTACATCATCCATCGGTCCTTCGTACTTTTTGACGAGTGAGTCTTTATTGTATATTGGTCGTTGCCGTTCTAATATGAGATCGTTTTTGGTAATAAATATGATGATAACCACCTTTTTTGTCTGATATGGCACGGCAGAGGCACTCATGTTGAGTGTGAGTTTAAAAAACGAGCCGCAGGCGAGTTTTTTAATAGTATCACATGAGTGTTTTAATACCTAATTATGTAGAGTTTCATACACTACTTTATCTACGCTCATATTATTATCATAAATCCAAACCATATAATCTTGCTAACGTTTGTCGTAAATCATTCGCTTTGTTTCATTTTTGTTGCAACTACTAAAATGTCAGGTGGGGTTAAATTTTCTTTATAGTAGGTTTCACTGCTACACATTTTTCAGCGCAAAGTTTTGACTAAGTAACAAAAATAACACATTAAAATGTTAAAAATTAGTATGTATGGCGCCAAAATTATGCAAATGCGGGGCAAAACCATAGACAATAGACATAGTTGTTGTTGTCTATGGTAATGACTACCAACTATATTATGTTGTCTGTGGATTCACTTAAAAAAATATTACATAAAAAATATTACCCCAGATAAAAATACAGGAACCCAGAGCCGCGAATCGAAATTATGCAACTTTCTTGAAATATTTCCATAGTAGATCGATGTTATAATGAATAACTTTTTAATAATTATAAAAGTCTGTAAATGAAGTAGGTCATTATGTGACACATTTTGATTTCATAATTCGAACTTTAAGCAATGAGCGTAGATAAAATGAATTTGTGAAATTCGAATTGTGAAATGTAATTAATTAATCAACAAGTACATGGAATATATCCAGGCATTTTCATTATATGCACATTACGGTTGTTGCTGCATTATGTATATTTCTAGAATAAACGCTGCGCAACCTCCACTCATTGGGTAAAGTTATGCAATCTCATTGTAAACGTTGTTCACATGAAGACTCGACAGTTGACACACTGAAGCTACCACTTTGCCACTTATCATCTAGCAATTTGCTAGCTTTAACGCGATTTCGACTACTTTTCACAATACATTTAAATACGAATCAAAATTTCACTCGCAGCGGGATTTGAACCCGCGTCCTCCAGCTATCGCGGCTGGGTTTTCTAACCACTGAAATATACGAGCCATATCCCTCTGCGATGAAATTCAGATTCGTAATATTAGGTCCTTAGGCAGAATCATCGCCATCTACTGCGATGGTTCTGCTCTAGCTGGGAGACGCGGGTTCAAATCCCGCTGCGAATGAAATTTTGATTCGTATTTAATTAAATTTATAGGAATTATATCCTGAAAGTGTAAAACACAAATCAAAAAGATTGCTTTGAAAGATGCAAAATTTGCTTTTCACAATATTTTAGAAAATTATAAGACAATCTTTCACCAATTTATCATCTACAGATCGGTAGACAGATCTTAATCAACTATTCAAAAAACTTAATAATAGTATTTTGAATATATGTAGGTATGTAGTTTATAATTATACCATGTTAGAAATATTTTAGAGCAAATAAATTTGAATTTAAGAAATACAAAATAAAAGAGGAATTGAAGTAGATATTGATAATGAGCAAATTACGAATGTAATGATGACATGATACAATAGTTAAAATTAGGCAGATTAAGTTATAGACAAATACATGCGAGGTGAAAAGAGATAATTTTATAAGGTCTTTATAAATATAGTATGTTATGATAATTCTAAATCTTATGCAAGATTAAATTAACAACATATTGATGTTTATAGAGGATACGACGCGACACGAGGACGCCAAAATTAACACAATACGCTATCCCAAGTGCTAAATATGTAGTCATGAGTATGACTCAACTTGTGTGCGACTCAAGACAAGATGTTACCTAACGTCATCTCGAGATTCGGATCTGGCATTTTAGCTCAACTGGCATTTGGGTCCTCGACCTAAAAGCTGATTTCGCTCTGAATGTTGAGCTAATTAAAACAAGATCTGAATTATTTGACCTCAATATTTTTGTATAGTCTAACAACTTAGTGAATATTACATATGTACAACGAATTTTGCATTTTTATGAAGGCACGAATCTCGAAAGATAAATCGGTACATATGTGAACAAACAATGTACTTATGAATAAAAACTTTGCAGTGCTGGAACCCATATTTATTACAATATTCTAGTTCTAACAGTCATTTCGCATATATAAGAAAGAGCAAATCTTTCAATGATTATGGCTATTTTTCCTTTATATAAATATAAATAAATAAATATATACAGGACATTTGACACATCGCTATCTAGTCCCAAAGTAAGCGATAGCTTGTTTTATGGGTTTTTTTTTTTTTTTTTTTTTACCCACAGGAAATGCCTGACGCATACCCCTCCGTCAGGGGACACGGAGGGGTTATGTGGGGCTTGCACCCACTAAAACCTGTGCTTTGCCACGACGGACCTCGTTGGCGGTAGTACGGGATTCACTTGCGTATTCACCGCGCTCCCGCCAGGCCTCGACCCGCCACCGAAGCGGCAGGTCCCGCCGCTGCTGCCGGCAGCCTGGCCGCTGCCGACCCTCCTGGGAGGCGCGTCCCGAACAGGTCGCGCCTCCTGGGAGGCGCGTCCCGAACAGGTCGCGCCACCACCTCGGCCTGTCGGTGGAATTCGGGTGACGGACGCCAGAACCCCTTACGTACGTCACCCGCAGGCCGGCACCGGTCGCCGAAGGAAGGTGTTCGCACCCCAGCAACCGGCGCGTCTCCTGCGAGAGGGATGTGCCGCCGTAAATATCCCTCTCGACGAGCGTTCCCGCCCACTTCGGTGATTTTTTTACGAGGTTGTCTTCCTCGTAGTGCCCCGAAGGGACTTGTGGGCGTTTCCGCCCCCGCCTGTAATTTTTTAATGAGGTTTTCTTCCTCCTTCGGGGTTGGTGCGTTTCGACACTGTGCCCTCTGCTGGGACTCAGAGGGACACGCGAAGAAACGTCACTTATCCGCCGGGCCAAGCTATTCGCCGCCGGTTATCAACCGACGTTACCAGGGAGCACCGGCCCGTGCGCTACAGATGGGGCACCGTAGCACTCGGGCACTCGTGGAGGTTGCTTGGCGGAGCCCCCCTTGTTTTATGGGTACTAGATGACTGATAATATACATACATACTAATATAAATAAATATAATATATTGAAAAATACCCAGACACTGGAAAATATTCATGCTCATCACACTAACATTTACCAGTAGTGGGAATCGAACCCACGACCTTCGGCGCAGACGGCAGGTTCGCTACCACTACGCCATTCGGTCGTCAAATGAATAGAAGTTGTGATAAAATAGTGTATTGCGCATCCTTAATCGTTATTTTTTTTACGTTTGGTCTTTGCGTAAACTTTAAATCCTACGAGTGTTGTTGCATTGGTTATAAAATCTAAAAACGTGGGGTCTTAAAAGCGACGCGCGTGTTCCTTTTAAAAAGCCAACGAATTTACGAAACTTTGGGGTGACGTCACCCGATATAATGCCCGAGGACGACCGCTTTAGATAACGTCTCGGACCAACCACCATCGACCTAGCAACTAACGGTCACGTACACTTTTATGAAGATACTTTGTTTACAACTTTTTATCCGCGAATGCAGCCTAGCTTCAAAAGGACCTTGGTTTTTGCATTTCCAAGATCATGCTTTATCATTCGTTCGGAACTACAATGGTTTTTTAATACATTTTCAAGTAAATTTTCGTTCTTAAGAAACAGATGAACAAACACTAGTTTTATAAAATCAGTTTTAATCTTCTTCTTCCTGCCCCTTTCCCACGTTATGTGAAGTCTATCAGCTGTCAACTCGTAATCCACTCCTTTCACACGCATATCTTCTTTCACGCAATTCAGTTCTTCTTCGGTTCAGTTCGGTCTTTCTCTACTTTTTGGTCCCTGCACTTACTTTACTCATCGTTCTTTTAGTGACTTGATTTTCATCCCTCCGCATAGCATGCCCAAACTACGCTTACCTTTTACTCCATCTGTTCTGTTACTATAAATTATAATATAAAATCAGTTCTAATGCAAATTGGTAATACACTCTATGGATTATGTTTTCGCTAAGTACCTAACTAATAACTATGTTATCAAATAAACTACAGTTGTATAATTTTTTTTCTCCTTCTTTGTTTCAGGTCGGTTCCGGATTTACCTATTGTAAATCAGAACAGTCAGTATTAACAAAATACCTTTATCTAGTGCGCTCTTTCTCCCGCTGTTACCACTTATATACATTAATTACCTAGGTACCAATCTGTATCTGATGTTAGTAGTATGCAACGATTATGCATAATAATTATACGTTACTTCGTAGCGTGATAAAATGTTATAAGTAGGGGGGAGTAAAACGTTGAACCGTCACATCAAGTGGCTTTTAATAATAATGTTAGTTTTAATCGTTGGTTATCGATGATAAAAGTAAGACTCTCGAATGATAAGACTGAAGAAACTGATTGCCAAGACTCCTGAGGGCTTAGATGAAAGTTGACGCTTTATTTCAATCAGAAAGAAAACCATGAAGAGTCTGTGGACTATCAAAGATATTATCTATGTTTCGTGACTGTATTAGATGTAAAGGAAGTATTTAGTTCTCAAACACGTAAATCGCAATGCCCTTATTCTTAGCGTATATTGATTAGTATGCTTATGTAAATTTAAAAAAAAAAGAAGAAAAAATTACATACAAGTACATAATAAACTCTTTGAAGTACTTAATAGCAACTGTTTCAAAAAATAAATTAGAAAAAGTTAAACCCAAACAAATTGAAACAATCTATTCCTAAAGTGATAAAAATTCTGCCAACTCAGGATAAAACCTGAAGATAAACCTACGCTTTTCTTGCGATTTACGTCCCTATCCCTATCCCTCCCGATTCTCGGTAGCTTAGAGATAATAGCATAAGAAGAGAGCATGATAATTGCCATTGTCACAGTAATAACCTGCAATTTTAAAAGAAAACCACTTTTCATTCTAAGAAATAAAGAATTGCATGTGGAATTTTATTATCACAATCGCGAACGGCCCGGTGAAATGTATTGTCACCGCGATTAAGGCAACTCACAATATAATTGCATAATAAAAACATCGATTGAAACGATAATATTAATAAAATATATATTTTTATGTCTCTGGGCGTGATTTTCTGATGTGCTTGTAATTGGCCTGGAGTTGTACGAGTAAACGTTCAAGCCGTCATGCGCTAGAGTTGCTTTATAAAATTCCGGAATCATTCGAAGGCTGTATTGAAAGTTATCATTGCCGTTACATTTTTTTTTAACTATATGTATACGGTAGAACTTGACTGTTATCGCACCTTTTGGTAAATGATGATACACGATGATAAGGTGGAGCGTGCTTCCTTGTGAGATGTCTATTTATTCTCGATTTGAAGGCTTTTAAGTTGTAGGTGATTTATGTACATACTTGAAAATTTTGTAACTCAGTGTCTGAATAAAGGCCTATTTATTAGTATAAGTTGTAGGTGGTGGGGAAGATGGAAGCCAGGAGGGTATTTAGATCTAGACTTTTACGTTGCGTATTAGGAACGAGGAATCAAACCACTTCGAACGTGTCTTCGTCAACTATGTCGGGATGTAAGCCTATAAGAGCCATTCTATGGTAAATTGGTGACAGGTGAAACATTTTCCGGATCATACTCTATAGGTATCCGACATTCAAGTGGTTTGTTTACGCATAGGTGTGGGCATGACATTGAAATCAAAATTTACTTTGATTTAATCGTAACCATGATTTACATATTGTAACTGTGGGAAAATTCCTTCTAAACCTGTATCACACAATTCTACTTTAATCGTCTCGTGATAGAAATCTTCTAATTCCAATAGTTACATAGTTTCTGATTTTGAACTAGTGTCAAATTTCTTGTTTCTAGTTATATCTCTGTATTATTATTATAAAACATTTTCAACAAAACAGTGTCTGTAAACACAAATTATCATCATCATAGCATGCCATCTTCTTTAAAGTGAAGTTAAGCGGTCAAAATTTGAAAAGCCTTCATGTTTAGTACCGCATTCTTCAAATCTGGGCAAAGATAACTAAGTTCGGTTCACTCCTTTATTTCGTCCAACCATTTGATTTTCAGAACATCAAATAGAACTTAATTGATAAATAAAATGCTTGAAACAAAACCGATTAAAGTGTTGTATTCGTCCATTTCAAAGCAGATGTGCATTGTAAAATCATTAGGTCAATTGCATTCAAAGCCAAGTTCTAGTGTAGTCGTTACGGAAACTTGCGCGTGCAAATGTTACGTCAGTTACATTATTTATAAATAACGCTTGCAGGTTTTAACCTTCATAAAAACGTGTTATTATGTGTCCATCACCAACTGAACTGTCGTCTTTGCTAATAAATAATGTGTCATAACGAAAAATATGGCGTGGTTTTCTCTTAATTATTACCTATTTGTACTCTAACATTGGTTTAATGATTGGTTTAATATCAGAAAACTCGCAAAGGAATGAAAACCATTCTGATCTATTTGCAGTTCTCTTCTACATTTTATTCAGAGAGATCCTCAAATAATGTGGTAAAGATCAATTTTTTGAGCTTACCTTCAATAACCACGGTAGTCTTAAGCAAGCTACGGACTGGAAGTTGTTTTTTTAGTCTCGTTTGTTATTTTAAATGTTTTCTCTATTTCTCAGACCTAGATTTTTCGTATGATAGTCAAAAGACACATCGACGGGTTCTAAACATTTCGCCATCGAGGTATAAATTAACTGCAATTACAGTTTATCAAAGGGAGCCGTCTATAACTATCAGCGTTTGTATCGAAACCTCGCACGTTCCTGATAATAATGTGTAATTATACATAACACAAGCGCTTACACCTTTCAATACATATTAGTATGCATAAGTCGGGACTCAGGAGTAAGTTACGGCATTTAGATCACGTTCTACTGACAATGCACTTGCATGTACCACGTGGGAATAGCCTAGGGATATGGAAAACGTACAATATTAATTGTGTTAATAAATAATTATTAGTTCACCCCGAACTGAGACACACACTCACTGATTTTTTTCTGCTTTTTAGTTTGAAAAGCGTCTATCAAATGCATGCCTATTTTATCCATTTTATCTAGTAATTCTATTGAGTTGTCAATTTACTTATTTTTTGACGGCGATGAGTAAGTACTTATAGGCCCTGTGGCCGGAAGTACAAAGGCACGCCCAACTTGCACAATCTCACTTTGTCCGATGTTATAGTACTATCTATGTTGTAGTATGTGCTTGAAAGAAAACATTCTTTCAAATGATAATTTTACAAGTATGTTCACTTAATTTGTACGTCAAAAATAATCGTAAAAAAGCCAAATAAGTATTATAGGATCTTTTAAAGGACATCTTAGTTGTGGAAGCGTTGTAATCCTCTTAGCTTTATAAAAGCCGAATATCTTATACAATCATTCAAAAAAATTTCGACATTCGTAAAGCTTAAAAAATATCATAATTTGAATAAATCAATTTTGGATACTTTACTTACGTAAATGATGCTAACAAATCAAGAAGAAAGATGCTTTCAATTTATTTTAATGTAAAATTCTGTAAAATTGCTTATTCTGAAAATTCTAATTTTATAGTATCTGACGTGACTTTAATGTTGAGTACTTACATACCTAACTTGTAAGAAAACAACTTCTTCTATAATATTACAGGCAATTTTCAAAAGCGTCATTCTAAGAAGTATACCTACATTTAGTACCACATTCTCAGATAGCATTGATCAAATAACTAAATACAAGAAGTGCAAGCTCATAGCATCCCGTATAAAATCCAAGAAAAAAATGTAAAGAAATATAAATTCCACCGTTTATTGTAGCGCACGAGATAAATATTTGAACTTAGAAGTTAGAACACGCATAAATGGAATAACTTCATTAGTAATGCTTAAAGTAGCTCAAGTATCGCACAATCGCTTTATTCTAATACGCTTAGTTTTCTTACAGATAGCAATGCTATCTCCAATTAAGATCGGTCAGTTCTAAGATTTTCATCATAAGGTCAAGGAATCTGTGGTCTCAGACAGTGGTACTTGGAAGAATTTTCAATAGCTTCATCTAGGGGACTGATGTACTCCGTCGATATAAAAAGATATGCTTAATTATCCCTATCAAAGACCAGCAATTAGAACATAAAAAACTAAAGGATCAATCTATATATACTATTTTTTATAATCTTTACATTTTTACATGCGCCTACTCAGTTTCTTTTCTAGAACTTTTTGTTATTACAGATTATTCTCAAATCTTAATTCCCATACGAAGACTACAAATCTACTAACGTCATTTAAATATTCATATTTTTTAAATCTCGTCCTTGTTCTTATAACAAACTCCAGTAAAACTGTTTCCAGTAATCTCTGTATTAGCGATATTACGAAAAAACTGAGTCATGAAGTTAATTTTGTACATACGCACAATTATAAAGTTTCTGCGCAAGCTTATCGTTTAGTTAAAGTAACCTATATGTTAAAATTTTATGTACTTACTTTGTTATTTAGTTGTATTTTTATTGCAATTCTTATTAATCGATTAATATTAAACTTGGCAGGAGAATATAGAATACAAAATGTAAATTATGTTTTTTTGAAAACAGTATAAGTAATAATTCTAATAATTTCAATGGTTATCCGCATTTTTTACACATTTCATACTTTATAGAAAGTTTATGTTTTTGTGTAAAGAAATTGATCTGACAAGACTTCTTAAATTGAAACTGTGGGTTCTGTTCGCAACTTTAAAACTCAATTTTAATTAAAAAAAAAAAAAAAAAAACAAATTTCGATCGAATTTTAAAATTTTGAACACAGCACAAATTCTGAAAACCCGAAGCTCTGCCAAAATAAGTAGTCTGACTAACGTCCACCACCTGCGAGCAATATGACCTTATATTGTTTACTTTATTATTCCTCCTCATACAACTAATTCTGATGATCTCAGCCGCAGAACAGTCATGTGTATGCGATGACAATGACTTCACGACTTCGCTTCACAGAGGCGCTCGTGGAATGATCATTGAAGGAAATTCTAAACACGTCAGTATAAAGGTTCACGGCTTTATTCATAACCATTAATCCTTTTATTATATTAATAATACTTACACGGCCACTCGGTTATTGTGAATCATAAAATGCTATTCGATGTACGAGTAATTAAACAAGGTTTTGTCCTGTTTAATCAAACACGTATCAGCCATAAAACAAAAAAAATACTGTAGAAATCGCAAATAAATATAAATTAAGAGAAGAACACCAAGAACTTTACAATGAAGAAGAGTAAATTTTAATGTTATGGTTAAGCAATAGAATCTATTTTATCAAAGCTCTAACAGTTAATAAGGCTTATAACCATAAGAAAGGTTAGATATTTGAATGGGAAAGGTCTGGTATAAAGAAACTTCGATAGATTTGGCAATTGGTTGGCAACATAGAAAGGATTGTACTCGTTAGTGCCTATACACTTGACCTTATGCGTTGTGACTTGTGAAACATTCGAAACCGGGTCGAAAACGTGAACAGCCTGTTTAATATTGTCAAATTGTCAACCACTTATTGACAGATTTGTAGTCAGTTATACTTCTTAAGTACGATTATGAAATATACTTACCTTTACTTTTATTTGTGGTAAAATACTATGGTTCTGTAAAATTCGTAAATGTCGCACTAAAGAGCATATTTTTATAACCACATCAGTATTTCATTATTATAATATGATTGTTATTGCTAAGCCCGTCTTTTACCGCTACTTCCTCTTTTTTACGATTAAGAGTTTACGATTTAGTATCTGACATTTTATTAGACAAGGTGATTTTATTAGCTTTGTACGTTTAAGCTTCATCAAGCGCTTTCTTCAGGTGAAATTGCGGTCAGGCGGCCAGACACGGGCCTATTTCAAAACAAACAAAATAGTATTGTAATGCCTTTCATATTCTAGACATTCTAAGTTTGTTGCTCTTTTCTGTTTTTATTTCATTCACTGGATTTCTTCTCTTTAATAAGGTAGAGCTCTATCTTATCTTGAAATTAATGTCAACGTTTGTGCATATTTTACAGGACAATATATTGTACATCGGAAACAGTTCTACCGTTTAAAAATGTTTACGGCTTTAAGCCATGTCTATATACATGAACTGCTGAAAATCAGGGTATGAAATTTTGAGTTTATATGTTTTAATTAAATGTGGTGAATGATTGGTACCGGCAAAAAGTAAACCCTGACATGAACAAAAATAAATCGAAAACTGAGAGTTTCCAAATTCTGAAAGTTTTTTTGGAAACTTGTGTAATTCGCAATGGCAATTTTAGAGCTCGCATACAATTTCTAAGTCACGCGTCTTTACTCTATGTGACTCTTTGAACACTAGAGTATAAGCGAGGAAACAGCCAGGTAAGTGAATTGCGGACGATATTGAATTTCACTTTGACCGAAACGAATCGTCACGCGATGTAGACTAAGATCCCGCCACTGTCAGACTTACTCTGTCACTATGAGATATTAAGAGGGCTCCTGTTAATGGTGGAAGTTTTAAAAATGCATGCTAAGCATTGAGCAATCTAACAACGCTAAAAAACATTTATAACTTTTGTTTCTAGATAGTTACAGCTTCTAAAAACGGCAAAACTAGTACAGCATAAGCCTGACGGTCGTGGGATCTCAGTCAGTTCTTTCAGGAACGTCCGAGTAAAACCGAACACGGCCATTTATCAAACTCACGCCGTAGTACGGACAGGTGTTGGACTGGTACATGCGAGACGTACATTTGTTGTTATATCACACCACTGGCGGGTTTACACTTTCGGTGAACAATTGTCTGTCTTAATTGGAAACTGTCAGTTTTACTGCTAGTCAAATTGATACTTACTCGTTTATTACAATTATTCCATGTCATGAAAGATTTTTTATCGCATTATACGATTACACCGTCTTCCAATGGAAGTTTGGTGTTCAAGTTTCGAGAAGCTTTTTATGGTAACTGTGGTAGTGGTGAGTAGTGGTAATGAATGGTAAACCATTCACCCCTGTCGTGTTCCAAAAGTCCCTTTACGCTGGCATTTGTCAGTTACTTACACATTTAGAGAACTTCTCTCTAGGCTAGACTTTCCACAAATGCGAGTTTCTTCCGTATGATTGACATGGTTGTACAGACTCTTTTATGTTTATCAATTCCAGTGTTGTTTAAAGAGTTATTGGGATAAAACTGTACCCTGTGGACCTTGCGTGCTTCTATCATATTGACACAATCTTGAATTCTTACAGGCTTCCTAACATGTAGTCGATACTGAAGTTATAAGTCAATACACCGAATAATATTTGAGGTTAAAATCCTTAATTGCATCTTAATTGCGTCGTTATTTTCAAAGAGATTTCTTTGCTGATTGCCTACGGAAATGTTTTCATTCCCTTTCATCACGAAACCTGTATCGATTATAATAAAGCCTACCAGTTATGAAACGAACGTAGATGGAATTACAAATTCCTAAGACATTCTATCTTGTAAGGAGAGACGGGTTGTAGCCGGCAGGTAATCAGAGACCACACTTTCACGGTCCGCGAGGTTGCCGGTTGACGGTTCGGCCGTGGTCATGTGCCAGCCGCTTTTCTCGACACGGGTCAATGATCTGTGGATGCTGGACGATTGGTATATTCTCTCTTGATTGTTTATGATGCCTCCCTTTAACTGGTAAGTAGTAAGATGTTGCAAGGACCTCAATTTGGGAACAGTTGTTGATATTATTTTTTTTTGTCCACCGACCACCGCAGTGATGACACTGCATGAGATGAAGATGACGAACTGGTCACGCGGTAGACAGCCGGGGCCCACACAAAGTAAATAAATGTCTGCTAACGTCTTCTTCTTCTGGGTGACGTCACAATGACGGCGCGGTGTAGTCTTTGCAGTCCTTGATTGTGACGTCAAATAATACGCTCCGGAAGGACCGCAACTCGGGGGCCTACTATGAACTTTTCTAGCTGACTTCAGTCAGATTAAAATACTTTATGCCACAAATTAGCGATGAAATTCAGTTTAGGTCTTTAGTTAAGTCGCGATTAGAGTTGCTGATAGCCCCCCCCCCCCCTCAAAGGGTTAAGCTTGAAATAAGTTGACACCAATAGTTACCTGTAGCAATTTATCATGCCATGAAATGAATTAAGAAAGTATTCAGTTCCCAGGGTAATTCTGTGTCATAAATTGAATTATAAAGCTATCATTCTAGTTTTTTATTTATTATAAATTCACCGCATAAATCCTCCCGCTGCGCTGGCAAGTTAGGCGGCCTAGATGCGCCTGCGCACAGCTCCGTGACGGATTATCGAGCTAAGCCTGCCGTGTATACGAAAAATGGCGCGCACAGGAGATGTATGTGCCGCTTTCGTTTTCGTGAAACTGAAAGTGGCGGTATGTTCGGGTGGTGTCGTTGACTTGGCTGTTTGTTTGCCACGGCTGGTTGGTCGCTCGTGACTCTCGTGTGAAGCTGCCACGCTGATGCGTTCGGAGCTGCCTAGCTGTTTCTGCGAGGGTTTTTATCGTCGAGTTCGTGCTAGCCCCTCTGTGTCGGTAATGTCGCTGTCGTGTGACATGGCATAGTTAAAGTCACAGACACGGCAGGGTGAGCTGTGCATCGAATCGCATATAAAACTTCCTTGAATGATCGCTTATGTTGATCTATAAAGCAAATATCCATTGTAAGTCAGAGTTTTTCAAAAGTTCCTTACGGAATCATTCGATCTTAACAGAAATTATACTAATGTTATACAGGCGAAAGTTTGTATGTAAGTGTGTATTTGTTTGTTTGTTATTCTTTATTGCCGCAACTATTAAATCGATTAAAGTTAAAATATGATGAAATATACGGTTAAAGAACTTTATTCTCATTAAGAATTAAGAATTCACTTACATGAGAACTATAACAATATAAATATTAAGTAACTTATCCTTAAAGTACTGCGATTTTATACAAAAACAAAGTGGGTAGAAATGAATTTTACAAAAGTAAACACGAGTGCGTCGATGGCGCGAACATAACATGGATCAAAAGCGACTAGATACGGCTTGGCACTTCAGGGTAAGCTCAGTTAGTATTTTCTGTACCCATGTGTTTTATAGCATGTAAATAGTAGGTATATAAGGTTTATAGTGTAATTGTACACATATAATATGCATATTTGAATATACTTTTATATATATTGATATTCGTGTACGTGAGTTGAGTATTATAAATATAAATAATATTTTAATTATACTTGTACGTCAATATATAATGTGATATGTTTTTTAAGTTGTTTTTGTTAATTAATGTAATCTATAATTTTGTTGAAAAACAATTGTTCAGTATATAATATTTTAAGAGTTTTTTAAAGGTTTGTAAAGACTGTGTGTTCTTTATGTCACTGGGGAGCTTATTATATAATTGCACGCCTTCGAACAAAATATTTTTCTTACCGTAGTTAGTTCTTGGTGCTCGACATACTAAATTATTTGCATTTCTTAATACCATTTTTTGTACTTATATATGCAAGTTTTATATGCAAGCTTATTTATATGCAAGTTTTATTGCTACAATCAAACAGTAAATCTGTTCATAGTCCGTATGTCATTCGTCGTCGCAATTTATTGATTGTTTTCGAGCCATCCTCGCTGCATGGACGCGCAATGGACGCGCGCCGTTATTTCCTAGTATTGTTACAGTGCGCGGGCGCAGCGTACTACTGCCGAGTTGCTTATCTTAGAACTTAGAACATTTAGGTGTACACATTTATTTACGTACGTTTTTACATACGTTAAACATGAGTATTAGGATTTGAAAATATTTTTTAGATAAGAAAATTTGAAGTGAAAAACGAACGCGTTTTTTTATATATGTCACTTGTGGCCATTTTTCTAAGGCACCAGTAGGGGCATCAAGTTGAAATTGGTACCACATTATACGATGTCTGTGGTCCGTTAGAGGTGTAATAAATTCCGGCATAAAATTCAATACAGTTTAAATAATTATGAAGGATACACACAATTTTCAGAAGCCCCTAATAAGCTTCTAATTATAATAAAAAAAAACATCTGGAGGTTTCATTTTGAAGTTTAAAATTATGAGAATTTAAAGAGTAATGTTGTATGTTATTCTGTTGTAGGTATGTTGTTTCCTTTGTATTTTCACAACTTCTCAAAAACTTCCAAATTATTTGACAATTGGAGAAAGTAGGTTAGATAGTAGACGTCGCTGTTTCTTCAAAACGAACCTAATCATATCATCATGATATCCGTCACAGCCCGTTTAATCCGAGATCATTATGAAAATGAAGTAATAATAATTTAATGTGTGGAGTGTTTATTGTACTGTTATTTAATTATCTGTTTAGATCAGGAAGCATAGGAAATATTAGAGAATGTCCTAATCTCTTTTATTAATGAAAATATATCCTATTCATGTACAAATTTGTCATGTCTTAAAAATGGAACTTTTCTCAAGAATATGTTCTGATTTTACTTTGGAATCAAAGCAAATTGCTCGTAGAACTTGTACTGATACTGTAATAATAGCACCATAGAACCACCATCTACCATAGAAACGGCAAGGCATCGTAAAGGCTTCCACCCATACATAGTTGACGTACCAATGACGCGTACGAAGCGGTTTGGTTCCTCGTTCCTGATACGCACTGCTAAGGCCTGGAATACACTCCCAGGCAGTGTTTTTCCTGCCACTTACAACCCTGGTGCCTTCAAATCACGAGTGAATAGGCATCTTCTAGGCAAGCGCGTTCCACCTTAGACTGTATCATCACTTTCCATCAGGTGTGATCACAGTCAAGCGCTAGCCTATACATATAGTATTAAAAATAAAATAAAAATATCGAGTTAAGTATAGTAAGCTTTGACATATAGGCAATGTTAATGTATGCCTCCACAATCCACATAGTTTACAAACGACACTCGAGTGACTGATTATTACCATACAAATTACATAACTATTCAATCAGCCGTTAAGCTGGCATGCAAATATGAGAGAGGACGTTCAGTTCACCCTGAACACCAACATCAATTGTAGTTTGTAACCGCCCGCGGTTTCTAATGGTGAATACGGCCTGCGTCACGTTCAATGTAGGCGCGTTACGCACCATCGCGCCACCTGGTTTCTATTTTACCCACTCATTGGTTGTGGAGGCACCATGTTGCTTTTGTCTCTAGATAATAAAGGAAACCTCTAGGTCTAAAGCACGGTCGCGGAGCACGAAGAATTTCGTACATTAAGCTGTTACTACATGTCTCTGTCACTCCCGCGTCAAAATAATGCGGTCACGCTCGCACAGGACAGGGTCATTGCATCTGTGCGAGCGTGACCGCATTATTTTGACGTGGGAGTGACAGAGACAGTAACAGGTTAATGTACGAAATTCTTCGTGCTCCGAGACCGGACTTTACTAGACATATCACAGTTTTGATTCCAGACACAAGGTGCATCATTCCAGATTCAGAGAGGTTTCGTTAATGTTTGTTGGATAGGTTTACGATAAAATAGACAGTTAGAGAAAAAGACTTTTTTCCACGATCATTGCTGTCGTTAAGTACCCGTAAATGGTAAGAAATTATCAAAAGAGGCTTAGGAGATTTTTCCTCCTGCACCATGCAAACTATGGAACCAGCTACACGCAACAGTGTTCCCTGAAAATATATACCTGGGAATTGGGAATGCATTAGACACGTAGTTCAGTTTAGAGATTTAACAGAACAGAATTTGCATCGTTAACTATATAAAAATAGGCGTTTCCTATAACTTCTTATCTCTTGATGATTTCCGTCTCTGCGGTTTAGAAAAAACTGGTCACTCTACGTTCCGCGCCATACACCGGCGTCGCATGCAAATGAAAACAATATCCACGACGATGGAAATAAACATATTTCGCTCGTCACATCGCACTAAACACACGCCGCAGGTCTGTTATTAAAATAGCATCGCACTAGAAACTCTAGTGTTTAGTGTAATTGCTATGTGCCCGCCCACTCGGTACTCCTGCCTAATTGTCCATTGTCGTCTAATAGTGGAAAGATGTTTGTCTTAAGAAAAGTGATTGTGAATTGCAGGTCGTTAAGGACATAGCTGAGAACATGGCGGATTTAAAACCCTTGCCTATCGGTTGCCCTCAAAGACTTTCATTTAGTTGTAATTTAATCCCAATCTATCAGATGTGTCAACTTAGCAGATACCATAGTAACTTTTGTAAAAATATTTAATGCAACTTGGGTAACTGCCAACAGGAAGTAGTGATAATATGATCATTTTCTTGACGTGAGCAGTGACGGAAACCTGCATGCCTGAAAGTCCTCCATAATTTCTTGAAGTGATCTAAAACCTGCCAACCGCACTCCGCACTCAGTTTAACGTTTATTCATGTCAATGACGAAAATACTCTATTAATTTTTACAGTTACAATAATGAAACTCCCATCATTGGATTTATATTGGAAGATTAAGTGGCGGCCTAATAATCAAAACCTGCAAACGTTAACGGTACATCGCACTGCGTCTTCGCATATATTTACATGTAGAGGAGATAGAAAGTTGTTCTAATCAGCGCTAGGGCCCTTTGACCTCAAATCCTCGCTGGTTAGTGAGTCATGACGGTACAAAGAGTCTTTGTTGGCGAGGAGTCCGGGCGTGGAAGCACTACAACAATGAACAGAACGGATGACTAACAGCTCTCACTTTATAGTCATTGTTCTAATAAAAGGGAAGGGTTCAGGCAAGGGGTAGGCTACGGAAGCAATTTTTTCGGCTCTCATAGATACGGGAAGTATGACAAAGATATGGCAGTATTCCAAAGTTTTTTTTAAGTTATTGCGATATTTTAGAGTCGTATGAACTTTTTAAGTCATTATAGGCATAAGCTTGACAACAATAATGTCCGTTGGAAAGAAATTGCGAGTTCTGGGTTGCAGTGAGCTTGCATAGTAAATTGATAGTGGCAGTGCTTTAAAGCATACATAAGAGTAAAATGGCGCCCAAAAAGTGACGGGTACAATTAATAAAATTGGTCAAGTGAGAGTCGGGCTCGCGCACTAAGGGTTCCGCACTATCAAGACCAATTCTCAATAGTATTAAAGTAAACTAACCAGTAAACAACGCTGCCCACCAAATTCCGCGAGTTAAATACGTGCAACGCCATCTGTCGTCATCAAAGTTAAACAAAATATTAGACTTGTTGAATATCAATTCAACACGTATTAAAAAAAACTACTCACTAGATCTCGTTCAAACCAATTTTCGGTGAAAGTTTGCATGGTAATGTACATCATATATTTTTTTTAGTTTTATCATACTCTAATTTTAGAAGTTACAGGGGGGGGGACACACATTTTACCACTTTGGAAGTGTCTCTCGCGCAAGCTATTCATTTTAGAAAAAAATGATATTAGATACCTTAGTATCATTTTTGTTCCTACATCCTATCCATATAAACCCCACACATATGGGTTTGATAAAAAAATTTTGAGTTTCAGTTCTAAGTATGGGGCACCCCCAAAATTCATTACTTTTTTTAAAATTTTGTGTGAAAACCTAAATCCGGTTCACAGAATACATCTACTTACCAAGTTTCAACAATATAGATGTTATATAGTTTCGGAAAAAAGTGGCTGTGACATACGGACGGACGGACAGACAGACACGACGAATTTATAAGGATTCCGTTTTTTGCCATTCGGCTACGGAACCCTAAAAAGGAACTTTAGAAGAAAATATACAGAAAGAGTAGAAACTGATCTGACGTCAGATTGCGTAATAGAAATAATGATTGCGGAAAAGGAAAACCTACCATAACGTCCGTCCGTGACTTAATGGACACTGAACATCGATTAGCTTAGGGCATATTATACTACATAACCTTGTACCTCCTTCACCTTTCTTCCATAGGACTGCAAGACGCCGAGAGCGGTGGCATCCTTATGTGGTTGACGTCCAACAAACTCGCACGAAACGTTTTTCCTCTACGTTTCTGATACGAACCGCTAAGGTGTGGAACGGAACGCCTTTCCAGCCTTTGGCTGGAAGCCAAATACAATCTAGATGCCTTCAAGAGAAGAGTGAATAGGCATTTTCTAGGCAAGCGCGCTCCATCCTAGAATTCATCATTGCTTTCCATCAGGCATGATTGTCTTCAAGCGCAAGCCTATCTTCAATAAAAAAAAAATTATTACTAGCTGACCCGGCAAACGTTGTTTTGACATTAGGGATATAAAACACTAGATAACAACCTACTCTCAGACCCAGTGACCATACACTGAAAATTTCAGTTAGCTTGTCTGGTCCAGCCGTTTCGGAAGAGTTTGGTAACAAAGAATGGCACTAGAATTTCATAAATTACATGTATCTACATTGAAACACTTCGTTAGTATTCTCTGTATTTCACTTAAATCATCTTTACAAATCATCTGAACATTCACTGATATCCTAAAAGGGCTTGTACGTAACGGTAAACACGTAATTTACGATATTACCTAACAAGCTAACAAGCATCAAACGATTACTTTCCACAGAGCTGCCTAAGGAAAAGCTCCGTTCACTGATCATTCAGTATTTCATAAAGTAAAAGTTACTGCGACTCGTTCCTCAGCATTTTAATTTAAACCCGACAATTACTGCCGTCTATAACTAAACAAGTAAGAACGGTTTTTATCGTTTTCTAATAGTCTTTTTATTGTTTTTCAATATTTCTCTTTTAAGACGTTAATCTCACGGCTTAATAAGCAAGGAATGTGGAGAGAAACTGTAAATTCGGGTGTAGCTAAATATTGTTTAAGAGGTAGATTTTGATGCAAATAACGAAGCAGGTGCTTTTACAGCATGTTTGAAAGATTTCTTTCAAAACTTTGTGAAGGCTGCAGTTAGCGTGGTAGGCTATTTAGCCATAACCCTAATCTGGAGGGAATCTAAAGCTCAGAGAGGCTATGATTCCATGGGATAATGATGATTATGGAAGAAGAGTATTTACAGATTTATTTATAAAGAGATAGGTTAACCATTTTGAGGGAACTAACAGCATGTTGGAGAGATTTCTTTCAAAGTTTTTGAAGCCTGCAGTTAGCGTGGTAGGCTATTTAGCCAAAACCCTAATCTGGAGGGAAACTAAAGCTCAGAGAGGCTATGATTCAATGGGATAATGATGATTACGGAAGAAAAGTATTTACAGATTTATTTATAAATAGGTTAACGACCATCGCATAGAAGTTCAAGAGGGAGCCTTCTAGGTACTTCAAAAGTTCGGCAAAAAAAATACTTTGCCCAAATTGGCAAACCCGAGCCGTCGCTACACAATTTTTCACGCACACTAGCATCCGCACACCATACAAATTTCAAATTGAAACACACACACAACAAGAAAAAGTTGCTGCACTCACGGAGTTGCCGTTGTTAGGTAGGGCTCTATCTAGTCGGAGCGCGAGCGACGACCTATTATAAATGTATGGTTGAGAAAGCAAAGCTGATAGGTGGTATACAAGGAACAACTGAAATCGACGGCGAGGGTTTTTTAGGGATTCAATATTTATCAAGAGATGCTACTTTTGGTTTGTAGAATTAAAGCTATTCGAACACTAGTATTAGACAAACTGTAAAGTGTAATAGGTAGTTGACAATAGTCGGTACATCGTAAAGTAAGCGGTGAGTCGTTACGATCAGCCACGGGGCATCGTGTCACAAAACAATGGCCGCATGAATATTCAATGAAGGTCTTCATCTCATGTTGACTGAGTGACGTACAAAATTGCTTCTAGCATCGCAATCTCTGATCCGACTACTATAATAATAGAACCTTTTGAGACGAGAACTAGTGTTTCTGTATTATGTTCTTACATCTTGAGTTATCAATATGAATTTAACTTACAGCTACACCTTCTGATTTCTTCTAGATTTGATAAGAATCAGCTCGGTACAACTTAATTATTGCAATTTTTATATCCATATAATTTTAAACACACTTTAGAAGGTTAAAGACTTCAAAGATTTGATTACTTACTACTTAGTTACTCATAGGTAAAGGTAACAAAGAAAGGTTATGTTACTAAGGACACTATGAGTTATTCTAATTTTTAGAAAATCTTTTGATACTTTAATTACGGGATACAAACATAAAATATCTCGTTCAACCTAAGATAACTTCAAACACAGCGTTCAACCATCAAACGACACTATAGACTGCAATGAACCTTTTGACTTTGTAGGTTATTTCGTGTCGTTATTGTTTTTGCGATTTGGGACTTGAAAGTAGATTAACCAAACACTACTAAAGGGCATCCATAAACCTGCTCGAGATATCAGAGCGATGGCGTCATAGAAGCTCCATATAACACAGATTGTCCAAACATAATTTTATGGCTTCTTTTATGATCAAATATAATATATAGCCGCATATCCTCAATATCACGTGAACTTTAAATTTTTTCGTAATTGTACTTAATCGTTTTCTATTTCGTTTACAGGCATCCACCATTGATGGGAGGCGGAAGGGTGCATGCTTGTTCTGCCAGGAGTACTTCATGGACCTTTACCTTTTGGCAGAACTCAAAACCATCAGTTTAAAAGTAAGGGCAATATTTTAAACATTACTAGTTGATCCGGTAAACGTTGTTTTGCTATAAAGGATATAAAAAATAGCTTACGACCTACTAACAATCGGTCCAGCTGTTTCGGAAGAATTTGGTATCAAAAATTGGCACGAGAATTTTATATATTAGAGATATTTTTGGCTTACTTCACCTTTTAAGCCTATAGGCTAAGTCTTGCAAAAAGGTGAAGTAAGCCAATGGATGTGCTTGCATATCTTCTTGAATGATCTTTACTCTCCAAACACCATTTTAATAACCACATTTAATACGCTCAGATCCAGTTGCTTATCTAATAGACCACATTAAAAGTTAAGAGATCTTTAATAGAATTCCTTAGCCACTTGAACGAAGATCTTCAAAAACTGCATTTCCGATGGTTGTTCAACATTTCTACAACTTGTTTCCTGAAAATTTTCGTTGCCACAATTATACGTACGTGCAATATTTTTGATTACTGGTCAAAGAGTTTCTCACACTTGAGACTCAGGAGGGATATCAGTAATTAGACTTAGCATTTTAGGCATGTTATTCTAAGTAAGATGCATATAGTTTGTTTACTCAAATATTACCAATGACGATTCCAGGTAACAACAGTGGATATGCAAAAGCCCCCTCCAGACTTCCGCACCAACTTCGAAGCGACGCATCCGCCCATCCTCATCGACAACGGTCTTGCCATACTCGAGAACGAGAAAATAGAGCGGCACATCATGAAATCAGTGCCCGGTGGACACAATCTTTTCGTACAGGTAAGATTATCTCACTTGTCCCACTCACTACCCATTTTTATATCAAGCATACCACTCCGACCACTGTTGGATCATCCCAGAATAAGAGTTGTCTGGTTAGAGAACCCTGCTGCTGCCAATTGCGGTTTTTTTTATAATTGATAGGCTTGTGCTTGACTACAATCATGTCTGATGTTCAAAAATGATGACGTCTACGATGGCTCTTGAACACCTTTGAGAATAGATATAAAGTGAACTCTCCGGCATGAAGGTTTCCCTGAAAATGTTACCTTCACAGTTAAGAACACAGAACAAAGAATTATTTAAAGTTATTCCTTGGTCTGTGGTTTAGTAAGTGACACATATTTAGTTTACACAAACGCATATAACATCGAGAGAAAGAGATGCATACCCGGGGTGCCAAACCACTGACCCTCTTACTACTATCCGCTTTCGTACAAATTCTTGCCCAAATCTGAAGCAGAACAGACAAGCCTACTTGAAGAACAGCAGCTCTAGCCATATCAGATATTATTATATCCTATATTCATGCGATTCTTAATTAAGATTGCTTTTAGATCGCTTTCGAACGAAATTCAAAAAAAATGATACGTGACCAATTTAGCGATCATTTAACAATCATTTTCATAGTTTTGAATTTCTTTCCATTTCCATCTTTTTAGCGTATCGCAAAACTCTATATGGCTATAGGTAAGGGTCCGCTTTCGCACAAATTCTTGGCCAAATCTTAAATAACAACACAAGACTGCAGAAACAGAAGTGAATGGCCGTTTATATGACACAGCTGCCAGAGCAATTATATCAAGCATACAAACAGCTTGTAAGCGCTAATGAATTTGGACGTATCCGTAACCGCTTGATTAGAGGCGTTGTTAAATGACGCGTTAATCATACTGAGACCGGACTTCACCAGGCATTTAACCTACGTTTTGTTAAACATTGTAGATAATTCTGTCCAATTTTGGCAAACTACTTATGATTTGTCCAAAAAGGAGAGGTAAAAAAAATACTCACTAAACCATGGTTGCTTGAAATCGGATCTGAGGTAATCAAACTAGTGGTTGAGTGTGAAACATATACATAAATTGATTATGATAATGAAAGTACCTTATGTTGAGACAATGATGGTCATTTGGAGCATGTCTAAGAAAGATTGTGGTCAATCGTAAGTCTATATTAATTATTAATTGTTGTTATAGCGGCAATAGAAATACATCATCTGTGAAAATTTCAAGTGTCTGACTATTACGGTTCAAGTGATACCTAGTGATAGAGAGACGGACGGACGGCGAAGTCTCAGTAATAGGGTTTTTACCCCTTTGGGTACGGAACCCTGAAAAATGACGTTACTGTGTGACGGCATAGGAGAAACCGATACCACTCTATTTAAGTATCTGAGTGTAGTACGAAGATTCAAAAAATATCTACACATTTTTTTTCAATACCTGAGTTTCCACAAGTTATCGCTTTTGTCGGCACTCCCGGGGTGCCAATTCTTTTTTTAATTTAATAATAACTTAAGACATCGACAACGCAACATTTTATAGATTATCACTTAACTTTATGTAATCTGTATCAGATTTCTAATCTTCCACGTTTAGCGAACATTATGTCATGTTGCAGACTTGTTTACTAGGCTCCAAGTTGCGTCGTTAAGTGTTACTAGTTCTATTAGTATCGCTATTAAGGAAGATGAAACCAGTCGCGGGGAAATGAAAGCTGTATCGATTTGACTATAAAAACTTTCGTTAAGTTTAGTATTTCATGCATATTTAATTATAATATTGTGGTTTATTGATTCAGGATATCATGATATGACAATGTTACCCAAGTTAATTTACAAATATTAATTTTATTGCTATGTTATGATATAATTAATATTAAATTCGACGGTAAATTAGTTTAGCGTTAGTTTTCCATCACTTGTGATCACAGTCAAGTGCTGGCCTATATAGTTAAAATATAAATAATATAATAAATTCAGTCTTAGATGAAACGTGCTTGCCAAAAAAATGCCTGTTCACTCTTGATTTGAAGGCAGTGCCCAAGTTGTAAGTGGTGGGAATGACAGTGCCGCAGACAGTGACACATTTATAATAAGTGACAAACATATTTTGACGTGATAATGTTTAATAAATTGATGAACACCAGCAACGCACATGATTAATAGTAACGTTCCGCGTAACGTTCCACCTGAGCCTGTGCGTGCAAGCGAGAGCGCGCAACAAGCGATAGAGAGGCACGATAAAACAAACGATAGAGAGGCCAATTATGACGTTATCACGTAAATCTATCGTCCGTAAGCCGACTTTACATACAACCAATTTTTTTTTGATGGCAGGACAAAGAAGTGGCATCCCTGATCGAGAACCTGTACTCCAAGCTGAAGTTGGTGCTGGTGCGCAAGGATGAACAGAAGTCAGCCGCGCTGCGGGCGCACCTCGGCAGGATCGACGCGCTGCTCGAGCGTAGGGGGACCAGGTAAATGACGTCATTAAATCCTATGACATGGTACTTAATCCTAGGATACCTCACATGCCAGAATGAGGTGACTCAGTACCAGCAAAGACGCACCTCCAAGCGATTTAGCGTTCCGGTGCGATGCTTGTAGAAACTGTCCGCTACCGTCTTAAGCTGCATCATCACTAACCATCGAGTGAGATCGGAGTCAAGTGCTAGCTTGTAAAGAGTAAAAAAAACTCACTATAATTTTTTTTAATAATATTTAATATCTGGGTGACCGAGCTTTGCTCGGTAGTATTACAGCTACTAACCAATAGATGGCAGCAGGAGTTTACTGTAATAGTTTTACTTTATCGACAATTTATATATTTTTTTTGGTAAATACGACATTTTCTAAAAATGAATCCTAGCTAGATCAATTTATCGCCCCCAAAACCCCTTGTATACTAAATTTCATGAAAATCGTTCGAGCCGTTTCTGAGATTCAGATTATATAGAAATATATATATTTATATATATATATATATATATATATATATATATATATATACAAGAATTGAGTGAGTGAGGGAGGGCGATGCAGCGCAACCGTTTGGAACGAGCTCCGTAATTTTATTGTATATTAAATTGAAAACGTACTAATTAGTGTGAAACAAACATAAAATACGAGAGATTAATATACAATTTCCATGTGAAAACGTTATCTAAGCACAACGTAGTGTGATAATACTTTAAAAGTGAAAAATTCATGGCGTTATTGTGCAGTGCAAAAGTAACCTATGAAAAGTAACTAAAGATAGACCGTAGGTACTTCGTGTTTGTGGAGTGTAGAAAATATACATGCCTACAAGTGAAAGTTAAACCCGAATTGTACATTGGCTTTGGCACAAAAATAAGAAACTCCAAAAAATCGGAATGTGGTAAGCGAAGAAGTTTTGTTTACCTACCTACTTACAAACAAAACGAAGCGGCCAGCGCGCGGCCCTGCGCCGTGTAAAAATATTGTACCTACCTATTGCAATCTATTATTATGCAGATTTGCGCACATAGCCGATAAAAGAAGCACATAGTATTAACCTTTTACCTGACAACCTACTTCTCGTTATTATTTTTCGCCGTTCACTTATTCAGAAGTTTTTAAAATGGATGATGTGAAGCAGTTATTCACACAGATTAAAGAACTGTTTGAAAAGCAAAATCAGGATTTCATTTGTATGGAAAAGAAAATTACAAATAATATTATTGAACATCTTGACCAAAAGTTCCTAGTGATCCTAGAGAAAAGTGCCGAATTGGAAGAAAAATTGAACATACAACAGCAATCCATTAAAAGCATCGATAAATACATAAGGAGGAAAAATGTACTTTTCTTCGGCGTGGAAGCCGGAGAACATTCTTACCACGACTTAGAATATAAAATTCTTGATATAATTAATAACAAAATGAAGTTAAACTTTGACCCAACTAGCTTGGAATACGTTGGGAGAATTGGAAAAGATAATGGGAAGTTGAGACCGGTCATAGTAACTGTTACAACCGTTGGAAAAAAGATAGAACTATTGAAAAGAAAAAAGAGCCTTAAGGAGACAAGTTACTATATAATGGAAGATTTTCCAAAGGAAGTATTAGAAAAACGAAGGGAATTGAGAAAACTTCTTGAAGAAGAAAGAAAATCAGGGAAAAATGCAATTTTAAAATATGACAAAATTGTAATATTGAATAATCAAGCAGCTGTACGTAATAATCATAAAGAAATAGATTCGAGTAACGAAATTATACATTCATCGTCTTCAGAGAGAAAACACCAAAATATAAAGGTCGATAAGAAGAAAAATAAACAGCATTATAAAAAATAAAAATTATAACAGACGAAGAAAAAAGAAAGAAGTACATCAGCGTCCTCTCCGCCTCTCAAGCTGGGTGGTCGCCATGAGAGGCTAGACTAAAACCTTCTAGTCCTTAGGTATTGAAAAAGCTAGAAGAAGCTTTGTGGATTATTTTACGATTAATAAAAAACTATTAAAATAAGCATCGACTAGAAGAGGCCTTCGCCCTTTAAGGCGTCCTGAAGTGATATTTTATAGTACATAGTTTAAGTAATTAAAATAAATATAATGTAACACATACCTATCTATTTAAATGTAAAATACTAGTAGCATGTTAATTAGATGTTTATGAAAATAAATTAAAGATACTAAATATACTAACACCATTTTCTTAATATTAGGAAACTTATACTTAAGTATTATGCATAATAACTTCATTCTCAAACAATTTCAATATACATATATGATTACACTGTACACACATTTTAGAGAAAATATATATTATGGAGATAGACTATTACTGCCACAGATTTCATGCTTGCCTAGATGTCTAATGTTGAAAAATTGCAATTAAATACATATAATATGTAAAATAGTTGTAATCAATACATTCAATATTAAGTTTGAATATTATGTTTACCTATTCGCTATAAAATTTGTTTATTATATTTAATAACCTTAGTATATTTACCTACCAAAGTATATTTTTGAGTGTAAAAACCTATTGACTTAATAGTTCATTGGAAATAATACCTACAGTTAAATAAAACTACTGTGAACCATTACAGAAACTAGACCTAAGTAATGTAGGTATATAAATCATAATAATCAAATAATAATATTTTTGTTTTGCCCAGTAAGACCTAATCAATGTATAAGTCACAATAATGTTAGTTTTGCCTAATTAAGCCTATCCTAATGTACAGATCATAAATTACAAAATGTAATTTCATTTGTTGAGGAAATACCTACTGGAAAATATTTATTTTAACAGAATGTGTAAAACTACTGTGTGTGTACTATGTACTTACTTGCTATAAAAATTAGATGTAGATTTTTTGTAAACTTCAGTGAAATAAAGGCTTATTTATTTATTTATTTATTTTATACAAGAATTGCTCGTTTAAAGATATAGGATTAGGCTAATGGAAAGCAAGTCTAGTTTGCCTAGAAAATGCCTATTCGCTCCTCTCTTGAAGGCACCCAGATTATACTTCCCTGGGAACACGGAAGCTGGAAGTGTGTTCCACACCTTAGCGGTTCGTTGGCGGCACGTCGGAGTCATTTAAATTGATTTGACATGCGACATTTAAAGAAACTAATTTTTCTTGGTGCTCCAATATCTGTTGCTTGACGGTAAAGTCCGTCCCACGAAAGTCCCATAGGTGCGGCGCTAGTAGTCGTATGTCTAGGCAATTATTGTATGTAAAATCTATTAGTTCCACCTGATTACCGCGGGACTTCTTTGGTGGGACGGACTCTACTTGTTGTTGCACGCTGGCTATTAATGTGTTCCACTGTGGCTCGGCAGGTTCCTGACGGGCGACACGATGTGCTGCTTCGACTGCGAGCTGATGCCGCGCCTACAACACATCCGCGTCGCCGGGAAGTACTTCGTCGATTTCGAAATACCGGTAACGTTGCATATACTTACTAATGTGCCACTACATGTTGTCTTATCTTGTCTTGAATATCCAGCCTCCAGACCTGGGATTGTTTTTTTTTTAAGGAATGATGGGAGAGCCTGACGTTTATCCCCTTGATTCTGCAAAAACACTTATAGCAGCGACGAGCTAACATCTATGCGCTGATTGGTTAATGCTCGCGTCAGGTATGCAGCTAAGGCGACAATTGGCTGCTGATAACTGCGTTGTTATAGTTACCGTCGATGATTGGCCGATGGATAATTCAAAATTTTCGAGAATAACACCTCTGATGTTAAGAGATACACTCGTACGCTCAGTGATGTTCATGTCAGACCCAGTACGTCGCATAATATTGCATTGCTATATTGTACCTACTGTGCTGAACTCATCATCCTGAAACATCAGTTATTACTTCTCAACTTGCCCAGTTATCACTTTAAAAATCGGATTGTGTAAAATTTAATAGCCATCAAACTCTGTTCCCTGGCTAAAGAAATTAAGTTATCAAATAATCGTTATTCACTAACATACATTTATTACACAACACATTTTCAACTGAATATTTAATTAAATTATCATTAAAAAAATGCTAATAATCGTTATTCACTAACATACATTTATTACACAACACATTTTCAACTGAATATTTAATTAAATTATCATTAAAAAAATGCTTTTATACGTAAGATCCGTAGTCTTAAGTTTTGACGTGACAACGTCTTATAAATCGATAGAGCCGGTTGCACGCACGAAAAAACATGACTCATCCGGCGTTACCTCGCTCATGCGGCGTTACCTCGCGAGCGCGGAACGAGCGACAAAGAAGACGTTGTCACGTTCAACTATCGTCAGTAAACCGACTTTACAGGCAACCAATTTTTTAATTTATCATCACTTAAAACCTTGAAGTAACCGAGTTGGTGTTGCGTTGCAGACGAGTTTCCGTGCGCTGTGGCGCTACATGTACCACATGTACCAGCTGGACGCGTTCACGCAGAGCTGCCCCGCCGACCAGGACATCATCAACCACTACAAGCTGCAGCAGGTGACACACACACACACACCCTAGTACTGCAGTACTCACTCGTACTATATACCTTAGACATACATTCCCAGTAATAAAAACACACACCCCATAGTCCTGCAGTACTCACTCCGACTTACACCTTAGCCATACATTCCCGTAAGAACAGGTGTCCCAGAATGATCTTCGTTTCTTCTTCGGCTGTTACGCGCTAAACTTAGAGGATTCACTGAATTTATCTTTGTCCCTCTCACTCTTAGTAAGCTAAGTAGCGATAAGGCCGCCAAGTTGTATTCCTAAGATTGTGTTTTGATTATTTCTTTTTTTATATTTTCATTCTGTGGTGTGCAATAAAGTGTTTATCTATCTATCTATTTTTCCAATACGTTGGTGGGTTGCGGATGAATATAACCTAAAAAAGACGTTTTAGCTAATTATTAAAAACCTAAGCCAGTTATTAAAAATCCGTTCTGAGCTTTTTTGGATATTATTATTACCGACACATCAAAACAAAAATTATCCAATCCAAACCCAATCCAATCGTGTTTCTGCCAGATTAAAGACCCAAAATAAACTGACATTTAAACTTGAAAGTAATTGTTTTTATAGTTATTAAACTGCAGTTCACTAAGAAACGCTTAAATACGCCGTCTATGCCGTTAAGCAAATATTTGGCTTGTTCAATTCAGTAGCTATCGAACCTTCAAGGAATCGCAACACGCATTTTGTTTGCGAATGTTGTACAAATGTAAGGGCCTGTTTCACGGTTTGATGAGTGATGGACAGCCATAGATATAACAAAACTAGGGAGACGCCCCTTTCATTCATTCTCTACGATTCTAGTCTAGGCTTGCGTGGCATGCGGCGCAATGGTGAGCGCCAAGATTTGTTGTCAAATGTTCATATTTCGAGTTACTAGACGTTCATCTTATACGCCACATGGCAGATTAAAAATAGTATCGCTAATTTTGTGGACGGGGCATGTCCATATTTATTTCCTAGGTCTTTGTGGACAGCGTAAACGCAAGTTTTGACACTTTTCTTTTTTATATCAAATCGTAAGTACGTCGTAAGCAAAACACTTTCGTATTTGGATTTTTAAACTTGGTACTTTCCTGTGGCTTTAGCTATTCATTCAGCTTCTAGTATTTTCATGCTTACGATTTATCCTGTACTTTTTGTAGTATGTCAATTTTTTTTTTTTTTTTTTAATTGTAGATAGGCTTGCACCAATTCACCACAATCAATACCACAATCAATTCTTGATCGAATCCGCATTTGGCATTTCATTGAAGAGCAAAGAACAACAGACAATTTTTCTTGTCATTATTTCTGTTAAACTTAGTATGGAATACAAAAAAGTCTTAGACTTGTTAAATACTAGATGTTCAGTGCTTTAGGTGTTCACATGTGCCATGGTAAAAAAAGTATACCAAGCATTTGATTGGCTCCACACTTTCTACATTTGGCGCGTAACAGCCAGATTAACAAGAACTGAAAAATTCTGGGAAACCTGCCTTTATCCAACATTCCCTAAACTCTCATATATAGACGTAATTATTATCCTATTAGATTGTATGTACTGCTATTATTAAAAAAACAAGTGATCTTCCCAAATATTATGTGATTCCCTTAAGTATATCTAGCCCAAAGTATTTTGTGTACCGATATTTTATTAGTGTTCGCTATTTAATACTACATGTAATGTTTTATGAATATCCCCTTACGTTCATTTACTATTACAATTTTGTTTCCTATAATATGTAAGTACATACTTATTTATTTATTTTGAATAATGTATAATCTGCGTCAATCAAGAAACGAACTTAATATAGCGGCGCTAATCACGCCCTCTAGCTCTCACTACTCTAATATGTAATGACACAATGTGCATACAGACATGCGTGAGAGTTTTACACTTATCTCTAAAGTATCGGCCCCCAGCTCTATTCATTTTCTATCTTACATATTATTTACAAGTGATAAAAAAATAAAAATATTTTTACGCAATTTGTAAACTGATATGACAAAGTAAGGCATTAAAATTGCAGGAATGGTTGTATCAACTTCAAAGTTTATAGTAAAACCTTGCTTAGAAATTTCCATTTTAAGTAATTAATCCAAGTACTATGCGTGCCAAATGAGAATAGGACTGTCAAGACGCCATTTTGTTCAGAAATACGCGCAAACTTCATTACTAAAGTGTATGGTGTGCAAAAAAAATCAGTAAACAAATTATATTCCGTTTAAATGTTTAATGTACGCTTTTTTGGTATTTCTAATACATTTCACGCCAAATTATTAATTATAAATGAGTAGGAAATGAAATATACATAATATATATATATATATATATATATATATAATAACAAAAAACCAACAATAACAAGGAAGTCCAGTAGGCAACAGATATAGGACACGCGCGTATACACGAAAGCGTAGCTAACGGCACACTGGTAGCTTCTCAGTAGCGTCACAAAATGGCGACATATTAGGGTGACCAGTAACATTCATAATTATGTATTTGTTCATTTTTTAAAGTGTTTCCATACCTGTAGAAATAATTTATCCAAAATTATCCATTAATAAAATTCAATAATAGTATTTTTAAATGAATATAATGATTATACAATAATTAAATCTATACTATAATATGAACAATAAAAAATATATGAAATTTCTGTTTTGCACTTTTTTTGCTGGCAGTACTATTTTGACAGTTATAGTGTGAAGTTGGCAGCAAGCGCGGTCCTATTGTTAGTTGGCACGCATAGTATCGAGTGCGACTTGAGTGACTCACAAATTTGTCTATTTTTGGGCTTATTATGCTAAACTGGACACTTTCAAATAAATGTTGTATATAAACCTGTGAAGATGGGTCTGCCATATCCGCGATTAGCTTATCAATTACAAAAAAAAATGGCGGGCAGAGGCGTTTAGTTCACTATGTGAGAGCTAGAGGGCACGATTAGCGCCGCCATTTTGGATTCGTTTAGTGGCGCGGTTTGTACATACAATAATAGTAGATATATTTCTTCCCTGCCTCGTATTATTTGTTGGCTACACTCTACTCTACCCTCTGTTGTCTACCGTATAGTTATCGTCTAAGGGTCTGATCATGTCGCCCACGCTGCCGCGGCAACGCAAAGAGGAAATCGCCGCGCCGCCCGCGACGGTACGTTGCGCGGTTGTGGCGTTGTCAGGCTGTTGTACATGTACATGCGTCACAAATATGTCTCATACGTCATAGTGCTTGGCTCACACATGCTGCAATGACCGTTTACGACCAGAGTTTCGGGTTTACAAAATATTTTAAACTAAATTGACAAATGGCAAACTTTTTCAAAATGTACAGCGCTATTTTTAAATTTGTCAATTTAGTTTACTTCAGAGAAATTAAAGTGCTTGTTATTCTCAAAATACGCCAATCAAATCTCATAATTATCTTGTCTACTAAGATCGTTTATTAAATTACCAGTGCCTTTTCTGGTTCACAACATTTCTTAATGGAAACAATTTGATTATCTGAAAGTTGTACTGTGCAATAAATGTTGTGTTTGGGGGATGGTAATATTTTTGGATTAGTCCCTTTACTTAAAAAAAAGAAGATATGGAAATTAAACGAATTGGCTTAAATTGAATATTTAACAAGAAACTATTGTAGCAGTTTTAAAATTTACAAAAAAGTTGTGGTTATACATCACATATTTTTCTGAAAGATTAAGATGCAAATTTCCTTCTGGCAATTTCCTGTTTCTTATTTATCATAAAATCACGATCAATCAATATCATCTTACTACATCATTTTGCATAAATTTTCATGAAAATAGAGCAAAAGGTATTGTTTATTTTGCCCCTTTCAAATCAATGATGAGGCATTTGTGAGAACATCACTTATTTTTGCAAAAGATTACGATGCAATTCTTTTTCTGAGAATTTACTGTTTCCTATAAATTTAAATACGAATCAAAAGTTTTCACTCGCAGCGGGATTTGAACCCGCGTCTCCCCATCTCTCGCGGCTGGGTGCTCTTACCACTGAGCTATACGAGCATATCCAACTGCGGTGAAATTTCGATTCGTACTAATAGGTCCTTTAGGCAGGACTAGCGTCATCTATTAGTGAAACGTAACAGTTTCAAACTAATTTCGAAGGCTCATAATTTCATATGAAGCAAGCTTCGAACGAGAGATGACACATTGCCGTTTTTAACTAATTATCTTTTTGATTAGTGTTTTACACACTTAGGAAATAATTCCTATAAATTTAAATACGAATCAAAAGTTTTCACTCGCAGCGGGATTTGAACCCGCGTCTCCCCATCTCTCGCGGCTGGGTGCTCTTACCACTGAGCTATACGAGCATATCCAACTGCGGTGAAATTTCGATTCGTACTAATAGGTCCTTTAGGCAGGACTAGCGTCATCTATTAGTGAAACGTAACAGTTTCAAACTAATTTCGAAGGCTCATAATTTCATATGAAGCAAGCTTCGAACGAGAGATGACACATTGCCGTTTTTAACTAATTATCTTTTTGATTAGTGTTTTACACACTTAGGAAATAATTCCTATAAATTTAAATACGAATCAAAAGTTTTCACTCGCAGCGGGATTTGAACCCGCGTCTCCCCATCTCTCGCGGCTGGGTGCTCTTACCACTGAGCTATACGAGCATATCCAACTGCGGTGAAATTTCGATTCGTACTAATAGGTCCTTTAGGCAGGACTAGCGTCATCTATTAGTGAAACGTAACAGTTTCAAACTAATTTCGAAGGCTCATAATTTCATATGAAGCAAGCTTCGAACGAGAGATGACACATTGCCGTTTTTAACTAATTATCTTTTTGATTAGTGTTTTACACACTTAGGAAATAATTCCTATAAATTTAAATACGAATCAAAAGTTTTCACTCGCAGCGGGATTTGAACCCGCGTCTCCCCATCTCTCGCGGCTGGGTGCTCTTACCACTGAGCTATACGAGCATATCCAACTGCGGTGAAATTTCGATTCGTACTAATAGGTCCTTTAGGCAGGACTAGCGTCATCTATTAGTGAAACGTAACAGTTTCAAACTAATTTCGAAGGCTCATAATTTCATATGAAGCAAGCTTCGAACGAGAGATGACACATTGCCGTTTTTAACCAATTATCTTTTTGATTAGTGTTTTACACACTTAGGAAATAATTCCTATAAATTTAAATACGAATCAAAAGTTTTCACTCGCAGCGGGATTTGAACCCGCGTCTCCCCATCTCTCGCGGCTGGGTGCTCTTACCACTGAGCTATACGAGCATATCCAACTGCGGTGAAATTTCGATTCGTACTAATAGGTACCTACTAATTTCGATTCGTACTAATAGGTGCCTAAAGGACCTATTAGTACGAATCGAAATTTCACCGCAGTTGGATATGCTCGTATAGCTCAGTGGTAAGAGCACCCAGCCGCGAGAGATGGGGAGACGCGGGTTCAAATCCCGCTGCGAGTGAAAACTTTTGATTCGTATTTAAATTTATAGGAATTATTTCCTAAGTGTGTAAAACACTAATCAAAAAGATAATTAGTTAAAAACGGCAATGTGTCATCTCTCGTTCGAAGCTTGCTTCATATGAAATTATGAGCCTTCGAAATTAGTTTGAAACTGTTACGTTTCACTAATAGATGACGCTAGTCCTGCCTAAAGGACCTATTAGTACGAATCGAAATTTCACCGCAGTTGGATATGCTCGTATAGCTCAGTGGTAAGAGCACCCAGCCGCGAGAGATGGGGAGACGCGGGTTCAAATCCCGCTGCGAGTGAAAACTTTTGATTCGTATTTAAATTTATAGGAATTATTTCCTAAGTGTGTAAAACACTAATCAAAAAGATAATTAGTTAAAAACGGCAATGTGTCATCTCTCGTTCGAAGCTTGCTTCATATGAAATTATGAGCCTTCGAAATTAGTTTGAAACTGTTACGTTTCACTAATAGATGACGCTAGTCCTGCCTAAAGGACCTATTAGTACGAATCGAAATTTCACCGCAGTTGGATATGCTCGTATAGCTCAGTGGTAAGAGCACCCAGCCGCGAGAGATGGGGAGACGCGGGTTCAAATCCCGCTGCGAGTGAAAACTTTTGATTCGTATTTAAATTTATAGGAATTATTTCCTAAGTGTGTAAAACACTAATCAAAAAGATAATTAGTTAAAAACGGCAATGTGTCATCTCTCGTTCGAAGCTTGCTTCATATGAAATTATGAGCCTTCGAAATTAGTTTGAAACTGTTACGTTTCACTAATAGATGACGCTAGTCCTGCCTAAAGGACCTATTAGTACGAATCGAAATTTCACCGCAGTTGGATATGCTCGTATAGCTCAGTGGTAAGAGCACCCAGCCGCGAGAGATGGGGAGACGCGGGTTCAAATCCCGCTGCGAGTGAAAACTTTTGATTCGTATTTAAATTTATAGGAATTATTTCCTAAGTGTGTAAAACACTAATCAAAAAGATAATTAATTTACTGTTTCTTATTTATCATAAAATAACGATCAATCAATATTATCATCTCACTACATTATCTTTGCATAGTTTTTCATAAAAGTAGAGCAAATTGTACGAACGAATTTTTTTTTTAAAAGAACATCAACAAAGTGGCATGTGTGAGATGAGCCTTAAAAATCTATAAATTACGCCTCGCAATAACCTTGCATTAGAATGAGTTCAGACTGTGTCTGCACTGACCCTTATTCATGTGTTGACTGTAATTTGACAAGTGAACCATACTGTATTGACTCCATTTCACGGTCCATGGCTTATTGATTAATTAATACGATTAATGAGATTAATTCCACCCCCACCGCCTGTGTCGTCGACTGCGTTTCACTTTAATAATAATCGTAATATGTTGGTTGAGGTTTCTATGTGATAACTTGTTCTTATTAATTAGTAGTTTGTGTCCAAATAATTTTCAGCATATGCAGAATGCGCACGCAGAGATTTATCTCTCTAATTTTATCGCTCCCTTTTCTCTGTCTATCAATATGGATCAGAAAGAGAAAAGAGAGCGATAAAAGTAGAGACCATCTCTACGCGCACATTCTAGCCCTGCAGATGTCGCTTTATCGGATTAATGGGCTGACGTAATCTGTCAAATCTTTATATATGCTAGTTCTATATAAGTTTAAAAATAATAACTACTAGCTTTTTAGGTGGATTTTGCTTGTAATTAATATTTTAAATAATTAATGTCAGATTCCGCCCACGCCTATGCCAACAGGGTACCATCCAGGGGATTATTTGCTGACTCAGTGACACTGATCATCACCACTAAAAATGAAAGCAAAATTTCATTGTTTTAAACAAAAATACAAAGTTTATGAGCAAACAGTCGTGAGAAACCAATAAATATCAAATTAGTTTTGCCGTAATTTTTTTCAAGCTACTGATTCAGCAAATATGCCTGCATATTTATGCAGGCATATGTATATGGATAGAAAAATAAAATGTACATGATATTAAAATTAAGCATGCATATGGATAGAAAAATAAAATGTACATGATATTAAAATTAAAATATTATCCGTGTTTCCTTTACCTACTGATATGTGTTAAATTCTTTTCCATTGTGTTAGTTTAAAAAAATATTAATTTATGGCCCATTTCTGAGTAGTCATATACAAAGTCTTAGTGAGGTTAAAGCTCTATAAGAAGGGTTTTATCTTTTAACCTCACTAAGTTATAGTGTCATAAACTTTTTTTGTCCAGTGTTCAAAACTGGAACTATGTGTGTGTATGGCAATGCTAGGAAGTAGGAACTAAGGAGAGAAAATTACATTAAAAGCGACACCCTCACTGGATAATAAAAGTTTGTGGCACTACAGGATGCTTAATTTTGTATAATTTTTTTAATCTAGTTATGTTATTTAATTGCAAATGTATATTTCCAGGCGCTAAAAATGAAGAAACACGAAGAGCTCGAGACGCCCACGTTCACGACGTCCATTCCGATCGACGTCAACGACCACAATAACTCTGAACAGTAATATAATGTATCCTAACAAAACGAGACGTGCGAAAACCGACCTCGGTACAATAGGCTTTAAGTTGAATTTTAATTGACATTTTGATAATAGAATTAGAGATCCCGTACGAACACGCTGTGTTTTTTGAAAATATTTATACTTTTTAAACCGTAGAAAGCGCGGATTTGTATGGGATAGTGACAGTTTACCATTGATTGTTAATAGATGGCGCCGTTGTAATCCATACAAATTAGCGTTAACTTGATCGGTCGTTAGCTCCAATTTAATTTCCAATATTTCCTCATGGGCGCGCAGAATTTCTGGGCACAATTATAATAGAGCTACCACTATAAAAAAAAGAGCTTGCACGCTTTGGATAATAAAGTCATAACTTAAATCTTGCCAGTTAATGTCCGGTGCGTGCGAAGGAATTTGATTGATTTTAATTAAGTTTAAATTGATGAGAATCGATAATGTGTCATATCAGCCCAGCCTTTGTGACAGAAAATGTGCGCCAATCGACTGACTATATAATGTAACAGATATTAGGTAACTAGCCAATTAATGTGTTTGGTTATTTTACTAGTTTGACACTTTATTGAGTAAACCTTACCCTTTTTTAGTCAGTTTCTCTTCGGATTCCTTTTAAACTACATTTGAATTTTCATTATTAAACCCCAAAGCTGATCAACCTATTGTAATCGAGCGTCTTTGGTTACCGGGTGCCTGTACAACTATCATTTGGGACTGACTCCGTGAATAAGATAAGTTATACACTGTACCGAGGATCCAATATTTATATTCACACCTTTTGTGATAAGACCCACTTCCTATTTGTTCCGTTTTCGTTAAAGGGCTGTCTATTAATTACTTCATACTTTAACAGCTAAGTAAGATAGTTCAAATGTTTCATTAAAAAGGTGTAAATTGTCATACTAGAAAAGTATAGTTATTTTTTGACGGCCACGACTAACAACCATCCATTTAGAGAGGAGGAAAGTCTTAAAAAATTACTTTATTTATATAATATAGAGGAGATACAAAATTAATAAATTCAATGGTGAATTACACTTTGTATTGATTTTAAAAGAATATCTCTTTATATTAAACATGGCTTGGAATCCAGAAAGTATGTTGTAATTAAAAGATGGTTTGTGTCATTAGATAAACACCTAACTGTTTTTGTAATTTTTTGTATAATAATTAATCTTTGATGTTGATTTAAATAATTAATCTGAAAGATTGAATGGTTTGGTGCAATCGAAATTTGTATGGTATTGTTATGGGTGGATTGTTATGAAACTTTTACTGTAGTGATCCAAATTAGATTTTGGTACATACTTACTGGGCGAAATTATTTCGGTGTTATTTCCGCTGACAAAAAATTTAAAAGTCCAGACATTTTTAAAATAATTATTGGATAAAAGTGTGACACGTAAATATTCGTCGAACTATGCCGAAACTTTTTGTAAGGGAACTTGGTTAGGTCACTAATCGTTTGTGGCATTTTGTAAGTCTTTTAGATAAAAGTCTGAATGTTTCCATGTTTCATCTTAGTTGTTGCGAGATGTTTGTTGCCATTATTGGTAAGATATACATGTTTAGAATCCACCAATGATATTATATATAAATAAAAAAGAGGCAGATCTGGGACAAGCGCGCGCGTTGTAAAGACTCAAAAATATTATAATTGTCTCATTTCGTAGTTAGTCGAGTCGAGCGCACTGCGCAAGCACGAGCATGCCGCATCGTTTTGTGTGTTTCGAAAGTGCACCAATTATCACTCAAAGATAAACAAAACCCAAGGAATTACATATCACACGTGAGTACGCTAAGATACTTAGATTATTTAGTATATTTCAATTTTGCGAACAATCTAATAAATAATGCACGCCATATTCACGTGAAGAAAGAGACAGCGATCTAGTTTTGAAGCGAGAGCGATTATGTTGTCTCTTTCGTTTGCGTGCTGTTTCGTATCTTTTGTTCTATTTATTAGTGAAACTTGTCAATGTTTACGTACGTGTGTAATGCTGGTGTGACTGTGCGTGTAGCTGTGGATTGCTCGGGAGTTCGGCACAGATTTCAAACACGATTTACTATGAACGTAACGTATCTTGTATATAATATATAATATCATTGGAATCCACGCAAAACTTCTTGGGCTCCGTCCGAGTGAGACGCCCATATCTCAGTCAAGCCGAGTCCAAGTTGATTCGCGCCGATTGTACAATAAACTTAATTTATGACTTATTTTCATTGAAAGTAAAATCATTTTTAGTTACTACTAACCAACTAAGATATCACATTTAATTTTTACACCTGCAGTGTATTTTTTTTATTTATATCTTCTAATTCTATTGTAATAACTTTTATATATGGAAAGGACTATAGTGTAGTAAAAGTTTGTAGCCCTTTCAATTTAATTAAGTGTACAATAAAATTAGTACTTACTATTGTTTAAATAAAAATGTTACATTTTAGTTTTAGCATAGGTTTGTGTTCAAACACAACGAATCATATTTTTGTATTATATTCATAATTTTTTTTTTTTGATTGGTTTATTATTGATACTATATTCATACTGTACTCAACATATTTGGTAATGCTTCTATACATACCTACATGAGAAGAAATACTGTCGTATTATACATAATTTCTTTTATCGCAGCAACAAAATATTTTCTATTTTTACGTTTATAAAAGAATATTGAGCACTCTTGCCTGCCTCAAAGTTACCTTACTGCAAGGTAGTTTTAAGTACTTATATTTTACAGTTATTATTATTTGTACTTGATTATTGAGTGATTTTGTTGACCTCCCTGAACATGGATGCTTTAAAATTGACCACCTGAAACTATTCAGTTTTATTATTATTAAAATCTCTTTTGTTTGTTTGTCTGGGGCCACATTATTGGGTCTGGATCCCATTTTGCAACAGTTGTTTGTCATTCAAGCATTTGTATTTTATTATTTTATGATTTACACTAATGTCTGTAAACTGCATAATTTTAATGTCAAGATATCACTTTCAATGTCCTATATTTTATGGATATTTCTTCATTTACCAAATTCTGACAATGTGGCTGCAGCATTATTAAACATTTTTTGTGAATCATTTATTTATAATGAAAATATTATCATATAATAGTACACAATAGCAAGGGCGAGAGACATAAACATGTCAAATGGACAATGTATAAAATATTAATACTAGATTTAAAGTTAAATGTTAAGGAATAAACCTGGATAAATATTATTATTTTTTTATTTGTGTTTTATTTTAATTTTCCTTTATGTTCCTTTCAGAATAAATATTTTTTTAACTTTATTAATTTCTGAAATTCTTTTACCTATAATGGTTTAGTAAAAAGATATAGAAATCTCTGGGTCCTTTATGTAGCTATTATAATACACAATTTTAGTAGATTTTATAGATTTTTTAAGTAGGTACATATATTATACCTTCTGCTTTGCCGTATTATAAAATAAATATCAATTATTTAATAATTAATTATTTCTAAATCAGTAAATAAAACAAATGCTTGTGATATGTAGCTTTTGTACTTTGAATTAATAAACTTTACAAATATAACAATGAGGTTTTTCTAACAATACCAATATAAAATATAATAAATTATTTAACATCATATCTAATAATAAAATTACTATCATATTTATACATTGTTTATTCATAGAAAACATAAATATAGGAGAATCAATGCATATTGCACAATATTTTTTAGTGAATTATATTAATTTAGAAATGATAGTGAATTTAAATAGAATTGTTATTTCTGTGCTTGGGCAACAATGGTAAAATATTCTGATACTGTATAAATCAACTAATTTAAATACAAAAAGTCATCTTCTGAGTACAGCAGGACCTCTTTAATCCAAATTCCAAAATTTATTTTAAAGTTAGGCTATCAACCAGTTTACCAACACTTCTTCCAATTATTTGAAAAATTGAATTATCGTCACTTTTGTATCACTATTTTATTCCTCATCCAATCATTTTTATAAATATCCGGAGGCAATAAACAGCTTAAAAATATGTGTGTCATGTACGCTGTGACACCCCAAATCCTATATTCATCTATTGCAAATACTGGAAGGATGTAACCATTTCGGAATTGGGTGTAGAACTGGTTTTTGGGATCACACAGCATGTCCAAAGGTGCTGCAAACACTACACTTACTTCAGACCTGTTTATATTTAAGTCAGACTTTTTGAGGTCTGGAATAAAGCCGATCACAGGTGAGATCATTATTTTGTAGCTCCTACCAGGCACTGGGTCTCCACAGCCCCATACATCAACTCTATCCGGCGATAACCCTATTTCCTCTTTAGTTTCTCGTAAAGCAGTTTCGATTGCAGTCTCGCTCTTATCAGTCTTTCCACCGGGGAATGATATGTGTCCACTGTCACTGCGCAGGTTAGTCGCTCTCACAGTATATAGTAGAGAAGTCCGATCATCAACACTGCACAAAGGCACTAGAACTGCCGCAGTTGCGACTGGCGGTTTTCCTGTTCTACTCAATGAAGGAACACGAAACTTTTTCAAATTTGTCATACATCGTTCTCGCGAGGTGATAGAAACGATTTTTTGTAGGCTAAACGCTGAAGAATTCATAATTAGAAAGGCTAACAGAGGATGCAATTTAAAATTTACCAGCAATTTAAACAGGGCAAAATGCCTTTTTTTACTTAGTAATACAACAAAAAATATAATCATAGTACCTATAGCTCCTCTCAGCTTCGATTATGACATTTTTCGCATTTTATCTTTAAATGCAATATTTTCATTTTTTGGTGATATTTGACCACAGAACACTTATACTCCGAGAGAATTTGACAGTTGACCACAGACCAACAGGTTGACCGTTGACCGTTCATCAATATTGGCCTCCGCAACCACAGAATACATCTATAATACTCTGTATCGAGTCGAGAGCCCGCAATTCTGTCACAGACATATAAAATTCTGTCCACCTCAGACCAATTCATCTGAGCTGTACACACTCCACTGACATATTATTTGTCACTGTCAGTTGTCGCTTGTGCTTTCAAAGAGTATTGGATCCTTCATTGAGAGTACCTACGTAACATAAACTTATTGTCTAATCTGTGGGAGTCATTAGGGAGGGAATATAGTGATCTGTGTCTGACACTTTATCAGCTGTTTTTGACATTTATTTATTTTGTTTTTGTGTCAATTTGGAATTTGTCAAGTAATGAAGTAGTATTATTATTACAAAACAGGGCGGGCAAAGTTCAAATTTTACGAAGTTTTTGTAGCTAACTATAAGTGTAACATGTCTTTATCACCTCAAGTTTTACTATCAAATGTGGCAAAAGAGAGATGTATATCCAAATTAAAAGACCTGCCTGCGTTTATGCATTCGCAAGTGAAACCGAAGTACAGAGCGTCTGTTCTATTGCCTTTATTCGTGCAGGATGGAGAAGTGCACCTATTGTATACCCTGAGATCATCGAACTTAAAAGCCCACAGTGGCCAAGTTTCATTCCCGGGTGGTAAAATGGATGGGGATGAGGGAGTGATCGAGACAGCTTTGAGGGAAACCGAGGAGGAAGTCGGTATTTCTACGCAAGATGTGGAGATTTGGTCCGCCATGTCCCCTGTGCAAGGACGCGACAACACCATGCTCATAACCCCTGTAGTAGGTTTAATTAATGATTTGGACATTGAAAAATTACAACCCAACATTCATGAAGTGGAAGAAGTATTTTCCGTGCCAATGTCTGTGTTCTGCAACACGGAAAATCATGGGCATTTAATGTTCAATGGAATGCCTCTACCGTTGTTCTTGTATGGGAAGCACAAGATATGGGGCATCACAGGATTCATTACACACATGTTTCTTGAGTGCTTTTTGCCCAGTGACTCGTACAAAGTTGACTTTATGAGGAAAGGTTACACTCTGGATGAACTTATGCCGTCCAAACTTTAGTAGTATATATTTGGTATAGGAAAATTATTAGTATCCAAGACAGTATAAATGTGGAAATGTTGAGTAACATAATTATTACTATGATTGGATATGTTAAGACAGAAAAGTGACACTAATTCCAATGCTATCTAAAGGCATACCAATAAATTTTATAATATTAATTATGGCCTTATGGGTGTTCAGAAAATGGACAATTCTTAAAATAAGAGAACATCAGTGAATGGTTTAATTATTTTGTTATAAGTATTATAATTTTTTTATTTTTATAGTACTGGGATTTATTTATATGAGTACTGTATATGACTTTATTAAGTTTTTGCGAGGACAAGAAGAGGTAGTATGTTAAAAACTAAATAGACAGGGTGTATTCATCTAAGTAGCAAAAAAAACATATTTATATTATGAATTTATTTGTGTTATGAACATAAACTAATTTGGAGGATAATAGATAGTTTTTGTATTTTGTATATGGATTATTAGATGTTTAGCAGTTTTGCTACTTAGGTATGATAGGAAGTAGGTATTAGGTAAATATTATTGTTGATTATATTGAGATTTATGTGATTGGCTCTTTGATGTTTTAATTAGTGAGAATAATTTATATTAATGGAGGTAATGGAAAATAAAAGAAAGCTAAGTGTATTAAATTGGCTGTTTGTTTATAGGATACTAATCTCAGGTCCTGATACTCCAATCATCTGTTTTTTTTTAATAGAAGCTTAAAAGTAGTCTTGAAAATTGCAAAAATTGGTTTTTATGAAGCCTTTATACTATTGTTTTAATGCCAGTTGTTTTTTCAAACTCCCTTCTTGTGCTCCGCTATATTTGAACTTTTATTTTTATGTTACACTAGTTTTTGTCCATTGCTTTGCCATGGGTTTCGGTCTTTCACAAATGCCGCAGGAATCGTGGTTAATTCCAGGATAAAAAAAGTAGCCTGTGTAAGTGTTATCTTTATCTTGCATCGGCCTTTTGCGAGGTTGTTATGACGAAGAAGGAGGCTGCGGAGAGGGATCGAGAGAGATCTGATCCCTCTCGCTGACGCCGTAGATAACAATCTCTTAATGGCCTGGGTCTTTGGGGTTGACCCTGACCTTGCCTGAAAGTGGCAAATGTCAAGGGTCAGGCAGAGGTGATCCCAACGGGCGTTGCGCAAGGGAGCCTCCGGTGCGTTCCACGCCCGATCTCGAGGATTGAGGTTGGTAATCCAATTGGATATCTCAGTGGAGATTTCCTCCTTGTAAATCTATCTCTATTTCAAATTTTTGGTTTAGTAGTTGTGGCATGAAAAAATAACAAAAATCACCTACAACCGTACCTTTATTATAAAATGAGTAAAGAGTAAATAAATAATTCTACATTACATTCTAGTTAGTAATTTACTAAACAAAAAAATAGACAATTTGTTAACTAACAATATTTTTTGTCATATGCTTGTACCTATATAAAATCCTAAATGGGTGTGCCCGCCCCCATTCATATTTTATTTAGTTTTGCGGAATTTGTTAGGCAATAAGACATGGTCGGTTTTGATGATACTGCTATTCCAGCAATTTTACTGCCATGAGCCTACCATATTTGACGACCTCCCTGGCGCAGTGGCGGCGCGCTCGTATTCGAGTGGGAGGTCGCGGATTCGATTTCCGCAACGGGCCACTTTAGAATTTTATAAATTGTAAATTGGCTTAGGTCTGGTCTGGTGGGAGGCTTCGGCCGTGGCTAGTTACCACCCTACCAGCAAAGACGCACCGCCAAGCGATTTAGCGTTCCGGTGCGATGCTTGAAGAAACCGTTGTGGTAAATTTACTTACCCTTCCAAGTTAGTACAATAACATCTTTGGCTGCATCATCACTTACCAACAGGTGTGATCCCAGTCAAGTACCAACTTGTATACAGTAAAAAAATGGAATTATAACCCGTTTGCAGAAACTTTCGGACTTCCCCTCCCACTTCATACTACCGCCACCCGCACTGTTATCAGACGTGCGCGTGTTTCGGTCGTATGAAGATGTGGAAGGGGAAGTCATCGGCAAAGTTTCTACGAACAGGTAGTAGCATACAATTATTTCCGAACAACCAAATAAAATTTGAACTTGGCGAGCAGACTCTTCATTGGACGTTAACATTGACTTAAGTACTATGACCACAGTTTAAAGATATCTTACAACGATATTTTTTACACTGTGCTATGACGTTAATTTATTTTTTTATCTGTTATACTGGTATCTTGTTCTTCGCACGGTGCGTATTTCTCGATTTTCATCATGTTGTCCATTCCGAACCAGTACTGGTAGAAAGAGGCAGCGCATTCGAACTCGCAAGGGCTGTTGTAGGTCTGGTGGTCCGAGCCGCAGACGGGCATGTAGATTCGGGAGCAGGCGCATGCGGGTTTCAGCGTCCAAGGACCGCTCGCGGCTGGGTTGGGTAAGCAGAGACACGACGATACGACGACCACCAGGAGTAATACTGGGAGAGATAATAAATACACTTATCACGAATTTTATAAAGCCGAAATTTTGTTTTGCGTAGGGTTCAACTTATACGCTGCTTTAAGAGGATTTATTGAACTTATTTTTGTCTTTCTCACTCTCACGGATACGTTGGTAGGTGCGACATTCAGCGTCGCGGAAGAATATAACAGAAAAACGACCTTTTATCTAATCACTCAAAAGCTATAAGCCAGTTATCACAAATCTGTTTCTAAGCGTTTTTGGATATTATTATTACCGAACATTAAAACAAAAATTACAATTACATCCATTGTAGTTTCCGATAAAAATTCGAAAAACTGAGATTTTGGAGCAACTTTTGGGAGAACTCTATCGAGATATCCAATCGTGTTTCTGCTTCCAAGCGATTTTAGATTAAAGACCCAAAATGTATGACGTTTAAATTTGAAAGTAATTGTCTTTATCGTTTTTACCTAAATAAAACTTCATTCAAAATCGCTTAAATACGGCTTCTACGCCGTTAAAGTTTAAATATGCAGGTAGCTCCACAAAATCTGAGATCCAAATGTGTCTGGGGCTTCGGACCGCAGATCAACAGACTAGGTACATTAACAAGTTATCACTGCTACAACAGTCATAGCAATAAAAAAAGTATGAAAACTATTGTCATCAATAATAATTTGTTGATCGGTTACGGATATACTATGTTTTTCTCATATAATTTTAATTTTTTTTTCCATGTAGTCATGGCGATCGACAGATTGCTATAAAGAATGACGATCGTCGATAAATCGCATGGCTAAGTGCGCAGACTTACAATATTTAGGCTATTTATTATATAGGCTAGGTTACAATACCAACTGGTCTAGTTATTATTGTAAGCTTACCAATTCTGCAATCCATTATGCTCGAGGAAAATCCTTTATCTTTTTCTGAACGTCAGTCCTCGACTTCAGCTTGGCTGTAACTTTCTCCGTGGTATCACATCACTCGTTTTATACTATCCTGCAGGTACACTATCTGCTTCCGTTGATTGCGCGAAGGTTAATAAAACAAACGTAAACGATTAACGACCTGGATTTTGAAGTTGTTAGTCGCAATAAATGGTTGAAGTGCTGGGCGCGATGCGATGTAGTGTATCTGTAGGCAGACTTCGATTGTTGCTAATTTGTATTGTTTTATTTACGAGTAGATAGTTCCTGCGTATGTGTTAGGGTTCCTTTACCAAACGGCTAAAGAACACTTCACAACAGCTATTTAGTGTTGTTGTTTTCGTTTCTATACCTTCGCATAATACCGTCTTGTTTTGAATTTTTTTTCACACACCTAAGTAGGGCATTTTGGAAGAGATCCTTATTAGTAGTGATAAGATGTTCTGGTGCACGTCCTGTCTGTGTTTGTGTTTACATTTTTTTTAATGTTTATTGTACAGAATAAATAAAAAAATGATAGAATATTTTCTGGTGGTTGGATTCTTAGATTACTCTTCTAAATACCGCGGTGTTAGTTAGGTATTCTACCGTAAATGTATTGCTGTATTTCGGTTTAAAAGTCACCGTAGCCGACGAGATAATATAAGAATTAAAGTCTCAGGATGATGGATGGTGCAGTGCGTCATATGATATTGCAACTGCATCACAGGAATTGGGTGCAGGTTCATTTCTACTTCAGATGAACGTCTTATCACTCTTTTTTATTTTATTTAATGTGACAAAGCATTACATATAGGTACAAAATAAATCTTATGCACTAACAAACCACTAAAGTTTACAGTAAGTGCACATAATCTGACATCTGTTATTTACATTTTTTATAAAATAGTTTTTAAGTTTTTTACTAATGTTTTTTGGAGTTAATCCATCCTTAAATTTGTAATCTAAATTAATTAAAACGAGGAACCATGTAGGCAGTGGTGCGCATTCCATATTTACTTTTGGCAGGTATGGTCACTAGTAAATTTAGTGCTTTCGTGTTCTTAGGTATAAAACACGTACCTACCTGCGTACCTACTTCTGTTTGGAGTAGGTTTGTTTTATCAGAAGGAAATTATCGATTCTACAACTTGTCAAAGTTCAAAATCACCTCTAATCGGTAATTTATTGAGATGCAAACAAACTCAAAGTTTATATTTGTCCTCCGTACACTGCTGCATATAGGCCATATTAGTTAGTTGTTACGGTTAACTAAGTAAGTTATAATTTGTTTGTTTTAATTATTTAATTTCATTCTACAAAAAGGAAGGACCATTTTTTTAATATCGATTCCCACTTCACTAATTTATTCACTTTTGTAGAATAAATACATTGCTCAGTACCTAGGTAGGTACCTATTTTAGTAATTTGTTATTCGCACGCGATATCGACAGCGACTCAGCTTGGTTACAAATGTGCCTGATTAAAACTTTAAGCACGTTTTTATTCTTATTGAATGAATAGGTACCGACCTACCAATGTATCAGTGAATTAGGTTCTTAACCGGAAACGTGCGGAACAAGGCACAAGGGAATGGAGAACCTATCACGAAAGGCAACTTGGTGCCATTAATGCTTAGCAGCAAAAAGGGCTGGGACAAGGGGCTAACATGCTACGCACAATCATGGAAAGGAGAGTAAAGGATGAAATGAAATGGACAGGCAAAGAGCAAACCAAGAGTAGTACTGCCAGACAGCCCTCTTTTTTTATAATTGATAGGCTTGCGCTTGACTACAATCAAGTCTGATGAACAGAAATGATGAAGTCTAGGATGGAGCGCGCTTGCCTAGAAAATGCCTATTCACTCTTCTCTAGAAGGCACCCAGATTGTATTTGGCTGGGAACACGGAAGCTGGAAGGGTGTTCCACACCTTAGCGGTTCGTATCAGAAACGTACAAGAAAAGCGTTTCGTCCAAGTACGCTGGACATCTCAAGTAATGCTTAGTGCGATTCCTGCAGGAAGGGTGGCCAGAGAGCGTAGGAGGTTTTTAGTCCGTAGGTCCCTGGGTATAACCACCTCTCTCAGCGAAGTCGGGCATGTCATATGGCATCCATGAGATTTTCCTCCTACAGAAAAAAAAGGTTCTTATCCGATTGAACCTACCTATCTTCCTGTGCACGACGACTTAAGGACTTACCCTTAAGAAATCACGAAGATATTCGCCTTAACTGCGCGAGTCCCTAACACGTGCACTTGAAACAATGGCTAACCAATCAGCGCGCTCGTAAATATGAAAATTCTAGAAGCACGCCTCTTTAACACCCTTTTTTGCTAACAAAAAATTGTGCAATGAATAGAATGACCATTTGGGTGGAGTATATTTTTAATGTAGATCTATTGTTTTGAAAACGTCTTGACCCTTTTTTGTGGCACTAGAAAGATGTATGTATTTTACATAACCCAAATGCACCAATCGCGTAGGTACTTTCTAGAAATCTCTTATGGCGTAAAATATTGGTATAAAAGGTCGCTGATTGGTTGGCGCAGACAGTGTTAGTTCAGTGTTAGTTCAGTTTTAGTACAGTGTTCAGTTCAGTACAATTCGAAGTGAGTTCAAATTGGAAAATAAGTGTACAGTGAAATCGGTGTTCGGAAAGTGAGAGTGCAGTGAAAATAGTGAAAATCAGTGGAAAATTAGTGAAAAGTGAAACTTAATTAATTCTGTATAAAGTACTTATAAAGTCCCGTTAATAATTCGTTAGTACAGTTGTAAATCAGGACAATAAATAGTGTAAAGTATATATCAGTGGTTCTTATTGATCGGACATTAAATTATCTCATAGTTGGGGTGAGATTCGATAACCCTAGGAAAGCTATCCCCGACACTTCCTATAACAGGTGTACAAAAATAGGTGAAATTTAGTGGGCAAACTTCCCAATCCTAAGGAATACTTTAGTCTTCGGTGTTTTTGGGTAAATATTAGTAACTTACTGGTATTTGTATCGATAGCAAATAAAATACAGTGTACTTTTTAATCTGATTAACTACATTAAGTATTACCTCATAGGAAGGAAATCGCCTCGCCGTTACCATAAAGTATACGTCAACTCCAATGTAACATTTTCAGTTCCGTGTCGTTCGATAACTCTATTTGTTCTGAGATAAAAATTGCGCTGGTTTCATATAAACTACAGTTTTACTAATCAAATATGTTTGTCCAATTTAGATTTTATCAGGAAATATGATTAAGATTATTAATAATTACCCACGGAGCCCCCAGCCCTTCAAGGCCCACAGGTCACAACCCAGGATGGCGAGGCCTTAGCCCCTTATAGGTACTACAAAGCCCCACTCTGTGAAAATCGTTTTTTTATTATTATTAAACTCAACACAAATGATAAAATACAATAATATGTGTAAAAGGTGCAAACATAAACTCTTATGAGTTTTTCCGTGCATCCCAGCCGTTGTCATAATTAGTTAGTAAATACAATACACACAACAAGACATTTCATAACATACACAACATCCTATATGTTTCATTCGATTCGTATGGAGTTTCACAGAGTGGGGCGCGTCATCGTGGATTGAAATATCTATACCGGGGCTACCCCGGGAGCGCGCTCGAGGCCCGTACCACCGAAGGGACTCGAAAATTCGGAGGTGCATGCCCGGGATTCAGTGGCAGGTCTGCGCCAAATAATTGGGGCTGTAACTATACTCACAGGTAGGGCTTAGGAATTTTTCCATAATTTTTCTCTAAGATATAAAATTCTCATGCCAATTTTTGTTACCAAACTCCTCCAAAACGGTTCGACCGATTGTTATGTGTATGTTCTAATAATAGGTCTGGGAGTAGGTCGTAAAATATTTTTATATCCCCAGTGGCAAAACAACGTTCGCCGGGTCAGCTAGTAGGTAATTCATAAAATATTAGTAGGTACCCAGCCCCTTGTCAGTATAACAGTAATTATTACTAATAGGGCTTATTACTAAGTGCAATATCGAACTACCTTTGCCGATAGAATCAACTATTTGAAAGTGCTCGAAAACACATCAAACGAAGAGGGCTCTACTGCACCTACCTAACTCTTAATAATTATTGTAAGTAGGTATAGATAAAAACGAGTTTTGCTGTAAAACACTCGTGAATGTAATCTAGATTAGAATCTAACAATAATAATTTAATCGTTATTATCCTTAACACTAGGTATCTCTGTATAGATACTGAATAAATATAAATATTTCCATTACTTCCCTGGGATTGTTGGTGCACTGTATCCGGGGTTCGATTGCCGGTACCGGCCAGTTTAAAATTTCCAATTCTAATTTTTCTAATATATGAAATTCTCGTGTCACAGTGGTGTAACCAAACTCCGAAACGACTGGACCGATTTTCATGAAATTTTTTGTGTACGTTCGGTAGGTGTGAGAATAGATCGTAAGCTATTTTTCATAACCCTAAACGTTTGCCGCATAGCTAGTAATTAATATTAATTGTTGAACTCGGTCAAGAAGACAAGAACTCAGTTAACTATCTACTATCTAGTTATAGATATAACTATTAACTAGTATATTATCTAACTATAGATATAGTCTATCTATTATCTAGTTTTATGCAAACTAATAAAACGTAGGTACCTATTTATTTCTCACATAGGCCTAAATAATAATAGGCTCTTTAAAATCAAAACTCTACCGCCAGGTTCGGAAAGCAGGTTTGCACCGAGAACTGGCAAGAAACATGACATTTTTCTTACATATAATTTTTAAGATATCTCGCGAGGAGATGGAAGCATATTGTATATCCCCATTTCAAGTAGGTACCCTTGTCATTTAAAAATTCTTCAATGGTATATATTATAGTAACCCTTATTTATTAGATTTTTTTTGACAGTCACTTTTAACCTGTGCAAAAGTAAGTCTAAAACAGACTTCAGGATCATAATGTAGAAGCGTACAAGTAAGTCTAAAACAGACTTCGGGATCATAATGTAGAAGCGTAGGTACCTACACTCAACCTCACAAAGGACTTCTGTACTGTACGCTAGCAGTAAGGTAGGTACTAATACCTACTATAGTCAACTTGTGTCTACCATTTCTATTTTACCATCATATCAAACTAAATGTAGGTAAACACTATCAAGCATAATTTTTGTGTTTGACTTTTGACTTTAGGGTCTACGAAAGCTACGGCGTAGGCCTCTACGTGCTTAGGCTCACGATGGGTATATTTTGTGTTATTTTGGAAAATGCCTTCTAACCATGAACCAAAGATTATTGCAGCCTTTATCAAAGGCGTGTGAAGCCTGGCATCTCGCACCTTGGACACACATCTTATCTTCACATATTTATACATCCTGACATACATTTAAATATTTTCCAAATAAGAAATTTATTCAAAGTCTGACCGACAATTTTTTTTTCTAATTCCTTATTAATTAATGAAACGTGCTGATAGATACCTAAATACATGCCTGTCGAAATTTAGTTAATTAGTATGGCGTTGAGTTCGGACCTGTTTGAATTTTTGCTATATATATTGACACCAATTTCCATCAGCAAAGATTCAGCAGTATTCTAATATATATACCAACTTTTTCTATCTAAGATCAGATAGCATTTTCGAGAAGATTTCACCTCGAGATGCTGTTCTCCGGCTCAAAGAAACATCATCTAAGTGAGTAGATCCAAGTGTTCTTCCTGGTCGCCGCAGCATCATTAAAACCTCCATGTGAAAAGCTCGTGTTTCACTGACACCGCCAAACCTGCACCTAACATTGCGATGTGAACTATAGGTATCCCACGAAGTGCAACCATTGTAGGAATCACGAGGCCAAGGCCAAGCAAACCGAAGCAGAGGCCTCGAATGAACCAATATTGACTGGCTCGTAAATATTTACCATCTTTAACTTGCAGTCGTACGTCAGATCATCGTGTTTTCCCGTTTTCCTTTACTTAGGCGTCCTTCTAAGAAACCCGACGATATTTTATCGCTTTGTACTAAACTATGCAATAGTTCAAAATAACAAGAATAGCGTAAATAACGTTCATAATCGTAAACTGTAAAATACAACACATAGTAGGTAAATATTTACAGTAGTCAACGCGAAAATGAGTCATGCATTATTTGTTATAATCACAGTTATAATAAGATAGTTGTTGGTAACGATGCTGTCTAGTGTCTACCCAGGGTTGCAGCTGTAGTAAGAAAACTCAGGATATGGGTATATGTATAGGTATCAGATCTAGTACCCATAACACAATTAGCTATCGCTTACTTTGGGGCTAGGTTCCGATGTGTGTAATCGTCCTGTTATATTTGTTTTTCTTCAAATTGAAAACCTAGATAATAAATCTGATCTCCAGGTTCTGTCAAATGATAGTTAAACGTAGCCAAACACTTGACATCCAAATAGATTTTTCTGGGGAAACCTAGCTGTTCCAATGACAGTGTTAGTTCCAATACCTTTACAACAATGTGTCTGGGTAATCTGGGTATTCTGGGTGACAGAAAGGCTAACAGAATATTTAATAGAATTACTAGTTTGATTAATTGGACCAATGATATATAGTCCAATCATTTTAGTAAGTTCACCTCGGAATTCGAGATACCCAGCTGTATTTTTGTAAATACTTGTATATTGACTCCCTAAAGGTTATCTCAAAACCTACATATGGTAGGGTGTGCGCAACTATTAAATTTCAAGGTCAAAAGGTCACAAAAGTCGGTTTTATGCGCTTTTATTGGAAATATCTCATTTCCTATGGGTTTTTTGCTATTTATATTTATTATCAATATTGTAGAATACAAAATTCTCTACAAATTTTGTTAAAAAAATTTTTTATACGGTGAACCGTTTTCGAGTTAGATAGCGGAGAGCGCGCGGTCAGAGCATCACTTAAGGTCAAACGGGGCCTCCGGTCGAAAACGCGCTATATATAGTTGATGAACTACCATAAATCAATGATTATAAATATTTGTCAATTTTTATTAACTATTATATTATATTTTATCATTTTTTCCTAACCTATCCACTTCTTATTCAGTATTAATTTATTTAACAACACTTACCTGCCCATGTAATGGCAGATTTGTTAATGAAAATATAGGAATTATATTTGAATTTTAACCTAATTAATATAAATAACTTCTTACAATATAATGAAAAAACACAAATATATTATTTTAATCATCTTCTTCCTCTTCATCGTCGTCTTCTGGCTGCTGGTAAATTTCAAACTGGTCTTCATTATCGTCTTCAACGACATTTGTCTCAAGTTCTTCCATGATTTCGGGGTCAAAGGTTCCATCTTCGTTAATGTCGCTCTGATATGGTTGAGCATTGAGACAAGCTTGCCCATTACATTGGCCACAAGCTAAAGAGCATTGCAAGCCCGCTTTCCTGCATCCGCATCGCGAACCACAACCACTCTTGCAGTTGCAGAAAATTGTATTAAGCAAATCTTCTGGAGCAGGTGGTAAAGGCTCCAGAAAATCGTTTCGCATTGCCCAGCCCCATACCTGGGGTTCCAAATCATCCTAACCAAGTTTGAACTTGATAATATATACGGTTGAAATGTTGATGAGCAGCTGCACTTGTTGGTGAAATATTTGAAAGCTGCACAGGTTTATTAAGACTTGACTTAATACTTACGTAGACTTGACGTAATGCATATAACGAAGATGATCGAGACTTTTCATAGATTTCGGAGCATTATAGACTGCCAATAAGGTTTGAGTTCCACTCTCTAATAATCTCTGGGCCGAACAATTTTCTTCCTCAAATGCTGTAGCTAGTTCATCCAAATTTGTCAGTTTATTAAAAAATTTTAAAAATGTTTTTTTCCCCTTTTTAAAAAGCGCAGAAGTTGTGTCACAGCCACTTAATGCGTGCAGAAATAAAATATGTGTTTTGGAATGAGGATAATTATCAAAACTTTTAGTCGAGTATATCTCCGTTTTTACATTTCCTTTCCCAACTTTTTTAAAGAAAATTTCTTGTTCGTAAGACAGTGTATGCCCAATTAAAATGACAAGTAAATCAAAATTAAAATAGGAAAATGATAAAATATAATATAAAAGTTACTAAAAATTGACAAATATTTATAATCATTGATTTATGGTAGTTCATCAACTATATATAGCGCGTTTTCGACCGGAGGCACCGGTTGACCTGAAGTGATGCTCAGACCGCGCGCTCTCCGCCCTCTATTTCGAAAACGGTTCACCGTATAAAAAAATTTTTTTACAAAATTTGTAGAGAATTTTGTATTCTACAATATTGATAATAAATATAAATAGCAAAAAACCCATAGGAAATGAGATATTTCCAAAAAAAGCGCAATAAACCGACTTTTGTGACCTTTTGACCTTGAAATTTAATAGTTGCGCACACCCTACCATATGTAGGTTTTGAGACAACCTTTAGGGAGTCAATATACAAGTATTTACAGAAATACAGCTGGGTATCTCGAATTCCGAGATTCTTACCTAATTTAAGCTTAAATGACTGGACTAATAGTTCAAGGGTGAATACTGAATTAATACTGCAGCCATACCTTTTTTTTATTCTATACAAGTTAGTACTTGACTGCGATCTCACCTGATGGTAAGTAATGATGCAGCCTAAGATGTTATCGTACTAATTTGGAAGGGTAAGTAAATTTACCCCAACGGTTTTTACAAGCATCGCACCGGAACGCTAAATCGCTTGGCGGTGTGTCTTTGCTTGTAGGGTGGTAACTAGCCACGGCCAAAGCCTCCCACCAGACCAGACCTGAGCCAATTTAGAAATTATAAAATTCCAAATTGGCCCGTGGCAAGAATCGAACCCGTGACCTGCCACTCGAATCCGAGCCGCCTCTGCGCTAGAGGGGTCATTAACCTACATACCTATATAGGTATATGCTGTCTAAATACCTACTTATGTAGGTAATTAGGTCGCAAACATCACGTTTGTAGTTGTGTGCGTGTACTACACACAACTGAAGTGCATAAATAGTAAATACCTAGGTACTACAAGGGAGGTACTTCAATCGCTTGCGCCAGCGCAGTAAACAATTATAAGTAATAACTTCATTAATCATGCGCTGTGCATCAATAAGGTAAACACTATTTATTATATTACTTTTTGTTACCAAGGTACTCCATAGATCGTGCAGCAAAATAGATTAAAACTTACATCCTATATGTACCTACTTCAAAAACGAAATATTATAGTTATACCCAGATTTATTAGAAAATTATTTTGTGCTTTTCAGTGGGTTTGTTTTTTTGAAGGCGGTTCCCTTTTTTAAAAAAAGAATTTGAAATATCATGTGTTTTGGTTAGGATTTTTTTTTACTTTTTTTGCGCAACGAATCAGCCTTGCCGTTCAGCATGTTTTTTAACCCCCGACGCAAAAGGGCTGTTATAAGTTTAACGTGTCTGTGTATCTGTGTATCTGTGTTTCTGTCTGTGGTATCGTAGCTCCCAAACGGATGGACCGATTTTCATGAAGTTTATTTTGTGTCATAGATAATTTCATCCCGAGTGTTCTTAGCCATGTTTCATGAAAATCTGTTCAGCCGTTTGAAGGTTATCAGCTATTTTCTAGTTGATGAGGGGATCTGACTGACTTATTTATGTCCGATCGATTCGAAATTTGGTACCGTGTAGCTTCAATGACATTGAAAGTATATGGTATGGTAACCATGTCCTGATTTGCCGTTTGAAGATCATCAGCTCTTTAATAGTTGTTGAGGGGATCTGACTACCTTCCATATGTCCTATCGTTTCGAAACTTGGTACCGTGTTATTTCAATGATATTTAAAGCGTATGGTAAGGTAATCATGACCTGATCAGCCGTTTGAAGAAGATCAGCTCTTTAATAGTTGATGAAGGGATCTGACTACCTTCAATATATCCTATCGATTCGAAATTTGGTACAGTGTTACTTCAATGATATTGAAAGTATATGGAAAGGTAACCATGTCCTGATTTGCCGTTTGAAGATCATCAGCTCTTTAATAGTTGATGAGGGGATCTGACTACCTTCTATATGTACTATCGTTTCGAAACTTGGTACCGTGTTATTTCAATGATATTTAAAGCGTATGGTAAGGTAATCATGACCTGGTCAGCCGTTTGAAGAAGATCAGCTCTTTAATAGTTGATGAAGGGATCTGACTACCTTCAATATATCCTATCGATTCGAAATTTGGTACAGTGTTACTTCAATGATATTGAAAGTATATGGAAAGGTAACCATGTCCTGATTTGCCGTTTGAAGATCATCAGCTCTTTAATAGTTGGTGAGGGGATCTGACTACCTTCCATATGTCCTATCGTTTCGAAACTTGGTCAATGATATTTAAAGCGTATGGTAAGGTAATCATGGCCTGGTCAGCCGTTTGAAGAAGATCAGCTCTTTAAAAGTTGATGAAGGGATCTGACTACCTTCAATATATCCTATCGATTCGAAATTTGGTACAGTGTTACTTCAATGATATTGAAAGTATATGGAAAGGTAACCATGTCCTGATTTGCCGTTTGAAGATCATCAGCTCTTTAATAGTTGATGAGGGGATCTGACTACCTTCTATATGTCCTATCGTTTCAAAACTTGGTACAGTGTTATTTCAATGATATTTAAAGCGTATAGTAAGGTAATCATGACCTGGTCAGCCGTTTGAAGAAGATCAGCTCTTTAATAGTTGATGGAGGGATCTGACTACCTTCAATATATCCTATCGATTCGAAATTTGGTACAGTGTTACTTCAATGATATTGAAAGTATATGGAAAGGTAACCATGTCCTGATTTGCCGTTTGAAGATCATCAGCTCTTTGTTGATGAGGGGATTTGACTACCTTCTATATGTCCTATCGTTTCGAAACTTGGTACCGTGTTATTTCAATGATATTTAAAGCGTATGGTAAGGTAATCATGACCTGATCAGCCGTTTGAAAAAGATCAGCTCTTTAATAGTTGATGAGGGGATCTAAATACCTTCCATATATCCTATCGATTCGAAATTTGGTACAGTGTTACTTCAATGATATTGAAAGTGTATGGTAAGGTAACCATGTCCTGATTTGCCGTTTGAAGATCATCAGCTCTTTAATAGTTGATGAGGGGATCTGACTACCTTCCATATGTCCTATCGTTCCCATAGGCATACATAAATTGCTTAAACTAATACAAAAAACAAATACCTACCTAATATTAACCTAAACTTACGAGTAGGAAGGTAAAACTTAATCTAGTAAATGAAAACTAATATTATACCTAGTAACTAACTAAGTTACTTACTTATCACATCATTATTAATACCTTCCCTATATTTAATACCTTATTACCTACTTTAAAAAGTACAAAATAAAAGTAAAATTACAAATTTTTAAAAACCCCCGACACAAAAAATAAAATATAAAATCGGGGGACCGTTAGAGAGACGCAAAAGGGGTGTTATAAATTTGACGTGTCCCCTGACGATGCGACGACGCTTGAATTAAAAAATATTTGAACGTACTTAACATTATATTGTGACGATAATTATTATTATAATAGGTTTTAAATATTATTTGTTACTTTTTATATTTTATTTTTTGTGTCGGGGGTTTTTAAAAATTTGTAATTTTACCTCAGTATAAAGGCTATAGTGCTCAACTGTGATCACACCTGATGATACAATCTAAGATGGAACGCGCTTGCCTAGGAGATGCCTATTACTTATGCCTATACATTTGATTTGAAGGCGCCCCGAAGTAAGTGGTAGGAAAGACAGTGCCTGGGAGGGTGTTCCAGGCTTTTGCAGTGCGTATCAGGAACGAGGAATCAAAAAATCCAGAATTCCTTCAAACATTTTTACATAAAATGTGGAATGTTGTTGAAAATAAGACTGGAAAACATCCTAGAATATGTTATTTAGGTACATGTACCTATACTAAACTTATATGATTATTATCGGTAGGCACTAAAGGCAGCCGAGATAAACTGAGATATTGAGATCCTGATTTCAGATGATAAAATGATATTATTGCTATGTATTTTGTTTATCTAAGTAAATTAAATGATGCGGTAAGTTTGCTTATATTATCATTTACCTATTTTCTAGCACTCGAAAATTAACAGTAAATCGTTGACTTTGAAAGTTTTATCAGATAATATTGATTAATATGAATTGAGTGTGCTATTCGCATAAACATGATGTCCTTATGGCACTTGAATTGACGCCCAATTTGATAAATGGTGAAAAATTATGGATTCCCATACAAACTTCTTTTGTTAAACCCTCTCAGGATGTAATTAAAAAGAATTATTTATTAATAATAATTATTTGACGACCGAATAGCGTAGCGCTAGCGAACCTGCCGTCTGCGTCGGAGGTCGTGGGTTCGATTCCCACAACTGGTAAATATTTGTGTGATGAGCTTGAATGTCTTTTCCAGTATCTGAGTGTTTTTCTATATAATGTATCTCTAATATATAAAATTCTCTCGCCAGTCTTTGTTACCAAACTCTTCCGAAACAACTCGACCGATTGTTATAAAATTTTCAGTGTATGATCACAGGGTCTGAGAGTAGATCGTTATCTATTTTTTTTTGTAATATCCCTAATGACAAAACAACGTTTGCCAGGTCAGCTAGTCTATGTATATAAAATATTATGTAAATAATATATCAGTTATCTAGTACCCATAACACTGCAAGCTATCGCTTACTTTGGGGCTGGATTGCGATGTGTATGATATATTTATATTTTAATTATATTAGTTATTTCATAAATCATACCGTACATAAACGTCACGAGGATACCTATAACTAGAAAAATTTAATTTGCAAACCATCACATAACCATACACCAAAAATAATTCTTCCCTATTAGGTGTTATAATGCCTCTTATACCTACTACTTTTGGGGCAAGATCATCTTGTACAAATCTTGTAACGTAAAAGTTAATAGTTTTGCCCATTTCCTATTATTCTAATCGCTCGTATTTTATCCTACAAATCATCGCAAATTAATTTACTGACATGAGAGATTTGTATCCCTCGTCATGTCAGTAATAATAATATAGGTACTTAATCAGAAAAATAAAACAATCGACAAACTTCACTTACTTTTACATGAAATAGAAAATCGTAATTTTACAGTTGTTAGTTCAGCTATTGTTATAAACCGAACAAATCGTTTTATTTGTTGATTATTAATATGTAAGGATTCGATATAGCTCCGATCGATTTGTTTGCCTTTAATAAAACACGAATTATAATTAAATAGCAATAAATAGCACAAGAACACTGGTTTGTGTATCGCTTGCACTGCTATAATATGGGTATAATGCATAATAGCTAATGACGCACGCAAAATTTTGATTTTTTTTCTTTTTTTTACACACATCGCAATCTAGCCCCAAAGTAAGCGATAGCTTGTGTTATGGGTACTAGATAACTGATAAATATACATACATACTAATATTTGAAAAACACCCAGACACTGGCAAACATTCATGCTCATCACACAAACATTTACCAGTAGTGAGAATCGAACCCACGACACTCCGACGCAGACGGCAGGTTCGCTGCCGCTACGCCATTCGGTCGTCAAATTATCCATCTAAACTATAAAGGGTAGATACAGGCAATATTCTTTGCCTGTATCTACCCTTTAGATGCTTAATGATGAATGTCACCATTGGGGGGCTGGCCAAGGAACCTCCACGAGTGCCCGAGTGCTACGGCGCCCCATCTGTAGCGCTCCGGTGCTCCCTGGTAACGTCGGTTAATAACCGACGGCGAATAGCTTGGCTTTTCTTGTTTCTTCGCGTGTCCCTCTGAGTCCCAGCAGAGGGCACAGTGTCGAAACGTCTACACCTACTTCGGAGGAGGAAGAAAACCTCATTAATTACAGGCGTAAACGCCCACAAGTCCCTTCGGGGCACTACGAGGAAGACAACCTCGTAAAAAAAAATCACCGAAGTGGGCGGGTACGCTCGTCGAGAGGGATAAATTACGGCGGCACATCCCTCTCGCAGGGGACGCACCGGTTGCTGGAGGACGAACATCTTTCTTCGGCTTCCGTGTGCACCGGCCTGCGGGTGACGGACGTATAAGGGGCTATGGCGTCCGTTGCCCGAACTCCGTCAACAGGCCGATGAGGTGGCGCGCCCTGTTTAGGACGCGCCCCCCAGGAGGAGTCGGCGGCGGCCAGGCTGCCGGCAGCAGCGACGGGACCTGCCGCTCAGGTGGCGGGTCGGGGCCTGGCGGGAGCGCGGTGAATACGCAAGTGAATCCCGTACTCCCGCCAACGAGGTCCGTCGTGGCAACGGCATAGCGACAGGTTTTAGTGGGTGCAAGCCCCACATAACCCCTCCGTGTCCCCTGACGGAGGGGTATGCGTTAGGCATTTCCTGTCATTAAAAAAAAAGTCACCATTATTATTTTTTTAATTTCTGTTTTGTATGGAAATCAAATCTTATCTATGTTAGTTTCATACTCAATCACCTTGTTTCTTAAATAGTATAGGTAAACAAATGGCGCCAAAAAGGCGTTTTTATCAAAGGGCTACGGAAGGCCTGCAGGGCCAGGGAATTGTGGGTTGGCCTTAGTATCTAAAACATAAATGTCAGAAAGAGAGACTATAAATAAGACGGCTATTATATTTTACATCGCTAGGTGACTTTGAATAGTAGGTAATTAGGTGTAGGAAAATCCTAATGAAAACATCGACCATTTCCCAGCCTTGTGAGTGACAAATACAGCTCTTTTTAATTAGTAATGAATAAATGCCTTCCTGTTATTTACGTACATGACACTGGAAAATTTACTTAGGTCTGGTAGGCGACTGAGCTGATGGGAACATAGATTTCTCAATAGGTAGGTACCTATATAGCGAGGATCCTGGGACACAGGTTGTATTATAAACTTATTTCAGGATCCCTAAATACCATTGTGAATGACATATCTATACTGAAATAAATTTTCATTTCATTTCATTCATTTCATATAGGTAGATATGCCAGAAGTATGACATATTATCTAACGTATACTACCTACCTACCTGTACTCACCTCTTACCTCTACAGGGTAACTTTTGTACCTAGGTACTTACTATTTTCCTACTTGTATAATAATAAGAAGTTATTTTCGACCTATAATATTTTGCCCGTGGCTCCCGCCTACGTAGCGTTATAGTTCGGTTTTTCATTCTCACTGGAACTTTGGATTTTCCGGGATAAAGTTTAGTCTTAGTGTTTTTCATAGGTATGTAATCTTCCCATGAAATTTATTACTATGAAAGCACAGAGTTTTGTACTTATTTTAACTACATATTAATATTTTGCGCTTAAATTAGGTATGTTTTAAATATTGATTGTAAAGTAGTTCGTCTACCAGAATCATTTTGATAACCTTTATTAATTTATTTTATTAACCTAATGCTTGTATTCCGCGAAGCACAATTATTGATAAGTTATAAAAAAGTAGTTATCTAAAATAAAACAGGCGTTATATTTAAATATCTTCTTAAACATTTTGAGGAAAATACTCAAGAAGGTTCTTAATAATAATTAATTAGTTTACGTAAAACTATCATAAGTAGGTTCTATGATAAGATTACATACCCTATTCTACGTATTCTGAAAATGCAAATAATTCGATATTTTATGGAATTGTAAAACAGGAAAATCCGCCAAACAATAAAACTTACCTATAAACTGAATAAAGTAAAAGAAAGTTATTTTCGAATATACTGGTAGTAGTAGTTGTTGTAATTAATTAAACAGCGCTTATTGCAGTTAAAAGTTATGTAAAAAAAATAAGAAAAAATTCTGGATAAGTAAAGAACTTAGGTAATCATGGAGAACAGTTGAAGAAGTCTCATATTTTCTTTTGACAACCTCCCTGGCGCAGTGGCGGCGCGCTCGGATTCGAATGGGAGGTCGCGGGTTCGATTCCCGCCACGGGCCACTTTGGAATTTTATCATTTCTAAATTGGCTCAGGTCTGGTCTGGTGGGGGGCTTTGGCCGTGGCTAGTTACCACTCTACCAGGAAAGACGCACTGCCAAGCGATTTAGCGTTTCGGTGCGATGCTTGCAGAAACCGTTCGGGTAAATTTACTTACCCTTCCAAGTTAGTACGATAACATCTTAGGCTGCATCATCACTTACCATCAGGTGAGATCGCAGTCAATTACTAACTTGTATAGAGTAAAAAAAATACTTGGTAATCCTCCCACGATTACCGTTTCTTTTCCTGGGATGAAAGTTAACTTACACTTTAGTTAGAATACGGTAACTAGTAATCTTAACAAGGTCGGTCGGTCTGCACTATTGGTGAATTCATTTTAGCTGCAATGGTAATGTATTCCGATAAACCAACCTCATTTCTCAGTTTAAGTATTAAGTTTACGATTTGAGAGAGTGTACAAACAACGAGAATTTATTTTTGTCTTTCTCACTCTCACGGAGATTTGATAAGTGCGACATGCAGCGTCGCGGAAGAATATAGCAGAAAAACGACCTTTTACCTAATTACTCAAAAACTAAGCTGGTTATCAAAAATCTGTTTCTTAGCGTTTTTGGATATTATTATTACCGACACTTTAAAACAAAAATCGGTTTCCCAGCGTTTTTGGATATTTTGGATATTGTTAGGTATTACCGACACATTAAAACCAAAATTAGAATTACATCCATTGTAGTTTCCGATAAAAAACAGGAAAACTGAGATTTTGGAGCAACTTTAGGGAGAACTTTCTATCGAGAAAATTTTATCCAATCGTGTTTCTGCTTCTTAGCGATTTTAGATTAAAGACCCAAAATACGTGACGTTTAAATTAATAAAGTACTTAATTGTCTTTATAGTTTTACTTCTTTCAAAATCGCTTAAATACGGCTTCTACACCGTTAACCATTAATGACTTCTATGTATCCTAAAGAGAAATCATTGCGGCAATGTTATATTTGACGCATGCCCCTCCTCTGGGGATTCACATTTACTACAGACGTAGGTATACTCGGTCGGGAAAACATTTTTCTTTATATATAAAAGAGTCGGCGTCGTTGCATCATTCAGTAACCGACGTTTCCTGGAGTGAACACGTTTCGGTAATCTCGAGTGCCTGATATATTGCAGAGATCGAAAATGATTCGCCAGTTAGGTATGTAAATATTTTTTTTGTTTTTATTGTTCAGTTGGCTATTTTTTTTTGTAAGCTCAACACCAATAGTAGAATACCTACCTACGCTTTTATAAAAAATCAATCAATCAATCAATCAATCAATCAAATTATTTATTTGCTGATATAGGTATTTACAAAGTTGGTTATTACAAATATATAAGATCTAACTATATCACACCATATTGGTATGCAAATTTAATTCTTAAAGAACAAAAGTAAATAAATTTTAAGAAGCTCAGACTAAGAGAGAAAATATATCTAAATATTAATTTACCATGATCATTGCACAATAAAATATCTTGAAAAAATTACTAATAATAACAATATTTCACCTATATCAAATGTCAAACTTTAAATCGTAGTAAAAATTGTCATAATGTCAAGAAATGTCACACTGCTAAAGGAACAATAATTATATTTATTATCTAAGGTATTCTTGGACACTGTAAAAATTGTGTTTTATTAAGTATTCGAATAATTTCTTTTTTAGTAATGTTACTTTGGTTTGCGTTCTTATTTCAAAGGGTAATTTGTTAAAGAGCTTTATTGCCATAACATACAAACTTTTACTGTAGAGAGAGGTTCTATGTGCTGGGAATCGTAACTTATTTATATGTCTTGTATTATTGAACTCTGTGAATAAAGATTTGTTGTTAGCCACAAACAAAATTGTTTCATATATATATAATGAAGGTAACGTTAAAATTTTAAGTTTTTGGAAATAGGGTCTGCAACTGTCTTGTTGGGACAGTTTACATATTACCCTAACACATCTTTTTTGAGCCAGAAACACGCTTTGTACATTAGTGCCGTTACCCCAAAATATTATTCCGTATCTTAATATCGAAGCTATATAACCATGATAAGCAGTCATTAGAACCTCGTGGCTTACTTTTTTTGCTAGCATGTACAAACAATACGATGCTTGGTTTATTCTATTACGGACATGTTCAATATGTGTATACCACGTTAAATTGGCGTCAATTTGTATTCCTAAAAAGTTCGTCACCTCAGTACTGTCAATATTTATATCTTTGTACTTGATAGTCATATTATGTTTATTTTTCTTGTTTCTTATGTTTTGAAATGTCATGAATTTAGTTTTGTTATAGTTTAAAGATAGGTCATTAAGTGTCAGCCATTGTATAATATCTTTTATACTATCATTAATGGTGTCTTCATGACTTCTTAACAGTTTATCCACATAAATGACTGTGCAGTCGTCCGCAAATAGGACTATATTGTTATTTGTCGATTTTGGCAGATCATTTAATTAAATTAAAAAGAGAAGAGGTCCTAGTATGCTCCCCTGAGGCACACCACGAGTAACTAATTTAGGCTGAGAATAGTATTTCTTTTCTGTTTTAGTTTGTTCACATACCCTGTCAATCTGTGTTACCTGACTTCTGTTACTGAGATAGCATTTTAATAGACTGAGTGCGTTCCCTCTAATACCAAATGAGTTTAGTTTTTCTAATAAAGTATGATGATTGACAAAGTCAAAGGCCTTTGTAAGGTCCATATATAACGCTGATACACTAGATTTATTATCGATGCCGCTCATTACAGTCTGAAGAAAATGAAAAATTGCCAAGTTAATGTTTTTATTCTTCCTAAAACCAAATTGCTGCTTTACTAGCAAGTCATGTTTCTCTAAATAGGAGTATAGGTTATTATAAATTAATTTCTCAAATATTTTTGAAAATATTGGTATAAGAGCTATGGGTCTATAGAACGTCATATTCTCTTTATTTTCTTTTTTGAAAAGCGGTTTGATAATCGATCTCTTTAATTTCTGCGGAAAGACACCTTCCAAAAAACACAAATTGACCAAATATGAGACTATAGGAGATATTATGCAGGCAACTTCTTTAATAACTTTTGTACAAATACCGTCGTAGCCGGTGCTTTTAGTATTTTTTAGGCCTTTTATTGTAGACATAATATCATTTGGGATAACAGGTCCAAGAAAAAGAGATTTAAGACTATTATTACTTAAGGTGCATCGATTATTTTCACAAATATGAATTACTGGTAAAGAATTATTTGCAAAATAATTATTAAATGCTTCAGCTATTTCAATAAAAAATATGTAATATATTTTCATACTTACTCTGTAAGAAACTTGTATGTAATGACATTTTATTGAAAAGAGCAAATGCCGAGTTTGTTACCAGTTCTTCTCGGTGTACACCTCTCTTCCGAACCTGGCGGTAGAGTTTTGACTTTTCATAAGAGCCTATTATTTAGGCCTATGTGAAAAATAAAGATTTTCATTTTCATTCATGTTCAGTTCATTTGATTTAGGTTGTACCTGTGTAGATATCTATTACTTATCTATATCTACCTATCAAAGATTTTTATTGATGAAATCGTTTTAGAGAACTGAATCCTATCTCAGTACATGTCAGCTTTACCAATAGAGTAACAAATAGAACTACTTAAATAGATTTTTAATCCAAAAAATCTAAGTAGTGATATACGAGAACTCAACCACAGTTAAAAGATATTCTGTAGTAGGTAAACTGTGACTCATTTATTAGATGAGTTTCTACAGAAGTACCCAGATACTATAATGTTTGTAGATTTCTAGATAGGTAGCGAATTATCAATACGACATACCTACGTACCTAAACTATTTTCGTATTCGTACAAAGCTCAAACGAAAATCCGCGATACCTAGTAAACTAGATAAATTACCAAAAACAAAACATATTTCGCGGTCAGACTAGTTTAGTTTCAATAACACTCACTATCTAACACAGTTGTTGGTTTTCAGCAATATCGCAGTAGGAATGTCACAGAATAAATAACATACCTAATAGTACCTGTAATGTGCGAATGTTCTCACTTAGCAAATCGGTTTTACCCACTTACTTGCAATTACGAGTATTTACCAAGCGATGCTTTGTTATTGACGGAATAATATGAAAAGTCCGAGAGAACATAACTCCCGCTTGACTAGACCACCTAACCAGACTAAAGCCAATTATTGCGAAGTTACTATAAATTCGAACGCGAAGTTATATAAATTGCGAGGAATCGAACCCGAGACCTCCCGACGCGCCAACTGCCGCACGCGCCACGAAGGTCGCCAAAACGTACATAATCGTATATAGCACTGAGGTATACATAACATGATCTAGCATCGTAATGTGCTAGGTAAATAATGAAAGTAAATTATTGTTTTTTTACCGTGGCATGGAGAACTAATACTTTTATCGATAATAATCGTATTACGGTACGATACACAGGTTACGGGTTACGGGTGTATGATACGGCCGGCTCCAATAACACAAGATCAAACCTACAATGTATATTTTTTACCCACGATTGTATCTATACATAGTATCCAACGTGATAAATTCAGATTTCGTAATTTGTGACCGTCACATTACAGGCGATAAATATTCATATTTATACCTATTTTCATATCTATTTATTCTAATATAATAATATTAGACCATATTTTGTATTACATAGGTCTAACCTATCTATTATTATAAACACAATGCGTAGCCTGTTGGGTAGGTAGATAATGTCTGGAACTTCGGACCTTAATGCCCAGAACTTCAGACCTGATTCTCCGAAACTAGAATCCTACAACATATAGGTAGGTTCTCCTGATTCTAGGAACCTACAATATATAGGTAAAGCCATAGCTGAGATGAATTGAGATTGATTCCGAGAAGATCCAAATTCAAATCTACGTCATAGATACCTATCGATTATTACCGACCCATTTATTATATTATTCTGATGCCAATCTCTTCTATGTTGTCACCCTTTAGATTCGTAGACTTTTCGAAATTCTAATGATTAATGTATAATCATTATTATATATTTCTCTTTTTCACAGGAGTTCTGCTGGTGATAGTGTCGTACGTGTCGGTGACGTCAGCGTTGCCGCCGTGCGTGTGCACGCGCGAGCTGAAGCCCGTGTGCGGCTCCGACGGAGAGACCTACAGCAACATGTGCCGGCTCCGCTGCGCGCAGGTGCAGCTCAGGAGCCAGGGAGCGTGCCCGGGCGACGACTCGTACCGGCCAGTATGTGTATGCACTCTTGAACACGACCCCGTATGCGCTAGCGACGGACGCACCTACCCCAACAAGTGCGCCATGGACTGCGACGGAAAAGGAAACCTCGAAATCGTCCACTACGGCGAATGCGCAAAGGAAAAGGCCGCCGAACCAGGGTGTCTCTGCCCTTACAACTACGCCCCTGTGTGTGGCACCGACGGACAAACGTACGGCAACGAGTGCTCTTTAAAATGCGTAGCCGGAGTAGAAGTAGCGTACGTTGGTGAATGCAGGAACAAAAGAGACGCGAGCGATTGCTTGTTCTGCCCGGCCAACTACGCTCCCGTATGTGGCACTGATGGAAAAACGTACGCCAACGACTGCGATTTGAATTGCAATGGAGAAGGCGTGCAAGCCGCATACCACGGTGAATGCAGAGCCAAAAGAGAAACTCATCAGGCTTGTCCACTCATCTATGCCCCTGTGTGCGGCACAAACGGTAAAACTTACCCCAACGAGTGTGTTTTGGACAACAGCGGGGATAATACAAGGCTCGCGAACCACGGCAGCTGCAAGAGCAAGAGACAAGCTGATTCCGGATGTTTCTGCACATTTGAAAACGATCCCGTTTGCGGTACCAACGGTCAAACCTATAGTAATCCATGCAGCCTGGAATGCGAAGGAGGAGACGTGCAAGTCGCGTACCAAGGAGAATGCAGGGATAAGCGAGAGGCCGTGGAAATCGCGAGCCTTCCCCGTTGCCTCTGCAGTCGTGAAGCGAGACCTGTTTGCGGTACCGACGGCAGAACTTACTCCAACCCTTGCATGCTGGACTGTGCGAGGGAGCAAAACGAGCATTTGAACATCGAGTACAATGGACGGTGCGAGGACGGACTCCTAATCAGGGAAGTAATTCCTGAGCAGTATCCCACGTGCACTTGTCCAAGGATCATGCAGCCCGTGTGCGCGTCCAACGGAAGGAGCTACAACAGCGAATGCGAGATGCGATGCGCCGGCGAAGAGTTGACCGTCGAGAAATATGGACGATGTGACAACTGATGAAATAAAGATACTATCACTGTGATTAATTCTTGTAACTAAAGAATAAGCATTTTATTGTTTGAAATATTACAATTTACATACCTATACATACCCACATATAGCTGCTTGTGCTGATTCACTCACTGACTGACTCGTTCACTCTCCTGAACGAGTTAGTATGATTTTTTTTTACTTTAATGGTTTCGTATTGAGGGAAAAATTCATTCAGGAGAAAAATGCGATTGAGAATTAGGAGGTGAGGGTGCTCGAGCAAATGTCACTACAGGCTACTATGACGAACAATTCAAAATGACGAAAAAGAGATAGCCACCATACCTTTGCGCCATACAAACGTCGGTGTCTATTTCGAAAAGAATAAAAGATGATAGAGTAGTTTATTTGACACTAAGCGACCCGCCCCGGCTTCGCACGGGTGCAATGCTGATACTAAATTCAATACACTACAGAAAAACTATGAACGTTGTATATAAAAACATAGCGGCCCGCTCCGACTTTGCACGGGCATAAAATATATATGCCTATGTCACTCAATGAAAACATGAAAAAATTAAAATTAAAAAATTAAAAACATTAAAATCGATCCAGTATTTTTGATTCATTCATTACTGCCCTTGGCCTGCACGCATTAAATTTGGAGTAAAACAATTCCTCTTTCCCTATACTTACTATGAAGATTTCCTGCTATCTTTGGAATATCTAAATTCATACAATTTTTATTACATTACACATTTTTACGTATTTACTTTTGAGGTTATAGGCATGCCTCCCCGCACTGCCCCGTCCGACCGGTACCGCCCGCCGCAAACGCAAATTTTAAATTTGTAATATCTCCGAAAATATTTGTTTAATTTACATGCTGTAAGGAACCACATTGATCTATATTAATTGCACACTGTATTTAAGGTACTTATTCGATAAGGATTAATGCCGTATTGCTTAAAATAGCTTCGTAAATAAGCCATTTTTTCACGTAAAAAGTAAACAATAAAAATGGTTAATGTGGGTTATCCCTAAAATATAAACATATACCATCGCGGACTTTTTTGTAGACCTTTTTATGGTGTACAATACTGTAGTACATTAATTTGATCTAACTCGTAGGGATTAGGCAGCGTTTTTGCTAAATTGCTAAATAAGCCCAAAAAATAGGTTAATTTACGACATCACGTTAGAAACCTCTAAAATTAGCAATGTTGCCTTAGTATATGATGCATGTATTATACATATAAACCTTCCTCTTGAATCACTCTATCTATTGGAAAAAACCGCATCAAAATCCGTTGCGTAGTTTTAAAGATTTAAGCGCACATAGGGATATAGGGACAGAAAAGGCGACTTTGTTTTATACTATGTAGTGATTGTTGTGATTTCTTATTTGTCTAAGTTAATTTTTATAAATAATATACTTATTCTTTGTAATAAAAGCATTTATCTCATAAACAGTATAATAAACCACAGAAAACAAGTTAATATAAAGACATTCTTTGCTCTGTGGGACAGACGGCCGATGTCAGATCTGTGTTGTGATGTTTTTTAAAAAAAAAAAAAAAAAAAACATGATTATTATTATTGGAGTTTCGTAAAATGGATACCTACGTGGATTTTGTCTTGGTTGTAATAAATAACTGTTTCGGCTAGTTGAAATTAAAAATAATAAGTGTTATTTTGTGATAGTTGTTTGATTTTGATAAATCAGAAGTGGGATACGACTCACGAGCCATGTCTGAAAGAAATTGTACCTACGTCGGAGTTTGGTTTATTATAGCAGTAATGATATCAGGAATGATCTATGTCTGCATTGAGCAGTTTAGAGCAGCATATCATTTATAATATTATGGATACACACTGAGAGAAAGTGGTAAGTAGGTAACACTTCATATAACCGAAAAACTGAGCATCGATACGCAGGTGGTGTCAATACACAGCACACTAAAAATGGTTTGAACAGGCAAAGTGAATAGGTACATATCAAGATAGGTAAAATAGTTGGTGAGTGGTGACAGAGACTTTCAGTTAAAATTACAAATACAATTTAAAAAAAATACAGGAGTAAGAAACATCTTGAAATTATTTTAGTTTTGCCTCCATTTATTGATATGCCACAATTTTCACCACAGGAAGTAAATTTAAAATTATACCTAGCATCTGTGAGAATCCATATACTTTATAGAGAGAATAATGCAAAGGATCAAGCTTCATATTTTGACAAACTACCAATAAGTTTATTGATAGTACAAGGATGAAACTACATAATATGTTGTTTGTGCGTTATTAAACGTTTAAATCCAATCAGTGTTAAAAACAACCAAACTGTACTTTAATGTAACAGGTACTTTAATGTGGCACACAGCCAAATTAAATAGGATCATTATAAATCAAACTAAACATAAGCAATAATTAGTTAATTAGTCAATCTCATACTCCCATACATACACATGCAACAAGCAGTGATAGCACAGTGCTTCAGACCTCTACCTTTTATTAAGAGGTTGCGGGGTCGATTCTCGGGCACAATTATATCCGTCATTGTATTTTCCTAACCCTTGACCATCTCTTCCATTTCAATAACATGCTCAAATTCTAAGTTTTTGATGGATGGTCATATTATGGCCACATTGACAATCATTTGTGATCAGTTGAAAACTTTGTTTTTATCATATTAAAAATAAAAATCACAAATAATATGAACAATTGAAAAAAAAACCATTAACATACATTGACAGTAACACAATGTTAAAGCTTATTTAGTTCACCTTTTAACCACACAAGTAGTGCTTGTGTCAATTTGTGCTTCCATCTATAGTTGGTGCACGTTGCATATTGGATCTACTCGAGTCATGAGTTCGCTATTATCTGACTTAAATCTCATAAAAAATAAGGAAGTAACACACCAGTAAATATAATTATTGTTGTTGGAATCTCTGGTAATAAGAAGATGATCTGATACCAAGCAAAATGAATATGCATAATACATATAGGCTTGGGACGCTTTAAATATTAATATGCACAGATCTGGGATGAATATTGTTTTTATATGTATTGAAAATTGAAAGAAAATAATAATAATCAATCTTTCAATAATTGTTTGAACTGTTGAACATTAGCACTATCTTTTATCATAACTGCTATGGTACATACATCATTATACTATACAAATTAATACATTGATCATTTCATCCACCTTAAGTAAATCTGTGATAATGTTTTTGTAAAGTTATTCAAAGTCAACTATTAAAAAAAAAAAAGAGTTTTAATACTTTGGTGACTGTTAAAGTAGTTGATACATTAGAAAAAAGGATATGTATTTGATTATGATGAAGCAAGGTCAGTTCAGGAGAATTAAATTAAATTCGAGCAGATCAAAAGAGAATGGTATAATGTCTGAATTAGGTACAAAGAATGACAAGCGAAAACATATGGTTAAAGTCTCTTAGCAACTCGAACGCTGCAAAATTGCTTTTAATAAATCATCAGGCGCCAACAGTATTGTTCAATCAATCAGTTTATTTGCGTAAAAACATGTCAAATACAGATGTTATTAAAATAATAGGCGTACCAATGTTTCTATCTTTTTAAGGTATGCAAAAGTTACAAAATATCCTTATAAATTGTTATGAATCAACTATGCAATTAAATAAAGTATGAATTGTATTGTTGCTCAATAGATCAGAAAATATTTTTGTTACAAACCACAATCCCCTAATAAGGCCACTTGGGGTTTTTGCGCAGGGACATACTTTCATACCTTAAATTGTTACATGTCATAATATCACATTTTGTGTGGTTTTACATAATATATTATGATAATTTTTACATTTCTCTATACATAATATATAATATATATATATTTTAACAGATGATAGAATAATAATATAATTTTTACACTTTACGTTGAAACATGAAATATTCAAGAACTTTTTTTTTAAAATATTTTTTTTTGTTTAAACTATTTTGTGAAGTTTCAATACATCAGCTGGAATAGCATCCTTACATTAGTTTCATGAGTTATTGGACACCACCAAATTCTGATGTATGGTGCTTAGTTTTAGGCTAAACATTTAACAGGTGAATGCAATAAAAGACCGTGAAGTTGAGTGAGACCCAGTCGTGTAGGTGACTGGACAGGCAGTCTTGAAGGTGACTGCAATGTGGTAATTTACCGTGAAGTTGATTGAGACCCAGTCGTGTAGGTGACTGGACAGGCAGTCTTGAAGGTGACTGCAATGTGGTAATTTACCGTGAAGTTGATTGAGATCCAGTCGTGTAGGTGACTGGACAGGCAGTCTTGAAGGTGACTGAAATGTGGTAATTTACCGTGAAGTTGATTGAGACCCAGTCGTGTAGGTGACTGGACAGGCAGTCTTGAAGGTGACTGCAATGTGGTAATTTACCGTGAAGTTGATTGAGACCCAGTCGTGTAGGTGACTGGACAGGCAGTCTTGAAGGTGACTGCAATTTGGTAATTTACCGTGAAGTTGATTGAGACCCAGTCGTGTAGGTGACTGGACAGGCAGTCTTGTAGGTGACTGCAATGTGGTAACTTACCTTGAAGTTGATTGAGACTCAGTCGTGTATGTGACTGCAGTATAGTAATTTACCGTGAAGATGATTGAGACCCAGTCGTATATGTGACTGCAATGTGGTAATTTACTGTGAAGTTGATCGAGATTCAGTCATGTAGGTGACTGGACAGGCAGTCTTGTAAGTGACTGCAACATTGAACTTAGTCAAGCAGTTGACAGACAGCTAGTCGTAGTCAAGTGGTTCACTGAGATACAGTTTGCATTATTGAACTCAGTCATGTATTTTGAGACACAGTCACGTAGGTGACTGCAAAGTTGGAACTAGTCATGTTGTTCACTGAGATACAGTCATGCAGTTCACTGAGACACATTCATATAGATGTCTGAAACAAGGGACCAAATCATGAAGTTAATTGAGGTGAAAATGAAGTTAAATGTGGTTAAAGAGGTGACTGCAATGTGGAACCTAGCTATATAGTTGATTGACATAGAAGTGATTGTAACTTGGGACCTAGCCATTTAAGTTACATGAAATCTAGACCAGTTATGATTGACAGAGACATAGTTATGTACTCAATGGAAACACAGTTATATAGGTAACTGGGTAAACAAGAAATGACCAAATGGAGCAGCAGTAGTGGTCTGTTCCTCTGCATTGAAGACCCTGAGTTTGACTCCCTTAACACCCACTATTGCTTACTTTGGGGCCAGATTTCAACCTGATATATTTGTTTGTTAGTTAATTGTTTAGATGGTGGTAATGAAACCATTGACAAAACACAAAAAAAGTGTCTAAATAGAATTCTGCAAATGCTTGAGGAAATTTAGAATTATGACAAAATATAGAGATGCTGTCATGTAGCGAGTGGCTGAGCATGGATGAATATGTAAAGCTATTTTACAGAAGTCAGAATAGAGTTATGTGATGTAATGATCTGAATTTTACCCTAACAAAAGATCTCAAGATGTTGAGCGGAAGTTGAAGAAAATGAATGTATTATATTATATGAATGGAAAAAGAAAAATAATTGGTAAGCTTTTCAATAACTGAATGGATTGACAAAGAAATTTTATTAGCCACTCCCAACACTTAATTTTACGTGGCGAGAGTGGCGCTGTAAAGTGAAAAGAGCATTCCAAGTGATGAGGACTATGTTATAAAGAAAAAAAATGTTACAGGAAAATGTTAAGACTTGCACAGACGAAAGGCTAAGAGATTACTTTTATGCTAAGCTTTCATTATTGAGTAGGTGAGCGATAACTGGTGACGATCACTTAGTGATATTCAAGGACCTTATGTGACATTTAGTTTTTAACCATTGTAGGTCTACCACTTAACATTATTTTCGTACTGATTAAAGCAGTAATGTATAACGATTAACGAACCAGACACAGCAGTGTTCATCACTGCAAGATTTGTTGCATGATTAACCCCTTAACGACAAGAAGAGGAATTTGGTATACAGCCGTTGCCATAATATTATGATAATATGTTGTGATCCCAAGCGTGGAATATATTGGTATTAAATTATAAAAAAAAATGTATGTACTTTAGAATTAAGAGCAGGAATTGAATAGGATAAGCAAGTCCTATAATAGCAGGAACTAAACCTTTTGTTTCAATTCTGGAATAACCAAGAATGATAAATGCCTATTGATAAATGTTGAAGACGGAGTAGATGAGGACACAATGACAAGGTAGAACAATAGAAGCTGTACAAAATATAGACAATGTTCTGCGCAAAAGCTTAGTGAGCTGATATTTCTTAAAGTGCGAAATAATTGAAAAGGTATCCTATGTCATACATTGGAATGTAATCTCAGATCATGTCAAGTTTCATTTAGATCCCTCCAATGGATCTGCTCTAATGCGCGGCCATGATACAGACAGACAAATAGACAGACAAAGATATACTTTTAAGAAATATACATTTTTTTAGGTTCAGTAATTCAGTCATCAGTAAGTCATTTAAAAATCGATGGTGCAATTATTATAGAATCTGTTATTTATAGCATTACTTGAAAGTCGATTACAATAATTTATAATTATATTACATGATGCAAAACATTTAGTAAGAAAATGTTTGACCAAAATCTTAGAATAAAAATTATTAGTTAATGTGAATTAACTGTAATGTTCTTACTATAGGGATCAATTTTGAATGTTTAGAGGTATAACAATTATAACTCAATTTTCATGTATTTGGACTTACAAATTATAATCAAAGTTATTCATGGTAAGAAATTCTTCCGTATGAACGGTTGGAAGATCGGTTACGATATTTACATACTAATATTAAGCAGTGAGATCACTGCAAGACTCTGCAAGACACTGAATTCGTGTGAGCCATTGTGATGCACTGAGTAGGAACTCAGTATTATCTACCCATGAAGTCCGTCAACTGTGCAAGCCAAATACAGAATTGCAACGTATAATTGAAATAATAAAGCCTGATCATGGAGAAGAGAGTAAAGAGATAAAAAATTGAGTATTTTTCTATTACATCTAAATTTGAATAATTATTTAATATAGTGGCGAAAAAAAATTATGTAAAAAAAAAAAAAAGTATGTGGCGTAATTCTCAGATTACGGTTAATTCAAATCTATCACTTATACATTTGACAATGTATCATTAATACAATGGAATCAAAAACATGACACTTATACAATTAACAATGGCACTAAAAGTTTAGTTTTAAGTACCTGCTTACATAATGTTAATATACAAGGGATATTTATGTTATCTAAATTTATGAAAATTAAGAGTTGAAAGGTGTAAGAGTGCTCAATCGGGTACTTTGTTTATAACGAAGAACAATGATTTCTACGTTATTTGATGTGGTATGATCTAAATTAAGTATTATATTGATTTTCTCGTCGACAAGTTATCGTGTCCTTTAAACCGAAACGGAGCGGAAGCGGGAAAGCACTACGAAAGTATCCGCGTGTGCACTCGCTACACTAAGTCTTCCTCTTTCCCATACAATATTCCTTCGATCGAGCGTACTTCGTAGCTTTAATCAAGAATGATAATAAAAAAAAAACAATATTCTTACTGGCGTGTAGTACCCAATTATGATTCAAAATTATGCATTGCGTAAGAAGTTTGAGACGAAGATCCAAAACTGGTGATACCTAAAAGAGTTTAAGCGTAACAGTGTAGATATTAATCAGTTTGGAGTGACAACGACTGCTGAAAAAATTATGAAATTAAATTCTATATCTTGATCTTTTTGGGCCTTTTGTTAGAAGAATGTTTAAATTTACGAAGAGTTTTGTCGTAATGGTGTGAAGCATGTCTTTAATTGAACTAGCCTTTAATTTAAGCAGTAGTTTGCCCTAAAGCTAACGGTTAAGCAGAAAAGGTAATCAAACAAAAGTTGCATAACTAAGTACACAGTATTTTAATAAAGATGAACGAACTGGAACCAGTATCTCTACTTCGAATCCTAAATGAGATATAAGTAATGCTATCACACGTAATGATAAGTGCCTCTTTTAAACTAAATTAAGCGATACTATACACAACTTGTTATTTGTTAACAACTTGCACTGCAGAAACGCTTCTACGGGAACTTGATAATAGTGGTCAATCCTGACCTTCAAGCTTTGATAAAATTAGACAGGAGGCATCTGTAAATAAATATTTAAAATATTAAGTCTTTTATGCTGTGGGAGATTTAGTTAAGATCACACTATGTAAATTAGCTGTATGAAATTATTTCAGCAGCAATGATTGTGATATTTATACTTAATAACAACTTATATTTAACATAAAAATCAGTGATAGAAAAATTCAATCTTTTTCCAGATACTGTTTATTTTTGTTTGTTGTTATGTATACTTATGAGTAAAATTTGTGTGAACCATAATAAATAATTTAAATATTCTTAAACAAGACATTAAGTATTTAGTTTTAGTTTTTGTTATGAATGAATAAATTTGATATTAATAGAAAAAAACCATTGATTAAATTAAGTTTATATTCTTAGTTTTCAAACGTTTATGTCATGTTGATACGAAAGCTGTATGTTTAAGACGGTCATCATTTTATTTACTTCTTGGTTTATTTTATAAATGTTAATTATAATTATCAGAAAAATTGTATTGATAAGAAATACCGAATAGAGATAAGAGTGCGACCGAATGTTGTAATTTTCGCGTGCTCCGGAGATAGCACGCTGTTGGATGGCCGAATGTTGTGATTTCTTATTTGTCTAAGTTAATTTTTATAAATAATATACTTATTCTTTGTAATAAAAGCATTTATCTCATAAACAGTATAATAAACCACAGAAAACAAGTTAATATAAAGACATTCTTTGCTCTGTGGGACAGACGGCCGATGTCAGATCTGTGTTGTGATGTTTTTAAAAAAAAAAAAAAAAAAAAACATGATTATTATTATTGGAGTTTCGTAAAATGGATACCTACGTGGATTTTGTCTTGGTTGTAATAAATAACTGTTTCGGCTAGTTGAAATTAAAAATAATAAGTGTTATTTTGTGATAGTTGTTTGATTTTGATATGATGATGATGATGAAGAATTGATAAGGATCCAAAGGTCTATACGATGAATGGGAATTTTTCAGATAAGCGGAATTTATTTTTCCATAGAAAATGTATGGCGTATATTGAAGGGATTACAAGTTGGGCTTTGATGGTTCTTCGGAGAACTACCAGTGAAAAATTTTTTAAGTATAAAGGTTTTTTATAATATAAAAAATATTTTATTTATGTTTGATTTATGTTAAAGATGATATTTTTGAAAAAAAAAACATTCATACGCCAAATTATTATTTTCATCAAAACTTTTATTTGATACCCATCATTTGATTATTTTCATCAACATTTTTTTTATACAGTGTGAGTCTTCATAATGTGCACATATTGAAATGACGGAAACTATGCTTAATTTTATCGACGGAAAACGTATTAAAAAAATCTAAATTTTTTTTTTATTTTTTTTTGGAAACTTTAAAATTTTTGTTCGTTACTATGACCCTTGTGTAAACAAAACAGTGTAACTTTTAATCTAATTGATCTATCACGATGAATCAAACTTTTTAATGATTGGAAGTAATGGTCTGTCCTTATGAAATGAAAATTGTGGAAAAAATTACGCTCAATGTTATTAAAAACACATGTATTTTCCATACACGTGTTTTTAATAAAATTTCTCAATAAAATGCCCCCATTGTGTGCCTTTTTTATTACTTTAAATTATTCCTCATCGTATTAGCTACCTAATGGTAAAAATTGCATGCTTATAACTCAATTCTAACATTTCTTATCAAGTGTTAAAGAAAGGCCTAGAACACGGCTACGCACTAATTATTGAAATTGTAGATATCACGTAGAACCCTCCTTAGGAAAACAATAACTTGCGCGTTTGGAGTGCTATTTTTGAACAGTTAAAAACAAATGTTAGGATTCAGTTACAAACATGCAATTTTTACCATTACGTAGCTAATACGATGAGGAATAATTTAGAGAAATAAAAAAGGTACACAATATGGGTGTTTAATTGAGAAATTTTACGATTATAGTAAAAATTGGTGAAAAAAAAAACAGAAATTTTGCTAAAAACTTGTTTATTTTCTATTTCGGGTAGTTTTTTTTCCAGAATTTTCATTTCATGAGGATGGCCCATTAATTCCAATCATTAATAAGTTTGATTCATCGTAATAGATCATTTAGTTTAAAAGTTACACCGTTTTGTTTATACGAGTGTCATAGTAACGAATAAAAATTTAAAAAATTCCAAAAAAATATTTAAAAAAATTTAAATTTTTTTTAAATACGTTTTCCGTCGATAAAATTAAGCATAGTTTCCGTCATTTCAATATGTGCACATTATGAAGACTCACACTGTATTGTAGGAACAACTAAGTAGTCCGCCATCTTGGATGTTGCGCTATATTGGAATTAAGGCTGATTTTTTAATCGCCAGATACACTTAATCGTTAACTAAGGAATAAATATGTCATTTTGACAGATTTTGTATGATAAGTAAGCCCTCAGATAGTTTATCTGACGACCGCCAACCGGTTGAAGAAATCAGCTTCAAAATTGAGTTGTAAGTATTCACTCGACCACAATTAGAAGTTAAACAAAAGCGCAGACCATTTAACCAAAATAAAAGCTTGTAAAAATATTACTCTTATCATGCTACTATCACCTGCCAGGAGTGCCAGGAACGCAAATTCCTAAAATAACTAAAAATAACTACAAACCACTGCTTCAAATACACACACCCACGCACACAGACACCCACACACACACACACACACACACACACACGCACACACACGCACACGCAAACACACACTCACACACACACCCGCACACGCACACACACACACACACACACACAGCTTCAAACTAAACAGATTCTATGGTACCTACTCGGCTTCGGTGCGGCGTTAGTTCAAGTTTTATTTTGGTTTTATTTATATTAAATCTTTTGAAAATACCTATTGAACCACAGATCAGGGAAAGAGCTTCCGTGGTCTGTGTATTGAACCATATCTTAAAGATAATAAAAGATGAATATTAAAGTATCATGAATCCGGGAACGTGATTTCGTAGCACGTAAGCTGTAGCACGTACCTACGAGTAGAATAATGACGTCCTCTTGCCAACAATTAACTTAGTATTATTACTGTTGTTAAGTTAAATTGGTAGGTACCCAACTACCCAACTACCCACTAGGTACTTGAGTACTTAGATGTTGATTAGAAGTCTGCTTGGCTACCGAAGTTGATAACCCCTAGTTGAGATACTGTTCCGTTATTCTCAAGGCCGAGGCAAAAATGATAAAATTTAACATAATAAAAATGTTTTGATTTTTAATAATTATCAATCAAATGTAAACATAGATAGTATTGGGTCAGGTTCCCGCGTAATAAAAACATAGCCTTCCTCTCGATATACTCGTAACATTTATTCACTTTCAGCACATTTGTTACATTACTTTTACACAATTTTTATATCCTTCCAATATACCGCTTAATACTAGATTACCCAATTCTTGATATATCCTCGCCTTTTATTTAATCTTACAACAACCACCACCGGCTCCCGAGCCCCCTCCCGAATGCCCCAGCGACAGGTAGGCTGTGATTGGTCGACGCTTCTATCGCTATCATTGGTTGACGTCGTCAACGGAAGTCAAATTAACAAATTATAATCAAGTAAAGGCTTTAACTCTAGATACTTAATGTTGACAAATTAATAAAAATATGAATGTCTTGATTAATTTATACATTTGCAAATAAGAGTGACGGTGATTTAGCAGTCATGTCTAATAAAACCTAACAGCTCGGCCATCCGACCCTAAGCGAGTCCCATCGCTTTTATATAAATTTATTATTAATTACATCATTGATTTGAACGATTAAATTATAATTTCTGTCTAAACAATTACTCCTAACTCATTATCCAACTAAAAACATTTTAACTCACAAGTAATAAATTATTCTCAAAGTAATATTACTTTACACCTACATACAAACATAATAAATATATAATATAATAAATTGTAACATAATTAATTATTCTCAAAGTAATATTACTTTACACCTACATACATACATCTTATAACAAAATAATTTATAATGTTTTCTAAATATAACGAATAGTTGTTATACATACATTTTATCAATTAAAAAAAACAAAGGCGGCACCAAATCCTCTCATTACCCAAAACCAAAACATTCCAGGAAAACAAAATAGTGTCTCTTTTTTGACGTGACAACGTTTTATAAATCGATAGAGCCGGTTGCACGCACGAAAAAAACATGACTCATCCGGCGTTACCGGCGTTACCTCGCTCATGCGGCGTTACCAGCGTTACCTCGCGAGCGCGGAACGAGCGACAAAGAAAACGTTGTCACGTTCAACTATCGTCAGTAAACCGACTTTACAGGCAACCAATTTTTTTTTTTTAAGAACCATAGGCACAAGTAATCCACGTTAACGGGGATTTATTGAATTTATTTTTGTCCTTCTCACTCTCACGGAGATCTGGTAGGTGCGACATGCAGCGTCGCGGAAGAATACAGCAGAAAAACGACGTTTTACCCAATTACTCAAAAACTAAGCCAGCTATCAAAAATCTGTTCTAAGCGTTTTAGGATATTATTATTACCGATACATCAAAACAAAAATTACAATTACATCCATTGTAGTTTCCGATAAAACATAGAAAAACTGAGATTTCGGAGCAACCCTTGGGAGAACCTTCCATCGAGAAAATTTTATCTTATTTTATTTTATATGCTTATTTTATTTTATTTGCTTCTAAGCGATTCTAGATTAAAGACCCAAAATACATGACGTGTAAATTTGAAAGTAATTGTCTTTATAGTTTTTGCATAAAACTTCATTCAAAATCACCTAAATACGGCTTGTAGGCCGTTAATAAGAAGTACGACCTGCCTGCTTGCCCATAATCCCAGAATCCTGATGTTATTAAAAAAAAGTAACAGTTGTAGAAGTTAATTTGGGAGACCGCAGTCCACAAAAATAAAGTTTTGGATTTGATTCAGCCTGATACGGGATCCACACATCCATGATCACTATCCCTCAAATTAATAAGAATATTATAACACTTATTCTGTTAGGTACTAAAGCTATCTTAAAACTATCTTATTCTACATTTAGCTACAAAATTGAGTGAGAATACTCCGCAACTTTAAAACTTAAAAGTCTTTTCCAGTTTCATGTTCACATCACCTTATGCATATCCTTGCCTTCAACATGTTACACCCTCGTCCTGATCAGATTTATCCTTTCCTTTTGTTAGAACCGTTACCTAGAATTTTCCTTAGAGTAGACCCTTGGCCACCACCGGCCAAGGGTTTCCTCAAAATGATTAGACCCTTTACCTAGGGTTTCCCTTTGAGTAGACCCTTTTCCTAGGGTTTCCTCAATTCCATTAGACCCTTTACCTAGGGTTTCCCTTTGAGTAGACCCTTTACCTAGGGTTTCCTCAATTCCATTAGACCCTTTACCTCGGGTTTCCTCCCTTTAAGAAGACCCTTTACCTAGGGTTTTTTTTTCCTTTTGAGTAGACCCTTTACCTAGGGTTTTCCTCAATTTGATTACACCCTTTACCTAGGGTTTCCTTCCATTGCCTGCTTTCCTGAAACTGACAGATACCAGCTTAATACCATGACATTTAGACATCACAACATTAGTGTCCCTTTTGAGAGTAATACCCCCAAACCTATTTCATTTTATAACACTTTTAGTTACTATTTTCTTCCCATACGGTATCCAAATCATAATTATTACCAAGTATTAATTTCTTACTAAGTGGAAACAAAAGCTTAACGAATCCAAAACAGAAGCCAATTTTGACGTGATAACGTTTTATAAATTGATGAACACCAGCAACACACATGAAAAATAGTAACGTTCCGCGTAACGTTCCACCTGAGCCTGTGCGCGCAAGCGAGACAACAAGCGATAGAAAGGCACGATGATGACGTTATCACGTAAATATATCGTCCGTAAACACACTTTACAGACGACCAATGTTTTTTTTTTTTAATGCATACTAATTCCCTCATTAAGAACCTTCAAAATTATTTGACATAACATTGAAATATTGAATTGTTCTGTCTGCTACCTCAGCGTTACTTTAATACTAAACTAAACTGGACTTAGCACACCCATGACCTACCCTCTTAAGGTTGTAAGCGTATGTCAGTGCATTGAACGTGCCAAAAGTTCCATGACGGCCCGAGGCCGTCAGTAAAATGATAACATAACCTTACACGAGTTTTTTTTTTTTTTTTTTTTAAATCAATCATCAAGCCACAAAAGCCACACTATTTAACCGTTTGAAGGTAAAATGTCGATTAAATAAGAAAACAAAATTACTAAATAAGATTATTATAATTTTAGGAATGAACTGTGTCGATATAAAGAGATGTTGACAGCTCACCTCAAAATTACCTTTAATAAAAACCTTATTAACCATTACCGTTACATTAAAACACTCAGAATTCCATTCTACCTTAACGTTACCAACGCTACCTTTTACCGGCTATCTTTTAAACCCTGACCTTTACTTGGGATCACGAAGTCCTAACAGCTATCGTTTAAGTGATTCGTAACCATCCAAATGATAATTAATGATAATAATAAAAATAAATCAATGCTAGTCAATACAACTACTGGCAGTCATTGGTGTTCCCGCCGATAATTATATAGGTGCCCTTAGCCCAATCCCAAATCGTAAGAGCAGACTAACATCACAAACTAAACTTAGATAGTATGACGTACCTACTTGTAAGGCCAGCCCTTACCCATGCCTACCCCGCTGGAGTAATACTTTAATTTTTATTTTGGTTAACTACATTTTAAAAAAAATGAACCCTTGCTAGATGGATTTATCGTCCCCGTACTAAATTTCATGAAATCAGTTGGAACCATTTTCGAGGTTCAGATTATATATATAAATATATAAGAACTGCTAAATTGCGTTTAAGGATATCAGATGAACTTCTCCAATTAATACAGTATTTGTACAGCATTAGAAATTTTTTTTACGATAAGGCCACAATTGCATAGATATAATAGTAAACGATAATAAAGCCCCTTTATCCTGAATTAAGAAATTCGTCAGAAAATATCTCGCATTTCAATGCGTCTCCTGACATATGCCTCCTCCAGCATTTTCCGTTGAGATCTGCCTCATCGCAACACTCTTCCAATAGATTCCAGCCATGATGTTTCAGACCATCTGCCCATTTCACCTGTCGACGTCGTCTACTGTGCTTTTCATCTCTGGGGTGCCAGTGGGATATGGTTGTACACCAGTTGTTTTGTTTATTTACATCAGTCATGCCTCTTTCCATGGCTCTCCGGCAGCGTTCAAGCTTTTCTTTGTGAAGTTTTCCTCCTTAGCTTGTTAGATGTCATGATCTTCTTCACTGACCAGTATAGGCATGGTTAAGACTACGTTGAACCTTTCTTTAAGGTTTCCCGTTATATCCTAACCTCGTTATTTAATTAGATGTTCTTGATAATTCTGATATATTTTGAAGGTTGTTCCCTGTTATGCAAGACTAGACTCTTCCATATTGGTCCGTGGTAATCACTATCAAATGTCTTCTTTTCGTCCTTCTTTTTTCCTTTTTTTTTTTTTTAAATAAGGATAATATGCGATGTTTTCCACTATTTAGGTATTTTGCCTATATCCGTAACTTTTCACATGGGATTATCTTTGGTTCAGGTTCCTCATTGTGTACTTCTTTCAATTCCTTAATTGCATTCTTAACACCTATATTTTCAATATGCTTTCCTAGTATTTGCAGTCTTTTAATTCTCCCATCTTTTCCGATATCCTCGCTGATTTGCTTACTTCAGTAAGGTTATGTACATTATGACCCAAAAACATACTGCTCCTCAGGAGGAGTATTCTCCTCTTCCCGCTGGACCTCGATAGCGAGTTGACGTGCCCCAATTTTATTTTAAATTTTAAATAAAGTATACTTAGACGATTTTAATTAACTCAAAATAATAGGACTACAGAAAGTAAAAGGAGTTTCCTGTAAGAATCAACGCCCATCCTCCGTCTCGCTTATTTATCTCGCGTAGCGTAGGCCGCTACGAATGCTACGGAAACAGCTTCTATCGCTACGTCTGGTCTACAAGTTCGAGTAAATCTCCTTCAAGTTGCTAAGCGCCTGGTACTTTGTGGAGATGGATCTGGAATTTCGTTGATATATCAATTTATAACAAGCCATTAGCTTTTATTCAACAACCTTCCAAACATGAGTAATTCATCTATTTTCTAAATATATTATAAATATAATATATATATATAATCCTAAATATAATATTTATTTATTTTTTTTCCCGCAACGACCTCCCCAAGCGCTTGCCATACATTTCTGTTGAATATTATTCTCCCCCAAGTGATCCCTGCTGTTTTGCGAATCTCGTCCTCGCATCTGCGACGCTGCCTACCTTTTCTCCTTTGTTTTGTCTCGGACACCATTCTGTCACATTCTTGGTCCATTTGCCTTTGTTGCTTCTCATCTGATGACTTGCCCACGTCCATTTAAGTTTTCTAATGCAACAAGCCACATATTTAACTTTAGTTTCATTTCTTAACGACCAAAGTAATGACCAACCTTGACAAGATTCCCATTAGAGTCAGCAGCACCCTTTTCTTTCTCCAAATTTTCCGATGACATATTCTCCTTTATTTTGCTTTGATTTTTCTTTGGCATCAAAGTCAGTCATGAAATTTTATGTAATTGTGTGTTTATTTCATAAACTTTAAAATTTTCTTAAGTTAAGTCCTTCAGAGAAGAGTTTGGTTTCACCCCTTTCTTATCGTTCAGTCGGGACATACCTATACTTGAATGACCTTGGTTTAGGATGACATGGTTTGTAAATTTTGCATAAATAGACTAATAAAATTTCCGGAGGTACTTGAATTTATTCTCCAACTTTTATGAGAAATTCTATATCAGCAGTAAACTGCACCTTAATCCTTTTCCATTTGAATTTCTAAGAGATAACTGGTACCAAAGATACGGATCGTATGAACTGTTCCATTACCCCCTTCCCTCACACAACACATTCTTCCCTCCGACCGCGGCCCGAGGATAACGTGTGCACCCGCCGAACTATACATTAGTATCATATTTTTGACGTAGTACCCTCGCATTGCACTCCAAAGGGCGACCGGGCGCATTGTCTTCACTTTAATCTCGAAAATTAGAAATTATTATTTGTCCTCATTTACTGCACAATGTCAATAAAGAGATAATAACAGTAACTATGTCGCAATCATACTTGATTCTGTATTATTATTACCCAATACCATTATAATTTGTGACCCTAATGTATTTCGTAATTATAAAATTTAAGAGTCTTATAGCCAAAACGAGTAATAGTTAAAAATATATCAATATCCATTTTAAAAATAAGATAATTTCTTTCCAATACCAGACCCTTACTAACGTAGGTACTCGTCAAGACTAGGCAGACGAGCCTAAATTCGATGGGGTTATGTCGTTTGATTATCGGGCTCTTTTTTGCCTATACGATTTACTGACTGTTTGTACGCTACATTATTTTTTTTTTAAAGCAATGAACAAAAATATCCCATCACATATTCCAATTACTAAATTACTGTATAACTGCCCAGATAAATGAATCCACTGAAGAGAAATACCTCGAATTAATAACCAAATTAAGTACAATGAAATCTGATGTAAATAAAGCGAAATCAACCTTGTTTTCTCTTTTTTTTTTTCGGATTGCTGTACGGCATTATTACTGCTGCTAAAAGCAGTTCCTAAAGTTTAAGCCTTCAGACCGTTCAAAATAAAATTACGAAAACGTTATTCAACTTTGTCCTTCTAATGCCAACAAAAATTAATCATCTATTCCGGAACAGAATAAATAAATCTTGAGCAAATATACTACTACGATATTTGTATTATTACTTAGAGAATAAAATCAGGAAAATTTGATTTGTTTTTCAAAACGAGGGTACCATCAACATCTGTTTATTTTCTTTGTTTGCCTTTCGAGAAAAATCACTAAAATATTTGACCATATCGATCTAAAAAGAAAAAACTCAAGCGGATCTTAATTTTGTGATACTACCGTACTTTCACAATCTTAAACTGAATGATCAGTACGATTACAGCAATGCACTGCCATACTTAGGGGTTTTGGTAATAAATAAAAAAAAATATTCTCTCTGACAGCAAGAAAAAGAATAATATTGTCTGATTATTCATAGTAAATAGCAGTTAAATGTACTCAATCAAAGTAAAAAAAAAATTGTCAACATAAGAAAAATAGATCATGCGTAAATTTTCAACGATACGTACGTTTTCTTTCATCCAGTGGGCGTGACAAGAAAATAATATATTTTCTCGATAATCCCGCTTCTGACCTATTGGGTCAGGTTCCCGCGTAATAAAAACATAGCCTTCCTCTCGATATACTCGTAACATTTATTCACTTTCAGCACATTTGTTACATTACTTTTACACAATTTTTATATCCTTCCAATATACCGCTTAATACTAGATTACCCAATTCTTGATATATCCTCGCCTTTTATTTAATCTTACAACAACCACCACCGGCTCCCGAGCCCCCTCCCGAATGCCCCAGCGACAGGTAGGCTGTGATTGGTCGACGCTTCTATCGCTATCATTGGTTGACGTCGTCAACGGAAGTCAAATTAACAAATTATAATCAAGTAAAGGCTTTAACTCTAGATACTTAATGTTGACAAATTAATAAAAATATGAATGTCTTGATTAATTTATACATTTGCAAATAAGAGTGACGGTGATTTAGCAGTCATGTCTAATAAAACCTAACAATAGGTAGTAGTCCGGCCAATTTATACATACGAAAGTACCTACCTCTAATAATGCACACCCAGCTGAAAATTGGTATGAGTGTTCCAAACATAAAAAACAAAAATCGATCCCATACTTAGAAAAAGCTCACACAGGGTCTAAAGGTCCTCTTAGAGCCACCGTTTCTGAGATACTTATACATATAACGATTCGCAAAGTTGGAAGAGTTGATTATGTTCTATGATAAGATTGTATTATAACAGTTAGAGATCTATTTTAAAATGTTTAAGGTTCAAGATTTTCTTTTGGCTAAGGAAAGAACTTACTCATGGAGTAGGTACCTACCTAATGCTATAGAAGTATTATTTTTAACCGACTTCAAAAAAAAGGTTCCCCGATTACTCAAAGATGCGTGGACCAATTTCGAAAATTCTTTTTTTGTTTGATAGGGTATAGTTCACAGATGGTCCCATAGTCATCAAGTCAGGATCTGATGATGGGATCCTGGAGAAATCGAGGGAACTCTTCAAATTTTATAAGCACACTTGAAGTGATTTGGGTATTGATTGAAAGAGTAATTTTTTACAGGTAGTCTTATGGTCATTAGGTCAGGATCTGATGATGGGATCTTGGTAAAATCGAGGGAACTCTTCAAATTTTGCTAGTATACTTAAAGCGATTGAGGTATTTTTTATAGTTACTATTGCATTTCCTTGCAGTCATCAAGTAATGACTGTATTCATCAAGTCAGGATCTGATGATGGGATCTTGACGAAATTGAGAGAACTCTTCAGATTTTAGAAGCATATACTTCAGGCGATGTGGGCATTTTTCCAATGCCTTGCGCGTTAGTTGTTTTCCACTAAAAAGTATAAAATAAAATGGAAAATTCTTTCCAAAAAACCAACTTCAAATGCCACTACAAAGAATGAAATAATTTTTAATGTACACCAATTCGAAGTCGGGCAATATTTCGTTCATTCAATAATAGTCCATCGTATTGTCGATAATTTTGTCGTTTCTTTGCACATCATGTTTTATAATAAGAAGGACTATTAATGATTGAACAAAACATTGCCCGACTTCGAATTGGTGTACATTAAAAATTATTTCATTCTTTGTAGTGGCATTTGAAGTTGGTTTTTTGGAAAGAATTTTCCATTTTATTCTACACTCGCGCTTATATGCCTCCAATCCATGCTTACCGTTTGGATTCTCGGGATAACAGCCTAGGCTAAATAGTATTCAGTGACTCTAAAATAGTGAAGCAATATAAGTACCGTATTGGAGAATTAATTAATTTTAGCAGGTTAGATGTGGTGGTAAAATGGATTAGGAAAAACCAACCTCATGTTTCTTAATATTTATTTAGATTCAGATTCGAGAGAGTGTACAAACAACGTCTTCAGTTAACTAGAAAGCATAGCCTCTGGGAATTTACATAAAAACACCGACAAAAAGTAAGTACCTACTGTATGAAAATAATCTACTACTGTAAGTACATTAAAAAATTATCACCATATACCTACTCAGTCCGGAAAATATTTTTAATTTATAAAATATATAAAAGCATCGGCGTCGTTTCATCATTCAGTACCCAAAGATTCCCGGAGTGAAGACGTCCTGATAATTATATCATAATATATTGGAGGAAAATGATTCGCCAGTTAGGTGTGTACATATTTTCTTGTTTGCAATATTCTAGACCTTAGCTGGTTTAATTTTTTCGAAATTGTTAGCGAAATACCAATAGATATACTATTAGGTAAATAGCATACTTTAAATAACTAGGTACGTGTTGTCATGTATTCCGTGGTGTTGTGTAGATACCAAAGATTATGATTTTTATTGAAAAATAGTTTTATACCCGAGTCCTAAGAAGTATACAGGGTTATTTTAAAAATACCAAATCTCTCTCGGTCTGTAGTTGTTTACATTAAAACTAACAACTTTTGTTCTACGACTTTTTTTTTAACTCGATATTTTGAGAAATATCAAATATTCAATCTTTTACAGAGATACTCTACTTGCTCTTACTCTGTAATGTAACAAGGGCGCGGCGCGCGACGCGGCGGCCGGTACGCGATGTCGCGGCGCGAAACCGCAACAGTTTAATGTCACTTTACAGATATAACATTTTTTTGTATGAAATAAATTAATACTGAATTTTAAAAAGTCGTAGAACAAAAGTTGTTAGTTTTAATGTAAACAACTACAGGCCGAGAGCGATTTGGTATTTTTAAAATAACCCTGTATATATCTCACATTAAAAAAAAATATTATTATTCCATCAGGTAAATTAATAGACTTTGCTTAACGACCGAATGGTGTAGCGGTAGAGAACCTGCCGTCTGCGTCGGAGGTCGTGGGTTCGATTCCCACAACTGGTAAATGTTTGTGTGATGCGCTTGAATGTTTCCATTCTGGGTGTTTTTCATTAAATTATATCTATGTATATTAGTATGTATAGTATATATTTTATTTTTATCAGTTATCTAGTACCCATAACTCAAGCTATCGCTTTCTTTGGGGCTAGATTGCGTTGTGTGTAATGTAAAAAAAAAACAAAAAGATTTTGGCAGAAGAAGGTTATTATACGAATTTTAGTAATAGAACTTGCCCATTTATTAGATAAGTGTTAGCACGCTGTATGATAACTATGATTTAGGGCCGATTTTTCAATCGCCAGATAAACGTTAACTAAGGAATAAATATGACGTTTTGACAGATTTTGTATGGCATAGATATGTTTTAAAATTCCTCAGATAGCTCCTGGCCTCCTGGCCACTGAGCAAGGAATAACTTTATATTCTGGCGATTGAAAAATCGACCCTTAATTAGGTATGTAGATTTTATTAGAGCAGGCCTGTCACTTACATTCGTACAGTTGTTAGTTGTCTCTGCACCATCTCGTTAGGGAGCTGCTTAAGAGTGAGTAATCTGCAAAAGTTCGCACTAGAAAATCAGTTATGTACTTTGCAGTTTACCAAATCAAGCGAACCCTTATAGGTAAGTGAGATCGTAGGTGCAATTTCGTCAGTAAATTGCCGTACCTACACGGTTTCTTTATTCATTACCTAGGTATAGGTAAACCGCTATGAACGTGACCCTCTATGGTCTGCATAAGCAGGCAGGTCTTATTTGCTTACCATATAGTAAGCAAATAAGCAGGCGATGTTATCGTACTAACCTGTAAATAACCAATGGGGGTTAGTGTTACACAGAATCGCCAAAACGCTAATTTGCTTGACGGCAGGTTCTCGTACCTACGTCTTTGTCTGTAGCATGGTAAAAAATAATTGAGCCGCGACTGAAGACTCAAACTTATACCTAATCAAAATCATTATTGAAAGTGGGTTTCGCGACAAAATTTTCGTAATGATGGCTGGGTGATCAACAGGCGCGTGCGTTACCACCAAATAAAACTACTATACTATAGTTGTTTTGTTTTCTAATAATATTAAGACGCTTTTGTATTATAAACATGGAATTTAGGGTAGGTAATGGTGCGCGCCTATACCGTATTATAACAATAGTTCAAATCTACGTCATAGGTATCCATTTATTACTTTCTGGAGCTTGGAGATTTATTTTCAATGGTGACACTATTTTTAACAAGAGCGACGAAATTCTAATCGTCAATGTATTTTTTTCTATTTGACAGGAGTTCTGCTGGTGATAGTGACGTACGTGTCGGTGACGTCAGCGTTGCCGCCGTGCGTGTGCACGCGCGAGCTGAAGCCCGTGTGCGGCTCCGACGGAGAGACCTACAGCAACATGTGCCGGCTCCGCTGCGCGCAGGACTCGCACTCCAGCCTGCAGCTCAGGAGCCAGGGAGCCTGCCCGGGCGACGACTCGTACCGGCCAGTATGCGTATGCACTGATGAACTCGACCCCGTATGCGGCAGCGACGGACGCACCTACCCCAACAAATGCGCCATGGACTGCGACGGAAAAGGAAACCTCGAAGTCGTCCACTACGGCGAATGCGCAAAGGAAAAGGCCGCCGAACCAATGTGTCTCTGCCCTTACAACTACGCCCCAGTGTGTGGCACCGACGGACAAACGTACGGCAACGAGTGCTCTTTAAAATGCGTAGCCGGAGTAGAAGTAGCGTACGGCGGTGAATGCAGGAACAAAAGAGACGCGAGCGATTGCTTGTTCTGCCCGGCCAACTACGCTCCCGTATGTGGCACTGATGGAAAAACGTACGCCAACGGCTGCGATTTGAATTGCAATGGAGGAGGCGCGGTAGCCGCGTACCACGGTGAATGCAGAGCCAAGAGAGAAACTCATCAGGCTTGTCCGTTCAACTATGCCCCTGTGTGCGGCACAAACGGTAAAACTTACCCCAACGAGTGTGCTTTGGACAACAGCGGGGATAATACAAGGCTCGCGCACCACGGCAGCTGCAGAAGCAAGAGACAAACAGGTTACGAATGTTCGTCGTGCACCTATACAATGGACCCCGTTTGCGGCAAAAACGGTCGCACCTACAATAATTTATGCTTCCTGGAATGCGCAGGAGGAAACGTGCAAGTCGCGTACCAAGGACAATGCAGGGATAAGCGAGAGGCTGTGCTATCACTGTGATTAATTTTTGTAACTTGGTACGATAACATTTGCATTGTTTGAAACATTTTTTACAAAGCTTTTTATTTTCATTGTTTGAAACATTTAATATATATATATTTATTTCTTATGTTGTTTTTATTTCTTATATTGTACAAAATTTCATTTATTTATCCGATTGATTTTTGTTAGGTCCCGACCTACGAGTATGAAACCTACAATCGAAAAAATAGCCCCCGAAGGACTAGTCATCCCGAACCAAACAGCGAATTTGGGGATTCTCCAATTGAAAAACTTACTACGGACCTATTTTTGGCCCTTACTACAAATCTATTTTATACTAATACTAGCTGACCCGGCAAACGTTGTTTGCCATATAAATTATTTCTCAGTTAGGGGCACCGAGCACTAAACCAATACTGGTCTCTGGTTAGGGGTATAAAAAGTACCATACGACTTACTCTCTCAGACCTACTGAACATACACAGACATTCGGTCAAGCCGTTTCTGAGGAGTTTGGTAACAAAAAATGACACAAAATATACTTAAACAATTATAACCTATGACCGAAATGTTCTTCTTACAAAATTCTGAAATAAGACCGCAACACCACAATATGTCTACCTTAGCACGGAATAGGTGTTATAATAGTCCTTAGGTGGACTCATTATTACGGTACTTTTACATGTAGTTATACCTACATATATTTGAAGTATACTTCTAAAATCTGAACAGTTCCCTCAATTTCTCCAAGATCCCATCATCTGACCCTGACTTGATGAATACAGTCATTACTTGATGACTGCAAGCAAATGCAATAGTTACTTTAAACAATACCCAAATCGCTTCAAGCATACCTACTAGCAAAATTTGAAGGGTTCCCTCGATTTTACCAAGATCCCATCATCAGATCCCGATCTGATGACCATAAGACAACCTGGAAAAAATTACTCTTTCAAACAATACCCAAATCACTTCAAGTGTGCTTATAAAATTTGAAGAGTTCCCTCGATTTCTCCAGGATCCCATCATTAGATCCTGACTTGATGATGATGACTATGGGACCATCTGTGAACCCTTTCGAACAAAAAAAGAATTTTCTAAATTGGTCCACACATCTTCGAGCAATCGGGGAACACACATAAAAAAAATAAAAAAACAGATTCCGACAAATTGAGAACCTCCTCCTTTTTTTTGAAGTCAGTTAAAAAACCCAAATTCACGCGGGCGGTACAGATGGCAACAGCTATTAAACCTAGAAAGGATTTTTTCATCTCACCCGCTCGGAAATAGTACATTTCAATATAAGTGCGGAAAGTATGTCATTTCTTTACGAGTCTCGGTTTGTTGACACAAGCCGTAGGCGTGTGTCAACAATTGAGACGAGTGGAAATGACAATTCCGCACGTGCATTGAACGACATTTTTTAACACATTTGCGAATATACATAAAGTTGGGGCCAAGGCCAATTTACCATGAATACTAGTTAGTTTAATATAAATAATAATTATTATATTAATTTAATATATATTATATTTTATAAACACTCATTAGTTCTAGTAATTTTCCTCGCTGTGATGAGATGAAAAATTTTGTGTTATGTACGGCCGCAAATTTTTTTGGGTCTCGTGTCCTTTGAATGCCTCGCCATGCTCAGGATTCTATTCTTTGAACCCCTCGCTGCGCTCAGGGTTCAACCCTAGAATCCTTCGCCGCTCAGCATTCAAATTTGACCCTCGGCCCAAAAATCCATTTTGAGGCCTTGCATAACAAATAACTATATTTGTATTAACAGAATGATTTTAGGGTTCCGTACCCAAAGGGTAAAAACGATCTCTTGAACCGTGATAGTAAGAAACTTGAAATTTTCACAGATGATGTATTTCTGTTGCCGCTATAACAAATATTAAAAAATAGCAGAAAATAAATATTTAAGGGGGCTCCTATACAGAAAACTAAATTTTTTTTGTTTGGTTTTGCTCGATATTTCGTTATTTGATGGTAAAATTAAAATTAAAAAATATTTGAGGGGGGGGGGGGCTTTCATACAACAAACGTTATTTTTTGCTCGTTTTTTTTTTTTTAATTTGAGTTCTTTTAGTTGTATTGGTCTTGATGGTACTGAACCATAAGTGTGCGAGCCCGATTCGCATTTGACCATTTTTAGGGTTCCGTAGCCGAATGGCAAAAAACGGAACCCTTATAAATTCGTCATGTCTGTCTGTCCGTCTGTCCGTCTGTCCGTCTGTCCGTCTGTCCGTCTGTCCGTCCGTATGTCACAGCCGCTTTTTTCCGAAACTATAAGAGCTATACTGTTGAAACTTGGTTAGTAGATGTATTCTATGAACCGCATTAAGGTTTTCACACAAAATTTTAAAAAAAGTAATAAATTTTTTCCGCACTTATATTGAAATGTACCTACTAATTAAAATTATTATCAATACTTAGAACTGAAACTCAAAAATTTTTTTTTCATCAAACCCATATGTGTGGGGTATCTATGGATAGGTCTTCAAAAATGATACTAAGGTTTCTAATATCATTTTTTTCTAAAATGAATAGCTTGCGCGAGAGACACTTCCAAAGTGGTAAAATGTGTGTCCCCCCCCTGTAACTTCTAAAATAAGAGTATGATAAAACTAAAAAAAATATACGATGTACATTACCATGCAAACTTCCACCGAAAATTGGTTTGAACGAGATCTAATAAGTAGTTTTTTTATATTTACAATAAAACCTCTAAAAACAAAGTTAGTTTTGCGGTTCGATAAGAAAAGTGGTTTTTATGGTTTTATTCCTCCGGTTGTAGTACGGAACCCTCAGTGCGCGAGTCCGACTCGCACTTGACAGGTTTTTATTTTTTTTACATTTCTGATTGGTTTAGTAGATTGCAAACACAAGGGCATAAATAACACGCCATTTTATGCGAGAAGTTCATCCCTCAAGCCGAAGGCGAGTGTTGAACCTGCCATCATCGCCAGTAAAATGAAGCTGTTCCATATTTCAAATAAAAAAATAATTAATGTGGGATCTACTTACTTAAGTATATTTTTTTAAAAAAAATTTTCAACAATAGCATCAAAAGTAAAGCAAGTAAGTATTTAGCATTATAATATGTACCTATGCAGTTCGTAGCCTGTTAACGAAGTAGTCCATTATCTCTAGTGCATAATTCCTTGGATGAAGAAATAAAATCACTTCATATCAAAGAGTTATCTAGAAATCACACTATATAATATTATAAAAGCGAAAGTTTGTGCGTAAGTGTGTGTGTGTGTGTGTGTGTAAGTGTGTATGTTTGTTACTCCTTCACGCCGCAACTACTGAACCGATTTGGCTGAAATTTGGAACATAGATAGCTTATAACCCGGATTAAAACAGGCTACTTTTTATCCCGGGAAATTCTCATGGGATATTTAAAAACCCGTAAGTATTTTCAACAGTAATAATATAGCTATAGCTATAGGTAGATTACTTTGACAATCTTTCCTGAAAGTAGGTGTAAAGGTAATTGAAAAGGAAATTCAATTTTTTCTCGGGATTAGTAAAAAATCAAATTTAACGCAAGCGGAGCTGCGGGCAAAAGCTAGTGTGATCATATATGTATTATCTATGAAGGTGACTTCGGCGCACGGCTGTATCACGTACGAGTAGAAGATGACATCCATTTATTAAAGCCTCTTGCCAACAATTTAACCTAATATTATTACTGTTGTAGAGTTAAATTGGTAGGTATCTACTATGTATACGAGTACCTACTTAGATGTTGATTAGAAGTCCGTTTGGCTACCGAAGTTGATAACCCCTAGTTGAGATAGGTGGGTGTTGTTTCGTTTAAATTCTCAAGAGTCAAGGCTGAGGCAAAAATGATAAAATAACTAACGAAAATATTATGACTATTTTTTATATCACTATCTGTATATTATTGTATATTATTATAATTAATAAAAGTGTAAACAGGGATATTTATTATAAGAAACTGAAACAGAAGGTACCTAAGTGTGTTTGAAACTATTTAAATACACAAAAAATGTGTTAATAGAGCAGCCTTCCCGGTAGATTTTTTCATACAAACGCTCGTACGCGATTATGACGTTTTAACAAAGTTTTCTTGAAACATTTTTAACAAGTAGGTACCTTGCACACTATACCTAGGTTTGTATAGAAACAAAAATTAAAATTTATTAGCAACAAATTCAGTATCAGCCTCCAAAGATCTGCATTCTTGCTGAAATTTTACATAAACTTTGGTCGTTTCGCTCAGCTCATAATATATTGTAAAAGTAAAACAACAACTCTATAGGAACCTCGTACAACTAATAAAGATTCGAAATAACAAACATTTTTTACACATTGTATTAAGGCTTTTTCAAAATCACGTATTTCCTGGAACAAGTTTCATGAAATTACGGGCTATTTTTTTTTTCCTGAACGCGCGATTGACGACACAGACGTTATCTAATTTTTTTCGCAATGCGTCTTTTTCTAAAATTGCGTTAGATGAAACAGCATGCCTGTAGACCACGTATTCGTTGTACTTGGATGGTCCGGGAAGGGTCGCCTTAAGGCTCAGGGTCACTCAGCGAGCGATGGAGAGAGCTATGCTCGGAGTATTCTTTGCGCGATCGAATCAGGGATGAGGAGATCCTCAAAAGAACCAAAGTGATTTATCTTACGTTGTGTGAGACAGAACTAATTCACTTGCGTGGAGCATGTTGTGAAGACGAAGGGAAGGGAGCACCGCATCTGCGCTCTCCTGCCTTCATGGTACTTACTCTGGTACCAAAAGCTCTACTTGGACTAATTTAAGTTTTAGTTGTCATTACATATTTATATTTTAAAATACGTGTTCGTATAAGGAGTTATATGAAGAAAAAGAAACGAAAAAAATTAGTTTTTTCTTTATTCATTAGTTAATTTAAAATTAAGTAGGTATACGTACATTATTTTAATTTTTCCTTGTAATAAGTCTATCACATTTTATTCTAATATGAAATCACCTTGTCTTGACCTTAGTTTGATATTGATCACCTTAGTGTGATAGAAGCTAAACTGCTTCTACTCAGTGCAGGGCGCGTTTGAACCCTCGTAAACTTAGTTTTAAGTCGACTTGTAGTTATCACCAAACATATGCGACAAATATTATATTGACGTTTTACAAGAGCCTGTACGTTAGGGTTAAGTGAAATGGGGGGCTCGCCAAGCAACCTCCACGAGTGCCCGAGTGCTACGGTTGCCCTCTGTAGCGCACGGGCCGGTGCTCCCTGGTAACGTCGGTTGATAACCGACGGCGAATAGCTTGGCCCGGCGGATAGGTGACGTTTCTTCGCGTGTCCCTCTGAGTCCCAGCAAAGGGCACAGTGTCGAAACATCTACACCTACCCCGGAGGAGGAAGAAAACCTCACTAAAAAATTGCAGGCGGGGGCGGAAACGCCCACAAGTCCCTTCGGGGCACTACAAGGAAGACAACCTCGTAAAAAAATCACCGAAGTGGGCGGGAACCCTCGTCGAGAGAGATATTTACGGCGGCACATCCCTCTCGCAGGAGACGCGCCGGTTGCTAGCAACAAATGTAGTAGGGGCATAATGCATGCACGAGTTGAGAATCGAACTTTCTCCTGAGTCCTAAGTAATACCATAGTATTATATTATCTGTGGTAATACATATTTTTAGTGCTTTATAATATTATGTACCTACCTACTACGAAGAAATATTGTTGTTTTTCAAAAAATTGATCCCAGAATTCAATTCTGACTTAGTGTTAATAGGTATGAGGCTTTTTAATTGTAAGGATATCTAAAGGGTAAAAAATTACGTACCTATAGATATCCATTCACCCATTGACATAGGTACCTACATACTTTGCAAGAAGATAGATTTTTGGGTTTTATTCTGATACCTAAATGGTGGACAAAACCTTTGATACGATACCCTGAAGCGTCTAAAGGCTATCTTATAATTTTTATTTTAAATAAGTAACCTTTTGAACCTAATCATTGTTATTGCGAAATCGCAAACGAGCTTGGCAGCAGTATAAAAATTAAAATTCATATAACGTTCAGCGTTTAAAGAGTAAAGACGACAATTATTTTGGTTTATTAGTGCGTACATATACCGCAGGAGTTCGAAAATGATACGCCAATTAGGTAATAATAATAATAAATCCTTTATTTTTCACCATCAAATTTTTAAGCTTGATCTTTTACATTATATAGTACGTGCTCATTGTAAAACTTAAAATCAAGAAGTAAGATCAAGAACTTGCTATCCTAGCTAGATTTTATGGATCTGTGTTAAGGATAACCAGAGACGAAGGGATGTGTAGGTAGGTTCGCCTATATGTATAGTGGTACACAGCAGTTAAGTTGATCCAAAATGACTGTCGTCTGCGCAGGTACATCTCCTCGGCCGTAGTGACGCCTTCATACCGCACCTCAGTTAATGTTCTAACACCCGAGAATATGTTCTGCGCAGAGTTCAACTTACACGCCGCATACTATACCTATTTTACGTGTTTTTCCATAGTTCTGTGAAATTATAACGGCCGAAATTAACAACATTGACTTCGAAAATTGTCCTATCAGAAATAGGGCACTATGCTACATACAAGTAACGTCTTTCTTTTTAGGACAAGTCTGGATAGCATGCTTAGGTTATTAATTTCGGCTGTAAGTCACTCCTCTGGCAATTGTCCCCATCTGCCCACCAGATGAAATACCCCCTAAATCCTAAACTAGTTGAATTCTCTTTAAAAACGGATGATTTGACGACCGAATGGCGTAGCGGTAGCGAACCTGCCGTTTGCGTCGGAGGTCGTGGGTCCGATTCCCGCTACTGGTAAATGTTTGTGTGATATGCATGAATGTTTTCCCATGTCTGGGTGTTTTTAAATATATCAAATTTATGTATATTCGTATGTGTGTATATTTATCAGTTACCTAGAACCCATAACACAAGCTATCGCTTACCTTGGGGCTAGATTCCGATGTGTGTAATGTCCAAAACAAAAAAAATATTAACTCGAAGTTCTGGGTTTTCTGAGTGCACCTTCTACTTTTCAGGAGTTCTTCTGGCGATTGTGACGTACATATCCGTCGCGGCGGGCGAGCGACCTCTCGTATGCCCGTATCTCTACAGCCCTGTATGCGCCAGCGACGGTAGAACCTACTCCAGCGAGTGCGAGATGCAATTTGCAGCAGGAGAGAGCGTCACAGTCGTCAGCCGTGGCGAATGTCCCAAATCGGAACCGCCCAACGATGAGTGCCTCGTCTGCCCAGCCATCCTGCTGCCCGTGTGCGGCACTGATGGGAAAACCTACTCCAATAGCTGCGATTTGAGATGCAACGGCAAAGGCGCTACTCTTGCGCACCAGGGGTCGTGCAACGCCTAAAAATCTATTTGTTGTAAACTTATAATAATATTGTTTGAATAAAAAGGTTTTTATTGTTTGAATATTATAAAGATTTTTTTTATCCTTATAGTAGATTTTATTCGCCACGGGGATAAAGCAACGTATACTGTATCCCAAGCGGAACGAGGGGTTTTAGAGTTGCATCTAGAATCCTGAGTGTAAAGAATCTCGTGCGCCCTTGCGGGTTAAAGTCAGATAGGGACAGCAGAGTCTTAGTTTTTCATTTGGGTACGGAACTTTAAAAAATAGGTTGTTAATTTCGGGCAAGTGATTTTATAGAATATCTGGGGGGCTATTCACGTTACGTGTCGGCTACATTTCGTGATGTGATATGTTTAAAAAGATGATGGTATTATTACTATTATATATAGCTACTCGTGCTGATTGGCCACTGACTCATTGATCACCTCTCCTGAACAATTTTGTATGAAAAAATTTTTTTTCAATAACCATTTCGTATAGAAAGGAAAAAATCATTAAGAACAAAAATATGGAGAGAGCTGATGATTGAGGAATTCGGAGACGGGTGAAGAGCACAGCCAGGGTATTGAAGATAGGTGGGGGGTGCTCGACCAAATGTCATTTGAAACGTCATGCAATTGGCAGTGAGCTGAAAAAAATTTCAAAATGGCGGATTCAAAATGGCCGCCATTCGAATTTCGTCGATATCTCGGAAAGTATAAAAGATGGAAAAACGGTTTCTCGACAAGAAGTAATCAAGACACAAAGGTCTATTTTATGGAAAGAAAAAAAATCCAATATGGCGGATTTTTTTTATTCCATAGAAAATGTATGGGGAATTTTCAAAGGGATTTTTTACGGGCGGGAAGACAGCACGCGGGCCACATGTGGCCCGCGCCCCCACGCACCCTACTAGTTACTATATATATAGCTACTCGTGCTGATTCACTGACTCACTCATTGATCACCTCTCCTGAACAATTTTGTATGAAAAAATTTTTTTTCAAGGATGGTGTCGTATAAAAGAAAAAAAATCATTCGGAGGAAAAATACGGAGAGAGCTGATGAGTGAGGATTTTGGAGACAAGTGAAGAGCACAGCCAGGGTATCGAAGATAGGTGGGGGGTGCTCGACCAAATGTCATTCGAAATGTCATCCAATTGGCAGTGAGCTGAAAAAAATTTCAAAATGGCGGATCCAAAATGGCCGCCATTCGAATTTCGTCGATATCTCGGAAAGTATAAAAGATGGAAGAACGGTTTCTTAACAAGAGTTGATCAGAATCCGAAGGTCTATACGATGGATAGAAAAAAAATTCAAAATGACGGACTTTATTTTTTTCATACAAAATGTAAGAGGAATTTTAAAGGGATTTTTTAAAGGCGGGAAGACAGCACGCGGGCCACATGTGGCCCGCGCCCCCACGCGCACTACTAGTTATTATATTATTATTATTATTATTATTATATTATTATTATTATATTATAATATATATAGCTCGATTACCACTGACTCATTGACATAATTGTTCTCCCAGAAGGAGTCTCAAAACGATATAACGATGTATGGGGGATGTGTTCGGGTGCGGGAGTCGAGTAGGGAAAAATTATGACATTTCAGAAAAACAAGATGGCGGCCGACGTGATTTCTGTAACTTTTTTGTTTTCCGACCGATTTCGTTCAAACTCGCAACGATTGTAGATATTAGTAATTGATTAATAGAAAAAATTGAAAATTTTGGAAAAACAAGATGGCGGCCGAGATTTTTGCAAAATTTTCTCCTGTAAAATTTTGTATGAAAAAATTTTTTTTCACAAACACTTTCGTAAAGAGGAGAACAATTTCTTTCAGGGACGGTATGGAGAGAGCTGATGATTGAGGATCTTGGAGACGGGTGAAGAGCACGCTAAAGGTATTGGAGATAGGTGGGGGGTGCTCGACCAAATGTCATTTGAAACCTCGTCCAATTACCAATGAGCTGAAAAAAAATTCAAAATGGCGGAAAAAACATGGCCGCCATACAAATTTTGTTGGTCTCTATCTCGGAGGGTATGACAGTTGGAAAAGTGGTTTCATAGCAAAAGATGATCGAAATGGAAATATCTATTTAGTGACAAGAAAAACAATTCAAAATGGCGGAATTTTTTTTTCATAAAAAATGTATGGAGAGACATAGAAGGAGACGAAAAACGAAGTAATGATGTATGGAGGATGTATTCGGGTGCGGGATTCGAGTAGGGAACAATTATGACATTTCAGAAAAACAAGATGGCGGCCGACGTGATTTCTGTAACTTTTTTGTTTTCCGACCGATTTCGTTCAAACTCGCAACGATTGTAGATATTAGTAAACGATTAATAGAAAAAATGGAAAATTTTGGAAAAACAAGATGGCGGCCGAGATTTTCGCAAAATTTTTTCCTGTAAAATTTTGTATGAAAAATTTTTTTTTCACAAACACTTTCGTAAAGAGGAGAACTATTTCTTTCGGGGACAGTATGGAGAGAGCTGATGATTGAGGATTTCGGAGACGGGTGAAGGGCTCAGCCAGGGTATCGAAGATAGGTGGGGGGTGCTCGACCAAATGTCATTCGAAATCTCGTGCAATTGCCAATGCGCTGAAAGAAATTTTAAAATGGCGAAAAAAAGATGGCCGCCATACAAATTTCGTCGATGTCTATCTCAGAATGTATGAACGATAGAAAAGTGGTTTCTTAGCAAAACATGATCTGGACGAAGAGGTCTATCTATTGAAAAGAAAAAAAATTCAAAATGGCGGATTTTTTTTTTTCATACTAAATTGTATGGCGATTGGGTACCTACCTACTAATTATTGCTAAGTCCGAGTATGAGCGACCACGTAAATTGCTACAAGCAGTTACGCGGTCCGCTTTAGCGGGCCGCGCCCCCACGCGAATATATATAGCTCGATTACCACTCACTCACTCACTGACTGACATATACAATTGTTCTCCCAGAAGGAGACTGATAACGATATAATGATGTATGGGGGATGTGTTCGGGTGAGGGATTCGAGTATGGGAAAAATCTGACATTTTCGAAAAACAAGATGGCGGCCGACGTGATTTCTGTAACTTTTTTGTATTCCGACCGATTTCGTTCAAACTCGCATCGATTGTAGATGTTAGTAAACGATTAATAGAAAAAATGGAAAATTTTGGAAAAACAAGATGGCGGCCGAGCTGTGGTTTTTTAAAATTTTTCATTTTTCGACCTCAAACCGCGGCGCCACAGATCCTAAACGGGTTACTCGAGTATGATGATTTTTTATTGTTTCGCCCCCAATTATTCTGAATTTTGACAGAACGGGAGTAATTTTTCAAAATCCAAGATGGCGGCTGTTCTGGCGGCCAATCAGTGTGAGGTACGAAAAAACGCAATTTTAAAATTCAAATTTCACTCACTTGGCAACATCGGAGCGTTTCGACTTCTATGGGGCGATCGTGAGTACAGACTCGAAGTATTGAGTGGGGAAAAAAAATTACCCCATTTCTCGGGAAATTTCGAGATTTTCCCCAAAAAGTAAAAAATCGAAATACGGACTTTTTGCGAAATCCGAGTATGAGCGATCACGTGTCTTACTCGTACAAATGACATTTGGGTATTTTTGTCGCCCGGCACTGGCAACATTGGAATCTATCAAAGTAAAAGTGATTTTCGACATGGTCAGTTTTCAGGGGCAATCATGTCGCCTGGGTGCGAGCGAGATGAAAAATTTAAATGTAATACGAAGCGGCATATCCTGTAGTTACTAGGAAACGTACTAAACTATGCTAAACAAACATTACTGTGACTTATACATTGGTTAGGCTTTGCTAGGCAAAACAAAAATATTATTTGGTTATTATTTATTATGATTTATATATTATCTAGTTTATAGATTACCTATCGATATAGAACGTAAAATTGCATGTAGTTCAAACGCAACATTGTCGAAAATCGTGAAATTATATCACAAAATCGTAAATTACTTTGCGCGATAAGGTTGAATGATTGTATTTCCTATGTTGAAATACTTTAATTTTACACTCTGAACCAAAAAATTCTTCTCTTGTGGACATATTTAATATTATTTTTTTATGATTATATTTTTATATATTAATATTTATATTCCTTTATCAGTTATCTAATACCCATAACACAAACTGTCGCAATTACTTTGAGCCTAGATTGCGATGTGTGTAATGTCCTGTTATATTTATTTATACAAAAATACAGATAAAAAACGAGCACACTAATTCCTATCTCATAATCTAAATTGTCAATAACCTTTTGAACCTAAACGTTTAGTTATTGTATAAATTAAGTTTATGAATAAAATAAAATTCATACACCATTTGGCGTCAAAAGAATAAAGACGTCAATTTGAGTTTTTCTTAGTATCTACTTTATAGTTAACACCTACTGCAGGATATTGAAGATGATTCGCCAGTTAGGTAAGTATGGTGTATTCGTACCAATGAATTCTATAATCTATTACATAGAAGTCATTGATTCGTACTAATTTTTTGATTTTATACCCATGAAAAGCTAAGGCAACTTTTACATGCAACTGTGTTCCTCTGTTTGTCTATCCGTCACATGATTTTAACTCAACTTATTAAACTCAAATAAATTCTAAAATAGATTTTATTTATTGACAAATAAATAAAATAAGTAATTCTAATATTTATGAAAAAGCGTTGTGAACGTTGGGTAAACTAGCGCATGGTATTTCTACTTCGCCCGCATGTATTTCGGTTTTTACATATTTTTAGATTTTTTAAAGGAGACAGAGAAACATACCTACATAATTTTATTACTCAATTAAGGACTTAGTTAAGAACCGCAGCTGCCTTCAGTCTCTAATGGAGTTCACAAAACGTATTTTTAAAACTCTAAAAGAGTATAACAATTATATGATAGTTAATACTGTGAAAAGAAAATTGTAGGTATAGTCTTTTCTAGCCTTTCGCCGTATTACTGACGCATCAAATATCAGAAGTAATACGGCGATTCAAAGATTCCTAATGTTATGTTAATTTAATTCTTGCGAAACAATAAAAAAAAATTCGTTTATTCAGCGCACGCAACTGAAGCTCTCCAAAAACTATTTTTCCCGTTTCTGCAATATTTTTCATTGATGCTCCGCTCCTATTGGTCATAGCATAATGTTATATTGTAGCGTGATTACGTAAAGCCCATAGCCTTCAACACAAAATAGTAGTTTATCTACGCTCATTGCTTAAAGTTCGAATATTGAAATTAAAACGTGTCACATAATGACCTACTTTATTCACAGACTTCTATAATTATTAAAAAGTTATTCATTATAACATCGATCTAATAGGGAAATATTTCAAGATCAACTATATGTTGTCTGTGGATTCCAATAAAAGACAGAATTAAGGAGGTTCTACACTTCTTTCGGCTATGACGCCACATAAAAATACAGGAACCCAGAGTCGCGTATCGTAATGGAAATTATGCTACTATCTTGAAATATTTCCATAGTAGATCGATGTTATAATGAATAACTTTTTAATAATTACAGAAGTCTGTGAATAAAATAGGTCATTATGTGACACATTTTGATTTCATAATTCGAACTTTAAGCAATGAGTAGATAAAGATATTTTCAATACGGACCAGTAGTTCCTGAGATTAGCGCGTTCAAACAAACAAACACTTCAGCTTTAAAATATTAGTAGGAATAGATAGATTATTATAGATTGGCGCCTATTGTACCTACCTAATGTTTTCACTTCTGTCGGCACCCCGGATGCCACATAAAACTTTTTTATATAAATGTAGTAAGTATGTAGATAACTATAATATCAAAGATTTTTATGACTTAACTACACCGAAATGAAATGTATGAACCTCAGATCACTTCTTATATCTGTGGTATGATTATGAACCTAAAGATGAGCCCGTTGGAACATTTTACGTAAACCTTCTTCATACAAGAAAAGTGTAGCGCCATCTGTCAAATCCGCTTATACCCTGTCCCTGTGGAAACGCACGTGAGGACTGACACATAACAAGTATAGTGATCAGCGGTGTGGACCGCGATCCATATAAAAATCGGCTTACTACTGACGCCATTGGTGTCAAAACAAACATTTTTGACACCTGTAAACTGGCGACATTTTTTGCGCGGTTCGCCGGGTCATGTGTATATGCCTATATTATGTCTATTCTTAACTATGTTTATACTTAATTATCTTTTTGATTAGTGTTTTACACACTTAGGAAATAATTCCTATAAATTTAAATACGAATCAAAATTTTTCACTCGCAGCGGGATTTGTACCCGCGTCCCCCAGCTTTCGCGGCTGGGTGCTCTGACCGCTGAGCTATACGAGCCATATCCCCCTGCCTGAGGACCAAACAATACGAATCTAAAATTCCACCGCAGGGGGATATGGCTCGTATAGCTCAGCGGTCAGAGCACCCAGCCGCGAAAGCTGGGGGACGCGGGTTCAAATCCCGCTGCGAGTGAAAAATTTTGATTCGTATTAAAATTTATATGTATATACTTTTTTACAGGAGTCCTTCTGTTGGTTGCGACGTACATTATTTGCGTCTCGGCGAGGGAGCGACCCCGTATCTGTCCGATTAGATACGAACCCATATGTGCCAGCGACGGAAAAACCTACGCTAACGAATGCGACATGCGATTTTCAGCAGAAGACACTGTCAATGTGGTACACGCTGGTGTATGTAGAAAGCGACGTCAGACTAATGAGTGCCGAGTGTTTATGTGCCCAGTCGTCCCGATGCCGGTGTGCGGCACTGACGGTAACACCTACATCAATGACTGCGTTTTGAGATGCACCGGCAAAGGCGCTACTCTTGCACACCGCGGGTCGTGCTAGTGTGTGAACATATAATTAGATTGTTTGAATATAACGGTTACCATTATAATTGCAATGTTTGAATATAATTTATGTTTTATTTTAATTCCATTATTTGTGTATAGAGGTTTTTAGGGTTCCGTAGCCGAATGGCAAAAAACGGAACCCTTATAAATTCGTCATGTCTGTCTGTCCGTCTGTCCGTCTGGCCGTCCGTATGTCACAGCCACTTTTTTCCGAAACTATAAGAGCTATACTATTGAAACTTGGTAAGTAGATGTATTCTGTGAACCGCATTAAGGTTTTCATGCAAAATTTAAAAAAAGGAATAAATTTTGGGGGTGCCCCATACTTAGAACTGAAACTCAAAAATTTTTTTTTCATCAAACCCATATGTGTGGGGTATCTATGGATAGGTCTTCAAAAATGATACTAAGGTTTCTAATATCATTTTTTTCTAAAATGAATAGCTTGCGCGAGAGACACTTCCAAAGTGGTAAAATGTGTGTCCCCTGTAACTTCTAAAATAAGAATAATTATGATAAAACTAAAAAAAATATATGATGTACATTACCATGCAAACTTCCACCGAAAATTGGTTTGAACGAGATCTAGTGAGTAGTTTTTTTAATACGTGTTGAATTGATATTCAACAAGTCTAATATTTTGTTTAACTTTGATGACGACAGATGGCGTTGCACGTATTTAACTCGCGGTGAAGTTGTTTAATGTTGAATAAGTTGGTTATGCGGTTCAAGAAAAGTGGTTTTTATGGTTTTATTCCTCCGGTTGTAGTAGGTACGGAACCCTCAGTGCGCGAGTCCGACTCGCACTTGTCCGGTTTTGTTTGGTCTAATTTGACCGGACTATTGCCCAGTTTGCTGACGTCTGACGGCAGCGCCACATAGTAGAGGAAGTTTGACAGACCACCACTGAAAAAGAAAAAAAAATATTTTCTCTCATTATTTGAAAACCCATTTTTGTTGAGACCTCTGCCTTTAACTAGGAGGTCGGAGATTAGAATCCCGGGCTGTACGGTTACAAGAAACAACACCGCAAAATGCCTTGCTCGTTTCAAAACGCCTTGTGAGTTTATTACCCTCGAGTAACGGATACGTGAATTTGATAGGTATCTAGTACAAGTGGCGCAAAACACATCGTTTAGTAATATTGAGGATTCGAACCACGAACGAATGTTTATTTTATTTGTGTCTCTCTTTTCAGAAGATTCTATTATATTCACCTATTTTCGACCCCATTCAATTAGGATTCGGAGTTAAGGGGGGTTGTGAGGCGGCAGTTCATGCCACCCGCACATTCCTCCTTAACTCCCGTGAGGATGTACTCCTCAAAATAGATGTTAAAAATGCTTTTAATTCTATGGATCGTGGAGTACTCCTCTCACAAGTCAAAAGTGTTTTACCACAGCTATTCCCATATCTGGCACAGTGCTACCGGCATTCAACTAAATTATTATACAAGAACCATGTTCTAGACTTCGCTGTCGGTTGCCAGCAGGTCGGACCCACTCGGACCAGCTATTTTTAGTTTGGCCATCCACCCTATTATTTCAGAACTAAATTCAAAATTTAACGTTTGGTACTTAGACGATGGGACTTTTGGTGGCGAAGTAAACACAGTCTTTGAAGATTTAAAAAATATTATCTCAAAATTTAAAAATGTAGGTTTGGAATTAAATTTCTTCTGCTTCTCTTCCTTAGGTATGGATGCCTGGGAATCCGAAAAATTTCCAGTGTTTCACTACCTTCTTTCCTTTCCTCTGTCTACAGCACACATTCTCTTTTTGGAAAAATTATTTCTCCCTGCTTGGGATCCGTCGAGGTGTCGTGCTTGGCAGAGGCAAGGAACGAATGGTCTGTGATAAGTCCAAATCTGCTGCCGATTTCTCCTCTTTCGCAGAGACAGTGGGACGACATCGTCTGCAGAAAAACTTTTGACTCCTTACTAGCACAAGCGAGTTCAAAAAAGACAGATCTCGCCTTCTCGCTGTCTCTGCGAAAGAGTCCGGCTACTGGCTCCATGCTCTCCCTGCTGCCAACCTGGGAACATTAATAGACCATACCACTTTAACTAGGCGCAAGCATCATTCAACCTCATCGATGCCATTGCGGCGAGAGCGTTGATTCCTACGGTCACCATGGTCTCTCCTGTCCCAAAAGTGCCGGTCGCTTCCACCGCCATAGTGCCCTTAACGACATCATCCGGAGGTCTCTTGCTACCGCCCACGTGCCAGCTGTATTAGAACCAACTGGTCTGGCGCGTGGTGATGGCAAGAGACCAGATGGGTTGACGCTTGTTCCCTGGCGTTTAGGGAGGTCGCTTGTTTGGGACGCAACTTGTGCTGACACCCTGGCTGCGTCCCACATTGAGGCGACCTCCTCTATGGCGGGGGCTGCGGCTACTAGTGCCGAACGGGCCAAGGGACGCAAATATGAATCTCTTGACAAGATTTTCATATTTGCGCCTTTTGGTGTGGAGACTCTGGGGCCGTGGGGCCCGGGGGCTCGAGCTCTTTTTGAAGAAATTTCAAAGAGAGTTATCAAGTCTACTGGGGATCCAAGAGCTGGCAGCTACCTTGGCCAACGTATTAGTTTGGCCATCCAAAGAGGCAATGCTGCCAGTATCTTGGGTACCATGCCTCGTTGCGATGGATTCGATGAGGTTTTAAATTTATAACCTAGTTTATAGTCGTTATTTTTATTTTAAATCTTTTTATGGACATATATTTAAGTATTAGTTATAATTTTCTTTTCATCATTAAATGTATTTACTGTGTAAACAGTAATTGTGTGTGTGTGCACAATCTCTTTACCTAAAATTTAAATTATGAATGTAAGCAATTATAATATTTTCAGAAGTATGATGTGCTTTTTAAGAAACTAAAATATCGTTTGCTTGAAGGTGAAGACAAACAGTATGAGAAAACCTGCATGCCTGCCAGTTCTAGAGATAATATTCAGAAAAGTTCGCGAAGCCTACTACTTACCAGTCTGCGTGACCAGCGTGGCGGTGGTGGTAAATTAAATAATCCCTCACGGTAGCTACACAGAATCGCCGGGCGATACGAATTTGCCGGTACATTGATACACCCTACAACCAGCCGCAGCTGAAGTTTTAAACTAGGCCAGACCAATCACCAAACCCATTTTATACACACACATGCTCGCTCAAACACTTGCATGCACACAATGATTTCGCACACTCACATGCTTTTATATTTTATTTAGAATGTTATTAAGTTAGTCTTGCGGCTCTGAGATGGAAGCCCTGTTTCCCGAGACACAGTCTTATCTAGTTCGGGAAACAGGATGTACCTTTTATTATGATTTAAGTTCTACTTAATTATATTGTGTTTGTAGTCACTGTTTAATTTACATTAGTGTGAAGTCAAATAAACGTTATTATTATTATTTCCGTATTAAATCTAACTCTCACACCCGGCACACGATAAATATGTATAAAAACCAAAGACATAAATACCACATATACTAGCAGACGCCCGCGACTCTAACGGCGTGAATTCCGGTTTCCGAAATAACAAGTAGCATAAGTGCTATAGTATAGTGTTATTATCTCGCTGCAGACTCGGTCATAAATCATCCGAGAGTTTCGCTTTTGTATTTCACTGCTGCTTTTGTATTTTAGTGAACAACAAAAGCGAAACACTCGAGTGACTTATGGCCGAGTCTGCAGCGAGATAATAACACTACTATAATTTAGTTTAAAAGGTAGTGGTGCCAATTCTGTTGTACAAAATCTCTAAACTTAATTAATTTGACGCGTCTAAAAGTAATGCTATCCTTTTCAAAATGCTCGCCATGGAAAAGGATGGCACCATTTTTTAGACATGTCAAATTAGTTTAGTTTAGAGATTTTGTGCAACAGAATTGGTACCATTATGGCTCAAACTCAAGCGTCGAACTATATTATTATCCTCATAAAATAGGATTCCTTATTTTGCAAACCTAAAATAGGTTTCCCTTTTATTAAACCTATTTCTCCAATGAAAAATACTTGAATCGTTCATTAGAATAATTTTTAAATTTATAATTACGTATGTTATTTCCGTATTCAGATTTGTTAAGTCTTCATAACAAAAAAAACCATTTGATAATACTTCATTTATAGAGAGAGAGCCAGCGCATGCCAGACCTTCCTTATTTTATAAAAGCTGAAAGTTTCTCTGTGTATTGTCCTCAACACTGGCAAGAATGTTTGTTTGGACGTTGGTTTGGATCATGGTTGCTTTGGGAGATAACAAGTAATAAACGTGTAAAAAATCTTACGTCAAAGAATAGAGTAATTTTTTTATATTTTCTTTAGAACAGTATTTGAAATCACGTAATGCATTGCCAGACACTTAGTGTGGTGACAACCCCTTGCCAGACACCCTTACTGTCTGGCACGCGCTGGCTCTTAGTCCATGTGTGTTCACGTGTGAAACTATTATTATTATCAAAACTTACTGGTTTTTTTAGAAGATCAAAGTTTACCGTGTTTTGAACATAATCATCATATTATGTTTAATACCTAAACTCGATCTGTAATGCTTTAAGAAAGATGGCACTATACATTCTCGGTAAAAATTATCAGAGTAACTATACTTAAAATTTGTAGTTTAATAAAATAGTAAAAAATCCAGTAGCTCGTGTCAGGACCCTTCATGCGGAGTTTATCTGGGTAGGTACCTGGTACAACCTCCAAGTTATTCTGCCGTGAGCAGTAATGTATTTAGCATTTTGGTTTACTGTTTTGGGAAAAATGAGACTTAAGAGCAGGGGGCCTACCACCAACGCTTAAAGTAATATTATTGAAATATTGTTTTAAAATTTCCATACTGACATTATATGAAAATGTCAAAACAATATTACAATAATATTACTTTAAGCGTTGGTGGTAGGCCCCCTGATACCTCAGAATGAGGAGTGCAGTAGGTACAGTGTATCGAATGATATTGCAATGCAAAATTATGGGACGCTGCATCTGACGGCATCAGAAGAACGTCAAACGGAGGTCAAACGTCTTGCTCGTTTCATCGGCCTTTGTTATAAAAAGAAAAACTTAAAACTGACAACCATGATGGTCGTCACTTTTTTTTTAATCGATCTATTAGCTCTTGATAATATCCATTCAAGTCCTTTCAGGTATATCATCATCATCATCATCATATCAGCCTGCGGACGTCCACTGTTGAACATTGGCCTTCCCAAGTGAGCGCCACCACACCCTGTCCTCAGCCTTCCTCATCCAGCCACTTCCCGCCACCTGCTTAATGTCGTCGGTCCAACGAGCTGGAGGACGCCCCACGCTACGCTTACTTGTACGCGGTCTCCACGACTTTTCGGCTCCACCGGCCATCGCCCCTGCGACACGCGTGACCTGCCCATTGCCACTTCAGCTTGCTAATGGTTTGGGCTATGTCAGTAACCTTGGTTCTCCTTGTTTCAAGTATATAGGTCGTTTCCCTTACGAGCTAGAGGCAAGCAGTTTCGCGAGCTCGCCAGCACGAATGGCTGATGTATGGCTGCAATTGTCAGGTTCTCTACGTCCTTTAGACACGGAACGCCACAAACTGGCCAATCCTACATAAATAAAATATTTTAAGTATATCAGCGAGACAAGACAAAGTCACAAGCGTTTGGCGTTAACGCTAGTCGACAAAAATGTACGGACAAAACAAATGATTAGAAAAACCACGATAATAATTACTAAACACGCTGTGTTTAGCGGACCTTGTAGATAACTTTAGCGTACTTCGCTTGACAATTGACAGCCGACAGTATCAAACACAGCGTGTTTAGTAATTATTATCGTGGTTTTTCTACAGTCATTTATTTTGTCCATACATTTTTGTCGTAACGCCAAACGCATGTGACTTTGTCTAGCCCCGCAGGACAATTACACACATCGCAATCTAGCCCTAAAGTACCTAAGCGATAGCTTGTGTTATGGGTACTAGATTCTGTCGGGTTGGTGCTGACTGCTGACTGCTGAGTAAGTATGGAAAGCTCGGTGCGATTTTTTGTTGTTTGTTTTCCAATGACCTTATAGCCAGCGGATGGCGCTCGAACACTTACAAAGTAAATATAACAATAATGGAGGTTGTTCCTCGTATATTGATTGGTATGGTAAACATATTTTCCTTTCAAAGAAAATACTTGTGTAATGTGCAGGGTATAAGTTATAGAAGATTAGCAACACTCTCAGGCGCAGTTTGCGAGCGCGAGGTCCCGAGTTCGATTACCACGGAAAGGATCAGTTTGAGATTTTTATGATTTCTCAATAGGCTTAGGTCAGCGAAACAACGAAGAAGTTGGAGCAACGAAAGAGGCCTTACTTTTTTAAATACCACATACATTACATAGCGTTTAAGATTTTATCCAAATAGCATGAAACGTATAGTACCTAACAATAATGTAGGTACAGGACACAGATAAGCGAGGCCTCAGGCAGCAGAGTACATTGACGCGTTTGACCTTTGCTTAATCTATGTACAACATAAATATAACTCAATGTAACTGTAATTTTATTATTAGTATAAATTTTAAACAATAAAGCACCAAATCATTCATTGAGTTGGCTTACAAGCATTTAAACGCGCGGCTATGCTCACGTGGATTTCGGCCTTTTCGGAATTGGATACCCATTCTTTTTGTCATTGCCGTTCCTGTTCCCTCTGCCAACAACCTTTTAGTTTTTTCAACAACAATCCCATGCGATAGATGAATTTTTCGAGATATAGTAGCATATGTCAGGCCAGGTCCACTTATCACGTGATCGAAGAAACTACAGGTTAGCCGTCTCGACGTACTTACTAATTTCAGACGGCCGCCACGTGCCGGCTACTTTGCTCGCGTTAGTTCTTGTACGCCCGATTGCGAGACAACCTTAGTACGTTGAATGAGATAAAGTTACGCGATAGAAAGAGCGCACAATTTTGCGTTTGTTGCGTATTGTTTGCGGAGGCGGAGCCAGGCGCTGTTGCAAACTGAATTGCACTATTTGTGTCAGCGCTTGAGTCGCTATTTCTTTAAATTATCTTGCGGAGTGAACTTTCTGTACCGTTAGGTCTTATGTATTCCGTGCCTATGTGCTAATCCAGGGCTGTCTTTATTGTAAGATTCAGTTGAATTAATAATATCGATAGCATTATCGTCGTATTGCATGTCGATAGTCCGTAAGGAATCCACAATGCTTCGTGCTACGTCGGGCGGATATTTTAATGTAAAAAGTGACTTCCGCCTATAACTTATGTCTTGCAACCATAAATCGTCCTAGGTTAAGACGGTTCACGCGTTAGTATTATGCTTGAATCAAAATTTACGATTTCCGAAGGAACATAAAATAGTTATGTGTTCAATTATAGATTAGATAATTGAATTCATATTATTTGGCATTTCATAATCTAGAACTTGGCTCAAAAATATTTTAAAATATGTGTATAACTTTCTCACTAGAACAGTTTTTGTATATAGGCTGTTTGCTAAAATAGCGGTCGACGCTCTACGCAGATGTAAGATTTTAAAATTTTCATAACACAAACTTATACCAATACGTATTTAAAAAATTGATAACATTTATTAGAAAGTGGCTCAAAAAAAAACACGATTTAAGTACGAAAAGTGTCATTTTTAGCATTTTTCGATAAATTAAGTAAACGTATTATTTTAGGATAAAATCCAAGATATTTTGTTATTTCTGAATTATAGTAAGTAATTTAATTCAATTAATATTCAATGTCATTGGTTATTTACTATTTTAATACGAAATTATATTAGATATTTCCTGCCTTCGCAAGTTTTAAACCTGTTACTTGTCGGTTTTTATTTTATTATTCCGAAAATTTGGCCTGCTGGTAGAAACTAGCCATCGAACATAATAATTCGTATATGAGAACTATAGCCAAGTCAGACCTGAGGCTTCAATATATTAGCCTAATTTATAAGAAGACTTATTAATTAGGCTAATATATTTTAATTTATTTATTTTATGTTGTTAATGTATAAATTATTTTGTTATACTATTATCGGCGCTAAATTGCGCCAACGAATACCTACCTTTTATAGTATGGACCGAAAGGCGAGGCTCGTCGCGCCGCATGGACGCTCTTAAGTGATATTTATATATAGCTCATGTTTAAGATTTTTCATATTCATATATTATCTGGTGTCTAACGAGTCAAGACCTCAATTTGGTAATACCTAGCTACTCCAGGATATCGAAGATGATTCGCCAGTTAGGTAGGTACTCGTATATGTACCAAGTTTTGTTTTTATAATTCCGTGAAAATGATCCTTCACGTGCAACTGTGCCCGTCTGCTTGTCTATCCATCTCATAATTTAAACTAAACCTATTTACGCAATTAAATTCTAAAATAGATTTTATTTTTTGAATTGAGATTGAACCCGCGTTACTGTTATTGTTGTCATTTATCACATACCCTGTTACCGCAATGTACAGTCGCGGAATGAAAAGGTTCGTCACCTTAGTGTCGATTTTCCCTTGCACTAATACTGCAAGAGTCCATAATGTCAACATACTAAAACAATAGAATCACTTTGAAAATTGACGAACCTTTTCATTCCGCTACTGTACCTATCTCATACCTCTGTATATTTTGAATTGGCGCTTTTGTAATGTTTTCGCTTCTATCGGCACTTGCGGAGTCAATGGTACCAATTCAGTTGTGCAATACCTCTAACTAATTTGACACGTCTAAAAGTAGCATTATCCTTTTCAAAATGCTTCCCATGGAAAAGGATACCACTATTTTTTAGACGCGTCAAATTAGTTTAGTTTAGTGATGCTGCACAACAGAATCGACACCAGTGACAACTTTTCTAGGTATGGTGAGATTTTCTCCGTCCTGTCCGTTTGTCACACTCAATTATTTCAGAAACTAATAAAGTTATCAAACTGGGAATAGTTATAGGTAATAGTGGCCCAACGACATTGCAATTGTTTGTGCAATCATAAAAAAATAATCTTTTCTATTTTTTTTTAAAGGGACCGAAACCATTTTTAAAATGACAACATTGAGTTGGGTATTTTACGAACAGGCGTTAGGTAGGTACTTGTACATTCTAAAACAGATTTTTGTTTAATTTTTATTCGAAAAAAATACCGTCCCCCTTATCTTCGAAGTTTATCGATCGAAAAATCTGAAATAATTATGATCAATAGGGGTTAACGTATGTTTTACAGGAAAAATGAAATCAACTCTCTTACCAGTACTTTTACTAGATAAGTAATAATAACAAAAGTATCTTGAACAAAATTGATTATTTTAAAGTTTCACTTCTTTTGTAGTATGAAACGATCGGTGCGCGAGTTTGACTCTCACTAGGCCGTTTTTTTATTAATTTCTAGCTTTTTAATTTCATATGTAGGTACACCGAAATAGGTATACCTAACTGCAAAAAATAATGACTTAACATTTTGAATTGTTCCTTGTACAGGAGTTCTTCTGTTGGTTGTGACGTGTACTGTATGCGTCACGGAGAGGCCGCAACCCGTTGCCTGCCCACTTGTTCACATGCCTGTATGTGGCAGCGACGGCAAAACCTACGATAACGAATGCAAGTTGTTCCAAACAGCACCAGTCACTGTCAACGTCGCATACACTGGTAATTGCAGAACGAAACGTCAGTTCGATGAGTGCTTCGGCTGCCCAGACACCAATGAGCCCGTGTGCGGCACTGACGGGAAAACCTACACCAGCGAGTGCGAATTGATATGCGAAGGGTATGGCGCTACTCGTAAGCACGACGGGCCGTGCTAAGCATAGAGAGGCCGTCTTTTATTTTCTTTTTAAGACATGAGACAAATATAGCAATAGCGAGGCACCAGAAAGAGACCAATTTACCTTTATCTCTCTCTGGTCCCTCGCTATGGCTATATCTGTATCATGTGTCAATAGGTATTAATTGTTGTGAAGTGTGAACTTACAATATATTTTTTGAACATCATTTATAAAGACTTTCATTAGTATAATATACTTACCTGACTGCCTATTCTAAAATATTTATATAAAAGAAGTAGGAAGACAAAAATATATATATATTACTATAGATTTTTATTAATTTTTAGATTATGTACCTGGTGATTTTATGAGGTTTTATAAATTAGTCACTTAATTGGTAGGTAGGTACTATTTTCGGAAATAAAACCATGAAATAAGTATTGAAAACATTTATATTTTACAAGAAATCACATTAAACTATAACTATATACATACCTATCACTCAAATTCAATATGGCCACTGAGGCGAACAAAATACAGTTAAAAGAAAAGCATTTGAAGCGAAATTGACAGGATGGGTATTTTCATCAAAATGTAACTTTTATGGATACTTAAATTATCCAAACAAGTCGGACACTGGAATAGTAACGCGATATCATCATTTCACGTGATTTTTTAATATTATAATATCACTTAGCAATAACAGTTACTTTATGTATCAATATAAGACACCGAATTAGTTAACATCAGATACCGATTTAGAAATCATCTTTATTTTGACATCATCTCAGTGTAACAGCTTTTGCCTGCTACATGTGTAAAGGTTTTGTCTAATATCCAAGGGCGGAACCCGCATCAAGTGATCAATTCACGTTTTTTTTAATATTATCACTTTGCAATGATAGTTACTTTATACATAAACATAAGACACCGAATTAGTTACATAAAACACCAATTTATTTAAATTAGAAACCGTTTATCTATACATATTATCTTAATTTTGACATTATACTTAGTTAAACAGGCCTTGCCTGCTACAAGAGTATTTTTGTTTCCGCTAACGCTTGGCGGTGCGTCTTTGATGATAAAGGTGCCTACCTAGCCACGGCAAGTCTCTCACCAGACATCTGAACTAAATTAGAAATTATAAACGGTTAAAATTTAGAATCGTTTGGCAGGAGTAGGGGGAAGAGAAGGGGTGAGGCGGGAGGAGGGGGGTGTCCCCTACCCCCCGATACCACTCCCATGAAAAGGTAAAGTTCTTGAGAAAAATGAAAAAGATGAAAATAATGAAAATGACGATGAGTCGTTTCGTCACGGAGAGAAGCGAAAGGGGAAATGGTGGGAAAGTAACTATGAAAAGTAAGTACCTATCTTCCAAAATTCAACCCCTAGCGATGGTAAAATAGGTTAGGTAATGGGGGAGGGGGGCGCGGCCGCCTTCTGTAATTCACAATTCATACACCACGTGGAGAAAAGTTTAAATGGAAATAGTTTTATTATGCATTACAGATTCGTCACCCTTTATATAACTTACCAGAAGCACATAACACAATACAAGGGTAAAAATTATGCACAGGAGTTTATGAAAAAAAAAGATGTGCACACACACATCGTTAGAATCATATCAGAAATCAATCTGAGCGAACAGATAATCATCAAAGTCGTCCTCGTGAAATGGATTATCAATATCTGGCTGTGCGAATAGTATTGATTGATTTTGGCTATTTGGTTGTACATTTGCCCCAATGTTTGATTGGTCTCGTCTTCGACTTGGTTCATGTTGGTCATTTGGTTGCACATTTGTCCCTATGTTTGATTGGTCTTGTCTCCGACTTGGTTCATATTGGCCATTTCGTTGTACATTTGTCCCTATGTTTGATTGGTCTTGTCTCCGACTTGGTTCATATTGGCCATTTCGTTGTACATTTGTCCCTATGTTTGATTGGTCATGTCTCCGACTTGGTTCATTTTGGTCATTTGGTTGCACATTTGTCCCTATGTTTGATTGGTCTTGTCTCCGACTTGGTTCATATTGGCCATTTGTTAAAATGTTTGTTGCTGCAGATTGGCCGTGTACCGGTGTAGTTGGAAGGCTAGCCGATCTATCCGTTGGCGGTACTTTGCGTATGTTGGTCCCGGGGATGTAATCGTTTTTGTTTTTACTACTAACTGGCGATAAATATTGAGATATCGTGTTTTTGCTCTCCTGAAAAAGAAATTTCGACCTTAATAGAGGCGTTTGTGAGGCCTTTGGTGTTTATAGAAATGCCATAAAAGAAATTCGCTCGCATTTGCTGTTAAAGATCGCAAGTATATTGCAAGCATTTTATTCTTAAGTCAATTCGGACACGAGCTTACATCTTTTCTCGCGTTTGTGTCTGACAATATGCTATGTCTGACAATGTTCTAATGAAATGAGAAAGCACAGAAGTATTTGCTTCACTTAGATAATAATTATGTCCCAAAAGTTATACAGTGGTTTAAACTATCTCGCATGTGACCTCAGTCCTCACTGTCACATATTACGCGCAATTTTATTTGGAAAAGGTTTGCAGAAAGGTACATTTAATAAATCAGGCCATATTTTAAGTTCCAAGCAAATAGGCGTCTCTTCTATTAAGATTTACAGGAATGCATTAAATTAGAGATATAATGCATCTCTAATTCAATGCATGCTAAAATGAATAAATTAGGGATGCATATGTGAGAAATAAATAAGAGATGTTTTTATAAAGGGAAACAAGGAACTAACCTGATGCTTCATGGTGGTGTGCTCGAAAGTGTCGCCGCTCAGGCCAACATTGTTCAAGACCTGCAGACCAGCAATATCATTAACAAGTTTCTTAAAGGTCACATAAAGGTTTTACAGTTTTCTGTGTGCATGGTAGTCATACTCCTTCACTGTTAGAAATAAATATTAACACAAAGAAAGAAAAATCTACGAGATTGATGCATAAAACTTAAATTTTACACGGGCGGAAACGAGATGATTTTGGCGTTAATTTTGTCGTCAAGTATTTCAGCGCTTATGATGTTTTACCGTTTTAAAATGTTGTCTATTTTATGGTACTTCAATGTACATATTGTTTTCCCCAATTTCGGGGGATACTGGTATTTTTTTATCAGGAAATGTTTAAAAAAAGTCGAAAATAGTAAAAATGTAAGTGCATCGTAAAAAAGATTTCGGGCATGGGTAAAATTTTAAGCCACGTAGAAAAAATGATATATGAAGTCGTCGGCGGTGCCCTTGGCCAGCAGGTACCGCACGCGCACGCCGCCCGCTCTGCCGATGCGGTGCGCGCGAGACTCCGCTCGTGTTACAATCTAAACATCGACACACTGTAGCGCGCGGTGTACTCACGTCGAGCTTGTCCTGCAGCATGGGCCACATGAAGTCGTCGGCGGTGCCCTTGGCCAGCAGGTACCGCACGCACACGCCGCCCGCTCTGCCGATGCGGTGCGCGCGAGACTCCGCTCGTGTTACAATCTAAACATCGACACACTGTAGCGCGCGGTGTACTCACGTCGAGCTTGTCCTGCAGCATGGGCCACATGAAGTCGTCGGCGGTGCCCTTGGCCAGCAGGTACCGCACGCACACGCCGCCCGCTCTGCCGATGCGGTGCGCGCGAGACTCCGCTCGTGTTACAATCTAAACATCGACACACTGTAGCGCGCGGTGTACTCACGTCGAGCTTGTCCTGCAGCATGGGCCACATGAAGTCGTCGGCGGTGCCCTTGGCCAGCAGGTACCGCACGCACACGCCGCCCGCTCTGCCGATGCGGTGCGCGCGAGACTCCGCTCGTGTTACAATCTAAACATCGACACACTGTAGCGCGCGGTGTACTCACGTCGAGCTTGTCCTGCAGCATGGGCCACATGAAGTCGTCGGCGGTGCCCTTGGCCAGCAGGTACCGCACGCACACGCCGCCCGCTCTGCCGATGCGGTGCGCGCGAGACTCCGCTCGTGTTACAATCTAAACATCGACACACTGTAGCGCGCGGTGTACTCACGTCGAGCTTGTCCTGCAGCATGGGCCACATGAAGTCGTCGGCGGTGCCCTTGGCCAGCAGGTACCGCACGCACACGCCGCCCGCTCTGCCGATGCGGTGCGCGCGAGACTCCGCTCGTGTTACAATCTAAACATCGACACACTGTAGCGCGCGGTGTACTCACGTCGAGCTTGTCCTGCAGCATGGGCCACATGAAGTCGTCGGCGGTGCCCTTGGCCAGCAGGTACCGCACGCACACGCCGCCCGCTCTGCCGATGCGGTGCGCGCGAGACTCCGCTCGTGTTACAATCTAAACATCGACACACTGTAGCGCGCGGTGTACTCACGTCGAGCTTGTCCTGCAGCATGGGCCACATGAAGTCGTCGGCGGTGCCCTTGGCCAGCAGGTACCGCACGCACACGCCGCCCGCTCTGCCGATGCGGTGCGCGCGAGACTCCGCTCGTGTTACAATCTAAACATCGACACACTGTAGCGCGCGGTGTACTCACGTCGAGCTTGTCCTGCAGCATGGGCCACATGAAGTCGTCGGCGGTGCCCTTGGCCAGCAGGTACCGCACGCACACGCCGCCCGCTCTGCCGATGCGGTGCGCGCGAGACTCCGCTCGTGTTACAATCTAAACATCGACACACTGTAGCGCGCGGTGTACTCACGTCGAGCTTGTCCTGCAGCATGGGCCACATGAAGTCGTCGGCGGTGCCCTTGGCCAGCAGGTACCGCACGCACACGCCGCCCGCTCTGCCGATGCGGTGCGCGCGAGACTCCGCTCGTGTTACAATCTAAACATCGACACACTGTAGCGCGCGGTGTACTCACGTCGAGCTTGTCCTGCAGCATGGGCCACATGAAGTCGTCGGCGGTGCCCTTGGCCAGCAGGTACCGCACGCACACGCCGCCCGCTCTGCCGATGCGGTGCGCGCGAGACTCCGCTCGTGTTACAATCTAAACATCGACACACTGTAGCGCGCGGTGTACTCACGTCGAGCTTGTCCTGCAGCATGGGCCACATGAAGTCGTCGGCGGTGCCCTTGGCCAGCAGGTACCGCACGCACACGCCGCCCGCTCTGCCGATGCGGTGCGCGCGAGACTCCGCTCGTGTTACAATCTAAACATCGACACACTGTAGCGCGCGGTGTACTCACGTCGAGCTTGTCCTGCAGCATGGGCCACATGAAGTCGTCGGCGGTGCCCTTGGCCAGCAGGTACCGCACGCACACGCCGCCCGCTCTGCCGATGCGGTGCGCGCGAGACTCCGCTCGTGTTACAATCTAAACATCGACACACTGTAGCGCGCGGTGTACTCACGTCGAGCTTGTCCTGCAGCATGGGCCACATGAAGTCGTCGGCGGTGCCCTTGGCCAGCAGGTACCGCACGCACACGCCGCCCGCTCTGCCGATGCGGTGCGCGCGAGACTCCGCTCGTGTTACAATCTAAACATCGACACACTGTAGCGCGCGGTGTACTCACGTCGAGCTTGTCCTGCAGCATGGGCCACATGAAGTCGTCGGCGGTGCCCTTGGCCAGCAGGTACCGCACGCACACGCCGCCCGCTCTGCCGATGCGGTGCGCGCGAGACTCCGCTTGTGTCAGTATCTGAACACATTTGAAGAACACTTAATTGGTTTTGGCCAGCAGTTTGACACGGAAAGGAGGTGTAGGGTTGGCAGCACAGTCCACGGAGCTCACCCCCGGGTTCCAGTGCAGCTCCGCGAACAGCACCAGGTCGGCCGCGGTGAGCGTGAGGCCGGAGTTGGCGGCCGTGATGGACAGCACGGCGCAGCGGCAGCTCGTCGTGTACTGGAACCGCTCCACCAGCTCCTGACACCAAGTTACCATTTCATTTCACAAACGGCTTCGTTCTGGTGCAGCTAGTAAAGAAATCAGGTGCTATTATCACGTTACTGGACCTAAACACGAATCGTAACCTTCAACTGTTGTTTTTATGACAAAGAATGATGGTTTACAGTCAACACAACAAAAAAATCACAGACTTTACTAAACGTTAAGAAAAAATTGAAAAAAAAAATGATGGTAAATGGGGAAAATCTAGAAGTAGAAAAATCCACAATTTCTGGGTTTAAAACTTCAGTGACACGCCCTCGATTTCGAAACAGCTAGACTAGTCAACCTTTTTTATTTTCACAGTGTCATGTCCTATGGAATCCTACTCTGGGGCAATGTTGCTGATACTCAAACGATCTACGTTTTGCAGACAGCCGTACATCTAAACTAAATTCTCGAGAAATACTTCGCCAATAATTTAAGGAGTTGGTATTTTTACCGTGTTACTTGGCAGATCCTTTATTTTCGCAACAATCACCCTAATGGTCAATTTGCAAGGACGATAGGCAGTAACCAAGTCTCTTATTATGGCATGGATGGATATCGAGTAGCAGCGACTCACGGCTCTGATGCGCGGGGGGGTGGAGCCCACGATGCAGATGTAGTGGGTGTCGGTCTCGTCCAGCGCGCCGCAGATCGCGTCCACCATGTTGCGGTGGTGGGCGAAGATCAGGAACTTCTGGCTGCTCTCCTTGAGGAGCTGCTTGATGTATTTACTGACCACAAATAATTACTATGTATAAAAACAATAGTATCTTTGGATAGAAGCAGGCGTTACGTTGCAGAAGTTTTTTTTTTTTTTAAATATATACGGGATATTTTACACATCGCAATCTAGCCCCAAAGTAAGCGATAGCTTGTGTTATGGGTGCTAGATGACTGATAAATATACATACATACTAATATACATAAATATAATATATTGAAAAACACCCAGACACTGGAAAACATTCATGCTCATCACACAAACAGTTACCAGTAGTGGGAATCGAACCCACGACCACTGGCGCATACGGCAGGTTCGCTACCATTACGCCATTCGGTCGTCAGTTCATGTTCATGATTAACAAGAAAAGGAAAAAAATATTTGCTATAATCCGCCAAAAGAGAAAATTCTGTATGGTCAAACATGCAGGTACAAGCTAAGCACCGCTTAGCTAAGATTGTCTAGTCAACTAGTCACTAGACAATCTTGAATTGTGAAGTCGAAATCTCCTGATGATGCTCCGGTTTCGGGGCGAAACGTGCGTCGAGAGTTATATAGGGAAGGTAAGCGGTGCTTAGCTTGTACCTGCATGTTTGACCATACAGAATTTTCTCTGTTGGCGGATTATAGCAAATATTTTTTTCCTTTTCTTGGTAATAGTATCTTTGTAAAAGTCCGTTACAACGTGTATGTTTACAAGAATAGCGGTGTTTCCTCAAGGTCATAAACGCGGTGCTAGAAATTCCTCACGAACCGATAACGCTTTAGCAGGTCTCTAGGGACTGCAAAGGTATCTTGACGGTGAAGGACGGTGTTTGTCCGCTAACTTGGTACTCATGTAATTCTCCACAATTTACAACAATCTTTCCTACTCTTCATTTAGCTCACCAAATAGCCGGTATCTTGACTCGCTTAAGAAGGTGATCAGCGGGGCTAGACAAAGTAACAATCGTTCAGCGTTCACGACAGTAGATAAAAATGTATGGACAAACCACATGACGAATGAAAACAAATGAAAGCTGAATCTACTTTATGCTTAGCGTTGTTCCCTGTCGGCTGTCAATTGTCATGCGAAGTACGCTAAAGTTATCTACAAGGTCTGCGAGAACGCCAGGGAGCGTTCAAATTGTCGTAGTCAATTTTCAAACACAGCGTGTTTTCCTATATTGGGTCACGTGATTTTCTACAGTCTCTTGTTTTGTCCATACATTTTTGTCTACTGTCGTTAACGCTAAACGACTGTTACTCTGTCTAGCCCCGCAGAGCGGCTTGTTTGCCCGCCGATTTGGTGTTCTTGTAGTTCTCCACAATTTACAAACATCTCCTTCTCCTCTTTAGAAAACTTTACTTGTTAATGGACATTATGGACAGGCCCTCGTACACACACAGTATAACAACCCATCTCACCAAATAGCCGGTATCTTGACAGTGGCGGACTCGCTGAAGAAGGTCATCAGAGCGGCGTGTTTGTCCGCCGATTTGGTGCTCTTGTAGTTCTCCGCCATCTGCGACAACCCGTGCTTCTCCTCTTTAGAGAACTGCAGGAGGGATTGGTCTAGTAATACTGATTCCCTGGAAAAATCATTTATTTTCCGCTAATTTTAAACATTTTTTCATATTTCAAGGTACAGATAACGCGAAGTTTATCTGATGTTAGGGAATATGGCTGCTGATATCAGATGCAGTGTTTTCTAAGACTTTGCGTTCAATAGTAAGACGCACTGCACTGGGCTAATTATCCAGGCATGAGACATCATTTTTATTTAGGCTTTAAAAGGTTTGACCAAAATAACCAAGTAGTAAGTGTACCTGGTTTTTTCCTCCAAGGTGGGCAGAACCTGTTCCTTAGTCCGACGTATGAGGAACCGCTTCTGCAGTATGATCTGTAGTTCCGTGAGGTTGGACTGGCCCGTCATGTCCCATCCGAAGTGGGTTTGCTTTCCCGCGCAGTATCTTTTACCTAGGCATAATATATTGTATTGATAAAATACTTGTTCCGAGTCAGTTTTACTGTTACAAAGAAAAGTTTCAAAATAATGAAGTAAAAGTAAAGTGAAGGATATTGGTCATAAATAATTTTTTGACGTGACAACGTCTTATAAATCGATAGAGCCGGCTGCACGCACAAAAAAACATGACTCATCCGGCGTTACCTCGCTCATGCGGCGTTACCTCGCTCGCGTTACCTCGCTCTGAGGCGTTCCATCTAAGGCATGAAGTGCAAGCGAGAGTTGTCACGTTCAACTATCGTCAGTAAACCGACTTTACAGACAACCAATTTTTTAAACACATTGCCGCGCGATGCTGATCAGCGCCGTCGTGCACTGCGCCTGTGCGACTGTACGCACCGTACTCCGTGTAGGAGGTGAAGAGCTTCGGTTCGATCAGCGCCAGCTGCGTGTACAGCTCCGCGGGCCGGCTGAGCGCGGGCGTGCCGCTCAGCAGCACCACGCGCGAGCATTGCCGCGCGATGCTGATCAGCGCCGTCGTGCACTGCGCCTGTGCGACTGTACGCACCGTACTCCGTGTAGGAGGTGAAGAGCTTCGGTTCGATCAGCGCCAGCTGCGTGTACAGCTCCGCGGGCCGGCTGAGCGCGGGCGTGCCGCTCAGCAGCACCACGCGCGAGCATTGCCGCGCGATGCTGATCAGCGCCGTCGTGCACTGCGCCTGTGCGACTGTACGCACCGTACTCCGTGTAGGAGGTGAAGAGCTTCGGTTCGATCAGCGCCAGCTGCGTGTACAGCTCCGCGGGCCGGCTGAGCGCGGGCGTGCCGCTCAGCAGCACCACGCGCGAGCATTGCCGCGCGATGCTGATCAGCGCCGTCGTGCACTGCGCCTGTGCGACTGTACGCACCGTACTCCGTGTAGGAGGTGAAGAGCTTCGGTTCGATCAGCGCCAGCTGCGTGTACAGCTCCGCGGGCCGGCTGAGCGCGGGCGTGCCGCTCAGCAGCACCACGCGCGAGCATTGCCGCGCGATGCTGATCAGCGCCGTCGTGCACTGCGCCTGTGCGACTGTACGCACCGTACTCCGTGTAGGAGGTGAAGAGCTTCGGTTCGATCAGCGCCAGCTGCGTGTACAGCTCCGCGGGCCGGCTGAGCGCGGGCGTGCCGCTCAGCAGCACCACGCGCGAGCATTGCCGCGCGATGCTGATCAGCGCCGTCGTGCACTGCGCCTGTGCGACTGTACGCACCGTACTCCGTGTAGGAGGTGAAGAGCTTCGGTTCGATCAGCGCCAGCTGCGTGTACAGCTCCGCGGGCCGGCTGAGCGCGGGCGTGCCGCTCAGCAGCACCACGCGCGAGCATTGCCGCGCGATGCTGATCAGCGCCGTCGTGCACTGCGCCTGTGCGACTGTACGCACCGTACTCCGTGTAGGAGGTGAAGAGCTTCGGTTCGATCAGCGCCAGCTGCGTGTACAGCTCCGCGGGCCGGCTGAGCGCGGGCGTGCCGCTCAGCAGCACCACGCGCGAGCATTGCCGCGCGATGCTGATCAGCGCCGTCGTGCACTGCGCCTGTGCGACTGTACGCACCGTACTCCGTGTAGGAGGTGAAGAGCTTCGGTTCGATCAGCGCCAGCTGCGTGTACAGCTCCGCGGGCCGGCTGAGCGCGGGCGTGCCGCTCAGCAGCACCACGCGCGATCATTGCCGCGCGATGCTGATCAGCGCCGTCGTGCACTGCGCCTGTGCGACTGTACGCACCGTACTCCGTGTAGGAGGTGAAGAGCTTCGGTTCGATCAGCGCCAGCTGCGTGTACAGCTCCGCGGGCCGGCTGAGCGCGGGCGTGCCGCTCAGCAGCACCACGCGCGAGCATTGCCGCGCGATGCTGATCAGCGCCGTCGTGCACTGCGCCTGTGCGACTGTACGCACCGTACTCCGTGTAGGAGGTGAAGAGCTTCGGTTCGATCAGCGCCAGCTGCGTGTACAGCTCCGCGGGCCGGCTGAGCGCGGGCGTGCCGCTCAGCAGCACCACGCGCGAGCATTGCCGCGCGATGCTGATCAGCGCCGTCGTGCACTGCGCCTGTGCGACTGTACGCACCGTACTCCGTGTAGGAGGTGAAGAGCTTCGGTTCGATCAGTGCCAGCTGCGTGTACAGCTCCGCGGGCCGGCTGAGCGCGGGCGTGCCGCTCAGCAGCACCACGCGCGAGCATTGCCGCGCGATGCTGATCAGCGCCGTCGTGCACTGCGCCTGTGCGACTGTACGCACCGTACTCCGTGTAGGAGGTGAAGAGCTTCGGTTCGATCAGCGCCAGCTGCGTGTACAGCTCCGCGGGCCGGCTGAGCGCGGGCGTGCCGCTCAGCAGCACCACGCGCGAGCATTGCCGCGCGATGCTGATCAGCGCCGTCGTGCACTGCGCCTGTGCGACTGTACGCACCGTACTCCGTGTAGGAGGTGAAGAGCTTCGGTTCGATCAGCGCCAGCTGCGTGTACAGCTCCGCGGGCCGGCTGAGCGCGGGCGTGCCGCTCAGCAGCACCACGCGCGAGCATTGCCGCGCGATGCTGATCAGCGCCGTCGTGCACTGCGCCTGTGCGACTGTACGCACCGTACTCCGTGTAGGAGGTGAAGAGCTTCGGTTCGATCAGCGCCAGCTGCGTGTACAGCTCCGCGGGCCGGCTGAGCGCGGGCGTGCCGCTCAGCAGCACCACGCGCGAGCATTGCCGCGCGATGCTGATCAGCGCCGTCGTGCACTGCGCCTGTGCGACTGTACGCACCGTACTCCGTGTAGGAGGTGAAGAGCTTCGGTTCGATCAGCGCCAGCTGCGTGTACAGCTCCGCGGGCCGGCTGAGCGCGGGCGTGCCGCTCAGCAGCACCACGCGCGAGCATTGCCGCGCGATGCTGATCAGCGCCGTCGTGCACTGCGCCTGTGCGACTGTACGCACCGTACTCCGTGTAGGAGGTGAAGAGCTTCGGTTCGATCAGCGCCAGCTGCGTGTACAGCTCCGCGGGCCGGCTGAGCGCGGGCGTGCCGCTCAGCAGCACCACGCGCGAGCATTGCCGCGCGATGCTGATCAGCGCCGTCGTGCACTGCGCCTGTGCGACTGTACGCACCGTACTCCGTGTAGGAGGTGAAGAGCTTCGGTTCGATCAGCGCCAGCTGCGTGTACAGCTCCGCGGGCCGGCTGAGCGCGGGCGTGCCGCTCAGCAGCACCACGCGCGAGCATTGCCGCGCGATGCTGATCAGCGCCGTCGTGCACTGCGCCTGTGCGACTGTACGCACCGTACTCCGTGTAGGAGGTGAAGAGCTTCGGTTCGATCAGCGCCAGCTGCGTGTACAGCTCCGCGGGCCGGCTGAGCGCGGGCGTGCCGCTCAGCAGCACCACGCGCGAGCATTGCCGCGCGATGCTGATCAGCGCCGTCGTGCACTGCGCCTGTGCGACTGTACGCACCGTACTCCGTGTAGGAGGTGAAGAGCTTCGGTTCGATCAGCGCCAGCTGCGTGTACAGCTCCGCGGGCCGGCTGAGCGCGGGCGTGCCGCTCAGCAGCACCACGCGCGAGCATTGCCGCGCGATGCTGATCAGCGCCGTCGTGCACTGCGCCTGTGCGACTGTACGCACCGTACTCCGTGTAGGAGGTGAAGAGCTTCGGTTCGATCAGCGCCAGCTGCGTGTACAGCTCCGCGGGCCGGCTGAGCGCGGGCGTGCCGCTCAGCAGCACCACGCGCGAGCATTGCCGCGCGATGCTGATCAGCGCCGTCGTGCACTGCGCCTGTGCGACTGTACGCACCGTACTCCGTGTAGGAGGTGAAGAGCTTCGGTTCGATCAGCGCCAGCTGCGTGTACAGCTCCGCGGGCCGGCTGAGCGCGGGCGTGCCGCTCAGCAGCACCACGCGCGAGCATTGCCGCGCGATGCTGATCAGCGCCGTCGTGCACTGCGCCTGTGCGACTGTACGCACCGTACTCCGTGTAGGAGGTGAAGAGCTTCGGTTCGATCAGCGCCAGCTGCGTGTACAGCTCCGCGGGCCGGCTGAGCGCGGGCGTGCCGCTCAGCAGCACCACGCGCGAGCATTGCCGCGCGATGCTGATCAGCGCCGTCGTGCACTGCGCCTGTGCGACTGTACGCACCGTACTCCGTGTAGGAGGTGAAGAGCTTCGGTTCGATCAGCGCCAGCTGCGTGTACAGCTCCGCGGGCCGGCTGAGCGCGGGCGTGCCGCTCAGCAGCACCACGCGCGAGCATTGCCGCGCGATGCTGATCAGCGCCGTCGTGCACTGCGCCTGTGCGACTGTACGCACCGTACTCCGTGTAGGAGGTGAAGAGCTTCGGTTCGATCAGCGCCAGCTGCGTGTACAGCTCCGCGGGCCGGCTGAGCGCGGGCGTGCCGCTCAGCAGCACCACGCGCGAGCATTGCCGCGCGATGCTGATCAGCGCCGTCGTGCACTGCGCCTGTGCGACTGTACGCACCGTACTCCGTGTAGGAGGTGAAGAGCTTCGGTTCGATCAGCGCCAGCTGCGTGTACAGCTCCGCGGGCCGGCTGAGCGCGGGCGTGCCGCTCAGCAGCACCACGCGCGAGCATTGCCGCGCGATGCTGATCAGCGCCGTCGTGCACTGCGCCTGTGCGACTGTACGCACCGTACTCCGTGTAGGAGGTGAAGAGCTTCGGTTCGATCAGCGCCAGCTGCGTGTACAGCTCCGCGGGCCGGCTGAGCGCGGGCGTGCCGCTCAGCAGCACCACGCGCGAGCATTGCCGCGCGATGCTGATCAGCGCCGTCGTGCACTGCGCCTGTGCGACTGTACGCACCGTACTCCGTGTAGGAGGTGAAGAGCTTCGGTTCGATCAGCGCCAGCTGCGTGTACAGCTCCGCGGGCCGGCTGAGCGCGGGCGTGCCGCTCAGCAGCACCACGCGCGAGCATTGCCGCGCGATGCTGATCAGCGCCGTCGTGCACTGCGCCTGTGCGACTGTACGCACCGTACTCCGTGTAGGAGGTGAAGAGCTTCGGTTCGATCAGCGCCAGCTGCGTGTACAGCTCCGCGGGCCGGCTGAGCGCGGGCGTGCCGCTCAGCAGCACCACGCGCGAGCATTGCCGCGCGATGCTGATCAGCGCCGTCGTGCACTGCGCCTGTGCGACTGTACGCACCGTACTCCGTGTAGGAGGTGAAGAGCTTCGGTTCGATCAGCGCCAGCTGCGTGTACAGCTCCGCGGGCCGGCTGAGCGCGGGCGTGCCGCTCAGCAGCACCACGCGCGAGCATTGCCGCGCGATGCTGATCAGCGCCGTCGTGCACTGCGCCTGTGCGACTGTACGCACCGTACTCCGTGTAGGAGGTGAAGAGCTTCGGTTCGATCAGCGCCAGCTGCGTGTACAGCTCCGCGGGCCGGCTGAGCGCGGGCGTGCCGCTCAGCAGCACCACGCGCGAGCATTGCCGCGCGATGCTGATCAGCGCCGTCGTGCACTGCGCCTGTGCGACTGTACGCACCGTACTCCGTGTAGGAGGTGAAGAGCTTCGGTTCGATCAGCGCCAGCTGCGTGTACAGCTCCGCGGGCCGGCTGAGCGCGGGCGTGCCGCTCAGCAGCACCACGCGCGAGCATTGCCGCGCGATGCTGATCAGCGCCGTCGTGCACTGCGCCTGTGCGACTGTACGCACCGTACTCCGTGTAGGAGGTGAAGAGCTTCGGTTCGATCAGCGCCAGCTGCGTGTACAGCTCCGCGGGCCGGCTGAGCGCGGGCGTGCCGCTCAGCAGCACCACGCGCGAGCATTGCCGCGCGATGCTGATCAGCGCCGTCGTGCACTGCGCTTTGTGTGACTTGAGGTAGTGAGATTCATCCTAGCAAATAACCCAATCATCAATAACGTTATTATGACTTCTGTGCATTAATGATGATAATAAGATACATTACATTTACTTACAATAATAAGTACACCAAACTTTTTGCTCTTCAGTAAATCTGTATGCATGCTAGTGATCTTGTAACTCACAATTACCACCTGGGTCTGAAATTGACAAAAAAAGATAAGCTTTCATTTTGGCTGGTACCGCAAACACTTTTCATATTTTATTGAATCACTGCACCTGTTTGTCAGCGACCAACTGACTGTCTTTGCTGGTAGTTAGAGTAACTATGTTCATTGATGGCACCGATGGCAACAGCTCACGGATCTTACTTTGCCAGGTCTCTCTGAAAATAATGCATTAAAACGCATTGAGATTAAAACAAATCAAACACTTTAATTTAAGGTACGGCCGATAATGGCTAAAGCTATTTTACACGTTTGTTTAGCAGAAGCTGAAACTTCACTACTTTGATTGACATGGGCAAGCAAGAGCAACGTAAACTCACTTGCATTGTGGTGCTTCAGATACTTTTTGGTGGGGAAACTAGTTTGCCAGACACCATTAATTTAATTTTTGTAACAAAAAGATGGTTATTTTCTTTAAATAGGAACCATGGATATTTCCTATGTATTAAATTAATCCAGGATATAATCTATCTCCATTCCAAATTTCAGCCAAATTGTGTAAGTGGTTGCGCCATGAAGGAGTATTTCTCCATACAAACTTTGAGTTTTGAAAAATCCTTTCTTAATGCACTCGGGGTGCATCAGAAGGAATCTGTGTGCCAAAGGAGTCTTTGAACCCAGTGGTTAAGACTGTATATGTCCGTCAGTCGACCGTTCTTTCTTCTATACATTTACATACTACCTGTATTACCTCATAGACGATGTAGTGACGATGAGCATCGGCCAGTCGTTGCAGTAGAAGCTGGCGATGGCCAGAGCCTGGAAGGTCTTGCCCAGACCCATGTCGTCCGCGATCATACAACGCCCGCGGCGCGCTATGCCGAATCTGTGAACCAATTTACTTGTTATAAAATGGAAAATTCTTTCCAAAAAACCAACTTCAAATGCCACTACAAAGAGTGTAATAATTTTTAATGTACATCAATTCGAAGTCGGGCAATGTTTTGTTCAATCACTGATATTCCTTCGTATTGTCGATAATTTTGTCGTTTCTTCGCACATCAAGTTGTATAATACGAAGGACTATTAATGATTGAACGAAACATTGCCCGACTTTGAGTTGATATACACAAGTCACTTCAAGTGTGCTTATAAAATTTGAAGAGTTTCCTCGATTTCACCAGGATCCCATCATCAGATCCTGATTTGATGACTGTGGGACCATCTGTGAACCCTTTCAAACAAAAAAAGAATTTTCTAAATTGGTCCACGCACCTTCGAGTAATCAGGGAACATGCATAGAAAAAAAAAAGATTCCGACGAATTGAGAACCTCCTCCTTTTTTTTGAAGTAGGTTAAAAATTAGTCTTGATGATGATTTTCACAAATCAACACATCATCAATAAGCGTAGTCTCTGGTGCAGTAGAAATTTTTCTTCTTCCAATTCCTCAAGCAAAGCACACATACAAAAATGTTGTTCATGGCGATCTATCTACTGTGGTTTCAATCAACCACTTTTTTAGTCAACACTGAGTCATGATGATGCATTTGAGCCTCACCGTTCAATCAAGAGTCCAAGCTCTTGAGGTTCCAAAGCAAAAACACCTGCTTTTGATGGAGAATCACAGAGATATTTGACAACTTTTGTCAAATAATTTGTTTGAATATTGATTCTTTTCATGCAACTCTCCTGAGTTTTCTACTGAGGTCTACTGGCTTTTCTTTACACTGTAAAGACATAACTATTTATTTATTCAAAACAAACCTCACTCCTTCTTCCTGGAAAGGCATCAATTTGTTTCTAAGGGTCTTTTCTATGGGGGACAAATCTACTGTGCTAGAGTCTATGAAGGTGTCACTTAAAATCTGTAAAGAGAAAATTTATCACTTATTTCTTTACTTAGGACATGGGAAAAAGAAACAACAGATGCAATTATTAGTATAAGTATTATGAATAATATCGTATTCTAGCATGACAAAATTTATGAATACATAAATAAGTTCTAATGATAATTTTTTTCCAGTATAGGCATGCAAATCTAATAATGTAATATATTTAGTAATTTATTTAGTATTATGTTAAAATGACAGTTTAAAATAAAGAAACAAATAATCTAATAACTGCAAGTCAGCGTACAACTCATGTCACGCTAATTATTACAAAATTAATTATCCAATCATATTGATTGCATTGCTAGCAAACTAGCTTTACAAAACTACCGCATGTGAAAATTCTATTATATTAAGTATTTATTTAAAACATAAAGGAAACAAGTTGTGGTGATTCAACTCACCATTCAACCCCTAACATTTAAAATTACCTTTAAAACATATGGTGGTAATGGACCGAGGACTATGTAAGGAGCTAATGGAGCCACTTTAGACATTAAGTCCTGGTAATCATCTATCGAGAAATTCCATAACTTTGATTTAGCATCTGAAACAATGTTAAGAAAATTATTATTTAAAACAAAATTGCAAATAAAATAATTTTCAAAAAAGTTCAAGTGCCAATATGTTTCTACTTGGTGCGAGACAGTTTTCCAAATGTGAGGGTACAGTCTAACATTTCAATTTTCAAATATGAATCACAATAGATCGGGGACGGTCAATGTGATACCAGGGATCATGGAGACCTGAAGCTAACATTTCAAAGGTGCCTTTAAGCTAGACCTACGAGAAAGTATAAACATTTTGATTTAAAATGCGTAAAATGTAACATTTAATATGAAACTTCTGAAAAATTCTAAGGGCATGACAATAAACAATCATATGTTTTATACAAATAAATTAAGAATAAAAATACGAGTATTTACAAAATGTAAAATTGTTAATATTTTCACAATAAACATTTTACCTTACCATAATTCCTAGAAGGTATACTCTTAAATATATTAATGAGAGGTGTGCAAAATTCTGACGGATTCACTTCAAATCTATGCTCTGATATCAAATATACTGTCCCACTCACAACTTTGCTTACAGGTACAGCATTTTCAGCTTGTTTACTACTTTCCGGTTTAGCATATGGGTGAAATGTATTAGATCCCTTAGAAGTCTTTACGGGGCCAATGTTAGAACTTTGAGATGTCAACGTCCATTCTTTAGGTTTTTGCAACTGGCTGTTGTTCTGAATGTTTTCGTAGGACTTGCTCAGTCTCTTTTGAATAGCAGCTAAGCGTTTCCTCTCAATTTCTTCCTTACTGCATGCCATATTGTGATTTACATTAGATCCTTCATTACGATTTATGAATGTTATAAATGGAATTAGGAGTGCTGTAGTGAGAACAGTTTTTGGGTCAACACTCAACAATTACTTCATATCCATAATCCACAAATTAGTTTTTATTTTCGCGGCTAAAAACAGCTAAAAATACAGTCACGCTTGTTCGATTATTGATCAATTTTGAATTTGATGATTCTTTAATGTTGATGATTGATCAGCTGTCATCATAGACAACCACAGCAGAGAGCTGTCATTTTTTTTAATAACTGGCTTTACGGCTCTGGGTTCCAGCCCTTCTGAGCCTGATCAGCTGTCAGCACGACCAGGACCACAGACCACAAGACTAGATGGCAATGATTAGGGTAATAGGTTTCTTTAATCATTGAGTAAACACGTCAGAGTAGGTTGGTACCTACTGTCTATTACGATCTATGGTTGGTGCCTGTCCCGAAAGGGACGAATGGAATAACAGAACATCTATGGTTTTTATACCTTTGACAGTTACATTATCATGAATGAATATATTTCGTCATATTAAATACCTTCTTAATCTGCAACTTCGACTTGGGTCTTTGCTCTTGGTCAGTTTCCGGTTTTTAACTATTTTAGGCTCAGAAGGGCTGGAACCCAGAGCCGTAAAGCCAGTTATTAAAAAAAAAAAAAAAAAATTTAACTATTTTGGACTTTGACCATTGTTGCCACTTTAGTGATTTTCTCACTAGATTTAGTGAATTTTAGGAGCTAGACAGTGATAATCTGAAAAAATAATCACTGAAAAATGATTTGATGACTTTTAGTGATTTCATCGAATGTTGTGCTTTGGGTCCAGGATGGACACTTTACCGAGTAAAAATATTCCTGTTTCAGAACTTTCTGTTTCAGAAGACTTTTTATCCTCAAAAATATCGGAAAGAATGGGAAATCCAAGAAGAAATGTTTGCAAGAATTGGCGACATTAAGAAACACAGATTAACAAAAAAACATATGGATAAATCTGATAAATCTCAATAAAAATAAAAATTTCTGACTTACCTTGTGATTTATTTTGAAATGATTTAGTGAATTCTAGGGATTTTTCAAGTTAAAAATATCGCTTAATCTGGTGAAATTTCAGATCAAAACTAGTGAAAAAGTTTTCTGCAAGGTGGCAACACTGACTTTGACATTTAAATTTTAAATTATATTGACTCGACACCTGTTACATAGGTTTTTTGACTTTTCTTTCTGTTCCGTGTTTATTAAATTAGTGATAATGTCTGAAAAAAGCAGTCCTATAAAATACTTTATTAGCGGGGGTTTCGGCGGTGTCTGTACGGTGCTCTCCGGCCATCCTATGGACACTATAAAAGTGCGACTACAAACTATGCCTCTCCCTAAGGCGGGCGAAGTAGCCTTGTATTCTGGAACCTGGGACTGTTTTAAGAAAACCATCCAGAAGGAAGGCTTCCGAGGATTGTACAAAGGAATGTCAGCGCCTCTGACGGGAGTAGCGCCGATATTCGCGATAAGTTTCTTTGGATTCGGTCTCGGTAAAAAGTTGATCAAGTCAGACGAAGATCAAGTGCTGTCCAAACCGGAATTGTTTGCCGCAGGTGCGTTCTCTGGTATTTTCACTACGTCAATAATGGCGCCTGGCGAGCGCATTAAATGCTTGCTGCAGATCCAACAGGGTGGTAATGTTCCTCAGAAGTACAACGGCATGCTCGACTGCGCCAGGCAGTTATACGCGGAAGGTGGGATGAGGAGTATCTACAAGGGCAGCGTGGCCACGATCCTGAGGGATGTGCCAGCTAGTGGCATGTACTTCATGACTTATGAGTGGGTAAAGGAAGTATTGGTGCCAGAGGATGCGAGTGCCAAGATTAAAATGGCAGCTACTATTGTGGCTGGAGGGTGTGCCGGTATAGCTAACTGGCTGGTGGGCATGCCGGCTGATGTCTTAAAGAGCAGGCTACAAACTGCCCCGGAAGGTACCTATCCTAATGGTATGAGGGATGTATTCAAACAGCTGATGGAGAAAGAAGGGCCCACAGCGTTGTACAAAGGTGTGACACCTGTCATGATCAGGGCCTTCCCTGCCAATGCTGCTTGCTTTGTAGGCTTTGAACTAGCTATCAAATTCCTCAACTGGGTAGCACCAAACCTTTGATGGAATGTTAAATGTATATAATGTATAAATTGTAAATGGTTTTATCAAAATGTATTAAAGTAAACCTATTGTAAGTGTTATGTAAGTCACAACAGTATGACTGTAATTACCATTAAGTGTAATTCAGATTTATATGTTGTATTTTTTTCAATACCTATCTATTATAATAATTTTTGCCCTTGACATGACAATAGAATTTGTTGCAGAATTTGAGCATTATATATGAAAAAAAAAATAGTGATTAGTAGTCCCTTTCTTGTGTATAAGTTATGTTATTTATTAGGTTGTATCAATGCAAGACACAAATGTATCTATGAATAATTGTATATTTTTTTACAATTACTTATAAGTAAATATACTGTGCCTTTAAGCATTAATATTCATTAATTTTCCTTTAGTTGTGAACAGTAGCATGTAGTAAAACCCATGATAGTTGAAGAATTTGTGTTTGAATTTCCTCAAGTGTCTTAAGACAATATCAACACAAATGAACTAGAAAAATCGAGAAGTAAATGAAATAACTCCAATTATTTTTGAGACTTACCACATACCTACTTTGGTACAGTGTGGAAGGTTTATTTCTAAATTGTTAACTCTTAGATAAATGCAAAAAGTTAAATGTAAAAATATTAAATTATGGCAAAGCAGTCCAATAAAATATTTACATTTATAGCAAAGTGATGTTTAATTAAATAACAAAACATATAGAATTCACTTTTGCTTGAAATTCTCAACTTGGTTATTAATAATCTCCTTGTCTTCTATACCTAGGTCATTGGTTTATACTTTATACATAATAATTATTATAATGGATTAATAAAAAAAAATTAGATAAATTATTTTATTAGAAATTTTCAATCAATTGCCGTACATTTCTTACTTCTTTCTTCCTAAACCAGATTTTTGGTTGGTCCATTATTGTAGCTGATGGACATCTAGTGCCGAACATAAGCCTAGAGTAATAATGAGGCTCCAAGTCAGGAACTTCCACCCATGTCTTCTAACATTGCACTTCCAGAGGCAGTGTGAGAGACTGCTGTTCCGGCACCTTGGGTCCCCAAAGTTAACCAGTCATGTGGCAATGTGAACCACTCATTGCCGCTCCTGCTATGGTGTTCATTCTTGTGCCAATTTTTGTTACCAAACAGCTTGACTGATTGTTTTGAAATCTTCTGTGTATGTTCAGTAAGTCTGAGAGTAGGTGGTAAGCTATTTTTTATATCCCTAAATGGCAAAACAACATTTGCCCGGTCAGCTAGTAATTCTATATTCCTGCTTCTTGATGATTTATTATAGCTTTGAGTTTGGGTTCAAGTCCTTTGCTTGACTGCAATTTCAACTTTCATTTTAAAATGCTTTCAATAGAACTCTCTTCTAAAATTTATCTCCAACCTTCTATTCCTTTCGCTAACATTCTCAGAGTGCTGATTAATTTTTAGTGCATCTAATTTATCATTTGCTATTTTCAATTTCTTCTTTTCATGACCAAGGCCCTTTTTATCAATCTTTTGAATTGCTTTTATGGGGTACTTAGTTCCTGACCCATCAGGACCTAACCCAGTTTCTCTGTCCCATCCAGTTTTTAACATGATTTGATAACCTTTATTGGATTGTGGTATCACATATTTAGTTGGTATTTTCCTGCCTTTACTTGCATTTATGTTGTGTATAGTTGACGATAAGTGTTCTTCTTTGCTGTTGAAAGTTTTACCACCACATGTATGGCAGACAAATGGTTCTTTATGTCTTGTTTTATGTTTTGCCTCTTTTATACTTATATTTTGTAACTGACGTTGACCATCATTTGATTGAGAATTATGATTCTGACTTTGACTACATTTCGATACGTGATTTAAAAAGATTTCTGCTAAGCGACTATTCTTGTTCCTGATAATTAAACTCTGTGCAGAATTACCAGCTTTATCTCGAACTGTAGTGTCAACTCCACGTTTTAGTAACTCTTTAGCAGTGGCATATGTATTAGCTTGGCATGCTATCATTAACAAACTCCAACCATACTCATCAACAGTTTTAATCTTATCAGGGCATGTATCTAAGATCCGTTTTAAAGTTTCAACATCATTATCTTGCACACTAGTGAAGAGTTTTAGATTAGATACGTCTAGATTATCACTGTTAGTCCTATTACGTTTAGTGGGTGTAACTTTATAGGTTTTAAATTCGTCAGGTACAAATAGGTCATCCTTTTCTTTCACTTGGTCAACCTCTTCGAGGTAAAGTCTTCTGGCCTCATCCCCACTTATTGTGTTGAAAACTCTCACAGTTCCAGCAGTCGAGGCGGGTCGTACAAAATTGTTGTAATCTCTACGCAACATAGTCTTTGTTTCCTAAAAAAATATTCAAAAAATAAAAATTACAACTTACAATACCTACAAAATTAATTGCCATTTTTCACATCATAGTTAACACAGTTTCACATCAGCAAATCACAGAACAGTGAACACATATTATACTCTCTAACATAGACCAACACAGCAGAGACCATAGAGTATATTGAATATTGGCAGAGACTCCGCAAAATATGGACTACACACTAGGGAGATGACACATCATTGACATATTAAAGGCCTGATACACGGTTTCAAACGGCGGTTTGAAACTGAGGTTTCAAACCGTGTAGATAGTTGTTTTATGCCAAATTTCGTTTGACCTTTAAACGCCCTTGGTAGCGAGGCTTGCGTTTGAAACCACTGGTTCAAGCGTTGGTTTGAAACCGTCTAGCCGCTTGTTTGAAACCTCGCGTACGACAGTCGTGTTCACGGGCTGTTCACGTCCCTACATTCGGCTCTACCCTAGAGCGTACCTACAGCAAAATAGTATTTGACAGTTTCGAATACCACGTGACTCAAATTTGCGACGCCATTTTGTACAGTACCTAAATTGTCAGTTGTCAACTCAAGTGCAGATCAGAGTCACAGTGCGCTGGAGCGGCATTTTACATACAATTTAAAATTACTGGCATTTCAAATTATTGTAATATATTTGACTGTTATTATTGGTAATAAGTGTTGTGTTTCTGGATGTTATATTACGCGAAAAGACGCTAAATTGCCTAAGTTTAGTTTACGTAAAAACAGACTCCAATAGTTTAATTATAATTTTTTATTTTATTTTAGTATGTACATATTTTAAATCATATACTCTCGGTAGAGAGTATATGTGTTCTGTGTTTTAAATTGTTAAGCTAATTTGCATCCTGACTTTGAGATGTATCATAAGTGTTGTGTTCCTGGATGTAATACGCGAAAGGACGCTAAATTGTATAAGTTCCCAAAATGTGCGAAAAGGCTCCAAAAGTGGCTTAACTTAATCAACTGTGATGTGTTGCGAAAAAAAACTGTAGAGGATTTGATGCGGTTGCAAGTGTGTCATAAGCACTTTGAAAAACGTTTCGTGACCCCAAAATCACGTATTTCAGCAAACGCATGTCCCACTTTATTCTTGGAATCTGAAATCCTTAGTGGCACTCCATCTCAAATGCGGGGCCAAGATGATGTTGAAGACATTTGTAAGTTGAAAGTTTGGTTTTCCTAAATTTTATTTTTCCTATACTTACTGTATGATATCAGATCAATCTCAATATTAAAAAAAATAATGTAACACCTAATTTACTTTCAGGTTTAGATAAGATTGCTCATGATCATTGTTATGATCATAAAACACGTCATGAACATAGTTATAGTAAACCATCACAGTGTTCATCACAACCAGAAAGTAGTTATGATCATAAAACACATCATGAACATAGTTATAGTAAACCATCACAGTGTTCATCACAACCAGAAAGTAATAGTGAAATTTTAGGTAAGAACATACCCAAACTCCTTCATTGTATTGATATCATAATATATTGTTTTGATTCTGAATTATGAGCTTATTTTGTATATTATATGGTAGGCTATGGCCAAACCCCACTCTCATACTGAGAGAATACCTGTGCCTGGCTGTGTGCATAAATCCATTATTTATTATTATTTTGACACAAAAATGATCTTCTTAAATGTGTTATTTTTCAGAGGCATTGCCATCTTCTAAAGGAAGATTTGGTGAGTGCTCTACAGTGGAAGGTCAAGCAAATATCTTTTCAGGTAATCATCAGTTAAAAGTTCACAAAAATAAAATGTGTATAACTATTTAATGTCTATTCATCACATAACATAATGATAGTAATAATTTTTGACTTTTTGTAATACTTTCAGGTGCATTGCCATCTACTCCAAAAAGAAAAATTAGAGAATGTCCTATTGCTAAAGGTCAAAAGAATATTTCATCAGGTAGTAATTATTATCAATTTTTGTTACACAGTTTTTCTACTACCACATACACAATACATTTAATAGAATCTGCATTATTTTCAATTGCAAAAAGTATTCAAGCAATACAATAATCAAGAGATGCAATTAAACAACCAAGCAATACTTCAAATAATCCTTCCTCGATAATAATTTTTATGTATGTATTATTTTATTTTTCAGAGGCATCACCATCTTCTCCTAAAAAAAGACGGATAGAATGCCCTATTGCAGAAAGTCAACAGAATACTTCAGCAGGTACCATAAATTTATTTCTGTATTATTTTATTCAATTTTATTTATCTAATTGTTAGTAAATGTAGGTTGTTTATATAAATAAACCTATATTTAATGCTTTAACCACCTGTTCTAAAACAATGCGTGTTCTAATTCCAGGTCATGGTCTTAGGCGACTGAAGACTAAAATTAAAAGAAAGAGCAGAGTCATCAAAAGTGTTGTTGCTCTGACTCCACGATGCAAACATCTGTACAAAAAATATAAGAATTCTCAAAAAGCCCTTAACATCACTCGTAGAGCTATAGGAGCTCTACGCTCTGATAATCTGTATGAAAAGCTAGCCACTCTGAAACCAATTGCCAAAATGATATTAACAATGCAATTAAGATTATGCAAAGAAAAGAAAAAACATAGAAGGTTCACAGAAGATGAAAAAGTTTTTTTTTTAGCATTATTTAAACAGGGGCCAAAGTCATATAGATTCTTAAGAAAAGTGTTAATACTTCCTTCAGAAGCTACATTAAAACGATTTGTTGGCACATTGAATATATCATCTGGTATAAATGCTCAAATTTTTAATGCAATTAAAGAAGAGGTATGTGTTAATTTTACTGTACATAGTATCTGTTATCATTAAATCAATATTTATTAGTTTCAATTTAAAATCCATTTGGGTCCTAATTATAATTTGATAACAATCATTATTTAAGGTTGATCAATGGAAGGAAGCCAAGAAATATTGCAGTATTATATTTGATGAAATGGCGCTTGAGGCAGGCCTGTTTTATACACCTACAGACGAAATATGTGGATTTGTGGAAACTGTGGAAAAACAAAAGAAATTTGCAGATCACGCACTCGTGTTCATGATCAAGGGTATTGCACACAACTGGAAACAACCCATTGCCTACTACTTCTGTGAGGGGGCTACCTCAAAAAATGATTTGAAAAATATAATAAAAGAAGTGGTGTCTGCTGTTCAAAAAACAGGTCTCATCCCTCTTGCCTTGGTATCAGATCAGGGGACCTCCTTCCAAGCAGCTCTTAATAGTTTAAAAGAAGACACTCGCATAGATCAAATAAGAAGAAATAAACACACAGGTATAACATTTCTAAAATGACTAATATAACAGTCTTAACTAAAATACTATATTATTATTTCAATATGTTCACTATTAACGATTTTTAAAATATTTTCTTTTTTAGATGACAGCATACATATTGATGGGTTAAAGTTGTTTGTCATATATGATCCTCCACATCTCATAAAAGGGATTCGCAACAACTTTATTACCAAAAACATATTATTTAACAACAAAATAGCAAAATGGAGCGACATTGTCGCAGTGTACCAAACTGACTGTCGCCATACAGAGACAAGGCTTCTACACAAATTGAACGACGAGCATGTCATCCCCGATAAAGTAAAGAAAATGAAGGTACATACTTGCTATGCAAGGTTTATGTGTAATTTATCTTAATTTTAACTGATGATGCCAATTTTTTTTTTTTTTATTTACAGGTGAAGAACTGTGTGCAGGTTTTCAGTAAAACAGTAGCTGGGGCTTTAAACTTCAATTCTGCTTTTTGTAAGTTTTCATATTACAGTTTAATAAATTTTATCAGACCCCTGAATATTGGTCCTTTTTAAAAAGAAAATAGGTGACATTGGCACTATCTATGTATCAAAAATTCAAGATTCGTCGTCGTCCTCGTTTCAGCCGATGGACGTCCACTGCTGGACATAGGCCTCCTAGATTACCACCAAACACCACGATCTTGCGCCGCCTGGCGCCAGCCCGCGACTTTCTTTATGTCGCATCTCTTTAAGTCATATCATGTCTTGATCTCCTCATTTCTCTCATATCATAGTTCTCTCCTTAAGTTCAATTTTTTTTTTAATTTGTCACATTTTGCCTGACCTATTATTATTCACCTAAGTATAGTCAATACAGCTAATAAAAGAATTAATTTTTATTGCAGCTCGATATGCAGATGGAAAAGAAGTTAGTAAAACTTTAAAAACGACGGCTGAGGTAGTGTCTTTTTTCGACGATTTGTTTGACAGTGTCAACGGCTCAGGAACATACGAAAAAAAAAGAAGAGGCAAAGAGCTAAGAACCGCAGTCACAGATAATAGCTGTCATCACGAATTTTGGGAGAGCGCGATAAAAAAACTGGAAACAATTAAATTCATTGACAAGAATAATAAAATCACATCAGTGCCTAGTATTAAGAACTGGATAAGTACCCTAAAGAGCTACCAGAAGTTGTGGCAAACTCTAAAACAAAATGGTATCAAAACGATGAGGCCTCGATATATAAACTCAGACGCCATAGAAAATTATTTTGGATGTGTACGTGCATATAATTATCGCTCTAATAATCCAAGTTGCCACAACTTCGTAGCCACTTTTAAATCATTATTCATTACAGGATTCATTAAGTTTCATCATACATCCTTTAATTGTGAAGACGAAGCAAGCAAACAAATTTTAAATATGAAACTTTTAACTATAACTGATAACTTTTTTTTGATTAAAAATCTTTAATCAAAAAAAAGACAATCGAGCATCAGACATAAGCTCAGATCAAGACATAAGGATGGATGATGGAACTAATGAATCCTCAACATTATTGGGTACTTATCCAGTAATTCAAGAAGCAAGGCGTGAAAGGATAAAAATTCAATCCCGTGCCTATACAGCAGGGTGGGTTGTGAGAAAAGTCATAAAATCATTAAAAATCAACTGTAAAGTTTGTAAACAAAGCCTAACAACAAAAAATGAAAATAAAATTCATGAATGGATTAACACCAAAGAGTATAAAAAAAATAAAAAATTAACCTACCCTGCAGAATCCATAGTAAGATATTTTGGACAAATTTTTGACCACACAAACAATTTCCTAAACGAAAAAGGTCATAAAAAATTTTTAATGAGAAGTATAAGCACGGAGATTAGAGAATTGTACGATTTTATATTAGACTGCCAAACTCACAAAGAAAAAATCCAGCACGCCTTTCTTACATTAACAATAAAATTATGTATATTTAATTGGTGCACCACAATAAATAAAATTTTGAAAGGGAAAGATATAAGCAGACTAGAAGGCGAAACTAGTCTGCCAGAAATCCAAAAAAATGCTTTTGAAAAGTACAAGAAAAAATTAAAAATCAAAAATAAATAAATATTTGAAAAAAATGTGTTTTATTTCCATAAAAGGCACTGAATTATTGCCTATTAAAGGCACTGAGTTCATTGGTAAAGGGGTTGCTACCCTAAAAAAAAGTTAAATTTACTAGAATCCAAAGCAGGCAGAGTATGAGTAAAATTTAAAAAAAAGTTGGCAGCCATGACACAGCAAAACTGATTTTGACAGTTCTGGCTCTGATCCTAAGAGCCTAAATTTTCTATGGCCGTGAGCCATCTGAACGCCAGTGATAAAAGGTAATCTGTGGTCGTGTTGCAGCGCCGTGCGCAGGCAGACGCACGCGGCGACAAAATGGCGCGAGAAGAAATGAAAAAAAAAGTTATGTAGGTATGTTATCTACATACGTCCAGTAGGTAAATTAAATTCATATGACTAATGGTTAATCTCTCTTTTAACCATTGCTTCATCAATATTCTTTTTTTCATTATTTTTTTCGTGATTTGCACACAAAAGAGCAAGACACGCCAATTATATTGGACGACCGAATGGCCTAGCGGTAGCAAACCTGCCGTCTGCGTCGGGGGTCGTGGGTTCGATTCCCACTACTGGTAAATGTTTGTGTGATGAGCATGAATATTTTCCAGTGTCTGGGTGTTTTTCAATATATTCTATTTATGTAGGTAAGTATATTAGTATGTATATATAATTATCAGTTATCTAGTACCCATAACACAAGCTATCGCTTACTTTGGGGCTAGATTGCGAGTTCTGTGATGTCCTTATATATATATATATATTTATTATTTAAAATAAAAATTCTTTGTTCTTTAGATAGGTTAGGCGCCATAACGCCTTTTTAGTGAACATAGGTGCGAGCGAAGAGACGTCCTATTCACGCAACGTTCTATAAATACTACCTACTGATGGTTTTGAACCGTGTAGCCGGCAAAGCGCAAATCTGTTTTTTCTGTTTCAAACCGCCGTTTGAAGCCGTGTATCACATGCTTTAGTGATACACCACAGAACATTATTATTATTACCTATCGCCAAGGCCGGGGTATATACAAAGTACCTACACCACAGCAAACAGCAGCTGCTGTTACATGGCTGTTATATATATAGGTACCTATTGACAGGTTTGATGGCTGCAAGTTCTTGCATTTTCGAAAACTAAACATAATATGTGCCAATCCATGGAATGCCCGCGCCTCGGGAGTGCATACGTTCATTTTTAAAGCCAGAGGCTCTAAATACCTATCTTTTTGCTTTGCAGATATACATGAACTGAGAATAATTATGCAATGATGTTTTTTAATGACATGCAAAGGGAAATAATGAGTACCTACAATAAAAGGATTCTTGACAGCTATATTTTTTAAACAGTGAAAACTGAATCTTTCCAAATTCTCAAAATAACATTCTCTTTCCACAGTATTTGTAACCAAGCTCGAACAAAACGGCGATTCTTAACACATTAAACAGCATTTTTTTCTACTTTTAGAGATCTGCGAATAGGTTGTAAGCTATACTTCATACCTCTAAATGGTAAAAAAATATTCGCTCAGTCGGCTAGTAAAATTCTAAAATCCATATTTTACCATCCATTGAACTCAACCCAAAATAATTAAATAATTATTTTTCTTAATTTATAATTATACTTAACTTAAAGAAGATTTAAGCATTATTACATTGATACAGTTAATTGAATTATTATGGCACTAGACATAATAATTAGTTGTAATCTAGCCTGGGACTTGTGAGAGGTCTAATATGATTCTTAAATAATTTAATGAGGATCTGCATCAGCTACCTTACACACAATGGTGGTTTTCATTTTGAATGGTGGAAACAGTCCCAAGAACCATAAATAAATAAATAAACGATTACAGAAAATCACTTAGATAGTTCCTTGGCAATACTTTTTAGTGCTTCAGTCTGTTCCTTCAGTATCTTTAGCTTTTGTCTTAAATAGTCCTTCTTAAAATTTAAGTAGTCCTCTTTTATTTGTACCTTTCTCTGCTCGTGAACTGCTATTAATTCACAATTGAAGTAACAGTTGTCTGGATGTTTCAAACTGTGTTTGTTTTTTAATTTTTTTGTTCTGCGTTCTGATATAAAAACTCTCTGTTCAGGTGGTGAGTTTGGCTCACTCAAAGAGGTAACGGACATTCTGTCGTTAAAATCCTGATTTTCACTTAACGGAACAAACTCTGTAGACTCTTCGTGATACTCATCTGAGATTGAACTTTTAATTCCCAAAGCTTCTTGTTCCGCTGTTGATAAAGTGGCTGTGGAAAAGGCCACTTCCCCATTTGTTTCTGCCTGTTTTTTCTTTGTTTTTGAACGAATATCATGCCACGTCTGGAAAAAAAGAATTATTTCTTTAGTATTTTCAAATTAGCTGTGTATTTCATACCTTACATTTATTAGCCTATAGGATCCACAGGATCATCTGCTTTTTATACACATTGAAGCTTAAAGCTTAATAATTTGATTTGACTGCATATCTCTATCATCACCAGCATGATACACACATAGCAAGTATACACAATAGATTTACATTGTGTAAGTTTCAAATTAAAAAAATGTTTATTTTTCATACTTTTCTCCATTGTCTCCATGTTTTTCTAGCTCCAGGGATAGCATTACATTCGCTGGCAATATTTTGCCACAGGATTTGAGAGTCCTTATATGTAAAATCCTGTGTTATTTTGCAGGAGATCAACTGTGGATGTTTTGCCATTAATTCTATTAATTTCTTCTTCTGACGAGCTGTGACATAAATACACCTTTGTCTTTTTCTATCTTCCATTATATGCATACAATTTTAGGTTTACCTAATATTTTAGAAATGAGAATTAGAAAAGTACTATATATTTAACAAATAACCAACAAATAACCCACATAAATACAAACTATCAATGCTCTTTGGTACAAACACAGAACCACTACAGTGTTAGTTGTCTATGCAAAGATTATTGAAAAGAATTGGTAAAACTGTCTATTACGTTATTTCCCTGTCCCTCTGATTAATAATTCCCAGGGTGCCTCCACTTATTCGTTAGAACAGGGAAATCTTTAAGATATTATACTGCAAATGATAAAGTTCACAAAATTCCTTACATTTAGTAAAACGGAATGTACGTTTAGATTTAGCAGTATTAAAATTATTAAGTTCTAACTTATAAATCTAGGTGGCAGGAGCGTTGCTTAGTGATTCCATAAGCGTCACTAGATGGTGCTACGTATTATTTTATATATTTTATGTTTTTTAATTGTAAAGGAGAAAAAAAGACCAAATATGAAAATCATTATCATTCATATTACATATTTCAGATATTACGACATTTTTAAAATCTATGAATCGGAATAATTATGAAATTTTAATTAGTAATATTTTTATGTTATCTAACTAGCAACATCGTATTCCCAAAATGGCCGATTGTTCCAAAACAAAAACGACGACGGAATGTCTTTCGCTGTGTGGTACCTATTTTGTGAAAGGAATAAGAATATAACGCTTATCCTCTGTGCAAGTGGTTTTAGCAATTTGAGACAGGACTCGCTCAAATATAATTTGTAGTGTAATCGAGACAAGACTCTGGTTTAAATTCACAAAATGTCCAGTGGCCTGATGGCATTATTCGTTGTAATATTTTGTGTTAATAATTGAGCAACGCTTTATCTTTTGTGCACTGTGTGTTTACCAATTTGAGACAGGACTCCTATAGTATTTTGTAAGGTAATTGGGACAGAACACTCTTAAATTAGGTATTTTATAGTTTGAGACAGGACTCAAATTTTGTAGTGTTTAATTAATATTGTGATGAACTTCTAAACCTATAGTTGTAATAAATAATGGCATCGGATAAGCATTGTTGTGTTTTATTTAAAATTATGAATATAATGAAGATATTTTAATAATTATATATACCTATGTGTAGCTGCTACGCATATAGCTACGTATACCTATAGGTACATAATATGGTTATACACATGGTTAAGGTTAGTTCCAACTTTCAAGTATAGGGGAGCTAGTTTAGCATTTCCATTTTATGGCCGGAAGTGAGGTCTCTATTCCCTATCTAAACAAATTACTCTATGATAATTCCTCTGGTCTGTGGCATTTCCGCTAGTCGCTGATGTCTTTGGCCCACAGCTTTCCGTTTTTAGGGTTCCGTAGCCGAATGGCAAAAAACGGAACCCTTATAAATTCGTCATGTCTGTCTGTCCGTCTGTCCGTCTGTCCGTCTGTCCGTCTGTCCGTCCGTATGTCACAGCCACTTTTTTCCGAAACTATAAGAGCTATACTGTTGAAACTTGGTAAGTAGATGTATTCTGTGAACCGCATTAAGGTTTTCACACAAAATTTTTAAAAAAGTAATAAATTTTGGGGGTGCCCCATACTTAGAACTGAAACACAAAATTTTTTTTTCATCAAACCCATATGTGTCAAATCTATGGATAGGTCTTCAAAAATGATACTAAGGTTTCTAATATCATTTTTTTCTAAAATGAATAGTTTGCGCGAGAGACACTTCCAAAGTGGTAAAATGTGTGTCCCCCCCCTGTAACTTCTAAAATAAGAGTATGATAAAACTAAAAAAAATATATGATGTACATTACCATGCAAACTTCCACCGAAAATTGGTTTGAACGAGATCTAATTAGTAGTTTTTTTGATATTTACAATAAAACCTCTAAAACCAAAGTTAGTTTTGCGGTTCGATAAGAAAAGTGGTTTTTATGGTTTTATTCCTCCGGTTGTAGTACGGAACCCTCAGTGCGCGAGTCCGACTCGCACTTGACAGGTTATTGTTATTGTCTATGACTAAGGTCTTTGTCTACCTCAGAATTCCTCAATCAAATCAAGGCTCAAGTCTCTAGAGAGTATATGTGTTCTGTGAATGAAATAGTCTGTGTTCGCCAGTCGTCGGATGTGGTCGGATTTGGTGCATGGAGGAGTTTCGTATATTTAATTTCGAAATAGAAATAACAATTGTCTCCTTTTATAATCATTTGCCTAAGACGGTCGTGCATACTTATGATATGACGAATTTGTGACTATAAACCTCAATCTGTGAAGTTTTGTTTTGCATAATGGCTGGTACGGGTGGAATATTTTTGCGTCGATTTCTACCGTCCATCTTCGGATGCCTGTTTCTACTTCATATAGTGGAATACGTAAGTATTGCGGTTAAATTATAAAAACGGTGTCTCGCACCACTACACTCGCCGTTGCGAGGGTTTAGCCACATATTTCTGTGCTTTTGTGAGCAACCATGGTACTACGTCACAAGTAGGTACATTGTTTTACGCTTTTTAGTTTCACCTTGCTGTATAATAAAGTAACACTCATTGCTCAGCATATTAAATACCCTTGTGGTGATAAATGAGGAAATGAGATCACAAACCGGTTCTTAAATAAATCGTTTGACTTTTAAGTTTCATAATAATTTTGGATTTGGGTGCATGTAAATTCTAAATCTATAAAGTCATAGCCTAAATTAGGCTGTGACTTTATAGCCTCAACAATATCCATTAGGCTGCCTAATGGATATTGTTGAAGCTAATTAATCAGGGTTTAAACTTCTCCGAATAGACTACTGAATAGCACCTAGAATAGACGACCGAATGGCGTAGTGGTAGCGAACCTGCCGTCTGCGCCAGAGGTCGTGGGTTCGATTCCCACTACTGGTAAATGTTTGTGTGATGAGCATGAATGTTTTCCAGTGTCTGGGTGTTTTTCAATATATTATATTCATGTATATTAGTATGTATGTATATTTATCAGTCATCTAGCACCCATAACACAAGCTATCGCTTACTTTGGGGCTAGATTGCAATGTGTAAAAATGTCCCGTATATATTTATTTATTTATTTATTCTTAAGATGAAGAAGAAAGCAATGAATAAGAGATTGTTTGAAAATATTGTTGGATGAGGGAGGTAGAGGAAAGTTGTCAGGAAAGTGTTGATCAACTGACATTGCCTATTACTGAACAATTTCTGCACAGGTAAAATAATAAAATGTTTGGCTGTGTCCCCTCTTAATGAGTGCTGGATAAATATCCCCTGTGGATAAAACAAAGGAAAAGCAAGGTTAAGATTATCAACAAGACTTGCAGTAGCTAATGTCTAAATCTTGAACTGACAAACATTTGTCCAAAAAATTAGTGTATTAAGTTGTGGTGATTGTATTACGGTTAAAGAACTTTATTCTCATTAAGAATTAAGAATTCACTTACATGAGAACTATAACAATATAAATATTAAGTAACTTATCCTTAAAGTACTGCGATTTTATACAAAAACAAAGTGGGTAGAAATGAATTTTACAAAAGTAAACACAAGTGCGTCCATGGCGCGAACATAACATGGATCAAAAGCGACTAGATACGGCTTGGCACTTCAGGGTAAGCTCAGTTAGTATTTTCTGTACCCATGTGTTTTATAGCATGTAAATAGTAGGTATATAAGGTTTATAGTGTAATTGTACACATATAATATGCATATTTGAATATACTTTTATATATATTGATATTCGTGTACGTGAGTTGAGTATTATAAATATAAATAATATTTTAATTATACTTGTACGTCAATATATAATGTGATATGTTTTTTAAGTTGTTTTTGTTAATTAATGTAATCTATAATTTTGTTGAAAAACAATTGTTCAGTATATAATATTTTAAGAGTTTTTTAAAGGTTTGTAAAGACTGTGTGTTCTTTATGTCACTGGGGAGCTTATTATATAATTGCACGCCTTCGAACAAAATATTTTTCTTACCGTAGTTAGTTCTTGGTGCTCGACATACTAAATTATTTGCATTTCTTAATACCATTTTTTGTACTTGCACTTTTTTAGTAAAAACTAATTGTGTATTTATATTTTTCGTTAAAATTTTTCTTATCAATAAACAGGTATTATATATGTATATTTGAGTGATATTTAATAATTTGGTTTTTTTGTATAGTTCTTCTGTCGGTGTTAAGTAATTATAATTAAATAGTGCCTTGATCAATTTATTTTGCGCTCTTTGTATTTGATTTAGATTTGTTTTTGCAGCTGAGCCCCAAATCTCCACTAAATAATCAATATGTGGTTTAACAAGTGCGTTATAAATAAGGTAACGCACTTTTTGTGGAAGACATCGTGATATACTTCGTAAGAGTCCAGTGAGCGAAGCAAGCTTATTTTTAACCTTTTCGATATGTGGTTTCCAAGTTAGATCACAGTCAAGAGTGAGACCTAAATATTTTTCCTTGTCGGTACTATTTATTTTTACATCGTTTATCTTAAGCGGTTCATAATTTGGAATTTTTTTATTTTTAGCTTTGAATATAATGTAATTTGTTTTTGAGGTATTTATTGTAAGTAGATTATATTGAAACCATTTATTGAGTAGAATTAAGTCATTTTGTGCGTCTGTAATAATAGATTGTATTGAATTTCCATAGTAAAATAAACATGTATCATCAGCATACAGAGTTACGTTTCCATTTAAACCTATTTCATTTATGCTATTTATATAGATCAGAAATAACATAGGGCCTAATATTGATCCCTGAGGAACGCCGAATGTAACATGTTTCGATTTGCTCTTACAATCTCCCATTTTTCTATCTGACTGCGGTTTGATAGATAGGATTTGAACATGCTATATGCAGAGCCCGTTATTCCTAGATTTGCAAGTTTTTCCAGGAGTATTTCATGACTTACAGTGTCGAAAGCCTTTTTCAGATCTATAAATATCCCTAAAGCTATTTTCTTTTGATCTATATTTACTTTAAGTTTAGTTATAAGATCTATTGTAGCTGAGAGTGTATTAGATTTTTTCCGGAAGCCGTGTTGATTATGTGATATAATATTGTTAGAGTTTAGATATATTTCTAAACGATTATATATAATCTTTTCAAAAATTTTCGAGATAATGGGGAGAACGGATATCGGGCGATAGTTCCCAGGATCACTTTTACTGCCTGATTTAAAAATAGGAGTAACTTTGGCAAGTTTTAGACTTTCTGGAAAAATGCCCCTTTCGAGACAATCATTTATAGAGTTGGTAAGGTCGGAAATGATTAATGTTTTAATACATTTGATAGCTTTTGTGCTTATCCCATCTATGCCAGCGGCCGTATTACAATTTAGATTGTCTATTATCTTGCTTACTTCAGTGATAGATGTTGGTGATATGCGTGACAACTGTGATGACAAAATTTTAGTACCAATGAATACATTAGCCTTATGGTATGTAACAGGTATTGCGTTAGCCAAAGTCTCGCCAATAGTAGAAAAGAACTTGTTAAAATATTCACAAATTTCGACTGGATCACAGATATAATCTTTTCCGATTTTTAACTTAACTGGAGCAGTAACTTCTTTTGATTTATTGCAGCAAAGGGTATTTATTAGGGTCCACATTTTGGCAGGCTTATTCTGACAATGTTTGAAAGATTTACTATAATATTCAATTTTACTATCCTGTATAGTTTGCGCCACATGTTTTCTTTCTGTCATGAACTCTTGTTCTATTTTATTATCAGTAGGGTTCTTCCTATATTTTAGCCATAGAGCATTTCTTCTATCTATTCCTTCTATGATACTTTTATTAATCCAGTCTTGTTTAACTGGGTTGCATTTTTTTATTTTGCTTATTCTACTCTGATTAATGCATTTTATTATGGTTTCTTCTAAATTGGAATACTCAGATTTCTTATTTATGTCTTTGGTACAGCTTTCAACGGATTTGTAGAGAGATGCATAATCGATAGCTTGATATTTGATTGACTTCAGGGGTTCTGGCCTATAGTTTTTTATTTCAAGATAAATTTGTTTGTGGTCTGACATACTAGACTCTATTATAGCGAAGTGGAATTTGTTCAGTTTTAAATTTGTACAGGCGTGGTCTAAAATAGTCTTAGTTCTATCAGTTTCCCGAGTGCTATAGTCATAGTGAATTTTATTTATTATGTCATAGCCACTTTCTTTTACTGTAGTTTTATAATTGCGAACAGATTGTTCAGTGCTTAGTAGGTCATAATTAAAATCTCCAAATATTAAAGCTCTTTTCCTTTTTTCTAGCTGCGTTGAGTAAAAGTTTAAGAAATCTGTATGGTTTGTACGTCCGGGTTTGTATATTGCGCCTATATCAAGACAAAATTTGTCTATATGAATCCAAAGGTAGTGATTTTCATCGATCGAGTGTTTTTCAATAAAATTATGTTTGAGACCGTTATGAGCAAAAATTGAGACACCACCACCCCTGACTTCTTGTCTGTAGTTGTAGTAATGGGTATAACCTGGTAGCTGGATTCTGTTTGCTTCATCATCTGAGTTGATCCATGTTTCCGTTAAAACAATTAAGTGAATAATGGTCTTTTCAAAAGATTGAACGATGCATTTTAGTTCGTCTAATTTTCCTCGCTTAGTTATACTACGAACGTTTGCGTACAGGCATTTTAAAGACTTCTTGGTGGTTGTTATGTTGGTATAGCTTTTGCAAATTTGGAAAGTGGTAGTATCCCAGTTTTCTTCCTTATTGTTGTCTTTAGTACTAATTATCGGTTGTAGTTTTTTGGCTGCGCAGAAATTATTTTAGGTACACCCCTCACGTATTTTATTATAAGATTTGTTTCGCCATTTTTTGTGCGGCTCTCAAGCTCTTCTTTGAGGTGTTTCATATATGACTGCTGCTGAGATGTTTGATCAGGGTAAATCTTGTTCACGTCATTTTTCACGCTTGATTTGTTTCGGAGTATATACAGAGCTGTTTCTGGGAGCTTAAAACATACTTTAATTAAGCGGTTTTTACCTGGGTTGTATTTTCCTATCCGATAAACCTTTTCAGGCTGAGGGCAATCTGTGTATATAGTTTTTAAAATACGCCAAGACGCGTTTTTATCATAAATTTGTCTCTCTTTTGGGTCAGTAGAAGTAGATTCAGCTATACCTGACACTAATATATTTCTGGATCTCACGTTCCGTTCATTTAGTTCTACGATAATTTCTTCTTGTGCTTTTGGGTTTGCTTCCATATTAAGCGTTTTCGAGTCAATGTTTTGTAATCTAGCTTCTAATAACTCAATTTTCTTTTGTGTAGTATTATTCGAGCTTTTCATATTCATAATTTCTGATTTCAGTTTGCTTTGTTCTTCGTTCAGGAATTCCGTTGTAGACTTTATATCACTGACTTGATTTTTTATGACAGAAATATCTTCACTTATTTTAGAGAAGTTGTCTATTTGCATGGTGTTGTTAGATGTTAGGTATGTCATCATTTCTGACATTTGTTGATGGAGTGCTGTCATTTGTTTCCTCAATTCCTTGAACTCAAGTTTCACATCCGAAAATTCAGCCTTTAGTTCTTCATTTTCTGCTGTAAATTTTCGCTTATTTCGAACAGTAACTAGAGGTAATTCTGGTTGAGAGGTATTTATTTTGCTTGGCAGGTTTGGATACGATCCGCTTCGCGCAGATGCCAAGTCGCTTCCAGTCGGAGATCGTTCTGCGCTCATATTGATCTATGTTTTACTCACGTTATCAGTAGCCGTAGCCGTGCCGGGTGTGGGAGCGGGCCGGTACAGAGACTAGGCGTAAAGAGGCCGTCTTGCTTACTCCAAGTATCCCCCCGCAACGGCTTCACAGAGCGATTAGGTCGTATAATACATAAAATATGCACTCCAAATACTGTCTTCTCAATAAAGTGATAAAGATGAAAGTTGTTTGTCACTACTTTGTTTTTGGTTTTTATTAATTTGCAACACGTCCGCACTGTTAGCTGTCTTCGCAGCGACTCAGTATTGGATGCAGCAGTATTGGATGCTTGAAAGGAATACCAGGCTACCCCTTGATAATAATTCCTCGTCTACACATTCATAATTAATTCAATATGGACATATGGAATCCAAATGAAAAAAAAAATGGGGATTAGTGTGCTACTCGAATGTACAAAGGATTTATGTCGTTTGTATATATACTAAAACTACTAACATACTAAAACTTTCCGAATGGCCATGGCATCTATGAATCCATGAGTGCCTCAAAATCAAAACTGTCAGTGTGAAAATAAGCAGTAAATATGAATTAAGCAATTCCAACTACATATAAGCAAAATATCCACCTAAACCAGATCCATAAAAACTGTAACTATTTATGCAGTGCACGCTAGAGAGACTCAAAAAGAATAATTTTTCCCCTTTTTGCAACATTTTTCATCTATGCTCTGCTCCTATTGAGTAAGGCATGATGTAATATAGTTGAAAGTAGGGATGTTATGGATATATAATTTCGGATCCGGATATGGATATGGATATTGGTAAAAAATAATATTGGTTTCGGTTACGATTATGGATATTAAATTATTTCGGATTATCCGATAGTTTCGGTTACGGATAATAATTTTTTAAGGAACTGTAAAATGAAATCAGCGGAGTGCACAGTTAATTCGTACGAGTGTAGTATTTAGTTAGACTCCACCCTATCCAAAACTTTTATTACGGATTCAGTTACGGTTACGGATATTTTTTTTTTTATATGGATATGGATATCCATAACAACACTAGTTGAAAGCTTTCCTTGATAACCACCAGAACCAATAGTTCTAATGACTATTTCATTCAGACTATCAAACTCTTCAGATTAAAAATATACAATATATAGTAAATGGAAAAAATGATTTTATATACTGTTCTGACTGTTGTTGCTATTCATATTGCCATTGTAAATTACAATCTAAGCATGACTGATAACACAATCTCACTCTTATATCTTTGTATAGTATAGGTATATTGAAGTTCTTTATGTTGTGAAACAATCAAACAAAGTATTCTTAATATAATATAATTAATATTAATTTTTGTGTTTCGGTAATTATCTTTCTAGAGAAAAAAAACCTTGGTCAGTTATTTGTGTCTTGGAATGTTTTCTGAGCTGGTAAATCAATGATTGAAAATCTTACATAAAGGCATTATCAGAAAGAGCAGAATTGTGAGCCGAGAAGGTCTGCTGTAGTTTGCCCTCAATCCTACAAACAAAATGGCAGTGGTTTTGACTTTTCATAAGCATTTGTTAGTTAGACCAGTGTGAAAATAATAAATATTTTCAATTTCGTAATACTATAGTTTTGGAGTCTGAAAGTAGAGTGGAGACCGCATACAAGTTATCGTAGTGTGGGACGCACCCCAGCTCGTTTGACTGACAATGTAAAGAGGGTGGTGGGAGGGTGGTGACAATGTAAAGAGGAAGGCTGAGGACAGGGTGTGGTGGCGTGCTTGGGGGGCTTAAGTCCAACAGTGGACGTCTGCAGGCTGAAATGATGATGATGATGATAGTTATCAGTGGGCTTAACTTATTACATATTACAAGTCAGTACAAAACTGTGATCTCATGTGATGGCAAATAGTATCACACCAGAACGCTACATTTTTTGGTGATGCTTCACGATAGGGTGGTAACTAGTGCCGGCCGAAGCCTTCCACCAGACCAGACTTGCGGTGGTCTGCCTGCCACTCAGATCCGGAGTGCGAACCATCTGCGAGTGGCAAAAGTGAAGGAGAGGCAAAAATTAAGCCAGATTCATTAATAGAAAACCATTCATTACTATTAATAACTCCTGGTATTACTATCATGGGAAAATAAATAAATAATTTATACAGGATGCATACATAGAGATTGGCAGCTAGTATATGGAAACTTAATTGCTGTCAATTAATTCAATTAGGACCCCCATTCCATGTCAATTAAAATAACATCAATGGCCATCTGGGAATAACTGGCTATTAATCAATATAGATTGAAGCTTCAATAAGTAACCAATAGAATAAACTATTATTAATTTTTTAAGCCCCAAGTAGGAAATTTCAGTTTTTTCTTGTAGATTGTATGTTGATGTCACTCTTGACGACCGAATGGCGTAGTGGTAGCGAACCTGCCGTTTGCGCCGGGGTCGTGGGTTCGATTCCCACTACTGGTAAATGTTTGTGTGATGAGCATGAATGTTTTCCAGTGTCTGAGTGTTTTTCAATATAATATAAATTTATGTATATTAGTATGTATGTATATTTATCAGTCATCTAGCACCCATAACACAAGCTATCGCTTACTTTGGGGCTTGATTGCGATGTGTAAAATGTCCCGTATATATTTATTATATTATTATTATTACTCTGTTGGTCCATTATCGTATTACAATCACTTCTACATCCACACTAATCAATAAATAAATTTCACGTGTCTTGGAAACGTTCTAAGGATTGTCTTATTTTTTTAAATGGTTTTTATTTTAAAGCTTTTCTAGTAAATGTCGCGAATTCCAAGAAAAAGGTCGCCTAGGTCCTAAATGAAGAGGTAAATTTTATATGTGGGGAGTTTGCTTGAGGTTGAACAAATTATTATAAAAAATCCATTATACTGGTCGAAATATTTCTATCTGATGCCCTTCAGGCCACAGGAGGTCCGTTTCCCCATTTTATTGCCCCGCGTGCAACGTAACCAGCATTACCTTTAAACGATGTCTCTGTTTAACATGGTGACTAATTTTACTACCGGAATAACAAAAATGGCGGAAGTATATGGTGGGTAAATACCTAATTATATTACTCAATATGACTGATTCATATACAGGTGTGTGATAACTTGACCATTGATAACTTAATAGTTGATGAGGCACAAGTAGGCAATTCTTAGTAACCTTATCTAACAAACAAATAGTTGTATATTTCATGTTATCAGATTAGGGAAAATAACATGATAACTTGCATATACAAGGATGGATAGGTTCAAGTAAGTTTAAAGTATTTACTTGACCGATTTTTGTGAAATTTATAGTCTTCATTTGGTAGGTCGTAAACTATTTTTCATACCCCTAAATGAAAAAACAAAGTTTGCCCGATAAGCTAGTTTATTTATAAAAATGAATTTTAACATATGTTAGCATAACGACAGATGTTGCAGTTCACACGAAACATCTATATTTATCTGGTTTGCCCGATACTTCGCCCACGTGAATATCGTTTTTTGATGAATACCACGGCAACCGTGGATTTTCCGAATATAGAGTAATAATCCAGGATATTAGATATTGCAGCCACGTTGGTAGATGTGGCGCGACGGCGTATCAAACATCCAGACATGCCAAAATTGGTGGATTTGTTAAAAATTGTAACTGAATTATTCCGATACTATAACTGCCTGCATCGACTATATTATATAGTACCGGACTTCGCATATAGACAGTCAGGTCTGAAACCTGTTTGTTTGCTAAATGCACGAAACAAAAAACTTATCAACTAATTCCCAAAATACTGGCTTGCATCCTTTTAACGATTTTCACGCTATAAAATCGTGGTTCTTAAAACTGTTTAGAATCCAAATTGCTATGTAGTATAGTATATCTTCTTAGAGTAATCGTCGATTCTGCATTTTAGAAGGTAAAGACAACGTTCATAGACCATCGAATTGCTAAGGCATCGAAGTTAGTAGTCGTTTCATAGAAATTGTCTTTAAAAAGTCGTACCAATGTCAAACAACTTACGAGCGACGACCTATTATAAATCTATGATAACTTACATAGCTCGCCAAAATCATTACTTAGCATCAGCGTCATGAAAGCCCAATTCATCCATGAAGCAACCTACCAAACCACAGTAAAATTCATTTTTGAGATAGAAGAAAAAGATAATATAATATGTGTATTTCGGCCCAGCTATGACATTCTCGTAACGTTTTCACACACTAAGGGCCGATTTTTCAATCGTCAAATAAACTATCTGAGGAATAGAAGCATAAGCCATACAAAATCAGTCAAAATATCATATTTATTTCTAAGTTAACGATGATCTGGCGATTGAAAAATCAGCTCTTAGTTATGTGAAATAAGAAAAGAAAAAAATTAACACGGAAAAATGAACTTTACGTCTATTGGCTTAGAGTGTAAAATTGAATGTATTTCGACAGGAAATACAATGCTCGACTTTGACGCGCTTAAGTAATTTCATTCTCACAATTGTCGACCAACATGGCGTTTCGAACTACATTCAATTTTACGCTCTATGTCGATTGTCTTAAAATTATTTTTTCAGTATTCGCAAAAAATGTTTTGATTTCAATATCAATGATGTACGTAAATGCCATCACCTTTTAAACATTTCACATCACGAGAATAGCCCCCTCGCTCGGAATTTTAAGATTTTGTAAATTGTTGAGGCTTTATGTATTGTCTTTTATCTTCTAGTTTTGTATGGCTTTGACCTTCGGGTGGAGGGGATTACTGCGCATGGGTACCCGAATTCTGATTGGTTGATACCCAATATCTGATAATTCTGATTGGTTGATATCCAATTTCTGATTTCTGCGCAATAACGGTCAAAGCCAAACTTTCGCCGCGCGTACTGTACCTTGGGTTTTACAATGCACTTGTATCTCTTCTGGGTTATGTATATGTGTATTAGTATGTATCTACAGTACCTATACCCATTTGATATCAACTGCGTATTGCGTATCTCATCCTCGGCGAGCCTCGACTCGCCAAGGCCTACCTTTCTTACGTCATCGCATGCGCATATCATATTAATTTCTTTTCCTCGACCTGAGCTAAATATAACCGTTGCAACTCGTAACCTAACCGATTCCTGATTAATATGTAGGTAAATAATAACACAGCCTGTTTTAGGTACTTATTCACGCCACAACCGATTTGTTGGGAATGGCTAAAGATCTAGTGTAGGTAATGAACAAAAAATACTAGTTTTATATTATGTAATACTACTATCTTAAAAATAGCACTTTTCACTATGTTTCATGTCGAAATATAGGCAATGAATGAGCTAATAAAAATTTCAATATTCAACGCCACAGTTTACTAAAAGTTACATGAGCAACAACAGGATTACCTTTAATAAAATAGTGAAAGAGCATCTTCGAGGTAAGCGCGCTCCATCTTTGAGTGACCACATCGTCAGTTTCCATCAGACGAGATTGTGATAAAGCGTAAGCTTATATTGAATAGAAAAAAACAGTTAAAACTTCCCTTTTTCCTAATAAGTGGTTACTGCCTTCTTTTTACGGCGATTTGAATGTTCTAGGGTTATAGAGTTGAACCCTAGAATCCTACGCCGCTCTGCATTCAAAGACTCTCGGTCCAAGTTTGTGTCCTTGCATAACAATTAACTAATAATGGAGAACGAATCTTGGAACGAAACGCATTGTATTACGACTCAGCTCCTGGTTTTTTTAACCGAATAGGTAGGTGATTATTACACGATGTACGACTAGGTACGTCTACGTTGTGGGTAATTGCCACAGATCTAATTACTTTACGTGAGTTTCCTTGGATCGCTGATCTTATAATTAGCGTCCAAATGGACCTACTTGCACGTCAGAATTATTAAAATATACGTTTTTATTTCTCACTTCGTATAAACTAACTTTGTATGAAATTAAAACTCATTTAATCTCATTATTGTATTTGTAGCTAATGCATATGACTGCGATTTTATATTAATATTATTATGCGATCGTCCACAATAGAACATTAATTAGGACTCTAGGACTTAGGAGATATGTTTAATTAACCGGGGGTTAAATGCTTGGTGAATTTGTAGCCAATGTGGTCGATTCTGTTATGCAAAATCTCTAAACTAAACTAACATAAAAAAATATTTGGTGCTATCCTTTTCCATAGGGAACAGTTTGAAAAGGATAGCAATATTTTAAATTAGTTTAGAGATTTTGTACAACAGAATTAGCACCACTGTATCTTTATCGACAATAGTTGAATCACTGCTTCATTATCATTTACATTAAACCGCTTTCAATATCAGAACAGGAAAGTAAAAAACTGACTCACGCGGATACACTGTGACAGGAAACGCCTGATTATTTATCCTGAATTTTTAGATTATATTATTATGTTATACCTATCTATATTCGTGACACAGAAATCCCTCTGATCCAAAGAAAATAAACTTTACAACCATGTTAACAGAAGGTTCAACGCAACAGCTTCGGCTCTGTATTGATCTAGTCTCTACGACCTATACGCCATAAATTCATATCGTAAAGTTTAACTTCGAATGTGTCTGTTGGAAGCAAACATAGGGGTGGCCTGCCTTGTAAGTGTTATTGATTGAAGGAATGCTTAACTGCTGTCTGGGGGGTTGTTTTCTATGTAAATTGTATCAAAACGTTGCCTGTCTGCGCCTGTAGAGTAAATAAAATAAATAAATATCAGGACATTACACACATCGCAATCTAGCCCCAAAGTAAGCGATAGCTTGTGTTATGGGTACTAGATGACTGATTAATATAAACATACTAATATACATAAATATAATATATTGAAAAACACCCAGACACTGGAAAACATTCATGCTCATCACACAAACATTTACCAGTAGTGGGAATCGAACCCACGACTTCCGACGCAGAGGCAGGTTCGCTACCGCTACGCCATTCGGTCGTCAGAGTAGAATCACTGAAAGAAAACTCAGGATATAGGCATCCCAACGATGTACGTGAACCTATTTCGTACGTAAGCAAATAGCAGCGCTATATGGCAAAGGTGGCCGCTGAGCGAACTAAAGCGTGGCCTTACCGGCGGTGACAAAACAAGCATTTATGGCACCGATAACTGGCGACATTTTTTCGCGCCATCCGCGCCAGTCCAGTGCTATTAGTAGATTTCAATTGAGGCCTGAGGTGTTGTCCGTTCTGCGAAAAGTATTTTGAAAAGCAACGCGCTAAGTACTTATTATCTATTGATTCTAAACGGTTTTTTGGTCACGGTCGTGACGTAATATAACCTCAAAACTAAAGATTTAAAGCAGCTTACGTACTCGTCTAGGTTTTATACGAGTTATACATATAATAATATGCAATGAATGATTTTAAAATTAATGATTTGCTATCAAGTTTCAACTATTCGATCAAATTAAGTAATATCTATGCACAATACATTATTATAAGTGGTGTTTGTTTGTTGAAGTTGTTTGGTACTTTTTGCACGTCTCGAGGTCGAGTGAAGAATAAGGATAAATCATAAATTATATTATTTAAAGGCCAGAGTTTGTACTTGCGTGTGAATATTTGTTACTCCTTTATGCCGCAACTACGGAACCGATTTGGTTGAATTTTGGAATGGTAGTAGCATTAAATTACTAAAGTTTTCCGGATAATCCATGTAGATATCACATCGCGTCTAGTGCAGTCTAGTAGCGTCTAGTCAAGTCTAGTATTAAAAATAGAAAATAAAATGTGGTTAAGAATATCACGCGATGGCTATAAGTTGTTGAAAACTACCCTCTTAAATATTCTTCGATGAGACTCCGAGAACAAGTATCAGACTTGCTTGACCTCGATGCTTAGACAGTTATGCCACGTATTTATTAACACAACCCTTTTATTATTTTTTGCCAGTTGCGCAGGGTAAGTTATATTTTTCGAGTGTGTTTATTTCTGAGGTTTCTTTATCACGTCCTAGCGCCTGAAGGGCTTGATGACTTTTACAAATTAAAATTGGTTAAACTAGTCAATACTAGGTACAAGTAGTGGGCAGAACACCTTCCAGGTTTAAACTGAGATGTGGTATGAGGGGAAGCGCGTTAGGCACGGCGCGAAATGCAAACATGCAAACGACCGCCATTTTTGGTCAACTTAACTGCCGCGTACTTATGTAGAGCTCACAAAGATATTCTAAAGATACAATACGTTACTTAGCGACGACGTGCAGTTCTGTATAGCGCGCTGACACACGCCAGACACGCTTAACCTCATTCTCCGTTGCTCGCTGACTGAACGAAAATTACACTGATTAGGGTAATTTGTCGGCAACAGATACCGCGCGTATGTGCGATATCTACCTCTTTTTTATATAGAATATCTTTGAGAGCTCACCAAGCAGCAAAATGTTCGATCATTTATGTGTCGGGCGGGCTTTATCTAAAATCTTCCTAGCTCAAGTAACCTCACTTTCGCTTACTGCTGAGGTCGATGGGAGCACGTTAGGGTAATTAGGATTAAAAGTTACATTAAGATAAGCCGGTTAGACGATACGGGTTGACGTACGTCACTACGCCTGAAGCATTATACAACTGTTGTTTATCTTCTAATATATACAATTCTCTCGATTTTCTTTGTAGCCAAACTCCTCCGAGACGGCTGGACCGATCGTTGTGAAATTTTCAGGGTATATTCTCTGGCGGTAGAGTTTTGACTTTTCATAAGAGCCTGTTATTTAGATCTTCTTTCTTTCTTCCTGGCCTTTTCCCACTTTATGTGGGGTCGGCACAACATGTCTTCTCCTTGCATTCGCTCCTATCGGCCGTCATCTCGCAATCCACTCCTTTCACACGCATATCTTCTTTCACGCAATCCATCCATCTCTTCTTCGGTCTTCCTCGACTTTTTCGTTATTTAGACCTATGTGAAAATAAATATTTTCATTTTTATTTTACTTTTGCCTTCGGCATATAGAAACGGCGAACGTTTATAAAATTGCGACGGCTCAATGTAAACTGCGGAATCTTACAAAATGCCTGCGAAAAATACACCACATAAAATTTCATATCGTTAGCTACTGAAATCGACTTTGGCGCATCAAGCGCAAGTAAGCGATAGCTTGTGTAATGGGTACTAGATAACGGATAAATATATATACATACTTACTAATATACATAAATATAATACAGTGGAAAACACCCAGACACCGGAAAATATTCATGCTCATCACACAAACATTTACCAGTAGTGGGAATCGAACCCACGACCTCCGACGCAGAGGCAGGTTCGCTACCACTACGACATTCAGTATACCCTAAAAACAGTATAATCTGAGTATTCCTAGACCTGCATAACACAGTCACGCCAGTAATAAACATAAACAGTAAACAAGCTTTGCTTTCGAACTTTATAAATAGCGCACCACCAACGCAATGCCGCCGGACAGATCATATCGGGCAAATCCGCTTTGATTCGTATTTATTTTTATCTCTATTGGGCTTCGAATTTGCGGCGAAATAACTTCAATAGGCATGAATAAGAGAAAATACGCTTGTAAACTCAATATGATTCTGATTTGCGTGTGAAATGCAGAAAATCATACGTAGGTAACTTGACGCGATAACGTGTTTTCGACCTGTGTTCAATTTAACCGTTTGGTTTAGCAGATACTCAATATTACCAATTCTCCCAAATATTTTCTTATCAGTTTACTCGTTTACATTCATTGAAGGGACCCAGTAAAACATATAGATTTCATCCATCCTTACAATGACTCACTAGGTATGAGGCGTTAAAAGTGCATCAGCAGTTTAGTTCATGCATACGGTTTAACTTTCTCTAATAGGATTGCAGAAAATGGTAGCGATTCATCTACTTTCAATGATCTTATTGGTGGAAGCTATAAGTACTGTGTATTTATGCACTGGGCTCTAGTATATGACACTGCATTTATAGGTACTGGGTACTTAATTGTTTATCTTTGATTTCTTTGAAACAAGCCATTCACCTTGTTTGTTTATTTTCTGTGACAATTGACGTCTGAATTCTGACTCCTTGTTCTGTAAGAAAAACGTATTCCGTCCCCGCTTCCCTAAAATAATGTGAAAATTGAATTCAGCCAAACAGCCCGATTGCTGTTGAAAGGATTACCTACAACCTAAGTTTTTAAGTTTCGAGATTAACAGGGTACACTTATTAGACTCTGTAATAGACATACCCTGGACGGCGCGAAAAAATGTCGCCAGTTTATCGGTGCCAAAAAATGCGTGTTTTGCCACCAACAATAAGGCCACGCTGTAAATTGCTCAGCAGCCACCTATATAGAATTTTGACAGATGGCGCTACTGTTTGCTTGTAAGAAAAAGGTTTACGTAAATCGTTCGGATGCCCGTATCTTGAGGACTGCTCAGGTTTCGAATGACGATTTTTCACAAGACAATATCCAGAAATTTTCGTAAGTTGGCAGACGCTTTAGTTTCGTTGACTAAGCTCTCGAATGTACTCGTAGCACTTTGCTTAATAAATACGGCCGATGCACCGAATCCAAAGCAAAGACAGCTGGTAAAAAACTCGGCATCTACACTAATATTATAAAGAGGAAAGATTTGTATTTTTGTATTTTTGTATTTTTGTATGTAACGAATAAACTCAAAAAGTACTGGACCGATTTTAAAAATTCTTTTTTCATTAGAAAGCTACATTATCACTGAGTAACATAGGCTATATTTAGTACTAGATTACTATAGAAATCTCTAGAAATTCCTATTAAAACCAACCGAAGGTGTAAAAAAATTAGCCATAAAATGTCTTTCATCGCATACGCTGCGAAGAGTATTAATGATAGGACAAAAAAATGTTGTACAATATTATAGAATATATCAATGTCTACAAAAAACTTCGCGAGACCATGTGTCTAACTATTGTAGTTACGTCACTATAACTACTTTTTTTACATTTAACAAATTGATAGAAATGCCGATCAAAATCAGACCGTGTTATCCATACCATTTATAAATTTTTATCCAAATAAATAATTTAATATTCAAGACTGTCTTAATACCTGTTGATTACTTTTTGAATTATTGAAATCGGACATTCCATTCAAAAGATATCATGAAATTAAAATAAAAATACGGGTCCCGCGGCCGGTCAGCTCGCACATGTTCCGCGGATGCCGATGATACCAACTGATTTGCCCATATCTTTTAAAAGGTTACAGTTCCCTTTAAAAATATCCTTTGCCCTAACAATAAATAAATCCCAGGGACAAACTTTTTCCATAGTTGGTATCGATTTAAGGAAAGAGTGCTTTTCCCACAGGCAATTGTATGTGGCACTTTCTCGAGTAGGATATCCTGAAAATCAATACGTTTTGTTGCCACATACAAATACCACAGCCAACGTTGTGTACAGGGAGGCTTAAAAATAAGCATACAATTTTTTTCTAATTTAGTGATTCATGGTCGTTTTAATTAGCATGCTTATATAACTTAAATATCTGTACCTATTTATGTCTACCCGTGCGAAGCCGGGACTGGCCGCTAGTTTTAAATAAAGTTAAACAGTACTTCACCTCGGAACAGCTCCTAACCTTTTACCAGGCACAGGTTCGCTCATGCATGGAGTACTGTAGCCACTTGTGGGATGGCTCTGCCAAGTACCAGCTTGATGCTTTGGATTCAGTGGATCGCCGTGCTAGAAGACTCATTGGCAACCCGACACTGGTCCACAAAAAACTCCAAAACCTTGAACATCGCCGTAAGGTTGCCTGTCTTTCGGTATTCTATAGAATATATTTCTGAGAGTGTGCACAGGAACTTTTTAATTTGGTTCCCCCGTCACCTTTCTACCATAGAACAGCAAGGCATCGTAAAGGCTTCCACCCATATATAGTTGACGTACCAAAGACGCGTACGAAGCGGTTTGATTCCTCGTTCCTGATACGCACTGCAAAGGCCTGGAATACTCTCCCAGGCATGGTCTTTCCTGCCACTTACAACCTGGGTGCCTTCAAATCAAGAGTGAATAGGCATCTTCTAGGCAAGCGCGTTCCAGCTTAGACTGTATCATCACTTTCCATCAGGTGTGATCACAGTCAAGCGCTAGCCTATATAGTATATATAAAAAAAAAATACCTACGTTATCTTAGTGCGATAATTTAGTCTTAGCAAAGCAGTTTTATAAGTACGCGCTCTGTATAGATTTCAGCCCGAAAGTGGAACATCAATAAAATAACGCGAGGAGCTGTTATCGTACAAGGCCAGGGGCGGTCGCGCGTTGCTTGGTCTAAAAGCCAGATTGTATCGCGATCGATAGCTGGCCATTTGAAGGGCTTCGGTGGAAAGGGAATCCCTGTAACGAATGAATTTTCCATTTTCCAGCGTTACCTAGTAAACAAGACATTGTTTTACCCGACTCATCGGTTTATGATTTTCGTGTTAATGTATGTAGATATTTTGTGTGTATGTATATGGGTTTCTTTCACACGTTGCAAGAGTTTCCAATCATTACTGACGAGTTTATGGTTTTTCAGATACTGATAAAACAAGACGCTATTCTTATGATAATATTAGCTGACCGGGCAAACGTCACACTTAGGATATAATTCCTATAAAATACGAATCAAAATTTCACTCGCAGCGGGATTTGAACCCGCGTCCCATCATTTCATCGCAGAGGGACATAGCTCGTATAGCTCAGTGGTTAGAGCACCCAGCCGCGATAGCTGAGGGACACGGGTTCAAATCCCGCTGCGAGTGAAATTTTGAGTCGTATTTAAATTTATAGAAATGTTCTTATGCCTTATAGGGGTATGAAAAATAGCTTACGAACTATTCTCAGACCTACCGAACGCAGACAAAAAATTTCATAAAATCTGTCGAGACGTTTCGAAGGAGTTAAGTCACAAACACTGACACGGGACACGAGAATTTTATATAATTAGATTTTGTTGTTTATAAGTGTATCAACAGCGAAATATCTGAAAAGGTAAAAAACCTAAAATAAGCAATTATAACCAACTAGCTTTTGCCCGCGGCTCCGCCCGCGTTAAATTCGATTTTTTACTAATCCCGAGAAAATTTGAAAATGAATTTCCTTTTCAATGACCTTTACACCTACTTTCAGGAAAGATTGTCAAAGTAATCTATCTACCTATAGCTGTAGCTATAGATTACTGTTGAAAATTAGGGTTTTTTAAATATCCCATGGGAACTATGTATTTTCCCGGGATAAAAAGTAACCTATGTTTCAATCCGGGTTATAGGCTATCTATGTTCCAAATTTCAGCCAAATCGGTTCAGTAGTTGCGGCGTGAAGGAGTACCAAACATACACACTTACACACACACACACACACACACACACACACACACACAAACTTTCGCTTTTATAATATTAGTGTGATTAGTGTGATAGTGTGATTAGTGTGACTATAGGGTCACTGATAAAATATATTATTTTGCGATAAACATTCATTCATTCTTTTGTAAAAGGTTAATGGATACAGTGAACTGAACAGATTGAATGAACAGAATCATTATCGCAAAGCCATGTTTGAAAAATTGCCCACTAAAACCTTCCTGTGGGTGAACGAACTCAGGCTATCTCTACGTGAAAGGTGCTTTTCAGGTTAATTGGTAGCTAGAAGTACTAGGTATTGAAAGGATTGACTGTTAAAGTCAACCTACTCAGCTATTAAGCTACAATACATGTTATCTTAGGGTCGTTGACTTTAATTCACTCATACTTTATTTAGGTATGAATACGATATACATTCAACCTATCAAGTCTTAAAAAATATAAAAATTCAATTATTATTAATAACAATTAATCGATGATAAGCTCTTTGTGTGCAGGGCATTGCAAACTCATACTCATTTATTTCTTCACGAGATACTAATTTTTTTCACTGAAACCATCTGAGTTTTTCTATAGACTTTTCCCTAAACTTCTTCAATAACTGTTGGGAAATATGTTACACTATACATGATCATAACTGATCACCCCTACAAAATATATAGGTCTAATTCCCACGGCGATGCGTACACATGGAGGGGAAATACCTTAAATATTTTAGATTAACTAAAATTAATGAATGAAAACTATAAGTAATTTTGGTTTCTTGTATAGCGGGTTCGAGTCCCATTTCAACTAGGCAGTTATTTCAAAGTCTGTGAATGCAGTTTAATTTTTTGGTTTTGAAATTGAAATGAAGTCTTCATTCAGTGAAATCATTTATCTACAATATTTAAAAGGTACCTACTACCCCTCCATTTGGCATTGCCGTGGGACGCATTGGTGACGCAAGCTTATCGATCACGAGCTCTGGATATTATATTCCTAAACATAATATATATGTATACATACTTTGTTAACATACTAAGATATATATGTAGTATGTATAGTTTGTTTACGCCAACGGGAATAAGTAGCAGGAAGTCGGGTTTGAGAGCATGAATTATTGAAGATCAATTTGAGGTCACTGCCGTGGATCGAGCTGTTTATTTTTACATAATACATCAGGAATCAGTGTGGTTTTGCGCTTTTTTGTACAACAATTTCTTTTAAAGCAACGATTTATCTATAATTCGGTCGTAATTTTTTATTTTTCATTTTATAAATATATACGGGACATTTCACACATCGCATTCGAGCCCCTAAGTAAGCGATAGCTTGTGTTATGGGTACTAGGTAACTGATAAGTATACATACATACTATTATAATATACATAAATCTATATATATAAAAGAGAGTTACCACTCACTCACTCACTGACTAATCACGATATCTCAGGAAGTATAAAGCCTACAAACTTGAAATTTGAAAGGTAGGTTCTTTGTAATGGGTAGGTGTCAGCTAAGAAACGATTTTGAGAAACTGCCCCTCTAAGGGGGTGAAATAGGGGTTGGAAGTTTATATGAAAGTCCCGTGTTTTTGAAGTCAGAGACGTGAAAATCGTCATTTAGGTTATCAGCTTCAGATATTAAAATTTGTATAAGTCGTTTTGGAAAATTCTTTAAGGATGGTAAAATAGGGGATGAAAGTTTTTATGTGAATTTAATATTGTTACTGTTGACTTGAAATTTGGAAAGTAGGTTCTTTCTAATGGGTAGTTGCCAGCTAAGAAACGATTTTGAGAAACTACCCCTCTAAGGGGGTGAAATAGGGGTTGGTAGTTTATATGAAAGTCCCGTGTTTTTGAAGTTTAAAGAGTCGTGAAACTCGGCATTCGCACTGAACCTATTTTGGGAGCGGCGTATTTAAAGTACGAAAGTTTATATGTGCACATTACACTATAATATAATAAAGGTGAAAGTTTGTATATATGTGTGTGTTTGTCTGTTACTCCTTCACGCTGCAACTACGAATCCGATTTAGCTGAAATTTAGAATGGAGATGGATTATTACCTGGATTAACACATTATGGTACTTTTTATCCCGGAAAAAGCGATGGTTCCCGCAGAAGTAGTGAAAAACCTAAATTCACGCGAGCGGAGCCGCGGGCAACAGCTAGTATAATATATTGAAAAACACCCAGACACTGGAAAACAATCATGCTCATCACACAAACATTTACCAGTAGTGGGAATCGAACCCATAACCTCCGACGCAGACGGCTGTGGAATTTAGTCATTAGGAATGTACCTATGCATTTAAAGATTAAACAGGCAATTAGTACCTCCTACGCCTACATAAAGTAACATTATAAATGTTTGTTGATTCCACTTGATTCTGACATTTGATAAGAATTTTTGTAAATCCCTTGTGTTCTTTCTTCAAATATTTCTGTCACCTAAAAAGTTTATCTGAGCAAGTTCGTATTAAGGCGACTATATCCCAGCACTTTAGGCATTTATCGCTCACTCAGACCTACGCTTAGATACCTAGCGAACATCGCCGTGAGTCGCGCAGTTCAAATGAACTCCGTGACCCTATATCATAAATATTTGCGTCACAGTTAATTGTTACAGTTGGACTATTTACATTATAATTCGCTTCACGAAATATATGTTGGAAGTTGCGTATTTAAAGATGGAAGAACGGTTTCTTGACAAGAAGTGATCAGGACTCGAAGGTCTATTCGATGGATAGAAAAAAAATTAAAAATTTCGGAATTTATTTTTCCATAGAAAATGTATGGGGAATATTGAAGAGACTATTGAAAAGTTGTGAAACATGTAGTACTTTGATGCGGTTTTTTGGAGGATTCTCAGAGAAAAATATGGAATGAGATGATGATTCAGGGTTCTGAAGTCTGTCGAGGTGATCAATCAGTCAGTCAGTGAATCAACACAAGCAGCTATATATATATTGACTAGTTTTTCGCGTGGCGGCGCGGCCCGCTAAAGCGGACCGCGTAACTGCTTGTAGCAATTTACGTGGTCGCTCATACTCGGATTTAGCAAAAATTAGTAGGTAGGTACCCAATCGCCATACAATTTAGTATGAAATAAAAATTCCGCCATTTTGAATTTTTTTCTTGTCACTAAATAGGTATCCCCATTTCGATCATCTTTTGCTATAAAACCACTTTTCCAACTGTCACACCCTCCGAGATAGAGACCAACAAAATTTGTATGGCGACCATGTTTATTCCGCCATTTTGGATTTTTTTTCAGCTCATTGGTAATTGGACGAGGTTTCAAATGACATTTGGTCGAGCACCCCCCACCTATCTCCAATACCTTCAGCGTGCTCTTCACCCGTCTCCAAGATCCTCAATCATCAGCTCGCTCAACACTGTCCCCGAAAGAAATAGTTTTCCTCTTTACGAAAGTGTTTGTGAAAAAAAAATTTTTCATACAAAATTTTACAGGAGAAAATTTTGCGAAAATCTCGGCCGCCATTTTGTTTTTCAAAAATTTTCCATTTTTTCTATTAATCGTTTACTAATATCTACAATCGTTGCGAGTTTGAACGAAATCGGTCGGAAAACAAAAAAGTTACAGAAATCACGTCGGCCGCCATCTTGTTTTTCTGAAATGTCATAATTTTTCCCTACTCGACTCCCGTACCCGAACACATCCCCCATACATCATTATATCGTTTTCAGACTCCTTCTGGGAGAACAATTATGTCAATGAGTCAGTGAGTCAGTCAGTGAGTCAGTCAGTGAGTCAGTCAGTGGTAATCGAGCTATATATATTATAACTAGTTTTTCGCGTGGGGGCGCGGCCCGCTAAAGCGGACCGCGTAACTGCTTGTAGCAATTTACGTGGTCGCTCATACTCGGATTTAGCAAAAATTAGTAGGTAGGTACCCAATCGCCATACAATTTAGTATGAAAAAAAAATCCGCCATTTTGATTTTTTTTTTCTTGTCACTAAATAGATATCCCCATTTTGATCATCTTTTGCTAAGAAAGCACGTTTCTAACTTTCGTACTCGCCGAAATAGACCCCGTCGATATTTGTATGGCGGCCATGTTCTTTTCGCCATTTTGAATTTTTTTTAGCTCATTAGTATTTGGACGAAGTTTCGAATGACATTTGGTCGAGCACTCCCCACCTATCTTTTACACCTGAAGCGGGCTCTTCACGCGTCTCCGAAATCCTCAATCATCAGCTCTCTCCATTCTATCCCCGAAAGAAATAATTTTCCTCTTTACGAAAGTGTTTGTGTAAAAAATTTTTTCATACAAAATTTTACAGGAAAGAATTTTGCGAAAATATCGGCCGCCATTTTGTTTTCCCAAATTTTTCCACATTTTCTGTAAATCGTTTACCAAGTCCTACATTCCTTGCGAGTTTGAACGAAATTGATTGGAAAACAAAAAAGTTACAGAAATCACGTCGGCCGCCATATTGTTTTTCGAAAATGTTGTGTTTTCCCCCTACTCGAATCCCGTACCCAAACACATCCCATAACCATCATATTATCGTTTTCCGTCGCCTTTTAGGTCTCTTCCATACATTTTTTATGAAAAAAAAATCCGCCATTTTGAATTTTTTTTTTATGTCACTAAATAGATATCCCCATTTCGATCATCTTTTGCTATGAAACCACTTTTCCAACTGTCATACCCTCCGAGATAGAGACCAACAAAATTTGTATGGCGGCCATGTTTTTGCCGCCATTTTGAATTTTTTTTCAGCTCATTGGTAATTGGACGAGGTTTCAAATGACATTTGGTCGAGCACCCCCCACCTATCTCCAATACCTTTAGCGTGCTCTTCACCCGTCTCCGAAATTCTCAATCATCAGCTCTCACCATACTGCCCCCGAAAGAAATAGTTTTGCTCTTTACGAAAGTGTTTGTGAAAAAAAATTTTTTCATACAAAGTTTTACAGGAGAAAATTTTGCGAAAATCTCGGCCGCCATCTTGTTTTTCCAAAATTTTCCATTTTTTCTATTAATCGTTTACTAATATCTACAATCGTTGCGAATTTGAATGAAATCGGTCGGAAAACAAAAAAGTTACAGAAATCACGTCGGCCGCCATCTTGTTTTTCTGAAATGTCATAATTTTTCCCTACTCGAATCCCGAACCCGAACACATCCCCCATACATCATTATATCGTTTTCAGTCTCCTTCTGGGAGAACAATTATGTCAATGAGTGAGTCAGTGGTAATCGAGCTATATATATTATAACTAGTTTTTCGCGTGGGGGCGCGGCCCGCTAAAGCGGACCGCGTAACTGCTTGTAGCAATTTACGTGGTCGGTCATACTCGGATTTAGCAAAAATTAGTAGGTAGGTACCCAATCGCCATACAATTTAGTATGAAAAAAAAATCCGCCATTTTGAATTTTTTTCTTGTCACTAAATAGATATCCCCCTTCCGATCATCTTTTGCTATGAAACCACTTTTCCAACTGTCATACCCTCCGAGATAGAGACCAACAAAATTTGTATGGCGGCCATGTTTTTTCCGCCATTTTGAATTTTTTTTCAGGTCATTGGTAATTGGACGAGGTTTCAAATGACATTTGGTCGAGCACCCCCCACCTATCTCCAATACCTTTAGCGTGCTCTTCACCCGTCTCCAAGATCCTCAATCATCAGCTCTCTGCATACTGTCCCCGAAAGAAATAGTTGTCCTCTTTACGAAAGTGTTTGTGAAAAAAAATTTTTTCATACAAAATTTTACAGGAGAAAATTTTGCGAAAATCTCGGCCGCCATCTTGTTTTTCCAAAATTTTCCATTTTTTCTATTAATCGTTTACTAATATCTACAATCGTTGCGAGTTTGAACGAAATCGGTCGGAAAACAAAAAAGTTACAGAAATCACGTCGGCCGCCATCTTGTTTTTCTGAAATGTCATAATTTTTCCCTACTCGAATCCCACTTCTGAACATATCTCCCATACATTATTATATCGTTTTCAGTCTCCTTCTGGGAGAACAATTATGTCAATGAGTGAGTCAGTGAGTGAGTCAGTGGTAATCGAGCTATATATATTATAATAACTAGTAGGGCGCGTGGGGGCGCGGGCCACATGTGGCCCGCGTGCTGTCTTCCCCCCTATTTGCCTCCAGACTTTTAGTCTCTTGAACATTCGTCATACATTTTCTATAAAAAAAAATAAAGTCCGCCATTTTGAATTTTTTTTCTATCCATCGTATAGACCTTCGGATCCTGATCAACTCTTGTCAAGAAACCGTTTTTCCATCTTTTTTACTTTCCGAGATATCGAGGAAATTCAAATGGCCGCCATTTTGGATCCGCCATTTTGAAATTTTTTTCAGCTCACTGCCAATTGGATGACGTTTCTAATGACATTTGGTCGAGCACCCCCCACCTATCTTCAATGCCCTTGGCTGTGCTCTTCCCCGTCTCCGAAATCCTCAATCATCAGGTGTCTCCGTATTTTTCCTCTTCATGAATTTTTCCCTTCTATACGACATCATCCTTAAAAAAAAAATTTTTCATACAAAATTGTTCAGGAGAGGTGATCAATGACCCAATCAGCACAAGCAGCTATATATATATTAACTAGTTTTTCGCGTGGGGGCGCGGCCCGCTAAAGCGGACCGCGTAACTGCTTGTAGCAATTTACGTGGTCGCTCATACTCGGATTTAGCAAAAATTAGTAGGTAGGTACCCAATCGCCATACATTTTTTATGAAAAAAAAAATCCGCCATTTTGAATTTTTTTCTTGTCAATAAATAGATATCCCCGTTTCGATCATCTTTTGCTATGAAACCACTTTTCCAACTGTCATACCCTCCGAGATAGAGACAAACAAAATTTGTATGGCGGCCATGTTTTTTCCGCCATTTTGAATTTTTTTTCAGCTCATTGGTAATTGGACGAGGTTTCAAATGACATTTGGTCGAGCACCCCCCACCTATCTCCAATACCTTTAGCGTGCTCTTCACCCGTCTCTAAGATCCTCAATCATCAGCTCTCTCCATACTGTCCCCGAAAGAAATAGTTCTCCTCTTTACGAAAGTGTATGTGAAAAAAAATTTTTCATACAAAATCTTACAGGAGAGAATTTTGCGAAAATATCAGCCGCCATTTTGTTTTCCTAAATTTTTTCACATTTTCTGTTAATTCTTTACCAAGTCCTACATTCCTTGCGAGTTTGAACGAAATTGATTGGAAAACAAAAAAGTTACAGAAATCACGTCGGCCGCCATCTTGTTTTTCGGAAATGTTATATTTTCCCCTACTTGAATCCCGTACCCAAACACATCCCATAAACATCATATTATCGTTTTCCGTCTCCTTCTAGGTCTCTCCATACATTTTTTATGAAAAAAAAATCCGCCATTTTGAATTTTTTTTCTTGTCACTAAATAGATATCCTCATTTCGATCATCTTTTGCTATGAAACCACTTTTCCAACTGTCATACCCTCCGAGATAGAGACCAACAAAATTTGTATGGCGGCCATGTTTTTTCCGCCATTTTGAATTTTTTTTCAGCTCATTGGTAATTGGACGAGGTTTCAAATGACATTTGGTCGAGCACCCCCCACCTATCTCCAATACCTATAGCGTGCTCTTCACCCGTCTCCAAGATCCTCAATCATCAGCTCTCTCCATACTGTCCCCGAAAGAAATAGTTCTCCTCTTTACGAAAGTGTTTGTGAAAAAAAAATTTTTCATACAAAATTTTACAGGAGAAAATTTTGCGAAAATCTCGGCCGCCATTTTGTTTTTCCAAAATTTTCCATTTTTTCTATTAATTGTTTACTAATATCTACAATCGTTGCGAGTTTGAACGAAATCGGTCGGAAAACAAAAAAGTTACAGAAATCACGTCGGCCGCCATCTTGTTTTTCTGAAATGTCATAATTTTTCCCTACTCGTCTCCCGCACCCGAACACATCCCCCATACATCATTATATCGTTTTCAGACTCCTTCTGGGAGAACAATTATGTCAATGAGTGAGTCAGTGAGTGAGTCAGTGAGTGGTAATCGAGCTATATATATTATAACTAGTTTTTCGCGAGGGGGCGCGGCCCGCTAAAGCGGACCGCGTAACTGCTTGTAGCAATTTACGTGGTCAGTCATACTCGGATTTAGCAAAAATTAGTAGGTAGGTACCCAATCGCCATACAATTTAGTATGAAAAAAAATGTTCCGCTATTTTGAATTTATTTTCTCTTCAATAAATAGAACTCTTCGTCCTGATCATCTCTTGCTAAGAAACCACTTTTCTATCTTTCATACTTTCTGAGATAGACGCCCCCGAAATCAGTATGGCAGCCATCTTTTTTTCGCCATTTTGAAATTTTTTTCAGCGCATTGGCAATTGCACGAGGTTTTGAATGACATTTGGTCGAGCACTCCCCACCTATCTTTTACACCTGAAGCGGGCTCTTCACGCGTCTCCGAAATCCTCAATCATCAGCTCTCTCCATTCTATCCCCGAAAGAAATAATTTTCCTCTTTACGAAAGTGTTTGTGAAAAAAAAATTTTTCATACAAAATTTTACAGGGGAGAATTTTGCGAAAATATCAGCCGCCATTTTGTTTTCCCAAATTTTTCCACATTTTCTGTTAATCGTTTACCAAGTCCTACATTCCTTGCGAGTTTGAACGAAATTGATTGGAAAACAAAAAAGTTACAGAAATCACGTCAGCCGCCATCTTGTTTTTCGGAAATGTTATATTTTTCCCCTACTCGAATCCCGTACCCAAACACATCCCATAAACATCATATTATCGTTTTCCGTCTCCTTCCAGGTCTGCCATACATTTTATATGAAAAAAAAAATTCCGCCATTTTGAATTTTTTTTCTTGTCACTAAATAGATGTCCCCATTTCGATCATCTTTTGCTATGAAACCACTTTTCCAACTGTCATACCCTCCGAGATAGAGACCAACAAAATTTGTATGGCGGCCATGTTTTTTCCGCCATTTTGAATATTTTTTCAGCTCATTGGTAATTGGACGAGGTTTCAAATGACATTTGGTCGAGCACCCCCCGCCTATCTCCAATACCTTTAGCGTGCTCTTCACCCGTCTCCAAGATCCTCAATCATCAGCTCTCTTCATACTGTCCCCGAAAGAAATAGTTCTCCTCTTTACGAAAGTGTTTGTGAAAAAAAATTTTTTCATTCAAAATTTTACAGGAGAAAGTTTTGCGAAAATCCCGGCCGCCATCTTGTTTTTCCAAAATTTTCAATTTTTTCTATTAATCGTTTACTAATATCTACAATCGTTGCGAGTTTGAACGAAATCGGTCGGAAAATAAAAAAGTTACAGAAATCACGTCGGCCGCCATCTTGTTTTTCTGAAATGTCATAATTTTTCCCTACTCGAATCCCGCACCCGAACACATCCTTTATACATCATTATATCGTTTTCAGTCTCCTTCTGGGAGAACAATTATGTCAATGAGTCAGTGAGTCAGTCAGTCAGTGGTAATCGAGCTATATATATTATAACTAGTTTTTCGCGTGGGCGCGCGGCCCGCTAAAGCGGACCGCGTAACTGCTTGTAGCAATTGACGTGGTCGGTCATACTCTGATTTAGCAAAAATTAGTAGGTAGGTACCCAATCGCCATACAATGTAGTATGAAAAAAAATGTTCCGCCATTTTGATTTTTTTTTCTCTTCAATAAATAGAACTCTTCGTCCTGATCATCTCTTGCTAAGAAACCACTTTTCTATCTTTCATAATTTCTGAGATAGACACTGACGAAATTTGTATGGCGGCCATCTTTTTATCGCCATTTTGAAATTTTTTTCAGCGCATTGGCAATTGCACGAGGTTTTGAATGACATTTGGTCGAGCACCCCCCACCTATCTTCAATACCCTGGCTGAGCCCTTCACCCGTCTCCGAAATCCTCAATCATCAGCTCTCTCCATATTTTTCACCGAGTCATTTCTTGACCTCTATACGAAACCACAAGTGAATAAAAAATTGTTCATACAAAATTTTACAGGAGGACATTTTGGGGAAAATCTCGAAAACTACCCCAAATGTGGCAACACTGCTTTTTTACTTCAATACTGCCCGTCGAGTTACATAATCAGTTCATACATGTCGACTTTCCGAAATGTTGCCAAAGGCCTCAAAAACACGATCAAAATATTCAAAAAAATTAAATGAATACAAAATGGCCGCCACCGCATTTCACAGAAATATTTTACATAGTTTAGTACTTTTCCCAGTAATACCGCTCCTGATGACGTTTCAAGATTTCATCTCGCTCGCACCCACGCGACATGATTGCCCCTGAAAAGTGACCATGTCAAAAATCACTTTTTCTTTGATAAAAACCAGTGTTGCCAATCCTCGGCGACAAAAATACCCAAATGTCATTCGTACGAGTAAGACACGTGATCGCTCATACTCGGATTTCGCAAAAAGTCCGTATTACGATTTTTTACTTTTTGGGGAAAATCTCGAAATTTCCCGAGAAATGGGGTAATTTTTTTTCCCTACTCAATACTTCAAGTCCGTACTCACGATCGCCCTATAGAAGTTGAAACGCTCCGATGTTGCCAAGTGTGTGAAATTTAAATTTTAAAATTGCGTTTTTTCGTACCTCAGACTGATTGGCCGCCAGAACAGCCGCCATCTTGGATTTTGAAAAATTACTCCCGTTCTGTCAAAATTCAGGATAAATGGGGGCGAAAAAAGAAAAAATCATCATCCTCAAGTACCCGGTTTAGGATCTGTGGCGCCGCGGTTTGGGGTCGAAAAATGAAAAATTTTAAAAAACCACAGCTCGGCCGCCATCTTGTTTTTCCTAAATTTTCCATTTTTTCTATTAATCGTTTACTAATATCTACAATCTTTGCGAGTTTGAACGAAATCGGTCGGAATACAAAAAAGTTACAGAAATCACGTCGGCCGCCATCTTGTTTTTCGGAAATGTCAGATTTTTCCCATACTCGAATCCCCCACCCGAACACATCCCCCATACATCATTATATCGTTTTCAGACTCCTTCTGGGAGAACAATTGTATATGTCAGTGAGTGAGTGAGTCAGTGGTAATTGAGCTATATATAGTATAACTAGTTTTTCGCGTGGGGGCGCGGCCCGCTAAAGCGGACCGCGTAACTGCTTGTAGCAATTTACGTGGTCGCTCATACTCGGATTTAGCAAAAATTAGTAGATAGGTACCCAATCGCCATACAATTTAGTATAAAAAAAAATTCCGCCATTTTGAATTTTTTTTCTTGTCACTAAATAGATATCCCCATTTCGATCGTCTTTTGATATGAAACCACTTTTCCAACTGTCATACCCTCCGAGATAGAGACCAACAAAATTTGTATGGCGGCCATGTTTTTTCCGCCATTTTGAATTTTTTTTCAGCTCATTGGTAATTGGACGAGGTTTCAAATGACATTTGGTCGAGCACCCCCCACCTATCTCCAATACCTTTAGCGTGCTCTTCACCCGTCTCCAAGATCCTCAATCATCAGCTCTCTCCATACTGTCCCCGAAAGAAATAGTTTTCCTCTTTACGAAATTGTTTGTGAAAAAAAATTTTTTCATACAAAATTTTACAGGAGAAAATTTTGCGAAAATCTCGGCCGCCATCTTGTTTTTCCAAAATTTTCCATTTTTTCTATTAATCGTTTACTAATATCTAAAATTGTTGCGAGTTTGAACAAAATCGGTCGGAAAACAAAAAAGTTACAGAAATCACGTCGGCCGCCATCTTGTTTTTCGGAAATGTCAGATTTTTCCCATACTCGAATCCCCCACCCAAACACATCCCCCATACATCATTATATCGTTTTCAGTCTCCTTCTGGGAGAACAATTGTATCAAAGTCAGTCAGTGGTAATCGAGCTATATATATTATAACTAGTTTTTCGCGTGGGGGCGCGGCCCGCTAAAGCGGACCGCGTAACTGCTTGTAGCAATTTACGTGGTCGCTCATACTCGGATTTAGCAAAAATTAGTAGGTAGGTACCCAATCGCCATACAATTTAGTATGAAAAAAAAATCCGCCATTTTGAATTTTTTTTCTTTTCAATAAATAGACCTCTTCGTCCAGATCATGTTTTGCTAAGAAACCACTTTTCTAACTTTCGTACTCTCCGAAATAGACCCCGTCGAAATTTGTATGGCGGCCATGTTTTTTTCGCCATTTTGAATTTTTTTTTAGTTCACTGGTATTTGGACGAGGTTTCAAATGACATTTGGTCGAGCACCCCCCACCTATCTCCAATACCTTTAGCGTGCTCTTCACCCGTCTCCAATATCCTCAATCATCAGCTCTCTCCATATTGTCCCCGAAAGAAATAGTTTTCCTCTTTACGAAAGTGTTTGTGAAAAAAAATATTTTCATACAAAATTTTACAGGAGAAAGTTTTGCGAAAATCTCGGCCGCCATCTTGTTTTTCCAAAATTTTCCATTTTTTCTATTAATCGTTTACTAATATCCACAATCGTTGCGAGTTTGAACGAAATCGGTCGGAAAACAAAAAAGTTACAGAAATCACGTCGGCCGCCATCTTGTTTTTCGGAAATGTCAGATTTTTCCCATACTCGAATCCCCCACCCAAACACATCCCCCATACATCATTATATCGTTTTCAGTCTCCTTCTGGGAGAACAATTGTATCAAAGTCAGTCAGTGGTAATCGAGCTATATATATTATAATAACTAGTTTTTCGCGTGGGGGCGCGGCCCGCTAAAGCGGACCGCGTAACTGCTTGTAGCAATTTACGTGGTCGCTCATACTCGGATTTAGCAAAAATTAGTAGGTAGGTACCCAATCGCCATACAATTTAGTATGAAAAAAAAATCCGCCATTTTGAATTTTTTTTCTTTTCAATAAATAGACCTCTTCGTCCAGATCATGTTTTGCTAAGAAACCACTTTTCTAACTTTCGTACTCTCCGAAATAGACCCCGTCGAAATTTGTATGGCGGCCATGTTTTTTTCGCCATTTTGAATTTTTTTTTAGTTCACTGGTATTTGGACGAGGTTTCAAATGACATTTGGTCGAGCACCCCCCACCTATCTCCAATACCTTTAGCGTGCTCTTCACCCGTCTCCAATATCCTCAATCATCAGCTCTCTCCATACTGTCCCTGAAAGAAATAGTTCTCCTCTTTACGAAAGTGTTTGTGAAAAAAAATGTTTTCATACAAAATTTTACAGGAGAGAATTTTGCAAAAATATCGGCCGCCATCTTGTTTTTCCAAAATTTTCCATTTTTTCTATTAATCGTTTACTAATATCTACAATCTTTGCGAGTTTGAACGAAATCGGTCGGAAACAAAAAAGTTACAGAAATCACGTCGGCCGCCATCTTGTTTTTCTGAAATGTCATAATTTTTCCCTACTCGAATCCCGCGCCCAAACACATCCTCCATACATCATTATATCGTTTTCAGTCTCCTTCTGGGAGAACAATTATGTCAATGAGTCAGTGAGTGAGTGAGTCAGTCAGTGGTAATCGAGCTATATATATTATAACTAGTTTTTCGCGTGGGGGCGCGGCCCGCTAAAGCGGACCGCGTACCTGCTTGTAGCAATTTACGTGGTCGATCATACTCGGATTTAGCAAAAATTAGTAGATAGGTACCCAATCGCCATACAATTTAGTATGAAAAAAAAATTCCGCCATTTTGAATTTTTTTTCTTTTCAATAAATAGACCTCTTCGTGCAGATCATGTTTTGCTAAGAAACCACTTTACTATCATTCATACATTCTGAGATAGACATCGACGAAATTTGTGTGGCGGCCATCTTTTTTTCGCCATTTTGAAATTTTATTTAGCGCATTGGCAATTGCACGAGGTTTCGAATGACATTTGGTCGAGCACCCCCCACCTATCTTCAATACCCTGGCCGTGCTCTTCACCCGTCTCCGAAATCCTCAATCATCAGCTCTCTCCATTCTATCCCCGAAAGAAATAATTTTCCTCTTTACGAAAGTGTTTGTGAAAAAAAAATTTTTCATACAAAATTTTACAGGAGAGAATTTTGCGAAAATATCGGCCGCCATTTTGTTTTCCCAAAATTTTCCACATTTTCTGTTAATCGTTTACCAAGTCCTACATTCCTTGCGAGTTTGAACAAAATTGATTGGAAAACAAAAAAGTTACAGAAATCACGTCGGCCGCCATCTTGTTTTTCGGAAATGTTATATTTTCCCCCTACTCGAATCCCGTACCCAAACAAATCTCCCATACATCATTGTATCGTTTTCCGTCTCCTTCTAGGTCTCTTCCATACATTTTCTATGAAAAAAGAAATCCGCCATTTTGAATTTTTTTTCTTGTCACTAAATAGATATCCCCATTTCGGTCATCTTTTGCTATGAAACCACTTTTCCAACTGTCATACCCTCCGAGATAGAGACCAACAAAATTTGTATGGCGGCCATGTTTTTTCCGCCATTTTGAATTTTTTTTCAGCTCATTGGTAATTGGACGAGGTTTCAAATGACATTTGGTCGAGCACCCCCCACCTATCTCCAATACCTTTAGCGTGCTCTTCACCCGTCTCCAAGATCCTCAATCATCAGCTCTCTCCATACTGTCCCCGAAAGAAACAGTTGTCCTCTTTACGAAAGTGTTTGTGAAAAAAAATTTTTTCATACAAAATTTTACAGGAGAAAATTTTGCGAAATTCTCGGCCGCCATCTTGTTTTTCCAAAATTTTCCATTTTTTCTAATAATCGTTTACTAATATCTACAAACGTTGCGAGTTTGAACGAAATCGGTCGGAAAACAAAAAAGTTACAGAAATCACGTCGGCCGCCATCTTGTTTTTTGGAAATGTCAGATTTTTCCCATACTCGAATCCCCCACCCGAACACATCCCCCATACATCATTATATCGTTTTCAGTCTCCTTCTGGGAGAACAATTGTGTCAATCAGTCAGTGAGTGAGTGGTAATCGAGCTATATATATTATAATAACTAGTATTTTTCGCGTGGAGGCGCGGCCCGCTAAAGCGGACCGCGTAACTGCTTGTAGCAATTTACGTGGTCGCTCATACCCGGATTTAGCAAAAATTAGTAGGTAGGTACCCAATCGCCATACATTTTTTATGAAAAAAAAAATTCCGCCATTTTGAATTTTTTTTCTTGTCACTAAATAGATATCCTCATTTCGATCATCTTTTGCTATGGAACCACTTTTCCAACTGTCATACCCTCCGAGATAGAGACCAACAAAATTTGTATGGCGGCCATGTTTTTTCCGCCAATTTGAATTTTTTTTCAGCTCATTGGTAATTGGACGAGGTTTCAAATGACATTTGGTCGAGCACCCCCCACCTATCTCCAATACCTTTAGTGTGCTCTTCACCCGTCTCCAAGATCCTCAATCATCAGCTCTCTCCATACTGTCCCCGAAAGAAATAGTTCTCCTTTTTACGAAAGTGTTTGTGAAAAAAAAATTTTTCATACAAAATTTTACAGGAGAAAATTTTGCGAAAATCTCGGCCGCCATCTTGTTTTTCCAAAATTTTCCATTTTTTCTATTAATCGTTTACTAACATCTACAATCGTTGCGAGTATGAACCAAATCGGTCGGAATACAAAAAAGTTACAGAAATCACGTCAGCCGCCATCTTGTTTTTTGGAAATGTCAGATTTTTCCCATACTCGAATCCCCCACCCCAACACATCCCCATACATCATTATATCGTTTTCAGTCTCCTTCTGGGAGAACAATTGTATCAATCAGTCAGTCAGTCAGTCAGTGGTAATCGAGCTATATATAGTATAACTAGTTTTTCGCGTGGGGGCGCGGCCCGCTAAAGCGGACCGCGTAACTGCTTGTAGCAATTTGCGTGGTCGGTCATACTCGGATTTAGCAAAAATTAGTAGGTAGGTACCCAATCGCCATACAATTTAGTATGAAAAAAAAATGTTCCGCCATTTTGAATTTTTTTTTCTTTTCAATAGATAGACCTCTTCGTCCAGATTATGTTTTGCTAAGAAACCACTTTTCTATCATTCATACATTCTGAGATAGACATCGACGAAATTTGTATGGCGGCCATCTTTTTTTCGCCATTTTGAATTTTTTTTCAGCGCATTGGCAATTGCACGAGGTTTCGAATCACATTTGGTCGAGCACCCCCCACCTGTCTTCAATACCCTGGCTGAGTCCTTCACCCGTCTCCGAAATCCTCAATCATCAGCTCTCTCCATTCTATCCCCGAAAGAAATAATTTTCCTCTTTACGAAAGTGTTTGTGAAAAAAAATTTTTTCATACAAAATTTTACAGGAGAGCATTTTGCGAAAATATCGGCCGCCATTTTGTTTTCCCAAATTTTTCCACATTTTCTGTTAATCGTTTACCAAGTCCTACATTCCTTGCGAGTTTGAACGAAATTGATTATAAAACAAAAAAGTTACAGAAATCAGGTCGGCCGCCATCTTGTTTTTCGGAAATGTTATATTTTCCCTCTACTCGGATCCCGTATCCTAACAAATCTCCAATACATCATTGTATCGTTTTCCGTCTCCTTCTAGGTCTCTTCCATACATTTTTTATGAAAAAAAAATTCCGCCATTTTGAATTTTTTTTCTTGTCACTAAATAGATATCCCCATTTCGAACATCTTTTGCTATGAAACCACTTTTCCAACTGTCATACCCTCCGAGATAGAGACCAACAAAATTTGTATGGCGGCCATGTTTTTTCCGCCATTTTGAATTTTTTTTCAGCTCATTGGTAATTGGACGAGGTTTCAAATGACATTTGGTCGAGCACCCCCCACCTATCTCCAATACCTTTAGCGTGCTCTTCACCCGTCTCCGAGATCCTCAATCATCAGCTCTCTCCATACTGTCCCCGAAAGAAATAGTTCTCCTCTTTACGAAAGTGTTTGTGAAAAAAAAATTTTTCATACAAAATTTTACAGGAGAAAATTTTGCGAAAATCTCGGCCGCCATCTTGTTTTTCCAAAATTTTCCATTTTTCTATTAATCGTTTACTAATATCTACAATCTTTGCGAGTTTGAACGAAATCGGTCGGAAAACAAAAAAGTTACAGAAATCACGTCGGCCGCCATCTTGTTTTTCGGAAATGTCAGATTTTTCCCATACTCGGATCCCCCACCCGAACACATCCCCCATACACCATTATAAAGTTTTCAGTCTCCTTCTGGGAGAACAATTGTATATGTCAGTGAGTGAGTGAGTGGTAATCGAGCTATATATATTATAACTAGTTTTTCGCGTGGGGGCGCAGCCCGCTAAAGCGGACCGCGCAACTGCTTGTAGCAATTTACGTGGTCGCTCATACTCGGATTTAGCAAAAATTAGTAGGTAGGTAACCAATCGCCATACATTTTTTATGAAAAAAAAAATCCGCCATTTTGAATTTTTTTTCTTGTCACTAAATAGATATCCCCATTCCGATCATCTTTTTCTTTGAAACAACTTTTCCAACTGTCATACCCTCCGAGATAGAGACCAACAAAATTTGTATGGCGGCCATGTTTTTTCCGCCATTTTGAATTTTTTTTTAGCTCATTGATAATTGGACGAGGTTTCAAATGACATTTGGTCGAGCACCCCTCACCTATCTTCAATACCTTCAGCGTGCTCTTCACCCGTCTCCAAGATCCTCAATCATCAGCTCGCTCCATACTGTCCCCGGAAGAAATAGTTCTCCTCTTTACGAAAGTGTTTGTGAAAAAAAATTTTTTCATACAAAATTTTAAAGGAGAAAATTTTGCGAAAATCTCGGCCGCCATCTTGTTTTTCCAAAATTTTCTATTTTTCCTATTAATCGTTTACTAATATCTACAAACATTGCGAGTTTGAACGAAATCGGTCGGAATACAAAAAAGTTACAGAAATCACGTCGGCCGCCATCTTGTTTTTTGGAAATGTCAGATTTTTCCCATACTCGAATCCCCCACCCAAACACATCCCCCATACATCATTATATCGTTTTCAGTCTCCTTCTGGGAGAACAATTGTATATGTCAGTGAGTGAGTGGTAATCGAGCTATATATATAATAACTAGTTTTTCGCGTGGGGGCGCGGCCCGCTTAAGCGGACCGCGTAACTGCTTGCTCGGATTTAGTCAAAACTTTGGATTTTCTTATAGTAGGTACCCAATCGCCATACAATTTGTATGGCGGCCATCTTTTTTCCGCCATTTTGAAATTTTTTTCAGCGCATTGGCAATTGCACGAGGTTTCGAATGACATTTGGTCGAGCACCCCCCACCTATCTTCAATACCCTGGCTGAGCCCTTCACCCGTCTCCGAAATCCACAATCATCAGCTCTCTCCATTCTATCCCCTAAAGAAATAATTTTTTCTCTTTACGAAAGTGTTTGTGAAAAAAAAATTTTCATACGAAATTTTACAGGAGAGAATTTTGCGAAAATATCGGCCGCCATTTTGTTTTCCCAAAATTTTCCACATTTTCTGTTAATCGTTTACCAAGTCCTACATTCCTTGCGAGTTTGAACGAAATTGATTAGAAAACAAAAAAGTTACAGAAATCACGTCGGCCGCCATCTTGTTGTTCGGAAATGTTATATTTTCCCCCTACTCGAATCCCGTACCCAAACACATCCCATAAACATCATATTATCGTTTTCCGTCTCCTTCTAGGTCTCTTCCATACATTTTTTATGAAAAAAAAAATCCGCCATTTTGAATTTTTTTTCTTGTCACTAAATAGATATCCCCATTTCGATCATCTTTTGCAATGAAACCACATTTCCAACTGTCATACCCTCCGAGATAGAGGCCAACAAAATTTGTATGGCGGCCATGTTTTTTCCGCCATTTTGAATTTTTTTTCAGCTCATTGGTAATTGGACGAGGTTTCAAATGACATTTGGTCGAGCACCCCCCACCTATCTCCAATATCTTTAGCGTGCTCTTCACCCGTCTCCAAGATCCTCAATCATCAGCTCTCTCCATACTGTCCCCGAAAGAAATAGTTCTCCTCTTTATGAAACTGTTTGTGAAAAAAAAATTTTTCATACAAAATTTTACAGGAGAAAATTTTGCGAAAATCTCGGCCGCCATCTTGTTTTTCCAAAATTTTCCATTTTTTCTATTAATCGTTGACTAATATCTACAATCGTTGCGAGTTTAAACGAAATCGGTCGAAAAAGAAAAAAGTTACAGACATCACGTCGGAAATGTCATAATTTTTCCCTACTCGACTCCCGCACCCGAACATATCCCCCATACATCATTATATCGTTTTCGGTCTCCTTCTGGGAGAACAATTATGTCAATGAGTGAGTCAGTGAGTGAGTCAGTGGTAATCGAGCTATATATATTATAAAATAATAATAACTAGTTTTTCGCGTGGGGGCGCGGCCCGCTAAAGCGGACCGCGTAACTGCTTGTAGTAATTTACGTGGTCGCTCATACTCGGATTTAGCAAAAACTTTGGATTTCCTCATAGTAGGTACCCAATCGCCATACAATTTAGTATGAAAAAAAAAAATGTTCCGCCATTTTGATTTTTTTTTCTCTTCAATAAATAGAACTCTTCGTCCTTATTAGGTATAGGTGCTGTGATATCAATAAAATATGGATGATAAATTTATATTACGACTTTAATATTTTAAGACAATACAATGATGTGTCGGACGCCATAGCAAGAAGAGAGAGCGAGCACAGACCAAGACAATGAGTATAAACTAGAACCATAGACTATGACTAATGTAACATCTCCCTTTTGAAAACTATAAAAAGAAATTTAAATTACAAATGAATATTACTTTCTATGACGACTCTGACATTTTTTTAAAATTACATAGTTGTGTTTTATATGATATGACGTTACTTTTAAATATTACAAGATACATAGTTATTTAAAGACTTTATACAGACATGACATGTTAATATGTTATTAATATTTTAATTTTACATTGTGACATAGTAAATAAACAATAATAAGTAAGACAAACATTTGTTTTATTAACCTAAGACATATATTATCCTTCCTTCTTTAATTTAGATAAATTGTATACAATAGTTTAACTAATATAATACTTAATTACTAATTTTAATACTAATTTTTAATAACTTTAATAACTTATTTTAACTTAAACGTTTAGGTAATTTTACTTCTCTACCTGACTTGGTTACATATTTATAATATTGTGGTTCATAATTAAACGAATCATCAGTCATGGATTCATCAGCCTCCACCTGTCTCTCGCTTTGAACACTCTCCTCAGTTTTCTTTGGAGTTGGTTGTTGAGGTGGATTATTGGATTGCATGTCTGGATCAAAGTTGTGACAACTATCATTTGACCTGAATCTAATATGAACTCTATTTCTTCTATATCTGTTACCTTTACTATCCTCTATTATGTATGACCTTTGACATTTTAATCGTTCTTTAACAACAGCCGGAAGCCAGTCTGAATTTGGCATTTTTTTGAAACTAACATGATCACCGGGTTGTAAAATAGGTAATTGTTTTTTATTTCTATTATAATAATGTTTACTCTGTGACTGGTTTTTCTCAAAACTCTTTTTATAATCACTAAAGGAAACTACTTTAGGTTTAAGCTTTTTATCACTAATTGGTATATGCATTCTTAGATTTCTAGACATTAACAACTGAGCTGGAGACGGAAAATTAGCTTTTGGTGTATTTCTATACTGTAATAAAGCTATATATGGATCTGTATTTGATTCTAAACATTTTTTTAACATGGTTTTCATGATTTTGACTGAACTTTCAGCTTGTCCATTCGATTTTGGATGATAGGGACTTGTAAGTACATGTTCAATGTCCCAATTGTATAGAAACGTTTTGAATTCTGCTGAATTAAGAGGGGGGCCTCCGTCGGAAATTACGGAAATTGGGATACCATGGCGAGCAAATATGGATTTTAAATGAATTATTATATTAGACGCTGTGTGCTGACCATGTAACATTGCTAATTCAATATATTTTGAATAATAATCAGTAACTACTAGGTAGGTTTTATTATTAAAATGCATTAAATCAATACCGACTTGTTGCCATGGAAATTTACACATTTCATAGCTTTGTAATGGCTCTGACTGGTTATTAGGCTTAAATTTAGCACAAATTTGACATTGATCTACAAGATTTTTTATATCTGCACTCATATTTGGCCAAAAAATAATATCTCTAGCTAAATTTAGACACTTGTTAATACCTTGATGACCTTCATGGACTTTTCTTAACATCTCATTTTGCATAGACTTTGGAATAATTAATTTGTCATTTTTAAATAATAAATCATTGATGACATGAATTTCAGCCTGAACATTCCAATAGGACTTCAATAAAGGTTCAACTTGATTTTTACTAGTAGGCCATCCATCTTGACAATATTTCTTTAAAGTTTGCAATTCTGCATCTGAATTAGTGGCATTTAAAATTTTATTTTTGTACTCTGTACTTATAGCCAAGTTAGAATATAAAATATTTACATGATATGACAAATCAGTTTCATAGTTAGGTGTATAAGTTTCTTTTAAAGCTGCCCTAGACAATGTATCTGAAATATACATTTCTTTGCCTGGTACATGAACAACATTAATATCATAGGCTTGTAAAGCTAGCATCATTCTTTGTAAACGTGCTGGTATTTCATGCAATGGTTTTTTGAATAGGTAGACTAAAGGTTTATGATCGGTATGGACTGTTACCTGATTACCATAGACATATTGGTGAAATTTCTCACAACCAAATTGTATGGCAAATAATTCTTTCTCAATCTGTGCGTACTTTTCCTGTACAGGTGTTAAAGTTTTAGAACTATACGCAATAGGCTGTTTGTTTTGCAAAATCACTGCCCCTAAAGCTGATTTTGACGAGTCGACGGACAATACTGTAGGAATTTTTGGGTTATAGTGAGCTAAGACAGGAGCATTTGTTATTGCGTTTTTAAGAGATTGAAAACTTTTTTCACAATTTTCATCCCAGACCCAGACAGAATCTTTTTTCAGAAGATTTCGCAAAACTTGAGTTTTTTCTGACAAATTTTGTATAAAAGGACCTAAATAATTGATCATACCTAAGACTCTTTGCAATTCTTTGACATTAGTTGGTGTTGGCATATTGACAATAGCTTTGACTTTTTCCTGATCAACCTTAGCACCATCCTTACTAAAGACATAGCCTAAGAAACATACTTCTTTCACTGAAAATCTGCATTTATCTTTATTTAATTTTAAATTGACTTCTCTTGCCCTCTGCATGACTTTATACAATCTTTCATTATGGATTTCTTCAGTTTCTCCATAGACTAAAATATCATCGACAAAAACTAGAACTCCTTCAATATCAGCGAAGATCTCTGTCATTACTCTATGAAAAATCTCTGACGCAGCATTTATACCATAGGGTAATCTTAAGTAACGATAACGACCAAAAGGTGTTTGAAATGTGCATAGATCTGAGCTTGCATTATCTAATTTTAACATCCAAAAACCAGAAAAAGCATCTAGATGTGAAAAATGTGAAGCACCTTTTAATATCGACCTAATTTCATCAATACTTTAGAGAGGATAACGCTCTCGTATTATATATTTGTTTAAATTCCTAGGATCAAGACAAATTCTTAACTGACCTGACTTTTTGACTGTGACAACGACTGAATTTACCCATTCGGTAGGATGTGTGACTTTTTCTATGACATTCATCCTTGACATGCGATCCAATTCCTCTTTTAATTGACTGTATAATCCAAATGGAACTTTTCTGGGAGGATCGACACATGGTACTGCATTCTGGTGAAGCTTCAAGCAACAGACAGGAGGTAGACATCCAAGACCCTGAAACACATCGTTAAATTCTTTTAGTATTTGACTTTGTGACATAGTATTGTTGACGGCAAAGACTCTTTTTAAAACACCTATGTCAATGCATGTAGGTAGACCTAAGACTGTAGCACAATTAATATTGGCTATGAAAAATTTTATACTTTGTTGACAGCCATTGAAATGACAAATGATATCACATTGACCTAAAATTTCTATAGAAGATCCATCAAAACTTTTTACATTAGCATGAGACTTTTTGATAATTGACTTTGGTAAATTTAATGTTTTAAATGTATTATATGATAAAATATTCAGATCTGCGCCACTGTCTAAAATGCATTTGAGCTCTTTATTGCCTACAAATACACTAAGGCACCAAGATTTGTTAGAATGTGACATATCATCATTATATTTTACCATTCCTATGAAATAATTTTCAGAACTTGACATAGACTGCTCTCCGGAGGACTCTGTTGACTCTAAATTTCTGACATTCTTGTTAAAAAAGCAAAATTTTGAAAAATGGTTATAACGGTTACAAGTATTGCACTTAACTCCTTGAGCGGGACATTTGACACGATGATGCTGACCACACCTTCCACAGGCTGTGTTTTTGGCATTGCGATGACTTGTGTGTGGACTTTGACTCCGTTGCCTTGAAGAGATGACTTGATTACTGTTTTGACGGGGTGACACATTTTTGTTCATTGGACCTCGGGATCTTGATCGCTGTATCCGCATGACATTGTCAGAACTATGATGAATATTTTCTATTTTTTGTGCATTTTCCTGGGCCATGATAACAGTTTTTGCAAGTGAAATTGTTCTTTCCAACGTTGGGTTGTTTTCTTGAAGTAATCTCTGACGGACATTTATTAATTTTGGGCACATGTTTGCAATAAAAATATCTCTGATGAGGGAATCTTTTAGCTGTCCAAATTCACACTTGTTTGACAGATTTTGTATGTCAGTGAAGAAATCATCAATGGATTCGTTTTCTTTTTGAAATCTAGTGAAAAACGAATGTCTGTTCATGGTTAGACTTTTCTGTGGCTCGAAATATTTGTTAAATTTTGTTTTGACTTCCTCGAGAGTCACTGTTTCTATGTCGAGATTGAATGAATTATATATTTCCACTCCTTTTTCACCAACCGTGTGTAAGAAAATGGCTACCTTACGTTTTTCTGTGGCGGTGTCGAGATTAGTAGCTAACATAAACATTTGGAATGCCTGCCACCATTTTTTCCATTCTGATGCGCTGCCGTGACTGTCTGTTTTACAAATCTTCAGAGGACTTACGTTGTTGAACACGTTTTCTGTACTCGTGGTCGCCATGCCGGTTGCAGTTTTTTCTTGACGCGTAGACATGTTGAATATTGATTTGGAATACTGACTAATTACTGTGATGACGACGAGGATTCTGACACTCTGACACCATATTAGGTATAGGTGCTGTGATATCAATAAAATATGGATGATAAATTTATATTACGACTTTAATATTTTAAGACAATACAATGATGTGTCGGACGCCATAGCAAGAAGAGAGAGCGAGCACAGACCAAGACAATGAGTATAAACTAGAACCATAGACTATGACTAATGTAACAGTCCTGATCATCTCTTGCTAAGAAACCACTTTTCTATCTTTCATACTCTCTGAGATAGACAGAGGGGAAATTTGTATGGCGGCCATCTTTTTTTCGCCATTTTGAAATTTTTTTCAGCGCATTGGCAAATGCACAAGGTTTCGAATGACATTTGGTCGAGCACCCCCCACCTATCTTCAATACTCTGGCTGAGCCCTTCACCCGTCTCCGAAATCCTCAATCATCAGCTCTCTCCATATTTTTCACCGAGTCATTTCTTGACTTCTATACAAAACCACAAGTGAAAAAAAAATTGTTCATTCAAAATTTTACAGGAGAACATTTTGGGGAAAATTTCGAAAACTACCCCAAATGTGGCAACACTGCTTTTATATTTCGATACTGCTTGTCGAGTTACACAATCGGTTCATACATGTCGACTTTCCGAAATGTTGCCAAATGCCTCAAAAACACGATCAAAATATTCAAAAAAATTAAATGAATACAAAATGGCCGCCACCGCCTTTCACAGAAATATTTTACATAGTTTAGTACTTTTCCCAGTAATAACAGGATATACCGCTCCTGATGACGTTTCAAGTTTTCATCTCGCTCGCACCCAGGCGACATGATTGCCCCTGAAAAGTGACCATGTCAAAAATCACTTTTTCTTTGATTAATTCCAGTGTTGCCAATCCTCGGCGACAAAAATACCCAAATGTCATTTGTACAAGTAAGACACGTGATCGCTCATACTCGAATTTCGCGAAAAGTCCGTATTTCGATTTTTTACTTTTTGGGGAAAATCTCGAAATTTCCCGAGAAATGGGGTAATTTTTTTTTTCCCACTCAATACTTCGAGTCTGTACTCACGATCGCCCCATAGAAGTCAAAACGCTCCGATGTTGTCAAGTGTGTGAAATTTGAATTTTAAAATTACGTTTTTTCGTACCTCAGACTGATTGGCCGCCAGAACAGCCGCCATCTTGGATTTTGAAAAATTACTCCCGTTCTGTCAAAATTCAGGATAATTGGGAGAGAAAAAAGAAAAAATTATCATTCTCGAGTACCCCGTTTAGGATTTGTGGCGCCGCGGTTTGGGGTCGAAAAATGAAAATTTTTAAAAAACCACAGCTCGGCCGCCATCTTGTTTTTCCAAAATTTTCCATTTTTTCTATTAATCGTTTTCTAATATCTACAATCGTTGCGAGTTTGAACGAAATCGGTCGGAAAACAAAAAAGTTACAGAAATCACGTCGGCCGCCATCTTGTTTTTCGGAAATGTCAGATTTTTCCCATACTCGAATCCCCCACCCGAACACATCCCCCATACATCATTATATCGTTTTCAGTCTCCTTCTGGGAGAACAATTGTGTCAATCAGTCAGTGAGTGAGTGAGTGGTAATCGAGCTATATATATTATAACTAGTTTTTCGCGTGGGGGCGCGGCCCGCTAAAGCGGACCGCGTAACTGCTTGTAGCAATTTACGTGGTCGCTCATACTCGGATTTAGCAAAAATTAGTAGGTAGGTACCCAATCGCCATACAATTTAGTATGAAAAAAAAATTCCGCCATTTTGAATTTTTTTTCGTTTCACTAAATAGATATCCCCATTTCGATCATCATTTGCTATGAAACCACTTTTCCAACTGTCATACCCTCCGAGATAGAGACCAACAAAATTTGTATGGCGGCCATGTTTTTTCCGCCATTTTGAATTTTTTTTCAGCTCATTGGTAATTGGACCAGGTTTCAAATGACATTTGGTCGAGCACCCCCCACCTATCTCCAATACCTTTAGCGTGCTCTTCACCCGTCTCCAAGATCCTCAATCATCAGCTCTCTCCATACTGTCCCCGAAAGAAATAGTTCTCGTCTTTACGAAAGTGTTTGTGGAAAAAAAAATTTTCATACAAAATTTTACAGGAGAAAATTTTGCGAAAATCTCGGCCGCCATCTTGTTTTTCCAAAATTTTCCATTTTTTCTATTAATCGTTTACTAATATCTACAATCTTTGCGAGTTTGAACGAAATCGGTCGGAAAACAAAAAAGTTACAGAAATCACGTCGGCCGCCATCTTGTTTTTCTGAAATGTCAGATTTTTCCCATACTCGAATCCCCCACCCGAACACATCCCCCATACATCATTATATCGTTTTCAGTCTCCTTCTGGGAGAACAATTGTATATGTCAGTCAGTCAGTGGTAATCGAGCTATATATAGTATAACTAGTTTTTCGCGTGGGGGCGCGGCCCGCTAAAGCGGACCGCGTAACTGCTTGTAGTAATTTACGTGGTCGCTCATACTCGGATTTAGCAAAAACTTTGGATTTCCTCATAGTAGGTACCCAATCGCCATACAATTTAGTATGAAAAAAAAAATGTTCCGCCATTTTGATTTTTTTTTCTCTTCAATAAATAGAACTCTTCGTCCTGATCATCTCTTGCTAAGAAACCACTTTTCTATCTTTCATACTCTCTGAGATAGACAGAGGGGAAATTTGTATGGCGGCCATCTTTTTTTCGCCATTTTGAAATTTTTTTCAGCGCATTGGCAATTGCACAAGGTTTCGAATGACATTTGGTCGAGCACCCCCCACCTATCTTCAATACTCTGGCTGAGCCCTTCACCCGTCTCCGAAATCCTCAATCATCAGCTCTCTCCATATTTTTCACCGAGTCATTTCTTGACTTCTATACAAAACCACAAGTGAAAAAAAAATTGTTCCTACAAAATTTTACAGGAGAACATTTTGGGGAAAATTTCGAAAACTACCCCAAATGTGGCAACACTGCTTTTATATTTCGATACTGCTTGTCGAGTTACACAATCGGTTCATACATGTCGACTTTCCGAAATGTTGCCAAATGCCTCAAAAACACGATCAAAATATTCAAAAAAATTTAATGAATACAAAATGGCCGCCACCGCCTTTCACAGAAATATTTTACATAGTTTAGTACTTTTCCCAGTAATAACAGGATATACCGCTCCTGATGACGTTTCAAGTTTTCATCTCGCTCGCACCCAGGCGACATGATTGCCCCTGAAAAGTGACCATGTCGAAAATCACTTTTACCTTGATAGATTCCAATGTTGCCAGTGCCGGGCGACAAAAATACCCAAATGTCATTTGTACAAGTAGGACACGTGATCGCTCATACTCGGATTTCGCAAAAAGTCCGTATTTAGATTTTTTACTTTTTGGGGAAAATCTCGAAATTTCCCGAGAAATGGGGTAATTTTTTTCCCCCACTCAATACTTCGAGTCTGTACTCACGATCGCCCCATAGAAGTCGAAACGCTCCGATGTTGCCAAGTGTGTGAAATTTGAATCTTAAAATTTCGTTTTTTCGTACCTCAGACTGATTGGCCGCCCGAACAGCCGCCATCTTGGATTTTGAAAAATTACTCTCGTTGTATCAAAATTCAGGATAATTGGGGGCGAAACAAGAAAAAATCATCATCCTCCAGTACCCCGTTTAGGATCTGTGGCGCCGCGGTTTGGGGTCGAAAAATGAAAAATTTTAAAAAACCACAGCTCAGCCGCCATCTTGTTTTTCAAAAATTTTCCATTTTTTCTATTAATCGTTTACTAATATCTACAATCGTTGAGAAATTGAACGAAATCGGTCGGAATACAAAAAAGTTACAGAAATCACGTCGGCCGCCATCTTGTTTTTCGGAAATGTCAGATTTTTCCCATACTCGAATCCCCCACCCGAACACATCCACCATACATCATTATATCGTTTTCAGTCTCCTTCTGGGAGAACAATTGTATATGTCAGTGAGTCAGTCAGTGGTAATCGAGCTATATATATTATAATAACTAGTTTTTCGCGTGGGGGCGCGGCCCGCTAAAGCGGACCGCGTAACTGCTTGTAGCAATTTACGTGGTCGCTCATACTCGGATTTAGCAAAATTAGTAGGTAGGTACCCAATCGCCATACAATTTAGTATGAAAAAATTTTTTCCGCCATTTTGAATTTTTTTTCTTTTCGATAGATAGAACTCTTCGTGCTGATCATTTCTTGCTAAGAAACCACTTTTCTATCTTTCATACTTTCTGAGATAGACACCCACGAAATTTGTATGGCGGCCATCTTTTTTTCGCCATTTTGAAATTTTTTTCAGCGCATTGGCAATTGCACGAGGTTTCGAATGACATTTGGTCGAGCACCCCCTACCTATCTTCAATACCCTGGCTGAGCCCTTCACCCGTCTCCGAAATCCTCAATCATCAGCTCTCTCCATATTTTTCACCGAGTCATTTCTTGACTTCTATACGAAGCTACAAGTGAAAAAAAAATTGTTCATACAAAATTTTACAGGAGGACATTTTGGGGAAAATCTCGAAAACTGCCCCAAATTTGGCAACACTGCTTTTATATTTCGATTTTGCTCGTCGAGTTACACAATCGGTTCATACATGTCGACTTTCCGAAATGTTGCCAAATGCCTCAAAAACACGATCAAAATATTCAAAAAAATTAAATGAATACAAAATGGCCGCCACCGCATTTCACAGAAATATATTACATCGTTTAGTACTTTTTCTAGTAACAACAGGATATGCTGCTTCGTATTACATTTAAATTTTTCATCTCGCTCGCACCCAGGCGACATGATTACCCCTGAAAAGTGACCATGTCGAAAATCACTTTTTCTTTGATAAATTCCAGTGTTGCCAATCCTCGGCGACAAAAATACCCAAATGTCATTTCTACGAGTAAGACACGTGATCGCTCATACACGGATTTCGCAAAAAGTCCGTATTTAGATTTTTTACTTTTTGGGGAAAATCTCGAAATTTCCCGAGAAATGGGGTAATTTTTTTTCCCCCACTCAATACTTCGAGTCTGTACTCACGATCGCCCCATAGAAGTCGAAACGCTCCGATGTTGCCAAGTGTGTGAAATTTGAATTTTAAAATTGCGTTTTTTCGTACCTCAGACTGATTGGCCGCCCGAACAGCCGCCATCTTGGATTTTGAAAAATTACTCTCGTTCTATCAAAATTCAGGATAATCGGGGGCGAAACAAGAAAAAATCATCATCCTCCAGTACCCCGTTTAGGATCTGTGGCGCCGCGGTTTAGGGTCGAAAAATGAAAAATTTTAAAAAACCACAGCTCGGCCGCCATCTTGTTTTTCCAAAATTTTCCATTTTTTCTATTAATCGTTTACTAATATCTACAATCGTTGCGAGTTTGAACGAAATCGGTCGGAATACAAAAAAGTTACAGAAATCACGTCGGCCGCCATCTTGTTTTTCGGAAATGTCAGATTTTTCCCATACTCGAATCCCCCACCCGAACATATCCCCCATACATCATTATATCGTTTTCAGTCTCCTTCTGGGAGAACAATTGTATATGTCAGTGAGTGAGTGGTAATCGAGCTATATATATTATATATAACTAGTTTTTCGCGTGGGGGCGCGGCCCGCTAAAGCGGACCGCGTAACTGCTTGTAGCAATTTACGTGGTCGCTCATAATCGGATTTAGCAAAAATTAGTAGGTAGGTACCCAATCGCCATACATAATTTAGTATGAAAAAAAAATTCCGCCATTTTGAATTTTTTTTCTTGTCACTAAATAGATATCCCCATTTCGATCATCTTTTGCTATGAAACCACTTTTCCAACTGTCATACCCTCCGAGAAAGAGACCAACAAAATTTGTATGGCGGCCATCTTCTTTTCGCCATTTTGAAATTTTTTTCGGCGCATCGGCAATTGCACAAGGTTTCAAATGACATTTGGTCGAGCACCCCCTACCTATCTTCAATACCCTGGCCGTGCTCTTTACCCGTCTCCGAAATCCTCAATCATCAGCTCTCTCCATTCTATCCCCGAAAGAAATAGTTCTCCTCTTTACGAAAGTGTTTGTGAAAAAAAAAATTTTCATACAAAATTTTACAGGAGAAAATTTTGCGAAAATCTCGGCCGCCATCTTGTTTTTCCAAAATTTTCCATTTTTTCTATTAATCGTTTACTAATATCTACAATCGTTGCGATTTTGAACGAAATCGGTCGGAAAACAAAAAAGTTACAGAAATCACGTCGGCCGCCATCTTGTTTTTCGGAAATGTTATATTTTCCCCCTACTCGAATCCCGTACCCAAACACATCCCATAAACATCATATTATCGTTTTCCGTCTCCTTCTAGGTCTCTCCATACATTTTTATGAAAAAAAAATTCCGCCATTTTGAATTTTTTTTCTTGTCACTTAATAGATATCCCCATTTTGATCATCTTTTGCTATGAAACCACTTTTCCAACTGTCATACCCTCCGAGATAGAGACCAACAAAATTTGTATGGCGGCCATGTTTTTTCCGCCATTTTGAATTTTTTTTCAGCTCATTGGTAATTGGACGAGGTTTCAAATGACATTTGGTCGAGCACCCCCCACCTATCTCCAATACCTTCAGCGTGCTCTTCACCCGTCTCCGAGATCCTCAATCATCAGCTCTCACCACACTGTCCCCGAAAGAAATAGTTCCCCTCTTTACGAAAGTGTTTGTGAAAAAAATTTTTTTCATACAAAATTTTACAGGAGAAAATTTTGCGAAAATCTCGGCCGCCATCTTGTTTTTCCAAAATTTTCCATTTTTTCTATTAATCGTTTACTAATATCTACAATCGTTGCGAGTTTGAACGAAATCGGTCGGAAAACAAAAAAGTTACAGAAATCACGTCGGCCGCCATCTTGTTTTTCTGAAATGTCATAATTTTTCCCTACTCGACTCCCGCACCCGAACACATCCCCCATACATCATTATATCGTTTTCAGTCTCCTTCTGGGAGAACAATTGTATATGTCAGTGAGTGAGTGAGTGGTAATCGAGCTATATATATTATAATATATATTATAATAATAACTAGTTTTTCGCGTGGGGGCGCGGCCCGCTAAAGCGGACCGCGTAACTGCTTGTAGCAATTTACGTGGTCGGTCATACTCGGATTTAGCAAAAATTAGTAGGTAGGTACCCAATCGCCATACATTTTTTATGAAAAAAAAATCCGCCATTTTGAATTTTTTTTTCTTGTCACTAAATAGATATCCCCATTTCGATCATCTTTTGCTATGAAAACACTTTTCCAACTGTCATACCCTCCGAGATAGAGACCAACAAAATTTGTATGGCGGCCATGTTTTTTCCGCCATTTTGAATTTTTTTTCAGCTCATTGGTAATTGGACGAGGTTTCAAATGACATTTGGTCGAGCACCCCCCACCTATCTCCAATACCTTCAGCGTGCTCTTCACCCGTCTCCAAGATCCTCAATCATCAGCTCGCTCCATACTGTCCCCGAAAGAAATAGTTTTCCTCTTTACGAAAGTGTTTGTGAAAAAAAAATTTTTCATACAAAATTTTACAGGAGAAAATTTTGCGAAAATCTCGGCCGCCATCTTGTTTTTCCAAAATTTTCCATTTTTTCTATTAATCGTTTACTAATATCTACAATAGTTGCGAGTTTGAACGAAATCGGTCGGAAAACAAAAAAGTTACAGAAATCACGTCGACCGCCATCTTGTTTTTCTGAAATGTCATAATTTTTCCCTACTCGAATCCCGCACCCGAACACATCCTCCATACATTATTATATCGTTTTCAGTCTCCTTCTGGGAGAACAATTGTGTCAATGAGTGAGTCAGTGAGTGGTAATCGAGCTATATATAGTATAACTAGTATAGTATAATAACTAGTTTTTCGCGTGGAGGCGCGGCCCGCTAAAGCGGACCGCGTAACTGCTTGTAGCAATTTACGTGGTCGGTCATACTCGGATTTAGCAAAAACTTTGGATTTTCTTATAGTAGGTACCCAATCGCCATACAATTTAGTATGAAAAAAAATGTTCCGCCATTTTGATTTTTTTTTCTTTTCAATAGATAGAACTCTTCGTCCTGATCATCTCTTGCTAAGAAACGACTTTTCTATCTTTCATACTTTCTGAGATAGACATCCACGAAATTTGTATGGCGGCCATCTTTTTTTCACCATTTTGAATTTTTTTCGGCGCATTGGCAATTGCACGAGGTTTCGAATGACATTTGGTCGAGCACCCCCCACCTATCTTCAATACCCTGGCTGAGCCCTTCACCCGTCTCCGAAATCCTCAATCATCAGCTCTCTCCATATTTTTCACCGAGTGATTTCTTGACTTCTATACGAAGCCACAAGTGAAAAAAAAATTGTTCATACAAAATTTTACAGGAGGACATTTTGGGGAAAATCTCGAAAACTACCCGAAATGTGGCAACACTGCTTTTATATTTCGATACTGCTCGTCGAGTTACACAATCGGTTCATACATGTCGACTTTCCGAAATGTTGCCAAATGCCTCAAAAATACGATCAAAATATTCAAAAAAATTTAATGAATACAAAATGGCCGCCACCGCATTTCACAGAAATATTTTACATAGTTTAGTACTTTTGCCAGTAATAACAGGATATACCGCTCCTGATGACGTTTCAAGTTTTCATCTCGCTCGCACCCAGGCGACATGATTGCCCCTGAAAAGTGACCATGTCGAAAATAAATTTTTCTTTGATAAATTCCAGTGTTGCCAATCCTCGGCGACAAAAATACCCAAATGTCATTCGTACAAGTAAGACACGTGATCGCTCATACTCGGATTTCGCAAAAAGTCCGTATTTCGATTTTTTACTTTTTGGGGAAAATCTCGAAATTTCCCCAGAAATGGGGTAATTTTTTTTCCCCACTCAATACTTCGAGTCTGTACTCACGATCGCCCCATAGAAGTCGAAACGCTCCGATGTTGCCAAGTGTGTGAAATTTGAATTATAAAATTGCGTTTTTTCGTACCTCAGACTGATCGGCCGCCAGAACAGCCGCCATCTTGGATTTTGAAAAATTACTCCCGTTCTTTCAAAATTCAGGATAATTGGGGGCGAAACAAGAAAAAATCATCATCCTCGAGTACCCCGTTTAGGATCTGTGGCGCCGCGGTTTGGGGTCGAAAAATGAAAAATTTTAAAAAACCACAGCTCGGCCGCCATCTTGTTTTTCCAAAATTTTCCATTTTTTCTATTAATCGTTTACTAATATCTACAATCGTTGCGAGTTTGAACGAAATCGGTCGGAATACAAAAAAGTTACAGAAATCACGTCGGCCGCCATCTTGTTTTTCGGAAATGTCAGATTTTTCCCATACTCGAATCCCCCACCCCAACATATCCCCCATACATCATTATATCGTTTTCAGTCTCCTTCTGGGAGAACAATTGTATATGTCAGTGAGTGAGTGGTAATCGAGCTATATATATTATAACTAGTTTTTCGCGTGGGGGCGCGGCCCGCTAAAGCGGACCGCGTAACTGCTTGTAGCAATTTACGTGGTCGCTCATACTCGGATTTAGCAAAAATTAGTAGGTAGGTACCCAATCGCCATACATTTTTTATGAAAAAAAAATTCCGCCATTTTGAATTTTTTTTCTTGTCACTAAATAGATATCCCCATTTCGATCATCTTTTGCTATGAAACTACTTTTCCAACTGTCATACCCTCCGAGATAGAGATCAACAAAATTTGTATGGCGGCCATGTTTTTTCCGCCATTTTGAAATTTTTTTCAGCGCATTGGCAATTGCACGAGGTTTCGAATGACATTTGGTCGAGCACCCCCCACCTATCTTCGATACCCTGTCTGAGCCCTTCACCCGTCTCCGAAATCCTCAATCATCAGCTCTCTCCATACTGTCCCCGAAAGAAATAGTTCTCCTCTTTACGAAAGTGTTTGTGAAAATAAAAATTTTCATACAAAATTTTACAGGAGAAAATTTTGCGAAAATCTCGGCCGCCATCTTGTTTTTCCAAAATTTTCCATTTTTTCTATTAATCGTTTACTAATATCTACAATCGTTGCGAGTTTGAACGAAATCGGTCGGAAAAAAAAGGTACAGAAATCACGTCGGCCGCCATCTTGTTTTTCGGAAATGTTATATTTTCCCCCTACTCGAATCCCGTACCCAAACACATCCCATAAACATCATATTATCGTTTTCCGTCTTCTTCTAGGTCTCTTCCATACATTTTTTATGGAAAAAAAATTCCGCCATTTTGAATTTTTTTTCTTGCCACTAAATAGATATCCCCATTTCGATCATCTTTTGCTATGAAACCACTTTTCCAACTGTCATACCCTCCGAGATAGAGACCAACAAAATTTGTATGGCGGCCATGTTTTTTCCGCCATTTTGAATTTTTTTTCAGCTCATTGGTAATTGGACGAGGTTTCAAATGACATTTGGTCGAGCACCCCCCACCTATCTCCAATACCTTTAGCGTGCTCTTCACCCGTCTCCGAGATCCTCAATCATCAGCTCTCTCCATACTGTCCCCGAAAGAAATTGTTCTCCTCTTTACGAAAGTGTTTGTGAAAAGAAATTTTTTCATACAAAATTTTACAGGAGAAAATTTTGCGAAAATCTCGGCCGCCATCTTGTTTTTCCAAAATGTTCCATTTTTTCTATTAATCGTTTACTAATATCTACAATCGTTGCGAGTTTAAACGAAATCGGTCGGAAAACAAAAAAGTTACAAAAATCACGTCGGCCGCCATCTTGTTTTTCTGAAATGTCATAATTTTTCCCTACTCGAATCCCGCACCCGAACACATCCTCCATACATCATTATATCGTTTTCAGCCTCCTTCTGGGAGAACAATTATGTCAATGAGTCAGTCAGTCAGTGGTAATCGAGCTATATATATTATAACTAGTTTTTCGCGTGGGGGCGCGGCCCGCTAAAGCGGACCGCGTAACTGCTTGTAGCAATTTACGTGATCGCTCATACTCGGATTTAGCAAAAATTAGTAGGTAGGTACCCAATCGCCATACAATGTAGTATGAAAAAAAAATTCCGCCATTTTGAATTTTTTTTCTTTTCAATAAATAGACCTCTTCGTGCAGATCATGTTTTGCTAAGAAACCACTTTACTATCATTCATACATTCTGAGATAGACATCGACGAAATTTGTGTGGCGGCCATCTTTTTTTCGCCATTTTGAAATTTTATTTAGCGCATTGGCAATCGCACGAGGTTTCGAATGACATTTGGTCGAGCACCCCCCACCTATCTTCAATACCCTGGCCGTGCTCTTCACCCGTCTCCGAAATCCTCAATCATCAGCTCTCTCCATTCTATCCCCGAAAGAAATAATTTTCCTCTTTACGAAAGTGTTTGTGAAAAAAAAATTTTTCATACAAAATTTTACAGGAGAGAATTTTGCGAAAATATCGGCCGCCATTTTGTTTTCCCAAAATTTTCCACATTTTCTGTTAATCGTTTACCAAGTCCTACATTCCTTGCGAGTTTGAACAAAATTGATTGGAAAACAAAAAAGTTACAGAAATCACGTCGGCCGCCATCTTGTTTTTCGGAAATGTTATATTTTCCCCCTACTCGAATCCCGTACCCAAACAAATCTCCCATACATCATTGTATCGTTTTCCGTCTCCTTCTAGGTCTCTTCCATACATTTTCTATGAAAAAAGAAATCCGCCATTTTGAATTTTTTTTCTTGTCACTAAATAGATATCCCCATTTCGGTCATCTTTTGCTATGAAACCACTTTTCCAACTGTCATACCCTCCGAGATAGAGACCAACAAAATTTGTATGGCGGCCATGTTTTTTCCGCCATTTTGAATTTTTTTTCAGCTCATTGGTAATTGGACGAGGTTTCAAATGACATTTGGTCGAGCACTCCCCACCTATCTCCAATACCTTTAGCGTGCTCTTCACCCGTCTCCAAGATCCTCAATCATCAGCTCTCTCCATACTGTCCCCGAAAGAAACAGTTGTCCTCTTTACGAAAGTGTTTGTGAAAAAAAATTTTTTCATACAAAATTTTACAGGAGAAAATTTTGCGAAATTCTCGGCCGCCATCTTGTTTTTCCAAAATTTTCCATTTTTTCTAATAATCGTTTACTAATATCTACAAACGTTGCGAGTTTGAACGAAATCGGTCGGAAAACAAAAAAGTTACAGAAATCACGTCGGCCGCCATCTTGTTTTTTGGAAATGTCAGATTTTTCCCATACTCGAATCCCCCACCCGAACACATCCCCCATACATCATTATATCGTTTTCAGTCTCCTTCTGGGAGAACAATTATGTCAATGAGTGAGTCAGTGAGTGAGTCAGTGGTAATCGAGCTATATATATTATAATAACTAGTTTTTCGCGTGGGGGCGCGGCCCGCTAAAGCGGACCGCGTAACTGCTTGTAGCAATTTACGTGGTCGCTCATACTCGGATTTAGCAAAAATTAGTAGGCAGGTACCCAATCCCCATACAATTTAGTATGAAAAAAAAAATTCCGCCATTTTGAATTGTTTTTCTTGTCACTAAATAGATATCCCCATTTCGATCATCTTTTGCTATGAAACCACTTTTCCAACTGTCATATCCTCCGAGATAGAGACCAACAAAATTTGTATGGCGGCCATATTTTTTCCGCCATTTTGAATTTTTTTTCAGCTCATTGGTAATTGGACGAGGTTTCAAATGACATTTGGTCTAGCACCCCCCACCTATCTCCAATACCTTTAGCGTGCTCTTCACCCGTCTCCAAGATCCTCAATCATCAGCTCTCTCCATACTGTCCCCGAAAGAAATAGTTCTCCTCTTTACGAAAGTGTTTGTGAAAAAAAAAATTTTCATACAAAATTTTACAGGAGGAAATTTTGCGAAAATCTCGGCCGCCATCTTGTTTTTCCAAAATTTTCCATTTTTTCTATTAATCGTTTACTAATATCTACAATCGTTACGAGTTTGAACGAAATCGGTCGGAAAACAAAAAAGTAACAGAAATCACGTCAGCCGCCATTTTGTTTTTCGGAAATGTCAGATTTTTCCCATACTCGGATCCCCCACCCGAACACATACATCATTATATCGTTTTCAGTCTCCTTCTGGGAGAACAATGTTTTTTCCGCCATTTTGAATTTTTTTTCAGCTCATTGGTAATTGGACGAGGTTTCAAATGACATTTGGTCGAGCACCCCCCACCTATCTCCAATACCTTTAGCGTGCTCTTCACCCGTCTCCAAGATCCTCAATCATCAGCTCTCTCCATACTGTCCCCGAAAGAAATAGTTCTCCTCTTTACGAAAGTGTTTGTGAAAAAAAATGTTTTCATACAAAATTTTACAGGAGAAAATTTTGCGAAAATCTCGGCCGCCATCTTGTTTTTCCAAAATTTTTCATTTTTTCTATTAATCGTTTTCTAATATCTACAATCGTTGCGAGTTTGAACGAAATCGGTCGGAATACAAAAAAGTTACAGAAATCACGTCGGCCGCCATCTTGTTTTTCGGAAATGTCAGATTTTTCCCATACTCGAATGCCCCACCCGAACACATCCCCCATACATCATTATATCGTTTTCAGTCTCCTTCTGGGAGAACAATTATGTCAATCAGTGAGTGAGTCAGTGGTAATCGAGCTATATATAGTATAACTAGTTTTTCGCGTGGGGGCGCGGCCCGCTAAAGCGGACCGCGTAACTGCTTGTAGCAATTGACGTGGTCGCTCATACTCGGATTTAGCAAAAATTTGTAGGTAGGTACCCAATCGCCGTACATTTTTTATGAAAAAAAAATCCGCCAATTTGAATTTTTTTTCTTGTCACTAAATAGATATCCCCATTTCGATCATCTTTTGCTATGAAACCACTTTTCCAACTGTCATACCCTCCGAGATAGAGACCAACAAAATTTGTATGGCGGCCATGTTTTTTCCGCCATTTTGAATTTTTTTTCAGCTCATTGGTAATTGGACGAGGTTTCAAATGACATTTGGTCGAGCACCCCCCACCTATCTCCAATACCTTTAGCGTGCTCTTCACCCGTCTTCGAAATCCTCAATCATCAGCTCTCACCATACTGCCCCCGAAAGAAATAATTCTCCTTTTTACGAAAGTGTTTGTGAAAAAAATTTTTTCATACAAAAATTTACAGGAGAGAATTTTGCGAAAATATCGGCCGCCATTTTGTTTTCCCAAATTTTTCCACATTTTCTGTTAATCGTTTACCAAGTCCTACATTCCTTGCGAGTTTGAACGAAATTGATTGGAAAACAAAAAAGTTACAGAAATCACGTCGGCCGCCATCTTGTTTTTCGGAAATGTTATATTTTCCCCCTACTCGAATCCCGTACCCAAACACATCCCATAAACATCATATTATCGTTTTCCGTCTCCTTCTAGGTCTCTTACATACATTTTTTATGAAAAAAAAATTCCGCCATTTTGAATTTTTTTTCTTGTCACTAAATAGATATTCCCATTTCGATCATCTTTTGCTATGAAACCACTTTTCCAACTGTCATACCCTCCGAGATAGAGACCAACAAAATTTGTATGGCGGCCATGTTTTTTCCGCCATTTTGAATTTTTTTTCAGCTCATTGGTAAATGGACGAGGTTTCAAATGACATTTGGTCGAGCACCCCCCACCTATCTCCAATACCTTTAGCGTGCTCTTCACCCGTCTCCAAGATCCTCAATCATCAGCTCTCTCCATACTGTCCCCGAAAGAAATAGTTCTCCTCTTTACGAAAGTTTTTGTGAAAAAAAATTTTTTCATACAAAATTTTACAAGAGAAAATTTTGCGAAAATCTCGGCCGCCATCTTGTTTTTCCAAAATTTTCCATTTTTTCTATTAATCGTTTGCTAATATCTACAATCGTTGCGAGTTTGAACGAAATCGGTCGGAAAACAAAAAAGTTACAGAAATCACGTCGGCCGCCATCTTGTTTTTCTGAAATGTCATAATTTTTCCCTACTCGACTCCCGCACCCGAACATATCCCCCATACATCATTATATCGTTTTCAGTCTCCTTCTGGGAGAACAATTATGTCAATGAGTCAGTCAGTCAGTCAGTCAGTCAGTGAGTGGTAATCGAGCTTTATATATTATAACTAGTTTTTCGCGTGAGGGCGCGGCCCGCTAAAGCGGACCGCGTACCTGCTTGTAGCAATTTACGTGGTCGATCATACTCGGATTTAGCAAAAATTAGTAGGTAGGTACCCAATCGCCATACAATTTAGTATAAAAAAAATTCCGCCATTTCCGCCATTTTGAATTTTTTTTCTTGTCACTAAATAGATATCCCCATTTCGATCATCTCTTGCTATGAAACCACTTTTCCAACTGTCATACCCTCCGAGATAGAGACCAACAAAATTTGTATGGCGGCCATGTTTTTTCCGCCATTTTGAATTTTTTTTCAGCTCGTTGGTAATTGGACGAGGTTTCAAATGACATTTGGTCGAGCACCCCCCACCTATCTCCAATACCTTTAGCGTGCTCTTCACCCGTCTCCAAGATCCTCAATCATTAGCTCTCTCCATACTGTCCCCGAAAGAAATAGTTGTCCTCTTCACGAAAGTGTTTGTGAAAAAAAATTTTTTCATACAAAATTTTACAGGAGAAAATTTGCGAAAATCTCGGCCGCCATCTTGTTTTTCCAAAATTTTCCATTTTTTCTATTAATCGTTTACTAACATCTACAATCGTTGCGAGTTTGAACGAAATCGGTCGGAAAACAAAAAAGTTACAGAAATCACGTCGGCCGCCATCTTGTTTTTCGGAAATGTCAGATTTTTCCCATACTCGAATCCCCCACCCTAACACATCCCCCATACATCATTATATCGTTATCAGTCTCCTTCTGGGAGAACAATTGTGTCAATCAGTCAGTGAGTGAGTGAGTGGTAATCGAGCTATATATATTATAACTAGTTTTTCGCGTGGAGGCGCGGCCCGCTAAAGCGGACCGCGTAACTGCTTGTGGCAATTTACGTGGTCGCTCATACTCGGATTTAGCAAAAATGAGTAGGTAGGTACCCAATCGCCATACAATTTAGTATGAAAAAAAAGTTCCGCCATTTTGAATTTTTTTTCTTGTCACTAAATAGATATCCCCATTTCGATCATCTTTTGCTATGAAACCACTTTTCCAACTGTCATACCCTCCGAGATAGAGACCAACAAAATTTGTATGGCGGCCATGTTTTTTCCGCCATTTTGAATTTTTTTTCAGCTCATTGGTAATTGGACGAAGTTTCAAATGACATTTGGTCGAGCACCCCTCACCTATCTCCAATACCTTTAGCGTGCTCTTCACCCGTCTCCAAGATCCTCAATCATCAGCTCTCTCCATACTGTCCCCGAAAGAAATAGTTGTCCTCTTTACGAAAGTGTTTGTGAAAAAAAATTTTTTCATACAAAATTTTACAGGAGAAAGTTTTGCGAAAATCTCTTCCGCCATCTTGTTTTTCCAAAATTTTCCATTTTTTCTATTAATCGTTTACTAATATCTACGATCGTTGCGAGTTTGAACCAAATCGGTCGGAATACAAAAAAGTTACAGAAATCACGTCGGCCGCCATCTTGTTTTTCGGAAATGTCAGATTTTTCCCATACTGGAATCCCCCACCCGAACACATCCCCTATACATCATTATATCGTTTTCAGTCTCCTTCTGGGAGAACAATTGTATCAATCAGTCAGTCAGTGAGTCAGTGGTAATCGAGCTATATATAGTATAATAACTAGTATAGTATAATAACTAGTAGGGCGCGTGGTGGCGCGGGCCACATGTGGCCCGCGTGTTGTCTTCCCCCCTATTTGCCTTAAAACTTAAGTCTCAACATTCCCCATACATTTTTTATGAAAAAAATAAATACCGCCATTTTGAATTTTTTTTCTGTCCTTTGAATAGACCTTTGGGTCCTGATCACTTCTTGTCAAGAAACCGTTCTTCCGTCTTTTATACTCTTCGAGATATTGGCGAGATTCGTTGAGTTCGTCGAGATTGGCCATTTCGAATCCGCAATTTTGAACATTTTTCAGCTCACTGCCAATTGGATGACGTTTCAAATGACATTTGGCTTGTATATGACAGTAGGTATACGTCAAAAAATTTTGTTTCATACAAAATTGTTCAGGAGAGGTGATCAATGAGTCAGTGAATCAGCACGACCAGCTATATATAAATGTACTAGTAGGTCGCGTGGATGCGCGGGCCACATGTGGCCAAACAAATTCCGCCATTTTTAATTTTTTTTCTATCCATCGAATAGACTTTCGGGTCTTGATCACCTCTTGTCAAGAAACCGTTCTTCCATCTTTTATACTTTCTGAGATACCGACGAAATTCGTTTGGCGGCCATTTTGAATCCCCCATTTTGAAATTTTTTTCAGCTGACTGCCAATTGGATGACGTTTCGAATGATATTTGGTCGAGCATCCTCAATCATCAGCTCTCTCCGTATTTTTCCTCCGAATGAATTTTTTCTTATATACGACCCCATCCGTGAAAAGTTTTTTTTCATTCAAAATTGTTCAGGAGAGGTGATCAATGAGTCAGTCAGTCAGTGAATCAGCACAAGCAGCTATTATATATTAACTAGTAGGGCGCGTGGAGGCGCAGGCCACATGTGACTCGCGTGCTGTTTTCCCCCCTATTTGCCTTCCAACTTTTAGTCTCTTCAATATTCGCCACACATTTTCTATGGAAAAAATATATTACAAAAACAATCAAAATTCATCGTAAAAAAAGACGCTTGAGCTTGGACCTGGTTGCTGCAAATCTGGTTGCAAATCAGAGGGTGTACTAGATGAACGTTTTTTATTTTTTTTTTATTATTACTTACGTTTTTAATTATTATTTTGATAGTACAAAATCGGTTACAGAGTCTCGTTGGTTTTATGGTAACTACTATCTTCGACTGCAGGTCTCGGCCGGGTTCCCCGGGTTTGTGCTCCGTAATATTATTATATTTATATTTTTCTAAAAAGTAATTAGTAGGTAGGTGAGGTATTTCTATTTAGTAGGAACCAATATAGGGGTTGGAAGTTCAGAAATATCTCCCGCGCAGTTGGTAAATTTCTATTGACCGCCATGGCCAAAATAAAGTCGAGAGGATATTATTATATTATGTATTCATGAGAAACTCAGTATAGCCAAACAAAAAAAATCTCGTCTCCCTTACTGACTGTATATAGGTCTAAACTGTGGTTACGCGTGATGGTATTTGCACGTGGTGGAATTTACTCTACCTACCTAATTTTCTTAGTTCGTATCAGATTTTCTTTGGAGCTTTTGAGGACTAAGTATTTTGAAAAACTCAAGAAACACTTACCATATTTAAATTTTATTACTAAATGTAGCAAGAGAATTTATTTACAAATAATTAAAAAATTAAATAATTTTAGCGCGAAAGGAGCGTGAGTCGTGAAAACTTGCGCAGGTCCTTCTCGTATAGAGGCTCGTGAGCCACTGAAGTACATCGCTTATTCGATGCGTTAGATCATTTTATGACTTCTGTTAGGCGAAATTTTGCAGCAATTTTTTTATTTAAAATCTGTCTTTCCAATAAATAGGTAATACAATGAGCTTACTTTACGTATAATTTTTATGAAATTTATTCTAAAGATTTGGAAATGCCATTAGAAAAATGAACAAAAACGACCTGTTTTCAAAAATTTTTATGATCGAGGCAAGTTTAACTTATCGTGTTTTCATGAGTACATTAAAGAGATAAGGCATGTATCTTTAATATTTATTTTTAACACTGAAAAAAAACTATTTTTTCATGACTTTGAATTGGTTTGAAAAGTGGCGTAGTCGCTAAAAACCGGGATAATGGGCCGTTAAGTAACATTTAATAGAAACTGGCCGAGTGCGAGTTGCACTCACACACGAGTTTTGTACGGAACCCTAAAAAGTGAGATTCGAAATGGCGATTCTATTTGGGTACGACGAAATAAATTATGTAAACAAAGCGCCGCGGTCGCGAACCCATTTTCAGAAATATGTAAATCGGTTCGGACTGTATTCCTGTTTTATCAACTATCCGTTGATACGTCCGTCTAACATGGAACGCCAATGTAACGGACCTGCATGTTTTTCAATTTGTTTTCCTTTAAACGAAGAAGTCGAACAATTAGAGCGGCTTTTCGTACACCTTCCTATACTCTGGGTAGAGTCAATGACATAGTTATTACTTAGTTTAGCTTGACTTGCGCTACCGCTACTGCGCCTATCGCATAATAGAAAGCAATTATGGTTTTAACTTTTCTCTGAAAGGCATCCAGATTATGAAGAAGAAACTAAGTTATATGTACGACTCTCAATGAATTCCCAAATCAACGATTGCTTTAGCTTTGTACTATAACTACTAATGAATACTTTGTCAGTTACGACTTACGTATAGTGTGAATTTTTAAATCATGTCGTATTTAATATAGAAGCCTATCTGATATTTCGTTTATTCATTAACTATTAAAGTGCAAAACAATTCATGTTAATATTCAGTATGGCAAATCTTCCCGTTATAATAATATAATAATAATAATTTCTTTATTGTCAGGCAATAAACCCATATGAATTACAAAAAAAAAGACTACAACTACAAGACTTACAATACATATAAAATAAATTACAAAAAATTTGTAAGGAATAGTAAAAAAAAACAGTATCGAAACAGTAAGTTGTTATGTAACATTCTCTCTGTCAAAGTACGTTGAGGAATATAATATTTAACTCTTGCATGTCTGATATAGACGGTTAAGATAGAGAAAAACCCTTCTAGAATCTTATCTTTCGAAATTGAAAAAGCTAATACAGCTATAATATTGCAGCTGGAGTTTAAGACTTCCATGTTCCTCCGTCCAGATTATTCTGGAATCTTCAAGATATCAATTTCCTCACCAATTTACAATAGAGGTATTGTGCTTAGGGCTCGTTTTAATGTTTTAAAATCTGTTTTGAAATCTCAATAATTCTTACTTATATGTACAAGGATGCTGTACACCACAACCACAATATTAATTGTTGTTTATCACTCACTCATTTGACATCTCGACAATATGAGTTCCAGCGATGATGCAATTTACGACATAGAGCGGTACAAATTGGCACGGAGCGTTATAATCTCCACAAATATTGAAGTAATTATTACTAATAGTTGTATCTTTAGTGACATTCCACGTATCAGTCGTATTCATATAGCTTATTTTACTGTTTGATTTCAAATATAGGTACTTGCACATTTGATAACGATAACATTATCTGTTATTAACATTACGTTCAATGATCTTGATCTGTCAAGAAATTATTATCGGTTATCACTTATCATCTATTCTTTATTATTTTCTATTCAAATACAATATATTTGAATTGTAAGCATGTGCATAAAGCAATTGAAATAAATAAATAAATATGTTCTGTTAAAATTTTGTCGGTTTTTAAAATAAGTTGGGCATTTCAGCTTCTGTCAAAAGACCTCTACTTCGTTTTCCAGCTTTCTTTACCCGTTTCGACATCTTCTTTCGCTACCCCAACCTTATTTGGCATATAAAATACACACATGGCCTTTAACGTCCTAGTTTTGTCCACTATAATGATGGTGGTACGCACTTGACGTTCCAGAAATACATATCTAATATTACCGATTGTTTCTTCATTTAGGAAAAAATCTAGAATATTTAAATTATTTATACTTAGATCCGTTTTGTCCTTCATTTGAAAAGGCTACATCCTCATTACTTTGCAAAGGTTCAATGTTTAGGTCACATGTTTGAATTGATGCTCCTCAATAAAAGCGTGTTTGAGGAAAATTTTCTGCCTACGATTTCATTCAAATTACACCTAGGCATGCAATGGTTGGTCGTGATTGCTGCAAGTAATGAATGGAAAAACGAGGCAGGATGCGACAATCTAGAAATTAATTTGGATTAATTAGTGTCTTATTAATTTGGATAAATTTCATCGTCCACAACGATAATATTTTGTTGTATAGTAGGTACGAGTACATTCTGCAAAATTCGCTACAGCCTTCTCTTTTCATTAGCTATAGCGATGATATGAGAGTCTTTGTTTGTTAGTTTGTCCGCGCCCATTTCGGATATAGTGATATCCGAAATGGGCGCGGACAAACTAAATCGGATATAGACATTTTGTTGGCTCAATGGCTGTTCAGAACTTTTGGCATGTTTTTAAATTTTAACATCTATATATATGCTATTTTTCCTTCGCTATGTATGTATCATGAAAATCATCGTTCGAGGAACCTTATGCCGGCATTATTTTGTGGGTCGGAGTCGAGGGTTTATATACGTTTTATATTAATGATAATGTATGTAGTATGTAAAGTTATTTTATACTCATCGTAGGCATCAAACGCTCCACCTAAATTCTGATGTACTAAAGCTGTAAAGTTACATTATGTCGTACTTATTTTCTAAGCGTTGTATGAATATCTTTTTTCCATGACTTGTGATCTAACGTTTATATAATTTCTTTCTAGATTCCAACCGCATCTGCCGAAGGCCATTGCATCTGGTATGGCGTGTGCTCAAACACGACTTCGAAGCAGAAGAACTGCGTGTATGATGGCCCCGCCAAGCCTATTCAACAGGGACGCGCAATGGTATGCGATTTGTGTTGTTTTATATATACATCTCATGAAAATCTACCCATGAAAAATGTTCAAATGTTAAAACATTATATTGCCAAGGCATCACTATAAGCAAAAAAGTTATCAGATCTCATGGAGAGCCAATCCCATCTCATAAAAATAGCTCTATAAATCTCAAGAGTATGGTCTTGCTGTTTCATAGAAATATTTAGTGTCTCAATAGCCGTACTTTTTATTTGGATCAAGACTTTTAAAGACATGATGTAACACAAATTTTGAAATATACTTACATGTAAAATATGCGCTAACTCGGTTATCAGTGATCATTTAACATCCCTCAAACCATAAAATGCAGAAATCATGCAGAAATTGGCTCGTATACATTGCTGTTTCACCCCATTTAATAGCAGAAACATTCCATAACAATGTTAGAAAAAGGTATCCCAACAAAAACATTTTCATGTAAAATGTTGCCAGACGAGCATATGGCTAACCCTGTCAAAAAGTTATCAGATCTCATGTAGGGCAAGACTTCTGACTTTATACACCCTTAAATACCAGCTCTAACTTCACAAACTCTATACTTTAGTTACAATAATGTCTTGGCCGTTTGGCCACCGTCACATGGGCGTAAAGTGAAAAATCTATTCCACCAAAATCATTTTCCTGATTTCAAATTTTGATTTAACAGAACTTACAGAGTATTGAAAAGTGAATAAATTTTTGATTTTACGCCCAATGTAACGGTAGCCAAACGGTCAAGACATTATTGTAACTAAAGTATAGAGTTTGTGAAGTTAGAGCTGGTATTTAAGGGTGTATAAAGTCAGAAGTCTTGCCCTACATGAGATCTGATAACTTTTTGACAGGGTTAGCCATATGCTCGTCTGGCAACATTTTACATGAAAATGTTTTTGTTGGGATTTCATTTCTTTTTGTAAGTTTTTTAAAACAATGTTTTTATTAACTTAATTTTTCTCTTTCTTCGTGTATTTCTTGCACTTCAGGTGCAACAGCCTATGTTTGTATTACGAGTAGATACGTATTTTGCTTAGAAGTATATTCTGAAAATTTAAAAAACTTACAGTGGATTTAAAGTTAATAGTTTTGGCCACCGAAAGTGAAACTAATTTTACATTTATCAAGATAAAACGATAATAATCAAACGTAATGTATAGATCCAAATTTCAATTTCTAACTTCAAATTTTACCTATTAAAACACAAAGTTTGGATGTTTGTTACTCAATCACAACACAACCATTGAACTGATTTGGCTGAAATTTAAAATGTAGACTGATTATATCCTGGACTAACACAGACTACTTGTTATCCATTAAAAATCTACGGAAGGTATCGGTGAGATTTGTATGTTTATTAGTTTTCAACTATTGTTTTATTTATAGTCTTTATTTTCGTTGGGCGCTGACGCGCTCCTGAAATTCAAATTTGACGCTTGACACGCTTGACAACTCATTTTGGTCACAGAGCACTGGACTCTGGGCAATGAACACGCGGAGCTCGGTACGGGAATTCGGGTTTGCCGCGTGCACTATGGTACTGGGCACACTGACGTTGGGGCGCTGTTAAAATCCATATAATTTACGCTTGGCATGTCCGACGGCTAACTGTGGGTACTGGGCACTGGACCTTGGGCACTCATCTCACCCTGGGCACTGGGAACTGAGAGCTGGGCTCATTGGACGGGGCCTGTATGTAACTTGGGCTTGACGCATCCGTTTGGGCACTGAGCAGGTATTTATGCGCTATAACGCTCTTCAAAATCAGAGAGATTTGACGCTTGGCACGTTCGACAGCTCAAGCTGGGCACTGGGCACTCGGCTCAATGTGGGTTCTTGTCATTGAGCGCTGGATCCTGGTCATTCGACATGCAGTGAAACTCGGCTTGTTAAACATGACATGCATGGAACTTGGGCTTGAAACGTGCGATATTACTGGGCACGGGGCACTGGGCACTTGGGCGCTTGGCCAGTTGGGCACTGGAATTGTGCTTATAATTACCAAAAAAAAATTACGTGTTTTTCCAGATGTATACTAGCAGATATCGAACATGAAATTAAGTTTGTACCTATATACGGATGGGAAACCCCATACGAACTTCCAACCCCCTAATTTGATGGATGTGGGGTGATTTACTAAAAATCCTGAAACACGTATTTAATTGTTTATTACGAAGAGTCCCTATATCAATTTTGAGACCTCTAGCATCAATATTTGCCGTAGTTTCATACAAACTTCCATCCCCTATTTTAAGGGGTTGGAGGGTTAAATTTGCAACTTTTGGAATTTTTTTGTTGGTTGTGTACTAATTCTAGCTTACATACCAAATTTCAGCTTTCTAGGACTTCAGGAAGTACCTAGGAATTTTGATGATCATCAGTGAGTCAGTCAGTCAGTCAGTGACGAAATCTGGGTTTTTCAGATGTCAATAAAATCTAAAGTATAAGACCTATGATATTGAACCTTTATACGTTTAATAAGTTCACCGGCGACATCATTTCCCGAGAATTTTGATTGTCTGGAATAATTCTGGCCTAAGTTTTATGGGTTTAAAAATACGGCGAAACACTTCGAGAAAAGATAGGTAGTGCCCTCGCGCTTCGCTTGACTCGTCTGGCGGTGACACTACCGTGTCACCAGATATATCACTTGAGCACAGTGGGTCTCATGTTTTAACATGACCACCAAGTTAGTGAATAGAGAGGTTAGTCCAATGCTCAGACTACATAAAGTCTGTGGTCCAATGATGATGTTAGTTTAATATTATAAAGAAGAGTCAAGGGGTTTGATAAGATTTCAAAATAATAAGTATGTTAACGACTTTCAATGTTATATCGTGCATTATCGTAGAATTCTGATCATCGATAAAATATAAGTAGGTAGGTAAGTGTGAAAAAATCTAATCCATGTTTAAATTGTTTAGTGTGAAATTCTCTATGTTAAGAAAATAAAGTAAAAAATTGGATCGATAAGATTCCCCAAGGTTCATTTGTCATACAGTTATTTCGTGCTAGTTATACGTTAACCAGCAGGGCGCGAAAAATGTATCAATTATTAAAGAGCTGTATTTAAAATTATCAATTAAATTAATTATCAAATTATTATGTATCAATTATTAAAGAGCTGTATTTGTGTGTGTGTTGTAAAACGTGATTTTCAAGTGCTGTGATTGGACGAAACCCATGTTTTGACATTGATACAGCTCTTTAACGATTGATAAATTTTTAGCCGATTGCCCTACGGGATGACATTAATTACTGTTATATAACAGGCAATGATTATCCAACTGACTTTAGTTGAATTGCCAACGGGCTGACGACTTTTAACGGCGTACAAGCCGTATTTAAGTGATTTTGAAAGAAGTTTTACGTAAAAACTATAAAGACAATTACTTTAAAATTTAAACGTCATGTATTTTGGGTCTTTAATCTTAAATCGCTTAGAAGCAGAAACACGATTGGATGAGATTTTCTCGATAGAAAGTTCTCCCAAAAGTTGCTCCAAAATCTCAGTTTTCCTGTTTTTTATCGGAAACTACAATGGATGTAATTGTAATTTTTGTTTTAATGTGTCGGTAATAACAATATCCAAAAACGCTTAGAAACCGCTTTTTGATAACTGGCTTAGTTTTTGAGTAATTAGGTAAAAGGTCGTTTTTCTGTTATATTCTTCCGCGACGCTGCATGTCGCACCTAGCAACGTATCCGTGAGAGTGAGAAAGACAAAAATAAATTCAATAAATCCCCTTAAAGGAACTTCGTATTCCTCAATTAGCATCGTTGTTATGCAGTTGATGGGTCGAACCTTCCTCAATCCCCCAAGGATGGTTTAAGTTTACAGCACACTAACTGGGTCAGCGCGCGAGGTTACTTATCCGCTATATTTAGCGAGTGCATGCGATTGTGACGTCAAACGGAGCCTCTCACATGAGCTCTGGGGACTTGACCTGCACTTGATGTAATGGGGTTATTTAAAAATAATCAGGGGTTGTAGAAAGTGGTGTTGCAAACAATAATTGCGGAAGCTTTGCAGACTTTGGCATCCTTATGTGGTTGACGTCCAACAAACTCGCACGAAACGTTTTTCCTCCACGTTTCTGATACCAACCGCTAAGGTGTGGTGTAACGCCCTTCCAGCCTCCGTGTTTCCAGCCAAGTGCAATCTAGGTCCCTTCAAGAGAAGAGTGAATAGGCATTTTCTGGGCAAGCGCGCTCCATCCTAGACCTCATCATTGCTTTCCATCAGGCATGATTGTCGTCAAGCGCAAGCCTATCTTCAATAAAAAAGAAGACTTGCAGCAAACTTATAAAAGCAGCTAGCGTCTGGCGGCGGCCTCTGAGGATCTGATTCACCTTCTCACAAAAATGTTTCATGATAATAATATTATTGTTTGTCATGTTTATTAGTGGCGAAGGGTGGATAATTTTTTTAAGAGGCAAAGGAAATTCTTTTTTTATATCACATTCGGCTTTGGTTATTGATTAATAGACCAGGGCCGATAATTTTTAAAACATAAAAAAATAATAGTAGGATGAAACCCATTACAAAAGGAGGAGAATATTATAAGAATTAAAGGAAAAATAATTTACGGTCGATCCGAGTTCGGGAACAGGGGGGGAGGGAGGGTTAAAGTGTAAAAAATGGTTTTCCTTGATTTCCGGCAAAACTACAAGTCCTATGAAAAAAAGTTAAATGGCAAAGTTGTAGGTAATAAAAAGATCTACAACTTTTGTATTTACTCTTTTTTCACATAACCTCAAAATTTATGTGAAATATTCAAAAAACCAAGTTTTTGGTTTTTTATTTTTATCTTTTACAAAAAAAAAAAAATTTTCACGAAATTTGGTGAAAACTTACCTTTTTATATCCCAAATACGCTGTAATTTATTTGACTAAAAATATTTATTTTTTTCACCTTATTTTGAATAAATATCGAAAAAGCACCCTCATTTTCAATCGAAAATTCACCCGTCAAAATATCAGCTTTTTTCAAAAAGTTGGTATGCTTTCTATTCGTTGAAACCTCTACTTTCTGATGGTGAAAAAAATATATATGCTACTATAGTAAAACTTCTCGAAAAAAACTCGAATTCGAAAAATTTTTTTTAACAATTTTGAGCTATTTATTAAAATTTACACTTTAATTACTCGAAAAACGTAAGATTACATGTTACATTGATAAAAAAAATTGCAAATCAAAATATACTTCAATAATTAACAAACATATAAGGTAATAAAATTATTATTTAATAAGACATCTATAATATTTGGAGAAAGTTGTCAAATCTTCTTTAGACTTTTTTGCATTTTCTGAGAAGATTTACTAAAGTAACATATATTTTTTTTTCACCATCGGAAAGTAGAGATTTCAATGAATAGAAAACATACCAACTTTTTGAAAAAAGCTGATATTTTGACAGGTGAATTTTCGATTGAAAATGAGGGTGCTTTTTCGATATTCATTCAAAATAAGGTGAAAAAAATAAATATTTTTCGTCAAATAAATTACAGCGTATTTGGGATATAAAAACGTAAGTTTTCACCAAATTTCGTGAAAAAAATTTTTTTTTTGTAAAAGATATAAATAAAAAACCAAAAACTTGGTTTTTTGAATTTTTCACCTAAATTTTGAGGTTATCTGAAAAAATTGCAAATACAAAAGTTGTAGATCTTTTTATTACCTACAACTTTGCCATTTAACTTTTTTTCATAGGACTTGTAGTTTTGCCGGAAATCAAGGAAAACCATTTTTTACACTTTAACCCCCCCTCCCCCCCTGTTCCCGAACTCGGATCGACCGTAAATTATTTTTCCTTTAATTTTTATAGTATTCTCCTCCTTTTATAATGGGTTTCATCCTACTATTATTTAATTTCTTTTTTTATTATTTTTAAACCTATCTACCCTGGTCTATAATGGCTTCCGCAAATCACAGTCTCTACTATGCCTCTATCCCAAATTGTTGATATCAGTCTGAAGGTGACGAATTTAATGTTTATTTTCCGGTGGATTTAATACGTCAGCGTTCAAGCTAATTATGATACGGTATGATCATGGAATTTGGACATCGGATTCTTGTTTACAATATTATGTAGGTACTGTAACTAATCTGTCAGCTGCACAGACCATTTCTGTGGTCAGCTGACTCATTAAGGGGATTTATTGAATTAATTTTTGTCTTTCTCACTCTCACGGAGATTTGGTAGGCGCGACATGCAGCGTCGCGGAAGAATATAGCAGAAAAACGACGTTTTACCTAATTACTCAAAAACTAAGCCACTTATCAAAAATCTGTTCTAAGCGTTTTAGGATATTATTATTACCGATACATTAAAACAAAAATTACAATTACATCCATTGCAGTTTCCGATAAAATGTAGAAAAACTGAGATTTTGGAGCAACTTTTGGGAGAACTTTCTATCGAGAAAATTTTATCCAATCGTGTTTCTGCTTCTAAGCGATTTTAGATTATAGACCCAAAATACATGACGTGTAAATTTGAAAGTAATTGTCTTTATAGTTTTTGCACAAAAATCACCTAAATACGGCTTGTAGGCCGTTAACTGTTCATGACTGTATCACAGACCTTATACTCGTCATTCGTCATTTTATACTTGCACAATATATTATGTTTTATCATTTACGTTATTGTTAATTACGTCATCAATGCTTTATTAATTAGTACCCCCAAACTACATCCTTATTATTGAATAGTTTGAATTATATACTCGGATGATATTTTTCCTATTTGACCTGACCTACGTCAATTTTGCGAGAATATGTTTCTTGGCAAACTAGCGAGGGCCAATTCCCGTCGGAACTAATCTAAGATGCCAATTATTTTCTCTGTGGGTCAAGAAATTGTTTCTCGTAGAGTTAGAAATCGTACCAGGCGCATGACGATGTAGAAAGTTTGTGTTGTCACATATTATTATAGGTAGGCTTTACGGTAGGCAAGACACTTAGGCAGTGGGCACATGGCTCAATCGGAGTCAAAATTTATACGCCTATTCTTACTATAATACCTAATTAATATGAAAGTTCATAGCGTATCATTCTCATTCCTTGACAATGTAAACGTAGGCAGGTACTTCTCTGATCTGTGGTAACATCCATTTCTTCTATATAAATTTTTAAAGTAATCTACAAATTATAATATTATGCTAGTGGTTATAGGTATTAGAAACCCAAGTTTATGTACTCGTAGGACCAGCAACAAGAAACTGGTGGTAAAACCAAGGACTTCTATGTAGGTACATACATAGGTAGGATACATAAAGGTCATTGGGTAAAACAAAAATACATTTACATTTATTCAATTAAGATTAAAAGCGTTCTCGTTTTACTTCTTGTAGAGACGACGGAATTTTCGATATTTTTGTGTCAAGGCTCTGAATTAATGTGTTGAACCGTTTACTTACAAAAAACGATTTATGATGTCAAAATTCCTTAGCTCAGCCAGTAAAGTCCAAAACTTCAAAATTGGTGTCTAAAATAAAGATTGAAATAGGTACCTAAAAATTTAATCTTCGGATGAACAAGAATCCTTTTAGACTGGAAAGGGGCGTAGCGCTAACCAGTCAGTTGTAAATAATACTATGTTATTACATATATGATGAATTAATCACAGTCATGTTTCCTTCCTGTGTGTGTGCGTGCCTTGTTTATAATTTCAATTCGCTGAAACGTTTTGCGGGATCACTGCCAAGTGCCAACGCTACACACATGCTTCCACAGACGAATTTAGAGCTTCACTTCAGCGTAGTAAAGTTTAAGGCGCTGTGATCAGTCAACTTTGGCAAATTTCGTTCGTATAGCATCGTTTTATGTAAAATCTACAGATCTTATTACTGTTAAAAAAATATGTGGATACAATTGAAAGTATTTCTGACATGGTGGCTGATGCCGAAACACGATTTCGCAAACTTCACTCGATAGAAAAAAATGCCAAAGTTGCCTCGGCAAATACATAAATCTACATTTTTCTCAGAAATGGTTACATGAATTTTTGTGAAATTAAACTAGGTTGTGTGTTTTATTGTGACAGATATAATGGCCATTTTAGATTTTTTATATTACGTCTGCATTGTCATTAATTTCACATTCTCTTGTTTTTTCGAACAAAAACTGCGGTGCGACATCCTTGTCTCTCGTATTAAATTAGACAGTGACCGCGAATCCACTGTTCCCCGCGCCTTAAGGCGGCCCTGCCCGGACCATCCAAGTACAACAAATACGTGGTTTACAGGCTTGCTGTTTCGTCTAACGGAATCCTAGAAAAAGGCTCATTCCGAAAAAAACGAGATAACGCCTGTATCGTCAATTGCGCGTTCAGGAAAAAAAAAATAGCGCGGCAATTTCATGAAACTTGTTCCAGGAGATACGTGATTTTGAAAAAGCCTTACAAGTATGTGTAAATAATGTTTGTTATTTCGAATCTTTATTAGTTGTACGAGGTTTCTATAGAGTTGTTTTTTTTACTTTTACAATATATGAGCTAAGCGCAACAACCAAAGTTTACGTAAATTTGCAGATTTTTGGAGGCTGGTAATTAATGTGTTGCTAATAAATTTAAATTTTTGTTTCTATACAAACCTAGATATAGTGTGCCAGGTACCTACTTGTTAAAAATATTTCAAGAAAAGTTTGTTAAAACGTCATAATCGCGTAAGAGCGTTTGTATGAAACAATCAACCGGGTAGGCCGCTCTTAAATCCAAGTACTGCGGCTGTTTTACGTCGGCGATGATGCAGTCACCTCCAAAGCGGTATCCTTTGGTAAATCCTAGCGATAACAGCGTTTCAATGGAATTGCGCTATACACAAAAGGCCAAGCACTATTCTAGAGCTGTAAGCTGTTCGAGAAATATTTTTAGTTAGTTAAGGGGTGTCGGCCCAAATAGCCCGCAAATTCTAATTTTATTTAGTTTTTCGCAAATAGTAGGCTGAATAGGCATATGCCTAATAATCATAGGTCTATGCCAATGAGTTTTACGAGCATATACGTTTATGCAGATCTGCATGTTTTTAATAGAAACTTTGCTCCGAAATTCCCACTCACCTCATATTGGTTCCTGAAAGATATTTTTTTGTAATTTCCCAGATTGCGTGCTATCGGGAACCAATATAAAGTCAATGAGTATTGTTGAGCAGAGTTTTTATTAAAAAAATATGTAAATGCATTAATGTTTTGCCCGCAAAACTCATTGCCATAAGCCTACGATGTATAATTAGCCCACTATTAACGAAAAGCTAAATAAAATTAGAATTTTCGCTCTCGGATGGTACCCATCTGCCGCAAAACTCATTGCCATAAGCCTACGATGTATAATAATTAGCCCACTATTAACGAAAAGCTAAATAAAATTTGGATTTTCGCGCTCGAATGGTACCCATCGCCCGTTAGTGCGACAGAGATCGCAACAAGCGGAGGTTTCGTGATGGAAACAGAATGTTCGCGCCATTCCAACACTTTCGGTCCTCAACGTTCGTCTGTCGATTCTGAGCCATGTGCTCCGCCCATTGCCACTGACCCATCGTAATTATTATTACGAATACAATATTTGGGAGATTGTTGGTTTGAATTGTTTGTAAATACATACCTATTTTATTTATGAGTCATTTTATTTTTTCACTGATAAAAGTAGGTTTAGTGATTAGCATGACCCCTAATTATTTTTAACGTATTTCTAACGTTTATTCATAGTCATCATTATTTCCACGCATTGTGATCATTATTGGCCTATTAGTTCTACTGCCCTAGCCAGTATCGTCTATGTTTTGTTCCTTCATTTTGTTCAAAAATTCTCTTCGCTCTTAAGAAAAAGGAACTTCTTCAATGTTCTGTCCACCTCGTGTCCAATTCGGTCCTTATAGGACTGAATTGCAATACCTCTGTTATTTTTTCTCCTCTTGGCGTTTACTAGAGCGATTTCTCGACACTCAACTCGACTTGCAAGTAGTTTTTTCTCGCTCCTTGTCCTTATGTTCTCTATCTTTGTTCGCTGTCTTTCATAAGTAATTACCAGATTATTAAAATGTCATTACCAGCACCTAGATTGTGGAAGAAAAACGTATTCATCGTTATCGGTTCCCTGATGTACGTCAGCCAATCACGATTACAATAATGATGGACGTTTTTCTTACGCAATCAGACCCCAGTTACGATATACGGGTCGTAACGATGTGACTCTTTATTAGTCTAATAAGGAGCCAGACAACGTTGGAGATAACCTAGCTCGGGGAGCAATTATCTCTATGGGGTTGAAACAGGAACGAGGGGATTGAAGTTTGAAGTACCATTATAATTTACCGAGCTCATCGTTTAGTAAGCTAAAGCATAGCTAGGAATAGAAGTGCCCCGCGTGGGAAGAAAAGGGGAACAGATGCCTTGTTGCGATCTATGTCTGGTTTACGGCACTTACGGCAAGACTGCGGGCCAACAGCATCCTGCATCCCCATTTTATTGCCTCCGGGCAGCCGCTGTTTCCTACAGGTGCTAATCAAAGTATTTTAGCATAATTAATTAAATTAGTCTAGCAATAGACGTTAGTGACCCATGGTAAAGAAATGGCGTTCAAAAATATTTAGGGCGGGACTGCTAGTCGTTATCATTATTTTAATGACATCAAGATCTCAGTACCTATACTTAACATCTGTTCAAATCTTATGCAACTATTGTTTTGAACTTTGTCTTCGATCAGTGACCAGCAATGCAGTGATGAAATCCATAACACAAATCCATTACTACAAACCATACAAGTATAGAGACGCTTCCAGATTGTTCCCGGCTTAGTAACGACGCGAATGACTCTATAATTGATGGCAATGTGTCCACTTAACCGAAATTAATTGAAGACGAGACAACGTACAACGAGGCATGTGCTCCTCCATTGAACTTTTTGTCCGGCATGCGTTCCGTTTAACGTTTAAATTATATCGGCATGCATTTCGATTATCAATCACACGTTTAGAAATGAGATTCAACGAACATCTGCTATTGGTTATTACGATCACGCCACTGTATATAATGTCATCGCATCAAAATTATGTGTAATGTGTATACAATAAAACATAATTATCAGTGATATGTACAGTAACCAGGCAATGCAACTGTGTTGCTGATATGACGATAGCTTTTAAGCTACGTGCGAAGAATGCAAAATAGTAGGTACTCGACTGCATTTTACCTCCTACCAGACAACACCTACTACATACGCGGCCCGCATTCGTCTGAGAACGGACGAGCGCGGGTCGCGGTAGTATGAAGTGGGAGGGGAAGTCATCGGCAAAGCGTCTGCGAACGGGAATATTGCTGCAACCTTCACTCTCTTGTGCATATTCGAATCCTATTTGCTAACTCAGTGGCTATCAAAAATGGAAAGTCACCAAGGTTATACTTGGCATATAATTTTTTTTTATCAATATAGGTAGGCTTGTTTTTAACTGTTATACCTTTTTGTTTCACTCATTATAGAAGTGTACATGAAAAATAGTGGCCTTAATTTAGTAATGAAGATTAGGATTTATGATCACCAGTTCATAATTCCCCTGGCCAAATCCAGGAAAATAATATATGTATGTACTACTAGCTGACCGGGAAAACTTCATTTTGCCGTTTAGGGATATCAAATATAGATAACAACCCGCTCCCGAACCCAGAGATCACGCCCTGAAAGTTTCATAACGAGCGGTTCAGCCGTTTCGGAGGAGTTTGGTTACAAAGAAAATCGAGAGAATTTTATATATTAGATATCGCTAAAATCGACATAACATAAGCAGACGGCTTATGTTATGTCGATTTTGGCGATATAGTATCTCTTTTTCTGTATTTATAATTTTTCTTTAACACATTGTTGCAAGTAAAAACAAATAATCGTCGCCAGGTCAAGGTTTACATAAATATATCTGTTAAAGATTCATTTGATGGCGGATAACATTAACGTTTTTTGGGCAATTTGATATTAAAAAAAAAATAGTCAAGTAGATACTTATTACATACCACTAAAACAATTGGCCTTGAGTTTAAACATTTCCTGTATTTAAATACGAATTAGTGTTGAATGTATTTTATCAACAAAAATTTTGTATAAAATTGTCATATATTTTTTATCAACTTAAACCATAAAAATTACGAGTGAGTAGTCATTCATCAGCGCATGTATTTCGCGTATTATTTCCTTTCTTCTCAGGGCATAAAGGATGGCTTATCTAACATCTTTGTCACTCTTTTAATATCTAGAAACTTCTAGGACCTAGGTCTTCAACAATGCAAGTCGATCCCTATATTGCTATGCGAGATGATAAACAAACAAACTCACTTGCACACTTTATTATTACACTTGTTTTATTAGTTTGATAACCTTTTGGTTAATTGCCTTTGATTTTTTTTATTTATTATAAGCACACAAATGATATAATAATAATAATTGTTCTGATTACACTGATTAGGTCCACATATGAAAATTCTCTTTTAATCGAATCATCGCAAATGATAGCTAGTTTGATGAATCACTATCTCATATAGGCTTATGGATTAATGGCAATGATTCATCACTGATAAAACAGTTTATGTTATATGATAAGTACATATAGTACTACTTTAACTGTTTTCTAAGTACTCTCCAAAGTCTAAATCACAGATTACGGAAAGAGCTTCCGTAATCTGTGGTCTAAATGAACCGTTTTAAAAACTGTTTGTCGTGCAATATCATGAAACGGGTAAAGTAGATTTTGATCAACAGAATTGACTTACTAACTAACAGACAGACATTGACTCAACAAGTAAATTGGACAAGATGGTTACTTACCGCTTACCGCGTTACCGCGCCCGCGCCGCCAAGTTAAGCGAATTTTATAGGTGTACTCATGTCGGATGCAATGCATTCCAGGATTTTGCATTGCAATGTCAAATAGGGTGCCCTGTGGTTGCCATTCATTCTTCGTCTCGATTAACTCAGTAATATTGCAGTGCCTTCTAACCGGAACACATATTATAATGCTTCTCAGTTTTTTTTACCATTGATATAGGTCAAGCGCAAGCAGAAAATAATTATGTTAGTAATATTATATATATTCGGTGCGATAAAATCTGTCTGATAAACAGACATGATGAGGTCTAGGATGGAGCCGTGCTTGTCTAAAACATGCCTCTTCAACACCGCTCTTCAATCTTCTCTTGAAGGCACCCAGATCCAAGATTATACTTGGCTGGGAATACGGAAACTGGAAGGATGTTCCACGACATAGCAGTTGATATCAGAAACATGTAAGAAAAACATTTAATTTGAGCTCGTTGGGCATTAACCACATAAGGATGCCACTTCTCTCGGCGTCTTGCGGAAGAAAAGTGAAGGAGATACTAGGTTGTGGATTTACAGATACTCCTTTTTGGCAGAACATAACATTGCGATGGTATTCGCCCAAGAGAATCTTTTAAACAACACTTGGTCATTTCTTTTGTTGCAGGAGATTCTTCAGAAATATTGCCCGGACATCGCGGCGGGGGGCGTTTCTTGCTGCGACCAGGGCCAGCTGGAGAACCTCAACGCTGGCATACAGGTGCCCCTGAACTTCCTGGCGCGATGTCCGTCCTGCGTGGACAACTTCCTCAAGCATATCTGCGGCATGACCTGCGCGCCTGACCACAGCCTCTTCCTGAGCCCTAAGACTACTGCTCCCTTTAATTGTGAGTATTTTACCTAACCCACCAGCCTATGCAGCATGCGCACGTAGAGATATGTCTGTCTACATTTGTCGCTCTCTTTTCTCTGTCTATCAATATGGATCAGAAAGAGAAAAAGAGCGATAAAACTCTACGCGTACGAGACATATTATCTCTACGCCTGCATATTACCTCTGCAGGACGTTGTTTGTGATTTAGACTCTTTTACACAAACAAAATAATCACTGAATTAATAAAAAGACTATCAATTTTTAAGGAAAACGCTTCGTCTTCTTAACTCAAACTCCAGAGCAATTTTCCTCCTGTATGTATCCCCACGTACACACAGGGGATAATTTAATCGAGCTGCTGAATGAATAAAAAAAAATTGTATAGAAAACTACACGGACGACGATTGATGACTGACAATGCTTATTAATTTCGCAGCCACCCACAACATGGTCATGGAGATTGACTACCACCTCGGTGCTACGTACATGAACACCACATTCGAATCATGCAAGAGTGTAAGTCTATCGTTAATTCGTTACTGTATACATTTCTTAAAATCGTTTTCTTCGAAATACTGCTTTGTAGAGCCATTATTTTAGTAGTTATGTGTCAATATGTGTGCTATCTCAGTTAAACTTAAATATTCAATTTAAAAGTCGCAGAGCTAATAAGACCTTCATACTTGGTATTTGTAAAAATAATACCTCATACTACAATCTTCTGACAAGAATGTATCGCTTATACAATGAGATCTCAAGCTCAGTTGATGTGTTTGATCACAAGTACTCAACGTTTTATAGAAAGATGGTCGGAGTAATAAAATAGAATCATTTTGTCCATGATTTTCTTTTATTATTTTATTAATATATTCTTTTCCTTGGTTCTAAAAGCTGTATAACAAACAATAGAATTAAGTAACGTATTATTTTTTCCTTCTTTTTTCTTTAGTGTTTTCTTTGCGTTGTTTTTAGCGTCACGCACGCTTGCTTATTTTTCAAAACTTGTATTTTATGTGCGATTATATTAGAGTTATAATTAGAATTAAAACTTAGTATTTTTAAGAGCTTAATTTTTTGTAACTTTTATAACTTGTTTTAGTTGCCTAATAAATAATAATAAAAAAAAATAGTTTGTTGACGATGAGCCTTAATATTTTTCCAGGTACAATCGCCCGCAACAAACCAGCTAGCGCTGGACATATTGTGCGGACAGGCGTACACTTGCACTCCGCAGCGCTGGTTCGACTTCATGGGCGATGCGGGCGTGCCGCAAGTGCCCTTCCAGATCAACTATATTAGCGGCGATGCACCCAGCGATGGGTTCACGCCCTTCAACCCCAAGACCAGACCGTGTAGCGTTGGTCTACCGGTGAGTCGAGTCGTAGTTCGTTGATATAGCTACAGCCCATTTTTGCAATGGTTATAGAGTTTAGTCGAGGTTAGGCCACCCTGCCTCACCCCATACTTCATACTTTACGATCTAGAAAAAAAATTTCCGTCCTTCACACGACATTGACCTGGTTTTGATACTAAAATTTAAAATTTCCCCAGTTATACATGTGTGTCTTAGTCATGATATTGTAATTAACTTGATCAAATGCGTACGATAAATCGAGAAAGCCGGCGTAGACCGTCGTTCGTCGCTCTGTTACAGTTTGCTATTACAGATAGATAGAAAATTCTGTATTGTACACAAATAAAAACGTGAAAAAACATTAAGAATATGAAACAGCTAAATTAAAGTAGAAATATTGCGGCCTTATCGCAGTGATTTTTTTTCCAGGCAACCATAGAGAGTATAATTACCATAAACATAGATTATAATTGTAATGACATCTGTATTTGACATGTTTTTACGCAAATAAACTGATTGATTGATTATAGGGACAACCCTCCACCACCCATGGCCCAATCAACCTCTCGTTTATGGGGGCCGAAACGCGGGAGGGCGCCCGTTCGGTACTTGCTCTTGGCGTGTTCCCGGGGCGTCTTCTTGACTCCTTACAAGTTGTTTGCTCTCGCTCTTTGTCTCTATGTGCTCACTCTCGCCATTCTGGGGCAGGACGAAACAAATAACGGACTCGCCGCGCCGTCGCTGTCTGCAGCATTTAAATTCTCAGTGTCACTCCAAGCCGCTTCGCCTCTTATGCCACGCGTGCGCGAACTCCCGCAGCTTTCCGAAGTTGGCCGCCGAACCCACGAGATCCTGATAATAAACTGGGCCAGAAACTTCGCGAACGATCCCGTCCAGCAGCAAGCACCGGAGGTCCTCGTATAAGGAGCACTCCCACAAGACATGGTGGAGGTTCTCCTCCGCCAGTCCGCAGAAGCACTCGCCACTCTCGACCAGACACATATCATGCAGGCGCTTCATTGAGTATAATATAGCGTATAGAGAGTATATGATGATTGGTTCCGACTTCCGTCCCCCAGGGCCAGCCGGGCTGCTCGTGCCTGGACTGCGACGCGGCGTGCCCGGCGCCCGCGCCCGCGCCGCCATATAGTGTATATAGCGTATAGAGAGTGTACGATGATTGGTTCCGTCCCCCAGGGCCAGCCGGGCTGCTCGTGCCTGGACTGCGACGCGGCGTGCCCGGCGCCCGCGCCCGCGCCGCCATATAGTGTATATAGCGTATAGAGAGTATAGTACGATGATTGGTTCCGTCCCCCAGGGCCAGCCGGGCTGCTCGTGCCTGGACTGCGACGCGGCGTGCCCGGCGCCCGCGCCCGCGCCGCCATATAGTGTATATAGCGTATAGAGAGTATAGTACGATGATTGGTTCCGTCCCCCAGGGCCAGCCGGGCTGCTCGTGCCTGGACTGCGACGCGGCGTGCCCGGCGCCCGCGCCCGCGCCGCCATATAGTGTATATAGCGTATAGAGAGTATAGTACGATGATTGGTTCCGTCCCCCAGGGCCAGCCGGGCTGCTCGTGCCTGGACTGCGACGCGGCGTGCCCGGCGCCCGCGCCCGCGCCGCCATATAGTGTATATAGCGTATAGAGAGTATAGTACGATGATTGGTTCCGTCCCCCAGGGCCAGCCGGGCTGCTCGTGCCTGGACTGCGACGCGGCGTGCCCGGCGCCCGCGCCCGCGCCGCCATATAGTGTATATAGCGTATAGAGAGTATAGTACGATGATTGGTTCCGTCCCCCAGGGCCAGCCGGGCTGCTCGTGCCTGGACTGCGACGCGGCGTGCCCGGCGCCCGCGCCCGCGCCGCCATAGAGAGTATATAGCGTATGAGAGTGTACGATGATTGGTTCCGTCCCCCAGGGCCAGCCGGGCTGCTCGTGCCTGGACTGCGACGCGGCGTGCCCGGCGCCCGCGCCCGCACCGCCATATAGTGTATATAGCGTATAGAGAGTGTACGATGATTGGTTCCGTCCCCCAGGGCCAGCCGGGCTGCTCGTGCCTGGACTGCGACGCGGCGTGCCCGGCGCCCGCGCCCGCGCCGCCATATAGTGTATATAGCGTATAGAGAGTGTACGATGATTGGTTCCGTCCCCCAGGGCCAGCCGGGCTGCTCGTGCCTGGACTGCGACGCGGCGTGCCCGGCGCCCGCGCCCGCGCCGCCATATAGTGTATATAGCGTATAGAGAGTGTACGATGATTGGTTCCGTCCCCCAGGGCCAGCCGGGCTGCTCGTGCCTGGACTGCGACGCGGCGTGCCCGGCGCCCGCGCCCGCGCCGCCATATAGTGTATATAGCGTATAGAGAGTGTACGATGATTGGTTCCGTCCCCCAGGGCCAGCCGGGCTGCTCGTGCCTGGACTGCGACGCGGCGTGCCCGGCGCCCGCGCCCGCGCCGCCATATAGTGTATATAGCGTATAGAGAGTGTACGATGATTGGTTCCGTCCCCCAGGGCCAGCCGGGCTGCTCGTGCCTGGACTGCGACGCGGCGTGCCCGGCGCCCGCGCCCGCGCCGCCATATAGTGTATATAGCGTATAGAGAGTGTACGATGATTGGTTCCGTCCCCCAGGGCCAGCCGGGCTGCTCGTGCCTGGACTGCGACGCGGCGTGCCCGGCGCCCGCGCCCGCGCCGCCATATAGTGTATATAGCGTATAGAGAGTGTACGATGATTGGTTCCGTCCCCCAGGGCCAGCCGGGCTGCTCGTGCCTGGACTGCGACGCGGCGTGCCCGGCGCCCGCGCCCGCGCCGCCATATAGTGTATATAGCGTATAGAGAGTGTACGATGATTGGTTCCGTCCCCCAGGGCCAGCCGGGCTGCTCGTGCCTGGACTGCGACGCGGCGTGCCCGGCGCCCGCGCCCGCGCCGCCATATAGTGTATATAGCGTATAGAGAGTGTACGATGATTGGTTCCGTCCCCCAGGGCCAGCCGGGCTGCTCGTGCCTGGACTGCGACGCGGCGTGCCCGGCGCCCGCGCCCGCGCCGCCATAGAGTGTATATAGCGTATAGAGAGTGTACGATGATTGGTTCCGTCCCCCAGGGCCAGCCGGGCTGCTCGTGCCTGGACTGCGACGCGGCGTGCCCGGCGCCCGCGCCCGCGCCGCCATAGAGTGTATATAGCGTATAGAGAGTGTACGATGATTGGTTCCGTCCCCCAGGGCCAGCCGGGCTGCTCGTGCCTGGACTGCGACGCGGCGTGCCCGGCGCCCGCGCCCGCGCCGCCATAGAGTGTATATAGCGTATAGAGAGTGTACGATGATTGGTTCCGTCCCCCAGGGCCAGCCGGGCTGCTCGTGCCTGGACTGCGACGCGGCGTGCCCGGCGCCCGCGCCCGCGCCGCCATAGAGTGTATATAGCGTATAGAGAGTGTACGATGATTGGTTCCGTCCCCCAGGGCCAGCCGGGCTGCTCGTGCCTGGACTGCGACGCGGCGTGCCCGGCGCCCGCGCCCGCGCCGCCATAGAGTGTATATAGCGTATAGAGAGTGTACGATGATTGGTTCCGTCCCCCAGGGCCAGCCGGGCTGCTCGTGCCTGGACTGCGACGCGGCGTGCCCGGCGCCCGCGCCCGCGCCGCCGCCGCCGCGCCCGTTCAGCTTCCACGGCGCGGACGGGTACGCCGTGGTGATGGCCATCGTGTTCGTCATCTTCACCACGCTGTTCCTGAGCGGCGTGTACTGCTGCAACGCGCAGGAGAACGTCGTCGGTGAGCCGCCGTTCACACATTCTGACTATTCTGTACGCTAAAAAGATGCAAATTCAACGGAATTCAAAAATGTATGAAAATGATCGCTGAATTGGTCACGTGACTCCGCGCGTATACATTTGTATGAATTTTGTATGAAAGCGATGCGATAGCTAACTTAAAAAGCGCATGGATGGGTCATATGGCTATAGATGCTGGGGTCTTCTTTGGTAGGGAACGTATTCCTCCGCGCGATGGGTATGGGTCTAGTCGAATATAAGACGACGGTCTGCACTCCATTTCAAATACTCGGAATCAGCGCACTGATATCCCAGGTGTATCAGAAGCCCGAAATCCAAGATGTAACAGAAGTCCGAAATAACACTTGACACCGATAAAATGCTCACATGAGGAAAATACTTTGATATTCACTTAACTGTTGAAACGCACATTATAAGTCGTTCTTTAACACTTACGAGCCGGCACGCACTTAATCAGATAAGTCTACGCATTAAACATACGTACCCGCCGCCATTACAGTACTATATTTTCTTCGAAAGAGTTTATCTATACACTCATTCATATTCCGACTTGGGAATCTAAAAGCGCGTCTTTTCACAGTTAGCACTATTTTTAGACGCTTTAATTTAGACGCTATCAATATCCTTTTCTACAACTTTGGTTGTACCATAATTAATCAAAGTCAGCTCTCGAAATCGCCTGTTAAGAAGATAATGATTGAAAGATTGCTGTTGTAAATTTACTAATCAAAGAAATAATCCTTGGCGGTTCACAGAAGGGAGTCTACTAGCTAGGATGTGTAATATCCTGGGGGGAGCGTTGTTACGTCTTAAGATTAATTATTCATTTATAGGGCTGTCAGAGGTGAGCGAATGAAAACTAATTTGTAAGGATGTAAAATAGTCCCTTTATTGAATAACTTAGTCAGATGTTAAGCATTATTTCGGATTTCTTTTACACGTTGTCCTCGTTTCAATGACGCAAAGAGCGTACAAGGCTCAGCCATCAGTAGGGTTTCTTGGCCCATAACCTACCTGTCTGCTAAGGTCTTGCATGATTCAGTTATTTTAATATCCGAGACACCTTTTAGAAATTTTATTATCCTGTTTGATTACTTGCGATTATTATAATTATCAAACATAAAGGTGGCATGAGGTATTTCGTAACTGTTAGATATACTCAAGAAATATCGCCTGAATTAAAGGTGGGGGATTAAATACTATTTTAACACCTGTACGTATACATAGATTTAAGGAGTAAATAACAAGTCGGTGAAGGTTTAAAGATTCCAATATTTCTTAACTTAGTTAATAGCATTAATAATAATTACCATAGTCCATTCTAATTGCTTAATATTTTTTAAAGTCAGGCCTTACAGTGTTTGGCAATTTGAATGAACTATGTAAAATGTAGATACTGCATTAAATATTATTAAAGGAAAAAGATAGGCAGTAAGCGAATGAAACACTGCGTCAGAAATTAATTTATTGAGGCGTTCCGGACTGTATCTTTTACATATTGCATTGACTACAATTTACTTACCAAGCCAAAACCATGGGGCCCACTGTTGTTATCAAGATCGTAGTGCGTACACACACACACACAACTGGCTTGATATGTGACACACACACACGCACATGTTTTTATACTTACACGTTTTGTTTGCGATGACTATCTTTTTCCTTTAATTAACTTTTTATTATATAAAACAATAGACTTATTTATTTTGCTTTTATAATAAACACAGACCGACTTTACTAAGATTGTTATGGCGAAGGTAAAACAAAATACTTTTAATTTCTCGCTTTTGGGGGTCTTTATAAATCGTGAGTTGGGTCGCTATTGTAGGTAAATAATTTGATAATGTACTTGCAGCGAAAAGCGAGTTTTTTAAAATCACCAAACCACCTACGCGACTAAGAAGAACGTATTCATCGCTATTGTAATTGTAAGCAAATTATGACACCTGATTGGCTGGAAAATATGTAAACAACAGATTCTGCCAATCTGCGGACAGAATTTGTTTACAAAACGATAGCGATGAATGTATTTTCTTTCACAATTGTGCCCCTGATGGTTTGTGAAGTTTAATGCTTGAGTTATAGTAAAAGTAAACATACCCATTAGCACGTGTAACGAAAGAGGTACGTAACTATATTCAGAGAAGTAATTAAGTTTGAATATAATTCATTTGCATAAATGCATAGGTAACTGTTCTGATTTTGAGTTTGAAAAACTGAATATTTAAATTGAGAACTCCAACACTTCACAGTTACAAGGTTTTTGTTTATATCAGTAACGCCTGAAGTTTAATATGAGGAGGTCATTTAAGGAATCTACTCGCCATTAACTGTACCTTGGTCCTGTATTATATGAAAGATAATTCTTAAGGAGTGAACCGCAAAAATAGTTTTGAGTCAATACAATCAAATGGTTATCGTGAAGTCACAGAACACTAAATAGTACCAGAAGGTTCACTCTGCACGATTATTTAAAGAAATAGCGACTCTAGCGCTGACACAAAAAGTGCAATTCAGTTCGCAATAGCGCCTGGCCCCGCCCTCAAAATCGACACGCAACAAACGCAATGTTGTGGTCTCTTTCTATCGCCTAACTTTTTCTCTTACGACTTAGTAGGGCTGCCGTCAGACGGCGCGTAAAATACACTGTACAGAACTAGCGCGTGCAACTCGGCCCGCGAGCGGCAACCATGAGGTCCGGACCCGTACTTGTAGCCGGGACGGCCTCGTCATAAGTGAGACTGGCCTGGTTTCGTGTCAATACAATCAAATGGTTATCGTAAAGTCTGTCTGTGCATGGTTGGGCGGGGTAAGGGGTAGCGGTCACGGTACTAACAGTGGGTGTGGGGACAGATGGGTGGGCGCGCGCGGCCGAGCTTCGGCGCGACGGCGGGCCCGAGACCAGTCCGCTGCACAGCCATCGATCCAGTATGTATATAATGTATATATCATGTTGAGTGTGCACGCTTGTGGCTAATTCTTTTGCTTTATTGAGTAGGTTTCTTCTTTTTCTTCTATAGAATATATTTCGGAGAGTGTGCCCAGGAACTTTTTAATTTGGTTCCCCCGTCACCTTTCTACCATAGAACGGCAAGGCACCGTAAAGGCTTCCACCCATACATAGTCGACGTACCAATGACGCGTACGAAGCGGTTTGATTCCTCGTTCCTGATACGCACTGCAAAGGTCTGGAATACCCTCCCAGGCAGTGTCGTTCCTGCCACTTACAACCCGGGTGCCTTCAAATCAAGAGTGAATAGGCATCTTCTAGGCAAGCGCCACCGTATCATCACTTTCCATCAGGTGTGAACTGTGATCACAGTCAAGCGCTAGCCTATAGAGTATAAAAAAAAAGGTACACCAATCTCTATTCAATGGATCGCTGACTGTCGACGTAAAAATGAAGTGACTTGATTTCCGCCATTTTGGCGCTGATCGTTGCGTAACTTGGCGTGAGCGTCTATGGAACTAAAATAAAATAACATTTAAAATGCCGGTCACTAGCAATAAATGTCAATTTAGTACCGTGGACGTTCAGGGGTGGCACTTCAAATCGGCATAAAACAGGAACTGTCAGATGTACAAAATGATTAATTCATAGATCAGTGAGAAGGTATCATAATAAGGATTTCCACAAAATAGCACCTGCTTCCATCCAATATCCAATATCGGCGACCGTTGTTGCGCAGAACTCGAAAATAAGGTATCATGGCTCTGACCTCTATTATTATACTATAGTAGTGTTATTATCTCGCTGCAGACCCAGTCATAAATCATTCGAGTGTTTCGCTTTTGTTGTAGTGATTGAAGCGCCCTCGTCAAAGGTCCATGGTACTAAAATAATTGTCATTTACCGTACTTTTGAATGTCATTATATTTTAGTTCCATGGACTCTCACGCCAGCTTTCGCAACAATCAGCGCCAAAATGGCGAAATCCGAGTGTCTTCATTTTTACGTTGACAGTAATTGCGGTCCAGCGTACTTGTTTAATAAAGGTCAGCGTATCATGGGATAGTAAGCGGGTCGCGGGGTGGGCGTGCATACCGTTCTCACGCTCTGATTGGCTCTACAATCGCATTCCGTCCCCCGCCTGACAGCACTTATGCGCAACTAGCAATAGTTATTGCTGGTTGCGCATAAGTGCTATCATATACAAAACAATAAGTACAAAATAAATAGTTTTGAAATAAAGAATAATTAAAAAAATAAACTTTACATTGTTCATTTTTCGGTAATTTTTTTTAGGATTTATAGCTTGGGCCCAAGATATATTTGTGTGTCAACTATTTTGTTTGTATGCAAACTGTATTTTACACAATTCAAATGTACATAGTTTGTTTTCTTGTCATCTAATTGTATCGATAACATTTTACACTTAGAAATAATAATGTGATGTGGTGTATGTACGTGCTACTTTTCGTACCTAAAACGTTCGTAGCTATCTTTGTCATGTACTATTTATCTTCTAGAAGTAGTGTCAGCGTTGTTTTCTAGTTCTTTTGATGTCATCTTGTCGCAATAAGTGCTGTCTTTTAAAATTATTACATATTATAATAATAATAATAATAATAGCAATAGCCGCCGTGTGGCAACGGCAGATAGCCGTGTGGCAACGGCAGATAGCCGTGTGGCAACGGCAGAGTAGAATATTGCCACCCCATCTCTTACCCGTGGGTGTCGTAAGAGGCGACTAAGGGATGGGAGAACCATTTAAAGTCCTTAAGCCGGATGATCACGGAGTTGCTACTCTGTGTTCGCCTGGCTTATGGTCGTATGGTATGGTCCCAAGTAAGCGAGCTGGCTTAACTAAAACAGCCTCCCCGGGGACTTGAGTGGACCCCGGGTGATGTAATCACCACTCACCCCCCCCCCCCCCCCTTTTTTTAATGATGGACACAAACACAGAGAATGCGCTTTTAGGGTCGCTGCCTGGGGGGCGCCAGGGCGCGTCTGGGGCTGGCGCTGGACGTGACAGCATGCGGTCCGCCAGCCACACCAACAGCCGGCCGGCAATACCATCTCGCCGGCTGGCAATTCCATCATCCCCACCAGATGGCTTGGCTCTGACAGGGTCCTCTAGGGCCCAATCTTCGGAGCCCGCCGCTGGTGGTGTACGCCGCATGAGATGGTCGAGAGCCATGAACGAAAACGTCATGCGAGCGTACTTCAGGGCTACAGGGGGGGAAACTGGACGGACTGGCTACCGAGCGGCAATGTACCGTGAGTTTTTGCTGCTTGAGCCGCACTTAGCTGTCACGGAACAAAACCTGGCAGATAGGGCTCGGTATATTATGCGCTCCAACATCTTTGACGCAACCGAGCTCGAACGGTTACGACGTGAGGTTGTTCCCGACGTGACAACCTCAACCGCGCCGCAAATCGTGTCTCCTGCGCCACATAGCCGCGAAGAGACCGAGACCGTTACCGTGTCTCAAGATTTGCCCGTGGAGGAGGCCACTGAGGAAACAGTCTCCCTGGATTTAGAGCGGATGAGAAGGATTTTAGAAGAGACGATTGCTGAAATCCGAGTTGCTCCTCCAGAGGAACGTCCGCGGCTCTCCCGGCTCTCGCTAAATGTAGCGACGCGGGATGTCATTGAGGCCATTAACCAAATGCTGCCACCACATCTAGAGAGCAGCACTGGTCTGGATGATACGGCTTCTATTCTCTTCGGCGCAGCCTTAGCCGTCCATCGTTTTATTGGCGTCAAAGCCAAGAAACCTGGACGGTGTGCCGCTAGATCCAGTGCAGAACCTGCCTGGAAGAAGAGAATAGAACGACGTATCACCCTCGCCAGAGGCCTCATTGGCAGACTGCAAAGCTTCAGGTCGGGCAACACAAGGCCAAGGATTGTGCGCTACGTTAGAATAGCTTTTAACGGGCTGGGGGTTCGCCTAGACCAGCCCGACATAGCTCAAAAACTAACGGAGCGCATCGACGACCTGAAGCAGAAAATCGCTGCATGGGGGAACCGCATTCGGCGGTACTCGGAAAGAGTTGAGCGATTTCAGCAAAATCGCCTCTTCGTGAGTGATCAGAAAAGGTTCTACAAAAAGCTGGAGTGCCCAGCGGTCTGCTCCACCCCTCAGCGACCAGACACGGCTGAACTAGTCGCTTTCTGGCGCAGTGTCTGGTCGACAGAGGTGGAGCATGAAGAGGGCCCTTGGATTGCGGCGGTAGAGGAAGCATGTGCCTCGATAGAGCCGATGAACCCAGTTGCCATCTCCGCAGAGGATGTAGCTGGTGCGGTGAGGCGGGCCCCGAACTGGAAAAGTCCGGGGCCTGACGGACTGCATCACTACTGGCTAAAGGGTTTCTCGGCTTGCCATGCGACCTTGGCTCGACAATTCCAAGGCGCTCTTGAGCAAAGGGCGCTCCCGAACCTTTTCACCACCGGGATCACTCATTTAGCTCCAAAGACCACAGATACCGCTGACCCGTCTAAGTACCGCCCCATTACGTGTCTTACTACCATCTATAAGACACTTACATCCGTTCTGAGCTCCAAAATTACCCGTCATGTTGACAGTTACGGGATCATGTCTGGGGCTCAGAACGGGTGTAGGGGTGGTAGTCGCGGTACTAAGGAGCTCCTTCTCATCGACTCCGTCGCAGGCCATTTGGTCAAACGCAGCCGCCGGAACTTTGCCGCCGCCTGGATTGACTATAAAAAGGCATTCGACTCGGTGCCTCATTCATGGCTCTTGAGGGTCCTCGAGCTGTATAAAGTTGATTGTGCAGTTCGAGACTTCCTCGGAGTATGTATGGGGCAATGGAGCACGATCCTTTGTCTCCATGGCGAGCGGCTGGCGGCTGCGGATGACCGAATCAGGATAAGGCGGGGTATCTTTCAGGGCGATTGTTTGAGTCCACTTTGGTTTTGCCTGGCTCTGAACCCCCTTAGCACATTGCTGGAGGGTTCCGGGACAGGCTTTCAGTTTCGGAGAGGGGGGCCGAAGGTACCTCACCTTCTCTACATGGATGACCTCAAGCTGATGGCACCCAGCGCTTCCCGTCTGCAGGAATTGCTGAACATAACCACTGAGTTCAGCAATTCCATCAGAATGGAACTTGGCGTGGACAAGTGTGCGGTCCTGCATGTGGAGAGGGGACAGGTCGCTCGCTCGGCCGAGATCAGTCTCGAGCCTTCGAGCATCAAGACCCTCTCCGAGGCTGAGTCATACCGGTATCTGGGCATGTCACAATCTTTAGGGATTCAGGAGGCGGACGTGAAACAGTCAGTTTGCGAGGTCTTTTTTAGGCGCCTGGCAAAGATCTGTAAGAGTTATTTGTCGGGTGCCAATAAAGTCCGAGCCTATAACGGCTGGGTCATGCCCGTCCTCATGTACACCTTTGGCGTGCTCAGATGGACTCAGACCGAGCTAGATGCCCTGGATAGGAAAGTCCGCACAACTATGACTACCCATCGTATGCATCACCCGAAGTCTTCTGTGATGAGACTGTATATCCCCCGGAAGTGTGGTGGTCGAGGCATGCTCAGCGTCAAGACCATGCACAACCGGGAGATATCCAGCCTCAGAACTTACTTTAGGGCGAAAAGGGAGTCTCCGGTGCATCGGGAAGTCATAGAATGTGATAAAGGACTGACCCCCCTGTCTTTGGCCAACGCCGAGTGGCAGGGACCGGTTGTGCTTAGCACCTCTGACCGGGAGTCCGTATGGAAGGAGAAGGAGCTGCACGGACGCTTTTTTAAGGCTCTTCATGAGCCCCACGTGGATAGAAAAGCGTCCGTGCAGTGGCTGCGTTTCGGGGACCTCTTTGGGGAAACCGAGGGTTTTGTCTGTGCAATACAAGATCAGGTGGTTAAGACGCGGAACTACCGAAAGTACATTCTGAAGGATGGCACTCAGGACATTTGCCGAGCTTGTCGCCATCCCGGTGAGTCACTCAGACATGTGCTTTCGGGCTGTTCGGCGCTTGCCAACACTGAGTATTTGCACAGGCACAACCAAGCAGCCAAAATCCTACACCAAGAGCTTGCTCTGAAGTACGGACTCTTGGATGAGAGGCTGCCCTATTACAGGTACACGCCGGTTCCTGTCCTCGAGCGCGGCGGCGTCCGGCTCTATTGGGACCGGTCAATCATCACGGACAGGACTATCTTGGCTAACAAGCCTGATATCGTGGTGATGGACCGGGCACAGTCGCGGGTGTTTTTAGTGGACATCACAATCCCGTATGACGAGAACCTCGTGAGAGCTGAGACGGAGAAAAAACGAAAGTATCTGGATCTGTCTCACGAGGTTTCCGCCATGTGGCACGTGGAATCCACTGAAACCATCCCTATCGTGATTTCTGCCAACGGTTTAATCCCAGTCAGCCTCGCTAACCATCTGCGGCGGCTGGGTTTCCGTGGCAATTCACTTGCGGCCAAGATGCAGAGGGCGGTGGTGCTCGACTCGGCTAGGATAGTCCGTCGGTTTCTTAGCCTGTCGCCCTGACCCCCGGCCGTTTGGTCTCCCCTGCCGGGGTGTAGTCCTCCGCCCGGCACATATATGTATGTGTGTAACGTTTATGTATGTTTATAAATTTTTTTTTTTTTTTTTTTTTTTTTTTTTTTTTTTTTTTTTTTTTTTTTTTTTTTTTTTTTTTGCGTTATATTTATTATATCACTAGACATACTCTCACCGATGACCTTATGGATGACGTTTTTCGACTCCAGCAATCGCTTCCAAAAAGAAGCGATTCGACTGCGTCTAATCGCGAAGAAATCGGGGATCCTCGCCTCGGCGAACATGCCCGACGCGCTGCAGTACCTCGGCAACCTCATGAGGATGCGGTATGCATCATTATACTGCACCCTCATGGTGCTCATTGTGGAACGCCTGAAATTCGTCCATAATTGACCTGTGTAAAAACATTGGCAATATGCACGAAACAGGGTTAATTTAACTTCGGTACTGCACTTTGAAAATCTGCGTGCGAGCATGTTACACCGAACCGACAGTGCTCTCCTCTCTCTTTCGATATCAAGGTCATCCCTCAGGTCACCGGTGACAATATGTCCCAGATATTTGAACTGTTGCACCTCCCGAACTGCAGAACCATTCAAATAAACGCGTGGCACCTTCTCCGGACCCTTTCCTGATCTAAAAACCATAACCTCCGACTTCGAGACATTATATCTCAATCCGTGAGCGCCCGCGTAACGCTCGCAGATTGAGAGTAACTTACGCAGACCTCCAATCGATGGGCTGAGAAGCACCATATCGTCCGCATAGCTGAGATTGTTTACACAAACATCTCCCAGATGACAGCCGATTCTGGTGCCCCCCAACTCTTCGATCAGACCATTAATGTATACGTTGAAAAGGTCCGGAGAGGTGAGTCCTCCCTGGCGAACCCCGCAGTCTAGCCTATAACCGCTAGAGGTCGCGTCGCCCCACCTTACGCTGTTTATTTGGTTTCCGTACCAGTATTCCAACAGACTCGTTATCTCATCCGGGACCTGAGCCGCATGCAATTTGCTCCAGAGAACTTCATAGTTCAATTATGTAATACTTAAATTGCGTGCATGTTTTATTAGCTTATCTTGTAATAGTATTTACTTATTTATGTAATGTAGGGTTACGACGTATTTTCAACTAATTTCTGAATTCCGACTATGATTAAGAGGGTTTGTGTGAGGAGACCTGCTTAATTGTTCTTAATTTTAACTTATTACAATTATTATAATTAATCCGATTGGATCTATTCTGCACGACTAAAGTCCGGTCGCGGAGCACGAAGAATTTCGTACATTAACCTGTTACTACCTGTCTCTGTCACTTCCGCGTCAAAATAATGCGGTCACGCTCGCACAGATGCAATGACCCCTTCCTGTGCGAGCGTGACTGCATTATTTTGACGCGGGAGTGACAGAGACAGGTAGTAACAGGTTACTGTATGAAATTCTTCGTGCTCCGCGACCGTGCTTTAACTCCAAAAAAGTAAAGCATTCGCTCAAGGAGACTTGACCAGATCCTTAATGTGTTATTAACTAAAATAATGATGTTATTTATCTAAGGTGTCGCATCAGAAAACAATCAAGAAATGGCCACTAACCCATCGGCCGAACAGCCTGAGAACATCGAGGACGGCACGTTCTTCGAGAAGCTGGGCGCCGAGACTGAGAGCAAGCTCGAGGACTTCTTCCAGTGGTGGGGCACGGCGATGGCGTCGCGACCATGGCTGGTACTATTCCTTGGTGAGTGGAAACAATTTGGGTACGGCAATGAACCCATCGGCCGAACAGCCTGAGAACATCGAGGACGGTATGTTCTTTGAGAAGCTGGGTGCCGAGACTGAGAGCAAGCTCGAGGACTTCTTCCAGTGGTGGGGCACGGCGATGGCGTCGCGACCATGGCTGGTACTATTCCTTGGTGAGTGGAAACAATTTGGGTACGGCAATGAACCCATCGGCCGAACAGCCTGAGAACATCGAGGACGGTATGTTCTTTGAGAAGCTGGGCGCCGAGACTGAGAGCAAGCTCGAGGACTTCTTCCAGTGGTGGGGCACGGCGATGGCGTCGCGACCATGGCTGGTACTATTCCTTGGTGAGTGGAAACAATTTGGGTACGGCAATGAACCCATCGGCCGAACAGCCTGAGAACATCGAGGACGGTATGTTCTTTGAGAAGCTGGGCGCCGAGACTGAGAGCAAGCTCGAGGACTTCTTCCAGTGGTGGGGCACGGCGATGGCGTCGCGACCATGGCTGGTACTATTCCTTGGTGAGTGGAAACAATTTGGGTACGGCAATGAACCCATCGGCCGAACAGCCTGAGAACATCGAGGACGGCACGTTCTTCGAGAAGCTGGGCGCCGAGACTGAGAGCAAGCTCGAGGACTTCTTCCAGTGGTGGGGCACGGCGATGGCGTCGCGACCATGGTTGGTACTATTCCTTGGTGAGTGGAAACAATTTGGGTACGGCAATGAACCCATCGGCCGAACAGCCTGAGAACATCGAGGACGGTATGTTCTTTGAGAAGCTGGGCGCCGAGACAGAGCAAGCTCGAGGATTTCTTCCAGTGGTGGGGCACGGCGATGGCGTCGCGATCATGGCTGGTACTATTCCTTGGTGAGTGGAAACAATTTGGGTACGGCAATGAACCCATCGGCCGAACAGCCTGAGAACATCGAGGACGGCACGTTCTTCGAGAAGCTGGGCGCCGAGACTGAGAGCAAGCTCGAGGACTTCTTCCAGTGGTGGGGCACGGCCATGGCGTCGCGACCATGGCTGGTACTATTCCTTGGTGAGTGGAAACAATTTGGGTACGGCAATGAACCCATCGGCCGAACAGCCTGAGAACATCGAAAACTGTTTTTTTTTTGTCCTAAATTATTAATTCTCTTTGCACTCCAAAAAGTGCATCGCGATCGCTTTGAACCACTGATCGTCTTCCATTTTGTGATGTCGATGCTCCCTGACTCAGTTATTTAACTTAAGGTTTACAGTGTGTGCCCAAAGCTTATAATAATGAATACTGAACTACGAATTACGACACGAGCGTGTAGAAGGAACACTCGCGCTCGCCACTCGAGACTTTTGATCTTTGCTTGCAATAGCGGCAGCAATTCATGCGGCGACGCGAAGCGCGAGTGTTAGAGTCGTCCCGAGCGAACCTCCTCCACACTCACGCTCACCGCCGCTCGCATTCACTTGGCGAGCGTGAAGTGCTCGTGGATTTCTGCAGAGTGGTGATGATCCCACTTCTGATCGTGAAATTAAATATTTTATTGTGTTTCCAGGAATGTGCCTCGTGGTCGGGCTCGGATTCGGCGTCAAGTTCATGATAGTGACGACCAACCCTGTGGAGCTGTGGGCGTCTCCCAACTCCAGGTCGCGCGTCGAACGCGAATACTTCGACTCGCACTTCGAACCCTTCTACAGGTAAGAACCCGGCGAAACTGATTTTAACATAATTATAACGTCGCATTAGCTCCTCTAACCCGTTTCGTGCTTGAATATTGCATCTGACTGAAACCAAGCCAAAAAGATGTTAAAGAAAACGACCAAGCCAAAAAGTGGCTCCAGAAGGACTAAGATTTGTTTTAATCTATGAATTTGTTACGTACAACTCACAAGAACTAACGCATGCAATCTAGCCGGCGCGCGGTGGCCGTCTGAAATCAGTACGTCGAGACGGCTACTTGTAGTTTCTTCGATCACGTGATAAGTGAACGTGGTCAAAAATTTCATATTGTTCTTAATGTTGACAGGACAGAGATGTTGATCATAAGCTCCAAGGGGCTGCCGAACCTGGAGTTCACCGCGGAAGACGGCTCCGTCTGGGAGTTTGGACCCGTGTTCAACTCTACCTTCCTTCTAGAGGTGCTCGATTTGCAGAATAAGATTATGGGTGAGTAAAAATAAATAATGGAATTTCATTTCTATTTGAAGCGTATTATTTTGATGGGTGCTATAAAGACAGTGAGTGTCACGAGTGGCATAATATATCTCCCCTTGCAGTTCGTATCTAAGGCGTTCTAAGGACCCCCGTGTGAGAATATACGAGATACCTACTCGCGTCTTTGACTAACCCATTGATTCCTATTTAGTTTTGCAACTATCCTCACATCGATTACTGGCTTTCAAGTGAACAGTGTAATTAGGGACAACCCTCCACCACCCATGGCCCAATCAACCTCGCGATTATGGGGGCCGAAAAGCGGGAGGGCGCCCGTTTGGTACTTGCTCTTGGCGTGTTCCCGGGGCGCATTCTTGACTCCCTACATGTTGTTTCCTCTCGCTCCTTGTCCCTATGAACTCACTCTCCCTATTCTGGGGCAGGACGATACAAAATACGGACTCGCCGCGCCGTCGCTGTCCACAGCATAAATTCTCTGTGTCACTCCAAGCCGCTTCGCCTCTTATGCCACGCGTGCGCGAACTCCCGTAGCTTTCTGAAGTTGGCCGCCGAACCCACGAGATCCTGATAATAAACTGGGCCAGAAACCTCGCGAACGATCCCGTCCAGCAGCAAGCACCGGAGGTCCTCGTATAAGGAGCACTCCCACAAGACATGGTGGAGGTTCTCCTCCGTCAGTCCGCAGAAGCACTCGCCACTCTCGACCAGACACATGTCATGCAGGCGCTTCCGAAAGCGACCGTGCCCCGTCAGCATCTGCGAGGTCTGATAATCCGGGACGACCCAAGTCGCCAGTGAACAGTGTAACTTGTTGCAGCATTGGGCAACAACACTCGCATCGAGGACATCTGCTTCGCGCCGCTGTCGTCGCCCTTCACGGGGCCCGTGACGGCCGAGCAGTGCGCCGTGCAGTCCGTGTGGGGCTGGTGGGAGAACGACCCCGAAAACGTCGAAGACTCGCTGGACAACAACCAGTACCTCGAGCAGGTCATCAAGTGCTCGCAGTGAGTGGCGTTGTCGTTGCAGCGGAAGCACAACTAAACAAGTGCAGAAAAAACACCCACGTCGCCATCTTTGGCCGTCCGCCATTTTGGCACGTGGCTACGTGACGTCATTCTAAATCCAAAATGGCGGACGTGTATTTTCCAATGACTAAGGAAACCATAATAGCTCAATGGTATTTTCATTTAAAATTTTAAACTAACGGTGTAAGGGAATTTTCTTCTCAACTGAATTTCACCCTAGGTTGTAATCGTAAACTAATTTTGCCACCTGATTGGCAAGCAAAAATTTTATGCAACTTTTCCGGCCAATCAATGGGTCGATTTAGTTTGCGATAACATTAGCGATAATTAAATTCTTACGCAATGGCCCTCCTGGAATTACAAACATTGCTAGTTAAATAACAGCTTGTAAAAGAGTCGAAAAATTATTGCTTCCATTACAATACAAAGTAATAGGTGACAACCTCCATTTACAATTGGGAAAATTTGTCTCTCGGTCTGTACTGTATTGAGTTCTGTACGCTGTTATCGAGGCGCATAATAATCTGTGTCCAGGAACCCGTACCTGTGTCTGTCGGTGTGGGGCGGGCCCGTGCTGCCGGGAGTGGCTCTGGGCGGCTTCCTGGCGCCCGGCGAGCCGCTCAGCAAGGCCAGCCGCTTCCACAAGGCCACGGCGCTCATCATCACGATCCTCGTCAACAACAGGCACGATAAAGACAAGGTAACACGACGTCTCCGTCACTACTCACATCACCGATTTTTCCTTCATCCCCCAGACTCATTTCGGTTTTTATTTAGCTCTTCCGGCACCGATATGAAACCTCAAGATATGGGCGTCAGAACGATTTACGTAAACCTTTTACTTACATCACACAGTAGCGCCATCTGTCAAAATTACCACCAAATACATCTTAATTTCAGGTTAACATAAGAAATATTTCTGTTGCAAACAAGTTTAACTATGGCAAAACAAATGTTATGATAAATTTATTATTACATGAAAATGGTCTGAGATTCCAGAATGTTTATATTTACTCTAAAACTACATTTCAATCTGAGTATTGCTTTTTAAATTTAAGAAGACTAGATATACCCTTAAAATGAGTGAACGAATACTTTAAGTATGCGTTTCATAGCCACATCACTTCATCTTTGATTGCAGCTGAAACCCGCACTAGAATGGGAGGAAGAATTCATCAAGTTCATGAAGAACTACACGGAAAACGGGATGCCAGCGTACATGGATATAGCCTACACGTCCGAGAGATCCATCGAGGACGAGCTAAACCGCGAGTCCAAGTCGGATGTATACACGATCCTGGTGTCCTACTTCATCATGTTTGCGTATATCGCCATATCACTGGGACGGTTCACTACATGCTCCAGGCTGCTGATCGACAGCAAAGTCACCCTCGGATTGGGAGGTGAGTGAAGTCCGCTCTAAATTATTGCGGGTAGCATTATGTAGTACTTGAAAAAATTAAGTCTCTAACTGGCCACTACTCTATGTATCGATATACACAGGAGCGCAAGGTCAATGACCCTGCGGTGCCGTTTTGCTACTGGTCAGGGTAGTGCGGCGTTACAGAGTAATGAACGTGTGTGTTTCTTTAAAATATTCTTTTATAGAATAAAATAAGAAAAGTTGCATGTTATGAAATGTGGCCGAGGAGGAGTATTTTTTTAAGAACCCAATCAGAGTTCAGACCCTCAATGGTACGTTTAATTCTGCAGGTGTGACAATAGTGCTGGCCTCGGTGCTGTGCTCGGTGGGCATATTCGGGTACTGCGGCGTGGCGGCCACGCTCATCATCGTGGAGGTGATCCCGTTCCTGGTGCTGGCCGTGGGCGTGGACAACATCTTCATCCTCGTGCAGACCGCGCAGCGCGACCCGCGCCGCCCGGACGAGACCATCGCGCAGCACATCGGCAGGACGTGAGTCGCCTTCCTTGTCTACATATTCGGGTACTGCGGCGTGGCGGCCACGCTCATCATCGTGGAGGTGATCCCGTTCCTGGTGCTGGCCGTGGGCGTGGACAACATCTTCATCCTCGTGCAGACCGCGCAGCGCGACCCGCGCCGCCCGGACGAGACCATCGCGCAGCACATCGGCAGGACGTGAGTCGCCTTCCTTGTCTACATATTCGGGTACTGCGGCGTGGCGGCCACGCTCATCATCGTGGAGGTGATCCCGTTCCTGGTGCTGGCCGTGGGCGTGGACAACATCTTCAACCTCGTGCAGACCGCGCAGCGCGACCCGCGCCGCCCGGACGAGACCATCGCGCAGCACATCGGCAGGACGTGAGTCGCCTTCCTTGTCTACATATTCGGGTACTGCGGCGTGGCGGCCACGCTCATCATCGTGGAGGTGATCCCGTTCCTGGTGCTGGCCGTGGGCGTGGACAACATCTTCATCCTCGTGCAGACCGCGCAGCGCGACCCGCGCCGCCCGGACAAGACCATCGCGCAGCACATCGGCAGGACGTGAGTCGCCTTCCTTGTCTACATATTCGGGTACTGCGGCGTGGCGGCCACGCTCATCATCGTGGAGGTGATCCCGTTCCTGGTGCTGGCCGTGGGCGTGGACAACATCTTCATCCTCGTGCAGACCGCGCAGCGCGACCCGCGCCGCCCGGACGAGACCATCGCGCAGCACATCGGCAGGACGTGAGTCGCCTTCCTTGTCTACATATTCGGGTACTGCGGCGTGGCGGCCACGCTCATCATCGTGGAGGTGATCCCGTTACTGGTGCTGGCCGTGGGCGTGGACAACATCTTCATCCTCGTGCAGACCGCGCAGCGCGACCCGCGCCGCCCGGACGAGACCATCGCGCAGCACATCGGCAGGACGTGAGTCGCCTTCCTTGTCTACATATTCGGGTACTGCGGCGTGGCGGCCACGCTCATCATCGTGGAGGTGATCCCGTTCCTGGTGCTGGCCGTGGGCGTGGACAACATCTTCATCCTCGTGCAGACCGCGCAGCGCGACCCGCGCTGCCCGGACGAGACCATCGCGCAGCACATCGGCAGGACGTGAGTCGCCTTCCTTGTCTACATATTCGGGTACTGCGGCGTGGCGGCCACGCTCATCATCGTGGAGGTGATCCCGTTCCTGGTGCTGGCCGTGGGCGTGGACAACATCTTCATCCTCGTGCAGACCGCGCAGCGCGACCCGCGCCGCCCGGACGAGACCATCGCGCAGCACATCGGCAGGACGTGAGTCGCCTTCCTTGTATACATATTCGGGTACTGCGGCGTGGCGGCCACGCTCATCATCGTGGAGGTGATCCCGTTACTGGTGCTGGCCGTGGGCGTGGACAACATCTTCATCCTCGTGCAGACCGCGCAGCGCGACCCGCGCCGCCCGGACGAGACCATCGCGCAGCACATCGGCAGGACGTGAGTCGCCTTCCTTGTCTACATATTCGGGTACTGCGGCGTGGCGGCCACGCTCATCATCGTGGAGGTGATCCCGTTCCTGGTGCTGGCCGTGGGCGTGGACAACATCTTCATCCTCGTGCAGACCGCGCAGCGCGACCCGCGCCGCCCGGACGAGACCATCGCGCAGCACATCGGCAGGACGTGAGTCGCCTTCCTTGTCTACATATTCGGGTACTGCGGCGTGGCGGCCACGCTCATCATCGTGGAGGTGATCCCGTTCCTGGTGCTGGCCGTGGGCGTGGACAACATCTTCATCCTCGTGCAGACCGCGCAGCGCGACCCGCGCCGCCCGGACGAGACCATCGCGCAGCACATCGGCAGGACGTGAGTCGCCTTCCTTGTCTACATATTCGGGTACTGCGGCGTGGCGGCCACGCTCATCATCGTGGAGGTGATCCCGTTCCTGGTGCTGGCCGTGGGCGTGGACAACATCTTCATCCTCGTGCAGACCGCGCAGCGCGACCCGCGCCGCCCGGACGAGACCATCGCGCAGCACATCGGCAGGACGTGAGTCGCCTTCCTTGTCTACATATTCGGGTACTGCGGCGTGGCGGCCACGCTCATCATCGTGGAGGTGATCCCGTTCCTGGTGCTGGCCGTGGGCGTGGACAACATCTTCAACCTCGTGCAGACCGCGCAGCGCGACCCGCGCCGCCCGGACGAGACCATCGCGCAGCACATCGGCAGGACGTGAGTCTACAATTAGGTAGTTGACTGTAAACAAAATGTTGACTTTTTCAACTATTTTTGAAACTTGAATTATTAACAAATAAAATGGTAAAAAAAAAAACTGAATTTATCGATCAAATAACAAAACATTTACAGGATTCTAATATTTTTGATTAGACAGAGACAGTTGTATTCAACTATGACGTGAAAGTGTGGTCATGCCATAGTAGCTCTTTACAAATTATCTTTTTGAGTGATAGGGACAGAAGACCCTACTCCAAAAGTTAATATGCCTATAACTTTGTATTTCTTTGTTTGATTTAAATTTTTTTTGGTATCCGCAGCTTGGGTCAAGTGGGCCCGTCCATGTTCCTGACATCCGTGTCGGAGTCTGTGTGCTTCTTCCTCGGCGCGCTCAGCGACATGCCGGCCGTGCGCGCGTTTGCGCTGTACGCCGGCGCCGCGCTACTCGTCGACTTCCTGCTACAGGTGACTACTTCTACTTCCTGTGACTACGTACGTCAAGACAAGAGTGAATAGGCATTTTCTAGGAAAGCGCGCTCCAACCTAGACCTCATCATTGCTTTCCATCAGGCATGATTGTCGTCAAGCGCAAGCCTATCTTTAATGAATACAAAAAAATTATGTGACTACATTTTCCACTTTATGTGACTACTTCTTCCACTTTATGTGACTACTTCCACTTTATGTGACTACTTCTACTACTTTATGTGACTACTTCTACCACTTTATGTGACTACTTCTACAACTTCAAGTAGTAACTTGTCACAAGTGTCAGAAGTAGTCACAAAAAGTGGTAGAAGTATGTATGTATACAAAAAAATTATGTGACTACATTTTCCACTTTATGTGACTACTTTTCCACTTCATGTGACTACTTTTCCACTTCATGTGACTACTTCTACCACTTAATGTGACTACTTCTACCACTTTATGTGACTACTTCTACAACTTCATGTTACTACTTCTACCACTTTATGTGACTACTTCTTCCACTTTATGTGACCAATGCTACCACTTAATGTGACTACTTCTACTTCTTCATGTGACTACTTCTACCACTTTATGTGACCAATGCTACCACTTAATGTGACTACTTCTACTTTCTTCATGTGACTACTTCTACCACTTTATGTGACTATACTTCTACCACTTTTTGTGTGACTACTTTTTACATTATGTGATTACTTCTGCTACTGTATAGTAGGTACTACTTAATGCCACTACTTTTGATTTTTTTGTAATTTTAGGTGACGTGCTTCGTCGCGCTTCTCGCCCTTGACACGCGTCGCCAGCAAGACAACAGGTAATAGCACGTCATTTTACCGGCCCAATACGTGATATCGATGCAGTTGCGTAAGAACATTTCCCAATTACGTTTCTCCATTTTATTGCACCGCGGGCAGCGTGATATTGCGATTATTTTGTCATGTTAATAAAATGAGCCCGCCGTGTCAGGTACGACGTGTTCTGCTGCTTGTCGGGCAGCAAGGCGGGCGCCGCGCGCGAGAGCGGCGACGGCGCGCTGTTCAACCTGTTCCGCTACGTGTACGTGCCGTTCCTCATGAAGCGCGAGGTGCGCGCCTCCGTCATGATCATCTTCTTCGCGTGGCTCTGCTCCTCCGTCGCTGTGAGTACTCCCTTCCTGCTTCAGCAGCACCTATAGCCCCCGGATCTGCTGCGCGTCGGACAGCAAGGAGGGCGCCACTATATAAGGTGTTGTCAAATTATCTGCCACCGTTCCAGGAGGTGAATGTACTATACATTACACTTCAATAGTGAAGAAATCTCAGTCCCCAGGCTCAATATTTTTTTTTATTTTTAATTAAAAATTACGTCGCAACCCAAGGTCAACGCTCTCACGCTGCGCCCGAACATCTGATTTCGTTGCGAGGCGATAACTGTACTAAACATGTACTCAAGTTTGACTGATGGACGTGTTTATGCAACATGATGCGATATGTTAATAATGTTTCATTTAAAAAAAAATTGAGCCCGGGGACTGAGATTTCTTCACTATTGAATTGTAAATGTATGGCACATTCACCTCCTGGAACGGTGGCAGATAATTTGACAACACCTTATATTATAGTTTCTCCGAATACAGCTGCGGATTTGACCGATCCGAGTAGTCTCTGGAAATTATTCTAAATTTTTGTATAAATGTCATTTTTAGTTCTGTAAGATAGTCCAGCACAACTTTATGATTCTAGGTGGCGCCGCACATAGAGATCGGGCTGGACCAGGAGCTGTCGATGCCGCACGACAGCTTCCAGCTGAAGTACTTCCAGCACCTGAACCGCTACCTGAACATCGGGCCGCCGGTGTACTTCGTGGTGACCGACGAGCTCGACTACTCCGACCGCGACGTGCAGAACATGGTCTGCGGGACCCGGTTCTGTAGGAACGACAGCTTGGCCATGCAGTTGTACTCTGGTGAGTGAGAGGTGATTTTTTTTTGTAGGAGGAAAATCTCTAGAATGTCTCTGGACAGCCCAACTACACCCACCAGTATATAAGGTGCTGCCAAATTATCTGCCACCGTTCCAGGAGGTGAATGTGCCATACGTATACACTTCATTTTCAATAGTGAAGAAATCTCAGTCCCCAGGCTCAATTTTTTTTTAATTAAAAATTACGTCGCAACCCAAGGTCAACGCTCTCACGCCGCGCCCAAACAGCTGATTTCCGTTACGAGGCGATAACTGTACTAAACATGTACTCCGCGCGGTCGGACTTCTTTTGACCATTCGCCGCCCGGCGTTGACCGTTGACCTTGACCTTAGACCAAGAGCGTCGACTTTGGAATTTTAGGTAAGTTTGACTGATGGACGTGTTTATGCAACATGATGCGATATGTTAATTATCTTTAGTTTAAAAAAAATTGAGCCCGGGGACTGAGATTTCTTCACTATCGAAGTGTATATGTATGGCACATTCACCTCCTCGAACGGTGGCAGATAATTTGACTACACCTTATATATACACAGCGACCAATGGACTAAAAACCTCTTACGCTTTCTGGTCACCGTTCATAGAACTGCAAAAAGCATTACTTCAGGAAGAGGGTTGTCTGACAATTCTATAATTTATATGCTCTTTCACTCGTCTTCACTCTAATTTACTTATTATGGTCCGTAGCATGGTATTGTTCCCTGGTCCCACTTTTCTTTGCTGCTCTGCATTAGTGGCACCCAATTTTGTGATAGGGTCACACAGTCGTGTATTGTTCCGCATATTTTCAAATTCCTTGCATTTGAAGTGAGAGATCCCAGGGGTGCATCTTCGTCACTCCTCAAGAAGTTTCCTAGAACAAGACACCCTTACGAAACGTTGACGAAATGAAACTTCAGTTCGTGTCCTCCATCTTCCATCCATCTTGGATATGTTATCTATTACATCTTAAATTGTGCTCAGTTATGCAAACAAATAGAATTTAAGTATGCGAACAATTAGAATTTAGATTTTTTTTATACTATATAGGCTAGCGCTTGACTGTGATCACACCTGATGGAAAGTGATGATACAGTCAAAGGTGGAACGCGCTTGCCTAGAAGATGCCTATTCACTCTTGATTTGAAGGCACCCGGGTTGTAAGTGGCAGGAAAGACACTGCCTGGGAGTGTATTCCAGGCCTTTGCAGTGCGTATCAGGAACGAGGAACCAAACCGCTCGTAAGCGTCTTTGGTACGTCAACTATGTATGGGTGGAAGCCTTTACGATGCCTTGCCGTTCTATGGTAGAAAGGTGACGGGGGAACCAAACAAACTACACAACGTTTACTAAAGTAAACGGGGGATTATGCAAACAATTAGAATTTAGATTGTGTATGTATATAATATGGCTTACACATTGTTTGTTATCGGCAGCGTACCGCACGCCCAACGTGTCGTACATCGCGCAGCCGCCCAACGCGTGGCTGGATGACTTCTTCGACTGGGCCGGCTCGCCGGACTGCTGCAAGAAGTTCACCGCCAACGAATCCTTCTGCCCCAACAACTACGGTGAGTTTGTTAGGTTAGTTGTTTGTTAGGTAGGTTGTTATCGGCAGCGTACCGCACGCCCAACGTGTCGTATTTGTAGGTATTTTTTTCTCAGAGGCGAGCCCAACGGGCGTTGCGCAAGGGAGTCTCCGGTACGTTCGTATGAAATCCCGGAGGCTTAAAAATGTCCACCGAGGGGTTTTATTGGTTAAAAATAGCACATCATCAGACCTTTTTACAGATAGGATATCTTAATAGAGATTTCTCCCCCGTAATAAAAAAAAGCCCATATCCCATGATTTGGGTATCTCAAAGAAGGGATTTACTTAGAAGAATACTAATACTTATTTCCCCTCAGGCAGGCCAGTCTCACTTATCACGTGACCATCCCGGCTACAAGTAGGGGTATGGACTCTGGACCTCAATATTTCAGATGGTTGGCGCTCGCGGGCCCAGTTGCAAGCGCTAGTTCTGTACGGTCTATTTTACGCGCCGTCTGACTACGGCAGCCCTAGTACGTCGTAAGAGATAAAGTTAGGCGATAGAAATAGACCACAACATTGCGTTTGTTGCGTGTCAATTTTGAGGGCGGGGCCAGGCGCTATTGCGAAGTGAATTGCACTTTTTGTGTCAGCGCTAGAGTCGCTATTTCTTTGTATCATCTTGCGGAGTGGGCCTTCTGTACCTATTTAGTGTTCTGTGCCTCAGGTTCGCCGCCGTGTCAGAAGTGCGGCATCGAGCTGACGGGCGCGGAGCAGCGGCCCAGTGCGGCGGATTTCAAGCACTACGTGCCGTTCTTCCTGCAGGACAACCCCGGCACGTCGTGCGCTAAGGGCGGCCACGCGGCCTACGGGCACGCCGTCACCTACAAGATGAACGGCTCCGAGAAGCTCGTCGGCGCCACTTACTATCAAGGTGAGTTCTTCCTGCAGGACAACCCTGGCACGTCGTGCGCTAAGGGCGGCCACGCGGCCTACGGGCACGCCGTCACCTACAAGATGAACGGCTCCGAGAAGCTCGTCGGCGCCACTTACTATCAAGGTGAGTTCTTCCTGCAGGACAACCCCGGCACGTCGTGCGCTAAGGGCGGCCACGCGGCCTACGGGCACGCCGTCACCTACAAGATGAACGGCTCCGAGAAGCTCGTCGGCGCCACTTACTATCAAGGTGAGTTCTTCCTGCAGGACAACCCCGGCACGTCGTGCGCTAAGGGCGGCCACGCGGCCTACGGGCACGCCGTCACCTACAAGATGAACGGCTCCGAGAAGCTCGTCGGCGCCACTTACTATCAAGGTGAGTTCTTCCTGCAGGACAACCCCGGCACGTCGTGCGCTAAGGGCGGCCACGCGGCCTACGGGCACGCCGTCACCTACAAGATGAACGGCTCCGAGAAGCTCGTCGGCGCCACTTACTATCAAGGTGAGTTCTTCCTGCAGGACAACCCCGGCACGTCGTGCGCTAAGGGCGGCCACGCGGCCTACGGGCACGCCGTCACCTACAAGATGAACGGCTCCGAGAAGCTCGTCGGCGCCACTTACTATCAAGGTGAGTTCTTCCTGCAGGACAACCCCGGCACGTCGTGCGCTAAGGGCGGCCACGCGGCCTACGGGCACGCCGTCACCTACAAGATGAACGGCTCCGAGAAGCTCGTCGGCGCCACTTACTATCAAGGTGAGTTCTTCCTGCAGGACAACCCCGGCACGTCGTGCGCTAAGGGCGGCCACGCGGCCTACGGGCACGCCGTCACCTACAAGATGAACGGCTCCGAGAAGCTCGTCGGCGCCACTTACTATCAAGGTGAGTTCTTCCTGCAGGACAACCCCGGCACGTCGTGCGCTAAGGGCGGCCACGCGGCCTACGGGCACGCCGTCACCTACAAGATGAACGGCTCCGAGAAGCTCGTCGGCGCCACTTACTATCAAGGTGAGTTCTTCCTGCAGGACAACCCCGGCACGTCGTGCGCTAAGGGCGGCCACGCGGCCTACGGGCACGCCGTCACCTACAAGATGAACGGCTCCGAGAAGCTCGTCGGCGCCACTTACTATCAAGGTGAGTTCTTCCTGCAGGACAACCCCGGCACGTCGTGCGCTAAGGGCGGCCACGCGGCCTACGGGCACGCCGTCACCTACAAGATGAACGGCTCCGAGAAGCTCGTCGGCGCCACTTACTATCAAGGTGAGTTCTTCCTGCAGGACAACCCCGGCACGTCGTGCGCTAAGGGCGGCCACGCGGCCTACGGGCACGCCGTCACCTACAAGATGAACGGCTCCGAGAAGCTCGTCGGCGCCACTTACTATCAAGGTGAGTTCTTCCTGCAGGACAACCCCGGCACGTCGTGCGCTAAGGGCGGCCACGCGGCCTACGGGCACGCCGTCACCTACAAGATGAACGGCTCCGAGAAGCTCGTCGGCGCCACTTACTATCAAGGTGAGTTCTTCCTGCAGGACAACCCCGGCACGTCGTGCGCTAAGGGCGGCCACGCGGCCTACGGGCACGCCGTGACCTACAAGATGAACGGCTCCGAGAAGCTCGTGGGCGCCACTTACTATCAAGGTGAGTTCTTCCTGCAGGACAACCCCGGCACGTCGTGCGCTAAGGGCGGCCACGCGGCCTACGGGCACGCCGTCACCTACAAGATGAACGGCTCCGAGAAGCTCGTCGGCGCCACTTACTATCAAGGTGAGTTCTTCCTGCAGGACAACCCCGGCACGTCGTGCGCTAAGGGCGGCCACGCGGCCTACGGGCACGCCGTCACCTACAAGATGAACGGCTCCGAGAAGCTCGTCGGCGCCACTTACTATCAAGGTGAGTTCTTCCTGCAGGACAACCCCGGCACGTCGTGCGCTAAGGGCGGCCACGCGGCCTACGGGCACGCCGTCACCTACAAGATGAACGGCTCCGAGAAGCTCGTCGGCGCCACTTACTATCAAGGTGAGTTCTTCCTGCAGGACAACCCCGGCACGTCGTGCGCTAAGGGCGGCCACGCGGCCTACGGGCACGCCGTCACCTACAAAATGAACGGCTCCGAGAAGCTCGTCGGCGCCACTTACTATCAAGGTGAGTTCTTCCTGCAGGACAACCCCAGCACGTCGTGCGCTAAGGGCGGCCACGCGGCCTACGGGCACGCCGTCACCTACAAGATGAACGGCTCCGAGAAGCTCGTCGGCGCCACTTACTATCAAGGTGAGTTCTTCCTGCAGGACAACTCCGGCACGTCGTGCGCTAAGGGCGGCCACGGGGCCTACGGGCACGCCGTCACCTACAAGATGAACGGCTCCGAGAAGCTCGTCGGCGCCACTTACTATCAAGGTGAGTTCTTCCTGCAGGACAACCCCGGCACGTCGTGCGCTAAGGGCGGCCACGCGGCCTACGGGCACGCCGTCACCTACAAGATGAACGGCTCCGAGAAGCTCGTCGGCGCCACTTACTATCAAGGTGAGTTCTTCTTCTTCTACTGATCGCGGCTTCAGGTTGCTGTGATCCCAGCGGGGCTAGGCAAAGTAACAGTCAGCAGCGTGGTCTTCTCCGGCGGGTGTGATTTCCCTCCGGGGGGTACGGGCCTCGAGGCAAACCTCCTTACCCGGGCGATGTGTCGCGGGGGCGCTGTACGCCCTCGGTGTTGATCTTTAAGCCCCCTGGTTAGGGAGCTAAGGCTCCGCCATCTTGGCTTTGGGCCTAGGGGTCAGGTTACGTCATTGGTCCTGTCCAGTGATGATCCTCGCGTCGTCTTCCTCGTCTCCATCGCTACCCGTAAAATGCCGGGAAGGGGACGGGGACCGTAGGAGCTCGCGAGGTAGGGGACGCCCTTGCGGTGGTCGGTCGAGTGTAGGGGCAATCCCGTGGAGGTGTGCGCACGGCCCGTAATCCGCGCGAGCGAACAGGCGTTGCGCGAGAGTACGGACAAACTCCTCTACGGTGGGCGTCCTGGTGTCCCGATGGATAACGTCGTTTCTGACGTACCTCGGGGCTCCCACGATCAGGCGCAAGCACTTATTCTGTTGTACCTGCAGCCGGTGCTTCTGGGTGACTGAGCATAGGGCGTACCAGGCGGGCGCCGCATACGTCAGGCGAGAACGGATATAGGCTCCGTATATCCGTAGCTTGGTCTTCGGTGTTAGTCTTGAGGTAAGGAATTGGTACAGCATCGACGTGGCAGCCTTAGCGTGGTCCACGGCATGGTTGACCGTGGGTATCATGTTCAGGCTTTGGTCGATGCGGCACCCCAAGTAGCACACCGAAGTCTGCCACTCTATATCCTGTCCTCGTAGGCGCAGCTGACGCAGCGGCTTCCGCACGCCGAAGATGATGGCGGCCGTCTTCCCCACGTTGACAGCCATCCTCCATTTGTCCAGCCACTCCGGCAGCAGGTCCAGCAGGCGTTGCATTCGGTTGATGGAGACGAGTTGATGAAATGACGACGCAAAGTACGCGCTGTCGTCAGCGTACAATGACAACAGCACGTCATCATCTCCCTCGCGAAGGTGTCCTGCGAGGGTAGGGATGTCATCTGTGTACACGGCGTACAGGCATGGGGATAAGCAGCTGCCCTGTGGTACTCCAGCACGTATTGGGCGCGGCTGGGAGTTGGCGCCCTCCACGGAGACAAAGAAGGACCGGCCTTCCAGGAACGAGGCTACCAGCCGCACAATCGCGGGTGGCAAGGTGGTAGATAAGAGTTTCGCCAGGAGTCCGGTGTGCCATACACGGTCGAAGGCCTTCTCGATATCGAGGAAGACCCCGACGGTGCAGTGGCCCTTATTTTTCTTACTGGCGATGTGGTGAAGACCCCTTGCCAGCTGGAGCGTCGTAGAGTGGTTGCTGCGAAAACCGAACTGCTCGTCACGCAGTTGGATGTGGGGTGCGAACGAACGAAGTAACAGTCGTTTAGCGGTGTAGCGGTCTTCGATAGCTGACGATAGAAGGCGTAACCAGTACCCTAGCACACGCTGACGGAGCTTTCGACGAGCGTGCTATATATAGAAGTTTTGACGTCACACGCTCGGATCACAAGCGGTCCCCAGGCATAACATCTGCCTGGAGGGAAATTTCCTTATTGCCCTACCAACCGGCAAAGCGTTAACGTCAGTAGACAAAAATGTATGGACAAACCACGTGACTGTAGAAAAAGCACGTGACCGAATAGAGGAAACACGCTGTGTTTGAAAATCGACTACGACAATTTGAACGCTCCCTGGCGTTCTCGCAGACGTTGTAGATAACTTTAGGGTACTTTGCATGACAATTGACAGCCGACAGTGAACAACGCTAAGCATAAAGAGGATTCTGCGTTCATTTGTTTTCATTCGGTCACGTGGTTATTCTACAGTCACTTGGTTTGTCCATACATTTTTATCTACTGTCGTCAACGCTAAACGACTGTTACTTTGTCTAGCCCCGCTGGTGTCACGTTGATCGCTCCCAATCGTTTATGACGCCGCCATCTACATACACAGGCAATGCTTGTTGCTGTCCGAACCAGTAAGAGCTTCTTGGCTGAATGAAGTTTAGCATCCTTAGAAGGATACATGTGCATCGGCATGTACAGTGCAGAAAAAGATCATGTGCATCGGCGTTTCCGCATCCTTATTAAAGAGTGTGCACATGTCTGTATCCCTCAAGTTGAGGTTGTTCAATGTGTCGATTTAGTTCACAGTGCCCTGGTGCTTATGGGGTACTAATACCACCACCCATGGCCCAATCAACCGTGGTCATGCGTCCGTACTTGCTCTTGGCGTGTTCCCGGGCGCCTTCTTGACTCCCTACAAGTTGTTTTATCTCGCTTTTTATCCCTTTCTACTCACTCTCCATTCTGGAGCGGGACATAAAAATACGGACACGTCCCGCGCCGTCGCTGACCGAAGGAAAGATCCGCTTATCACTCTAAGCCGCCAATGCCACGCGTGTGCGAACTACCGTAGCTCTCCGAAGTTGAACGCCGAGTTCACGAGACCCTGATTATAATATGGGTGGGTTAGAAGTAGCGATGTATAACGATACCGATATATCGGCCGATATAATCGGCAGGCCGATACACAGTTTGAAAAGCGCGCGAAAAGAACGACGCGCTCGCAGCCACGTTGCCACTCCGTCTCAAAATCTCACCCAAAATTGAAAATGCTTGCACAAAAATATTTACGTTACCCAATGAGCTCAGTTGCCTCAGAACGTCTATTTTCAACTGCAGGCCTCATACAAAATGATTTGCGTAACAGATATTATCTGCTAGTAATTTAAATAAACTTTGTTTCTTAACAAAAATCTTCCTATAGTGAACTTTGATTATTAATATTGATTTACTTTTGATTTGATTCCTTGATAAATGTTACACAAATAAATGTTGATATAATATTTTACCTTTTTAGGGTTCCGTAGCCGAATGGCAAAAAACGGAACCCTTATAAATTCGTCATGTCTGTCTGTCCGTCTGTCCGTCTGTCCGTCTGTCCATCCGTATGTCACAGCCACTTTTTTCCGAAACTATAAGAGCTATACTGTTGAAACTTGGTAAGTAGATGTATTCTATTACTGAAAAAACGGCTAAAACTCACTATGACTTGGTCAGGATCGCCCGACCAGTTTCGGACCCATCAGGGGTCCTTCTTCAGGGGCATAGTGCACGCTACACGTACGTACGTATAGTAGTAGTATAGCTCGGGCGTCCCGCGCGTGCACTATGCCCCTGAAGAAGGACCCCTGATGGGTCCGAAACTGGTCGGGCGATCCTGACCAAGTCATAGTGAGTTTTAGCCGTTTTTTCAGTAATATTATGTCCACTCACGGAAGTCTTAATTCTAATTTAGATGTATTCTGTAAACCGCATAAAAAAAGTAATACATTTTGGGGGTGCCCCATACTTAGAACTGAAACTCAAAAATTTTTTTTTCATCAAACCCATATGTGTGGGGTATCTATGGGTAGATCTTCAAAAATGATACTAAGGTTTCTAATATTATTTTGTTCTAAAATGAATAGCTTGCGCGAGAGACACTTCCAAAGTGGTAAAATGTGTCCCCCCCCCTGTAACTTCTAAAATAAGAGTATGATAAAACTAAAAAAAATATATGATGTACATTACCATGCAAACTTCCACCGAAAATTGGTTTGAACGAGATCTAATAAGTAGTTTTTTGATATTTACAATAAAACCTCTAAAAACAAAGTTAGTTTTGCGGTTCGATAAGAAAAGTGGTTTTTATGGTTTTATTCCTCCGGTTGTAGTACGGAACCCTCAGTGCGCGAGTCCGACTCGCACTTGACAGGTTTTTTTTATTATTTTTAATTTCCATTTTTGCCACACTTTACAGAATGGAGTGTCTATTTATTCTATGTTACGTAAGTTTTATGCATATAAAGTACATCATTCTTTATTTACTGGGTATATTTACTACTAAGCTATCGATATCGGTATCGCCGATTATTTTCCCCGATAATCGTTATCGGTATCGTATCTGCAAATTCATGTATGGTTACATCCCTAGTTAGAAGCTACATGATCCCTTGCTCGCAGGCTACCACTCGGTGCTGAAGACGAGCCACGACTACTACTCGGCGCTGCGGGCCGCGCGCTCCATCTCCGCGGACATCTCGGAGACGCTGAAACGGAACCTGCAGGCGAGCGGCAAGAACGTGACCGTCAACGTGTTCCCCTACTCCGTGTTCTACGTGTTCTACGAGCAGTACCTCACCATGTGGCCGGACACGCTCAAGTCGATGGGCATCTCCGTGCTGTCCATCTTCATCGTCACCTTCATCCTCATGGGCTTCGACCTGTTCTCCGCGCTGGTGAGTGACGCCGCCACTGCTGCTGCCCCCTGTTGATGTTCCCTTCTTAACTCTTATCTTGTAGCTGAGCTTCAGAGTCTCTGGAGGGGTATGGAAGTGCTTTACCAACGTGTGACGAAAATTATTATAAAAAAAATTGGTTGTAAAGTCGGTTTACGGACGATAGATTTACGTGATAACGTCATTATCATAATCGTAATCGTAATTGTTATCATAATCGTAATCGTTATCATAATAGTAATCGTTTTCATAATCGTATCGTAATCGTAATCATAGTCATAATCATAGTCGTTATCGTAATAGTAATCATAATCATAATCATAGTAATAATCATAATCATTATTTTATGTAATTTTTATCGTGCCTCTATCGCTTGTTGCGCGCTCTCGCTTGCACGCACAGGCTCAGGTAACGTTACGTAACGTTACGCGGAACGGTACAATTTTTCATGAGTGCTACTGGTGTTCATCAATTTATTAAACGTTATCACGTTAAAAAATAAAAATATAAATGTTCTCCTAACTCGGTTCGCAAGCAGGAGTTGAGCTACAGTTTCAGACATATGGCTCAAGATGTGAGAAGATAAGATACAGATATTTACTTTGGTATGAAAATGATATTTTTTCTGTTCCAGGTGGTAGTGATCACGATCACGATGATCGTAGTGAATCTCGGCGGCCTCATGTACTGGTGGAACATCAGCCTCAACGCCGTGTCGTTGGTTAACTTGGTGAGTCCGACCTACCTGCCCCTGACCGCCGGATTAGAGGCAAAAGTGTAACCGATGGGCTCACCGCTCACCACGTGGATAGTGATGATGATATGGTCGTGTTCCCCGCAGGTGATGGCGGTGGGCATCGCGGTGGAGTTCTGCTCGCACCTGGTGCACTCGTTCAGCGTGTCGGGCGGCGGCTCGCGCGTGGAGCGCGCCTCGCACTCGCTGTGCACCATGGGCTCGTCCGTGCTCTCCGGCATCACGCTCACCAAGTTCGGCGGCATCATAGTGCTGGCCACCGCCAACAGTCAGATCTTCCAGGTGACTTTGCTCGCACCTGGTGCACTCGTTCAGCGTGTCGGGCGGCGGCTCGCGCGTGCAGCGCGCCTCGCACTCGCTGTGCACCATGGGCTCGTCCGTGCTCTCCGGCATCACGCTCACCAAGTTCGGCGGCATCATAGTGCTGGCCACCGCCAACAGTCAGATCTTCCAGGTGACTTTGCTCGCACCTGGTGCACTCGTTCAGCGTGTCGGGCGGCGGCTCGCGCGTGCAGCGCGCCTCGCACTCGCTGTGCACCATGGGCTCGTCCGTGCTCTCCGGCATCACGCTCACCAAGTTCGGCGGCATCATAGTGCTGGCCACCGCCAACAGTCAGATCTTCCAGGTGACTTTGCTCGCACCTGGTGCACTCGTTCAGCGTGTCGGGCGGCGGCTCGCGCGTGCAGCGCGCCTCGCACTCGCTGTGCACCATGGGCTCGTCCGTGCTCTCCGGCATCACGCTCACCAAGTTCGGCGGCATCATAGTGCTGGCCACCGCCAACAGTCAGATCTTCCAGGTGACTTTGCTCGCACCTGGTGCACTCGTTCAGCGTGTCGGGCGGCGGCTCGCGCGTGCAGCGCGCCTCGCACTCGCTGTGCACCATGGGCTCGTCCGTGCTCTCCGGCATCACGCTCACCAAGTTCGGCGGCATCATAGTGCTGGCCACCGCCAACAGTCAGATCTTCCAGGTGACTTTGCTCGCACCTGGTGCACTCGTTCAGCGTGTCGGGCGGCGGCTCGCGCGTGCAGCGCGCCTCGCACTCGCTGTGCACCATGGGCTCGTCCGTGCTCTCCGGCATCACGCTCACCAAGTTCGGCGGCATCATAGTGCTGGCCACCGCCAACAGTCAGATCTTCCAGGTGACTTTGCTCGCACCTGGTGCACTCGTTCAGCGTGTCGGGCGGCGGCTCGCGCGTGCAGCGCGCCTCGCACTCGCTGTGCACCATGGGCTCGTCCGTGCTCTCCGGCATCACGCTCACCAAGTTCGGCGGCATCATAGTGCTGGCCACCGCCAACAGTCAGATCTTCCAGGTGACTTTGCTCGCACCTGGTGCACTCGTTCAGCGTGTCGGGCGGCGGCTCGCGCGTGCAGCGCGCCTCGCACTCGCTGTGCACCATGGGCTCGTCCGTGCTCTCCGGCATCACGCTCACCAAGTTCGGCGGCATCATAGTGCTGGCCACCGCCAACAGTCAGATCTTCCAGGTGACTTTGCTCGCACCTGGTGCACTCGTTCAGCGTGTCGGGCGGCGGCTCGCGCGTGCAGCGCGCCTCGCACTCGCTGTGCACCATGGGCTCGTCCGTGCTCTCCGGCATCACGCTCACCAAGTTCGGCGGCATCATAGTGCTGGCCACCGCCAACAGTCAGATCTTCCAGGTGACTTTGCTCGCACCTGGTGCACTCGTTCAGCGTGTCGGGCGGCGGCTCGCGCGTGGAGCGCGCCTCGCACTCGCTGTGCACCATGGGCTCGTCCGTGCTCTCCGGCATCACGCTCACCAAGTTCGGCGGCATCATAGTGCTGGCCACCGCCAACAGTCAGATCTTCCAGGTGACTTTGCTCGCACCTGGTGCACTCGTTCAGCGTGTCGGGCGGCGGCTCGCGCGTGCAGCGCGCCTTTGATGCGCGCGCCAAAAAAATGTCTTTGGGCAATGACAAGGCGTATTTTCCCGCCATTTATTTGACTTGTAGAATACTTGAAGTCCGAAAGAAAACGCGAGAATGTTAATAACATATAAATATTACATAATGTCTACCTATGTAGGCTACAAATGAAGAGTCCGCGAAGACTCTCCAACTTTTTTGTCACCAGTTACAAGCTACAAGCAACGGTGGCATTTTTGATGAACAAAACTACAAATACACGTGTGAAAAAGCACATGTATTACAAGTGATATAACATGTAGCTTGTAATTTACACATGAACGCACGTTTGTAAAAATGCAGAAATTTACAAGAGAATCGCTTGTAATGTTTGATGAACAGGGCCCAGGTGGTTGAGATGGAAAATGTTTCTACGCTAAAGTGTACGCACAGAGGAACTGGAATGTGGACTCACGTCATACGGTTCCTCAGAACACTACCAGTGGGTAGTTTAATGAAACAACCGATGCAACACACGTAAAGTCTCTGCGGTATTCGAAGATTAGTTGCCGGTGGTGAGGGAAATAGGGAAATTCCCATCCAGGGAGAAGTTTTGTGGTCCTGGATTGCCAGCCATTCAGACTGTAGCGATGGAACATGTTTTTTTTTTATTCTATACAAGTTAGTACTTGACTGCGATCTCACCTGATGGTAAGTGACGATGCAGCCTAAGATGTTATCGTACTAACTTGGAAGGGTAAGTAAATTTACCCCAACGGTTTCTACAAGCATCGCACCGGAACGCTAAATCGCTTGGCGGTGCGTCTTTGCTGGTAGGGTGGTAACTAGCCACGGCCGAAGCCTCCCACCAGACCAGACCTGAACCAATTTAGAAATTATAAAATTCCAAAGTGGCCCGTGGCGGGAGTCGAACCCGCGACCGGGAACTCGAATCCGAGCGCGCCGCCACTGCGCCAGGGAGGCCGTCGTTTTTGTATCGAAGGCTGTATGGTTTCCTAACCTCTTCGTACCGTAATTTCCAGGTGTTCTACTTCCGCATGTACCTGGGCATCGTGGTGCTGGGCGCCGCGCACGGCCTCATCTTCCTGCCCGTCATGCTCAGCTATATCGGTGAGTGATACCCTGGCCCTTTGTATTGGCTGCGTCAAGCCTCTTGGCCTTTGAGCTATCGAGGTGTAATAAGAACCAAGTCTATAGAAAAGGGTTGTTCCCATGTACCCCGGTGCCTTACTCCGTTACCGGGGCGGATGGGAATAAAATTGCGTAGACAAAATATTATCACGAACAAATATTTAAATCTGGATCCGCCCTACATTGCGCACATCGAAAACGTCCACAAACAAGCTGAGTGAGTGATCTGAGCAAACTGTAGTTGCACTTGTGACAGAGAGAGTGACGGATGTTTTCCACAATTTATTTGCTAGTATTTTCACCGTAAGCTTACATCAAAATTCCTTCTTGTGCATAATTGGAAATTATACTAACAATCGGTGAGTGATACCCTGGCCCTTTGTATTGGCTGCGTCAAGCTTCTTTGCCTCTGAGCTATCGAGGTGTAATAAGATACAAGTGTATAGAAAAGGGTTGCTCCCATCTACCCCGGTGCCTTAGGTACTCCGTTACCGGGGTGGATAGTAATAAAATTACGTAGACAAAATATTATCACGAACAAATATTTAAATCTGGATCCGCCCTCAGCCTACATTGCGCACATCGAAAACGTCCACAAACAAGCTGAGTGAGTGATACGAGCAAGCTGTAGTCGCACTTGTGACAGAGAGAGTGACGGACGTTTTCCACAATTTATTTACTAGTTTTTTCACCGTAAACTTACATCAAAATGTCTTCTTGTGCATAATTAGAAAGTGTAGTAACAATACAAGAAATAATAATAAACCTAAAAGTGTTACATTTCATTCGTAAGTACATAATATATGAAATAAAGATACTTATTTGATTTTGATTGTTGACAAATTGTGTAAAATGACAACGTGTCGCACGCAAGACAAACACGTGGATGGTTTAGGAGGCTTTGGGCTCATCTACGATTTAAATCTTTGGTATTGGCTGCGTTAAGCTTCTTGGTCCGAGGCCCTTCTTGGTCCGAGGCCAAGAAGCTAACGAGGTGCAATGAAAACCATGTCTATAGAAAATGGTTGTCCCATGTACCCTATGTGCCATCCATGTGCCTTATTCTGTTACCGGGGTGGATGGGAATAAAATTGCGTAGACAAAATACGAATAAAATCATTCACGATTCCGATTGAAATTTGTAACGTGATTATGTGTGTATCCAAAAAATGCAGTCAAAGTGTCAGAAGCTCAGAAGCGATCTTCTAATGAGTTTTTACTTAGTTTGCCAAATTATATCACAACTTAAGGTTACACTTTGCAGTCATTTATGATAATTACATTTCTGCCCCTAGTTACAATTGCTAACACTTTATAATAATCAAATACACAAAATACATTTTATGTGCAGTTCATATAGTTGCATTAGAAACTGTAATTTTCTTATTAAAATTATACTAGTCAAAAATTTAAAATAAAATTGTTATTCTATAATTATATTATCGTTTCTACTTTTTTACCCACTTATAAGCATCAAGAATGGATTTCATGTAATGATTTTGATATAACATATTACTTGTACTTTATCAACTACACTTTTACTAAAAATAAAGTACGCGGCACCTTTCTCTATTTACTGAGGATTGTATTCTTTATCAGTTTTTGACACAAATAGGCAATATCATTCTGCAAACATATCTGTTGTACATAGTTTATAATTATTAATAAGCGTGATTTTTTACGTTTCCTAATTTTACATACTGAACATAGAAACCGTAGAAACAACATCTCTTCGTCCATTAGCTTTCTGTTATCACCTCTCATTTTAGTTGACTCTTTCTTCAGTTTAAACTGTTCTTTAATATTATACATCAATATTATCTGGAAAGTGACCTATAAACGGTCTATAAAATTGCATCTTGCAGACAACTATTTTGGTTCGGTTTTATAAATGGTAATTTGCCTAAGAACTTGCATAATATTACTTGCATGAGACACTTGCAGTTTTCAGTTTATCCTATTGTATGAATTATTTTGCAATTTTTTTTTCGCTTGTATATTGGACCTTATTTCCTATAGAAATATTTCACGAACTAACGGTTTAAGTTATTTTAAGTGCTATATTTGAAGTGTAACTGTTATTTTGCAAATATATGTAAAATATAAAGTTTGAACCATTTCTTTTATTACGATTAGATTCGGTGTTCTGGATTTTTATTTTAAATTTCATTAAAATCTAGATTTTTAATGCTAGTTACGGAATTTTGTTGGTAAATATTGTGACACGTTTTATATACACTAACCAATTCTATTGCACTAATCCTTGAGGTAAGCATTGATTCAAAATAAAGTTTGGGTGATGGCCACAATATATTTACTAACAAATTATATTATTATTTTGCTTTATTAGCCTATATATTTATCCGTATATAGTTGCTTTTTTGTTATCCATTATGTCCTGTGTCTAAAATAACATAATATAATAGTCATACTCTTACATCAACGGTGAAGCTGATTTTATAGAACTTTTAAATGTGATTGTGTTATTTTATAGATCGTAAGTAGGAAACTTGAATTTTTATTACATTTTTATGATTTACCTAATTGATTTTATCTCTTGTTGCCCAGAAAAAGCTTTGAAAAGGTTTTTGAAATTTTTATATGTTAATCTTTTTTTTTAAGAAATTTTTATCATATGATTATATAATAAATATAATGGTCTACAGCAACATTGATAAAAATTGTGTATCATTTATACTTGATGTTTAATGTTTGGCTCTGTTTGGGGCAAATCTGGTCCTTTAAAATTTCCGAGTAGAAATATTACGTAATCCTTACATAAAATAAAAAAAAATAAAAAATTAAATTGTTTTTATTCAGCCAAAAAAACTTAAGTTGTAACCTAATATTATAAAAAAAAAACTCAATACAAAGGTGTGCCATAGACCTCAGGGACCCAAGGAGCAAAATATCACTGATAAATCCCCTTGATTCCCCGAGATCCGGGAACCTATCACTTAAATCTAATTATTTGGCTGGACAGGGCGCTGCCTCAGCTTGATGCTGCAGCCGGTGTGCTGCAGCGCTGATTTTCAGGCAGAACCCTCCTAAGTGATGTCACGGGCTGATCACATGTTTCATTTAGCATCTTTCAATATAACTAATAAAGGAAATTTTCTTTTAAAAAGTAATTCCTCAACAGTTTTAAACGATGAGAAATACAATGTTTCAATTACTAATATATGTAGAAATTTATTTTATCACACAAGAGTTTTAATAGTACATTTCAATATAAGTGCGGAAAGTTTGTCATTTCTTGACAATTCCGCACGTGTATTGAACGACGTTTTTTAATACATTTGCGAAAAAAAAATGTTGGTTTTTACGTTTTTGCCTGCTCCGTGTTTGCATGCCGTGTTCGTGTTCATGCGCTCCTGGTGCGCCCGCTCCGGTGCCGCGTAGGAGGAAAACACAAAAGCACTAGTGCGGAAAAGAATAACTTTGCGCACGCTAAACACACATGGAAATGTCAACTTTTTGAGCAAATGTATTAAAAATTCATTTTATCACACAAGAATTTAAAAGTATTATTATTTCTGGGCTCGTGTTGCGTATTTACCATCACTGTTCCGAGGACGCGACGCTGACGTGCCGCGAGGTGTGGTGACGTGACGTGACGTGACGTGACGTGGCGTGAGGTGTGGTGACGTGCCGGTTGTTGCAGGCTCGCCGGTCAACAAGCAGAAGCTGGCCAAGCAGCGGCTGCGAGGCACGGAGGCGCGCGTGGCGGAGACCTCGCTGAGCCGAGTAAGCAATCATGGCAGGCATTATGACTTTGACCCCACGCCCACGCTCGCGTGAGCGCCGCGCGAGGCTGGACTTGTACACGCTACGCCAGTACCGTGCGCTACGTTACGCTACGCTACGCCGGGTAGTTTGACTGGATTCACCCTCTAAACTGTAACATGGCCACGGTAAACATAATAAAGCACGGTCGCGGAGCACGAAGAATTTCGTACTTTAACCTGTTAATACCTGTCTCTGTCACTGCCGCGTCAAAATAATGCGGTCACGCTCGCACAGGACGGGGTCATTGCACCTGTGCGAGCGAGAGGCATTATTTTGACGCGGGAGTGACAGAGACATGTAGTAACAGGTTAATGTACGAAATTCTTTCTATTCGGCGACCGGACTAGAGGAAATCTCCACTGAGATAACCAATTGGATTATATGGGATTTGTACTACTAAAAACCCCTCGGACATCCTCAGCGCTCGTGTTGGAAACCTCCGGTTCGTATCCTCATACGAACGACCGTTGGCCTCACCTCTGCCTGACCCTTAACATTTGCCACTTTCAGGCAAGGTTAGACATAATAGTACCTTATGGTACAGAAGGTTCACTCCGCAAGATGATGTAAAGAAATAGCGACCCTAACGCTGACACAAAAAAGTGCAATTCAATTAGCGCCCGGCTCCGCCTCCGCTATACACCTAAAGTTGTGCTCTGTTATTATTGCGTAACTTTATCTCTCTCGGCGTACTAAGGCTGCCTCGTAATCGGGCGCACGCAGCGCGTGAAATAAACCGTACAAGAATTAACGCGTGCAACCTAGCCGGCGCGCGGCAGCCTTCTGAAGTCAAATTACGCTGCGATTCCGCGAGATGTCCTAATTTGATATACTGCGTTTTGTGTCAAACGCACATAGAGTCGCTTGATTTTCATAAGCTATAAAATCAAATGAAAATCGAGTAATTCTTAAACCAACGCGGCACATTTTACCCTTAAGATGGTAACAGCTTTTACAGCTAAATTTGTTTGAATTAGGCTTACGAAATTTGTGAAAAAAGAAAAATAGAAACACCAAAATTTCGTCATTATTCGAAGATATTTATCACATTTCACCTTTAAATGGGACCAAATAATTTCAAAATACAAGAGAATCATTGAAATAAAATAAGTTACTCACTTAACATATTAAGGTGAACGACTTGATCTCATCATTATTTTGTTAGAAAAATTATGTACAAACGCCGAAAAAACTACTACAACATAATCCATTACAATTCTTATGTTTTTCGAAGTTGGCTGTAAAAATAGAAGAAACTAAATATATACCTACGATACCTTACTCACGTATTAGGCAATATTTCGTACATTTATTTATAGGTCTTGTAATACGAAAGTTTATAGTATTTTGGGATCATTTTATAACAATAGAAATTTGCATAATATACTAGCAGTATAATTTTTTATCTGTGTAAAAATGAATCCAGTCAAATTATCTGTATTTGTAAATAGTTTAATTTAATGTTTTTGATTCGAATAGAGTCTAAAATAGTGAGACTATTTCCGATTTCCATTCAATGTTAAGTGGCTAACTCATTTCTTGTAATAAAAAAATGAACCTACTGAATAATTAAATTTAAAATTAAGAACAACGCTTTGGGCTATTTTATGGCATACTGGTGATATTTGTACATAATTTAATGTTTACCAAAAATAGGAAGTTATAAGAAATGAGATTTCAACATATGCTATGCTGCTATAAAACATTTAATATCAATTGTTTACTTAAATTGAATGGAGCAATAGTGATGTGCAATGTTCAATCTCGTTTCGAACACTAACTTATCGATATATTTTTTTAACACTGGGAGGGTTTACAACGCACCGTTGTTAGATTCTTTGAGACTTGAGCTTAAACACTATAATGCGTTTCTGCGACATTAACTATTTTCATTTTTATTATACTACAAAAATACCGAATGCTATATAATATGTTTCATCAAAATTAATGAAATAAAATGGCACGCCATTTTCAACAATTTTATAAGTCTAAGGTACGTTAACTTCTATTCCAAAAAAAATTTATTTATGGTGTCGCAGAAAAAGTATTAAATCGGTGGAAATTTGACCCTCCCTTAATATCAAATAGCATTTATATGTAAAGGATATTTGCAATCGTTTAATAAGTAGCTGTTTATATTTTCGATTATATTACGAGTATATAACATTAGTTTGATAAAAATATTAACGGTAGAAAAACTTGAGATTAAAAAATGAAATTACACTTATTTCAAACGATGGCAATATCTTTTCGAGGGTTCGGTTTTAACTACTGTACGGTTGAAGGGGTGTCCTAATTTTAGTAGTATAATTGTTGGATATGTTGTTCGACTTGCATGTTCCGGTTTTAACGTTTAGAGGTGCATACCGACATTAGTCATTCCTAATTCTTCGAATTTAATTGTTTAATGTTTTACCCTATATCGATATAATCCGCATTCCGCGTGTAAGTACATCCCTCGAATCACGCACGTACGTACTTATGCCTTTTTTACTTACTTAAACTCTGGAGTACTTAAAATAAAGATCAGCACAGATAAGGAAAATGACTTGCGACTGATTATGCTAATGTCAGCTATAATGGGGGCGCCACCATCTATCTAAAAATAATATTGAATTTAAATAATTTGCAAAATAATATTACGAATTAAATTTTTTTCATTACAACTCTTAAGTCCCGATTGCTTGAGTCAACTTTAACAAAAACAATATCGTTAAATGTGGCGGTCTCTGACCCTTATGTCGACGACATAATAGTTCAGTTTCAAGATATTTTTGTCAAGCTGCAAGGGCGATTGCGGCGCAAGCTATGTCATAGATAATGTGTCGTGTCGTCTATGACGTCATACAGTCATAGACGTTTGAAGTTTAAAATTGTGTGAAACAAAAAGCACCAAAAAGCGCGCGTGGTATGGGAGAGTAATCATAGAGTTATAACGATTAGAACAGCAGTTTTTATTGACTACGCTGAAAACGTATTGCATTTCTAAACGTTGTAGGTCTATGGCGATAAGCATAAAGAATACTTAGCTATCGAATATCGAATATCTATTTTTATATTACACATTTAAGTATGCTTATTTAGTAGGTAGGTCGCATTTTGAATATTTACGCTAGTTGTTACTGCACAAAGCTTTAATTTCACAATTTTTTACGCAAACCGAGTATTCGCATGGTTAATTTTTTTAAATTTATTAATTAAACGCGTATAGAGAAATTAACTATTTGTTGTACCTATGTGCTTCTAAGTGTAAAGGGCAGATCTGGTAATTACGTCACATTTATTTAAAACCTATTACCATTTTTCTTAAGCAACACTTAGGGTCAATTTATACCGCAGCGGAATGGTATGGAAGCAAGTTTTTTTACATAGCATTATGAACTTTATGTCAATGGTATATACGAAATATAATTCTCGAGAATGCCCAAGGATTCCCCGCAAGACGCGTGACCTTTTTGTCTCCTATATTGACATAAAGTTCATTATGCTATGTAAAAAAATGGCTTCCATTCCATTCCGCCACGGCGTAAATCGACCCTTAGAGACTTCACAAAATAACAAAGTTAACACCAGCTGCTATGGTCGACGCAATATCTCGATGCCCGTGGGACAATAAAATAGGAAACTATAAGATGTATTGCATAACTTCAGGGAAAGATTATCTTTCGTTGTGTTTTAGTTTAGTTTATTTTTCCTACTACCTTTACACCTTTTGTCACAACTCATTTCGCTCCACAATTTGATGTGACGTAATTAATAGATGAGCAACAATTTTAATTTATTATCTGTGTACGTGATCAATGTTAGATGTTTTAATTTAAAATTATTTATTAATTCGTTATGAATAAATAAAATATTATTCAATGAAATCCTTAACCAGTTACCCCCAGTAATGTAAATTTTTAACGTTGCTTCACTTTTAGGTTAAATTATAATTTAATTGAATGTTTAGTTATTTTTACGGAATATTTAACTTACTATAATAATCGTGTTGCGATTGCAATGTATTTACATCCAGTGACTTACTTACATTTCAATTTATTATTTTCACATCTGATTCAGATTGACAGTCAATCTTATATTTTGTGCTCCTGATTTACTCGTACTATAGTATTCCAATTTTGTTAAAGAATCACAATTAAAATGTATGTGTGTAGACTTGTTACTCCTTCGTGAATAACTACTGATCCGATTTGGTTGTAATTTCGAATGGAGATAGATTATTATACTTGGGATCAAAACAGGCTTTTTATTCCGAAATCCATTGTTCCCGTGTGGTCAGTGGAAAGCTTAAAAAATATTAAAATTTTCAATTCATTACGAAAAATATTCATTCAGAGGAAGTGAAGGTAAGTACCTCCCTGGTTGTAAAAAGAAGCTACAAAACTAAAATATTATATTGTAGACGCTAAATGTATAATGTAGTGTCTGTATTTACTATCTAGGCATATTGCACATTTATTTATACTTTTTTTTTGGATTAGGCTACTAACAAAATGGGATGGCATTTGGTACCTAGCTAATACTTGTAAAAAGGTGTCGGTGAATTTTCTCACTATTTTCTTTTTTTTTTGTATTTGTGAAATATAAAAAGGCGCCTATTTTTGCAGGTACGCCTGTAATGCCAAGGATATTGCGAACCAAAACATAAATATAACATCCCTGTTTTGTGTAATTTATAGTTTTTTTTTTTGTATAGTAAAATATTGTGCGGGGAAAATTTTCTAAGCTGTTTTATATAAATTTCCTATACTTGTATTAATAATTGAGATTTCTGTTATAGTGAATGCCCTCTATGTTCCTAATAATAGATTTGTATTTAAATCAATTGATAAAATAATAATGTTTTATAATAGTCGAATAAATTCAATTATAATAATATCAATCGAATTGTATACTATTTTGGATTGTATTATTTTTTAGACCATTCTTTTTTAATAGGTTTTGAGTGTGCTCCAATTTTAATTACTCAGTAATCAGTTTCGGAATCTCCTACTTAAAGTAAACTTAAAAAGTTAGTACTTAATATTATATTAGAGGGTAAAGCTTTCTATTATCCAAAGGTTATGGTAACTGTAATTGTGTAACACCGACTTTATTGTGATAGAGAATAATAAATTGAGTTTTTTTTAATATAATTTGTTTTTGTTTTATTTTTAGTTATTATAGCACCTCTGCATGGCATGAGCACCGCTCGTTTTGCCATTCCGTTGCATGTACGCTTGCGGGTTAGTAATAATTCTTTAAATAACGTTTTAAGGTTGAATTTAAAGAGATGCGCGCCAAATTCAAAGTTTATTTTGTTTATCATAATTTGTTAGCTTACGACAGTTAAATTGTGGGAATGGCAGTATCATCTTTGGTTGAAAGTGTCGTTTGAGCAATTAGTCCGAACTGCAAAAATTGACTATTTTGTGAGTTACTCACATCAAACTCGATACTGGGCAATATTAAAAAAAATTGACATATTTAAGCAAATATGTTAAGAAATGAAGATGGTATTGCAGTTCCTGCAATTTCATTGGCTTATAAATCGCCAAAAAAAAAAGAAAAAACAAATAAATTCTGAATTTGGCGGGCAGACGCCTTTATTTCACCTTAAGCTCTTCATAAAAATCGTTGTAGATGTTACAACGGTACTAGTAGGTATAGGTAATACATAATACTTAATGGATCTAGATTTACTGGAACTTTAAATCGTCCATAGACCTATAGATCTACCTCGTCTGAGCAGGATAAACTAATGACTGACAGACACTAATTAATTATTATTAGGCCTAAACTAATGCTCCATTCATTATTAAAGAAATTAATTCTCATACGTATTTCAAATTATACCTAATCTTAAAACTAACGACATTAAATAGTTATTTGTTATGCAAGGGCGCAAAATGGATTTTTGGGCCGAGTGTCAAATTTGAATGCTGAGCGGCGAAGGATTCTAGGGTTGAACCCTGAGCGCAGCGAGGGGTTCAAAGAATAGAATCCTGAGCATAGCGAGGCATTCAAAGGACACGAGACCCAAAAAAATTTGCGGCCGTACATAACACAAAATTTTTCATCTCACCACAGCGAGGAAAATTACTAGAAGAACACTTGGATCGGCATTGCTAGTATGTAAGATGTTGTCTTGAGTAATACTCTGCAATAACTTCACTCACTTAATTAAATCCACCTTAAATCATCACTCATCTTATTACAAAACAGTAATGAATAAAAACAAAATATTATTATTTATCACGATTAGAAAAAAAATGAGTTACTTTTTTTTCTACTTGTATCTAGGATGCGTTCAGAAATATCAATTTCTAAGAACCAACGATAATAGAAGATTAAAAAAAATAACAATAATTAGATAAACAATAAATAAATACCATGGATTTAATTAGATTTCATTTATAATTAATAAAAAATAAAAAATAGGAGTTATTATTTTTATTGATATTTTAAGAAAATGTAAAAACAAAAAGTAATGTACACCTATACAAACTCAAAGGTCGAACTTTGTTACTGACCGACTGACATTATTTAAAAAAAAAAAAGTCTTCAGTTTAATGGTGCCACCATTAGACATTATTATAGACGCAATACGAGATTACGTCATGTTCGAATTTAGAAATGCTTTGCGGCCCTAGGGCGGGAAAAGATTTTCATACTACTTTCCCGCCCTAGGGCGGGAAAGGATTTTCATACTACTTTCTCGCCCTAGGGAATATAATAGTATTTCCCGCCCGCATTTTGGGCATTAAAAATCTCCTTTCCGAGCGGGTGAGATGAAAATAAATATATTAGATTAGTATTAGAATTATTTTTAGTGTTAGACATTAGGTAAAGTGAAGTCTGTCCGGGAAAATAAACCTGGCCTTGCTGTGGAAAGAATTGGAGCAATTGTTCTATAAATGGGACGTGAATTTCCATACAAATTGGCCCCTTTAAAACTATTTGCTTTTTTTATTTTCTTGATCAGGGGTCTGATTGCGTAAAACCGTATTCATAGTTACCGTAATCGTAAGCGAATTCTGCCCTCCGATTGGCTGACGTAAATCAGAGAAGCAATCAGAGGGCAGAATTTGTAAACGATTACGATAACGATGAATACGTTTTTCTTACACAATCTAGGGGCAGACTTTACACATCGTTCTTTTATAGTTAAACAGTTTATTATTAGTGTTCAGTTTGTTAAGAGTATAATTAGATTAGGTACTCTAATTTTTTTAATTTTTTTATTTATACCTTCTGCTCTCCTGGGAAGTAAAAGTTTCCTTGGGTGATAAAAGCATTAATTGATAGACTAAAATAATAACAGATTACTTCGATTAGTCCGATAATTTTATATTATTGAAGAGTTCACGTTATGTAGATATTTAGGTAATTTACTATTTTAATTTTAAAACAAAAATCGAAGGTCCAATGTACAAATGTGTAATTTTTTCTTTTCCGTCATTTATAGTGTCTGCTCAGGGCAAGTGAAAACAACGTAAGGAAATACATACTACTTATTCATTGCTTAGCACTGTACGTAGAATTTCATAAACATCTAAAAGTAGTGTGATAGTTGTGAAACATACTCATATTATACACGTAGTTATTCGGAGTGAAGCAATTATAAGAAAAAAATCATTAATGTAATTTAAAAAAAAACACATGTCCGCACGCACTCACTGACAAATACATTATAATCATTTTTTAATTTTGTTTAAGTATATTATGTAAATGAAAAGAGCATACTTACACCTAACTGCTATTTAAACTTTAAAGCAGTAGATATAAAATAAAAAAATGTGTATTTAAGTACCTCACTGCTAAGCGGATTTTTGTTTTAGTATTTTTTAACTAGGCTAAGATCTTTGATCTAAATCCCATGCAGCTTTTTTAGCAACAAAAAAAAGTAAAAAATAACACATTTGTACTGGCGTGAAATATCTAAAGGTTTCCATTATAGGCATAACCCGTCATCGGGGGCGCTGGCGACGAGTGGGAGGCGGCCACACCTACGGCAGTCTAGACTCCGCGCCAGGGGAGCCCCAGGCCTCCAGCAGCGGCCTCGACATCACTAACGAGATGTAGCGCCTCACTGGAGCCTCTTGAGTGTCGCCCACTGAGATTTACAATACACACCGTATCTATTCCCTTGTAATTACTTTAAATATCTATAAATGTAAGTGTTTAATAAGTACTAAACTGTATCAAAAAAAATATCAAAATATCTTTATTTCACATAGGCCTTACAGGCTCTTGTAAAACGTCAATATGATATTTGAATGGAAGCAGGCGTTATTTTGCGGAAATCCATAATTAGCAAGACAGATTTGTTTTGCTATAATCCGCTACTTGAAAAGATTCTGTATATAGTACAATATGCAGGAACACTGCCCACATGAAACACCACACACAATTTTCCAACAATTTCTTCGACGCACGTTTCGTCCCGAACCGGGACATCCTCAGGAGATGTTGACTTCACAATGCGAAATCGTAGATATGATATTTGTCGCATATATGTATTGTGATAATTACAAGACGACTTAAAACTAAGTGTACAAGGGTTCAAACGCGCCCTGCACTGAGAAGAATCCCACAACAAACTCAGCCGGGTTTTGTTTTCTGTTATCACCACTTCACAATGTCTCTTAAAAACTAATTGAGCTAGTACGATTACAGCAGTTGATTCACTCCCAAGGATAATTGATTCATGTAAATAATCCTTAAGACGTAGTAATAGTATAGTATGTATCTTACGGTGTAGATCGTTTAGCGTAAAAAATCCAAAAACATTTTTCATCTCGCCTGTTTTACCAATCGAAGTTCAAAGATTCTTCATTAGAACTTTTGTCACCTTACTCGTAGTTTTAAAATGTCTAAGCTTCCGTTTTCGTCGTTGTTTCCTATGAAAAGATTTTTTATATACTTACTTAAGATTGATGTTGTAGAAGTATTTCAAAAGAAATTCTTCGATTCGAAAACTAGAAGTAGATAATATCAGCGTTGCATTGCATCTATCATTAAACCGCATATTGTGGATGAAGTTTCATATAAACAAAATGGATACATAAATGAATGAAAACTTAAGCAAGCCACAAGAATTCTCCTTGAAATGTAATAATATTTTTATTGTAATTGCCTGTTATTGTAAATCTCAGTGGTTTAAGTACAACAATGGACTTGAGTGGAAAAAGTGGTTGGTAAATGGACTCGAAAATCGTGTCATATGTAATACTTAGAATATTAGTAAAATTACGATTACTTTAACTTTATTTGGGTAAGTAGAAACTTGTAGTATCTACCTTTTTTATAGGTGTGGATTTTTGGGCTTCAAACTTTCACCTGATCTTCTCAGATGATCTCTTCATTTTCGAACAAAGCATAAGAGGTTGGATCTAGCGATATTATCTGTACGGGTTCTAATTGTTTATTCTATTTGTTATTTATCTTATTAGGGGCCAGGGCGAAAAGAACTTAAAAAACTTGAGGTGTCGAGGGACACCCGGATGGAACGAAGTATATTTGGCTTTCTTTCTATAAGAGAGAGAGACAGACAGACAGACAGAGAAACATGCGCACGCCGCACGACTTACAATAGCTTAGGTACAAAAAGTGTCGTTACAACTTTTTGTCTTAATTTTTTCCGTCTAGCCCCCTTTCGCAACGCGCGATAAAGAACTTCGTTTCAAAAAAATGTCTTTATAAAATATCTTTTCATCACTCATACACGGAAAGTAGGTCTGAAGTTGCCTGAGAAGCGGGTTGAAAGTAATACTTTGCAGCCCTAGGGAGAATCGTTTTCAACTGACAGCTGTCAAATAATTAAAAAAAAATAGTTGTCACATTTTTATTGGAGTTCAAATGAAACACGACATACTCGAGTGCATCCATAGACAAGAAGGAAGATAGACTTTATTCATAAAGTAAAGACAACTGATTCATAGACATTCATAGACAATCATAGACAATACTTGACTATTAAAAAGCTAAATGCATAGCCCGCCGGCTAGGCCAAAGAAAAAAAAAAAGGCGGGAAAGTGGCAAGCGGCAATCCGATCTTCATTTGTTTTTCGAGTTGTAGAGTTTTGTTTAGGCTTCTGTTTAACATTGATTTTTATTGACACAATTATTCAATTTTCTTTAGCTAATTTCTATTTTTATTTTGACTTTCCTTATATTCGTAATGAAAAGCACAGTGTTTACCTCGGGATAAAGACTTATTTAGTCCCTCGAACTATAGGCCCCCTCGCTACGCTCGGGCGCCAAACCCCGTCTCGGGACTAAATAAGTTACTTTCATCCCTAGGGTAACATTATTGTACTTGTAATGTACTATTACTTCCTTACTGTAATATCTCGATGTAGAGTTTACCATCTATGTTCGTTCTAACTCCTAATTTTATTTTTATCCATGGGGAAATCTGGTCCCTTGAAATCTGATCTGCTTTCCCTAATTTTTCCCTCAATAATATCTTAAATCTGCAAATAATAAAAAGACCGTTCAAAAGAATATATAACTGAAGTCAGTATTCAATTTATATCAAAGACATATCAATATCAATGATATTAATTTTATATTGATTGCCCAGTCTAGCTATCATAAAATACATGCTAGATCTCAGCATTCTGATTCTACTTTTAGGCATTTTTTAAAAACCTTTATCGTGAACTCAGCCGTCGACTCCGAAGCACTGTCATTCTGGAAGACTTATTTATTGGCAAAACAGGAATATTGTGGTTATATGAAATCACTATGCAAGGTAAACTTTTTTCATTCATTTTCACATTTAGTGAATAATAAAACATGTTTAGATGAAAGTAAGTAGTTATAACAGCGCCATCTCTTGACGCAACAGTTTATTAGTTGTGACAGTAAAAGTTTGTAAGACAAAAATTAACATTCCAGTAGGTACCACATACATTTTAGAGATGGCGGTATAAAATTACTAAGCAATTGACATAGGTACATCCGGCCCCGGCTGTAATGTGAAATTCGACGTTGGGACGATACAATAAAAGATTCACTTTAAAAACTTAATTCCGAAGTTATGTACTAGGATTGACACGGGAATCGAAGCCAGGTAACTCCCAGAAGACCGGCAAATGAGACTTACTGTAGAACTAGGCTGGGGAAAGATATATCTGCGAATTCCTATCTAAATTTTGTGATAATGCTAAAGCTGATAGGAGTTAATTTTTTGATAAGTATATATTCATAGAGCAAAGAATTTTTTCGACATCTTATTCTTCGCATAACTTAATAAAGTACTAAGTATAGTAACTTCAATAACATCAAGGTTTGACAAAAGCTTCTTAGCTAATTTGTCTGGGTCATAGTAGACGTAAGTAGGTATAATAATTACTTAATTTTGGTGTGCTAGAATTTTATTATCGCAGTTACAATATATTGTAAGATAATATGATATCATGTGATATATATTAATTATTGTTATAGTGACTTAGTCAAATAGACGTATATTATGAAATAATATGCTACTTGCTATTGAAGTGAAATTATTAGATCTGCACGAGACAGAACTAGAATAAAAATAAAAGTCTGTCTGAAGCTTTCTTTAACATTTGGTAGAATGTGTACTAAATATATAGGTACTTATTACTAATTGGTAAATTCATTTAGCTTTTTAAAAATAACTAGCAAAAGTTTAGATGACCTCATCTAGAAAGTACATAATTCCAAATTTATTTTTAGGTGACAATATTATTTTTTAAATATAGGTAGGTACCCATACCTACCATAGCATATATGGGACACTGTTTAACATCTTACTATTTGAATGACTGATTTTATTAATAAATAGCGATAACTTACTATCTGAATTATGGACCAAGGTCGAAAGTTTTTGAAGTTTTTATCAATGTACAGAGATAATAATTAAAAACGAATATTTTTCTTTACCTTACATTGAATTGACAAAATCATCAACTTTTTGTGTAGGTAAGTTTAGAGACTAACAATTACTTCCATAATTATTGTAGGCTTCACTTATGAATAGAATTTATCTTTAGAGCGTCGTATAATCAAACGGCCATCCTCAGAGACGTTCCTAAAATGTTATCAAATATCAATGAATCCTAGGACTAACTTAGGTCCCATGTCAGCATATATACCTAATTACTTATGACAGAAAAATTAGCGCTCCAGTTGACCTAGTTGGCACTTTAGAGTTACTTATCTTACAAGGGGCATGCGACGGCTGAAACTGGACACTTTTTCAAGCAATATTTAAGCGATTGCATAGCTTCTATCGCGGGCCTTGAGCGTGGAGACCGAATCCAAAAATTCCGTATCGAAAATAACCTAACACCCCCCACTCCGACCGGCACAGCGGTGATACTTTTTAGTTTTGCCATCTATCGATGAATAGCAGAACTTTTAATGACTTTTTGAAATATCACGCTTGTCTCTTTAGTTCAGCAACTCGTGTCTAGGTGGCATTGGTTGTATAATTATAATTGCGTTGATAAAACAGCTATGCAATAGCTTTACCGCGGCAGTCTCCGAGTGCCACATGTCTTTTTTTAACATAAACACGTGAAGATGATATTGCCATTAACATTAGGTGGTACTATGGTTATATGCATTGGGTATTACAGTTCGCGTACGAGTTGAATGCAGTCGGGGCCTGAGGTAAAGAGCGGGGGCATCTCCCCCCGCCGTCAACACGCCTCGCCTCATCGCTCCTCAGTCTAGTGTTGTGCTGTCGATTGTCGTCATCGTACCGCGTACGCTTACCGTGCAACGCGTTAATACTTGAGTTTTAGCCCCGTGTTATTCTTTTTTTTTTAAATAATTTTTATTTAATAATGACTGATCCGAGTCCATCAAGTTCTGTGACAAAAAAAAACGGGTTTTTATTCATCGCCAAGCAAGGGAAATGGCGAAAAATGTCCATCGATTCAACCATATCTGTTATATCTGAATCTGATGATTAAATTTTAACTTTTTTTTATTTGATTTCGATGTGTGTAATAATTATTAAAAATGTATAAAAATCATGATCTTGTTTATTTTCGTTATGTTAACCTAGTGTAAAATGATAAACTTAAAACATTGTTGAAATTTATCGACATATTTATGAATGAATGAATGAATGAAATATGCTTTAATTGCACACCAAAATGAAATAAAAAACTTCAAGAAAATTTATTATTGCTTATTATGGACATGATTAGGTCGCAGCACTAGCGCATTCCTGAGCTCTGCATTCAACTCGTTCGCTAACTTTAGGTAGGTATGCTGAATAACTAGCTGTTTTATTTACTTTCTGGTAAAATTCTAGGAAATACCACAAAATGGAATTTAATGATAATTAAAACTAAGTAATAGTCAAATTTCCGAGCGCGGCCGTAAAAATTAAAATAAAATTATGTGAAGATTTAAAGTGCTGTAAGAATAAAAGAAAGATAGGTGTGAACTATGAAGAAAGCTTGCACACTAGAGCTGGCATTTTCAACTGGGTTTAGTAATTTCCGAGATTTTTGAAACGCGTTTGCCCCATTTCGTAGCTCGAATTCAGTCCCAAAATTTAAGTACTTAGGTAATGTCTTGGTTCAGAATTATTGATAATTTATATTATTTGCTGCTTGGAGTAAGGATCACGAAGTGAGCAGACCAAGGGACAAAAATGACTATCAGATGGTAAAAAGCCTTCGGAAGAAACGATTGGCATAAATTAGAATAAGCTATGGCGTCTTCACAAGATCTTTAAAGCAAGCGATGTTAGTAATCGTCAATATTTTATGTTATTTTCCACCTGCTTAAACTAGTAAACATGGCATATTTACTGACCACCAAATATCTACTTTATTAAAAACTTTATAGAAGTAGGTCATTAGAAAATTTGAATGAAATTTGTAGTAGGTATGGGTGGAAATCTGATTAAATCTATTGATTAAATACTTTCAAGTAAATGAAAGGAAATTCTCAATCATTTTATTTGATTAAAAGCCTTGTGCCTTTTTTCGTCAATTTTGACAAAAAATACCTATCGTTACAAAAATACTAAAATTAATAGGTACCTATATTAAGTACTTACATAATTTTCAAATTATTGTTTTAAAATTAAAAGAAAAACTTCGTTTCTCCAAATTAAATAGCTATAAATAATATTAATGATAATTATTTTATTTCATTTGAATAAAATAGTTAAGTATTTGTTCGTATTTTTATAAATTTTATGAAATGGGAAGTGACGCCTAAGATAAATGAATAAAAAAAAAGTTTAGGATTAATAAGTAAATCAATAGTTATTCAAGTTAAATAGATAAAATTTTAGCGAAGATCGGAGCCTATTTCAAAGTTGTTGTAAATAAAATTATATTAGCGTCTATACTCTATGTGAAGATACTATTAATAATGTAATTACCTACTGTGTACTTGCTAGTAAAATTGTATTGAGCTTTTATTGTCGTCAACCGTGTACTAGCATTTTAATAAACGATCTGAAAAACTAGAGATTTTTATTTAATTTTAAATCCCATACTAAGTAAACTGAATTTGCCCATACTAAGTAAAAGCACACATAACAAATAAACTTTCGAATATTAACAGTTAATGTATGGAAAACTGAACAGCGCCATACTTAGGTACCTACGGCTATTCGAAAATTAATTTCATTCATCTATCACTTTACCTACTAGTCTAAAATAATGTCTGTGGTAGGTAACTAAGTATGTATTTCGCAAAATGCGTAGGCGAGTGGGTTTTATTTTTAACCAATTTAAAAAAAAGGAGGAGGCTCTCAATTCGTCGTCTTCTTTTTTTAACGTAGGTTTAAAAATATCTGGGTGACCGAGCTTTGCTCGGTAGTATTACAGCTACTCACCAATAGATGACAGCAGGAGTTTACTGTAATAGTTTTACTTTATCGCCACTTTAAATTTTTTTTTGCTAAATTTACGACATTTTCTAAAAATGAATCCTAGCTAGATCAATTTATCGCCCCCAAAACCCCTTGTATACCAAATTTCATGAAAATCGTCCGAGCCGTTTCGAGATTCAGATTATATAGCAATATATATATATATATATATATATATATATATATATATATATATCCAAGAATTTCTCGTTTAAAGGTATAGGATAAATGAAACAGCGCCATCTATTGACAATGATGCAACCCATTATTTTAAAGAGGGAGGGGAAGTCATCGGCAAAGCTTCTGCGACCGGGTAGCACCTACTGTACTGAAGCAAGGTTCTGTCCTGATTTCTCGACAAAATATGCAGTAAAAAAACCTTGAAAAATTCTGGAAATAGTAATACAAATATAATATGTTCTTACTAGAAAAAATTAAAGTCTCTTTAACCATAACTATTAATTTATTTAAGTATTTATAATACTTACACGCACATTTATCCATAATCCAATTAAGTAATAATGAAATAAACAAACAGTATTTATTTGAGCACATCGCATTTGCACCAAAACAACGCAGACAAAAAACTAAGTAAGTAACTACAACAGATTATTTTTATTTTAAATTTGGAACTTATATAAACAGTTATTAACAGTCCAGAATGTCATAAACACTAATGAAAAGAAGAACGTTGATATTCCATAATTTTCCGAAAATTAAACCATGGAAAATTTTCAGTGAAAATTGGATTGTATTTTCGGAAAATTACACCGACTATCTGCGTATTTAGTCTCATGAACAAGAATAATTTTATTATAATTAAAAAACAACCCTAAAAGTCGAAGAAAGAGGATATTTAAAAAAGGACGGACATCAAAATTAATGTGAGTAGTAGTTAATAAAAATATAACGACTTAATTAAAAAAAAAGAAAAACTTTTTAAATTATTTACATTCTCCTTTCTTTGACTCCTAAATTATATCCATGACAAGTAATTTTGATAATTATGGTAAGTAATTATTTATTTATAAGTAATACCTGAAATATCACAGCGTTTCAGAGAACACATCTTTGTTAAATGATCTATTTCTGAACGCCTCATCGTGGCGATGTGGCGAAACACTATTTTTAGCGGAACTTTCTATGATATGAGGTGTTGATTTATAAATAGCGGAAATAACGCCGATTTTCGAAATCTCGAATTGTATCTCAATCTTAATTCTAAACCCAAACAATTTAATTCTTGTAGGGAAACAAAAAACCTTCTGTAAGGAACCTAATTTAGGCATTTAACACATACTTAATATATTTATTATAGGTAAATAAATTATTATAATAATAGTTAAAATAGGTAGGTATAAATAAAATATTCAGTTCAACAAAGTCATATAAGTAGTTATGACTAGATTCTAGCCAGACTGAGGCATAGACTAAAGGAAAACATGGATAGAGCCTTCGATATCTTACCTTGACTACCTTTACAATATACAAAAATATCGTAAGTAGGTACTACGTACTATTTAGTGTTCTGTGGTACTTACTACAGTAAGTAAGTAAAATAACGTGAATGCTTGACACAGTTGAAGATTTTCTCTCTCTCTTTCGCTCTCGGAATATTCTCTTGCACATATCTAATAAGTACAAAAAATCATAATTTTTTCGTTCTACTTACAATGGTTTCTGACCTTGGTAGTTAGGTATTAATTATTAACGTATTATAAAAAAAAAAATGTTGAAAACAACAATTTCAGACATGTTCATTTAACAGCTTAGTAGTAAGTTATGTAAGTACAGCTTAGTAGTAGGTTCGTCGCGATTCGACACGATTCGTTAAAATATATCAATTTTTCCCTTTAGTCTGGAGAACCGAGAATCCAAGCTCAATCAGAGCTATTCTGTAAAAGATGATTATACTTAAGTACTTAACTCTACACTTTCATTGTTGAATTCATCTCGATCACGAATCTCGGATTACTCGAAAGTCTTGTTATCGAATTTCAGAAAATATCCTAACTACAAAGTACAGGGGCCGTCTTGGAAATACTTAAATCACGACGACATGACGGGGACGCGACGTAATACGACTCTAGCTTTAACCCGTTCGCAGAAGCTTTGCCGATGACTTCCCCTCCACTTCATACTACCTGCATTCGTCTGTTAAAGGTCGAGCGCGGGTTGCGGTAGTAAGAAGTGGGAGGGGAAGTCATCGGCAAAGCGTCTGCGAATGGGTAGTATTATCGGTTTTCGGTAACAGCGTAGTGCGCAAGAAATGTCGCCGTAGGCACCACGGCTGTTGCAACTGCATAGATTTTCCTCTTGACCTCGCCGTCACGCTGCACACAAGAGCCGGTAAAGCTCATGAGTTATAACTCCAGAGGACCGAAGAGCAGCTTGGCGGGGCAGTCGTCGCTCTGGTCGCTGAGGAACTGCGCGAACAGCTCCTGGTACCTGGAGAGCGCGATGCCGCCTTTTCTCCTGTCGTCGTCCTGGAATAGTGTAACATTGTTCTTCTTATTAACAGTAGTAGAGACAGGTGTGAGGTGGTAGGTGTTTCTATGCACAGGCTGTCCTTATTCTGTATCTCAGTGATAATCACTGTTGTCTATTGTTCGTTATACATTGATGCTTTATTAAATGGAACGAAAATAATATTGTGTAGAAAACCTTCAATTGATAAAAAATAAATGTCAGTGATCATCACTGAGATACAGAATAAGGGCCCTGATGCGTATCTACTGCAAGTGTCAGATGTTCTGTGGTGAAGATGTAATTCCAAAGCATTGCTGCGTAGTCGGGGTTTCTGAGCATAATGAGATTTGACTGAACTGTTGCGGATTAGGGAAGGCGAGTGAAATGCAGTATTTCCTATGATTTTACTATGCGAAGTCCACGGCCATACCATCTTCTCTTAAAACAGTGATGTTGCAGTACAGAGGGCCTACCATCAACTCTAATCGCGACTCAACTACAGACCTAAACTGAATTGCATCGCTAATTCGTGACATAAATTCTTTGAATTTGACAAATAGATGACATGAAAAACTGAATCGTAACCGGAACTGCGTCGCTAGAAAAGTTCATAGTATAGGCCCTGTTTTGGACATTTTCATCCCTTGTTTGGTATTGGACATGGGAAAGCGTAACTTAAAATATCAGGTAAACGTTTTGCTCGTTTCATCATTCTTTCTTAATAATTATTATCACGAGTCTTCTCTCAGAATTAAGAGTTTGGCCATACAGGTTGGCTTGACCTGTATGACCTGTTATCTGATTAAATATAACATCCTTCCTATTTTAGCCTAAACTTTCTATTCAATTGTACCTACTACAATCATTTATAAATAAACAAAATCCATTACAAAAACGTATAATTATGCAACACGATAATAAAAATCCAACGAGCTCCAGTTGGCAGTCTACCAACTGCCCGATCCTAACCCATACGTATACCCACTACACTACCCACTACTGAACTATGAGGTCTCTTGAAAAACATTTACCGGACATTGTCACTGCGAGAATTACATTATTCTCATGAGATTAAAAATGTCATAAATAATGATGCTCTTTTCGCTTTTGATTTTAAAGAATCTTTTGTTTACAACGCATCATGTATCTAAATTAAACACCTCGGTCAGCTCATCATTCTTATCGAGGCAAACATATTTCGCTCTTAAAACAATGGGGCTATAAGGACCTAAAACCGAGCCTTCAGTAGGGACTTAAGAGCCCTCAAACACTTGTGGGAATGACCAAAACAAAAAGTTCTTGGGAAAATTGAAAAAATTGGTGGAGAAAATTTTCTAGTTGTCCTAGCATAATCTCTTTCAATATGTTGCTTGAGGCCTAATAATACCGAGTTTATCAGTCGTCGCCACGGTCGAAGTGTAACTAGGTACCTAAGTGTAATTCAGGGGTGGATTTTCAGAAAAAAAATTGGTTGCCTGTAAAGTCGGTTTACTGACGATAGTTGAACGTGACAACGTCTTCTTTGTCGCTCGTTCCGCGCTCGCGAGGTAACGCCGGTAACGCCGCATGAGCGAGGTAACGGCGGATGAGTCATGTTTTTTCGTGCGTGCAACCGGCTCTATCGATTTATAAGACGTTGTCACGTCAAAAACCTATCAGTAATAACATAAAAGTTGGGCTCTAATTGCAGTGACATACCTACCCACAAATTGAGATCATAACAGGTAGGATTTCTGGATTCTAAATCAATTATCTGAAGTCTAGAACTTCTGGAATGATTCCAAAACCATCATGATTAGGTGAACCACTGGCATAATAAGTATGTAACGCCACGTCAGGCGTCACCGTCATTTTTGTTACCAATCAACTACATTACACGCCCTCCTACGTATACAAAATGCTGCCAGAAAAGTTCGATAGCCTTTTTTTCTAAACTTTGAATGTAAAATCCAACATTTTATGACTCTCATTTACCATTTTTATGCCACAAACCAAGATTCTGTGTCTCGTCATCTGTAAACATGAACATTTAATTCGATCTCTTTCACGTCTGATGTGTTGAGAAGAAGATATGGGCAGTTGCAAATGCAATGCATTATGCAGTGCAGTGCAGTGGAATTGGAATTGTAGTGCAGTTGCAAAACACTGATGGTAACGGATTTCTACTCATGTAGGTAATACTTATGTGGGTATTTCCATCACTCGTTTCCTCATTTTCCCTACCTTCGTCTAGAAACTTTCTTGCGGTTGCATTAGAAGCATGAATATATTTGTTGAGCGTAGGAACTTATATCCGGAATTTACGGAACACTCGTTAAGATTGGAAAATTCATTGACGTTGATGGAATTTCTTGATGATGATTAACCCATAAAACACCTCCAAAAACGCTAAAATATAATATCCAGAAGACCATAAATAGGCTCCAAGTTATCCGATAGTGAACGATTAATTAATGCCTGATGCCTCTCGATTGCAACGGCGATGGATCGACATTGACATGGATTCCTCAATATGTTTGCCAAATGCTCGGCGGGGTATTCCGAGAATCGCGTAATAGTTCGAGTTACGTAGATCTTTTATACGTAGCGTATTCGCCTGAAATGACCTTGGCCATGACTGGAGCGGACCGAAGTAAAGAATCAAAATATCATGATAACAAAATATCCGGTATGCCAGAGCCTAGATCCTCCTTTCCACATTCCGCGAACTATGGAACTAGCTATCAGCATTGTTCTCTCAAACCTATGAACATGGGCTAGTATTCAAGGGGTGGATAAAGAAACCAACGCTTTTGGAATTTCGCATGGTTCTGCATATTCATGGACGGCGGAACAGCTACAGAACATTTTTTTTAAATTCAATATGGGCTTGATCTCACCTGATGGAAAATGACGATGTGGTCGAAGATGGAGCGTGCTTACCTAGAATATGCATATTCACTCTTTTTTTAAAGGTACCTACCGAGGTTGTAATGTGGAGATCATTCCAAACCTTAGCTATGCGTATTTGAAATGAAGAAGCGAACCGCTTTGTGCTACTAACTATACTTAAACGATTGTGTACTCACATTTAACAAAGTATTGAAAGCATCGTCTATAACTTTGATGTCATCCACTACCATCCTCTGCACGCAGTCGTATCGGAACTCCTCCACACCGACGATACCATCTGCGTTGATGTCAATCATCCGGAAATTGGTTTCGATGAACGCCTTCAGGGCCTGCGGGAAATCCTCGTACTTCCGTCCTATACAGCTGTTTTGGACTGCTTTTTTAAATTCATCCACCGTTACGATGCCGTCCTAAAAAGAATAAGTGACCATAGACGAGAGATCTATTTTTTTAAAATAAATTAAAATAAAGCGACAAGCGTGCGCAGTAGCATTGCGTGCTTGTTTAAATTTAATATTTAATTAGGCAAATAACATTCATGCATTGTGTAAAGTGTCAAAAAGTGTTATGTTGATTTCTTCTTCAATCTAGTTGCCTATTATATTAAAATTATTGGCAAGACAAACAGCTACGACTAGGTACGAGAAAACTACAATCACATCTAATAATAAGTAGATATAGAAATAGTTAGTTTTCTCTATATTTAATACCTACTAATTTTAGTGTCTTATAGAAGACACTCAAAAGCATATAGAGCTTATAGAACGTATAGCTTTTCCTTCAATGTAACTTATCGGTTAGTAAAAAGAAGATATTATATTATTAACGATTTTCAAGAGCTTTATCCCCGACTATTGATCCAGATTCAAAGAGAATATAATATAGCTGGTGTCAGCACCATTTTACAACTAAATTATATACCTACCTAATATTAATAATATCATGTCGGATTTTAAGAATAACGTGTGTACACTACAGTCTAGAATTATGTCAGAATTGGGGTAGGATTTTTTTTAATACTGGAAAAAAATTAAAAGTGGTGCTAATTAAGTTTGTCAACATAATATGTTTTCCTCTATACCTAGATAAGACACTAATTTAATTTTGGAAACAGAAAGCAGAAGATAAGTTCCAATAACGAGACATATCTAGAAGAATCTACGCTACGTTACCTAGGATACTAAATATAAAAACAGATTCAGAAGATTACATAGTTCCCATAAAGAGACAGATCTATAAGGATCCACGCTACGTTACCCACGACTCTAATTTAGAAAACAGAAACCAGAAGATAAGTTCCAATAAAGAAACAGATCTGGAAGAAGCTACGCTTCCTTACCCATGACTCTAATTAAGAAAACAGATTCAGAACATTAGTTCCAATAAAGAGACAGATCTAGAAGGATCTACGCTACGTTACCCACCACTCTAATTTAGAAAACAGAAAGCAGAAGATTAGTTCCAATAAAGAGACAGATCTAGAAGAATCTACGCTACGTTACCCGTGACTCTAATTTAAAACAGAAAGCAAAAGATTAGTTCCAATAAAGATACAGATCTAGAAGAATCTACGCTTAGTTACCCACGATTCTAATTTAGAAAACAAATGCAAGATTAGTTCCAATAAAGATAAAGATCTAAAAGAATCTACGCTTCGCTACCCACGACTCTAATTTAGAAAACAGAAAGCAGAAGATTAGTTCCAATAAAGAGACAAATCTGAGGAATCTACGCTACGTTACCCACGACTCTAATTTACAAAACAGAAAGCAGAAGATTAGTTCCAATAAAGAGACGGATTTAGAAGAATCTACGCTACGTTACCTACGACTCTAATTTAGAAAACAGAAAGCAGAAGATTAGCTCCAATAAAGATACAGATCTAGAAGAATCTATGCTACATTTCCCACGACTCTAATTAAGAAAACATAAAACATAAGATTAGCTGTTCCAATAAAGAGACAGATTTCGAAGAATCTACGCTACGTTACCTACGACTCTAATTAAGAAAACAGAAAGCATAGTATTAGCTGTTACAATAAAGAGATAGATTTAGAAGGATGTACACTACGTTACCCATTACTCTAATTTAGAAAACAAATGCAGAAGATTAGCTCCAATAAAGATACAGATCTAGAAGAATCTATGCTACATTTCCCACGACTCTAATTAAGAAAACATAAAACATAAGATTAGCTGTTCCAATAAAGAGACAGATTTCGAAGAATCTACGCTACGTTACCTACGACTCTAATTAAGAAAACAGAAAGCATAGTATTAGCTGTTACAATAAAGAGATAGATTTAGAAGGATGTACACTACGTTACCCATTACTCTAATTTAGAAAACAAATGCAGAAGATTAGCTCCAATAAAGAGATAGATCTAGAAGAATCTACGCTACCCACGACGCCACAGCCTAAGCTCTACACGACAGCGCAGTAGGAACATGTGTGGTGTAACCGACATAGTCTGGCACCTTGTCGAAGTCCGCCAGCTGCGCGATCTCCTCCCACAGGCTCAGCATGATGTGCTGGTACTTCTGCAGGCGCGCGGCGCTGCAGTCGCCCTTGCCCTCCAGCACGCACGTGCGTAGCGCCAGGCAGTGGAAGTCGCGCGCATCCAGGTAGCCGTTGTTGTCGATGTCTGGAAACAGGACGTACATTTCTATTGAATGGAAGCAGGCGTTATTTTGCGGAAATCCTTAATTAGCAGGACAGATTAATTTGTTTTGCTATAATCCGCTATTTGAAAAGATTCTGTATGGTACAATATGCAGGAACACTGCCCACATGAAACACCACACCCAATTTTCTAACACTTTCTTCGACGCACGTTTCGTCCCGAACCGGGACATCCTCAGGACTCAGGAGATGTTGACTTCACAATGCGAAATCGTAGAGACGAAACGTGCGTCGAAGAAAGTGTTAGAAAATTGTGTGTACAGAATCTTTTCAAGTAGCGGATTATAGCAAAACAAATTAATCTGTCCTGCTACGTACATTTCTTTTTTAATGGTGGACTCAGGACTACAGAACTAACTACTATAGAACTCTTCTTGCCGTTGCGTTAATGTTGCTTCTGTTAGCAATAATGTTGACGACAAATGGCGTAGCGGTAGCAATTCTGCCGTCGGCCTCGGAGTTCGTGGGGTCGTTTCCCACAACTGAAAAATGTTTGTGTGAAGATATCAAGGGTGTTTTTCAATTTTCTTACTTAGTAGTATTTATGTAGGTATATTGAATATGAATATTATGTATATTTATCAGTTAACTCGTACCCATAACACAAGCTATCGCTTACTTTGGGGCTAGATTGCAATATGTGTAATGACCCTGATATACATAATTATATTTATTTATTTATAAGCTGAGCGCAGTACAGTATGTCGTATAATTTGTACAGTATAGTTGCAAAGATGGAATGCACTCCATCTGTTATGGACATGCGTATCACTTAACATCAAGTGAACGTCTTGCTCGTCTCATCGTTGTTCATTATAAAAAAATAAAATACTCTACAAGTTAGTCCTTGACTGCGATCTCACATGGTAAGTGATGATGCCTAGGCTGCAGTCGAAGATTTACGTTCTAATTTGGAAGAGGTAAGTAAATCCACCCCTAGCGGTTTCTACAAAGCATCGCACGGGAACGCTATATTATGCAAGATTAGGACTCGCCTGAAATTTCTATATGCCTCAGTTTCAGCCCAAAATCGAATAAAAGGTTTGTCCCTACCTAACAAGCTCTAAACATGGCACAAAAATGCGGAACTCATACAAATACTTATTTCATCGAAACACATGTCTATAATCTAGTGGCAGGATCAATTAAAAGTAATACACATCTAAATGTCGCAACCGTCAAATTGGTAATCTAGACTTGAAACTTGGCTGGTGCAAGTAAACAATAGCTAGACTTATGCCAAGACCTGCGTCCTAGACACTAGCCCTTTCGCAACAAAACTATTAACGAGTTTCAAATTTTCCTCTGCCAATTTATCACAGCATCACTATGCCGCTAATGTTGACTGAACAAGATTGTAGTGACATAGGAACTGTTTGAATGATTGATGGATTTTGGCCGCGATTGACGGTCACCAGTCACGGATAACAATAGGCAAATCTAATAATAGACTGATTGTAGTACTGATACAAGGTTTATTTAGTTATTATGTGCTAATGTTAAAAATAGGACAATGGAAAAAAATTAATTTGGAAATTATGATTTTCAAATATATCCTAGCATTCTGACTTCAGGCGTAAGTGCCTCATTTAAGATTTGTAATCAAGTAAGTATAAAGAAAAGACTGACACACATTTTTTTTTATTTTACCTTGTTTGTTGCCATAATTTGAAAATATATTATATTACATTTGATTCTTTTTTTTCTTTTCTATCAAGCAAAGGTGATCATATACCTAGGGATGATACGCCATCAAATTGGACTAAGTAAGTAGCTGTAAAGACACTGGAAAGTATACCTACGTTTCAAATTTCATCCCAAGGAACTTCAACTTTAACTCGAACAAGTAGGTACCTACTGGCTATAACAATGCAGCCCAAGATGCAACTGCATATCACTTGCGAAAGTGTTTGCCGGTTAGGACCTGCCAGTCTTAATATGTGACCAAACATAAAACTTATTAATCAAAAAAAAATTTGCTAGGAATCTTGCTAGGATCTTGCTTGCTAGAAGAGTAGCTCGTAAAAATACTCCCAGAATACATTCATCTGCGCTAGAGATATCTAAAAATCATTAATGCTCCACGTAGCTTCTGTTTTCTTCTGTGTTACGAAATTTAACATTGGCATTGGATTTGATCGGTTAATCTCCGTCAGTTAACACCCTTTGCTAATTACCAACTAATCTCTTGGCTCAATAATCAATTGTGTGTTTATATAAGTAGTCAAAGGTAGTCAATAACAATGTTAACCATATTTTGTATTATTGGACTACTCTTTGGATCACTGAATTTTGTAAAATCAATTAAGTACTTAGTAGGAAACAGATCCCATTTTGGTCTGCTAACAACTTCTTCAAAAAAGAGTTGTTTTGCCCGTTCTTCGCCGAGCAAACCTGGCTTTCAATGTAAGGTTTTTTACTCATTACTTATTTGACTTCAGTCTCCTGATTCGCAATGACGATTCAGCGACAAATACCATACAAACTTGAACCCCTACACAGCTACGTTGCTACACAGTGTAGCACCGGAACGCCAAATTGCTACTGCAGGGCTAGACAAAGTCGCAAGCGTTTGGCGTTAACGCTAGTCGACAAAATGTATGGACAAACCACGTGACCATCACGTGACTGTAGAAAAACCAAGTGACAGAATAGAGGAAATCACGCTGTTTTTGAAATTCGACTACGACTATTTAGCGATCGCTCATACCCTGTAGATAACTTTTAGCGTACTTCGTCATTGTACGCTACAAAATGGCGGAATTGTTGGGATTTTTAGTACTCTTTAGTCTTTGGTACAACAATTGAGATCACAACAAGACTCCATTTTGTTTTGCTTTTGTAGTGTGTGGTGTTTTAGACGAAGTTCACAACTTCGTTTAAAACATCGTGGCGTGTTTTTTTGGATTTTCGAGTGTTTATTTTGCTGATAGTTAATTAAACTAGTGTTAGTTATTTCAGTGTGGTCGCGGTTGCTAGAGTTAGAAGTCATAAGAACTTAAAGTTCTATCGTTAGAGAGTAGTATATTCCTTGCAGTGCTATAGTTAATTAATAGTTAATTAATTAATAATTTAGTTAATAGTTAATTATTGACATCGGCGCTCAGCAAATGACAGATACGTCACATGACAATTCCAATTGACAGCCGACAACAACGCTAACCATAGACTAGGTAGATTCGGTCACGTGGTTTTTCTACTAGCGACTACGCTTAACGCTTAGGTGACATTGTCTAGCCCTGCTGGATTGGTAACCAGTCGCGGCCATAACTTACCGCAGACATGAACCAATTTAATAATTCGGGAATCGAACTTGGAACCTCCTACTCAATTCCCAACGCGTGCCAACTGTCCCAGCCAGGAAGGGCGTCAAATGTTGTACCTACCTATTTGGTTTAAATCGGGTGGACTTTGATAAGTGATTGATCGTTTGACTGCATCAAGGAAGCGCTTCCTATGGATGCTGCCCAATACATGCCAATTAATTATAATATCTCTTTTAAAAAGGACAAAATAAAAGTAAAATTACAAATTTTAAAAACCCCCGACACAAAAAATAAAATATAAAAAGTAACAAATACATAATATTTTAAACCTATATTATAATAATTATTATCGTCACAATATAATATTAAGTACGTTCAAATATTGTTTAATTCAAGCGTCGTCGTCGCGTCGGGGGACCGCTAAAGTTTATTACGTATCTGTAACCACCAACATTAGCCATATTCTGATTAAAGGTACGTCATAGTTAAATCTGCCGATCGCACATAAGGAACGGAATTCAAAAAAAGTATGAGAATGACATGGTGTCATGTTTTCAATTATTAGTCAATCGGATTTGTCATTCCCGATTTTTTTTAATTTCGTAATGTAATGAACGATCGCCAGGCTTCTGTACGACGATAGTAGATTAGGTTAGCTTAGGCAAGTTATCACTTGCGTCAAAGTGCATGCTTCCGCGACCCTTTGGCACCCCATCTGGGATAGATACAGCTGTGGCTGGGTTTTAGTGAGTAGGTACTCTGACTGCCTCTCTGTCAGCGAGTCCCACCGAGCAGGAGACTATGCGGTTTGACTCGCACAGCCTCCGGATGAGATCCAGCGACAAAAAAAGGTAAGTTCTTCATGATACTTATGGCCACAGGCACAGGCTGACCATTTCTGAAATCTATCCAGTCTGTGGTGCTATAGCAATAGCCCTTTGTGGACCTCAGACTAGTCGACAGATCACAATGCTCAATAAGCAACCTTGTTGTGTGGTGCAAGTTTGTTGTGGTGATTATTGATTTCAACTGCTCCTGGGTGTCTTGTCTTGATCACAACAAGGTCCCAAGTCCAGTTAAATGAGGAGGGTTCAACACTGCCAACCAGTCGACTTGAGAATAAATAACTGGTTGTAAATTCCGACACAGAAGAAAATACTAGACTGTTTAACAATTTATGAAATGCCTGTTCCAATTTTCGGGAAAATACGAAAGTGATTTCTGTCACGGGGAGTGATAAATTCTTTATGCGATACGGTTACTCAACCATTATTTGTGGCCATTATTTGAGTATGGGAGTCTGAGATCCCTTCTTGGGTATCGTCGTGGCCACTCAAATGCAGTTGGTTCGTTTTTTTAGATAAGTAATCTACTAAAAAGCAATCTTGTAAAAGATTGAAAGATAAACCAACTTTACCTGTACACTTGACAAACTTGGTACGTAACAAGCCATGTCTAGAAAACGACTGAACCGATTTTCATGAAAATTGCAGTGTTTTCTTACATTGAAGTGGCAAACCAAATAATATAAATGGTTACAATCCCCAATTAATAGTTTCGGAGAAATTCCCATACTGTAGACCTGTAGATATTATGTTGTACCTAAGTACTAGGTCTGGAACCCACAACTTAAAGTAGCTTTAGTATCTTAATGTGCATGTGTCCGAGCTTGCAGATGCAATACTCTTAAATGCATACTTATCGATTTGAGTCGTTTTTCGACTCTTTTTTCGAAGTCTGTTGAAAAATTTGGCAAAACCAAAGGACCCCTAACTTCCACTCACCGTAAAGATACCGCACCACGAACGCTACCCGGTTGTCCCAGGAGTACGCCATTTTAAAACCTATTTCACACTTTTACGTAAATATTTTCAGTCAAGTACTAGCGCGAGTAAACTTTCCTAGCCACTGGACGGTCGAGTAGCGCGTTGTCCACGACGGACGGCTCACGACTGGCTTGCGGTTGCCGGCTGCCGCTTGACAATAATATTGAGATGAAACGTCACGTTGTACCGATATAATACCTAGAAATAGGTACAGAACTACCTACGCTATACCTAGTCAATTCGCGAGCGGTCTATCGGTTTTGCTTTGGCAGTTGCATTATTGGGGTAACAATGATGCGTGATTTTATTCTGAGAAGCATTAAGTACAGAACTACCTACGCTATACCTAGTCAATTCGATTCGATTAAATCGAGCGGTCTATCGGTTTTGCTTTGGCAGTTGCATTATTGGGGTAACAATGATGCGTGATTTTATTCTGAGAAGCATTAAGTAAGTACTTAGTTTGTTTTTACAGTCAGACTCAGTCCAGGGTTTACTAACGCTGCTTTTCCTGTTGCAGGGACGCCATTCGAGCTTGAGTCTGAAATGTCCATCGGCCCTACAAATGTGCCCCGTCCAGACTATTACGGATGACTGACTCGAGTTTGTCTAGATATATACCTATACCGATTTTCCAATTTCTTATTAGATCGTGTAGATATCTCGTCCTATATTCTTACTTTGATAATGTATTCTTGTTAGATCATGTAGGTAGATACTCCGAGATTAGCTCTCTCCATCGCCCATAAGAAACATTCCAGCTCATAAATTAATATTGCAAAAGACCTTTAAGTATAAGTATTTAAGTAAGAATTAGTAGGTACCTACGATACACATTTTCAGGCGCTACTCGTAAGTCGAGGAGAATGACTGTTAACTCATTCTTAGTTATACTTAGACTTAAGTTAGTGATGATATGAAACCGACACATCAGAAATCAGCCCTTCCTGTATGGGGGCCTATGAAAAAGGATCAAATGAGCTGATGATTAGACATGCCTATCACCTATCATGTTTAGGAAGCCATTTAGCCATCAAGTCATGTCAGCTATGTTGCTGAAAAAAAAAGATACGTAAGTGATGTTCACCCTATACTTCTGAGACAGTCAATTGTGGAGAGTAGGAGTAGCGTGAAGCGTCACTTTAAGGTCGAGATCAACTATTATTATTGTTATCGACGCCCATCGCACACATCTGCGACGTCATATTGCATAATGTAGAGCTTTTGTTACGACTTTATCAGCGAATGCTCCTGTTTCTGAGTTCAATTTCAAATAATAAAAAATGGTTGTCTGTAAAGTCGGTTTACTGACGATAGTTGAACGTGACAACTCTCGCTTGCACTTCAAGCCTTACATGGAACGCCTCAGAGCGAGGTAACGCCGCATGAGTCATGTTTTTTTGTGCGTGCAGCCGGCTCTATCGATTTATAAGACGTTGTCACGTCAATAAATTATTATTTGAAATAATTTATTAACTAATAATGAAACTACTTTACTTAATTTTACTAAAGTAAGTATTATAAATCCGGTACCTTTTCTAAATTTTTTTCTTTCTAAATTTTGGAAAAGTCAAACTGAATTTGGCGGGCTGGATTGTACAGTGTGTGTACAGTGTACATTGACCTTAGAAATATTATTAATCATCTGAGACTTTCACCATTTGAATTTAGCGGGATATGCTGACTGAACTTCTAGCCGTTTTGCGGTACGGTAATGTAGATAAACTGTCAGACGGATGGCTGTCAACCTGTCAACTCAGATTTAACTGTCATGTCTGTCAAAGAGTACAATGCATAATCTGTGGAAAATAAAAAATAAAAGTCAAAAACAAAATGTCAAAGCGGGATGTTTTGTTTTCGTTTCGCAAGCTTATTTTATTGTGAATTTTTTATCACGTAATTTAAGTGAATATCATATAAAAAATACTTTTATAATAGGTTAAAGTAATACAATGAACTTCCCTATCAGAAACAATATTCTGTTTCTCATCGCACTGTTTGTATGTAAGTTGAAACTGAACCTTGAAATCCTTATGTTTTTCGTGATTTACAATTTAAAATACGGGTTTTAATGTTAATTACTTACTTGAGTACGTACAATCGTTAATGAAGCTAGTAATTAACTCACGAAATACAAATTATATCCGCATTTAGTATTATCTTTTTTGTGGGATGACATTTTTTTATTTATTTCAGGTGTTTCACTAGCCTCGCAGTTCGATATTGATGAAGAAACTGATACACTCAAGGACGACGATTTTTCCACAGTCGACGAATCTGAATCTCTACTTTCCAACGTAGTATCTGACGTCAACAAAACCTTAACAAATCTATACAATCAAGTTACCTTCGCCAATGTAACTATAGACACCAATAAAACGAATGCTAATGAAACGCGAAAGCTTGTCAAATGTAAAGAGATTATATACGAACCTGATGTAGATCCGTCAGTTGAAATAATAAACGGTACAGCGCTTGGAAAGTTGCTTCAAGTGAAACCAGATATTCAAAGTCGAGATGTAGAGGCAGATTGTGTTCTCGTACTGTTTTATGCACGAGCTTGCCCCTTTAGTGCTCATGCTGCCCCACATTTCAACGCATTAGCCAGATCTTATCCAAATATAAAAATGGTTGCGCTCGATGCTTTGAAGTACCATGGGATAAATGCACAGTATGGAATAGTAGGTGTACCAACATTAAAAATGTTCCATAATGGACGGCCAGTCGGTAAATTCAATGGTACAGAATATAATATCCATTTGTTCAGTAAGTTTGTCCATGCAATCACTGGAAGCAACCCTCAAGTACTGCTAGTAACATCCAAGGACTTCCAAGGGCCAGTTTCTAGTGTGGTAGAGAAAGAAACTGACTATTTTCTCATCCTGTCATGGTTGTTTATTATAATCTGTTCCATTTATTACTTCATGGAATCAGTTTGGTGGAAGATGATTGTGGAAATGATCCAGAATAATTGGCGGGAATCTGAAGCGCAGCACGAACACAATGATTGAATTCTGATGAGAATAGCTAAACTTAATTATTATAATACACTATGTAAATATAAAATTGTTTAATTTATTGAGGTATAGTATTTTTATTTATTTAACTTATTTGTATTTATTTTATTGACTTTGCCCAGCCTGTGACTTTGCAAACACTCAATTAAAAATAATCTACTGATAATGAAGAAATCAATTAGCTGTAACTGTGAAATCCAACTAAATAACAAAAACAAACATTTCAAACACCCAATTTTATAATATCAATAACTAAAAACAATTTGTAAATATTTAATTCCCACTGTTAAAATCACTTTAATTCTGCAGGCATCTCTGTATCATTCAAAGCAGCCAGTATATTCTGTGCTGTCAGCTCACTCATGGTATTTCGTGCACCGATTGTCGCACTGCCGATGTGAGGTAACACTACACAGTTCTTCAGCTTAAACAACGGACTATCCAATGGCAAGGGTTCTGGAGTTGTCACATCCAAACCAGCCCCCCAAATTATATTGTTCTGTAGTGCATTAATCAAATCATCTTGATTAACCAAAGCACCCCGGCTTGTGTTTACAAAAACAGCACTACGTTTCATTTTCTCAAAAGCTGTTTTGTTAAAAAGTTCTTTTGTTTCCGGCACAAGTGCGGCACAGACTATCACAAAGTCACTTTCTTTGAGCAGTTCATCAAAGCCAACTTTGATAGCTCCGATTTCTTTAGCTTCATCCTTTTCGCTGCGGTTGAAGTATAGTATTTTGGCAGTGTTGAAGGATTTCACGCGTTTGGCAACTGCTTGGCCTATCCTGCCAAAGCCAACGATGCCAACAGTGGCCCCGGAAAGGCCTGGCCCTGTCATGTATTTGGGAGCCCAGGAAACCCAGCCACCAGTTTTGGCGTCGTGCTGCGCTTCGGGCAGTCTTCTTGAAGTTGTAAGTAATAAAGCCATCTGAGAAAGGTAAACAGAAAACATGATAGAAGTACCTATGGGCGATATAAATATGCACTAATTGCTGATAAATTATTTATCATCAACAAAATAGATTTCAATAAGCAATACTTAATACAGGACAGCTACAAGATTTTCATTAAAAAAACTAATGATTAATAGTCTAATAAACTCGGATTTGAGTGGGAGGCCAAGGGTTCGGCCACAAACCAATTTAGAATTCCTAAATTGGCTAATTTCTGGTCTTTTGAGAGGCTTCAAGTGGCTAACTACCACTACTAGCAATGACGAACCACCACGCGATTCAGCACATAGTGCTGTATAGATAGTAAATGCAAAGATGAAGATTGTAGAGCTTTCAACATGTATCATATTTGTTTTGTCAGTGGATGTTCATAGTGAGTATAACAATATAGTTTATACCTTTATAACAGCCAAAATAAATAGATAGTCAAATAATAGTATCATAATAGTTACCGTAAGTTCAGCAGTGGCATCAGTTAACACATCAGGTGTGTACCCAATCTTTACACCCCTCTGTCTGCACTCCTTCACATCTATATGGTCATAACCGACAGATATAGTCGCAATTACTTTTAATTGAGATCCAGCCGCATCTAGGACGTCTCCGTCAATCTTGTCACTAAGCGAACAGTATATTGCGTCCACACCGGCTATACTTTTCAGAAATTCTTCTCTTGGTACTGGTGATGGTTCTTTCCATGTCTTTATGTCACATCTGAAATAATAAGCTTATACTTTACCATCTGTTTCTTATAGTATAAAGCCTACTATTATTTAGGTTTTGACAACAACCATGTAAAAGAAAACCAACCAACAGAAGTGAAAACTTGAACAGACACTTTGTATACAGAGGTGTTGGTAATGGTAGTGAGTTCAATGGTTCTTTCCCATCTCAAAATATGCCCAATGCACATAAAGAAATTACAACTTGCAAGTAAAAGGCAGTTATTTAAGAATGAAAGAACTCATGAAACTTGCACAGAAATAGCTAACAAGGCAAACTTATTGCCATTAGGGATATGAAAAAATAGGTTATGATCTACTCCGAGACCTACCGAATTAATAAGAAAGTTTTATAACAGTCGGTCAAGCCCTTTCGGAGGTGTTTGGTAACAAAAATTGGCATGAGAGTTTTATATATTAAAAGATAAGAATAAACTCACCGTTTTTTCAACAATTCTATGCCACATTCCGGCATATCCGATCTCGTGACGTAAACTTGATATCTTCCAGTGCTCATGTTTCTTGAGAATTGGTTCACCAGACCTTTGCGGACTAAGCTAGCGGCAGAAACGGCGAGCGTTTTATAACTCATTAATCAGTGCAATTAACTTGGTTTCTGAGCGTCAAATTAACTTCCGCGTTGACGAAGGTTAGACAGATCTCAAGGCAGATACTTCGGTGGCGCTTCGTAACCTTTATCCTTGCTTTCGCCCTTGAAAAACGATGGTTTCGCGACGTATATTGCTAGGTGTAACGCCGCCACGGTCGCCAGAATAACTCTGCCTTTTGTTGACTTGATAAAAGACAGGCCTGACATAATACTGCTTCGGTGTTATCTTATGTTAATGTAAAACTAGTTTTTTGGTAGCGTTCTAGTAAAATAGCGCAAAAACCTAAAAAAGAACTTATCCATAACGGGCATGACATCAGCTGATAACAGTGAGTGACAGTGACATGCATTGCATTGATAACAAATGTCAAAATGACATTTCCAGGTGTCATATCAATATAATAAGATTTTCTTTACAGTAGCTCCGGATTCTAGGATTTTGTTTGATATTATAAACATGATTTCAAAGTTCAAACATGGGTGAACTGCAAGTGGGTCAAAGAAAGGTATCTAATTACAAGAAAACTTTTGAACTAGCCTCCACAATGCGGCTTGCTATGGGATTTGAGTTAACAAAAATAGTCACAGAAAAGAGTTTAAAATCATTTTTATTATTTAAAGGGTGAAATTGGATAGCAATTTGCAATGTGCTTTGTGCAGCGTAGGTACATCACCCCACTTAACGATGTAGAAGCCGTATTTAAGCGATTTTGAATGAAGTTTTATGCAAAAACTATAAAGACAATTATTTTCAAATATACTCGTCATGTATTTTGGGTCTTTAATCTAAAATCGCTAAGAAGCAGAAACACGATTAGATAAAATTTTCTCGATAGAAAGTTCTCCCAAAAGTTGCTCCAAAATCTCAGTTTTTCTAGTTTTTATCGGACACTACATTGGATGTACTTGTAATTTTTGTTTTAAAGTGTCGGTAATAATAATATCCAAAAACGCTAAGAAACAGATTTTGATAACCAGCTTAGTTTTTGAGTAATTAGGTAAAAGGTAGTTTTTCTGTTATATTCTTCCGCGACGCTGCATGGTCGCACCTACCAAATCTCCGTGAGAGTGAGAAAGACAAAAATAAATTCAGTAAATCCCCTTAATAACCTTCCAAAACATTTCCTCTTTCATGATTAACTACGATACCTCAGCATCCTCAGAAGAAACGTATACCCATTTATTTTAGTTATCGGCTATATTATAATATACTTACTAGCGTATAATATGATCGTGTATTTCGGCAAAGCAGCTCCTGATTCTATATTATAACTAGCAAACGCCCGCGGCTTCGCTCATCTTCTGCGTTACTCCCTCAGGCGTCAAGTTTCCAAAATTCTTGTATTAACCGCCATTTAATTTAATTTTGACCACCAAATATTTCCTTATGCTTGCTGGTTATAGACGTCGATTTTCAAAGCAATCGGCCCAGTAACAAAAAAGTTCAAAATGGCGGCCAAAAAGTTCATCATTTTGTAAATTTTGACCACAAATTCCTTCTCTATGCTTGCTGCCATAGTCAGACGTCGATTTTCAAAGCAATCGGCCCAGTAACAAAAAAGTTCAAAATGGCGGCCAAAAAGTTCATAATTTTTTTTATTTTGACCACAAATTCCTTCTCTATGCTCGCTGCGATAATCAGATATTGATTTTCAAAGCAATCGGCCCAGTAACAAAAAAGTTCAAAATGGCGGGCAAAAAGTTCATATTTTTTAAATTTGACCACAAATTCCTTCTCTATGATTGCTGCCATAGTCAGACGTCGATTTTCAAAGCAATCGGCCCAGTAACAAAAAAGTTCGAAAATTTTCCGCTTCTAAATTTTAATTCCAAAAATCCCCGTTAGAGTACGAATTCATGACCTAATATCAACCTAGGTACCAAATTTCAGATCCCTTCGACTTTTGATTTCGCTGGAATCCCTGGAATAACGCAAAAAATACACTTTTGTATGGGAAAATCCCTTAAATGTAAGATTTTTACCCCTTGAACATCGAATTTCTGGAATCCCCGTCTTAGTACGAATCCATGACCTAATATCTACCTAGATACCAAATTTCAGATCTCTACGACTTTTAGTTTTTCTGGAAAGCCTGGAACAACAAAAAATTACAATTTTGTATGGAGAAATCCCTTTAATGTACTATTTCTACCCCTTAAACATGGAATTTCTGGAATCCCCGTCTTAGTACGAATTCATGACCTAATATCTACCTAGATACCAAATTTCAGATCTCTACGACTTTTAGTTTTTCTGGAATGCCTGGAACAACGAAAAAAATTACAATTTTGTATGGAGAAATCCCTTTAATGTACTATTTCTACCCCTTAAACATGGAATTTCTGGAATCCCCGTCTTAGTACGAATTCATGACCTAATATCTACCTAGGTACCAAATTTGAGATCTCTACGACTTTTAGTTTTTCGGGAATTCCTGGAACAACGAAAAAAATTACACTTTTGTATAGGAAAATCCCGTAAATGTAATATTTTTACCCCGTAAACATGGAATTTCTGGAATCCCCGTCTTAGTACGAATTCATGACCTAATATCTACCTAGATACCAAATTTCAGATCTCTAGGACTTTTAGTTTTTCTGGAATGCCTGGAACAACGAAAAAATCACAATTTTGTATGGAGAAATCCCTTTAATGTACTATTTCTACCCCTTAAACATGGAATTTCTGGAATCCCCGTCTTAGTACGAATTCATGACCTAATATCTACCTAGATACCAAATTTCAGATCTCTACGACTTTTAGTTTTTCTGGAATGCCTGGAACAACGAAAAAATCACAATTTTGTATGGAGAAATCCCTTTAATGTACTATATCTACCCCTTAAACATGGAATTTTTGGAATCCCCGTCTTAGTACGAATTCATGACCTAATATCTACCTAGGTACCAAGTTTCAGATCTCTACGACCTATAGTTTTGGCGGAATCCGTGGAACAACCAAAATGCCTCACTCTTTTATATATATAGATCCCTTTAATGTACTATATCTACCCCTTAAACATGGAATTTTTGGAATCCCCGTCTTAGTACGAATTCATGACCTAATATCTACCTAGGTACCAAGTTTCAGATCTCTACGACCTATAGTTTTGGCGGAATCCGTGGAACAACCAAAATGCCTCACTCTTTTATATATATAGATAGATATCAATAGTGCATATTGACATTATTGAATGTAGGTATCTATTAAGCTAGCCGTCGAAGACCGTCGGCTCTATAGAATTTATTCTGAAATTGTATCTATTATCGATTTTAAATGACAATTGTTGGTGCAGGTAGATTTAAATCTATGTAGGTACTTAGACGTATACTACTTTTTCAGGAGTATTTTTAACTTAAGCTTGATGTATTTCTTCCTATTCCTAAATCTCCCTCTCCTTACTACTAGCCGATTAAGAGGTAGGTAAATCTACAGGTTTTAGGTAAATCAATACATTTTTAATGGCCGAGATTGTACAGTAACAAGTAACATAGCTTGTACTTACCTAACATCAACCTAACATAATATCTCAGTTGATTTTAATTTTTACTTTAGGTATTTTTTTTTATAGTCGTTCGTTTCAGCCGACGGACGTCCACTGCTGGACAAAGGCCTCCTGCAATGCTTTCCAGCCCACACGGTCCTGCGCCATCTGTATCCAGCGCCTTCCCGCGACTCTTTTAATGTCGTCACTCCACCACTGCGCTTTCCCGTGCGGGGTCGCCAGTCCAGCACTTTGGGTCCCCAACGTCCATCGGTTCTACGAGCTATGTGCCCCGCCCATTGCCACTTCAGCTTCGCGATACGTTGAGCTATGTCGGTGACTCTGGTTCGTCTACGGATCTCCTCATTCCTGATTTGATCACGCAGAGAAACTCTTATAGTCGTAAGAACCTAAATTGCTAAACTCTCACAGTCCAATGTCCATCAGCAATGATAGACGTCTAAAAACTTGTATAAAAATATGATCTCCATTTAATTGTGCATCAACAAATATGAAAGTCAGCCTCCGAATTCCACCTGCATTCCCGTGTCGGCAGCGACTGAAAGTGTTTTATATCCCCAAACGAAAGTCAACGCCTGCGGTGCTCCGCCGATATTTCGCTGGTCATTGACATTACATTACTGCGTACGGACTTGGCTATGAACAAGCAGAACTTCACTGAGCGGTGACGAGTGACGCAATATTATGTTATAAGTAGCTGACCCAGCAAACGCCTTACCAGCCGTTACAAACGCCACCTACTCTCAGACCTACCGAATAATACCGAACGCAGAAAATTTCATAACAATCGGTCAAGCCCTATCGGAGGAGTTTTGGCACACAAAAATTGGCACGAGAATTTTATATATTAGAAAAGAAAATATGTACTGTGTCATTTTACGTGTTTAAAAGGCAAGTCCAGGGAGCCTCCTGATTGGACTCGAGCTCCTTGTAATCCTTTATTTAATGTAGTCTGAGCTTGTAATTTGTTTGTTTTCTTCATTATTGCAGTATACTGTATATCAATCTATATACAGTATACTGCAATAATGTTATAATTATACCCTTCTGTCGATGTTCAGTTTTTCTTAAAGTCGTTATAAGAGGCAGCACGTCAGACTTTACTATTACTGATCAAGCAGCGTGGTCTTCTCCGGCGCGTGTGATTTCCCTCGGGGGTACGGGCCTCGAGGCAAACCTCCTTACCCGGGCGATGTGTCTGCGCTGCACGCCCTCGGTGTAGATCTTCAAGCCCCCTGGTTAGGGAGCTAAGGCTCCGCCATCTTGGCTTTGGGCCTAGGGGTCAGGTTGCGTCATTGGTCCTGTCCAGTGATGATCCTCGCGTCGTCTTCTGCATCGCTACCCGTAAAATACTGGGAAGGGGACGGGGACCGCAGCAGCTCGCAAGGTAGGGGACGCCCTTGCGGTGGTCGGTCGAGTGTAGGGGCAATCCCGTGGAGGTGTGCACAGTGCACACGACCCGTAGTCCGGGCGAACGAACAGGCGTTGCGCGAGAGCACGGACAAACTCCTCCACGGTGGGCGTACTGATCAAGGTAAGGTAAGGTTAATTCATTTACCGTCTCTCCTGGAGATGGCGTCAGAAACAACCTAAGTATGAGTTTTAATAATAAAATCATCGTTTTAGTGGTAATCAAATTCAAATTCAAATTCAAATTATATTTATTTCACATAGGCCTAACTTACAAGGCACTTGTAAAACGTCAACATATTTGTTACATAAAATTATGTACGGTGATAACTACAAGTCGACTTAAAACTAAGTTTACGAGGGTTCCAACGCGCCCTGCACTGAGAAGAAGCCCACAACAAACTCAGCCGGGTTTTGTTTTCGGTTATCACCACTTTACAAAAGCTCTTAAAAACTAGTTGAGCTAGTAATTATAATACAGCAGTTCATTTACTCCCAAGGATTTGATTCATGTAAATAATCCTTAATACTATAGTAAGCTTTATTAACGAGCTTTCCGAATTTAATTATATATATATATATATAGGTAGTAAGTAGGTAAGCATTATATTTGTTCATAAACAACACTACTAAGCTACGTTTTATTTCTTTTGCTCAAACTAACCGTTACTCGGACGCTTGGAGCCAGTCTCCGCGCAGCAGTAACAATGTCTATGTAGCTAATTAATTTTTTCGTAGCGAAAATAATTGAACGCGTCTTCTAGACACTAATAAGTTAACATGACGTTAACGCTCGCGCTAACTCCGCGGACGCATCTCAGATGAACATTAATTAGGCAGAGACACGAATTTTCTAGGAGATATCAAGTTACAAAATCATGTAGCGTTTAAAATCTGCTAGCTTAGTATATGATAGTTATCTTTGTCTAGACTGCAGTAGAGATGTGAATCATTCATACTTGATGCTTCAAACTTAATTAAATTGCAATATTATCATTTAGTAAGATAACTAGATAGGTACCTACCTACAATTGTACATTAGTTCATTAGTGCCTATTCTCTAATAATATGTCCTATAGTTGGTACCTTTACGGTCGGTAGCTCGATTTGCAGCACCATGAGGAACTGCAAATGCGTTTGTTTATCCATAATAACCCCATGTTATAGTTTTGAGAGAACACTGTTGCTGGTAGCTGGTTTCATAGTTTGCAAGTGCGTGGAAAGAAAGATCTACTATAGTTGCCGGGTGGTCTTGGATTGCCAGCCATCCAGGTGGAATGGATGGAACATGTTCCTACGCCGGAGTGTATGCACAGAAAGAGTGGAAGGAGGAATAACTTCATACAGCTCTTGAGAGCACTCCCCATTGAACAACCGATAGAACACACAAAGAGAGTTAACATCTTTACGGGTTTCCAGGGATTCGAGTTTGTTACTGAGACTGGGGTCGTCAACAATTCGAACTGGCTGCTTTGATATTTCTAACAGCGCCCAATAATAACATAGCGGGATAAATTGGCATTCTCCCCATTCTCATGGCACTTTACCGTAGTTCAATAGACACGGGCGCTTGACGGTTGTAACGGTTTGAACTAGGCAGATAGTGTTATCTACCTAGTTTAAACACCGTACAGGCAGTAAGGACTGTCTGCCTGTACGTGACAGGAATGGGAACTTCAAACCCTCATTTCTTATCGCGAGTACCTACTTAACTGCTGTTATCTGCAGCCTTAGCCACATGATTTTTTTTAACTAAAGTCCGGTCGCGGAGCACGAAGAATTTCGTACATTAACCTGTTACTACCTGTCTCTGTCACTCCCGCGTCAAAATAATGCGGTCACGCTCGCACAGATGCAATGACCCCGTCTTGTGCGAGCGTGACCGCATTATTTTGACGCGGGAGTGACAGAGACAGGTAGTAACAGGTTAATGTACGAAATTCTTCATGCTCCGCGACCGTGCTTTATACAGGCTAGCGCTTGACTGTGAGATGGAAAGTGCCGATGCAGGCTAAGGTGGAACGCGCTTGCCTAGGAAATGCCTATTGACTCTTGATTTGAAGGCGCCCAAGTTGTAGGAATTGGGAAAGACAATACCCTGGAGTGTATTCCAGACCTTTGTAGTGCGTAGGTATCAGAAACAAGGAAACAAACTGCTTCGTACGTGTCTTTGGTAGGTAAGTCAACTATGTAGGGGTGAAAGCCTTTTCGACTTAGATACCTATATTCTGTTTCTACGATTGCTTTTACATCGAAATTCAAAAAATGTGAATGACATATCCGATCAACTAATGGATTGTAACTTATCGAAGAAAGTTGTCTTTCTGATACTAATAGCTATAGAATGGGCGATCGATAGGTTTCTATGAGGATCGTAGTTAAGTCGTATGGCTAAGGCTATTGATATTCAATAGCGCACATTAGCAGAGCCTTGATAGAGACCTTCCATTCAGTGGAACTACGCACCGGTGCGTTCAGCACGCAAACTTAGTTAGGTGCTAAATTGGTACCTACATAGTATGTAGTTATACTACTTATTAGTATATTTTTATACTAGCTGGAACACATCCTATGGGAACCCTAGATTTCTGCGGGATAAGATCTGCCTATGTGTTATTCCAGGATCTATACATAATTAATTTACTCACTACATGTTACTTGACTGCTATTTCACCCTCAGAATACAGTTTCACCCTGGGAAAGTGACGAAAACGTAGGTACAAGGGGATAAATTTTTTTCCTTTCCCCGGTACAAAAGTAGTCCTCGGCGGTTCGTCTTTGCTCTGGGTAACTAGCCACGGCTGAAACCTTCCACCATACCAGACTTGAGCCAATTTAGAAATTTTAAACTCTAAAATGGAACCTGCAACCTCCCACTCGATTGCGAGCGCGCGCCACTGCGCCATGGAGGTCGTCAAATACCAAAATTGTACATACATACCTAATGTTCTAGTTACTAGTACACTAGATTATCTTTTTATAGCAATTCTATCCGACATTAGATGGTGGTGCAAGTGCAAAAGGTCCTATTTTTCCTATTGATACACGTAAAATATGGCAGCATGTGACAAATGGAAATGGTAGGTAACTTTCATGAAACGACGGTCATAATCACAGGTCATAATAATATGACAGCCCAATCAAAATATGGCAGGCGGAGCACAACTCACAAGTGAATATCACTTGTAAAAATGCCGCCGCAATTAGAATGGACGCATGGCTCACTGCGCTTCGCACTGATGGCGACTGGCGAGGGTTGCCTGCTTCTAGAGTAAATCCATACTAAATGTTTGTTGGTTGGTTTGTTTGTTTCTTTGTTTGTGCATCAATTACGCTGCAACGAATCAACACAGGATTTGCACATATGTAGTTGAAAACGCACTAACTAGGTACTTTTTATCTCGGAAAAATTAATGATTCGCATTGGTTTTGTGGAAAAATCGAAATTCACGCGGGTGTAAGGAACAACGAAACGTACCAGATGTTTACCTGATTTTAAGAAATTACACGTCTGTCAATTTTATATTTTAGGACTCTGCATTGCAATACCGATGACGAGTGCTGCTTCTCAGTGTGAGAAGCAGCACTCGCCATCCTCAGATACCAGTTCGTCACGCGCGTGCACTCCATAGAGGCATAAAGGCAAGTGCCTACCCCTAACAAATTCATCTGAGTTCGTCATTATGCCCTGTAATTTCGTCGGCTACAGTGCCTTTCAAAACGTCTCCTCCCAGAGGGAGATGGCTTGGCTAACCACGCACCCCAAAATGCTTCACCAACTTGACTAGTTTTAAATTTTTAATGTTAAAACAAGCAGTGATTACTTACGAATTCAGTCTCACGTTACCCCGTGTCCAGTGGTGGGCTATAATGTAATATTGCATCAAGGCTACCAATGAGCGTGTGCGACAAGTCGACAACCCTCTGTTCCGAATGATGCAAAATGTGATACTGACATTGTTATATCACCGTTTCGCTCCGAAATCCGGCCATTGCAAACAACACCGCTTCCGGCAGGCCATTATTCTCGTTATAATAAATATTATTATTTGTTGTCATTATTTCAGTTCTGCCCTTATAACCTCATTCCATGAAGCCTGATATAATTTATGGAACCATAGAGAATTATACTCGAAACCAGCTTCTCGCGGCTCTGCGTAAAATTTGGGTTTTCAATCTCGTGGGAAATGTGAGTTTTTGCGAGTTTAGTATGCAGTGGCGGGGCAAGACCTAAATTTGATGTGGGCAAGATACATTTTGCGAGGCCCTCTGAGATGGATGTGGCAAGAAAACGAATTTAATAATAGAAATTTTTTTGATACCTTGCTTTGGCAGGTACCTTAGCGCAGAACAATTGCTCTTTCCGGTCATATAGTCCGGTCAAATTAAACCAAAAAATAAGAGTAAGGTTACATAAATTCCCACCAAGCTGAAAATCGGTAAGATTGTTTAAAATATTATTAAAAACAAAATTTGAAAGTTCCCGATCCTTCCCCTGTAAGGAAAAAAATTTATTCAAGGTCAAAGGTAAAGAAAATGAGTTTTTCGCGATTTTCAGCAAAACGGTGAGTTTTATCATAAAAATACTTCAGACAAAAATTGTAGATCATAAATATATCTACAAAAAATTTATTTATACTTGTTTTTCTACGAGCCACCGTTTTTGAGATATAATGATTCAAAAAGTTGTTAAAGTTGTAATCGTCATAATATGCACACCACCACCGCCGGAAAAACCACGTTTCGCGCCGGAAAAACTGCTGAACTCGATTTTTTGCAACTGCAAAAAGGGATGCACTGCTAAATATGGTTGCAAAAAAGTCGGTCTGTTCCGTTCTCCGGCATGTACACATTGTCAAGGCCGGTTGTGCTCTAATATTGAATCACCAACAGTAGAGGATCCGTTTGATTCCAACGAGGCAACATGCGATACATCGCTATTAACGCAGTTTACCTACATGCACTCAGGATGAAGATGAAGAAGAACAAGGAGAACAAGAACAAGAAAATCAAGAAAAATAACAAGAATTTGAAATTTGAACGACTCGGACGATTAAATTTCACTACTTTTTTTTACTTCAATTGATTTTATCTTTTCAATCTCTGCTAATATCCATTATTTTTCAATAGTTTCAAATTAAACAGGATCAAAACTGACCCGTGGAATAGGAATACTGGGGAAACCACGTTAAAAAAAAACCGGCCAAGTGCGAGTCGGACTCGCGCACCGAGGGTTCCGTACTCAAGAAGTACTGAAGCAAAATAAGCTTAGGTAGTTATAGCTAGGTACTTATAAGATTCGTTCGTACTAATGTAGATGTAACACGACCAAAACTGTAACGACCAAAGATGTAAAACGGTAATAATTACCTTTGTTAATGAACCGCAAAACTAACTTTGTTTGTAGAGGTTTATTGTTAATATCAAAAAAACTATGCCAGTTAGAGCATTGGCTATAGTTTTCCTGTAAAATATACGTAAATTCCTATTGACCATAATTATTTAAGATTTTTCGATTGGTAAACTCCGGAGATAAGGGGGGGAACGGTATTTTTTTAGACATTTTCCCCGATAAATCAAAAACTATCATGACTAAAAATAATTAAAAGTCGGGTTTAGAATGAACAAAGTAAACCCTTTCTTATGATACCCCACACAGTACAGTTATCTCACTTTTAAAATTCAACCCTCCGATTTTCCCCCCTTTTTAAATAAGAACAAAAATAATTTCCATTTTTTTTTATTCCAGTGTCATTGGGCCACTAATATACACAACTATTCCAAATTTCATATCGATAGCTCTGGTAGTTACTAAAATAATCGAGTGTGACGGACAGACAGACAGACAGACGGACAGACAGACGGACAGACAGACGGAGAAAGTCGCACCATAAGGGTTCCATTTTACCATTTTGGTACGGAACCCTAAAAACGCGCTAAGTATTGTACGATTCACGAAAGATGACCACAAATGGCGGGCCTATTTTAGGTCTCTTTGGACTTATCTAACTAATATTATGGTCTTATTTATTTTAACTAATATATATGGTCTTATTTAACTAATATATGGTAATTATTTTGGCTTAAGTCTTTTCTTCATGAGTGTACATGAAGAAAAGACCCGCCATTTGTGGTCATCTTTCGTGAATCGTACTATACACTACCTCATAGGTGCCAAGGAAACGTATGCATATTATGACGATTACAAGTACAACTTTTACAACTTTTTGAATCGTATATATCTCAAAAACGGTGGCTCTTTTTCGTAGGTAATTTTATGATCTACAATTTTTGTCTGAGGTATTTTTACGACAAAACTTACCGTTTTGCTGAAAATCGCGAAAAACTCATTTTGTTGACCTTAGACCTTGAATAAATTTTTTTTCTTACAGGGGAAAGATGGGGAACTTTCAAATTTTATTTTTAATGATATTTTAAACAATCTTACCGATTTTTAGCTTGGTGGGAATTTATGTAACTTCGAATGTCTAAATTGACTGGACTATTAATTATCAACGAGTTTCACCTAGCTAGGTATTTAGGGGTCCCTTCTAGCGTTCGCGAGATTTACGGACGCGAGGCCCCGTGGACCGCGAGGCCGTGTGCGGTGGCCCACGTCGCCCACGCCTTACGCCGCCTCTGTTAGTATGTTTGCCTACGTGTTAAATTCCAGTTTTTATGTTAAGGGGATTGATTGAATTTATTTTTTCTTTCTCACTCTCACGGAGATTTGGTAGGTGCGACATGCAGCGTCGCGGAAGAATATAGCAGAAAAACGACGTTTTACCTAATTACTCAAAAACTAAGCTGGTTATCAAAAATCCGTTCTAAGCGTTTTAGGATATTATTATTACCGATACATTAAAACAAAAATTACAATTACATCCATTGTAGTTTGCGATAAAACATAGAAAAACTGAGATTTTGGAGCAACTTTTGGGGGAACTTTCTATCGAGAAAATTTTATCCAATCGTGTTTCTGCTTCTAAGCGATTTTAGATTAAAGACCCAAAATAATAAAATAAAAATAAAATAAAAATAAAAAAATAAAAAATAAAAATAGCTTTATTACCCCCAATACATGACGTGTAAATTTGAAAGTAATTTTCTTTATAGTTTTTGCATAAAACTTCATTCAAAATCACCTAAATACGGCTTGTAGGCCGTTAATTGGTAACTATGCTTTCGGATAAAATTAAAGGAATACTTAGGTGCTTCGGGATTTTCCGAAATTCTTTACTTGGAATTAAAAACCAATAATAGATTGTGCTACTTACAAGATTGTTTATACGGGTTTTATGACTTTAGTTTTCACTTTGATTGCGAGGAAATTATTTTTATTTTTTACCTACAACAACAATTCAGAGGCACAATGTTTAATTCAATTCGAAAATAATTCGAAAATAATGACGGTGCATGCACAGTATATATTTGATAACTTGATATATTATGTGCATAAAAATATTAATAATTTTGTTAAAAAAAGCGATCTCCATGCTATTAACCTTAGAAGTAAAAACAAACTAGTAGTGAATAAAACAAGACTAGAGAAAATAAATAAATCATTTAAAGGCAATGGGATACGCTTTTACAATAAACTTCCTATTGAAATATTAAACTTATCCCTCAATAAGTTCAAAGTCGTTGTAAAACGAAAGCTCGTTAATTTATTTACATGAATCAAATCCTTGGGAGTGAATGAACTGCTGTATTATAATTACTAGCTCAACTAGTTTTTAAGAGCTTTTGTGAAGTGGTGATAACCGAAAACAAAACCCGGCTGAGTTTGTTGTGGGCTTCTTCTCAGTGCAGGGCGCGTTAGAACCCTCGTAAACTTAGTTTTAAGTCGACTTGTAGTTATCACCGTAGGTACATAATATTATGTAACAAATATTGTTGACGTTTTACAAGTGCCTTGTAAGTTAGGCCTATGTGAAATAAATATATTTTAAATTTTGAATTTTGAATTAGATTTTTTTATTGAGACGTTCTCTCTCCTTGCCGACATACCTAGTTCCACAGCCTTTAGTTCAATTACTTTTATAGGTAGGTAACTAACCTTCAGCCTACTAAGTTCAGCAGCTTTGGCGTCGAATTATAGAGAAAACAGATACTTAATATACTTATTAATATATTGATGATCATGATTCAAACAATTTTCACGGACCGCCTCTCTCACATAGGCATATCTCAAGTAAATAATATAAAACCATTAAAATTTCAGGCGCGTGCGCGCGACAATACATCATTTCCTTCTGTATAATCTGTGGAATAATCTTCACTTGTGTTTGCTACAGGAATTTAAACTCTATCGCCTGATCCGAATGGTGTGCTTTTATTTAATAACTGCGCTGTTTTAAGCCATTTCAGATATGCATAGAGTAAACGGCGGGAAGTCGCGTGGTGGCATAGACTTTTATTAATTGCCTAATTAAAATCAGAAATGCTATCTGTGGTGTAAATTCTCTTTGTGCGAACTGCGAAGCCGTATTTCGTTTGATCAGATTTCTTGGTTGCAAAAAATGAAACTTTTTTCGAACCTCTTTAGGAAATTGCTTATTATATTGGAGTTTTCACTGGAATTATTTTCTATTGTTTGAATTTATTACGCATTTATAATCATGATTATTTTTCGCACGAGTCTGACATTTCTTAAGGGCCTGTGAGTAAGGCCTATGTGAAAGTATAAACATTTTGATTCTGATTTGCCAACGTCAACTCCTAGCCTGCTCGCATCTAGATTTTACTTTAACAATGTTTTCTACGCTTTTGGTAAATCTCTATAGAGATGTGTGCCGTGGCTGAGGTGTAGTCGAAAGGACATTTATAGAATTTAGAAAATGATTAGATATTCTACTTACCACCGAGCTATACTGTATCTGCGTAGTACTTAGTTTGTATTTGTGTCGTTGACGCAAATATGTAGTTCAAATTGCATGATTGTGAATGTCAGTTGTCATGATAAGTAGATGCTCGCAATGAAGCGATTTGGTTAATGTATCATGTGTCATCAGATCAGTCATCAGTTGTGTCATCAGAATCACTTTGGATGGCTCCATCATTCGAGTCGGTCCCGTGACATCAATAACTATGAATTGCGTTAGTTACACTTACAACCAATCACAGCACTCAGTGCAATAGTCTAGTAACCTAGCAAATAGGATAAGTAAGTAACTCTGTATGCAGTACCCATGAACTCGTATAGTGCATGTGTTCTCAATTTAGCTGCATGTGACTTTATTTAACGAGATATTGAAGTAAGTAGGTACCTGGAGGTATGCTTCACAAGTAGGTACTTCTAGATTTAGAATCTCTCTCTTTCTAGTCGTTCCTTTATTGCTGGAGATCGCGGTATTTACTGAATTCCCAATCTCATACGGAGCCCGGAGGTATATATTGGAGGTAACTCTTGCATTCGTGTGAGCACTTGGAGTCCCTCAGCTGGTCTGACGATCTGGTTGATGAGCTGCTTCTCGATCTTTTGCCCTCATGTTGCCCGTTAAGTTAAGTTTTTCTAAGTCGTGATTCCCCGTCGTATAATGTGTTTCGTAATACTCATTTATCTACTACGGAGTGAAGACACAGAGGCGATGATAGAAATGGACCATAAAGGCGAGAGAAAGGCAAAGGAAAGGATAGACGCGTTCGTGTTGTATTGTATGTGGCGCTGGAGGTGCATGTTTTAAGGATTCCTTGGACAGTCAAGCGCACAAACGCGTCTATCGCGTCACAGATGTTACGGGTAAACATGGGACTTTCCTTTATATGTTACCAACGTCTGCTCTCCTATTTTAGACACATAGGTACGTAATGATTGCGACAACGAAACTAAGACTAATATTGGCGAGGAAAAATGAATGTTTCAGAGGACGGACATCCTGAAACCCCTATAACGACAGCCACCAATATATTCTATGACAGCCACGATTCTGTAACTTTGGTTTGACAACAACCAAAGTTACTTAGCAATATGAGGTGGTAGGCTGGTAGGTACGAGGTTTGTAAAGACCCCTCAACTGAGAAGACTGAGGACGAGGAGCTAACAATCAAATCACTATCAGCCCGGATTTCTATTTTTGTTAACATCATATTATCAGAAAAAAAAAACAGTAATTATAGCTGCTGTTCCACCGTTTCCATGGCCGTAGCTATGAACATTCTGTCTACTGGCAAAGTACTAACACTTACTTAGCAAGTACTTATTATGAGTAAAGTAGTTTTGAAGAGTTTTTAACTTCAGATTTTAAATGCTAAAAGCACAGATCCGTATTGACAAACTTATCAGTGAAAGTGCTTACCTAAGTGTGAATTGACCAAGTAGTAGGTATATTTATACTTAGGTATGTACCTAGCTAGTATAGGTTTCAGTTGGAAAATGATGGAAAGTGGTTTGCGTAGGCATTAGTGACCTATAGCTTTTGTATACTTAGGCTGGGTTGCTTGTCTTGACTTTAACCGAAACGCTATAGTTAAATATGTCGGACTGACCCTTATTTCGGAAGACATAAGAGTAAAGTGGAGATTGTACTACGGGATGGGACAACATACCCTGTACACTACTTAAACAGGCCAGCCATACCCTATCACCTGTTCTCACACATCTTTTTAATCTTTGTTTCTCTAAGGGAATCTTCCCAATGGTTTTTAAAAAGGCGATGATACATCCAATACATAAGAATGGGGCCAAAGACAGTGTTAATAATTATCGACCGATAGCTATACTCTCTTCTATTTCCAAAATCTTAGAAAAAATTATCAATAGCAGGCTCGTTAATTATCTGAATAAGTTTGACATCTTATCTAAAAACCAGTTTGGCTTTCGAAGTGGGAGATCCACGGAAGATGCCATTATAGAACTAACAGGCACCATAGCTGAAGGCCTTGATAATAAAGATAAAGTTGCGGCCATTTTTCTCGATTTATCTAAGGCATTCGACACTGTCTCTGTACCTATCTTAATACGCAGATTGGAAGAAATCGGCATTAGGGGAATGGTTCTGAAGTTGTTCGAGGACTATTTAAAAAACCGAACTCAGTGTGTCAAAATCGGCAACTACATAAGTCATGACGAAACTTTAACGTGTGGAGTTCCTCAGGAAAATGTACTTGGTCCAACACTTTTTCTAATCTATATTAACCAGTTGTGTAACCTTACCTTACCCAATACTAAAATTGTGGCATATGCTGATGATATGGCTATAGTTGTAAAAGGAAAAAATTGGACTAATACACAGAAAAATTCGGAAATAGCTCTAGCACATGTTATGAATTGGCTTTCTTCTAACCTGCTTTCGCTGAATCTGAAGAAAAGTAAATACATAACATTTTCAGTAAATAACAATACCCAGCCCCCAGATTATTTTCTTATTAAAGCGCACAACTGTCGTTATGACGTCGGCATCTGTCAATGTAAAAGTCTAGAACGAGTAAATTCAATAAAGTATTTGGGAATAACTGTTGACCGTACACTCTCCTGGGCTCCACATGTTAGAAAACTCGTTGGACATGCTAGAAAAATGATTTACGTTTTCAGAAACCTTAAACCTATTCTTTAAAATAATATTTTATTTTATTTTATTTTACTGAACCTCTGGACACACACACACACACACACACACACACACACACACACACACACACACACACACACTAACCCACACACACACACACACACGCACGCACGCACACATACACACACATACACTCAAACATTATTTTTGTTTTAACATTTATTAGTAGTTACTGTATCATTTTGCTGTTAGTTTAAGCTGGAGGAGGGCGCTAATAACTGTAACACTGTTTCTAACTACAACAGTTATTAGCGTTCCATAGTTTGTAAGAAACCACTGTAACTTATGAAAGATAATAAAGTTAAAGCCTAGTATTTAGGTACCTATAACCTTTTGGTTAAAGTCAAGTCAAGCAACCCAGCCTAGATCTTTGTTTTGTTTTCTATAGGAACTACATAACCTTGTATCTACCTCCTTCACCTTTCTACCATAGGACTGCAAGACGCCGAGAGCGGTGGCATCCTTATGTGGTTGACGTCCAACAAACTCGCACGAAACGTTTTTCCTCCACGTTTCTGATACGAACCGCTAAGGTGTGGAACGCCCTTCCAGCCTCCGTGTTTCCAGCCAAGTACAATCTAGGTGCCTTCAAGAGAAGAGTGAATAGGCATTTTCTAGGCAAGCGCGCTCCATCCTAGACCTCATCATTGCTTTCCATCAGGCATGATTGTCGTCAAGCGCAAGCCTATATTCAATAAAAAAAAAAATTGGCTTTATGACTATGGATATCTAGTACTACATAGGTTAGGCAATCCCACATTTGAAAGTCTATATTAGATAGGAGGGTGCTTTATATTCTACAGATCTGTAATGGAACTTTCACCTTACAATTTCTGCTAATTAACTGTATCTTACGCGCACACGAACAGAATGTTACAATCTGTAACGAAGTTAACAAGACGGATAGCAGAAAACAAAATTTATAATAAACTAAAAAATAAGTTAACTTTACTTCGGTTTAGCGGTCTAGAAATATTATTTTTTAATTTTAATATTTATTAGACTAGGAATATTAGACTATAGGAGCTAAAAGAATAGGTTAAATACCAGGATCCATTATTTCTCTTTTGTAATTTCTCATTTTAATTAAAAATTAGGAAACCTTAACTTTGGTATACTAGATAAGTGTGATTATGTTTTGTAAATAACGACTTTTATTAGGGGACTAAAAATATTCCGTTTTGATGTTTTTTACCTATCTAAAAACACTTAGAGTTTCTGAGATGAATCTAAGAATACCGACTGTCAAAATCAATAAGAATATTTGGAAGATCGAGACAAATAAATAAACAAACGTTGAGTAAAAATTGAACAACAATTAGTACCTACCTAAGAAAACCACAAAGAGAAAAGTAGTCAGGTAGACAAAGTCTTATTTGAAAATGAACGGCCCTTAACTACGTTGTTTTTTGAACGTGTGAGCGTAAACACGTGGATAGGCGTTCATTTTCAGATAAGACGATTTATAGCTAATTAATCTGAATTCTAAAGTAACGCATAAAAATATGAAACCGTAATATTGAATTGAGAGCACGACGCGTATCCACAATCCACGCCGCAATAAAGTTGATCGCACATATTAATATTCTTAGAGCTGTGTTAAACGCATCGCCTTGGTGTGAAATGTAATGATAATTTTTTCATTTTATGACGATGTGAAAAAGGTTTTGGCTAACTAGTCTAAGTTACCTTACGACTGAGACATTTATTTCTGAGAAGATCCGAAAAAATTCCCTATTATTTATAGAAGCAGTTTAGCAGATGTTGATTATAAGATTTTGCACATTAGAGAAGTACCTATAGTAATAATTCGCAAGTAATAGGCGTACCTATGTGTATACTTAAATTTGGCGAAGTGAATTAAAGAGCCATTTAATTGCATTTTAATAAAAAAATTTGCCATTAATAAAAAAAATATGTAGGTACACGTCTGTAAAGCTAAAAAGGTCAAGTCGGCAGAATCACTCGTTTTATATCTCAAAATTTAGTGCTCATTTAGTGCTAATTTAGTGCTGATAACAGATATTTGGTGCTTTGATAGGTGGACTAAAAATGAGAACACTGCTAACTTTTAATTAAGCTAGCAGTGTACTATTCGTGACAGCGCTATGATACAGTTGGAGCGAGAGGCACACAGTTAATAATTTAGTGCTCAATTAGTGCTGCCTGTACAAGCAAACAGATTTTTCGAAAAAAAAAATTCAGTTTTTAAGTATAGATTACTGCTGACATAACGACACGAGCAATCATAGAGCTAAAAGATGACTTTAACATCGGTATTGGTGAAATTGAAAAGAGTTACTAATTAGTGCTCAATTAATGCTGCCAGTACAGCAAAAGATTTTTAAAATTGTTTTTTTCTCAAATCAACTACTGCTAGTATAACGACGCCAGCAGTCGTAAGAGCTAGAAGAAGACTTTAAAAGGAAACTAATGGAATTGAAAGACGTCACTATTTAGTGCTCAATCTTTTGCTGTACTGGCAGCATTAATTGAGCACTAATAAGTAACTGTTTTCAATTTCACCAATACCGATTTTAAAGTCATCTTTTAGCTCTATGATTGCTCGTGTCGTTATGTCAGCAGTAATCTATACTTAAAAACTGAAATTTTTTTTTTTCGAAAAATCTGTTTGCTTGTACAGGCAGCACTAATTGAGCACTAAATTATTAGCTGATGTGCCTCTCGCTCCAACTGTATCATAGCGCGGTCACGAATAGTACACTGCTAGCTTAATTAAAAGTTAGCAGTGTTCTCATTTTTAGTCCACCTATCACAGCACCAAATATCTGTTATCAGCACTAAATTAGCACTAAATGAGCACTAAATAGTGACGTCTTTCAATTCCATTAGTTTCCTTTTAAAGTCTTCTTCTAGCTCTTACGACTGCTGGCGTCGTTATACTAGCAGTAGTTGATTTGCGAAAAAAAAATTTAAAAATCTTTTGCTGTACTGGTAGCATTAATTGAGCACTAATTAGTAACTCTTTTCAATTTCACCAATACCGATGTTAAAGTCATCTTTTAGCTCTATGATTGCTCGTGTCGTTATGTCAGCAATAATCTATACTTAAAAACTGAAAATTGTTTTTTTTCGAAAAATCTGTTTGCTTGTACAGGCAGCACTAATTGAGCACTAAATTATTAGCTGATGTGCCTCTCGCTCCAACTGTATCATAACGCGGTCACGAATAGTACACTGCTAGCTTAATTAAAAGTTAGCAGTGTTCTCATTTTTAGTCCACCTATCAAAGCACCAAATATCTGTTATTAGCACTAAATGAGCACTAAATTTTGAGATATAAAACGAGTGATTCTGCCGACTTGACCTTTTAAGCTTTACAGACGTTGTAGGTACCTAGTATAGATGCCTTTCAAAATAAAAAATTGAGAGTTTGGTATTCAAAACCGAGAAGTAACAGTAAAAGTGTTTTTTCTATGTCCAAAATGAAGTTTTTACGCAACCTAAAAATCATGTTTTACGGTACCTAACAAAATATAAATATTGTTAAATAAGTATCCCAACAAAAACATTATCATGTATAATGTAGCCAGACGAGCATATGGCTCACACTGTCAAAAAGTTATCAGATCTCATGTAGGGCAAGACTTCTGACTTTATACACCCTTAAATACAAGCTCTAACTTCACAAACTCTACACTTTAGTTACAATAATGTCTTGACCGTTTGGCTACCGTCACATGGGCGTAAAGTGAAAAATGTATCCCACCAAAATCATTTTCCTGATTTCAAATTTTGATTTAACAGAACTTACAGAGTACTGAAAAGTGAATAAATTTTTGATTTTACGCCCAATGTAACGGTAGCCAAACGGTCAAGACATTATTGTAACTAAAGTGTAGAGTTTGTGAAGTTAGAGCTTGTTTTTAAGGGTGTATAAAGTCAGAAGTCTTGCCCTACATGAGATCTGATAACTTTTTGACAGTGTGAGCCATATGCTCGTCTGGCTACATTATACATGATAATGTTTTTGTTGGGATTTCATTTCTTTTTGTAAGTTTTTTAAAACAATGTTTTTTATTAACTTAATTTTTCTTTTTTTTTGTGTATTTCTTGCACTTCAAGTGCGCATCTTTTCACAGCCCACTCTCTAATATGTTTGTATTACGAGTAGATACGAACTTTGCTTAGAAGTATATTCTGAAAATTTACAAAACTTATAGTGGATTTAAAGTTAGTAGTTTTGGCCTACCGAAAGTGAAACTAATTTTACATTTATCAAGATAAAATGATAATTAAACGTAATGTATAGATCCAAATTTCAATTTCTAACTTCAAATTTTACCTATTAAAACACAAAGTCACAAATGAAAGTTTGGATGTTTGTTACTCAATCACAACACAACCACTGAACTGATTTGGTTGAAATTTAAAATATAGACTGATTATATCCTGGACTAACACAGACTACTTGTTATCCATTACAAATCTACGGAAGGTATCGGTGAGATTTGTGTGTTTATTAGTTTTTAACTATTGTTTTATTTATACTTAGTCTTTATTTTCGTTGGGCGTTGACACGCTTGACAACTCATTTTGGTCACAGAGCACTGGACTCTGGGCAATGAACACGCGGAGCTCGGTACGGGAATTCAGGCTTGCCGCGTGTACTATGGTACTGGGCACACTGACGTTGGGGCGCTGTTAAAATCCACATAATTTACGCTTGGCATGCCCGACGGCTAACTGTGGGTACTGGGCACTGGACCTTGGGCACTCATCTCACCCTGGGCACTGGGAACTGAGAGCTGGGCTCGTTGGACGGGGCCTGTATGTAACTTGGGCTTGACGCGTCCGTTTGGGCACTGAGCAGGTATTAATGCGCTAAACGCTCTTCAAAATCAGAGAGATTTGACGCTTGGCACGTTCGACAGCTCAGCTGGGCACTAGGCACTCGGTTCAATGTGGATTCTTGTCATTGAGCGCTGGATCCTGGTCACTCGATATGCAGTGAAACTCGGCTTGTTAAACATGACATGCATGGAACTTGGGCTTGAAACGTGCGATATTACTGGGCACGGGGCACTGGGCACTTAGGCGCTTGGCCACTTGGGCACTGGAATCGCGCTTATAATTACCAAAAAAAATTACGTGTTTTTCCAGATGTATACTAGCAGATATCTAACATGAAATTAAGTTTGTACCTATCTATATACGTATGGGAAACCCCATACGAAATTCCAACCCCCTAATTTGATGGATGTGGGGTGATTTACTAAAAATCCTGAAACACGTATTTAATTGTTTATTACAAAGAGTCCCTATATCAATTATGAGACCTCTAGCATCAATATTTGCCGTAGTTTCATACAAACTTCCATCCCCCATACGAACTTTCAACCCCCTATTTTGATGGATGTGGGGTGATTTACTAAAAATCCTGAAACACGTATTTATTTTTTTATTACGAAGAGTCCCTATATCAATTTTGAGACCTCTAGCATCAATATTAGCTGTAGTTTCATACAAACTTCCATCCCCCCATACGAACTTCCAACCCCCTAATTTGATGGATGTGGGGTGATTTACTAAAAATCCTGAAACACGTATTTAATTGTTTATTACAAAGAGTCCCTATATCAATTTTGAGACCTCTAGCATCAATATTTGCCGTAGTTTCATACAAACTTCCATCCCCCCATACGAACTTCCAACCCCCTAATTTGATAGATGTGGGGTGATTTACTAAAAATCCTGAAACACGTATTTAATTGTTTATTACGAAGAGTCCCTACATCAATTTTGAGACCTCTAGCATCAATATTTGCCGTAGTTTCATACAAACTTCCATCCCCTATTTTAAGGGGTTGGGGGGTTAAATTCCCTACTTTTGGAATTTTTTTGTTGGTTGTGTACTAATTCTAGCTTACACACCAAATTTCAGTTTTCTAGGACTTCAGGAAGTACCTAGGAATTTTGATGATCATCAGTGAGTCAGTCAGTCAGTCAGTCAGTCAGTGACGAAAACTGGGTTTTTCAGATGTCAATAAAATCTAAAGTATAAGACCTGTGATATTGAAACTTTATACATTTAATAAGTTCACCGGCGACATCATTTCCCGAGAATTTTGATTATCTGGAATAATTCTGGCCTAAGTTATAAGGGTTTAAAAATACGGCGAAACACTTCGAGAAAAGATAGGTAGTGCCCTCGCGCTTCGCTTGACTCGTCTGGCGGGGACACTACCGTGTCCCCAGATTGTTTGTCAAACAAAATCTCGTAACTACTCAAACTCTCGATGGATATTTCGGCCACTAGGTACGAAACCAAAATCCGTAAAAGACCTACTCCTGCATCATACTGTGTTGCGTTGCTGTCGCTATCGTATTGTTGTGCATCATGTGCAGTCAGCACTGAATTGGATGCATCAAATTCTGATTTCTGTAATCTGTGTGTGCACTGTGCAGTGTGCCAGCAGTCAGCACCAGCAGCAGCAGTGTGACCGTTTGTGCCAGATTTCCGCCTTTTGGACAGATTTGGCTCCCTGATTTTAACTTTGGCAGAATAAGCCGACGATTTGAGAAACTAGAAAGTGGCAGATTGTGGCAGATTTCAAGAAAATCTTTGAAATAATCTGAAAATTTCGTGATTTTATATCTTTTTACTTATTTTTGTATGATTCAGTTAGTTGGAAATGTTACTTATAAACTGCCACTTTTGTCTTGTGTCGATGGAACGGGGATGAGGGATTTTCAGACGTCAAAAGTCAAAACCACTAGACAATTAATGCTTGTCCAGTAACTTTTGCTTATACTGTTCAGGAATCGAGTTAGCAGATTTTGGCAGATTTTTTACCAGTGTTTGGCAGATTCCTTGATTTTGAAACGGTCATACTGCTCAGTGCTCTGAACTCTGAAGTCACATTGTAATTTGTATTGTACCATGATTGTACCATTAGTTGACGGTGAACGCGCAGCCGCGTCTGACGCGTTGTGCGCGAATATTTATCTCTTCGAACTCACGCAAATATTTTTTCTTTTATCTTATAAGAAAAAGAAAATAGGTTTACTGTCTACGAACAAACCCGTGTAGTGTTGTGTTCTTGTGCAGCTTTGTGACTTTTGGAAACTTTTCCTTTTTTCTCTCGAGTAAAAGTAACGTAAGTAATAAATTTGAATTTTTGAAATCTGTAACGTGTTGATACCATTGTGTTACGTTAAATTAACTGTCAGATTTTGTCTGCAATTCAGTAAAGCCTTTCTTTTTTGTACAGGATTTTACAATTTTTAGATTCATCTAATAAGTAAAATAAAGTTTTTCTTCTGCAATGTTTACACCGCCAATCTACAGTTATTTATACATATTAGCATAATATTAATGTGACGTTTTTAATTGGATTTCATAAATTCGTTCCAGTCCAGTTTTCGTTTAAAGTTTGTCAAGCTTTATCAAGCGTAAACCATATTTGTTCTGAATTTTAACGTCAACTTTCTTCAGTTACCTAAGTATAGAAATTCACATATTTTCCAGGTTCAAGTAGAAGTAATTTAGATTTTAATCGCAGTTGCTTTCAACCTCGGGCAATTGTTTAGTAATTTATAGGTGATTGGTTACAGGTTATCCATAGATCTTTAAATGCTTTCGCTTTTTGATTTGCTTAACTATAACAAAAGATTTATAGGTAGGTATTTTATAGAGCTCAGTTAGAGTTAAAAAATACCAAAAGTGTATACGTCGTATTTGACGTGTACACTTTTGGTATTTTTTTTAACTTTGCAACTTATTAGTTATTTTCCATGGATGCAAAGTAATTTATTGAAATTAATGATGATGTATTTTTACTTATAAAATATGAAAAATAAGGTAAACAAAAATTTTAAAAATTCTGCAACTTTTGTACTTACCTTTATTTTCACAAATTTTCACCTAGCTATTCACGTTTTTGCTCATATCTAATATTAGAATTTATTTTCCAACACAAGAAGGCCTTGGAAGAGCAAAAAGTTTGCGCTCTGATTTTTTGTCAGATTACAAAGTGAGTTAATATGCAACTACGGTAAAAACTTTGGTAACCATCTGTAATTATAGGCTATGGAATTTCTTATTGCTTTATTCACATAACTTAAAACATTCATTTTTATTATAATATCATGTAAATTGGTAGTTCCTCAGTATTCCGCTCCCGCATAATATTCTTGATCAAGTAAAAAGTCGATGATTAAATGTTTATGAGGGTTTGGAAGAGGGTTGAATATTAGAAACTGTCAACTCCATGCGGGTGTTAGGTATTGTTAAATTATGTGTAAAAATGTAATTCAAGTATATCTAAATATTAATAATAATAATCCATGATGACATGATAATTGACTACCAAAGTTCAGTTAAGTTAGTCCTATAGTAAATCTATCCTCAGGCAAAAAATTAGAAAGAAAGCCAATGTTAGATCAGTTAACTTTAAGGTAAATATAGCCTGCTTATAAGAAAATTACATAATCTATAAATCTATGGTCTTATTTATGCAAAAAAGTTAAATTCACGTAGAACTGATGTTTGTATCAAAATATAAGTAACAGATAAGTTGGTCGTACTTATAGAAGTGTACATTTAAGTTACACATATGTCAGGAATGCATGCAAACCTCAAACACAATGCTCGTATTGTGAGGCTTGGTAGAGGATTGTCGGTGACAGATGACTCATACAGTAACGGCTTTCTGAAGTTCGTACCGTGCATTGTGAGGAGTCTGGCACGTGACTTTGCCTTTGAAGTGATCATTATTCATGTTCATAAAGTTCCTAAAAGCACTAGTTACAGCACAGATGCTGTCAGACTTAAAATTCTTCATCCGCATGGACTTAGAACTTTTATCTTGAAGGAAACCATTGTCTCTTAAGTCTTAGGAAAAAGTAACAAAACTAGGTACTCTCCAAGTTTTAACTACGTATTCATGCAAATGCACTTTGTATCTAAAATGCTTAATGACATGATATCAATCAGGGTTATGTGATAATTTCTAAGTCAGCTATCACGTGTTGGATAACTCATAATGGTGAGGGGTTGATAGCTGCCCACCAGCCCACCCACCAGACGTGCAATAATCTTGTTTGCTAGGCTTATTCAACCAAACATGCTAGAGAACATGTTCCATTCAAAACTTGTTCAACTGCATCTGACGTTGAACAAATCTTGTTAAGAATCTTTAATGTGACACTTGACAGCCAGTGATATTCATAATCGTAAAATAATAGTAGTTCAAACTGTATAAGAGTACAAATTAACAACCTGTATTACGAAACTTGCAATCAATATATGAAGATAAATGCAAATACAAAAAGATTGTAAAGCATAAATCATAAGCTTTTCTTTGCTTTAAGAAATATTCCAATTTATGAAATCACTTTTGGAATTACTTCTTATATTGGTGAATATTATAACATTACTAGCTGACCCGGCAAACGTTGTTTTGCCATATAAATTTTTTTTCTCACTTAGCGACATAAAATATACATAGATAACAACCTGCTCCCGGACCTAGAGAATATACACTGAAAATTTCATATCAATCGATCCAGCCCTTTCGGAGGAATTTGGTAACAAACTTCACTTATTATAGTTATCAATCTAAACTTAGCGAATCACGTGTGACAGGTCAGCAAACTTCGTTCCATAAAAAACTCAATATAATAGTCGTAATGACTAAAAGCTGTGGTATAAAACAGTAATCAAGAGGATAACCATAAACAAACATCGAGTGACTCATAGTATGCAGACATTGCTGGTAACAAGATACCCGCTTCAATAACGAAAATGCCAAGGTGAAGAATTTTGTAATCTAGGTTTAATTTTTAGTGTACGCGATTCGAGTGTTTACTATCATGCTAATAATATTAAATAGGAGTCATTCTTCTGATGGATTTTAAACTCCCTAGGATGACTTAGGCCTCTTTAATTCGGGGAAAATAAATAGATTTTGCGTTATTTCATAAAATAGTCCTCCCTAAGGACCTAATAATACGAACCGATATTTCATCGCAGAGGGATATGGCTGGTATAGCTCAGCGGTCAGAGCACCCAGTCGCGAGAGATGGGGGACGCGGGTTCAAATCCCGCTGCGAGTGAAAAATTTGATTCGTATAATTTATAGGAATTATATTTCATAAAATATTTGAATTCTGATAAATGGAAATAGAATTCACTCAGTAGAAGCCTGTCATAAGATAGTTCATTTAAAAGTACATTCCTTAGTATTTTTAAACCCTTAGAACATTGTTGAAACAAATTTCTTAATTATGTACTAAACACATTTCAAAGTACAAAATGCGTTATATGTAACTCATTAAGTATACCTATCATTAACTAATTATTGTTGGGCTTGATAAAATCAGATGCGTAAAGCAAGTTACTGCTAAAAATTATATTGTAAATTTCGTAATTATCCTAATTGATGTTTAACTTAAAATTAGGTTATCAGATTACACCTAAATGATAGCTGTATAGCAAAACGAAAATTTACTACCTAGTAGGTAGGGCCGAATAATTCTCGTGAAATTTTTATCAGGCACAAACATACCGATTAGATAATCTTGTTTGTACATCATACTTGTGTAGTCAATGATAGACTTGAATGACAGATAATGTCCGAGTTTGCTTGCCGAATATCAGAAGACCTTTAGTATCAAGGTTAAAAGTTAGCCGTTCTAAACAAAAAAGAAACCATTATACTGAGTTATTGGTTGCTCCTGTATTGAAATCCTTATACTTAGGTACCTAAATTGCAATTCAGGAAACCGAAGATACTTTAGTCGCGTATACTAAATAATAAGCAATATGCTTGTTTGATCTGCCAAGGTGGACAAAAAATCATTTCGAATTATCAAGAGACAGCAAAAATTATAGACGCTCTTCCTAAACATGACTTCCGCAAGGGAACGCTGTTTTTTCCAGTATAAAGTAGGCAGATAAAAGAAGGAGAAAGTTTAAACAAACTTTGTAACAAAACAACATGACTACCTACTCTTTTTTAAGGCTTAGCAAGAATTGTACCTAAAATAGTAGATTAAATTGGCGCGAATAACAATCCTAACAAAAACCAACTAAACAGGAAAAAACAGACGCCTGGTCGAAAATAGTTAACGGTAGAAACTGCAGCTGAAATAAATAAACTGTAATGTTGATTTATTTACATTGTGCTTTAATAGAAACGCTGAATGCATCGGTAAGTTATCTATTATTAGATAAGCTTGTTACTGTGGTTGCGTGGTTGCATTATAATAATTATATATTATGTACACTGGAGTTAAATTTTAATAATGTAGGAAGACAGAGAAAACTGTATTTTGGTTAAAACATGCCTTATCTTTTTCCTCTAAGTCAACTTTTGAAGGTGTTTTGGCCTTTATAATGGTATAATGATATGATTAAACTCCAGGGGCCGTACCGTATTGTAATATTGTTTTAACATTTTCATAGTACTTTGAAACAATATTACAATAATGAGATGGTGGTACGGCCCCAGTTCTTTGCTAGCCAAAAAGTTGTTTCCGTCTCATACCTACATTCTCGAATGATTCTGAGCAATTACTTTCTACAAATTATGCTCTTTTTGCCCTCTTGTTAACAATCCCGAGACGCATATACAAGTAAGTAATTTTCTCCCAGAATCAAGTCTGAAAAAACTATTCCGTGTATACATATATTTTATGTATTATAATTATCTACCTCCTTTTATTACATGACATTGTTTTCTGCGTGACAGTAACATCGGTACTGACTGGTAGTAAAAATGTAAAGGGAAGAAAGACATCTTGCCCTATTTAAACTCAGATTGATAAGCAATAATGGTCTTTATAACACAAGCTTCCTAGTGTAGAGACCGCTAGAAAATAAATAGTACATAACATTCTTGGGCCAAATAAAAATATTTTTCTTGATTAAGAACTGATTTTTCAATCGTCAGATAAACTATCTGAGGAATAAATTTGAAACATATTCCATACAAAACTGTCAAAACGTCATATTTAGGTATTAGGTTAGTTAACGATTATCTGGCGATTGAAAAATCGGCCCTTAATCAAAAGCAATAATGGACATAAATGTTAGTTTCCTGCATCAATTTAACTAAAATTTAATTACAGTTTTTGCATTAAATCATAATATTGAGCAACGAAGATTTCTGTAACAAACTGCGTTAAACTTTGAAAACAATTTTTTTTTGCATTTTTTGCCTTACCCCGCTTTTTTCAGGGCATTGTTTTGTAAGTCATCTGGCATCATCGACTGAGGTGAATCCACTTTTCAAGGCTACGTTTATTAGTATCAATTTAAAAGGTTCCAATTAACTTTCGGTTTTGAACAAAACATTCCATTGTTATAGGTTCAAGGACTAATAACTACTTCATCTTGTTAACTTTTCTTTGTCCCTATCAAAAGTATTGAAGTATTTTGAGCTTTATTACTTTGAGTTGGTTCATGGTTGAAATTGGAACAAAAAACTAACAGTTATTTTTTTTTTAATCTAAAGATCAGCGCATGTATTTTATTAAGAAACTAATTTTGGGCGTGAAATTAAATTTCAATAAGATATTAAATTGTACCTACCTATCCCTCAATGTAATTGCACTCTAAGAATTTTTGTTTTGTTTGTTTGTTTTATACAAAACTAGCTGTTGTTCCGCCCGAGTGAATTTCGCGTTTTCGCTAATCCCGTGGTAACGATGGATTTTTCCGGGATAAAAAGTAACCTGTGAGCTATCTATGTTTCAAATTTCAGCTAAATCATACTTACAAACTTTCGCGTTTATATATTATTAGGATAGGATAGGATTTATACAGTGTGAGTCTTCATAATGTGCACATATTGAAATGAGGGAAACTATGCTTAATTTTATCGACGGAAAACGTATTAAAAAAAATCTTAAATTTTTTTTTATATTTTTTTGGAATTTTTAAAAATTGCGTTCCCTACTATGACCCTTGTGTAAATAAAACGGTGTAACTTTTACACTAAATGATCTATCACGATGAATCAAACTTATTAATGATTGGAAGTAATGGTCCGTCCTCTTTTTTAACTAGTGCGATTTCCTGTAATTTGATTGTTTAAAATCAGAAATTGTTCGTTTTTCGGGGTAAAAGGTGTATTTATTCTATTCAAACACTATACTAATTATATTATGTTCTTTCTTGTCTCCTTTATGTTAAAATAGCAAAAAAATATATTTTTAATAATTATATGTTATAATAATATTTATAGCTTAATAAAATACTACATTAGAATTAGAAGCACTGAATACATACTATTACCACCGAATATATAATATTACTAAAAGTATTACTAACGTATACCTACTGGAAGTATGGGATTTGCAATAATCTTCGGTGACTACCAGTTTTTCATAAAAGTAGGTACGAGTTTGTAGATTCGATTTGTGGTAAAGTTTAAGGTTGCAAAAATACATAAAGTTCATTGATAACGAGGTGATTGATGTTTATTGGGTTATCAATGAATGCTTATCAAACTCGTAAACAAAGGGAAATACAATAAATTAATTATAACGTACCTACTTCCTTTAAAATTAGTTATCGGGCAATCATAATGTTCTTATCATTTAGCCTGAATTGACTATTTTCGGACATGTTATCGTGTAAATAAAGTGCAAAGGTAAACAATAGTATTTTGTTTTTGGACTGATAGTATTTTGTTTTTGTATTATAATTTGATACTTACTGTAGTGTAGTGTAGGTAGGCTATTTATTTATTTTATTACAGATCTACAAAAGCCACATTAATAAGATACATTCCAGGTAGGTATAGTATTTTAATTGAAATATTATTAACTATTAGAAAAAAAATATATTTTTATCAGGAGTCAGTGAAATGATTTTTGTTTTGCATAAAATCTCGCTAAGACAATAATAATTAATTTGTAATTTAACGCTTATGTGCGATTTTATGCGAAATAATTACAAAATTACGCGATTTCAGTAGGAATATGTTTTTAGTAGATACGTACCTATACATATAATTATATTACATTATAGTTTGGGTTAGGTCAGTTTAGTCCAGGAAATTCGTTCAGTCACACGGATTTCTTTCTTTATGTCAATTGGTTTTCATTTACAAATTACAAGTTACTACTTACGTACTTTCCTCACCTGATGGTTAGTGAGTTAAACCCTCTTAGCTCAGTTCCTAAATTTCGCTTAGCGGGCGAGATTTAGGTTACCAGCCGAGGCCGAAGTCTTTTATTTAAATTAAAATCTCAAACTGGTCCGTGCTGGGAATCAAATCTAGGACCTCACACTTGCATACCTTAACGTACGCTGCGCCAGAGGGGACCTCGTACTAATTGGTCTCAAATTCACCTGTTGCTAAGTATTTGTTAGTTTTTCTCACTTTATAAATAGCCATGAGCGCAGCCTATTGAATTGCAAATTGGCAGTTTCCTGTTCCATATGGACAAAATGACCGAACTCAAACTGCTTTCCGAGTTGAGACCTGAATTTTTTAGTAAGCTAAGTAGGTATTTTGTTGAATAAAACATAAACTCTGATACGACTTACGAGTGGCTTGACCTGCGTGCCTACTTTGAGGACGAGAATTTATCCTATTAGAGCTGTTGCTAGCTAAAGTATGCCAATCTAGGAATTAGGATCTACTTAGGCTCAATTTACACTGGGCGGAATGAAATGGAAGCGAAGAATTAATATATCAGTTGCATAAGATACAAAATAAGTAATTCTTGAGAATTCACGTCGTGCGTGCGATGATGAGCGGTGTTTGTTGCGTTGTTGTCATGCCACAGTAACTTACCCATAACGGTTTCTACACAGCATCGCGTTGGGCGTTTGTACTGGTAGAGTGGTAACTAGCCACGACCGAAGTCACCAGAGTAGACCCGAGCCAATTTCAAAATTGCATTTAAAAATTGATCCATGGTGGAAATAGAACCCGCGACCTCACACTCGAATTCGAGCGCGCTCCATTACACCAGGGAGGTCGTCAAAACTTCAGTTGAACACATCGAATAGTAACCTCAGGATATGGGCATCCTTCTGTATTCTGAGGGGCATCCGAACGATTTACGTAAAGATTTTTCACAAGCGAACAGTGGCGCCATCTGTCAAAATTCTATTGGTGGCTGATGAGCGAACTATAGCGTGGCCTTGTACTGTTGGTATTATTGGTCTAGGGTATACGTCTTATAGAAGCCGTTGAAGTTTAATGCAAAAACTATAAAGACAATAACTTTCAAATTTACACGTCATGTATTTTGGGTCTTTAATCTAAAATCGCTAAGAAGCAGAAACACGATTGGATAAAATTTTCTAGATAGAAAGTTCTCCCAAAAGTTGCTCCAAAATCTCAGTTTTACTAGTTTTTATCGGACACTACATTGGATGTACCTAATTGTAACTTTTGATTTAAAGTGTCGGTAATAATGATATCCAAAAACGCTAAGAAACAGATTTTTGATAACTGGCTTAGTTTTTGAGTAATAAGGTAAAAGGTCGTTTTTCTTCCGCGACGCTGCATGTCACACCTACCAAATCTCCGTGACAGTGAGAAAGATAAAAATAAATTCAATAAATCCCCTTAATCTGGGGACACGGTAGTGTCCCCGCCAGACGAGTCAAGCGAAGCGCGAGGGCACTACCTATCTTTTCTCGAAGTGTTTCGCCGTATTTTTAAACCCTTATAACTTAGGCCAGAATTATTCCAGATAATCAAAATTCTCGGGAAATGATGTCGCCGGTGAACTTATTAAATGTATAAAGTTTCAATATCACAGGTCTTATACTTTAGATTTTATTGACATCTGAAAAACCCAGTTTTCGTCACTGACTGACTGACTGACTGACTCACTGATGATCATCAAAATTCCTAGGTACTTCCTGAAGTCCTAGAAAGCTGATATTTGGTGTGTAAGCTAGAATTAGTACACAACCAACAAAAAAATTCCAAAAGTTGGGAATTTAACCCCCCAACCCCTAAAAATAGGGGATGGAAGTTTGTATGAAACTACGGCAAATATTGATGCTAGAGGTCTCAAAATTGATGTAGGGACTCTTCGTAATAAACAATTAAATACGTGTTTCAGGATTTTTAGTAAATCACCCCACATCTATCAAATTAGGGGGTTGGAAGTTCGTATGGGGGGATGGAAGTTTGTATGAAACTACAGCTAATATTGATGCTAGAGGTCTCAAAATTGATATAGGGACTCTTCGTAATAAAAAAATAAATACGTGTTTCAGGATTTTTAGTAAATCACCCCACATCCATCAAAATAGGGGGTTGAAAGTTCGTATGGGGGGATGGAAGTTTGTATGAAACTACGGCAAATATTGATGCTAGAGGTCTCATAATTGATGTAGGGACTCTTAGTAATAAACAATTAAATACGTGTTTCAGGATTTTTAGTAAATCACCCCACATCCATCAAATTAGGGGGTTGGAATTTCGTATGGGGTTTCCCATACGTATATAGATAGGTACAAACTTAATTTCATGTTAGATATCTGCTAGTATACATCTGGAAAAACACGTAATTTTTTTTTTGGTAATTATAAGCGCGATTCCAGTGCCCAAGTGGCCAAGCGCCTAAGTGCCCAGTGCCCCGTGCCCAGTAATATCGCACGTTTCAAGTCCAAGTTCCATGCATGTCATGTTTAACAAGCCGAGTTTCACTGCATATCGAGTGACCAGGATCCAGCGCTCAATGACAAGAATCCACATTGAACCGAGTGCCTAGTGCCCAGCTGAGCTGTCGAACGTGCCAAGCGTCAAATCTCTCTGATTTTGAAGAGCGTTTAGCGCATTAATACCTGCTCAGTGCCCAAACGGACGCGTCAAGCCCAAGTTACATACAGGCCCCGTCCAACGAGCCCAGTTCTCAGTTCCCAGTGCCCAGGGTGAGATGAGTGCCCAAGGCCCAGTGCCCAGTACCCACAGTTAGCCGTCGGGCATGCCAAGCGTAAATTATGTGGATTTTAACAGCGCCCCAACGTCAGTGTGCCCAGTACCATAGTACACGCGGCAAGCCCGAATTCCCGTACCGAGCTCCGCGTGTTCATTGCCCAGAGTCCAGTGCTCTGTGACCAAAATGAGTTGTCAAGCGTGTCAAGCGTCAAATTTGAATTTCAAGAGCGCCTCAGCGCCCAACGAAAATAAAGACTAAGTATAAATAAAACAATAGTTAAAAACTAATAAACACACAAATCTCACCGATACCTTCCGTAGATTTGTAATGGATAACAAGTAGTCTGTGTTAGTCCAGGATATAATCAGTCTATATTTTAAATTTCAACCAAATCAGTTCAGTGGTTGTGTTGTGATTGAGTAACAAACATCCAAACTTTCATTTGTGACTTTGTGTTTTAATAGGTAAAATTTGAAGTTAGAAATTGAAATTTGGATCTATACATTACGTTTAATTATCATTTTATCTTGATAAATGTAAAATTAGTTTCACTTTCGGTAGGCCAAAACTACTAACTTTAAATCCACTATAAGTTTTGTAAATTTTCAGAATATACTTCTAAGCAAAGTTCGTATCTACTCGTAATACAAACATATTAGAGAGTGGGCTGTGAAAAGAGGCGCACTTGAAGTGCAAGAAATACACAAAAAAAAAGAAAAATTAAGTTAATATAAAAAACATTGTTTTAAAAAACTTACAAAAAGAAATGAAATCCCAACAAAAACATTATCATGTATAATGTAGCCAGACGAGCATATATGGCTCACACTGTCAAAAAGTTATCAGATCTCATGTAGGGCAAGACTTCTGACTTTATACACCTTCTAACTTCACAAACTCTACACTTTAGTTACAATAATGTCTTGACCGTTTGGCTACCGTTACATTGGGCGTAAAATTAAAAATTTATTCACTTTTCAGTACTCTGTAAGTTCTGTTAAATCAAAATTTGAAATCAGGAAAATTATTTTGGTGGGATACATTTTTCACTTTACGCCCATGTGACGGTAGCCAAACGGCCAAGACATTATTGTAACTAAAGTGTAGAGTTTGTGAAGTTAGAGCTTGTATTTAAGGGTGTATAAAGTCAGAAGTCTTGCCCTACATGAGATCTGATAACTTTTTGACAGTGTGAGCCATATGCTCGTCTGGCTACATTATACATGATAATGTTTTTGTTGGGATCTTATATTTCTGAACAATAGAGGAAGAGCTCGCGTCCCCGTACAAATCACAATGCGTACGCGCACATTCGTTCGCGCGGGCGGCGCGGCGCGGCGTCGCGTCGTGCGTGCGCTGATTTTCCATGAGCGGTGTTTGTTGCTATGTTGTCACGCCACGCTTTCTCGGGATTGTCTCGCGTGACATAACCGCAGTCGCCCGGCGCTGTATCGACATTCGACATCGGGAAGTGGCTGGCTTGAATGACAATGTTCTGTGGCGATTGTACATTCATAAACTTTACAGTGACTTGAAAATTGGAATGGGTGTTATTTGTACCTATAAGTTGAATTCTGCGAAACTGAATGAATTCCTGTCTTATATGAGTTTTGGTTACACCTTACACGCCCTTATCCATGTGACTTATGTACGAGAAAACGGCTAACTGCACTTAGGATAACTCACGCAATGCGTCGGCTGCATTTCGTGAAGTGAAATGTCTAATAAAAAACACGTAGCATCGGTGTTCAGATTACAGTGTTCAAGTTAAACGGAAAGTAATAATATTGTAGGGAGGGAAAATGAGGGTCACTTGAGGAGCTATAATATTAAGACATTGCGATCCGGTAGATGGAATGGAAATAGAACGTCTAGAGCTGCAGTACTGTACATACCTCAGATCACTCAAACACGGGTACATACTTTAATTCCAAGTCAAGGTGCAAAAAAACCTTCTTTTTTTAAATCGGTGGGTTAAGTTAGTTGTGACTTGTGTTCACCGTGTTCCATTGGTTCTTCTCAATTCAAATTTTGCTCCAGTTTCCGTCGTGAGTCGTGTCGTGGTGACAATAACAACTAAGTAATGGCTGCAGTTAACTCGTTGCTTAACGTCAGCTGGCCAATTGCCTATTCAACGCCGTTCAGCTTTCTCTATTTAAGCATATTTAAACTAGAACAAAACATTGCAAAACCTAAAATGCATGCTTAACTAGTTTTTCTAGGACGCATAGTAGGTTATTCTTTAAAAATTACTTGTTTGTGTAGAAAAAAGTAGCAGCTATAAAAACCCAATGGTACAAACTTACAGAGTTAACTTTAGACGCGATGGGCATTTTTTGAGGAAAAAATCATTGAACTCGCAAAACTGTTATCTACCGAACCTCTGTAGTTTATCTCCAAGCACTATTACTAAGACTCCACTTTTCATCGGTCACCAGGCTGTACCTTATGAACCGTGATAGTTAGACAGTTGAAATTTTCACAGATGACGTGTTTCTGTTGCTGCTATAATAACAAATAACTAAAAAACGTAATAAAATAAATATTTAAGGCCAGCTTCCATAATCCATACAACCAACGCCATTTTTTTGGCTCGTTTTTTAATTCGGCGGGCATAGGTGTTAAACTTACTTTAGCTATTGAGATTTTTTTTGATAGTACAGAACACTCAGTGCGCGAGCCCGACTTGCACTTGACAATTTTTTTTATTATTTTCTCAACCATCTACTTTTGGTCAGACAGTTCATATTTGGTCAGATGTAGAGTGGCGCGCTGAAGCAGCCGGGTGAAAGGACAGACAGCGGGACTTAGCAATAAGATCCCCTTTGGCAGTTGGCACACTTCGATTAGAGAATCATACGCACTTCCAAGCTCACAATCGTAACATAACAAAGCAACAACAAAAGGCAGTGGCAATAATCGCTATCCATAATATACCGGACGGTGTGACGTCCGCGGCTCGCCGGCGGCCGACCGATAACGCGAGTATTGTTGTGCGTATTTGGAGCAGAAACATAAACGATCACGACGAAGCGATTGACAGCACCTACGCGCCGTGTGATTGTTCTGTGATTGATTGATTATGATTAATAACAGGTACAGACGATAGTGCTTACTTGTTTAGGTAATATGACGCGACATTCTTTTCTTTTCTTTCTTTCTGTCCCTGGGATTTTTCCGCGATTGGCCGAAATCTCGTCCGTTACGCGTGAAGTTGCCGATGCGGCTCCTCGCCGGATCACACCAGTCAGCCGAGCTCACTCCAGAATCCGAAGAGGCCTCCCAGGTCGCACAGGATGTCTTGGAGTGTTGCTGAGGAGCCCAAGTAGGTCTCGCGTTGAACCGACACTCCGATGCACCTCAATAGCGCGTGTGCCGGTGTTTCGACCTCCTCCATGCAGGCTCTGCACAGAGGGCTGTCCGTGATTCCTAGAGTGGAAAAGTGTTTGTTTATAGTAGTGTTAATATCTCGCTGCAGACTCGGTCATAAATCATGTGAGTGTTTCACTTTTGTATTTCACTGCTGAGCTTCACTGCTGCTTTTGTATTTTAGTGAACAACAAAAGCGAATCGCTCGAATGATTTATGGCCGAGCCTGCAGCGAGATAATAACACTACTATAGTGGACAATGCCCTGTTATCATACCTACGACTATTCTTAGGTTGCCAAATGACGCGACATTGCATCGGCAGATAGCAATTGATGTGACAATTGTCACAGATGTTTTCTTAATTATTACTAGCTGATCTGACAAACGTTGTTTTGCCGTATAAATTATTTATTTGTGACAGAGGTGTGAAAAACAGTTCGCGTGGTTTTAGTTATCCGTTGCCTTCATTTTTGAAGGAACCTCACCTGTGCAATGTAAATCGTGCAATTTTTGGATTTCATATGACTACAGTTGCAGATATTTTTTATGTAGGCAAATTATAGAAGTAAAAAATGTCTGTAGTGTAAATAGAGACGACATCTACCCGGTAAGCTTGCATAAGTAGGCTATATCTTTGTATAATTTTCTTGTTTGCTCGATCCCCTAGTCTACATACTAATTAATTAATGTCTTCCTGTCTAAGAAACTACCTGCTTGCCTACCTACGACTTATCACACATCCGAAAGTATTAAAAAAAAGTCCATTATATCCACTGACTCAGCTAAACCATTAAATACTAAGCCAGTGGTAGTGGAAACGAGTGGGAACGAGTAGACTAACAGTCGTATTAGTATTCTGAATTATGCCATTCATTTCAAGGAGTTTCTGCCCAAGGAACCCGCGAAATTAAAATTTTATTTAGTATTTCGCAAATATTAGGCTTATTATGCATCGTGGGCTTGACAATAAATTTTGCGAGCATAACGTTTATGGATCTACATGTTTTTAATAAAAATTTTGGTTATAAATTCCCATTCACCCCATATTGGTTCCCGAAAGATTATCTTCTGCAGTTTTCTAAAGCTTACGATGCATAGATAATTATCAGTCCACAATTTGCGAAAAACCAAATAAAATTTGAATTTTCGCGCCCGTATGCTACCAACTACCTTGACTCAATGATTTATCATCGCCCAGCCCTGCATATTTCCTTGGAACTACAAAGCTGAAATTTTATAGATCGGCCATTAAAAATGTTATAGGCAAGGGATGTCACACGAGCGAAGCAAGTGTGCCATTGTAAAACTAATAATAAGTACAGTTAAGTAGTGTAATTCAAAAGAAATTTCGCAGACTTCTTTTAAACCAACCAGTGTTTAATTCTGACAGAAGACCTGTGTTTGGCCATACCCAGCAGTGGGCCATAAAAAGGTCGAGACAAGTGTTCAATTCCGCTCATGATTCATGAATGACTACTTCTTCTTTATTTTCCCCTGTGCCCGTTATTTAGGGTCGCCACCTTTGCGCCAAGTCGTACGATCTTGGACTGTCCGTTGCATAAATAATAAATAAATAAAAAAGCCTTTTTAAATTTCATGCTAATGTACAAAAAATTACATAACTATTTTTATGCTAACAAGTAACTATATAATGTGTTATGTTAGTTTGAAACTATTTTAAATTAGTGTTACTACTTATACATAATTTTCTAGCAAGAACCCCTCGTTGATTCGAAGGTGAAGGCCTCCTCTAGAGATTTCCAGCATTCCCTGTTTTTTGCTATGGTCATCCACTGTGTACCGGCTACGTGGGTTTTGTCATCTGCCCATCGGGCAAGTGGTCTGCCTCTTTTTCTGTAGCCTGGTGCTCCTTTCCAAGATGTTAGTCTCTGAGTCCATCTGTTGTCGGAGCCTAGCTATATGGCCTACCCACCGCCATTTTAATTTCTTACAGTAACATAGAGCGTCAGTAACTTTTGTCCTTTTTCGTATGATTTTATGAGAAATTTTTTGATTTTTTTTTACTTTTAGTAGACTGCGCTCCATGGCTCGTTGACAAGATCTTATTTTATTTTTGGATTGATGAGTAAATTTCCAGGTTTGGCTAGCGTAAGTTAATGGTGGTAGGATACAGGCATCGATGACTTTTTGCTTGCTTTTGATGGACATGTCGCTTTTCATGTCCGTTGTATATGAGTACTTAATGGGTATAAAACACTAAAACGAATTACCGATTCACGGTCCGCTTATGTAACAGCGAACCGGTCTGCGCAGGCGTTACATAAATGTGATAAGTATTCCGTATTATTATTCGCCGCTTGTGTTTATTATACACGCGGGTGTTGACTTTTGCTTGAATAACGGTGTGCGCTGCGTAAACAGGATAAGTGCTAAAACAAGTTTCAATGCATTTTTAGGGTTCCTTATATGTTGCGCTAAGATTGTGTCAAACCTCGTTACTTCGCTAACTCGATGTCGCATCTATGAATGCTTGCACATGCCGAAGGATGGATAGTGGGTAGAGGATAGAGAGGGAAAAACCCTTATGGGGATTGTCTTGGGACGACAAGAACCTAACTCCTAAGTCCTAGGTGTTCCTGTTAATTAGTCTACCAACACTATCAATTGTCTTTTCTATCTTCTGTGTTCTCTATGACTCCTTTTCAAGACATCAAGAATTAACAAAACCCAGTTCATATTTTAACACCGAACACCGAACAGTGGAATAATAGGTATTGAATGAGGTAGGAGTATTATAAACTTCTTGCTCAAGTCAATATTGTGATATTAAGTGATATATTATATCCTCGCAAGTCCCAAATAGGCCATTCATTACAATTAAACGTCTCGCTGTCTAGACTTGCGATAACAGAAACAACAATACAATTTATTACATTACATAAGTATTTTCCTACTTCCTTAAAGTTCAGTGTTCTGAATTGTTCAGTTATTTAAGTATCTATTTAATTTCCACTTCAACTATTCCTTTAAATTGTAGTTGACTCGTATGAATTATCCAAACGAGTCCCAATTAAATTACCAAATTAGAAGTAGTTTGCCCTACTTCTAATTTGGTTTCCCCTTCACCTTTGTACCTTTTAACGGTAAGATATCAAAAAGGCTTTCACCCCTCATAGTAGACGTTTCAAAGACACGTACGAAACGGTTTGATTCCTTGTTCCTGATACGCACTGCAAAGGTCTGGAATACACTCCCAGGCACTGTCTTTCCCACAACTTGGACATACAAGTCTATCCTACAACTTGGACGCCTTCAAATCAAGAGAGAATAGGCATTTCCTAGGCAAGCGACGGTATCACCACTTTCCATCAGGTGAGATCACAGTCAAGCGCTAGCCTGTGTCATTCTGCAAAAATACCTATAGCATCAACGAAGTGCTTGCATCTCTCTAATCGCGAAGGCATTGATTGGTTAATGTTTGCTTACTTCTCTAATATGGTTTTGCATCGGTTGTGCAGCTAAGGCACCGATTGGCTGGTGATGGTTGCTTTGGTGTGGTTACTGGCAATTTTTGGGAGTTTTACAATTTTATTACGAGAATTACCCCACTATACCTCTTTTCAAACAGCCTTTTTATGATTTAAATCTTTGTTTTTATGCACCTTGCACTCGTCTATTCTAATCTCATATCTCGAGCGCGAACTTTAACAGAAGATAATCCACTTTCGATGTTATCGCGGGCGAAAGTGAATAACGAATCCAAAACAATCGACGCGTCGTGGGAATTTATAATATTACCTACCATTGTTATTTAATCGCGCTCTTGAAAAATAATGAATTGAGGAATAGTACACCTAATGCACAGAAGGATATGTATACAACGTGTTCAGGAGCAATACCAACAACTTGGAGGTATTGAACAGACCACTTATAGGAATCGAACCACATAAAGAATAATTTTTAAATAAAATAAAAAAAGAAAATTCAGTTTTCATACAAAGTAATTCAACTATTTCCAACTATCCATGTTACACACATCTTTATGTAAAAACTGGTATCGTCGCATTTTAAAACAGAACTTATGAATGGTCTTAAATTTACTTTCAATGAGCGCTATTTTTTTTCATTGGTAAAATCTATTCTAGTCAGCGGCGTTCGTAGGGTCAGCAAAAACTATTTCCGAAGCTTCTGATAATAATTAATAAATCTTACTTAAGTACCTATTAAAATTGTTTGTTACTTTTGAGATTAGAGACAAGTTGCTTTGTTAAAATTGAAATGACTGTCTGGTTTCGTTCGAAACAATCGACAGTTATGGTGACTGCTTAACTACTTACTTTCAACGAGAGTGAAGACCTCTACGTCGAAGTGATAAGGACGGATGTTACACGTTCGATTCCTGGCTGGGCGGATCAAGATTTTCTTAATAGTTTTAGGTCGCTGATAGTTGGCTAGGAAAATTAGTGCACCGAACTGAAACTTGCGAGCAGGACGGAGGTCAAGTCACAAGTAAGCTTTTAAAAGAGTAAACGAACAACGAAAACAATGGATCTCGGTAGAGACAATAAATTCAAAGTGAAGTTAGCCCTATTTTCGAACCAATATTTAATATTTTTTTGCTAACAGTACTCGATTACTAGCAGTCGCACTTTATTGCCTACAAGCGAGGGTTGTCACAATAAGGAATTAATAAAAATTTAAAAAATATTTGTTAGGTCTTACATATTTTACCAACGATTCGTATCGTTTTAAAGAATGGGTAAAGTAAAGTGACTGTCACCTTACTTTACCCATGAATTTAAAAATGATGAATGTGGAAGAAAAGAAAAGTCGGGACCAATAGTAGCAAATAAAATAAAAGGATAAATTATTATTGCCTCCCCGTAAAACGGGCGACGTATGGTGTTTATTAAAGTACATTGAAAGTCCATCTCTAAGCATAAAACCTATCTTAATGAAAATGTAATGGTTATCACTTCATTAATAAAGCGCATCAATCAACCCCTAGTAAGAAAAACGTATTCATCGTTATCGTAATCATTAGTGAATTCTGCCCCCCGATTGGTAGACGTAAATTAGGGAACCAATCTGTGGGCAGAATTAGTAACGATAACGATGAAAAGCTTTTTCTTACACAATCAGACCCCAGTAAGTACACGAAGCAATCTTTAATTGCGATCAAGTTGAAAATTGGCAATTCGGCTCAACGCTTAGCACGACTTTCTTCTCAATTCTCGAGGAGACAAGCCAACAGTTCCCCACGCTAGCCTCAAGTGGAGTGGCAGATTGCACATAACTCGAGAATTTTAAGGAATTCTCAGGTTTCCTCACGATGATTTTCAGGTAAAAGATGGCATAACTCAATACTAATTACTCATTTTATTGATAGCTGTACCTATTAATAACATACTATCATATGCATGTAAATTGTAAATAAAATAAAAACGTCAAACTCACATCTACTTTAAAGTGTACAGCCCTGATAGTTCTCGGCACACGTAAAGTTGCTTCAACAATAAAGATAAGGAAACAATTAGTATATCGATCGCAGTTTAACTAAGGGATACTAATACCTGAGAGAAAGAGAAACCCGAACATAACAAAAAAACTTCAAGGAGCTTAAGCACTTGTGGTGCGCTTTTTTTATAATTTTTAACAATATCGACAATCGATACTGAGAATCTTTCTAATGGACTTAATTGTTTACCTAATTACTCAATGTAATTTACGAGCTTGGTTTAGCCGATTCGAATAGCAAAGAAGGGATTTAAATAAAAGTAGTTAAGTAAGGTATCACGAACCATAAAAGCGAAATAAATAGGTAGGAACTTGCAGACCTACCTACATTTACGCAGTCAAAAATATCGGAATTGTATTAATACGTGACTTGTGTTTGTTTGTATTTTCGAGTAAGGTAAGTACGCGGCAGTATGTAAGCTTGAGTGATTTTAAATCAATTTAGCTTACTTTGGTATTCCAACCTTTTACCAATACCTACTGGCGGTGCAAAGTACGTAATGGTTTCATTTCCAATCATAAAGTTTAAAATTAATGATTTTCAATATCGCCAAAATGTAAAACATTAAAATCTAAGGAATAAATTTATGTTTTACCGTACGCGGTAAGACTATCGATGCCGACAAGATAACTTCTACTGGCTCATCACTAGTCACACCGTATTGATAGTAATTTTGAATGATTTAAGTTTGGCAACGTCGCAAAAATAAGAGTGCGATATATGGGGCACAATTTTGGATCTATTTACAAAATAAAAATTATTTTCTCCGAAAATATCAATTTTAGAACTTATGTTCCTTAGCCATTTTCGATTACTTTTCGATAAGGAACCTAACCCTAAATTTGTTGGTATTCGTCCTGAACACGTTGTATAATAAATTTATTAATTTCTTCTCTATCCCCCTGTAAAATTGAAATGCAATAAATCGTTAATTTTTCAACGTTCGCTAAATTATTATGATCGTTTATTGATTAATATAACATAAGTATTATAGTGTGTTTCATTGTTATGTTAAAGTCAAACATTTGTAGTTTTTTTAACGAAGTTTTTTAGTAGAATGGCTGTAAGTACGACTGATAAGGACAGGTTGGACAGGTCATGGCGGAAGAAAAAGGAATTATCAAAAAAAATCAAAATCCACGAAAATCCTATCATTTATAAGTACATTTTATCATTTTCTGTGTGTAACCAGCATTCAATTTGTCATTTTTAAGAAATTAAACGAAGAAAGATATTTTTCCCACGACGATGTGTGATCGTTCACAGTATCCGAACATAAAAGACCTGTGATATAAAGATCTAGATTAGGTAAGGACCAGTCCTTCCTCGGTTCGCTTGCTATGTTGAATGTTTCGATTCAGCTCTGCGAGCCTACGTACCTACTCTGCTTATCTAATCGTTAAGCGTAAGCAAAGTTTAGTAATGAAAGTTCATTTAAAAATCGCAAATCATCGTAAAGCACGAAAGAGTCAAGTGAAGAAAGCCGCAAGTGGTTGACAATAATTATACTGACACATCACACTATGCTCGCTCGCTTTCTCCTGCGGCGGTTTAGTGAAAATGTTTTAACGCAATTTTCACTTATTTCACTTCTCCAATGCACTTTGTAAGTCTCTAATTTGTGAATTGCAACTCACTCCCATAGTTTACCCAGTCGCCTAAGTGTTGTTGGACCTAAGTCAGGCGAAGGTATTTGACCGTAAAGCTCGGTAACCAAAATAATTTACGTATTCACACATTACATAATGTCTATTGCTTGACAAACATTATGCTTGATGGAAACCAATGATGAGGTCTTGGTTGGAGCACGCTTATTTACTCTTTTTGAAGGCACCTGGATTGTTCTTGTTCTTAGCTGGGAACATAGAGGCTGGAAGGCCACCAAACCCACATTAGCGGTTCGTAGCTGAAACATGGAAGAAAAACGTTTCTTGCGAGTTTGTTGGATGTCAACCACATAAGGAAGCCACCACAATAATGTTATGTTTCGAATTCCAATTTTTAGTTGCTGTTATTTGATTTTATTACCTTTGGAACAGGGAAAGGTCATACAGATCTGTAGATCTGCTTAGAATGTAGCCTAGAGTAGCTTTCTTCCTTTCCAGTGAATTTCAGTACCTTAATGCTTCTTCACTTAGGTTTCAACTTTTTAATAAATTACTTGACAGGGCCCAGAGTTCGTTAGAATCTCCTGCGGGGCTAGACAAAGTCACAGTCGTTTAGCGTTGACGACAGTAGATAAAAATGTATGGACAAACCACGTGACGAAACAAATGAAAGCAGAATCTACTTTATGCTTAGCGTTGTTCACTGTCGGCTGTCAATTGTCATGCGAAGTACGCAAAAGTTATCTACAAGGTTCGCGAGAACGCCAGGGAGCGTTCAAATAGTCGTAGTCGATTTTCAAAAAAAAGCGTGTTTTCCTCCGTGCGGTTATACGGTCACGTGGTTTTTCTACAGTCACTTGTTTTGTCCATACATTTTTATCTACTGTCGTCAACGCTAAACGACTGTTACTTTGTCTAGCCCCGCTGACGTGATAAACTGGCATCGTATTTGTGTATCATTTCATTTGCTTGAAAATGTTTGAAAGTTATCATCTGTCCATGAACAATAAAAAGATAAAACTCTCATTGTTACGGTGCATGCCTGCTGCTCTATAAAACCCAGCGGACCGTGTCTCCGAATTTTCATAACGCTAAGTTTTCTAAGTCTGGTTTTTGTACCAACAATGGCTGGACTAATACAAAATTTAAACAACAAAAACCGACTTCAACTCTCATCAAACTACCCTTGAAGTACCTACATCCATTCCGATAACAAAAGAATCGTTGAAATCGGTTTTCTCATTGATATCATTGTCGGAATAGGACCAAATTGAAATGGGATCACACGGAAAGCACCAGCTGTTGAATAAAAAAGAATCATCAAAATCGGTTCACCCAATCGAAAATTGTGAGCTAACAAATATAAAAACTACATTCAAATTAAGAACCTCCTCATTTTCCGTAGACTGTCGTCCGTTGAAAACATTAAATAGGATTGAAAGAACTAAAGAAATACGTAGACGTACCTACTTGCAGAAGCATTGATGACCTTCTGAACTCTCACCCCGTACAAATAAATTACCAACAAAAACCGATAACGTACGATGCGATGTAATAAATTACTACAAACACTACAATCAGTGTGTGGACATGCAGGCGTCAAGCCTCGATAGCAGCATCGAAATAAATTACCATATAGGTATAACACGCCACTATCAGCAGACACCACAATCAGTGTGTGGACATGCAGGCGTCAGACTTCGATAGCAGCAACGAAATAAATTAACATATTTAACACGACACTATCAGTCGAAACGTCCGGTTATCATTATTCATGCTGTTTACAGCTTAAATTGACAGCATTCGTGAATCGTGATGTCTTCTCGTCCAATCTATTGTTCTGTACGTCTTTGCCTAAAGTTTTCGAACAGCGCATACAAGTACTGCCTGAATAGACGTACAGACACAGAGCCCCGGTGGAACGCGCGAAACAATGTCGCCAGTTTACTGATGTCAAAAACCTTTGTTTTGACACCAACAGGCAACAGCGCCAGTTTTAAGCCGACCGCAGCACCTTCTGACCTTATTGTCTTGCTGATCGTAATAACCTATAGCTACAACGATTGATTTATTAAAAATCCATCTTTTATACTTAGTTCAGCATAATTCTAAGACTAAGTTTAGATGCAGGAATGGACCATTCAATACTTGATTCAAGATTACTCGTACATTTGATCAATGCAAACTAGATCTTATAAGTTCATGTAATTATTTCCTTAGATGATAGCTACAGTTATGTCGAGGTTGTGCCTGAAATGGCCAAGTTAAGATGTTTATGGAGATTCATCGACTGGCGTATTTTTTGTGCCGATGCAACACATGCATCGCGATGCGGAATGAACGAACCGTGAATAGATTATTGTCTTGTCGTTTCTTGTTTCTCGTTTTCCATTTCATAGCAATGGCGGACAAAATGGCGTGAAATCAATCGGCACTGGATTCCTTGAATATCATTGTCCATTTTTTTACTTTTCATGTTTTTCCTTTATCTTATTTGCTTTATTGAATAGGCACGATCCCATTAATAAAAACATAACATAATGTCAGCCAAGTTCAACATCGTATGGCGCCGAATGTCGACAAAAGAATTGAGATGTAAATGTGTGGCAAGTTCTGAAGACAATCCAGATTTTTTTTATAAGAACGTGAACCTGTTTTTGTAAGCTATTGATTGTTCTCATCCGAACTTACACACAGTTGACGTACTACATAGTTGACGTACCAAAGACGCGTATGAAGTGGTTTGGTTCCTTGTTCCTATACGCACTGCAAAGGCCTGGAATACCCTCCCAGGACCCAGGCACTGTCTTTCCCACCACCTTTAATTTAGGCGCCTTCAAATCAAGAGTGAATAGGCTTTTCCTAGACAAGCGCGCTCCACCTTAGACTGTATCATCACTTTCCATCAGGTGTGATCACAGAAAATGTTCTAATACCTACGGTCGCCCGGGTGGGTCCTTACAACTCGGTTAAATACCTAGATTACACAGGCCTATGGTTAACATAATCAAGGTCCGATCAAATACCTAAGTAGTAAGTAGGTAAATAGCGAAGTAAGTGAAGTGTTACATAGTAATTCCGTCTGGCCGTATTATTTAATGATCGTTGGCGCGATCTAGAATGTTTTAATATTCATGTTGTAGCAAAGTAGTGAAATCTGCCACCCAGTTATATGTCCGATTTCAGTTAGACGCCCACAGCAAAAGTTATGATAACTCACCGAGTGAATACTACAACGCTCCGGTAAGACATGAGCAGTCATTAGGGCATGCATGATGCACCCGGGATTTCCCGGTTCTTAAAATCCCGGGAAATCCCGGGATTTTTCAGGTGTTAAAAGAACCGGTTCTGAATATGACTTCCCGGTTCTCCTGGTTCTTTAAAAAAATCCAATTATTACGTATTTTAACGAAAATTATTTTTTTGTTTGAAAGAGTATAAGTACTTTCAAGATGGTTTCATAGTCATCAAGTCAGGATCTGAAGTTGGGATCCTGGAGAAATCAAGGGAACTCTTCAAATTTTATAAGAACACTTGAATGTTTCGTACAATCATAGTCCTTCCCATGTGCGAAGAAAAGACGATAATATTATAAATAATCGCCTGACGTCAAATTGGTATACACTTTGCAGTGGCATTTGAAGTCGGTTTTTTGGAAATAATTTTCTATTTCATGTTTACTACAAATCGTAATAGCCCCTTTTGTAGGAATATTAAAAAATAATGCTTTTAATTAAAATTTTAAAACTTTTTTACCAAGAACCGGGAAATCCCGGGTACCCGGTTCTGAGCTCGGTGCAGAACCGGGAATTCAAAATTAAGAACCGGAACCGGTTCTGCATGCCCTACCAGTCATGCTTTCAGGGAGTTGAATGAAATTAAAAAAAGTATGGGAATGACATAATATGCCATCGACAAATCGATCACGCGACTTATCTAGAAAACAGTCATTCTCATTTATTTTATTAAATTTCGTTCCATTTAGATGGTGACTGGGTCGACAGATTACTACGATGATGGTAGATAAGTCAGGTGGCTTAGGCTGCAGGATCTTCGTGAGAAATGTGATCGAATATTGACCATAAAGCGAGGATTACATTAGCAAGAAAACTTGCAGAAGTTGACGTCTGAAAGTAATGTAAACAGTCACGCAAGCTACTAAATAAAGTAGGAATAGCTTGTAGAAGTCACTTTTAAGATTCTTTCGTACTAATGTAGATGTAACACGACCAAAACTGTAACGACCAAAGATGTAAAACGGTAATAATAACCTTTGTTAATGAACCGCAAAACTAACTTTGTTTGTAGAGGTTTATTGTTAATATCAAAAAAAACTATGCTAGTTAGAGCATTGGCTATAGTTTTCCTGTAAAATATACGTAAATTCCTATTGACCATAATTATTTGAGATTTTTCGATTGGTAAACTCCGGAGATAAGGGGGGGGAACGGTATTTTTTTAGACATTTTCCCCGATAAATCAAAAACTATCATGACTAAAAATAATTAAAAATTGGTTTTAGAATGTACAAAGTAAACCCTTTCATATGATACCCCACACAGTACAGTTATCTCACTTTTAAATTTCAACCCTCCGATTTTTTCCCCCATTTTTAAATAAGAACAAAAATAATTTCCATTTTTTTTATTCCAGTGTCATTGGGCCACTAATATACACAACTATTCCAAATTTCATATCGATAGCTCTGGTAGTTACTGAAATAATCGAGTGTGACGGACAGACAGACAGACAGACTGACAGACAGACGGAGAAAGTCGCACCATAAGGGTTCCATTTTACCATTTTGGTACGGAACCCTAACAATACTCTAATTAATTTGCGAGATTTAATTATAGATTTCAGCATCTAGCTGTGCCACCGCGAGGGGGCGATGACCGCAAACGAGTGTTGTAATTGTGCGAATTTCGCAAGGAAAGCGGCGAATTTCGGCTGAAATTACAGTCTTTAGATAATTAATTAGTCGGTTTGTAGAGGCTCAGAGGCGGCAATGTTGTGCAATTTAGAAAAAAGCAGAAATACACGGATGTACCTAACTAACTCTCTCCTAACGGTTTCCGCACAGCATCGCGCTGGGAAGCTATAAATTGCTTGGCAGTGCGTCTTTGGTGGATTGGTAACTAGCCGCGGTTGAAGCCTCCCTCCAGACCAGCCCCTAGATTTTCTAAGAAAAACGTATTATTTTTAATTATATAGCTTTATTTGCACACACATACAGAAAAACACAGATAGAGAAACATATAATAACGTATTCATCATTGTAGTTTACTAATTCGGTCCGCTGATTGGGTTCCTGATTTGCGTCAGCCAATCGCGGGGCAGAATTCACTAACGATTACGATAACGATGAATACAAAATCCACGAAGACCTAAGCCAATTTAGAAATTATAAAATTCAAAGGGGCCTTGCCGGGAATCGTACCCGCGACCTTCTACTCAAATCAGAGCGTAGTGTCAGGAAGGTTGTTAAAGAAAATTTGATAGAATAGTTGTAGAATTAGTTTTATACCATATTATTACTATGTTTGTTGCTATGGCGTAGAAAATTGTACATGCAGAGCCTCTTTTGTATGTATGACCTACTTTCGCGTTCGCTTTGTTTCCCCCCATTCGAGGCAATTTGACATCTGTCATTGTGTCGTCCGTTCTTTGTTCGGATTTTCTGCATGTAATTCTAGCGTTCCACGTTTAAATTTCACTGTTTTTGTTTTCACAAGGATGTTTTTATTATTGTAGGTCAAGGCAAAACAATCAAGGCTGAATCAAGCACGTTTATAAATGGGCATTTTTGAAGATGTTCGATTTTCAAGTTGAAAGTCTTCATGATAATTTTATCGTTGAAGGTTAGATTCGTAAAAATTAAGCAATACGAAATATAAAATTTTATCAGATTTTATTGCTATTAGGTCTGTTCGCTTTTAAAAATATGTTTTTAAGCTTTTGTTTAATCTTTTGGAATCTCAGATGAAACTAAGTTGGTCCGTGCGGGGAATCGAACCCACTTAAAATAACAGGACCATTTACAAACACTCCAGTGGCTTCCAAAATGCGCATGACATGATATGAATAATGCAGTTTTTGTCACTTACATTTAGCGAGTTTTTTAACTTATAACGTTTCCAAAAATTGCCGTTTTGGGTGTTGCAAATTTTGCATGATGGGATTTAAAAAGTAATGAAGAAAAAAAAACTATTATGCATAAACTGTTCATAAAATATAGGTACGTCATAAGTTGGGTTAATTGTACGGTCTTTGACTTGCTGTTCTATTTCCCTTGTTTTTTGCGCGCAAGTCACTAACTGTAGGTACAGTTTTCTGGGTTAATAACATCTCGGTTATTTTAAACAAACAAAAAATAAACAATTTTCCGCCAAATATCTCATGATAAAGACGTACATAATGTGTTTTTTTTGCTTGATGGAAACTGTTTTGTGTTTTTGTTTTACTATTGTTGGTTTTTAGAGCGCGTTCCGAATATTCATGGCGTTACCAGTTTACTGTTGTTATTTTTAAAAATATAAGGAAAAACTTGTGAAAAACTTACTACAAGATAAAATAGACCGTACTATAGTACCTACTGTTCGCTGCGATTTCGCTTACATACCGGGGGCGTTAGATATTCAATAGAATAAGGTTTTTATAGGATCATAGAAATCAAACTACAATCAAAGAAATGTTGTGTATAAATATTATACGGTAATTAAATAACAAAACAAACCGACTTCAACTCACATCAAACTACTGTTGAATACATCCTTTCCAATTAAAAAATTAAGAGCGGGTAGTAAGTGAAGATGTCAGTTCAAGATTCGATTTTTACAGTTGTAAATCAAGTCTCAACTTCCTGAAATAAAACACACGAATATTACATCATATTGCCGAGAAACTGTAAAATTGAAAACATAAAAGGATAATTTTTTGTCGATAAAAAAAATTCCCGAAGTTGCGTCCAATTTTTTACAATTTTCAATTTATTATCAATGTTATACGTACTAGAGAGCCAAGGTTTAGGATTATAATTCCAATAAATATTACGAAGTACGTACATTATCGTTTTCTTTCTAAATTATGTATTTTAAAAGTTATTACAGTAAACTATAAATGGCGTTTATTACATTCTTATTTCGCGTAATACGCCATGCTCTTTTGTACTAGAACGCTGAACGATGTTTTGCGCATGACAATCAGTCACAATCGCTCCATTGAGACGAGAAGACTGTATTTCTGTGCTCCAGGCCAAAAAAATAGCTCGTTGTATCATTCATATATAAATTATGAATTATAAATTATTGTGTGTGTATTTATAAATGATTTGGTGGTGTTAATAATATAATTGTAAATATGGGGAGCAAAAACTACGAAATAAAAGTATATTAAAGCAAAAGCCTTTCAGTCGAATGTCGACCTTCACTCTTTAATTTTAAAGCACACAATTAACGAGCATTGAATTTCCTCAAGCAATGACATGGCAATGACGGTGGTAGTAGTATATGCAAAAAAGGACGATCCCAATCAATTTTGAGAGACAGGAATAGAGAGTGCTCCTGTATGTGTGCACTTTGTGCAACATGTTCACTCTTTTGACTCTTCAGTATGCAAATATTAGATATAACATGCTAACATTCACAAAACTACTAAATGTTAGTATGTTAATTAGTTCCTACGTAAATATAGTTCAAGAGATAATGTGCAATATTAAATTAAATAATATTTCAAATTTATTGCGATACAATACACATACAATATAAATAGGTAATATTTATAAGTAATGAATTCTGTAAGAGGGTGAAATGAATTTGTACACAGCTAATGAAAAAGACTCCACTTAAATAATTTTTTTGGCTTATTTTTAGGGTTCCGTACCGAAAGTGTAAAAACCGGGACCTATTACGAAGACTCCGCTGGTAGTCTTTCCGTCCATCCGTCCGTCCGTCCATCCGTCCGTCTGTCGCCAGGCTGTATTTCTTGAACCATGATAATTAGACACTTAAAATCACAGACAGTGTACTTAAAAAACAACCCCTAGCTTTAACTAATCATCTTTTTGATTAGTGTTTTACACACTTATAGGATTTTTATCATTAGGAACTAACATAGGTTTAAGAGCATGTGTAAACTAACAATAGAGTTTAGTTTTATAAGATTAGGAACTAACATAGGTTTAAGATTACTGTTACTAACAAAATTCTATGGAGTTTTCTGAAATTAAATTTTATTTATTTATTTATAGGATATAATTCCTATAAGCAGGACAGATTAATTTGTTTTGCTATAATCCGCTATTTGAAAAGATTCTATATGGTAAAATAAGCAGGAACACTGCCCACATGAAACACCACACACAATTTTCCATCACTTTCTTCGACGCACGTTTTGACCCGACACCGGGACATCCTCAGGATGTTGACTTCACGATGCGAAATCGTAGGCTCTACGACAGAATCTTTTCAAGTAGCGGATTATACTCCATCCATCTATTTTAACCATGTTTTTAAGCAAATAAAGAACTTACTTACTTACTATAGCAAAACAAATTAATCTGTCCTGCTAATTATGGATTTTCGCAAAATAACGCCTACTTCCATTCAATAATAATTCCTATTAATTTAAATACGAATCAAAATTTCACTTGCAGCGAGTTTTTCCCGGGCCAAAAGTGCCCATCAGACTAGCCTAATAGCCCACATCAAAATAAATGCCTGAAAACCTTATATTGCACAATGTCAATTGGTTTATCATTATAGCAAATATGTCTTGTGTTTGTGTGGTCTTCTTTTAATTTCTGGTTAAGCATGCATTTCTTTTATTTTACATTTACATTTTACATGTAGATTGTCATGTCGTATTTCAAATTTTCATCCATTTTTTCCATTATAACAAAGCCTTAGACTCCTTGAAACATGAATATATCTGTGAAGCAATGCGTGTTTAGGGTGTTCATGGTGACCCTAACCCAACCTATCCAACAAGGTGACCCAAGTTGTTTTCAGCAGCCCTCGAAATGACCTTCAGGAACCTGAAATGGGACGATTATGAACTTAATGTAAAATCCTCATTCCTGTCTGATTTACGCTTCGCAGATGATCTCAGCCTATTTTCAGTGTCCCCAAAAACTATATGAAATGCAACAGCAACTATCAGACCACAGAGCGACAGCGTGCAGGGCTTCAATGACACAATTAAAACAAAAATTATGAGAAATGCATCACACACATATAACATCAAAGTAAATAATGAGAAAATCGATTATGTGGAAGAGTATGTTTACCTTGGACAGTTGATAGTTACAAGTGATACAATGTAGAAAGAAATAGAAAGAAGGATGACTAATAAGATTGACAGATATAAAAAGTATAACATCTGTCCAATATTTTTTATGGTTAACAAGATCAACCGCCTTAGATATGTCAAGAAATAGAACAGTTATAGAGTTTCCATTATTTAGCTTTTCTAAAATAATGTTCAAGTTCAAACATGGCATTTGAGTTAGACTTATTTTTCCCAAATCCATATTGACCTTTTGTTAGTGGCGATTTTTCAATCGGCAGATGAATAAACTGAGGAATAAACTGGAAATATTTATATTATGGCATACAAAATCTGTCAAAACGTCATTTTATTATGTTTATTCCCCAATAAACGTTTATCTGACGATTGAAAAATCATATAAGATTAATTAAATGTTCCGAAAAGTTGTTTATTCTGTTGAATAAGGTCATCTTACGATATCATCAAAAATTTGTGGTAAATTTTAAAATTCCAAAAAATGCCCTTACAATTTTCAAATAAAATTTCAAGAAATCTTTTGCCTACAACGAGGTGGTCCGAAATGCACTTAGCCGAATTTATCTGATTATCTTACCTAGTGTTCGCGGTTTTGTTGACATTACGTGGCAGTCTACGTTGCGACGTGTGACACCTCTGTGACACAATCTGATTTTTTTCTAGCTTTCAGCCCGCTCTTAAAGACTTATTATGGTTTTCTCATAGATACTCTTATGGTTATAATACTCTTCTCAGAACTGGACTAAATTTTTAAGGGACCACACGGGAAGCGTCAGCTTTTTAATACAAGTGGAAAATTAAAAAAAATTAAAACACCCACGACTTTTGCAGACTTGTAATTGAAAAAGGATGAAATAATTTTTTTGAAACTCTCCGACTAAAGGAAAGTAAGAACTAAGAACCTATAAGTATAATTACAAATCCAAGAAAATCCGCCGGAGCTGCTGTGTTCTGCCTGTGACGGTGTTTGATGGTGCTGTATACCAGTTGATGACTAAATCAATTTCTTGATACTTCTCATATACCGGCAGTTTATCAATACTTACTAATTACATTAATTGATATTGGAAACGAAAATAGCAATGGCAGCTCCGACGGATTTTCTTGGATTTGTAATTATACTGATAGGTTCTTAGTTCTTACTTTCCTTTAGTCGGGGAGGTTCAAAAAAATTATTTCATCCTTTTTCAATTACAAGTCTGCAAAAGTCATGGGTGTTTTAATTTTTTTTAATTTTCCACTTGTTTTATAGTTTTTCGATTAATATATTAATGTAATTTAAATTATATTATTATTAAAGAATGAAAATTAATCTTCAAAGTAGCCATTAGCTCCTCTAGCAGCGTTTGAAGGCATCATCCCTTCCAAGTCGTAAAGAGACGTTTATTGTGTCGCCCCCTGCTGTTCAATCACAAGAACAATTGTCTACGAACCTTTGCCAATGACTCACTAACATTTTATACAAAACTGTATCCAAATCGGTTCAGTCGTTTTTGTAATAATTGAGAACATTCGTTTGCATTGTAAATGTTTTTTATGGCGCTCCCTGGTGATCGATGTTCGTAACAACTATCTAAGAACCATCGCCGATGAATACCAAACATTATACAGAAAACTGCATCTTAATCGGTCAAGCCATTTTTGAAATAAATGGGAACATTCGTTTGCAATATAAATGTATTTTATGGCGCCCCCTGGTGATCGATGTTCGTAACAACTATCTAAGAACCATTGCCGCTGAACACCAAACATTATACAGAAAACCGCATCGAAATCGGGCAAGCCGTTTTTGAAATAAATGGGAACATTGATGTGCACAAACAAACAAACAAACAAAAATATTTTTGCATTATTGGTTTTTGTGAACAATTTAACATACTTGACAAACAAACATAAAATCTTTTTAATAGAGTAATGTACAAACGGTCTCTCACCCTAAACGCATATACCCGTACTCCGTTCCGTCGTGGGTAAAAAAAGGAATCATCAAAATCGATTGACATAGTTATGAGGTTTCAAATATAAAAAAATGATTTATTATTTTCAAAAGAATGATTTATTACATAATAAACAATTCGGATTTACGCGGGGTCGCTCGACTACCGATGCCGGGGTCGAGCTAATACGACATATATTTGAAGCCTGGGAGGAATCACGAGATGCGCTGGGCATTTTCTGTGACTTATCCAAGGCGTTCGAATGTGTTAAGCATGATACATTAGTCAGGAAGTTACACCACTACGGAATTAAAGGTGCAGCTCTGGATTAGATGAGCTCCTATCTGAGCTGTCGTATTCAAAAAGTAGAGGTCAATGGGAAACGATCTTCTGGTTCGACTGTGAAGATGGGAGTTCCTCAAGGGTCTATTTTGGGTCCATTCCTATTCCTTATTTACATCAATGACCTTCCTTACCTTACTAAGGACAAGCATGAGATAGTACTGTTTGCTGATGATACATCACTATTGTTGAAAATTAATCGACAAAAAACAATTTTGACGACGTAAACAGTTTTCTCAAAGAAGTTGTACATTGGTTTGAAGCTAATAATTTGCTTCTTAAGAAGCAAATTATTAGCTTCAAACAAAATGTAGCAAAAATAGCAAAAAACAAAATGTATTAAATTCACTTTACCTAATGTTAGACAAGTTCAAACGAATGTAAAACTAGGTGTAGAGGAATTGGATCTCGTAGATACAACCGTATTTTTTAGGAATAACGTTAGATGCTAAACTACAGTGGGACCCTCATATAAATAATCTATCGAACAGGCTTAGTTCTGCTGCGTACGCGGTTAAGAAAATTAGGCAGCTGACAGATGTCCAGACTGCTCGACTCGTATATTTTAGTTATTTTCACAGCATTATGTCCTATGGTCTCTTGCTATGGGGTAATGCTGCTAACATTAATACAATTTTCGTGCTGCAGAAGAAGGCTGTTCGTGCCATTTACAAAATGGGCCCAAGAGAGTCTGTAAGAGAAAAATTTAAAGAATTTAATATAATGACGGTGCATGCACAGTATATATTTGATAACTTGATATATGTGCATAAAAATATTAATAATTTTGTTAAAAAAAGCGATCTCCATGCTATTAACCTTAGAAGTAAAAACAAACTAGTAGTGAATAAAACAAAACTAGAGAAAATAAATAAATCATTTAAAGGCAGTGGGATACGCTTTTACAATAAACTTCCTATTGAAATATTAAACTTATCCCTCAATAAGTTCAAAGTCGCTGTAAAACGAAAGCTCGTTAAAAAAGCTTACTATAGTATTAAGGATTATTTACATGAATCAAATCCTTGGGAGTAAATGAACTGCTGTATTATAATTACTAGCTCAACTAGTTTTTAAGAGCTTTTGTGAAGTGGTGATAACCGAAAACAAAACCCGGCTGAGTTTGTTGTGGGCTTCTTCTCAGTGCAGGGCGCGTTGGAACCCTCGTTAAGTTTACGAGTTTTAAGTCGACTTGTAGTTATCACCGTACTTAATAATATGTAACAAATATTATTGACGTTTTACAAGTGCCTTGTAAGTTAGGCCTATGTGAAATAAATATATTTTGAATTTGAATTTGAATTTGAAAAATATACTGTCGGATTTCTCACCTCCTCCTTTTTTGAGTCCGTTGAAAATTGGGAAATCCTTGAAAAAATCCAGTTACAGGACTTGGGAAGCGGACAAGGCCGTGAGCAATAACTAGTTGAGCGGATATTAAACATACTTTTGTTGTATTCTTCCCATGTAGTTAATACGTTCTTATACCGATAGAACATAAATTGCTATAAAGCATTACCTAAGTCTAAACGCCTACAAGTGGTTCGTGTCTCGCAATGTGGCTTATGCGGGACTCACTCGCCCTTGACTCGGCAGCCGGTCACGCCTGCGCTCTACACTTTAGAACGGGCTTTCTTTACACGACTACATATTTTAAGCTTACTAGTACCACAAAACACTAAATAGGTACAGAAAGCCCACTCCGCACGTTGATTTAAAGAAATAGCGACTCTAGCGCTGACACAAAAAGTGCAATTCAGTTCGCAATAGCGCCTGGCCCCGCCCTCAAAATCGACACGCAACAAACGCAATGTTGTGGTCTCTTTATATCGCCTAACTTTATCTCTTACGACGTCCTAGGGCTGCCGTAGTCAGACGCCGCGTAAAATAGACCGTACAGAACTAGCGCGTGCAACTCGGCCCGCGAGCGGCAACCATCTGAAATATTGAGGTCCGGACCCCTACTTGTAGCACGACGGATACGAAGGGATGGTCACGTGATAAGTGAGACTGGCCTGCTAGTACTCGCAAGCACCGGCATTATTAACATCCGGCTCGAAGGACCAAAAAGTGCAAAACCTCATTTTGAGAATATTCAAGTGCTTGCAATGTTATAGCGGCAACAGAAATACGCCATCTGTGAAAATTTCAGCTGTCTGACTGTCATGGTTCAAGAAATACAGCCTGGTGATAGACGGACGGACGGACGGACGGCGAAGTTTCAGTAACAAGGTCCCGTTTATACCCTTGGGGCAAGGAACCTTAAAAATAGAATAATCTGAATATTTAAAGGAGCTCTCATGAAACAAACGTGATTTTTTGCTCGTTTTTTACCCGACTGCAAGAAGGGTTATGTTTTTCGCGCGTATCTTGTATGTATGTATGTATGTAAATTTCTTTATGACCACGTATCTTCCAAACGGCTGCATGGATTTTGACGTTAATGGTATCGTTAGATTCGTCTCATTAACCCAAGTGTTCTTAGATAGGTTTTTGAAAATAAAAAACAAAATGGCGGATTTTGCGCCTAAAATTGTCAGTCATTTTTAAAATAATTTTAATTAATTTATTGGGCAGGGGTACCTATTTAGTTTAATTTAATACTATTGAGAATGAGTACCTATTGATAGTACGGAACCCTGAGCGCGCGAGCCCCACTCGCACTTGACCAATTATTGTTTTTTAACCGAAAGAATTGAGCATTGATCTTGACACACCCAAGACATTTTTGCGTTCCAGTTTCTATTGTTTGAATCGAACTATAGATAGGTACTTATATCTTAAGGTACAAGTTGGTAGCCGACTGCACGCAGCAGCAGCAGACGACGTGTCGCGGCGACACTACTGGTTTCTATGTATTGCTATGAAATTCCCTCCGTAGTGAGCGACATGAAGCCAGCGACGCGTCGTCGAGCGGCAGACGGCAGTGTCGTCCGACCGCAGATCAGTAGTGCCGCTGACGCTGGAGCAACGACCGCGTTCGAGCCAATCCAAGATCAGTAGTGCCGCTGACGCTGGAGCAACGACCGCGTTCGAGCCAATCCAATCAACTGGATGCCATCTGCTGTTGCCGTCTGCAGTCGGGTTCGAAATCATGACTGCAGCGACATGACGCGACGACGTGTCGCGACGACATGAAGCGACGACACGACGTCGTCTGCTGCTGCTGTCTGCAGTCGGCTACCTACTTGTACCTTTATGCGCACGCGCATTATAAATTTAAATAATACCTTTTGTTATAAGTCGCAGTGGATCTCGAGGTGAGGCCTTTGTTCATTCAGTACTTCACCCTTTTTTCCGGGAAGCCTCAAGGTTTGTAGGTTACGAACACCAAATCGGGGTTAATGTTTTTGAGGAGCGGCGTAGTTTTGTGCACTGGGGCAGAAAGGTTCAAGGTGACCAGTAGTGGGAGGTTCCTACCGATTTGGCAGATTTGGGTGTTAAATTTGGCAGTTCAATTTTCACATTGGCATATTACACAATATGTTGAGGAAGTACAAAAGTGTAGAGGCATTGAGATAAAGTCAAAATATCTTTATTTCACATAGGCCTAACGTACAAGTCTGAGGTACAAGCTCTTGTAAACGTCAATATGATATTTGTCGCATATATGAATGGTGATAACTACAAGTCGACCTTAAACTAAGTTTACGAGGGTGATAGTTTACAAGGGGTAAGATATATTATGTGACTTATTTATGGAATTTTTCTTAGATTTAAGTTTTAGCAGATTTGTTGGTAGCGTGTGGCAGTATTTGCACTACTCTAGCCTCTACCTACGCAAGCCTACCTCCGTTAAAAAAACTGCAAGTTGCAAGTTGCAACGGAAACATCTAGGTATCTCGAAGGTTTACAGTTCGTACCCTTACGTAACTAGTATTCCTCGTATGCCTATAATTGTCTGCATGAGCACAAAACGCTTCGCTTCCTCGTTTCCATTCGTAATAAGTTTAAACTGCAAGATATGGGATCTTCTTCCGGCATCCGTTTTCCACGCTATCTTAATAGGTAATTGCAATTAAACATTTTCTATTGAATAGGCATTTTCTTGATGGCTATTGTATGTCTACTTGAGTATAGATACTCTTTATCGACGATATATTGACGACACGTCTTCGCCTAGTGTATTGTCTATGCTTTCAAATCATACTTTAGATGTAAATAAATTAATAAACTTCATGTAGGCAACTAAAGAAAATTTAGCCGATTTGATATTTTAGTATCTAGTGGTAGATCTACAAGTTAAGCAGGTATACAACCCGTAAGCAAAAACTTTCCCGATGAGTTTCCCTTCCAACTTCAGACGACCGCTTCCCGCGCTCTTCTAGGTAGCAAGACGAGCTAGACGAGCGCTGGACGCAGTCGTCCGAACATAGAGTTAAAATATAGGTACGTAGTACCTATATTTTAACTCCGAAGCGTCCGAAGTACTCATCGGCAAAGCTTCTGCGAATGGGTTTAGTAGTTACTCCAGAAAATATAGAAGGATACTTTAAATTGCCATCGGCATACTGATCACGTTGGCTCATGGCTAAAGCAATTCTACCAACGCGACACCCACTCTAAGTACCTACATGTTTATAGGCTTATGAATCTTTCGATAATCATTTTCAGTGATGCAAGATTGCAGGAGGTAATAGTGAAATAATTATTCTATTAGCTAATCTTGCATATCGCATTAGTTATGAGATGTTGCAACAATCCTTACAATTAAACAAAGCATGACACACAATACAATTGGGCGACGTGGGCGTCCTAATTAAAATGTGTGTGCATTGAGAAAGCTGCGTAGGTGTCGCCTCTAGTAGTAGTAAGTCAAGGGCATTGTGTGGACGAGAAGCTGTCTCGGTGATAGATTGTGAAGGTATAATCTTGTTTTTTAATCAATGACAGGTTGGCTTTCGTTGGAACCAGATCTGAAGGTTAGTTGTACTTGTGTGTTAGGTATGCGTACAATGTAGGTACATACAGAGCGGTGAGGCAATAGACATATCCCTTGGACAGGGCAGAAGGCGCGATAAAATGTCGCCGGTTCATTGGTGCCACAAATGCTTGTTTTGCCACTCTGTAGTTCGCTCAGCGGCCGCCTATTGAATTTTCACAGATTTGAGAGCTACTGTTTGCTACGAGTAATTTGCTTGTACTTACCAAAATGGTTTACGTAAACCGTTCGGATGCCCATATCCTGAGCTTTCTTATCAGTGGGTGAGGCGAAGTTATCAAGAACTCATCCTATGTGTAGGTTTAAATTAAAGAGGCCTACGCAAAGAAATGTTTGCAGGCCCTTTTTTAGCACCTTACAATTACAGCCCAATCAATCATTTTTGGGCTTACCTTACATAAATACCTACTTTCTTTTAAATACAAAATTATTTAGTTATCTTCTCAGCAAACCCTTTCATTTCATACCCATGTTGTAGTGTATTAAAAATAACTAGTCCGCCATCTTGAGTGATCCGCCATGTTGGATTTAGAATAACGTTACAAAGTAAACATGTATTATCATTCAAAATAAACGTGTTACATACAAAATTTCAGTTCCATCACTTGAAGAAGGTTATCTGCTTCAGAATGGAGTTGCAATTGCAAGATACCGACCGAAATAACATAATTAAATACATTGCAAGTTTGTAAAAATCATTCGATGTCCGTTAGTTTGAAAACGGGTCAACTTTACTTTTAAAAGATTTTGATGACTTTTTTTATGTAAGTACCTACTTATGTTTTAAGTTTTAATGAGTCCCCCGTGTTTCGATAATCGTCAGGGCAAATTATGTCGGGTTAGCTAGCTATATCACTATAAATATTGCAAATCGGATTTAAAAACCCAGAGCTAATTATAGTTTAAATGGTCTTAAAACAAAACACATGGTATACTGGTATGGTATTCCGTACCGTTAGCGTAAACCAGAGCGTGAAGCCTGTACCGATATTTCTCATACGCTTGCCAGATGACAGATTACTGAGAGAAACTTTGCTTTTTGTATAATGCTCTATATTAAGGTCACGTGGGTGTAGTCTTTTAACTGCCTTTTAGATAGTTTCCATACCACATAACTTCTCAAAAGTATTATACCTGCCACTCGGCATATTGGTATAATTATTATATTTTATTGAAGAAATTTTTTTTAATGAATTACTATAGAATGTAATGTAAACCTCTAATTATTTATAAGGTCCTCGTACTTAACTTATTTAGTAGGTACTCCCTGGTTTGATGAACTTTCTGACCACTTCAGATTTTTTTTTAATTGTATCAGGTCTGGTTTGGTGGGAGGCTTCGGTCGTGACTCGTGACTATTAGTAGTGTTATTATCTCGCTGCAGACTTGGTCATAAATCATTCGAGTGTTTTTCGTTATAGTTAACTACCACCAGCAAAGACGCACCGCCAAGCCATTAAAGCATTTCGATGCAATGCTGTGTAGGAACCGTTAGGGGTAGTTAGTACGATAACACCTTCGGCTACATCATCACTTATTATCAGGTGAAATCGCAGTCAAGTACTAGCTTGTAAAGTGTAAAAAACATTGTAGGTATGCTATGTGCTACATGGGCCAGCATTGACGAAGGCATGCGTACGCGCATGTCTCTCGGTCTCGAGCGACGGAACCGCGGTTGTTTAGCATTGAACAGTCACAGCCAACCAATTATACAGTTCAGGAATTCCGTCCTAAATAACTTACCACGAAGCTCATTTGTCACTGTCGCTGCACACGAGCCACACGCGACAGCACAAACAAACCACGAGAAGCTAGAAGCGGCCACAAAGGTAGCTGAAGCGAGCGACAGCCACTTGTGGCCTGTGGCGAAAACTTTTTAACTCATCAACAGCAATCAGAATGGACTCTGTGGTGACACTCTCAATGACGAAGAAGGTTTAAGAGCAGCCTTCCCGGTAGATTTTTTCATACAAACGCTCGTACGCGATTATGAGGTTTTAACAAACTTTTCCTGAAATATTTTTAACAAGAGATACCTGGCACACTATATCTAGGTTTGTATAGAAACAAAAATTAAAATTAATTAGCAACAAATTCAGTACCAGCCTCCAAAAATCTGCATTCTTGCTGAAATTTTACATAAACTTTGGTCGTTTCGCTCAGCGCATATATTGAAAAAGTAAAAAAACAACTGTATAGAAACCTCGTACAACTAATAAAGATTCGAAATAACAAACATTATTTCCACATACTTGTAAAGCTTTTTCAAAATCACGTATTTCCTGAAAGAAGTTTCATGAAATTGCCGCGCTATTTTTTTTCCAGAACGCGCGATTGACGACGCAGGCGTTATCTCGTTTTTTTCGCAGTGAGTCTTTTTCTAGGATTGCGTTAGAATAACAGCAAGCCTGTAGACCACGTATTTGTTGTACTTGGATGGTCCGGGAAGGGTCGCCTTAATTGCGAGAATCGCATGAGTGGCGTTTAGTGGCCGGTGGGAGCCACAAGAATTGCAGCGCGTGGCACCAGCGTCACCACTCACTGTGTGCGGCGAGTCCATATACAATGTATGCGGCATTTTGTAGTTGTGGCTAGTGGCCCGTGTGCGGGAACACAGAAATGGTGCATTCAGCGTTAGCTTGCTTTGGAACTCAATTGTTGTATTGCGTTTGAAAAAACGACTTTTCGAAAAGAAAAAGTTTCTTGTCCATTCCATCAAGAAAAGTCCATCAAGAGCTTGAGAGTATGACTCTTAAGTACCTGTAAGTAAGACGTCGTCGTCGTCGTCATGTAATGTTCGGCAGTCAGAGGGGTTCTCGAAGTTAAACACAGCAGCACGACGTTTTAGACAGAGTTAAATACACACAAAATAATATAAAATAATTTACAAAGTATAACTCTTACTAGTGGTAAGAACTAGTAGTGGCGAAGAACTGACGAGTCAAGGAACTAACTAGCATTTCAAAAACATACAACAAAAATACGACGACCTTGTTAAACAAATCATAAAGAGTAACGAAAGTGTACCTAAAAAGCAAAAAGTAACTGAAAACGAGTATATATTCACGGAACGAGTACGAAACTTAATTAAAGAAAGAGAGTACCTGAAAAATAAGAAACACCGATCTAGGAAAGATAGAAAACGACTGAGCAAACTTTACTCGAAAATTCGGAAGAAAATCAGCAAAAACAAAACATTGTACAGGTACAAAATAATTGAAGAGGAACTCGCTCTAAAAAGCTCAATCAAACGATCAGAACAACGTCGAAAAAGAATGGATACCTGCAATAAAAAATAAAAGCAGCTACAAAGTTACCAATCGAAATCAACTGATAGAGATCGCATCAGAGTACTACAAAGATCTCTACAACGTACAAAAAAGAGATATCTCCCCCGAAAATAAAAGACTCTTCACAGAAAACAAACAAGAAATCTATCCCCTACTAGAAAGCGAAGTGAGAGCCGGCATAGCCTCATTAAAGCCGTCTAAAAGCCCAGGCCAAGATAGAGTCACAAACGATATTCTAAAAGCGATAACTGAACCTCTCACTCCCATTCTCACATCATTGTTCAACGAAATACTGAACACTTGTTACATACCTGAAGACTGGGAACATGCTATCATTACACTGCTATACAAAAAAGGTGATCCTGCGGAAATCGGAAATTACAGGCCCATAAGTTTATTGCAAAGTATGTACAAGTTATTCACTAACATCCTACTGAGAAGACTAAGACCAACTTTGAACATGCACCAACCTAGAGAACAGGCGGGGTTCAGACCAAAATACAGCACGATAGACCATATATTTACGCTGTCACAAGTGATGGAGCGCTACAACGAATACAAGCTTCCACTCTACATAGCGTTCGTCGATTATTCTAAAGCCTTTGACACTATCTCGCATGAAATACTATGGAGAGCTCTCAGAGAACAAGGTGTAGAAGAAAAATACGTAGAACTGTTACAGGCAATATACAAAAATAGTAGAGCCACTATAAAGATGGACCGGATCGGACCATCTATCCCGGTGAAACGAGGCGTTAGACAAGGAGATCCAATCTCGCAAAACTTATTTACGGCTCTACTAGAACACATCTTCTCTAAACTAAGATGGGAAAACCACGGCATTAAAATAAACGGAGAGCTACTCAACCATCTAAGGTTTGCGGACGACATTTTAATACTAAGCGAAAATCACGGAGACCTCGTCCACATGCTGACAACTCTAGATAAGGAGAGCAACAAGTGCGGACTACATATGAATGCAAAGAAAACATGCATAATGACGAACAGCACAGAAATACCCACAACGATCCAGTCCCAAGGAATCGAGTACGTGAACGAATATATATACCTCGGAAAAAGCGTATCCTTCTCTGACAACACGATAAAAGAAGTAGAGCGCAGAATTAAAATCGCGTGGGGTAAATATTGGTCCTTGAAACACATATTCAAATCAAAAATGCCACTGTCTCTGAAAGCAAAAGCTATGAACACAACTATCTTGCCAACACTGCTATACGGGTGCCGAACCTGGGCACTCACAAAACAAATCATTCACAAAATAGAGGTATTCCAACGGGCCGCAGAGCGCAGTATGCTCGGCATAAGGAGAAGCGACCGGCAAATGAATCAAGATATAAGAAAAAAAACCAAGGTGACTGACGCGGCAGAACTCGCATGCAAGCTGAAATGGCGATGGGCCGGCCATGTGGCTCGTGCTGGCGACGATCGGTGGAGCGAGCGAGTGCTGCACTGGTGGCCGCGCGACCACACCAGGCCGCGAGGAAGACCGCGCGCTCGCTGGAGAGACGATATAGAGGCAGTCGCAGGACACACTTGGACGAGGCTCGCCAGCGATAGGGAACGATGGAGCAAGATGGAGGAGGCCTTTACCCGAAAATGGGTACCCAAAATAATAACTAACTAAAATTGAGTTAATATAATTAAAAACCAATCACAGACATATAGTTTTGCATAAATGATTTTATTTTTTTAATTTTTCCATTGTATAAATTTGTGACTGCAACTGACATTAATTTTAATTTTTCACGAACGATTATGTACGTTGTTTAATTTTCTTCACAAAAAATTTATGACTACAATCGACATTGTATACTAACAATAATTACTCTGCTGAATTAGACGACATATTGTAATGTTATGAAACGCATGCATATATTTTGGGAATTAATGGCTTATTATTATTATATATTATTATATCAATAGGTTCTTTATTCTTACAATTCAAAGTACCTATTGTTTTTCTAGGCATCACATATAGCCAATTGTTATTATGATGTAATTTGTACCATTGTTCAGTCGGTATATACCCTACTCTAGTATCACATTCAGTAGGTAATTTTGTATTACTATACATTAGTTCTGTTTCACACGTCTTGCTTGTATGTACAGAATATAAAGCAGTTTCTAATTTACATATGTATCTTTCATTGTTCTTAAGTATTTTACATTGGTTTAAATTCTCTAAACTCGTGTAATGGATTCTATTATTTGATATCAAAAAATATTTAAAATTAGGTAAAACAAATACAAAGGTATTATCACTACTCTTGATTGGTACTGGAAGAACATGATATAAATCATAACTTACTTGAGTTATTAAAGGTGTTTTAATTACAAATACAAGTTTTTCATTTGTTACATATGATACTAAATTTGCTAGTGATAATAATTCTGAAACATCTTTATCATTTAGTTCAAGAGGATATTTCGTTTTCGATGGTAAGTATGGCAATGTTTTTCTTAATTCTGTTCCATATTGCTCTGGTGTAATAATGACTGGATGTATAGCGTTATTTTTCGCGAACAAGATTGCATTAATAATAGTTGAGATTTCGTTGTTTACTTCAGTAGTAATAAGAGTTAATAAGGACATATGAATGAAGGAATATTCATCAATGTCTTGTTTCATTTTGATGCTAAATATTTTATCTCCTATATCTTTGGTATAGTTTGATAATAAATTTAATTTCTCATTAAATATTCACTCGTTTTTATTTAAATCTGTTATTGTTGTGTTAAAGTTAGAAATAGTAGATTTAACTATGTTAGATTGAGATTTTAGTAAATTCAAAATTTCATGTTCATTTTTATCTAAGTGTTCGATCGCATCGTTATATTTTTTAGCATCATCGGCATCTAAGGTACCGAAAAGAACTTTGAAAATACTTCCGATTCCGTCTATATAAGACCGTTTCATTCTATGGCTTTGAAAACCTGTTAATTCTTTAAGAATATTTTCTTGGCTATTTAATTGCGGAATTATTTGTTCTAAAATAACTAATGATGTTTGACAAAGAGAAAACTTTGTAAAAGTTTCATGGTTACAAAGATCTTTGGTCCTTATATAGGTATCATGAATTAAACTTATTTTTCTATGTATATCAGCTATATCTAAATATGTTATTAAATTCCATTCACTATCAAAATGATTAACTTTTCCTAAATTTTCAAAGTAAATACCTCCCTTATCTATCATACTAATCTTATATAATTTATCGCTACTCATTACGTACGGTATCCATGACAGGAATAGTACTACACGAATCAGGTTCATTCTGAAACAAACGCATGTTTCAGCCTATTAGTATGTACTTTCAACTTCTTATTCTTAATCTTAATTGTGACATTAGTTGAAGAATTTACTTCAATTATTTTATAAGGTCCTAACCAATAAGGTGATAATTTACGAGACTTTCCTGGTTTAATTGCTTCGTTGCTTAAATAAACTGAATCTCCTACTTTAAATTGTATGTTTTTACATTTCTTATCATATATCTGTTTATTATACTCTTTTGAATTTATCAATTTATTTCTGGCTATTTCTCTAGACTTCTGTAATTTTAAAATAAGTTCATCTAAATAGTTATCGTAATAATATTTAAACTCTGGTTCTTTAATTATAGAACTTGGTAGATTAGCCTTGAACCCAAATATTAATTCAAATGGTGTGAACTGAGTTGATGTGTGAACACTTGTATTATATGAAAACATAGCGAAATCAATCCATTTGTCCCAATTAGTTTGATCTTCATTAACGTAATGTTTTAAGTAATCCGCTAATGTCGAGTGACTACGTTCTAATGCTCCATTTGATTGTGGATGATAAGCACTAGTATTTATTTTCTTTATTTTAAATAATTTTGATATTTCTTTTATTAAATTAGAAGTAAAATCTGCACCTTGATCTGTTAATAATATCTCTGGTATTCCAAATTTACATATAAAATTACGAACAAAACAATCTGCAATCGTTTCAGCATCATGTTTAGGTAGTGGATATGCCTGAGAAAATTTTGTTAAGTCATCTTGCAATGTTAAAATATATTTATTACCATTTTCAGATAAAGGTAAAGGACCTACGATATCAAGAGCTATTTTTTGGAAAGCCTTCGTAGAGGTTGAAGTAATTTCCATAGGTTTTATATTTTTCTTCTTATTTATTTTATTCTTTTGACAAGATTCGCATTTCTTAATAAATTCTTTAATATCTTTCTTCATAGTGTCCCATTGATAGTTAGCTTTAATTTTCTTATAAGTTTTATGAAATCCTGTATGACCTGACATAACATTTGAATGATTTTCTTCTAAAATAGATGGTATATCTTCCTTTTTTGGCGTTTGAACTCTCCCATGAAAAATGTTGATTGATATTTCTGTATCTTTAAATATGTATCTAATTATAGTTCTGATTTTATGCCATTTTAAATGAAAGTTAAAAAAACTAGTTAAATTAATTTCTTTGATATTTTCTTGTATTAATGCATGTTTAAGATTCTTGAAGCATTCGAAAATGTCTTCATACGTTACGTTATCCCAATAGTTCAGTTTTGGGAAAATAAAATATATTTTACTACTATTGTCTTGTACACTTAAAACTTCATATTGACCTGGTTTCTTCGACTTTAATTCCTTAATATAAGACTCATATTCTACTAAATTTTTATCATTTTCAATATCTAAATCGCTTGACGTAAATACAACCCTATTTTTATTATTTGGAAGCTTATCATTGTATTCTTCGAGTTTGTTATATAAAATAGGCTTTCTTTCCATTTCTTTTAAAAATGATGAATAACTTTCTCCATTTTTTGTCATATTGTGAATTTTAATAACTTCACTCGTTTCTGTATTTTTCGGTTTTATCCTACTTAAAGCGTCAGCATTTTGGTTTAGTTTTCCTTGTTTATAAACTATTTCATAGTCATATTCTTCTAATAAAAGTCTCCACCTAACTAACCTAGATCCTGGATCTTTGACATTCATTAGCCAAGTCAAAGGTTTATGGTCCGTTATTATTCTAAATTTACGTCCATACAGATATGGTCTAAAATGTTTTACAGACCATACGATAGCTAATAATTCTTTTTCAGTAGTAGAGTAATTAATTTCACTTTTATTCAGGATTCTACTTGCGTAAGCTATAGGTAAATCATTTGATCCTGAGCCTTGTGATAAAACACTTCCTATTGCGTAATTACTAGCGTCTGTAGTTAAATTGAAAATTTCAGAATAATTTGGATATTGTAAAATAGGTTCTTCACACAATTTTGTTTTCAAAGTTTCAAATGAATCTTGCTGTAGACTAGTCCAAATGAAAGGTTCATCTTTTTTCAAAAGTTTCGTTAAAGGTTGACTAAGTTTACTGAAATTTTCTATAAACCTTCTATAATAACCAGCTAATCCTAAAAAGGCTTTAATATCTTTTGGAGTTTTTGGTATTGGGTAATTTTGTATTGCCTCTATTTTCTTTGGATCAGGTTTGACACCATTTTGAGTAATTAAATGACCTAAATACATTACTTCCTTCTTCAAAAATTCGCATTTATCTGGCTGTAATTTTAAATTATGTTGTGATAATCTATCAAAAACTTCTTTTAATTTCATGTTATGATCTTGTAACGAGCTGCCATAAACTACAATGTCATCTAGGTATACAAAACATTTTAATCCTTGTAATCCAACTAAAACATTATTCATTAGTCTTTGGAATGTCGCTGGCGCGTTTTTTAAACCAAATGGCATTCTAGTATACTCGTAATGTCCTAATGGTACACTAAAAGCTGTTTTGGCTTGATCTTTCGGACTCATTTTGATTTGATGGAACCCTGACGCTAAATCTAACGTCGTAAAATATTTACTATGACCTAACTGATCTAATATGTCATTTATTTGAGGGAGTGGATAAACATCCCCAATGGTTATTTCATTCATTTTCTATAATCGATTACAAGTCGCCATTTCTTTTTTCCTGAAGCATCCATTTTCTTAGGTACCACCCATACAGGTGAGTTCCACGGGCTATTTGATGGCTGAATGATTCCATCCTTTAATAATTTTCCTATTTGCTCATTTACTTCTTCTTTAAGTGCTTCCGGATACCTATACGATTTTGTATTAATCGGATTGTTATTATTGGTAGGAATCTCGTGCATGACCGTATTTGTGCATGTCAATTTATCACCTTCTAAATGAAATACGTGATTGTATTGTTTACATAAATCAACTAACGACTGTTTCTCTTCTTTGTTTAAGTGATCGGTTCTTAATGTTTGTTCTAACTTACTCAAATGATTTCTCTCCATGTCATTATTAATTTTGTTTACGTTAATTATCTCGTTCATGTCTCGTAGCTCATTAGCTAATGGTTCTAACTTCACAAACAACTTATTTATTTCGACTTCCTTATCTGTTGTGTTTAAACACACTGTTAATGCTTTGTTATTGTGAACTCTACTATACTTGGACACAAATAAACACCATCTTGTAACTTAATTGGTTCCGGTATAATTCCTTCCGTCAAATTAGGGTTCTCTATACAAATCGATATAACTTTTTTACACCTTGGTTCTATTACAAAAACTTCCCTTTCAATATTCGCACTTTCATTCAATTTTTGTGGATTAGTTTCACAACTTTTTTGAGAACCATCATTTTTATAATTTTTCCTAATTTTTAATTCCTGTGGATGAACTTCACAGCTTCTCTCATTCATATTATTCTCATTACTCATCTCTTTTTTCAACATATTTTGTGGATAAATTTCACAATCACTTTCAAACATATTACTTTCTAAATCATCATAACACATATCACTTTCATTATTTTCATCACACATATTTTCTCTTAACGTACTTTCATTCATATTTTCTCTCAAATTTTCACTCGCAATCTTTATTTCATCATGCTCAATTTTAAACTCTGTGCCACATATTCTGATTTTATTTTCTTTATAACTTATTATTGAGTCTGTTTTCGACAAGAAATCGCTACCTATCACTCCATTACATTTAATAGGAAAGTTATCAGGTACCACGTGAAGTGTTTGATAAACTCTTTTGTCTCCTATATTGAATGTTAAATAGGTACAACCGATTGTCTCAGTTGGGCTAGCGTCCTTATCGATTCCTTTTAATTTAATCCTCTTATATTCGTATATTAACGTTTCTCCTTCTAACGACGTTATTTTTATTAATGTAACCTCAGCTCCAGTATCAATCAAAAATCTATTTTTGTTATCCAATATACTATCTGACTCTAAGTATACATATGATGAAATACGCGTGTCTATAAATCGTATTCGGCCTGGATCAAATTGGTGGTCCTCGGGTTGGCCGCGGGCCTCGGACCGTTGGAGTTTAAATGTTTATTTTCATTGTTTGATCTATTATTATTTGTTTGTCTATTACTGCGATTATTCCAATTATTGCTTGGACGATTGAAATTATTATTTTGCGGGGGTTGGTTGTTATAACGACTGTTATTACGATTTTTATTATGATTATTCGCGTTTGGATTATTCCAACATTCTTTAGCTACATGACCTCGCTTACGACAGTAAAAACAAGTAGGTATATTATTATTTGTTTGATTTGGTTGTATATGCCTAATCGTTGGTGGATATCTACATTGATGTGCTAAATGATTTAATTTATTACAATTTGTTCATCTTTTAATTCCCGAATTATAATGTTGTTTAGCGCTCATTTCTTGCCTAGATTTAATTTCTTGTTCTTCTGAAATCCCTATTGAAACCGCGTCTTCAAAAGTTGAAGGTTTTTGAGATTTTAATAAAATGTGTAATTGTGGTAAAAGACCACTGATAAAAATATTTAAAGCTTGTTTTTTTAATAACTCTATATTTGCATCGCGAGCTTCTTTTGTTAACTTTGGATCTAAGGATTTAATTAATTTAATATAACAATTTTCGACTCTACTAGAATATTTAGAAATTGGCTCGTTTTGACCCTGTCTGCATGAATTTAACTCTAATTGCCATTGTGCAAAGGTCCTTTTTTCTGAATAATTTTCTAATAAATGTTCTTTTAAACTTTCCCATGATGGAAATGTCCTATTTAATAAAGTTGATCTAATATTTCCTTCGATTTTAGACAAAACTACAGATACGAATGCCAATTTATATACCGGATTTAATAACGCGAATGCATTGTTGCAATTGTCTATAAATACATGTAAATTTGATTTATCACCATCATATTTATTTATCATTCTTTCAGCTAGGCTAATATCTATAAATCCACCAGAAACTTTATCCTCTGAACTGTACATTTTGAAATATTTATTCGCTTAGTTTCCAAAAATTAATTAATAATCCGAAATAATCGTATAAAATTCTATAAAATCTTTCCTAAAATTCTCATAAAATCACTATAATATCTCTATAAATTTCCTACAAAAAATTTCAAATTATTCTACATACAAAAATACACAAAAACACAATAATACACAGTATAATCAACAGTTATACTACTCACTTGAGATAGTAGTTGAAATACTGCGGAGTTCCTTGTCCAATTGCCTTTGTCACGTCGCGTCGAAGCGTAGTGGTGCACGAGGTAGCGCGAACGCTGCCGGTGATGAACTGGCCCGTTGCCGAGGTAGCGGTACTGGTCTTGAACCAGCAAAGAACCACACCACGCGGTGCTCAGCAGATGTGCACGTTGCTTGGTCTTCAACTTCGTCGCTGCCAAGGATTGCCGACTAGTTGCCGATCGCCTTGATGTATGTCTTCAGAACCCTCGAGTTTCTTCAGTACGTTTCTTGAAAACGTCTTAGACCGAAGATAATTTGCCGTCCACGTACTTGTCAAGAACAAAGGACTCTAATATTCAAATAAACATAATATTAACGATAGGTTGTTCACCGATCTTTATTATAGTGAAATGAACTGTACAGCAGCTAAACTATGCTAAAAATCTAAACGCTCGACATTTCGCAGTCGGCTTATACCTTCATAGGCAAACATCTGAATTATGCGCTGCACAGATCACGATGTCATAGACAACTATTTGGTCTACTACTGGTCACAATATCTCGCTGCCCGCGCTGCAATAAAATGTGGAGGTTTGTCGTAAAGTGACCTCGCTGTGCAGCTGCGTGCGCTCGAATTCGTGTGGGAGGTCGCGGGTTCGATTCCCGCCACGAGCCACATTAGTATTTTATAATTTCTAAATTGGCTCAGGTCTGCTCTGGTGAGAGGCTTCGGTCGTGGCTAGTTAACATTAGCAAAGACACACCGTCAAGCGTTTTAGTGTTCCGGCGAGATGCTGTGTAAAAACCGTTAGGGGTTGCGAACTCCTTCCAAGTTAGTACGATAACATCTTCGGCTGCATCGTCACTTGCCACCAGGTGAAATTGTAGCCAAGTATAGGTAAACCGGTATAAACTTGTTTATCTTGGTTTACCTATACCTACCTACTAATTAGTTATGTGTAAAAAACCCAAAACCCTCAGTTCTTTGAAACAAATTCTAAACTTTAGTCTTTATTTTTTTAGTTATTCACTAAAAGTGTCAAAAAATAAAGATTCCGACGAATTGGGAGCCTCCTCCTTTTTTTGAAGTCGGTTAAAAATCTCTGATACATAATTATAACTACTATACGAAGCAGGCGTCATTTATGAATTATGTATGATGTATGAAAAAATATTCCATCTAATTCATATTCCTGTGCGCTCCCACTCCATTGTTCGGGCTTTTCTGGGAATACGTCAAACAACCGAGAAACAGGTTCTGACATCCTGGTGCAGTCATAGTTTTCCAGTAGGTAGGACTTGCGTGCCACGATAAAATTTTATCGAATTTTGTCGCTGTCTTTTCTCTCCCTATTCTAAATTCTAATCCATGTCTCTCTCTCTCTCTCATCATCTCATCTATTTCTATAGAAATAAAAATCATCATCTTCATGTTTTTTACAACTTTTTTTCATAACATCAACAATATCCTGTCATATTCATTTCCAAACAGTTATTCATTATCAATTTGTCTGGTAGACTTCGGCCGGCTATTTACTACCCCACCAGCAAAGACAAACCATCAGGCGATTTAGTGTTCCGGCGCGATGCTGTGTAGAAACCGTTGGGGGTTACTTACTCCTTCCAAGTTAGTACGATAACGTCTGCATCGTCACTTACCATCAGGTGAAATTGCAGCGGTCAGTACTAACTTGTAATGTATAAAAAAAAACTATGCAAGATTACTATTTATTATGTATTAAAAATAAATTATTACGCATGCGTGAAAACCGATATCGCACATACCTCGTTGCTTTCATAATAATATTTTATTTATTGTTATGTATATTATTTGTAACAAGCATTCCACTAGATAAAAATTTCTCAACAATTTGCGTGATCACAGAAAAAACAAACTTATTGCGCGCCGCACTTTCCAATGATTTCATAAACAGTGTGAAGTGAAGATTAAGTGAAGAATTAAAAGATGACAAAAGTAATCTCACTTTGATCATATTTAATTCTATATAGCATGTTTAAGGATTTTCTGAGACTTTCTTATTTAACTTAGGAAGCCTGTACGTTCATTTTGTTTGTAATCAACTTCATGTCAAAGTGGCTGATCAATGATCATATTCCTGTTTCTGATTTTTTCTCTTACATGATTTAATTACTAAGTACTATTATCTTACCTAATATAAATATGACTGAGTTTGTGACAAAATGAACACATATGAAATCCTCTTTTTATCATAGTTCGCTTTTTCCTTCCTTTGTCTACTTATTATCGCTTCCTCTAGTGATTTGATTTTTATTCAACGCTTTTATGAGAAACCAGATGAACTTTTTATACCTATTGTATTTACAATAATTACTAAATGGACTAATGCTAAGGCAGGATTAATGCTCTCTTCGGAATCAAGAAGAGTTTACGATGACGTCATGCACCTATGTACTTGTACAATAAGCATTATTATTAACTGAAGCCAGTTTTTATGCGCCAATAGTACCTTGACGCTTTTAAACTAATAGGATATCGAATTTACGCTAAACGTTGACCTTCGAAATCTTTACCTACCTATACGTATTTCTATTGTTTATATCCAGTTAAAATATAAAGATTGCTGAGTTATCTTCTTTAATAGATATACATATAAAATCATCGGACGTTACACACATCGCAATCTAGCCCCAACAAACACAAGAACTTGTTTGGAATAAAACTCCTCCACAACTGGTTAAGTTAAGTAAGGTTAGGTATTTATATAGTAAAACAACGTTTGCCGGGTCAGCTAGTACCACGTATAAAACTTAACACATGTTCAATTTATCGAGCATACTTTTTGGTACTCTCTTTACGTTATAAGCTAATTTTCGCTAGGTAAGCTCTTTCTGCATATATGCACCTAGGTAAAAATGCTTCCGAAGTTCCGTGGTAATGCTAAAGTCTAAAGTATATGTTACGGCTAAAACCCGAAGCGCGGCTGCACCTAGTTCTAACCGGCTAAAACTAGGAGCAGCCGCGCTTCGGGTTTTAGCCGTAACATATTATATACTTACTTGTATCAACATTCGTGAATTGAAATGGAGTGGTATTTTTAAAATCTTATCTATGTAATCTTGGACCAAATCTATCTGTCAAGGATCACTGACGTCGATTGGAGATAATATGAAAATCCAGATGAGATCATTGGTTATTATCAGTTGTCAACTGTTTTGGGAAAAACATACGAAGATAATATAATAACCAATAGGCAATAATACCTATCTACTTATATATTTTGGGTTTTTACTCGTATTTATAATACTTTTAATGATTTTTGTGGGATTGAGTGTATCTATACGCTTCCTAACTTGGCAGTAGAATTTTGACTTTCCATAGGAGCCTTTAAGAGAGGCCTATGTGATTTTTTTTTATTATTCATAGACTTGCGCTTGACTACAATCTTAACTGATGGACAGAAATGATGAGGTCTAGGTTAGCGCGTTTGCCTATACCATGCCTTACTCTTGTGGCGTGGACCGCGATCCATAGAAGATACTGCGGTCGGCTACTGACGCTGTTGGTGTCAAAACAAACGTTTTTGACGCCAGTAAACTGGCGACATTTTTTCACGCGGTAAGCCGGGTCCTGAGTATATGTCTATTCTGATGTCTCATGGTTTTCTCTTCTTTTCCAGAGTGCCGCAATGCTGCAGCAGATCCTGCGAGACATGTGGGTGGACCCGGAGATCCTCGCCGAGCTCGACGAGACTCAGAAGCAGACGCTCTTCTGCAAGATGCGCGAGGAGCAGGTGAATATACCGCCATGATACTCAATATTCCCCATACATTTTCTATGGAAAAATAAATTCCGCCATTTTGATTTTTTTTCTATCTATCGAATAAACCTTCGAATCCTAATCACCTCTTGTCAAGAAACCATTCTTCCATCGTTTATACTTTCCGAGATATCGACGAAACTCGTATGGCGGCCATTTTGAATCCGTCATTTTGAAATTTTTTTCGGCTCACTGGTCAGCAGATTTAGCGCCTATACCTATTCTGTTTCTATTTTCTACGATTGCTTTTGCGTTCGGAAAAAATTCAAAAAATGTTTTAAATGATTAAAAAACTGCCATTCTCATATACCTTCTTTCGAAAATGTCATTCTAGATTTTCGAAGATTTTCTTCGTGACGGTATTTTAGTCATATATACCTAGATGTAGGTACTATCTGAAAATAAACTTTATTTCAAAAACACATGGCAAATGAAATGGCCTTATCCATGTCACGACACAGCCGTACACAAAATACAGTTTAGTGACCACACCAAAAGGCCACCCCTAGACTTTTTTCGTGTTGTGTGGGGTTAGTACAGGTTTTTGTACGAATTTCGAGTCGACTCGCATCGCACAAACGAATCGAATTCCTCCATACATTTACTGCCACAGCAGCAGTGGTCTTCTCTGTTGGGCCTTAGCCAAACAGGGGTACGGGCCTCGAGGCTTGGCCTCCTTACCCGGGTATAGGCGCGGGAAAGATCTCTTTCCCGGTAATGCTCTTTAAGCCTTTGTTGGCTAAGGCCTGCCGTCTTGGCTTCGGGCCTCGGGGTCTTGAAGGTTTACAGGGTCCATGTCCCCCTCACGTCGGTTCGGCTCGATGGTAAGCGCGGGGGAATCGGCGAATCCAGTAATGCTCGCCTCGTTTTCTTCGTCGCTGTCTTCGCCTGCAGGTTGCCGCGCTGGCGAGGGCGATCGTAAGAGCTCGCGAGGTAATGGACGTCCGTTTGGTGGTCTGATGGTTAGCGGTGCAATTCCGTGGAGGTGCGCGCACGGTCCGTAGTCTGCACGGGCGAACATTCGCCGTGCAAGTGTATGGACGTATTCCTCCACGGTGGGTGTTTTGGTGTCGCGATGAATAACGTCATTTCTGACGTACCTCGGAGCTCCTACAATAAGGCGAAGGCACTTGTTCTGCTGAACCTGTAGCCGGCGCCTTTGGTGATCCGAACAGAGGGCGTACCACGCAGGTGCCGCGTACGTCAAGCGGGAGCGGACATAGGCTCCGTAGATTCGGAGCTTGGTCTTCGGTGATAGTTTCGAGGTGAAGACTTGATACAGCATCGACGTGGCTGCCTTCGCATGGTCCACGGCATGATTTACCGTGGGTACCATATTCAGGTTTCGGTCGATGCGGCACCCCAAGTAGCATACCGAAGTCTGCCACTCTATGTCCTGGCCTCGAAGTTTAAGTTGACGTAGCGGCCTCCACATGCCGAACATAATGGCGGCCGTCTTCCCCACGTTGACGGACATCCTCCATTTATCAAGCCATTCTGGGAGTAGGTTCAGCAGACGTTGCATGCGGTTGACAGCGACAATTTGGTGATAGGACGATGTGAAATACGCACTGTCGTCAGCATAAAGCGACAACATTACGTCTTCCTCTCCCTCGCGTAGATGTCCGACGAGGGTGGGGATGTCGTCAGTATAGATGGCGTAAAGACATGGAGACAGACAACTGCCCTGTGGAACTCCAGCATGTATAGGGCGCGGCTGGGAGTCAGCACCCTCCACGGAGACGTAAAAAGATCGGTTTTCCAAAAACGATGCCACCAACCGCACAATCGCGGCAGGCAAGGTGGTGATGAGTAGCTTCGCCAGGAGGCCGGCATGCCACACTCGGTCAAAGGCCTTCTCAATATCGAGGAAGACCCCGACTGTGCAGTGCCCTTTATTCTTTTCTCTGGCGATGTGGTGTAGACCCCTTGTAAGCTGGAGCGTCGTGGAGTGGTTGCTGCGAAATCCGAACTGCTCGTCTCGCGGTTGGATGTGGGGGGCGAGTCTTCGCAGCAACAGACGCTCGAACAGCTTTGCAATGTGCGGCAGAAGGGTGATTGGTCGGTAACTTGCTGGTATGCGTCGGTCTTTCCCTGGTTTAGGGATGGTAATAATCTTCCCCTGCTTCCACGTCTCCGGGAAGTGCCCAGTGCGGAGAATTCCGTTAAATAGTCTCGTTAGTGCGACGAGAACTTTACGAGGCAGTTGCTGTAGTGCTGCGATCGGGATCCTGTCCGGGCCTGGCGCCTTTCTTTTGGGGAGTCGAGAGACTGCGGCCCTAAGTTCAGATGGTGATATGAAATCTTCTCCCCGTAATGGTGGGATTTGGGCTGAGAGAAAATCTTCCACTTGCTGGTAGATCGCTGCGTGGTGTCTGGTCGTGACATCATCGGTAGCCGGCGGATTGGGGGTAAATTGTCCCTCCATATACTCCGCCATGATCTCCGCTCTATCCACGGCGGAGTATCTTCGCCTACCCTCACTATCCAGGAGGGGGTAGACGGGTGAGTTCGATCCGGTGAGTGTCTTGCACAGGTGGTATAAATTGGTTTCGGACTCTGACGCCGCGTCGATGGTACGCTCCCAATCTTCATCGTCGTAGGCTTCGAGTGCAAGCGTTAACTCCTGTGCAAGACGATTTAGGTCACGCTTGACCCTCGGACAGCGAGTGCGCGCCCAGAGCTTGCGTAGGGCACGCTTTTTCATTAGCTTGCCCCGGATTGAGCTCGGCAGCAGGTCCCGTCGGCCAGCATGAGGATGCGTGGTGGTGGCCTTGTCTTTGGCGTATTGAATAGCTGCCGTTATAGAGCAGGCAGTACGTTCCACATCCTCTGAAGTTGTAATTGGTCCTGCGAGCTCAATGTCCGACAGCGCGGCCGCGAACTTCTCCCAGTTGGTCTTGGTCCTGGCAGGGCGTGGTATAGTGAAGTCGCGCTGGAGGTTTAGCGTGACCAGTATGGGTAGGTGCTCGGTGTCAAGGTCGTAAAGAGCTTCGACACCAATTGGGTTCTCTATCCGGTGATGCAGCACAATGTCCAGGACGTCAGGCTGTTGACGGCGGTCTGTTGGTATATTGGTCGGCGCTCCTGGTCCCAATATACCGTAGTTGTGGCGCTCACTGTCCTCGAGCAGTTGCCTTCCGGCCGTAGTGTTAATACGCGAGCCCCAGGCCTGATGCTTGGCGTTCAAGTCTCCCACGACTAGTGTAGGGCCTTGCCACTCGAGGAGTAATTGGACATCCGTACTGCAGAATGTTGAGTTCGGCGGGCGGTAGGCAGCATAAATTTTGAGTTCGTTGTTTCCGGCGTGGACGCGTACTCCTTGTGTTCTAAGAGATGTGTACGGAGTGTGTTCTAGCTCTTCATGCACAAGGTCTCTTCGCACTAGGGCCGCCGTACCCCTATAGGCGATGCCCTTGGGAGAGACCTCGTCGCGCCTGTACACGTAGAAGTTCGGAATTTTGAGCTCCACATGTTCCGCGAGCTTCGTTTCACCCAGGAGGATGACGTGTACATCCTGCGACTGGGCAAGTTTTGTCAGCTCGCGGATATGTCCTCTAATGCCACCTGGGTTCCAATAGAGTATTCTTAGCAGGAAAGGTGACGCAACAGGACCGCCGTTCCTGCTGTGATTGCCGGTATGATGCCGTGGCCCTGCATGTATGCGGTGAAACAGGTCATCAGCGCCTCCATTACAGCCCGGACTGTGGCCATGATGTCCGGGCTGGTTTGCTCTTCCCCCTGGTTATGGTAAGTTGTAGGCGGGACAGATATAGGCACGTGGGTAGGGCGCTCGGTAGGTCTTGAGGTGGATGATTGGGTTGACTGTTGTGTAGTTGCCTGACCAGATCGGTGGGCAGGCTGAGAAGACGGCCTCAGAGTGGGTATTTGGCCGGTCCGTTCATTGGGCATTTGTGTGGTGCCATGAATTACTTGCTGATTGATTTCTTGGGTTGTACCAGATCCTGTGTGTGCAGTATTTGGCGTTCGGGTTGGAGCCTGGACCGGTAGCTCAATGGACGCAGCCACAGTAGCGACTCTTCCGGTATGTATTGGGGCAGGCACCTGGATAGGGGCTTGCGTAGGGACTAGTGTGGATGGGCGACCGATTGCGCCCTCTTCTCTGGTTTGTCTCGGGTGAGGTGTTGTGGTGGCCGTTGGCTCTGCATGCTGGGTCCAAGCAGTTTGGTTCCTCCTCTTTTTTCTCCTCTGTGGGGCCTGTCCTCTGTTTGTAGGTGGGTTTGCTGGCACTGCTAGGCTTGTGGGAGCTCTAAGAGTTTCCACTCTAATATCGTCAGCTTGATTTGGGTGGTTTGGTTGCGATGTTGGAGTTAAATGTGCAGCACCAGGAACCGGCTGTGCAATGGGAGGCGGTGCTGCCTCTTCTCTTCTCTGGTGTGGTTGTCGTTGGTGTGCACGATGTGGTGGAGGAGGTATAGCGATACCTCTTCTTCTCGCTTCTCTCTTATAATGCACACAGCGTCGGTCATTTGCCGCATGGTTTTGCCCACAGTTTGCGCAGGTCGGTACATCATCTCGAGACCTCTGACAGTCTCGAACCGGATGGTCACCCGCGCACCTCACGCATTTCTGCGGTCGGTGGCAGTTCGTAGACGCGTGTCCGTAAGCTTGACACCGGTGGCATTGGGGTGGCTTGCTACCGCCACGCCATGCTTCTACTGTTATGTCCGGCATGTGAAGTAGCTCGACAATGGCGTAAAGATCACGGAGCTCCTCTTGTGTGAGATGCGCCAGCTGTACAAAATATGTACAACCATGTTTTCCGCGAGGTGGTGGTAGGGTATTTACTGCCAGCCATCTATTGACTGCCATATGTCAGCGACTGTTCATAGATGGCGCTATATGTATGTATGTAAATGTATAAAAGAATTCGATTCTTTTGTGAAGAATACGATTACGAATTGTTATCAGAATACGACCATACAGAAGGATGTTTTAAGTCAGCTTGTCAGAAATAAACTTAGAACTAGCAGATAGGATATCGCCTCAAGGTTGTGTGGTTAGACAATCGGTTAGGAATTAGGCGTGTACCGCATAGATCACCGCTCACTCACTTGTATTTCGTAGGATTAGTACAGGTTTTCGTACAAAGGAATCGACGCGCTTCGAATAAACGGGACGACTTCTCCATACATCTACAGGCAGCGTCCCAAGCGGGAATATTGTGCATTCGGCGATTGTCCGTTGACTCGAGGACCTAAGCCTAGAAGGCAGGCCTTACAGCTTAAAGAACATCAGTCATCACCATTCACCGGGGAAGAGATCTTTCCCGCGCCTATTCCCGGACAAGGAGACCAAGCCTCGAGGCCGTACCCCTGTTAGGTCAAGGCCTACTGCTGCTGCAGGGAAGACTACTGCTGCTGCTAGCTGAAGATGTTACCTATGGAGAAATCCGTTCCGTATATTCGAAGCGAAACGATTCGAAAGTTGTTCAGAAACCTGTACTAACCCTACAGTCGACAGCTCAGATCATGGACATTGCGCAAGAGTAAATTGCTCGGCTGTGCTCATAGAAACCCTGTGTTATACTTAGGCAATACAATCAAGTATAATAGTGTCCTTATTTCGATCTACTTATAGAAAATTAGAATGTACGAACTTTATTGGCTCCATTTGTCCCGTATAATATTGGCCAACGATGGGCAAAATGTGTGGTTTCAATTCCGATTGTGTGGTCAGTTGCATTGCAGATTAATGGTGGTTGATTGGCCAAATTACCCTCTACTAGGGCAAAGATATTTAAGGCTATCGTCATAGCGCGACGCGGATAGGTGTTTTCAAAAATGCTATCTATGTCCGTAGAGACAGTTGCAAGTCCAGAGCTAGGCCTACATTTTATTCCTGAAATAAAGCTTTGGGTGATAACGTTTTTCAACTATGATGTTAAACTTCTAGGTATGGAGTTTACGGCACATTGATATCTCTAGAATTAACAATTTCCGTAGAACAATTTACGTACAAGTGGTAGGTATAGCAGTGACATTGCGTGTATATCTACTGCGTTATAGTAGACTCCTTCCTCGTTAACTCGTTCAATGTTCATACGATAAGTACAGGCGCGACTGTGTGACTAAACTATTACTCATCACATCAGGCATTATGCGTGCATGTCATTGCGATAATTACCTGTTACCATTAATTGCTAGCAGATTTAAAGCAAAAAGAGACACGCATTCAGCGATGGACTGAAATAAGTTGTCATTGAAAAAAATGTTTTTAAAAAGAAGCTTTTTATACGTCAATTTATCCAAATTCTCCTCAGCAATTCTTTTCTCCTCTGAAAATTTATAATATTTAATCAATTTATCAGCTCAGGCATCTGATCTTGTAGGAGGCTCTGGCCACAGTGAGTTACCAACTTACCACACTATACTGGAAAAGGCCGACCGAATGGCGTAGCGGTAGCGAACCTGCCTTCTGCGTCGGAGGTCGTGGGTTCGATTCCCACAACTGGTAAATTATATTCCTATTTCTGTGCTGGTAAATGTTTATGTGATGAGCATGAATATTTTCCAGTGTCTGGATGTTTTTCAATATATTATATTTATGTATATTAATACATTTAATGTATATTCATCAGTTATCTAGTACCCATAACACAAGCTATCGTTTACATACTTTGGGGCTAGATTGCGATGTGTGTAATGTCCTGACATAATATACCTATTTATTTATTATTTAAAGATGCACCGTCAAGCGATTAAGCATCCCGGTGCGATGTTGTGTGTGTGACCATTTGGGGTTGCTTATTCCTTCTAAGTTAGTACGATAACATCTTCGGCTGCATCGTTACCATCAGGTGATAATATCGCGATCAAGTCCTATGCACATTATAGTGTGGACAAAAAAAACTAACTAAAAGGCAACGATCAAATGGGTAGCTTTCGGAAAACTTAATCATAATGCCTTCTCGAAGAATTCCTCAGACATTACAGTCAGATGTATTTCAAAAATACGATACTAGAGGAAAATTTAATATGAATAAGAATGTTAATTAATATTAACTTAACATCAATTTGCTGATCACAAATTACGTTAAAATGTCAAAGCAGTTTCAATGAAATGTCAATGCCGATCCTTTGCTCATCCTTTGTTAGAAGATGTCGTTCGTTATTAACAAAGTCATTAAGGCCCGGTTGCTTGACTTGACTTTAACCGAAACATTATTGAACTATAGTTCAATATGGCGGTCTGACTCTTATTTCGAAAGACATAAGAGGCCATATTTAACTATAACGTTTCGGTTAAAGTCAAGTCAATCAACCAAGCCTAGTAGTTGTCTATTCTACTTCTACGATCGCTTTTGGGGTAAGTATTATGCATGTGAAGCGAAATTCAATAACAGTTTACAATTATTGTAATGAATTATTACATACCATGATTCTCACATTTTTTAATTAGTATAACAAAATTGGAAACTCTTACTAAAAAAATTCTTGCAACTTTAGTGGACTATTAACTTAGTGTTATATTTGGGCTTCTCTTGTTATTTCCAGGTGCGTCGATGGCAAGCGTGGGATCAGAAGGTCAGCAAGGAGGAGACCGACCGTCCAAAGTTTCAGTCCAGCGCCAAGAAACAGGTGTCCTTCCTCAAGGGGGAAGATGGAGAACCTTGGGTGAATATTGACTCAAACATCATTTGTTAAGGCGATGTTGATTGCCATTTTTTAAGTCCATTACTTTGTCAATATCAGGACATTTTGTTCTTGCCGAGTTGCTTGTTTGAGTTTATAAGGTAAATCACCTATCTGTAGTACCTACCTACAATAAGAACAGGCTAATGTTTTCTTGGGTGACCGCTTCAATCATATAAGTTGATCCTTGTTATATGTAGATATTTCAATCCACGAAGACGCGCTCCACTCTGTCAAACTCCATGAATCGAATGAAACATAAGCGATTTTGACAGAGTGGGGACTGGGTGTTTTCGTGGATTGATAAGTTGATATAAACGCAGAATAAAATTACCCTGCGGTATAGAAGATTAACCCCGCAAAATAACTTAAATAAATAGTGGCTCCAGAACTGACACAATAAAGTACCTGCAATTCAAGACTAAGCGCCGTTATTAAACTAAACGTTGTGCTCTCTTTCTATCGCGTTACTTTATCTCCTCTCTCTTTCCGGCTCGCTACAAAGGTTCTTATAAACCGCTGGGCGGTCAGCGGTATGTTCTTGTAGTCTTATTACCTACAGTGTCAGTAAGTTTTGAGTTTTTTGCGTCAGTGACAGAAAGAACGGAAATAACCCTGGTTTTTCTCAGGTATGGGTGATGGGAGAGCATCCAGAAGACCAGTCAATTGAGACGATCCTGGCGGAGGAGGCGCGACAACGCGCACTGGCTCAAGCTCGGGAAGAGGCGCACCAGCTGCGCAAGTCCGTAGAGAAGGAGCTCACACACCTGATCGACTATAAACCACTGGACAGCTTGGAACAGGTCAGTTGGAGACAGAGTCAATGAGTGTAGTGCGTGGCGTGATGTAGAAAGAAGTTTTCAATGCTTGGCACGTATAAACTTAGTGTTAACTTTTGAGCCTTTCCCAATTTCTTTACATAAGTTGTTCCCATGTGAATTTAAGAAGTTTTTTGAAGATCTGTATCTGGAAAGTGGGTTTGTCCATGCTGTGGAACTATACTGTAAAGACATTACTGTAGCGAATTTCACAGGTTGTTTCTGCTATGCCACAAAGAAGTATACCGACAGAGCAAAACTTAAGCTGTCAATAATTCACAAAAACAGGCCTAACGGAATAATAATTACGTGATCCGGACAATGGTGCTAATTCTGTTGTGAAAACTAAATCTCTAAACTACTTTGATGTGTCTAAAAATAGTACTAATCTTTACAATGGGGGTGAATTTTCAAAAGGATAGCAGTATCTTTAGACGCGTCAAATTACTTTAAAGATTTTGGGCAATAGAATTGGCATCAGTGCCTAATCATTTTTCCAGAAATTCGACCTATCACCGAAAAGCGTGGAGTCACTAGAAGACACGCTGGACCTGTACTGCACCGTGGACGAGCTGCGGGAGAGGATCGCGGCGCTGGAGCCGCAGCTGAGGGACAAGAGCGACTCGGAGGGGGACAAGGACTACTGCGAGGGCATCAAGCTCAACCCCAAGAAGACCACGCTGCAGTTCAACTTCATCGAGGGCAAAAGGGATGTTATTCAGGTGAGAAGTAGACCTATCACAACGTACCGAGGGGTACAAAGGTGCCCTGAAGCTCTGGTGCACATATGACTGCCAGGGCCTCGATCGTGGTATATTGGGAGGACATTCTTTTAATTTTGAGCATGCCATGAGCATCTTTTGAAGGTTGGCAATCATTATAGCCCCTCCGAACACCGCTGCTCTCCTGCCCAATTATCGTACACTTAAAATCGAAGGTCATAATTATTGGTCTGTTTCTATGTCGTCCACCAGGATGACCTTGGATGAACTGAATTTTCCAGGGGATCTCCGTGAACGTTTCAGTTTCAAAGCTTCCAGCTATTTGGCTTTAGCTAACAATTGCAGACACTAACAAGATCCCCGAGAAACAAAGTTAGAAGAATATTCTAAGTTAATTAAATATAGTACCTGACACATCAAACATTAGTCTTTCAAATCAAAAGAAACATGAAACACAGCCAAGGAAGGAAAAATTTGAGAACTCAGGAAATAACAGGATGAGTAAAATCGCTCATGGTTTTCATAATTTATTTCCAGGATTCAGGGCTGCCTCGTAACGGAGACGGAGTGAGTTTGCGCGTAGCAGCGTGGGAGAGACGCGTGGCGGCTGCAAGGGCGGGAGACATCCTGCGGGGGCTGAGGGCTCGACGCGCGCGTACCTTGAGAGACGCTCAGCAGCAGGCGCAGGATGAGGACGAGGCGTGGAGAGAACAAGGTAGATAATGAAAACAAAGATTACTGAAAATGTGGATGGATGCTAGTGAGGGTGGGACATCAATATATCCTAAAAGGCTAAGGGTTCAACCTTGAAAGAGGTTAGCAGCAAGCGCAGGATGAGGACGAGGTGTGGAGAGTACAAGGTAACATCTGAACATGTGGATAGATGCCAGTGAGGGTGGGACATATTCTGAAGGGCTTGGGGCTCGACGTGCGCGCAACTTGAAAGAAGCTCATCAGTAGGCGCCGAATGAGGACTACGCGTGGAGGGAACAAGGTAACTAATGAACATATGGATAGATGTCAGTGAGGATGGAACATATCCTGAAAGGCGTAGGGGTCGGCGCGCGCGCACCTTGTGAGACGCTCAGCAGCAGGCGCAGGATGAGGACGAGGCGTGGAGAGAACAAGGTAACTAATGAACATATGGATAGATACCAGTGAGGGTGGGACATATCCTGAGGTTTAGGGCCCGAAGTTCGCTCACTTTGAGACGTTTAGCTGCCCAGGATGAGGACGAGGTAAATACTGAACATAATATTGTTTGTGACTATTATGCGACTATTGGCCTTTATACCCAACTGGAAGCTGGAAAAAGGCAGTGGTATTCTTCAAAGCAACAGTACGGAGTCGGTTAATTTGGTGCAGTTCTTCGTGGCTAAAGGTTTAATAGGCGTAAGATGGAATAACGGCAATAAAATTACTAACATGTTTCTTACTCCTTTCAGAACGCAAGGCAAAAGAGGCAGAGGCGGCGATGCGAGAGATAGCGCGTGCGGCCCGCGAGGCGCATCGACGCAGCGTGGACTTCACACCGCCTTGCCATGTCACAGGTAAAATATACAATATGATTCCGAAGTCTGTTTTTGGACTTACCGTCTCTTAAAGCAGTAATGTTGAAGTAGGTACTGTTTTGACATGTTCATACTACTGCGTAAAGAGATGGTGGTACGGCCCCAGATCACTGTCAAAAAACATCTAATAAATAAGTGTTACTATACCATTGAAGATTTTTTAATTTTTTAAAGACAAGGAATCTTGGAATGTTAGGGATACGCTACGGTCTTCTCCCTACGTGAAAAATACAGATTTTCTCCATTCCCATTTTCAATACTGACTTAGGTTCATACTGTTCGTTCTTGATAGCTTGCGTCAGATTCCTAAACAATATATCTTACATTTTACCAAAAGCTGTACTTCTCCAGCAGTCGTAGCTTACTGATACCACTGATTGTTCCAGCTGGTAAGCCACCAAACAGAGAGGCAGTGCTCGAGTGGTTCAGGTCTCAGGAACTGAAACGAGCCGTCGGACTGGACGAGAACAACAAACCGGTCAATTGGTTTCACGGTACGTACTTGTACCCTAATACAAGAACCCTAATACAGCAAGAATTTCTGTCACTTTAGAAAAGGCAAAACGTATAGGAATAACATTATTCTATTAACAAAATCCTTCCTGCCTGACTTCGGAGACAACTATTATTACTCGTGACTGTTAGGTTTTATTAGGTAGGTATTTCAAGATTCTTCTTGCATCAACTGAGGATCAAATACAGCTTTCTAGCTGTAGTTGATCCTCAGGGACCTGACCCCTTTATGACGGTCTAAAGATAGGTGATATGGCTAAGGGTGCTTGCTGGTACATACCTAATTAAATCGTTTCGCAGTTCTAAAGTTCTACTAACAGTATGAGCCCATCTGAACATTTTACCGTAAACCTTCTAAAGAAAAAAATACCGCTATCTGACGAAATTCCCGATAATAAGTCCCAATATGGAAAAAACCGTACCTGTGGAAATGCGCGTGCGGACTAAGAACATAGTGAAGTGATCTGTGGCGTGGATCCAGTGACAAAGTGCGCTTTGTTTAATCAATGCCTGAATCGCGGTCTATTATATGCGGTCGGCTTACTACTACCGCTGCTTGCTGGTACATAATTAAATCGTTAGCAGTTCTAGAGTGCTGCTACTGAAATAAAATCCATTTTTCTCCGCAGGGCTGATAACACGGGGTGAAGCGGAACAGATCCTGTCCCAGCAAGCGGAGGGCAGCTTCCTGGTGCGCCTGTCGGAACGCATTTGGGGGTACGCCATCTCGTACCGCGCGGCGCGCTGCAAGCACTACCTGGTGGACGCCAGCGACGGCTACCGGCTGCTGGGCGCCGGGCAGATCGCGCACGAGACCCTCGGTAAGTCTGGTCGAAGCAGGTCGATATGAAGCAAGTCGCTGGAGACTATCCTATATCTCCCATAGCCCGATGAACCACGCAGGTTTGAGGGCCGAATCGATGTCGGACGCAAGGTTGTTGTTGGCTTGGCTTGTTCCCGCGCCTTCTTCTGCCTCAAGTGGTTTCCTCTCTCTCCTTGTGCTATTCGCCCTATAATGCTGGATAGTACAGTGATGCCGAGGTAATTAAAAAAAAACCACCTTGTCCCTTGCCTACAACAAGGGATTATCTGTGCAAAATTCTAATGGTGTAACGTAAATGGTTCAGTCAGTGAATGAATGAATACAGCTATTTAGGGATAGGCATAGATAATATCAAGTCTTCCACAGCTGCAGTCGTAGCCATATGGCATAATTCATTCACGAAATTTAAAAAAATGTACATCAAATAACGTGATATGGCTCAAGGTGAGGCCCCTAGTCTGTAGATATTGGCCACGATAGCGGGGGGCGGTCTACCAGGATCCCCTAGATAATTCCCCAGGGAATCCTGTTGAAAAATTGAAAAGTTCATCAGGGTCCCCTGTCTATGACAGCAAGGGGAATTCCTTAGGAAACTAATCGATAACGATATTATCTTTTATTCCAGCCGACCTCATAAACTACCACAAAAAGGTGCCAATCACAGAGAGCGGCGGCGAGCTGCTGACCACGCCGTGCGTTCCCGCGCAAACGCCCGTCATGTAGCCGCCATTTTGCGTCAGCCGCCATCTTGATGCGTTCCTAATAAATTATATTATCATATAATATGTTAAGCTAAGCGCACGCGCACCCATTTTACACGACCAATCTCGCATTTATCGATGACACAAATCTTTTTTTCTCTAATCCATAGAGAACCATTATTAACTTCTAGAAGTAAGTGATAGGTAGATCTAAAAGGAACATGATGAATGATTAGTAACGATATGTTGTTTATTTTCAGGGTCATGTTACTTATATTAAAAATCTAGGTTACATAAATGTAAAAGTTTTTTTTAGTTTAGATCTTTTACGAAAATTGTAAATGCCTATAAATAATAATCAACGTAGGACTTAAAATTACGACAAATTAATCATAGATTTACCACAGATTATCAAAACATCTTGACTTCAACTGGACAGATAAGTTAAAAATCATCGTCATCGACGTTATTTGACGTGAATATAAATTTGGGACCACTCAAAATTAATTAGCGTTCATATTTTAAGGTAAAGTAAGTATACCTTTAATATTAATTATTAGTCCAAACGGACAAATTCTAAAAATCTCAGCATAATATTTGGAATGTCGGAATACGTTTTTCTATCAATTTCAATAGGTCAGTTATACCATTATAGATTTTCTGTTTATTAGTTTACCTATCACACACATGTTAAAAATATTTTTGAGTATTAACACGGTGCTACTGTTTTCACTTTATAATTTGAGGAAAACTGTCCACTGCAGAGTGGAAAGTAACGTTACATAGCGTTGAATTTTCATGATTGTAAATATTTTTCTAAGTATATTTGTTTAATTAAAGGATAAGTGCTTATTTCATGTGTATAACCTCAGTATTATGGAAAAAATACTCCCAGGTGTGGGTAAATATGAAAATGGTACGGTAGCTAGCAACGTTTGAAAAGTAAGAATTTTAGGAGAGCTGATTTTGTGATATGTCGTCCTTCTTGCACTTTTGGTTAGAGTCTGAGCCATCTGGCTGCCGGTAGCCGTTGCGTTCATTAATGCGCATCCTACGTCTGTCCAGGTGTTGCAGCTTACGCCTCCATAATGTTTATACCAATATTGTCGGGGCTACTTATTGGGCTTATAGGGCTTATTAAATTATTTTACTTGTACCATTTATGATGACGTTTCATATAAAAACATATAAATTGGGATAATTTATATGTTTAGGCATATAATGGGGCAAATGAAACACCAACAACACCAATGAAACAACAAAAATGAAACGTCATCATAAATGGTACAAGTGCGCCTATTAATTATTTAAGGTAATTAGTAGCCCCGACAACATTGGTACTAAACATTTTGGAGGCGTAAGCTGCACGTAGGATGCGCACTAATAAACTACAACTACGTCTAGTGCAAGAAAGACGACATATCACAAAATCAGCTCTCCTAAAATTCTTTCTCGAAAACGTTGCTAGCTCCTATACCAAAAGTATGCCAAAGTTTTGGGAACCGGCACCTCGTCAGTCGACAAAAAGCTCACAAGCGTAAAATTTAAATACTAAGTGGAAAATATGACACTTGTGTAATATAATTATGCCATCTTATACGTATGCATAGAATATTGACGATTGATCTTGTGTATAATTTTATAGTCATTAATTAACTGCCAATTACTTTAATTAAAAAATTATAATAAAAGTGTAAATTAAATTAATTTGTTTTATTTGAGTACCACTATACTTTTTTTTAATTTTCGACCCACCTAAAACAACTCCAATTGAAATTCACTAAAAAGGCAATGAAATTCAAAAATAATCTGTAAAATGTTTTACTATCGAGAAAGTTATACAATGTACATATTTACAAATAACTTTATTATGAAACATCTACTTCCAAAATTCATCTAAATTCGTTATTTTATTAACTACACTACTTATAATTATTATTTCAATAATTAACCCACAAATTACAAAACAAAACATTTCAACTTGACAATTTTTGTTATTTTATCAGGCGTAAACACAACAATTAAGTATACAATATAATATGTGATTTACTCAGAATACAGAAAAAACCTGGTCTTCAATTTGAGCGTAGACTATTAATTTGAAACATAATTTTGTGCTAATATTTAAAAAGCGGCCACTTAGGGTTCGGGCATAAATGTATAATATAGCAAACCTATTTGAAATCAAACAATAACAAATCCATTTTATTAAAATGGTCTTAAATAACATCGAGTCTCGAATGTAGTCGCAGAAGTACAGACATTTGAAGTACTTTGTGCCTCAAATTATTATGTAATAAACATTAGTTATACACATTAAATTAAATTACGATTAACTATGAAATTTCAGTATTAATCTCCCATAATTTATATTGCATATTACAAATACAATTTTTAAAACCAACTCAATGAAGTACATAAATATAAATACAACATTTGCTAAGAAATTATACAAAATTATTATTTTTAAAGAAGAGATTTTTACTTTTACTTTTTTAATAACTTTAATCAGAGGAATATAACTGAGTTTTTAACCTTTTAATCCACATAATTAAACGACGTAACAAATAAACAATTTCCTATTAAATTCATTATTACATCGCGATATGAAATCTACTTGACAATATTTATCCAAAATACCTGTTACATTGGCCTTCAAATCAGTAGAGTTCATTGCGGAGGTTTTCCGAAAATTTTTGGGGAAAATTTTTAATAATGGCACCTCCACACGCCATGGCCGTATAGTCACATGTACGGAAGGTTTGTGGGCGTTCGGGAGCTAGGTGTAATCTGCAAAATTAGGTAACGTAATTAAATATAAATATAAGAAAATATACTAGCTGACCCTGCAAACGTTGTTTTGTCCTTAGGGATATAAAAAAGATAACAACCTGCTCCCAGACCCAGTGATCACATTTCCACCAGTGATACACTGAAAACTTATTTTTTTTTCTAGCACCAAAGTAAGCGATAGCGATATGTAATGGATACTAGATTGATTCATATTACTAATAATATGTACATAAATAAGATATAAAAATGATAACAACCTGCTCCCAGACCCAGTGATCACATTTCCACCAGTGATACACTGAAAATTTATTATTTTTTTTCCTAGCCCCAAAGTAAGCGATAGCGATATGTTATGGATACTAGATAACTGATACATACATTACTAATATACATAAATATAATATACTGAAAAACACCCAGACACTAGAAGACATTCATGCTCATCGCACAAACATTTACCAGCAGTGGGAATCGAACCCACGACCTCCGACGCAGACGGCAGGTTCACTACCGCTACGCCATTCGGTCGTCAATTGATTGTTTTAGTACGATTTTCTGTTTTTTTCCACATCAACCGATTTAGTCGAACGACTGAATACAGGGTGTAATGAGACCACTTACGAAAACAAAAGAAGATATTTTGGCAATAACCTTTAATATTGTTATGAAATTTTACCGATTGTTACGAAATTTTCTGTGTATTGTTACACTGTATGTTAAGTAGGTCTGAGAATAGGTCGTAAGCTTTTTCATATATCCCTAATGGCAAAACAACGTTTGCCGGGTCAGAAAGTATACAATATTTAAAAAAGATAAAGTCAAAATGATCGGCCAAACTTACATTACTGTCCCAAACGTCATAGGATTTGGTTCCCGCATTCGACGCCTGCGGCTTCTTCGCTTTTTTCATTGGACTGTTACTAGCTGAAAAATAGCACAAATATACCTATAAATAGAACGTAGAATATAGAGTTTATTTATTATAAATTACAAATTATAGCCGCTGAACTGTTTTCTATTCTTCGATAATTTTGTCCAAATATTCAATAAACTCCGGCGGTCACTTAGCTCTGAGGCACATTGTATAACGAATTACGAATAAGTGGGTTTCGCCTGCATATTATGTATCATGCAGTGTCTCTGGATGTATTGTAATTAATAGATTGCGATGTGTTATATCAATGTCATACGACGCACTGCATCCAGATACATGGAACCCCGTTCTAAGTCTCTTTATGCCCTGCAATTTCGCCTTCATCTAGTTTTTTTTGAGCAAATTTGAAATGTTTTTAATTTAATGAATGGGAAGGCACTGGCCCCTAAAATACAGGTTTACCTACCTAGTTTAAGGGTCAGGAGTCCAAAGAACATTGTAAACTGAGTGATTTCAAATAAATGTTAATTATTATTTCTTATGTTAAATTTAACTCTCACACCCCCGGCACACGATAAATATATATAAAAGGCAAAGACATATTATAAACTTACATAAATACGCAAAATTTAAATAAACATACATAAACCTTACACACATACATATATGTGCCGGGCGGAGGTTACCCAACGGTTTCTACAAGCATCGCACTGTAACGCTTAATCGCTTGGCGGTGCGTCTTTGCTGGTAGGGTGGTAACTAGCCACGGCCAAAGCCTTCCACCAGACCAGACAAACATAAATATAGAGGATATTTACCTCCTGGCACATAGGGCAGCGAGAAATCTGGCGGAGTCTTCTTGGTGGCCTTCTTGGCAATCGCGCGACCACGCAGCAGCTCCTCGTCCATAATCAGTTTATTGTTCACCCTGAAACATTAAATAAATATACATCCCAATTAACTAAGTCCGTAAATTAAAGTCCTTAAATTGGATATATTAGGTCCTTACATATGAAATTGGCGTTTTGTCGTACTGGCCACTTTGATCTCAAATATCTCTTCTTTGGTTAAAAATTCCGATTTCAAATTTATACAGCTATTTACTCATGCTTTTGTGTTTTGAAAATCGTAATTCATTTGTTTTTTCTCTTTTAGTTTTTTTTTTTGCACCACTCTGTTTACAAAATGGAAAACTTGAAATATCGCGTTATTTACGAGTACGAGTTCCATAGTGGCACCAGTGCTGCAGAAACGGCTCGAAGGATTAATGATGTGTACAGCGAGGGTGTCGCAAAAGAAAACACAGTGCGTTTTTGGTTCCAACGTTTTCGTACTGGAAATTTCGACCTGCAGAACAAGCCCCGTGGACGGCCGGAGACCAAAGTTAACAATGAAGAATTAAAGGTTATTGTGGAAGTGGATCCATCGCACCACGTCCGAGCTAGCTGCAGGCTGCGGTGTTAGTGATAAAACTGTTTTAGTTCACTTGAAGCAAATTGGGAAGGTGAAAAAGCTTGAAAGGTGGGTACCTCATGAATTGAGTGCAGCAAACCGACAAACGCGCGTAGACTGCTGTGTTACATTACTCAACCAGCACAGTAATGATGGGATTTTAAATCGAATCATTACCTGTGATGAAAAATGGATCCTGTATGATAATCGGAAACCCTCATCGCAATGGTTGAACCCTGGCGAACCAGCCAAATCCTGCCCCAAACGAAAATTGACTCAAAAAAATTACTTGTGAGCGTTTGGTGGACTAGCGCCGGCGTCGTTCACTACAGCTTTCTTAAATCTGGGCAGACGATTACGGCGGATATCTATTGTCAGCAACTGCAATCCATGATGGAAAAGCTAGCTGCTAAACAACCGAGGCTGGTCAATCGTTCTAGGCCACTGCTGATTCAGGACAACGCTAGACCACACACTGCACAACAGACGGCTACCAAATTAGAGGAGCTTCAATTGGAATGCCTAAGACATCCACCTTACTCCCCGGACCTTGCTCCAACAGATTACCATTTTTTTTTAAATTTGGATAACTTCTTACAAGGGAAAAAATTTAACTCCGATGAGGCAGTCCAAAGCGCTTTCAAAGATTTTATTGATTCCCGTCCGAATGGCTTTTTATAGTAAAGGGATCAATGAACTACCTATAAGGTGGCAAAAGTGCATAGATAGCAATGGTACATACTTTGATTAAATATATATTTATATTATATTTAAAAAAAATCGACTTTATGTTCCTCCCATACAAAACGCCAATTTCATACGTAAGGACCTAATATTATAGTCAATCTTCTTCTTCTCGGACCCTTTTTATGTCGGCACAACATGTCTTTTTCTGCCATTCCCTCCTATCACCTGCCATCGTGCAATCGACTCCTTTCGTGCAATCAATCCATCCATTCATCTCTTCTTTGGTCTTCCTCTACTTCTTATACTTATAGATTGCTGCTTTAGTGAGTAAAACCAAATAAAATGTAGCAAACTTAAATCAAAGCGTAGGTACCTATGCCAAAATTACATCAATGTCTTTCGTTCTTGAAAGCCACTGAGTTACAGCATACAGGGTCCTGAATCCTGAGTTACGTTTTGACCAAGTGTCAATGAATTATGAGGACTTGATCTTACTTCTTTATATACGGCGTCCGCGGGTATGTGTTGAGGGGCACGGGAAAACTGTTGAAGGTCTGCTCGATCGCCCGCGAGAGGGAGCGAGGCAACGACGGTCGCCCGTTCGTGCCCGCAACACGCGTGACAGGTGGTTCAACAGCCGTCACAGGTTGTTCCAAACTCGATGCAGGTGGTACAAAACTCGTAGGTGCATATGAACCACCTATTGCATTTGCGACTGCTGTGTTTGAACCAGTGGTTACAGGGGCCTGTAAAACAAATAAATTAATGCATTATCATGGTTATACAGCGATTATCTCATCAGCTATGTGAATTTCATGACAGTTTCAACCCAACCAGAAATCTCTTACGATCTGTAGGTACTCTGAAATACCCAACGAGGCAAGTTTAATACCATCTCTTGTAAGTATACGAAATCTAATGTAACAATACCACTTTCATGATAAGATGTCTGTTTTGTCAAATGCCAAATTTTATTTTTTGACAATGCCATATTTTAGGGCTTACGAACATCGCGACGCGGCACGGCAAGGGATTTCAAGTTAGTACGGGAGCTAGCAACGTTTGAAAAGTAAAGGATGCGCACTAATGAACGCAACGGCCAGCCAGCCAGATGGCCCAGACTCTAACCGAAAGTGCAAGAAAGACGACATATCACAAAATCAGCTCACCTAAAATTCTTTCTCGAAAACGTTGCTAGCTCCTATACCATTTTAGTAATTTCCATGACAATACGTTAGAATGTCCATTGGTAAAAAAATTGATTCCTGCACTTAGGCGTGCCATCTCGACGTGCGTAAGCAGTTAGCTTGATATTGCTGCTATTTGTCTAATAATAATAGACCTTTTGTCTACCAAAAGTCAAAAGATATCTTGTAGTGAACGCGGTAGAGATTCTAGACGAATGCCTAATCCCTAGAAAAACATAGAACCTAGGTAGGCACTCTCAATATAAATACCTCATCTGGTGCTTGCATTGAAGTTTGCTGAAGTCTTTTATCCATAGACGTTGTGTCCATATGGCTTTCAGCACCTATAACAGAAAATGTTTAGGTGAGGTTTAGGTATACATTGTTTGAGAGAATGTTTACATATTATGTGAGTATTACTCGGAATAAACTTGAACTTGGTAGTATCCATATGTAAAACTATATTGTCTATGGTATGGTATATGGTCTAGGGCACAGAGCAACATAGGGTGCTCTAAGTTTGGTAGGTACCAGGTAGGCAGGAAAATACTTCGAAATTCTGTTTTACTGGTGGTAGGACTCTTCTTGTGGAGTTCATCCGGGTAAGTACCACCGCAGTGTCAGAAATTCTACCTTGAAGAGCACTGTATGCCGACGTGATTACTGGGCAAAATGAGTCTTTGAAACTGATGTCAATTAGGCTGAGGAGCACATTGCTGTTAGGTGATGGTGTAGACTTACCAGGAGTATAGTTGTAGTCGATGAGAGATTCGCCTGCTGTGCTGCTGGTACGAGATCTGCTGTGTTCCTGTCCAACAACACATCAGTCATATGGAAAGATGGAAATGGTATGAAATATCCAAATTTATATATAAGAATGTGCCTAGTCACGTGATAAATTCAACGATTATTAGGTATTTATTATTTTTATACATTTTTTCAATTTCGTTCAATCTTTCTAAGGTATCGCATATTCAATAGAGCTGCAGTTGAATTAAATACCTACATATATCGGTCGTTAATATTTTTTCTACCAAAATTACATATACCTACTTATGAAAAGTCAAAACTCTACCACTCTATTATTTATTCGGTTGATCGATGAGAAGATCTGGCCAGAATCGCAGCACATATACATACTCCATTTTATTTAATATTAGCTGACCTGGCAAACGTTGTTCTGCTTCAAAAATTATTACTGTGCACTTATGGATATGAAAAAGTGTTTTTTACATACCGAAACAATGTTCAAAGTCCATTGCTGGCGCGGTTTGCCAGCGATCCTTGGCGCCCCGTGTTGAGGAGGAGGTGTCTGTTAAAAAATAAATCATTCAATTAAAATAATCTTTTATAGTTTGCTATAAAATAAAAATATCTATGTAGGAGTTGTTACTCATATTTCACATACTTCTATCTCCTTCCCCAGTTTCTTTCGGAGCTCGGCATTGAAGTTCTCCGTAAAGCCTTCTGTGTTGAAGTATCTGTAAAAAATATTAAAAAGCATTATTTAGATACCTTTTTTAACTTTAATTCCCCCTTGTAACAAAAATAAAGGTGTGTTTAGATCATCAACCGTTATACAATGTCAATGTCATCAATAATAAAGATCGTCAATGTTAATACCTAGGTCCTAGACCTAGGTATTTTAAATTTTATAACAATGCAATATTACGAAGAGCCAGGTGTTATTTTTCAGTTGAATACTGAACCTACATAGGTATTGGTACAACCTATTTCATGCGTTGACCTAAGTCAGTTATAGATCTATACCATAATATTAATAGCGCAAGTCCTACCTACCAAGATTTTATTTTATAACTCTCTACATTTTACCTAACCTACTCACTATGTGTACTATGTGTAGTTAGACGGAAAAGATACCTAGGCCATAAGGTACCTACCTAGATCAGAAATATCTTGTAATAATAATCGTTAAAATTAGAGACAAACTTAAATTGTTTTCTTAGTTTTAAAAGGCAAATAAAAAATTAAAACTAAGTACATGCTCACTCATACTTCCATAAAAAAGATATTATGCCATTTCATCAGACATTTTATCATAGTATTAGCACGAGAGTTAACAGAATATCTTTTAACTGTGGTGTTAGTTACTTACACAAAACTAATTGCAATAAAAGAATTGCATCTTAGATAGAACCTAAAAAGTCCCTGCCAAACGCTCAGGTACTGTCCAAAACCCCATAAACTACGCGAATTTTAACTGGAAATGATTAAAAACCACAATTAATTATAAAATAAACAAACATTTGCGAAATAGGAATCACCGTTATCACGAACTGAGGGAGTTCCCTCCACGGCAAAGCGCTATCAAAGTCCAAACAAACCGTTTTACTATTACATCTACATTACCACAAACATTAAATACATGACCTATATGTCTATGTACATAAGGCAGAGAATTCCATATAACAATTTTCGCAACCGCAAAAACAAGTTTGTTACATTTGCTTTGTATATAAACTATGTGTTTCGGATCAAAATGTATCAATCATCTTCGAGACTTGCAAGAGTTTTGTACTGTGTCTAATTATTTTCATACAAGATTAAATAAAAAATATTAATCATGAACTTCGCAAAGATTTTCTTCTTCGTATTTGCCTGCATCGTTGCCTTGACGACGGTGTCTGGAGCTCCGAGCCCTAAATGGAAGATTTTCAAGAGAATTGTAAGTATTTTTCGTTTTTCAAACTTTGTTGTTCCAGTTACTTTTCTTGATTTCTGAGCATATTCGACATTTATGCATCTTTTATTCATTTGTTCTTTCTCATATTTTTACTGTCATTAAAATTTTGGATTCACTTCTTCAATATGAGAGCTTTGTTATTGTCGATATAGGTAGCTTTCTCTATTGATCACTATCCAAATCCATAACTTTTACTGATCTCTCTTACGTATAACGCTTACTTACTAAATACTTATCCAAAAGCACAGCGTTCCTCTTAATTTGGACCATTAAATTTTTAGATCTTCCTCATTTTCCTCTAATTATTATTATATTCTGCCTATGCATTTTTTCTTAATTTTTTGGGCTCTGTTCCCGCTATTTTCTAACTCTTCATCGAGATTCAAAGTTATTTTGTGTTCATTGTTACTACTTATTGATCCATTAAAATATTTCCTGAAAACAATTGCTAACGCTATAACCCTTATTATACAGACATGAGTATATATAACTAGGTATTTGCAGGCTTAATCTTCAAAAATACTCTTACTCTGGTTGAAGGTATTGATTCTTCATTATATATTCAGTTTCTTAATATATATTTTCTCCAGCTTTTGTGCTTTTGTATTTTAGATTTCTAATCGTTCAATTTGCTCCTATATCATTCCTCCTTTTTTACACATTCGTGAAAGAAATTACGCCAAATTTCCGTAAGTCTTTGTGGCAAATCAGAAAATATGACAAATTCATAGGTCCATTCCTGCCGTGATATTCTGCAAAAATACCTAAAACAGCGACGAGCTGACAGCTATGCGCTGATTGGTTAATGCTTCCGTCAGTTATGCAGCCAAGGCGACAATTGGCTGCTGATGGCTGCGTTGCTATGGTTACCGTCGATGGTTGGCCGCTGTACAATTTTATTTTTTCGAGAATAACACCCCAGGTATTGAGCGTCCCAAATCCAAAGTTCTCTATCAACGCCCCTTCTTGATAATTTGAGAAACACTTGTAACATTACGGGTAATAATAACATTGCTTTTCTTTTCCCACAGGAAAAAGTCGGCAGGAACATTCGCAATGGCATCATAAAGGCCGGCCCGGCGGTGCAAGTCGTCGGCCAAGCCGCCACCATCTACAAGGGCTAAACTTAATTCCTAGCCTTACTTTAAGTTACTTAAGTCATACTTCCACACTGCCATATCAGTAAGAATCTTTGTAAAGATCTAATTAGGTATAAGAATACTCATTAATTTCCTATTACTTATCTAATTACTTTATTTTACAAGTTAAAAATGTATATTGTTTCTTTACTAGTAATTTACAAATAAATTATATATAATAGACACGCTACTTTCAATTGTACCATATACCTACCTACCTAACCTATAACTATTAGATACCATTATTATATCAACGGTCCCACAACTGGGCAACGGTCTCCTATCAATGAATGGGGCTTCCGCAGAAGTTGCTAAGTATTTCCTCATAATTTTACAGTAGGTAGGTACTTACTCAGTTATACCACAGTAGACCGTCTGAATGTAATATACTATTACTAACATAAAGATTTAGCACTAAGATCGACAGAACTTGAGGTCACATTCACTTATGCCATCAGCAGAGCTCACGAGGAGAGCCTGGCTCGTAGCCCGGTGCACAGGCATACCTATAGCGAGCAATTTACGTAAATGCAGTGCTGTGCCGGACCGCGAGCCGGTTACACTTGCTGATGCCTACGTCGTACTCACTTATGACGCAGCAGCGCCGACGCAGAGAACTTGGCTCGCGGCTCGGTGCGCATGCAGATAGCGAGCAATTCACGTATACGAGTGCTGTGCCTGGTAGATTGGACCGCGAGCTGGTTCCACTGGCCGAGGATCTGAACAGAACTTGCTGATGAACAAGCTCGGCTCACGGCTCGGTGCGCAGCCAGGCGGCGAGCAAATCACGTACATGTGCCGTGCCTGGTAGATTGGGCCGCAAGCTAGCGGCCCCGCCCCACTCGGCGACTTAAATAGAATTTGCTGACGCCTTTACTGTACTCACATATGCCGCAGCAGAGCTGACGCAGAGGGCCTGGCTCGCGGCTCGGTGCGCAGGCAGGAGGCGAGCAGATCCCGTGCGTGAGCAGCGCCCGGTAGAGTGTCGCGGGGAACGCTGCTGTTCGCCGCGAGCGCTGCGCCACCTGATAGCATCGACACGACTTGCTGATGCCTACGTCGTACTCACTTATGCCGCAGCAGTGCTGACGCGGAGGGCCTGGCTCGCGGCTCGGTGCGCAGGCAGGCGGCGAGCAGATCCCGCGCGTGAGCAGCGCCCGGTAGAGTGCCGCGTGGACCGCTGCTGCTCGCCGCCAGCGCTGCGCCACCTGATAGCCTCGACACGACTTGCTGTTCCCTACGTCGTACTCACTTATGCCGCAGCAGCGCTGACGCGGAGGGCCTGGCTCGCGGCTCGGTGCGCAGGCAGGCCGCGAGCAGATCCCGCGCGTGAGCAGCGCCCGGTAGAGTGCCGCGAGGACCGTTGCTGCTCGCCGCGAGCGCTGCGCCACCTGATAGCCTCGACACGACTTGCTGATGCCGAGGTGCTAATTTTCCTAGTCAGGCAAATTTTTATTGCAATTTAAATAAAACGTCTGTCCAAAATACTCTTGGCTTTACCATAACGCCAAAACAAGCATGGCATGGAGCATCAGTAATGGTCTAGTTAGCATGGCATGGAGCATCAGTTAGGTTGGGTACATGATGTATTATTAATCAGCTGTCTCTGAAAGTTGAAGAACTAACAGAAAAATATCAATAGGTACTTGTAAAATTATTTTTTTAATGTTCGCAAAAAATGTTTTGATTCAATGTCGTCTGCTCATGTACATACGTAAATGCCATGACGTTTTTAAACATTTAACTTCACGAAAAGCCGACGTACGTTAATAGCCCCCCAGAGCCGTCAAAACGTGGATACGTATAAGGAAAAATCCACCTACCGACAGTCTTTATGATAAGCGCCAGCTGATCGATGTCCGAGTCGCCCGGGAACAGCGGGTCCCCGGTCAGCATCTCCGCGAACAGGCACCCTATCGCCCAGATGTCCACTTCTGGACCATACCTACACCGTACAATTTTGTTAATACATTAATGTTTCATCCTATATCTGTTCATATCTGCAACCTGCAGAGTTCCCGCGTCTCGCTTAATAATGTCATCGGACTGACAACATGAAGAGAGACGTGGAAGGTCAATCTGGTCGGAGCTTTGCCAATACCACACCTTCCATTGGAGCAGGGAACGCCATGCCAGCACTTTGTGCTTACATTTTGACATTATTATAATTTTACACAATATAATCTTGTTCCACCCATTAGTGTGAAACGAATTATAAAATAAACAAATGTTTTACACACAGCGACTTTCTTCTTAGCGTTAGGACACAATCTTCAAGTTCATACTGAGACTTACGTCTCAGGAATCAGGACGTATCACGTACAATACGTATCACGTTGTTCACATATTTGACGTGGATGTATCTCTAATGTGTGTGACCGTGTAATCAATTTTTATTTTTCTTTTAAATTATACTAATTATTAATTACATGCCATAGAGCTGAATTTGGAAATACTAACACTATGAATAAGACCTTATGTACCTAACTAGCCCAAATTCGCAAATAACGATATTGATTGATTGATTGATTGACGCATTTGAAATGGGCAGACGTGTCGCTTACATCAAGTGAACGTCTTGCTCGTGGCGTCAATCTACTTATAAATAAACAACCTGTGCTCAGCGACCAGCAGTTCCGGAGCCCGGTACCACCTGGTGGCCACGTACTCCGTGTAGGGCTCCCCGGGCGCCGCCAGCGCTCTCGCGAACCCCAGGTCGCACAGCTTCACGATGCCATTATTGGAGACAAGGACGTTTTCGGGTTTCACGTCACGGTGTATGATCTGGAAAGATATCACAATTGAAAAGTGACATTACAATTTACATAACTTTTGGTTTACGACATCGCCACAAAAATAAAATCGAATTTTGATTGCATATACCCGCAGCTGCTGGGGCCAGACGCTTTTACGGTATCTTCACCCAGGCCTCCAGGAGAAGACTCCAGCTCATCCAGCAGCGTGTGGTCCAGATACTTACCGAGTTCTGGTGACAATACTCGATGCCCTTCAGCAGCTGGTACAGGTGCTTCTTGGCAGTGTCCTCGCCCAGGCCTCCAGGAGAAGACTCCAGCTCATTCAGCAGCGTGTGGTCCAGGTACTCACCGAGTTCTGGTGACAGTACTTGATGCCCTTGAGCAGCTGGTACAGGTGCTTCTTGGCAGTGTCCTCGCCCAGGCCTCCTGGAGAAGATTCCAGCTCATCTAGCAGCGTGTGGTCCAGGTACTTACCGAGTTCTGGTGACAATACTCGATGCCCTTCAGCAGCTGATACAGGTGCTTCTTGGCGGTGTCTTCACCCAGGCCTCCAGGAGAAGACTCCAGCTCATCCAGCAGCGTGTGGTCCAGATACTAACCGAGTTCTGGTGACAATACTCGATGCCCTTGAGCAGCTGGTACAGGTGCTTCTTGGCGGTGTCCTCGCCCAGGCCTCCAGGAGAAGACTCCAGCTCATCCAGCAGCGTGTGGTCCAGATACTTACCGAGTTCTGGTGACAATACTCGATATCCTTGAGCAGCTGGTACAGGTGCTTCTTGGCGGTGTTCTCGCCCAGGCCTCCAGGAGAAGACTCCAGCTCATCCAACAGCGTGTGGTTCAGGTACTTACCGAGTTCTGGTGACAATACTCGATGCCCTTGAGCAGCTGGTACAGGTGCTTTTTGGCGGTATCTTCACCCAGGCCTCCAGGAGAAGACTCCAGCTCATCCAGCAGCGTGTGGTCCAGATACTTACCGAGTTCTGGTGACAATACTCGATGCCCTTCAGCAGCTGGTACAGGTGCTTCTTGGCAGTGTCCTCGCCCAGGCCTCCAGGAGAAGACTCCAGCTCATTCAGCAGCGTGTGGTCCAGGTACTCACCGAGTTCTGGTGACAGTACTTGATGCCCTTGAGCAGCTGGTACAGGTGCTTCTTGGCAGTTTCCTCGCCCAGGCCTCCTGGAGAAGATTCCAGCTCATCTAGCAGCGTGTGGTCCAGGTACTTACCGAGTTCTGGTGACAATACTCGATGCCCTTCAGCAGCTGATACAGGTGCTTCTTGGCGGTGTCTTCACCCAGGCCTCCAGGAGAAGACTCCAGCTCATCCAGCAGCTTGTGGTCCAGATACTTACCGAGTTCTGGTGACAATACTCGATGCCCTTGAGCAGCTGGTACAGGTGCTTCTTGGCGGTGTCCTCGCCCAGGCCTCCAGGAGAAGACTCCAGCTCATCCAGCAGCGTGTGGTCCAGATACTTACCGAGTTCTGGTGACAATACTCCAGTGGCGTGCACTCCATATAGGCATAGGGGCAGTGCCTACCCTAGCAAATTAATCCTATAAACCAAAAAAAAGAACTTAAAGTTTTACTGAAAAAACGGCTAAAACTCACTATGACTTGGTCAGGATCGCCCGACCAGTTTCGGACCCATCAGGGGTCCTTCTTCAGGGGCATAGTGCACGCGCGGACGCCCGAGCTATACTGCTGAAATGCGGCCGGCACGGCGCGCCGCCCGCAACGCGCGTTGCGAAGGCGGTGGCTGCGGCGCGCGGGGAGGTGACACCCCACCCGCCTCTGACTCCTGAAGGTCTTGTCCATCACAATCTTGAAACTTCATACACGCCGAACTAATGGTGTCTATCTCGTGACCCATAGATGTTGCAGTCCTGCACTGAATAAGTGGTTTCCACACCGGGTGCAACGCCCAACCGGTGTCCCGATTAAAATTCGGATGTCTATAAATCTCGATGGCCTCACGAATCCTACGAGGTACTACAAGTTTTTCCCTGGACAACACGGAGGCCTTGTCAAAACGAATGTAGTGAGAAACATCCGAATTCTGGACATGTTCCGCTATTGCTGACCCATTTGTGTCCACTTTCTTTACACTGCGTATATGTTCCAAAATCCTTGTCTGGATGTTACGACGAGTCTCGCCAATGTAGCTCTTCCCGCAGTCACAAGGAATCTTTTGTAGTACCTCGTAGGATTCGTGAGGCCATCGAGATTTATAGACATCCGAATTTTAATCGGGACACCGGTTGGGCGTTGCACCCGGTGTGGAAACCACTTATTCAGTGCAGGACTGCAACATCTATGGGTCACGAGATAGACACCATTAGTTCGGCGTGTATGAAGTTTCAAGATTGTGATGGACAAGACCTTCAGGAGTCAGAGGCGGGTGGGGTGTCACCTCCCCGCGCGCCGCAGCCACCGCCTTCGCAACGCGCGTTGCGGGCGGCGCGCCGTGCCGGCCGCATTTCAGCAGTATAGCTCGGGCGTCCGCGCGTGCACTATGCCCCTGAAGAAGGACCCCTGATGGGTCCGAAACTGGTCGGGCGATCCTGACCAAGTCATAGTGAGTTTTAGCCGTTTTTTCAGTAAAATTATTATGTCTACTCACGGAAGTCTTAATTCTAAGAACTTAAAGTTATTATTTCTAAGGCCTTTTGCTTATAATTATAATTATATTAATATTTAATTAATTATTATAATATTATTATATTATTAATTAATTATAATTATTATTATATTAAGGTAGGCACTAGGGTAGGCACTTCCTTTGTGCCTGTATGGAGTGCACGCCAATGCAATACTCGATATCCTTGAGCAGCTGGTACAGGTGCTTCTTGGCGGTGTTCTCGCCCAGGCCTCCAGGAGAAGACTCCAGCTCATCCAACAGCGTGTGGTTCAGGTACTTACCGAGTTCTGGTGACAATACTCGATGCCCTTGAGCAGCTGGTACAGGTGCTTTTTGGCGGTATCTTCACCCAGGCCTCCAGGAGAAGACTCCAGCTCATCCAGCAGCGTGTGGTCCAGATACTTACCGAGTTCTGGTGACAATACTCGATGCCCTTGAGCAGCTGGTACAGGTGCTTCTTGGCGGTGTCCTCGCCCAGGCCTCCAGGAGAAGATTCCAGCTCATCCAGCAGCGTGTGGTCCAGATACTTACCGAGTTCTGGTGACAATACTCGATATCCTTGAGCAGCTGGTACAGGTGCTTCTTGGTGGTGTTCTCGCCCAGGCCTCCAGGAGAAGACTCCAGCTCATCCAACAGCGTGTGGTTCAGGTACTTACCGAGTTCTGGTGACAATACTCGATGCCCTTGAGCAGCTGGTACAGGTGCTTTTTGGCGGTATCTTCACCCAGGCCTCCAGGAGAAGACTCCAGCTCATCCAGCAGCGTGTGGTCCAGGTACTCGAACACGAGGTAGAAGCGCCGTTTGCGACGGAACACCTCAATCATGTTGACCAGGTGATCGTGCCGAAGTTTCTGGAAAGAACAAAATTAAATGAATTAGGGCTTATTTTGTATGGTACGTGAGGTTAGAAGATCTGCGATAAAAAACGGTTGGCGCCAAGAAGCTTCAATACGACACCGAAGAATTCGTCGCGTTTTACGTTTCCTTCTTTAGAAGTGACCACGTAAGAAATATGCAATCAACAGGCTCAGATTAAATGAACATGATATTCCTTTCTCATTGACATGAATGCATTGCATGCAAATTTAAGTGTCGTTTAAAAGCTTCTTGGGTGGCGCCAAGATATGAAATGTAAGCTAATGACAAACAAGTGTTTCGTATGCTGAACGCAAGAACACTTTTTGGAAGCCACTGAAAGGAGCCAAAAAAAGACGTTTTTCACCAGTTCCCGAGCAACTTTTGAAAGTCTGAAATTCCTCACCAAAAAAGTCATTGGCAACAGTCACTATTTAAGATCTATAATTACACGTATTTCCATAACTTCAGCATCCTGATCTCCCGGAGCATATTTTATTTGTTCCGAGCCTCGAATAATAATAATCCATTGGAAATGGCAAGGTTAGTAAAGTTGAAACGATAATTATCTGGCACAAATCGAGCTTACAGTTTACATTTTTCAAAGTCAAATAAAGTTATTCTTGGAAAGGCCATCACAAATTGCATGGCAAATGTCATTTGACCTTTAAATATTATAGCTATGTGATTAAAGTTGCTACTACGAATGAAATCATTATCTATGAATTACTAATATGAATTTTAATTTTTTTCTGTTTTCACGTTCAAGTTCAAAAACTATGCTAAATGCATAGAGGTCCCGCGAGCGGCGGCCTATTGTTAATCTATGGCCGAATGCAAGCACACTTTTTTTAAACGCACATTAATATGTTAAGTTAAATCATCATCAGTAGCTATCGCCTTTTGGAAGCCACTGAAAGGTCACAAAAGAGGCGTAATTTCGCCGGTCCCCGAAAATCCAACGACTCCCACTCTACAGTTCCCTAGCAATTTGTAAATGTCTGAAATTCCACAGCGAAGAAGTCGAGTACATTCACCGATAAGAAGCCTCAGGATATGGGCATGCGAACGATTTACGTAAACCTTTTAAAGGCTGCTGAGCGAACTGCAGCGTGGTCTTACTTGTTCGTGGAAATACAAGCATTTTTTGGCACCATCGCACATGTCTATTAGTACATTACAAGTATGTCCATACCTTCAGCATCCTGATCTCCCGCAGCGCCATCTTCTTGACGGCGGCGTCGTCCTCTGTCTCGAGGAACTTCTTGATGGCGACCAGCTGCCCCGTGTCACGGCGACGGCACTTCAGCACCACGCCGTACGAGCCCTCGCCTACCTGCCGACAAACATTAGCAGTCCATACCTTCAGCATCCTGATCTCCCGCAGCGCCATCTTCTTGACGGCGGCGTCGTCCTCTGTCTCGAGGAACTTCTTGATGGCGACCAGCTGCCCCGTGTCGCGGCGACGGCACTTCAGCACCACGCCGTACGAGCCCTCGCCTACCTGCCAAGAAGTAAGTGCCAAGAAACATCAGAACCTGAGACATGGTCACCCATCCATTCGGTTTTAGGGTTCAATGACAAATTAATAAAATTGGAACACTTAATATGGTGAGACTTTCTTCGTCCGGTTTATATCAAAAACAGCATACGGATCGCCACATGGATATAAGTCTTCCCAAGCGAATGCCACCATTTCTGAAGTGAAAACTTCTTTTGGCGCGTTGAGCATTTTTTTAAATGGGAAAAAACCATTGAACTCACGACACCGTTACCGTAACAGACACCTCACACTGTTACCGTAATCGAACCTCACGTATAATTGTCAATTTCACTTCTGTCGAAGTGCTTAACATATTCTCCTGAGGATGTTCCCGGTGTCGGGACGAAATGTGCGTCGAACAAATTGATGAATGAGAATTGTGGGTGTTGTTTCATGTGAGCGGTGTTCCTGCGTATTGGACCATACAGATTCTTTTCAAGTATAGCGGATTAGGTATAGCACAACAATTAATTTTTTTTTTTCTCTAATTTCAAAACTAACATTAGCTTTAAGTTAGGTATATTATACTAACAAAGAATGTCCTGCATGTTGAGTTAGCCTGTAAGTTGAGTGTACAACAAATCTGTCCTGCTAATTATGAATTTCCGCAAAATATCGCCTGCTTCCATTCAATATGTCAATGTGCGAAACTCACGACAGCCAGCTGTTCGTATTTGTCCATGGCTCGGCTCCTAGGGGTGGAGGGGGTGAGGGTGCGCTCCAACATCGTATCTGCAGCGATGAGACATCTTCACCCGGTTATGATCCTGGAAGAGACAAATTAATCTTCAAATCCCAATGTTTTACATGATAACATGAACATGATTCACTCATATTAATATTCGTACACTAGCTGACCAGGCCAACGTTGTTTTGCCGTTTAGGGATATAAAAAATAGATAAAAACCTGCTCTCAGACCTAGTGATGATACACTGAAAATTTCATAAAAATCGGTAGAGCCATTTTGGAGGAGTTTGGTAACAAAGTTTGACGAGAGAATTTTACAAGGTACCTACATTACTGCAGCGGCCAGCAAAAGAGGTGGACGAACGTGTAAATGTGGAGCGAGGCAGTGCCGAGGCACACATACGTGAGTCAATCAATGCCTAGTTGTAGCCAAGACCTGTATAGGATTTTTCTCAAACAATGCTCGTATACATTTTAACTAAGTAGTTCCGAGGCAGAAATTTTAAAAATTGTGAATATGCTGTTATTGCTCTTATTTTCGTACGTAGGAAAGTTCGTCAGTTAGCGTTATGAAATAAGAAACTTTCACAACTATCCCGAAGGAATTCCGTTAGTAGATAATTGTGTAAAAACCATAATTTATTCAAAGCTGTAAAACGATAGTTTCCAGACAAAAGACGTCGTATAAAAGACAGTAAATTATTAAACAATTTTGTAGTAAATTTTTAATATTTTCCTTGTGGTACAAGGAATAAGCGGTGAATCATGTTTGATCATAATTTTTTTTATCTGTTAAAAAGTTACTACAAAATAATAAAACATATTCTGTCCATACCAGGATTCCCCTAGGCTATAATTTCTCAGGCTAAATAAATGTACAAAGAGATAGTCGCTTTATATTGCATCTACGTACAATATACATTTTAAATTAAATTAAATTAAATTTGTTTATTGTCAGTAACAATATCAGGTTACATAATAATATCTCAGTTGTCTTTTAAGCTTTCAAGTGCCTGTGTCAGAAGACCTCGCTAATGTTAGTAATGTAAGTAACTGGGTTATACATATTGTTTTTCTAGGGCCATGTTATTAATGTATTAGTACTATTTTTACGATGGCTTCAAAAATTAAAAAATGGGTAGGTATATTGGCAGTTATAAAAATTTTTATTAGGTACACTCAGCATTCTAATCGAATAAACAAGTAATTAATTAAAAACACGATTGTCCTGTGATAAAACGAATTTTTCCAAAAAAATATTACCTACCTAAAAAATTGTATCATTAATTAAGTAAAATTACTATGAATGATGTAAGTACACAGAATACTAAATAGTACCAGAAGGTCCACTCCGCACGATTATTTGAAGAAATAGTGCTAGTCGCTGACACAAAAAGTGCATTTCAGTTCGCAATAGCGCCTGGCCCCGCCCCCCTTAAAATCGACACGCAACAAACGCAATGTTGTGGTCTCTTTCTATCGCCTAACTTTATCTCTTACGACGTACTAGGGCTGCCGTAGTCAGACGGCGCGTAAAATTGACCGTACAGAACTAGCGCGTGCAACTCGGCCCGCGAGTGGCAACCATCTGAAATATTGAGGTCCGGACCCGTACTTGTAGCCGGGACGGCCACGTGATAAGTGAGACTGGCCTGGTAAGGATTCTAACGATACCCCATATTATTATGTCCAAATCATTTCAGTCATTCCGAAGTTAGGGTGGAATAAAGAAACTCACATAAATATATATAAACCATAAAAACACTCCTTTTTTTGGCAGTCGAGTTAAAACGTTTTCGCTCGTGACTTAACGTTAAACGATGATCGATTGCACCTTATTTTTCCCACGGTAAAACAACAGCCTTTATGTTATGACGATATTAAATTTCAGTAGGTATCAATCTAGCAAATAGCAGTAGCAAAGACCTTTCTATATATTATTAATAACAACAAATGATTATTAGAACTTCGATTTTTTGCTCGTTTTTGGTCGATGATCCAGTAGACCCAATATTACTCTACTTGTATGGTAGCAGTAGGGACAAGGCCTCCACCACCCATGGCCCAATCAACCTCGCGGTTATGGGGGCCGAAACGCCGAACGCGGGAGGGCGCCCGTTCGGTACTTGCTCTTGGCGTATTCCCGGGGCGCCTTCTTGACTCCCTACAAGCTGTTTCCTCTCGCTCCTTGTCCCTATGAACTCACTCTCCCCATTCTGGGGCAGGACGATACAAAATACGGACTCGCCGCGCCGTCGCTGTCCACAGCATAAATTCTCTGTGTCACTCCAAGCCGCTTCGCCTCTTATGCCACGCGTGCGCGAACTCCCGTAGCTTTCCGAAGTTGGCCGCCGAACCCACGAGATCCTGATAATAAACTGGGCCAGAAACTTCGCGAACGATCATGCCAGCAGCAAGCACCGGAGGTCCTCGTATAAGGAGCACTCCCACAAGACATGGTGGAGGTTCTACCCCGCCAGTCCGCAGAAGCACTCGCCACTCTCGACCAGACACATGTCATGCAGGCGCTTCCGAAAGCGACAGCAGTATAGTATAGCAGTATAGTACTATAGTAGCAGTGGTAGGTAAATGGGCCTTCTGCCTTCTGCATCATCATCTCTCTACGTTATATAGATAATGGTACGGAACCCTTTGTGCACGAGTCCGACTCGCACAAGGTCGATTATTAAATAATTTGAGTAAACACTACTAATAGTCGTAATTGTTTAAATTGGTTAGAGACACACGACACGGCCACGGTCATGGCCAAATTGTATTGACCGAAGTGGGGGTCATTAGAAACGTATGTAAAAAATGCATAAAACATATTGAACGAATGACACCTACTACACGTGCAAAGTTAGACATAACACTTGAGCGCCTCAGATCAAAAGATGAGATAAGGATAGTTCAGAAGTGCTATAAGATAAGATAGTTCAGAAGTGCTATAGTAGTGTTATTATCTCGCTGCAGACTCGGTCATAAATCATTCGAGTGTTTCGCTTTTGTTGTTCTTTGTTGAGTTGTGCGTTACTGCAGAACAACAAAAGCGAAACACTCGAAGGATTTATGACCGAGTCTGCAGCGAGATAATAACACTACTATAGTGATCATAGCCTACATTGTGTTCCGGCACAAGCAAAAGGGCTTCAACAATGGTAGCTGCGATCGAAAACAACGGCATAAAATTGCCGTATAACCTCATATTGTGCAGATAAGTAGTTATGTATGTCGGAATTCACAAACATCAAAAATAACTCAAGTGGCGAGGTACCACGGTCCACGAATATGTTATGTGGCAGCCAGGTACCTTCAAGTATGAGGGGGTAGGTAAATACAGTCGACATTGGTGCTCGGCTGTGAGCAAACGCCATAAAAAATGAACATCCACCAACATGTCACGTGTCACGTGACGTACGAAGCTGCCGTGTCGTGCACGTAATGGTCCCCACGCGACTCAATGTCAACCCCCCTTAATAACTTTATAGCTTTTTAAATTGACGTACCGACAACTTAGGTAAATACTAAATCCATATATGGGGGTACATATGTAGACATGTTATACCGAATTGAAAATTTTTATAGTAAAACTAATCGCTAACATTACAATAACTACTGTACAACTCCCATGTCCATGGTGAAAGATGCTAAGAGTACTGGCTGCAATTTTCTCGCTTAAAATCTGGGTCTATCTACGAAGATGTCATAGGAGAACCAAAATGACCCGTACCGTCATAGACTTACAATTAAGAACCAAGACGGACATAGCTACATAATAGTATTGATGGAAACGGTCACATATTTTCAAAGCGTAGATTTCACATCTTCGCAGCATAGCTTCATAGCACACCTCTTGTGGAAAAGCACCTTTAGGACTAAATGGAACTTAAGAACTGATGTGTCAACACAGCGAGCGCCGTGCAGTGTGCAGTGCATCAAATGACACTGCAATGCAAACTGAACAGAACTGTATAGAGGAACAGAACTCCTGTCAGTAACATAACATCGCAACAGTTCATATTGGATATAACAAGTAATCTGACAGCAATTACTTACAGTTCTGCTTCAGTAAGGCGAACTTACCCCACGCTCCATCGGAATTTATTGGATCGAAGGCACGCGACCGAAAAAATATTTCGTTTTGCCTGATTTTTATTCCGAACATCTTTATCGGCAATTGAAAGTATGCTATTCGGAATATCATCGAATTCCGCGAAATCCTATTGGAGCATCGTGCATGTAGTTGAACTACTTATGTAGGTAGATACGAACGAACAAATATCTATACTAATATTTGAAAGCTGAAGAGTTTGTTTGTTTGAACGCGCTAATCTTATAGGAACTACTTGGTACGAATCAAAAAAATATTTTATGTATTATGACTGAGTCTGAATGCACTGAGCTCTATAAATGTAGTCATTAAAGTACTCACGTGCACTTTTGTTGCATAAGTAGGTATAACCTAAGTTTTGTGTCAATCGCGTCTAGATCAGACGCACTGCGTCTAGATCAGACGCAGTGCGTCCCTTAGCACGCACTATCATACAACGCACTGCACTGCGCTCGTTCTCCTGGGACCTCAATCCTTTTTTATCAAAAAACACAGCTAATCAAAAAACAATTAATGTACCGTATTGCCGTAATAAACAAAATGGCATGATTCACAGTTCATACCTGCTGTCTGACGATTCGTTAGTAATCCCCGATCCATCGATTTGTTAACGGCCCCCAGCCAATAAATACGAAAATAATTTGAGCCGTTTAATCTTATCTTTCCAAAAAGTCTGGGGTGTACCCGCATTCCGCGCCGCGTCGTCACTGTTTAGCAAATGTACAGTTGGAAACGACATTATGCACCTTTCAACAGTTTGTCTTTGCATTTGCATTAAACGACATTATACACCTTTCAACAGTTTATTATCTGTCCATGGCGTGTCCAAGTGCACTCAACTAAAACTTGTATATTATAATATTTACAAGCTTACGCACACAGGACTAGAGGGCAAAATTAGTTTAACTATTAATTTAATAACTTGTAAATTACTTGGACTCACTTCTAAATAATAATAACTGTAGCAAGAACTGCGCGCACGGCGGCGCGCCTCGAATACCTTCCCGCTCGCACACTGTCTACCTGTCTCGCAAAGCATTCCCCGTTAGACGCACAATGGAAACAATGCGACGGAGCGCCTATATAAGACGGCCCGCTGCGAGACGACGTTCAGTAGCCAGCTAGCCGCCGCACTGATAGATAGCCGCTGCAGTCATCAGTACGGTCAAGTCTGGGCAACGGGGCAAGATAGCCGCTGCAGTCTGCTCCTGCGCCTACAGCTAGGTGTTAGGTTTTTAGCTAGGTTGCGTCTTACTTATAAGCTAGGAGGTAGATAGCCGCTGCAGTCACCTCCGATGCTTCAGTAGGGGAACGTAGGAAAGTTTTCTAAGTCTACTCTCATATCTCACTGTATTGTTTATTGCGAAGAATACATTTCTGGAAGAGTACAAATTGGTGTTTTACTTCTACCACCCTACAATTTGGCGCCCAACGTTAATAACCTACAAGAAAATGTCAGATGAAGAGAAAGTAGAAGAACAAAGGTACTCAGCACCTATATGTTTAACCGAAGAACAATTCAGTGAACTGATCAACCGTTTGCCAATGGCATCTACTAATAAAAACTTTACACGTTGCACCTTACGTTTCAACGGTGAACGTGACTACCACAAAGTGGAAGAATTTGTTACGGCAGTGGAAATCTACAAGAAGGTAGAAAAGATCACCGACGAGGATGCCTTAGCTGGTTTCCCCCTGCTATTGAAAGACACGGCAAGTACCTGGTGGACGGGGATTCAGGCCGGGATCAAAACCTGGCCGAAAGCGATCTCAGCACTAAGATCAGCGTTTGCCCCAAAACGCCAACCCCACGACATATACGTGGAGCTGTTCGCCGACACACAAGGTTACAAAGAACCAATCGACACTTTCTTATGCCGAAAAAGGGCCCTATTAGGAATGCTGCCGGCAAGACGCCACAAGGAGGAAGAACAACTGGATCTCATTTATGGCCTGCTAAAAGTTGAGCTCAAGAAAGAAATAGCACGCTCCGATATTTCAACTTTTACAGAGCTGCTAGAGAAGGCTCGTCATTTAGAGTCCTTGGAGAACATTAAACCCAAAACTGCAAACGAAGCCGAAGGTAAACATGCACCTAAGAGATGCTTGTTCTGCGGCAGGAGAGGGCACAGCATCGACGTGTGCCGCAAACGCCTCGCTCAGATCAACGCCGAGAAAACAACGAGCAGCCCACCGCCAGACACATCAACGCCAACTAAGCCCACGATCACATGTTATGGTTGCGGTGCACCTGGTGTATTCCGCAGTAATTGCGATAAGTGTAAATCAAAGGAGTCACCTTCAAAACCAGTTTCCTTCTTTACAATTGAAACTGCGTTGCAAGATCATGTTAAAATCCCGACAATTCAAATATCTATATTCGGGCATGAAGGTTACGCTTACATCGACACTGCAGCAAGAACCAGCATCGCAGGCAAACACCTTTACGAGCTGATGTTGGAGAAAGGCGCAAAATTCTTTGAAGAGGTTGTTGAAATGGTTCTGGCTGACGGCTCAGTCAAGACGCAAAAGTTACTCATAACCACAGTAGAAATAACTATTGGTAACCGCATTAAACCAATAACACTAAGAGTTCTGCCTACTGCAAATGAGAATCGAACACTATTGGGTATAGACTTCCTAGAAGCATCAGGGATAATTTTAAACCTGCCACAGCGTGTTTGGTCTTTTGTTGATAAGCCAGAAGAGGTGTTCGATTTCTTACACTTCAAAAACGAAAAAGTGAATCTATTGAAGAAAGCCGAAAGAACTGAATTCGAGAACGAGAGCCTTTCACAGTTCTTGCGCTGGTCTAGGGAACTAACTAAAGAATACGCAATTTCTCCAATACATTCTACTCCTTCACCACTACGAGAAGAATATGCTGAGGGCTCTCCATCTAAGAAACCACGTTGGCAGTTAATCAAACTCGACACACCGCCACGTCCAGCTCGTCCTCGTGAACCAGCAGATCCAACTACTGAAAATTTTGATCCTAGAGTTAATTATTTACCAATAAATCCTATGTCACTTCACTCATTGGACATTTCATTACAACATAACGAAGCCCAACTACTCACAAATTACGAGAAAACTCAACTTAACAACTTATTAGTTGAATTTAGCGATATCTTTGAGGAAAAAGGCAATCCTACTAATTATGCAGAGCACAGAATCGATACTGGTAACCATCAACCAATAGCAGTCAAACCATATCGATTATCTCCAGCTAGACAGCAACAGCTTAGACACAAGTTAGACGATATGATAAGTAACGATATTATAGAAGAATGCGATTCTCCATGGTCTGCGCCAGTCATTTTAGTTCCAAAGGGAGAAAACGATGTCAGGGTATGCATTGACTACAGACGATTAAATGAAGTCACTAAACCTGATCGATATCCCCTACCCCGCATAGATGATCTACTGCACCAGGCTAAGGCCATGCCATATATGACGACCATAGATCTCCAATCAGGCTACTGGCAAATAAAGGTGCATGAAGGTGACCAAGATAAAACTGCCTTTATATCACCGTTTGGAATGTACAAATTCAAACGTATGCCATTCGGATTACGTAACGCACCGGCAACATTTCAACGTTTGATGGACAAATTTGTTCATGGTTTAAAAGCCGAATGTGTTTTGTGCTATTTAGATGACTTAATAATTAGATCAGAAACATTTTCACAACATCTTAACGATCTCAGAGAAGTCTTCTTGAAACTAAGAGTCTTCAATCTAAGAGCCAATAGAAAAAAATGCCAATTCGGTTGTTCTAAAATCAAATACCTTGGACATCTCATAGTTCCTGAAGGTATTATGACAGATTTCGACAAAATATCAGCAATAGCAAGCAGACCTGAACCAAGAAACCTTAAACAATTAATATCCTTTTTACAAACAGCCTCCTGGTATAGACGATTTATAGAAAATTTTGCAGAAATAGCAAGACCATTAACAAACCTTACAAAAAAGAAAGCTAAATGGCAATGGGGTGATGAAGAGAGAAAATCTTACGAAACACTAAAGCACTCACTTACAACGGCACCTATTCTTAAGCAAGCGGACTATGAAGCTCCTTTTACAATTAAAACAGACGCAAGTAATTATGCAATCGGGGCAGCTTTACTCCAGGGGGAGGGCCCCGATGAACATCCAATTGAATACGCCAGCCGTCTTCTCACATCAGCTAAATCTAACTATACAGTAACGGAAAAAGAGGCTCTGGCAATCGTATGGGCTATCTCACGTTTCAGAGGATATATAGAAGGTACCAGATTCATAACTATCACCGACCACCAGCCATTGAAATGGTTGCTTAACTTAAAATCACCAACAGGTCGACTTGCACGATGGGCATTACAACTACAGCCATATAACTTCGAAATAAAATACAGCCCTGGTAAAACTAATGTCTTAGCAGATAACTTATCAAGACCACCATGTGAAAATCATACTGAAACATGTGCAATTTGTCAAATTGAAATAGACTTCCCAAAAGAAAATGAACACAAGTTACGAGAGGAACAACTTAAAGATGAAGAATTAGCTATTATTATTATACTATAGCTTAATTGAATTCCCTTAATTTAGACTTAAATCAGCTAAATCAGCATTTCTCCTCTTCCGCTACTATAAACAGTACCGCTAAATTAAGCACTATTAATCAACTTTCTGCTATATCAACTCCTGACTTCCCTCCTCTTTTCTTTAGCCAATTTACTATCAGTGATGTTAAGAAGAACATCTTAGCCATCTCTTCCGACGCAGTTGGATCTGATTGCATTAGTCGTAAGATGATCATCCCAATCCTTGATATCTTAGCTCCTATTATCACATACGTCTTTAACCATTCCATTGATTCCAAAGAGTTCCCTTCATCCTGGAAAGACGCTCAAATAATCCCACTCCCTAAGAAACCTAATCCAACTTATGCTGACTATCGCCCCATATCCATCCTTCCTTTTCTGTCCAAAGCACTTGAGCGCCTTATACACCAACAGCTGAGTGCGTTCCTTTCTAAACATAATCTTCTAAATCCTTTTCAATCTGGTTTCCGTCCTGGTCATAGTACAACTACTGCATTAATTAAAATTACGGATGACATACGGCGTGGCATGGATAATCAACAGGTTACGGTACTGACATTACTTGATTTTAGTAATGCCTTCAATACTGTGGACTTTGATGTTCTACTCGCTGTATTAAGTTCTTTTAACATATCTCCTGAGGTAATTAGCTGGTTTCAAAGTTACTTGCATGGACGCCGACAACGTGTACGAGTACAAGACTCATCTTCTGATTGGTCTGTTGTCAGGGCCGGCGTCCCGCAAGGTGGCGTGTTGTCTCCTCTCTTGTTTTCCATTTTCATCAATTCTATTTGCTCCCATATTACTTCTCTCTACCACCTGTATGCAGACGATTTACAGATCTATTTACAGTGTAAAATAAAAGATTTGCCCGACACTATTAATTTGGTAAATGAAAATCTTTTACAAATTTCAAAATGGAGTAACTCATTTGGCCTAACAGTGAATCCAAAGAAGACTCAGGTCATTATTATCGGGAGTCCAAAATTAATGTCTCGGGTAACATTAGCACAGCTGCCGCCTATAATGTTCGATGGGGTTCATATTCCATACAGCAGCAAAGTAAAAAATCTAGGCATTACTTTTGACCAATCTCTGACTTGGATACCACAAATGAGTGAGCTGAGCAGAAAGATGTTTGGTGCAGTCGGCTCTCTCCGAAGATTGCGTAATGTTCTTCCTATTCCTGCTAAGGTTGCGCTGGCTCAGTCTCTACTTCTACCAATCCTCGATTACGCTGATACTTGCTATCTTAACCTAACTGAGGACCAACTGAACAAACTTGAGCGGCTTCAAAATCTTTGTATAAGGTTCATATTTGGGCTGCGAAAGTATGACCATGTCTCCGAGTACCGCCGTAAGCTCAAGTGGCTCCCGATTCGTCTTCGCAGGAATACTCATATTCTTCATCTTCTTTACTGTATACTGTTCAATCCCTCCACTCCTCTTTATCTTAAAGAACGTTTCGAGTTCCGATGTATTACACACTCTTTTTCTCTTCGTTCTCAAAATAAACTATGCCTGAAAATTCCTACACACTCCTCTTCGTATTATGCTAAATCATTTACTGTTACCGCTATACTGCTATGGAATTCTCTCCTTTTGGATATCAAACAGTCTCAATCACTATCAATTTTTAAAAAAAAATTGAAGATTTTTTTTTTTTTTATCCTCCATTTGATGTGTTTATTTATTTTTACTTTTTATTCCACTTATCTGTCGTCTATTCCTCTCTTATTTACTGTTGTATTTTCATTTATATACATATATATATATATATATATATACATACGTATATTATGTGTATTTACTTTATTTAATTAGTACACCCCTTCCGCTTTCTTTAATCTTTATAATATCCTCTACCCTAAGGTTGCCTGGAAGAGATCGCTATTTTAGCGATAAGGCCGCCTATTGTACATGCTGTATTCTCTATATGTCTATTGTTTTTGTTTTGGTGTACAATAAAGCATATTTTACTTTTACTTTACTTTACTTTATTATTATAAAAGCATTGGAAGACAAAGCAGAATCTGAAGATTACATTCAGTGGTCAAAAAGAGGATATTTGCTACACAAAGGTGTTCTACACAGATTCACACCAGATCAAGAAGATGATAATGCTAAGCTTGTTGTACCCAAACATGAAGTTAACAACATTTTAAAATCATTTCATGACTCACCTACAGCTGGTCATCAAGGTATGGAAAGAACCCTAAAACGCATAAACACTAACTTCTTTTGGAAAGGAATGAGAAAAGATGTAATAAAGTACGTCAAAACCTGCATCGAATGTCAAAGATATAAACCTACGAATTTAAAACCAGCAGGATTGTTACAATCAACAGCTAATAATCAGAGATTTGAAGTGCTGGCGATTGACTTATTTGGCCCCTTACCTAAAGGGTTAAACGGTGAAACATGGATCCTCATAGTCGAGGATACAGCATCAAGATGGGTAGAATTATTTGCACTTAAAGAGGCCACTGCACAACAATGCGCTCTTACGATACTAAACGAAGTACTGCTTCGTTTCGGTTTGCCACGACGAATCACGAGCGATAATGGCGTACAATTCGTATCTGCTGTAATGCAGCAGCTAACATATTGCTTAGAAATACAACAAATCCTAACACCAGTGTACCATCCAGAACCGAACATCGTAGAACGAAAAAACAGAGATATGAAAAGCCAAATCGCAATTATGGTACAAAATCAACATAACAGATGGCCAGAAAACTCTGCCAGCTATAAGGTTTGCGATGAATTCCGCATATAACCAAAGTACAGGCTTTACAGCAGCATATTTGACATTTGGGAGAGAAATGAAAACTCCATACGAGATAACACATAACTTTAGCGATATTGTGCAGAGTGAAAAATTCATCCCGGACATCACACCGTACCTGAAAAACTTAGCTAACGATTTAGCCATTGCAAAAGCAAACATAGAAGAAATGCAAGACAACAATAGACAGAGAGTGAACTTAAGACGCCGACCAGATCCAGGTTATGAAATAGGAGATTTAGTACTAGTTGAAACTCACCCAATAAGCAGTCAACAAAAACAATTTTCGGCCAAATTTGCACCTCGGCGAGATGGTCCATATGTAATCATTAAAAAGCACGGTAGTTGCATCTACGAGGTTGCTAATATTCATGAACCTGAGAAGACCATAGGAAGATACCACTCATCTGCTATCTCCAAATTTGAAAAACGAAATGAGGAAATGCCTGCGCCCATTCAACCTATACGACGAAGAGGCCGACCGAAGAAGGATAATGATGCTTAAGGCTGGTACTCTCACGGGACGTTAACGAGTACCAGAGGGGGAGATTGTAGCAAGAACTGCGCGCACGGCGGCGCGCCTCGAATACCTTCCCGCTCGCACACTGTCTACCTGTCTCGCAAAGCATTCCCCGTTAGACGCACAATGGAAACAATGCGACGGAGCGCCTATATAAGACGGCCCGCTGCGAGACGACGTTCAGTAGCCAGCTAGCCGCCGCACTGATAGATAGCCGCTGCAGTCATCAGTACGGTCAAGTCTGGGCAACGGGGCAAGATAGCCGCTGCAGTCTGCTCCTGCGCCTACAGCTAGGTGTTAGGTTTTTAGCTAGGTTGCGTCTTACTTATAAGCTAGGAGGTAGATAGCCGCTGCAGTCACCTCCGATGCTTCAGTAGGGGAACGTAGGAAAGTTTTCTAAGTCTACCCTCATATCTCACTGTATTGTTTATTGCGAAGAATACATTTCTGGAAGAGTACAAATTGGTGTTTTACTTCTACCACCCTACATAACTATGTTTTGATTATATAAAGAATCTATATTCTTTTAGTTTTTGAGACAAGTATTCTTATCTTTGAAAAACATTCAGATTCTGAATTTTGAAGAAGATGAAAAATAAGACTTCAGGTGTAGGAAGTCGCGGTCTGTTTTTGCGGTTATGGAAATCTTTTAATATATAAAATACTCGTGTCACAGTATTTGTAACCAAACTCTTACTGAAACGGCGATTTTAATGGTTTTTTGTCTAGATTCGTTAGGTCTGTAAATAGGTCATAACTTATTTTTCATAACCCTAAATGGCAAAACAAAGAAGTCTACGTCATTAGGGAGCCTTTGTGCAAAATTTCAGCTTTCGAGGACCGAGAATCCGGGCTGGGCGATCATAAGTCATTGAGGGAATGAATGAATGAGTGAGGATTTTTCTTTTTCAAGTGCAAGATACCCGAACGGTACAGCTTGCTGCGCTGCGGCCGCAGGTAGAAATGATCGTCGTCCCCGCCTCGCGTGCCGCGCGCGGTTTGTTAGTGATGCCATCACAAATACTAATCAATAAAAATGCGAGCCGCTGTGTTTCGCTCCGTAGTCCGCTCCGTGCCACGTGACATTTGCTGCGCGCTCTTTTATGTATCTGATAGCTTTTGACCGCGGCTCCGCCCGCGTCAGTTTCAGCTTCCACGACGTTTCATATATCAAGAACCTAAGCTCTAACAAACGATGCCATTACCTCTAGACATTTTGCGATACGCTAAATGCCATATGGCTAGAGATGAGGTGAAGATAGAAATTCGCTGTATGAAAATGATCGCTAAATTGGCCACCAGACCTGTGCGCAATCTGATACCTACATATTTTTGAATTTCGTTCGAGAGTGATCCTGTACCTACTTATAGCAATCTCAAGTCGGGTCTTTAATTTCAAACGCATGGATATACAGCTAGCTGCATGCGTGGTATAGAATCGAAATAAACGGCCAAGTGCGAGTGGGACTCACGCACGAAGGGTTCCGTACCATTTTTAATCGGAATCTTTTTTTTTTTTTTATGTATGTTCCCCGCTTCATGCGTTAGTATTATGCTTGACTCAAAATTTACGATTTCCGAAGGAACATAAAATAGTTACGTGTTCAATTATAGATTAGATAATTGAATTCATATTATTTGGCATTTTATAATCTAGAACTTGGCTCAAAAATATTTTAAAATATGTGTATAACTTTCCCACTAGAACAGTTTTTGTATAGGCTGTTTGCTAAAATAGCGGTCGACGCTCTACGCAGATGCAAGATATTTGCCATGTTTCTTAACACAAACTTATAACAATGACATATTTAGAAAATTAATAACATTTACTAAAAAGTGTCTCAATAAAAACACGATTTTCCTAGATTTTCATTCAAAAACCATGAACCGAAAAGTTTCATTTTTAGCTTTTTTCGATAAACTAAACGTATTATTTTAGGATAAAATCCAAGATGTTTTGTCATTTCTGAATTATACCTAGTAATTTAATTCAATTAATATTCAATGTCACTGGTTATTTACTATTTTAATAAGTAGTATATTTATTTTACTATATTTTTTTTTGTAATGGCATTATCAGCGCAAAATTGCGTCAGCGCCAACGCAAAACCAATTTAGTATGGCAAGAAACGCGGCTTGCCGTTTTGCATGAACGCTCTTAATTTAGAATTTATTTTTTTTGTTTGATAAGGTATACTTCACAGATGGTCCCATATTCATCAAGTCAGGATCTGATGATGGGATCCTGGAGAAATCGAGGGAACTCTTCAAACTTTATATTAATGAATGAAGGAAAATTGTCCGACTTCGAATTGGTGTACATTAAAAATTATTTCATTCTTTGTAGTGGTATTTGAAGTTGGTTTTTTGGAAAGAATTTTCTCTATTTAACGTAGCGAGATGATCATGCCAGAATGCTCAATAATACAGTGTTCAGGATCATCGACCAAAAACGAGCAAAAATCGCGTTTGTTGTAAGGGAACCCCTTTAACCTTTATTTAATTATATTTTTTAGTATTTACATAGCGGCAACGGAAATACATCATCTGTGAAAATTTCATGTGTATAATATCTATCACGGTTCAAGAGATACAGACTGGTGACATACCGACGGACGGACGGTGAAGTCTCAGTAATAGGGTCCCGTTATTTACCCTTTGAGTACGGAACCCTAAGAAATGTATACGACGATCTAAATTGATCATGAGACCGAATAAATCGACGACCGAATGGCGTTACGGTATTGGTCCTGCACTCCTGCCCTACGCCTCGAAAGTCATGGGTTCGATTCCCAAAACAGGAAAATGTTTGTGTTTTAGCAAGCAAAGATTTTAATATAAATACGAGTATGTGAGGATACTGTTATTCCCGCAATTAAACTGATAAAAAATCAAATAAAACAAAATGAAAACACAAAAAATTGCAGACCGGCATAATATAATAAAAAAGACTTTTTTCAAAAAACCGACTTCAAATGCCAATACAAAGAGTGAAATAATTTTAAATGCACACCATTTTGATGTTGTTGCTTAGCGTTCCGACGTGATGCCGTATAGAAACCGTTAGAGGTTGCATACTTTCTTGTCAAAGTTAGTACCACATCTTAAGTCGTCACTAACCATCAGGTGACATCGAAATTTGACATAACTTATCACATAGGGCACTTATGGATATCTCTAGTAGGGCAAATAGAAGATAGAATATTGGGAACCGGCATTACACATTTTTGCTTCAAGTGTTAATCAAACCAGTTATACAATTTGTCAGGCAACTTGCTAACCACTGTACTAACAGCCAATCCAAAGTACTTAAGATGCAACTGGGCCACCGCACCCTTCCTTTATGAATTTTAATACCAAATCAGATATATACTTATAATATTATTCGATTCCAATACACCGTTCAGGTATCATTATATACAAAGATTTACGACAACCCCATTCACTAATAAATAACAAGTCATAAAAACAAAAGTACCTACCGCCGTACAAGATCGTAAAATCGGGTAAAAACAAACAGTTACATTATATAGGGCAGAGATAAGAAGACTTACCGCATTTCAATTGATTCCAAATATCCACAGAATATACAAACAAGTTATTAAAACCTTACGAGATCAAAACCTTTTCGCGAAATAACTATAAAGTTGAACTTCACACTAAAGTTGTTATTTTAACACGTGCTTGTTTCGTAGCAGTTGCTACGGCGTAGAGCGACGGGTGTCTACGAGCGCGGGCTAACTTCGACTGACGTAAGGTTTTGTTCAGAATTTGTGGTGAAAGAGGTTGTGTGTTCGACCTGAAAATGCGTTTGATTTGGTCTTTTATATAATTTTCACGTTACGTTGTATACTATTTTATCTGTTTGTATTTTAAGTGCCTATTTAAATTAAATTATACATAATATAATGCTTTTACTAGCTGACCAGGCAAACGTTGTTTTACCTTGTTTGTATTCTCAGAACAGAAAAAAAACATGAAAATTGGTCAGCTGTTTTACTTGAGTTTTATTAAAAACACTGTGACACGAGATTTTTATATATTAGAAATTAAGTTATAATATATAGAGGCTACTGTTGGGCAAGAAAATTTTCTGAAATGTGAAGGTATTGTATAATGTATAATATAGCCCATCAAGCTGGTCAAATGTGGATTGGCGGGCTTCATAGTGTCATACACCTTTGACATCTCAGGTTTACTGGTTACTTTACGATTTTTACCTTTACTGATGCAAGCGATGTTTTTAACCACAAAAGCAAAACATAACTTGGCATAACACTGAAAACTTAAGAGGTGTCTTACACGGTATCGACGACCGAATGGCGTAATGGTAGCGAACCTGCCTGTCTGCGTCGGAGGTCGTGGGTTCGATCCCCACTACTGGTAATGGTGTGACCACTAACCATAAATAAAATTAACTAGGGGTGGAATTAATTGGTCGAATTTCCCCTATAATTAATTATAAGTTTAGCAAAAAAGGCGATTTGCAAATAGTTGTACGGCTATTATTATTCAAATTACATTCCGTGCGCTCGATTCGCGACGTAATTTAAGTTAATGATTATTATTACGCCCGCTGGACGTTACGTTTACCTCGAAAGCCTATTCTTGGTGGAGCCACACTATACAAGTGCCTTGTAAGTTAGGCCTATGTGAAATAAATATATTTTGAATTTTGAATTTTTTATAGTAGTGTTATTATCTCGCTGCAGACTCGGTCATAAATCATTCAAGTGTTTCGCTTTTGTTGTTCTTATGCACAACTCAACAAAGAACAACAAAAGCGAAACACTCGAATGATTTATGACCGAGTCTGCAGCGAGATAATACCACTACTATAGTAGACAACTATTTATTTGAATTGCCATAACTTGTATATGTTTACTTGATTATTTATTACTTTGTTCGTTTGTTCTCTTTTGTTTTCTGTTGTTTTTTTTTGAAGACCGACGACCGAACATAATTCAAAATAAAATTGGTCGAGTCCGAGTCGGACTCGCGGTACCATCTGGACCAATTTCCCAACACACCTCAAAAACGAGCAAAATATCACCTTTGTTGTATGGGAAACCCCTCTTAAATATCTGTTCTATTTTAAATTCTGTGAATATTTGGAGCGTCTACATGTAACCGTTATTGTTATCGAGTAAAAACAACCAAACAAATACGTTTGTTGTATAGAGTCCCCTCAAATATTGGTTTTATTAATTTTTTTTGTATTTTTAATAAAACCAGAAATACATCATCTGTGAATATGTCAAGACTGTAGCTTTCACGGTTCAAGAGAAACAGGCAGATGGTGACAGACAGACAGCGAAGTCTTAGTAATAGGATCCCGTTTTTACACTTTGGGTACGGAACCCTAAAAATGTACCTATAAGAATGCGCGGACGTCACGTGACAAATTTAGCGATCACATACATTTTTTACTTTAGTTATATTTCTACCTTTTTATCTTACCTAGAGATTCAGACGTATCCGCGCCTAAAAACTTGGCAGGATATCAAATCGCAAGTAGAGCGCAGGCTTTATAATTTTCCGACGCGGTCACTTGGACGGCGACAGGTCAGCGACCCCTCGCGTGACTCCGTGGTCAAGGGGTGGCCGAAACTGTAGGGTAAGTACGGGTTTTTGTACGAAATTCGAGTCGACTCGCATCGCACAAACGAACCGAATTCCTCCATATATTTACAGCCAGCGCCATCTATGGACAGTCGGTGACATGAGTTGTCAATAGATGGCGCTGGCCGTAAATTTATGGGGCAATTCGATACGTTTGTACGATGCGAGTCGCCTCGAAATTCGTATCAAAACCTGCACTAACCCCTCTGAACGTCGCATGAACCTGGCGAGCCTCCACGAGCCTCCAGGCGCGCCCTACGTGGAGGGTCTTCGGGAAACTTCATGTGTTATTGAATGGAAGCAGACGTTATTTTGCGGAAGTCCATAATTAGCAGGACAGATTAATTTGTTTTGCTATAATCCGCTACTTAAAAAGATTCCGTATTTTACAATATGCAGGAGCATCGCCCATATGAAACACCACACACAATTCTTCCAACAATATCTTCGACGCACGTTTCGTCCCGACACCGGGACATTTTTAAGATAATGTCGTATGATGCACAATATGAAATCGTAGACTAGAAAATAGCCTGGTCAGGATTTTGATAGGCAAGCTATTATAGGCGTGTTCATCGTTAATACAATTTATAAAAAATACTAACTGACCCAGCAAACGTTGTTTTGTCATATGAATTTTTTCTCACTTACATAAAATATAGATAAAAACCTGCTCCCGGACCTAGAAAATAAATACTGAAAATTTCATATCAAGCCGTTTCAGAGGAGTTTGGTAACAAAGAAAAGCGAGAGAATTTTATATATTAGAGAAGAAGAATGTTTCATCAAGTTAACAGCGCGGTGAAGGTCGATGTAGAAGAAATCTGCAACTCTCAAGCTTATAGAATTACTAGCTGGTGCCCGCGACTTCGTCCACGTGGGATAAAACTATTCTATCTTTTAAGTTGGACCAAATCACAGATATTCACGAAGTTTGAACTAAATCGGTTCAGTAGTTTAGGAGTCCATTGAGGACAAACATTGTGACACGAGATTTATATATATTATAAGATTGGAAATCGAACTCCACACCTCCCGATAGGAAACCTGAAAGTCTGAAGCCTAAATCACTAGGTCATACATTGCAATGTAGGCACTAAAATTATAGGAATAAAGAATCCAAAAAGCTAGGCTAATTTACCCGAGTTCATACCACGCTAGAATCAGCTTTACGTAAATTGCGCCGCGTCCTATTATTTTGTACGAAGAAAATTGCGGCTTATCGCGACCACCGATAACGGCATAAATCGAGTAATAACGAGAAAATTCGCTCAGTTTTCCATTATTTTACTTAGTTATTACCTAGGTGAGACAGACATAATTTGTGTGTAGAAAATCTAAAAAGTTCACGGTCTTATTTACAACAAGACTCTCTCTAGAAAACTTGACAAATAAAAAACTCAATTGCTAACAATATTAGAAAGATGTAAGAAATAATAAATTATTATCATCATCGTTTTCATATTCGTAGCAAATATAATGCAAGGAAATTAAATGGTTTAAGTATTTATACTTTAAAATTACTATATAGTGAAAATATTTTGCATTATAGCTTGCGAACTGGTACAAAGTAAAATAAGAACTCTTATCTAAAAAAAAAAAGATTCCGACGAATTGAGAACCTCCTCCTTTTTTTGAAGTCGGTTAGTAAATGGACGTAGAAAAAAATTTTAGGGCGTAGGAAGTGTAACATTAATCATTTACGGTAAAAAAGTGTGGTATGTATAAAATGATTGACACGTTATGCTGCAGAAAAGAAATTTTTGGGTTAAAACCCGGAAATTGTATATAACTACTCACTTTCCTGCTCCAATTTCAGTATATCGCATATGTTCGAATTCATTATTATTCAAAATTAATTGCATATGTTATGCCGGTCATAGGCCACCCATTCTATCGTCTAATCGGCATGATGACTTTACACGAAATTTTGCACATAAATTCATGATGTAGACAAGTTTTTCCCAAGGGATCACGAGCAAAGCACGAGCGAGAAAACACCATTAGAATAGAATAGAACAGAATAGAAAAATCTTTATTTACTGACACAACACATATATAAAAACCAAATAACTTAACCATACTCGTATAAAGATACAAATTGATAGGTAGGTCCTAAATGTGTCGTGCCAACAAAAAGGTCCTGACTCAGATTATTGTTGTGGGTACCGACGTATCCACAACGCTGATATTCTGTCAGTAACCTGCTGAGGGAAGCGTCCTTAATAATGTAGTTACTTAATAATTTATATTTTTAGAACTTTTCATCATTACATTATAATCAATTCTCATTCGTAATTTCAGAAGACTGACCCATCGCATTCTTCAGAGCATTTTTGACACTTTAAAAAAGTTGCTATAAGTGTTCGTAATAAGCTAATAAGCAACGATAAGTTAACCTATAAGTTGTGGGCAAGTAACTTAAGTACATACATATATAGGAATTTATGGCTTGGAGTCTTTCGAGTCGAGGATCAATAAATAAAGCCAAGTGGCCTCTTACTCCAGGCCTCGTTCGCATACAATCGCACTTCACACCCGGCACCGGTATATGATGCTAAACTTATGGTAATATTCAGATTTATGGGGTGCATGCGGGGTGCAACGAACCGACTGCATATGTAGGAGGTGTTTGGAGGTACCCGGCAGCAGAGTGTTAAAAGTTTCACAAGTGCTGCAAGCACAGATATCCGTGTTTGTAAGTGTAGTTTGTAGTTGGTACCAAACTTTTTGACGGCACATATGGATCCAAAGGCAAGTAGAAGGTAGTAGTAAAGAAAAATCTGTGAGAATACCTTTGTGCCTGAGAGATTTCTACGTGGGACAATAAGCTCTTCAAATTCCTCAATCTAGAGATAAACAATGGTACCGAAACGTGATGGCTACCTATCCATGAAAATTAAAAGTGGTTCAGAATTACGAAGCGAGTAACGCCAAGTGGCCTCTTACTCCAAGCCTCGTTCGCATACAATCGCACTTCACACCCGGCACGTATGATACTATACTTATGGTAATATTCAGATTTATGGGGTGCATGCGGGGTGCAAGGAACCGACCGCAATACATAGGTATGTATGATTGGAGGTTCGTGTGGTACTCGGCAGCAGAGTGTTAAAAGTTTCACAAGTGCTGCAAGCACAGGTATCCGTGTTTGTAAGTGTAGTTTGTAGTTGGTATAAAAAACTTTGTGACGGCACATATGGATCCAAAGGCAAGTAAAAAAAAGTCTGTGAGAATACCTTTGTGCCTGAGAGGTTTCTACGTGAGCCAATAAGCTCTTCAAATTCCTCAATCGAGAGATAAACTATGGTACGGGAACGTAATGGTTGGCTAAAAGATGGTTCAGAATCAGCGAGCAATAGAGAGTTATGCCGTTGTGTCTATAGGTATTATAAATCAGGGGATTTGCGGAATAACCAAAGAAAAATACTGTTAAGCTCAATACATTGCGAAACTGAGGGCATAAATAAAAATAACGCTTATAGCACATAGTACGTAGAACCAATGGATGTTGGGGAAGCAAAGTGATGGAATGGTGTAACCACTAACCACGCTCTATAATGACATGAAATGACCTGGAAAGTTCCAGGTCGATGAGATTAACGGCCTACAAGCCGTATTTAGGTGATTTTGAATGAAGTTTTATGCAAAAACTATAAAGAAAATTACTTTCAAATTTACACGTCATGTATTTTGGGTCTTTAATCTAAAATCGCTAAGAAGCAGAAACACGATTGGATAAAATTTTCTCGATAGAAAGTTCTCCCAAAAGTTGCTCCAAAATCTCAGTTTTTCTATATTTTATCGGAAACTACAATGGATGTAATTGTAATTTTGGTTTTAATGTATCGGTAACAATAATATCCTAAAACGCTTAGAACGGATTTTTGATAACCATCTTAGTTTTTGAGTAATTAGGTAAAACGTCGTTTTTCTGCTATATTCTTCCGCGACGCTGCATGTCGCACCTTCCAAATCTCCGTGAGAGTGAGAAAGACAAAAATAAATTCAATCATCCCCTTAACTAACTTCATGTAGTGCAAGACCGTACAGTTGATACGATAGTTCACAGTGGATCCTGTTGGATGACTTGATCAGCGGGGCTAGACAAAGCAACAGTCATTTGGCGTTAACGTCAGTAGACAAAAATGTATGGACAGACCACGTGACGAATGAAAACAAATGAAAGCAGAATCTACTTTATGCTTAGCGTTGTTCACTGTCAGCTGTCAATTGTCATGCGAAGTACCCTAAAGTTATCTACAACGTCTGCGAGAACGCCAGGGAGCGCTCAAATTGTCGTAGTCGATTATCAAACACAGCGTGTTTTCCTTTATACGGTCACGTGGTTTTTCTACAGTCACTTGGTTTGTCCATACATTTTTACTCTACTCTACTGAGTCTACTAAGTCTACTGAGTCTCTATTTGTCTACTGAGTTAAAGCCAAACGACTGTTACTTTGTCTAGCCCAGCAGGTATCATTAAAAACACCGTTCTGTACATTACATTTGAAGTATTCTTATTATAAGATATTAAACCCAGGATCTTATACATTGAGCTCATAACATGGATAAATATTATCTTTGAAAAAAAGCTTAAATAAACATCTGCAACAATTTGCCTACGAAACGTCTAGGATCAAATTAATCGCTCGGTTCCCATTACTAACGACAGAGATTAAAAAATGCAAACTCAATCTCACGTGTAGGTACGGTACAGTCATCCACATAAATTGTCAAGTGTTAGGTATATACTATATAGTTTTTCAACACCTTTTATGTCCCCCTGGTGGGACAGGTTTCTCAAAAGGAGATGGGTATAGCTATAACCTACATGTACCCAATATATGGCCAAATGCAGGCTGGCGGGCTTCTTTTGAGAAAATTGTAGTGCACTCTCAGACATGTAGATTTCCTCACGATGTCATCCTTCACCGCCAAACACGAAATAAGTGATATTTAATATTTTTAAACATATACAGCATCCCCATTTAAAATGATGATGATAAGTATGGATCGGCGTTAAATTGTAAGAATGTCCTAAGGTATACGTAAAGCAAGTGTAAAATCTTTTGTTTGTTGAATTGCTCCAAAATCTTCATTTCTTAAACACCGGAAACTACAATAGGGCTATTATGTATTTTTTAAATTTGTGTCGGCAGCAATAAGTTCTAGAAACGCTCAGAATTTATCTTAGTTTTTTAATAATTAAGTAACACGTCGTTTTTCTATGATATTTTCCCGCAATTCTGCCTGTCACATCTACTAATGTGTTCGTTAGAGTGAGGAGGACAAAAATAAAATACATCTATCGTCCCGACCGTAAGGAATAAAGCAATTATACACAAGTACATAAAAACAGAAAAATCAAAAATTGAGAACGTGCTATTTTTTGTGAAATCAGTCAATAATGATGTAATTTTCGCATATAATATTTAAGAGTAATAGTCCAGATCTTAGTTCCATTGTGTACCTGATTGTACCTCAGAGGAACGTGAGCCGTTTAAAATGTTTAGTCTACTCCACTGCTAATACAAAGTTGCTGACATTTTCTATGTGGCACTTTGTTGGGAACGAAATAAGAGTATACGAACACTTATCAATTCCATGTATCGTGCCCGTTTGCGTATAACCAAAATACACCAACTGACTTTTCAACGCGGTGCCTGACAGTTCTATAATTTTTTTTCTGGTATAAAACCTAATTGACGAGAATAGGCAGCCGATTTGCGCTGCGAAATAAGCATAAAGAAATTACTAGGTTTGGAAATAAAAAGAAAACCTTTACATTATAAAACCTAACCACTATGCAACGTTCAGGATAGAATTTCCATATTGGAAGTTATGTTTCTAAGCAGATTATATTTGCGAGTTGGACAAGAATATTAGAATACGGAATAGCAAAAGGACTAATAGCCCAGGCAAATTAGACCAAAAAAAGGCCGTGCTTCCCGAAAAATCGTCCAAAGCTGGAAAGTGTTTTAATACCTTTGGAGGGTCCCAAATAAGCATCTTGTGAGTTTGCGACGGATTCTAACTTCTGCTTAAGTTTTGGGAGCCAAAAAACCGCGAAATTTTTGCACTTTTTTTAGTTTTTCGCTTTTAGCTCCTAAATGACGCATCCTGCAGAAAATGTTATTGGATATATATTTTTAAGAACATTAAATTTTGCGTCAAATGGTTTTAAGTTTGTCAAAATCGGCTCGACCGTTTAGCCGCAATTGATTTTCAAAGTTGGGCCATTTTCATCAACTTGGCTAAAATTTCGATCCTTTTTTTAGTTTTTCACTTACAACTCCTAAACGAAGCATGCTACAGAAAATTACATTCAAAGCTTTTTATAAGACCACTAAATTTTGCGTCGAATAGTTTTTAGTTTGTTAAAATCGGTTCAGCCGTTTAGCCGCAATCGATTTTTTAATTTGTGCCATTTATATAAACTCTCATGTCTGATGTATAATTTTTTTCCAATCGTGCAGTTTTTTGAAGTGGCGATTATCTAAAGTTATTCCATTGATCGTAATCGTATTCGATGACATTAGCGTCAAAGTAATATAAACCATAACAGCATTGAATTAGAGCTCAATTTCATGTATGCATTCTTATATGTACGTATGTACGATACGCCCCATAACGCTCCATATTAAAATCGGTTGCACTGAATTTGTGACTAAATCAATACAATCAAGGATTAAGGAATAACTTATACAATTGGTACCCGGATTAGCCTACCTCTTGGCCTTGACAACCCAAGAGGTCCAAGAATCCAACTACAGGTCTGACAGTATCACCATAGTATTCGATGGATACTCAGAGGATGTGGCCGAGAAGAGTATAAAGTCTGCTGAAAGAGCGCGAAGAGCTCGTGCTATGTCATCTTCTTCGGTTATATTCCAGGAACATGCCACAGCCACAATGCCGAAAGATCGTTTCTTGTTCAATGATCACAACAAGAAACGTTTGATATCGATGCTGACAAAAAAATTGATTGACGAGGGCATTCACGTCAAACAAGCCGTGGAAGATGCAGATACTCTGATTGTAAGCACAGCGATGGAGAGGTCTATAGAGGGAGGCAATGTTTTCATTATGGGAGAGGACACCGATCTGTTGGTCCTGCTCACTTTTCATGTTGCCGTCTCTGAAGAGCCCATCTCAAACGTGTTCCTCATCAAACTCGGGAAGCAAAACCAGAAAACTGTCATTTACAGTCCGAGTAATTGCCGGCTGCCTGAAGACGTGAGGAAGTATGCCCTATTTCTCCATGCGTTCACGGGGTGCGACACCACATCCTCATTTTTCCGCCAGGGCAAAATTAAATTAATCAAGAAGTTCATGACAAACCAAAACCTCCTTCATCAGGCCTCCATTTTTCTTGACCCGATTGCAACTCCTGGTCAAGTTGCAGAGGCAGGCATTCACATAATAAAAACCTTGTACACGGGTGGCAGCTGCAAGTCCCTCAATCAAGTGAGGTTTGACCTCTTCCAGAGGTCACTTTCAAAAAATAATTTTAATTTGTCGTCCTTGCCTCCTACAGAAGCTGCTGCTCGCCAGCACTCCTTCAGAGCCTATTTACAGGTGCAGGTATGGATGAATAAAGGATCCAGAGAGATGGGGATGGAAAATAACCATCAATGGGTTAACTCCCATCACTACTGATCCCCCGGCCCCACAAGAACTTCTCAACTCCATATCGTGCACATATATAAAAAAGGGTGCAAAGCAGCTTGCTCCTGTAGGAAGGCAGGGATAAAGTGCACGACCATCTGCATAACTTGCAAAGGGCACGCATGCTTCAATTCCATCACTGAAGACAAAGAAGTTATATTGGATGCCACTCAGTGTGACGAGGAGATTGATGTAATCGAAGGAGAAGAAGAAATGAATCCTTATACTCAAGATTCCGAGGATGAGCTAGATGACGTGATCGGCGAAGATCGACCGTCTTCTCCTAAACGGCGAAAGAAATCGGCAGTATGAGTACCTGGTACATCTTTCATAATATTATGATCTTTCATGCACACAGTGTTATCGTTTACATGTATACATCTTTTGAATAAAACATTACTCATTCAAATGTCTTCTTATATTTAAAAATTGACTTGAAATTTGAAAGGGGGCCGAATTTGGTAAAACATGGCCCAACTTCAGGAATCGATTGCGGCTAAACGGCTGAGCCGATTTTGACGAACTAAAAACCATTCTACGCAAAATGTAGTGTTCTTAAAACAAGCTTTGACTGCAATTTTCTGTAGCATGCGTCGTTTAGGAGTTGTAAGTGAAAAACTAAAAAAAGGATCGAAATTTTTGCCAAGTTGATGAAAATGGCCCAACTTTGAAAATCAATTGCGGCTAAACGGTCGAGCCGATTTTGACAAACTTAAAACCAATTGACGCAAAATTTAATGTTCTTAAAAAATATATTCAATAACATTTTCTGCAGGATGCGTCGTTTAGGAGCTAAAAGCGAAAAACTAAAAAAAGTGCAAAAATTTCGCGGTTTTTTGGCTCCTAAAACCTAAGCAGAAATTAGAATCCGTCGCAAACTCACAAGATGCTTATTTGGGACCCCCCAAAGGTATTAAAACACTTTCCAGCTTTGGACGATTTTTCGGGAAGCATTTGTCTAATTTGCCTGGGCTATAAAGTGAGAGACGTAAGTAGTTATCTGGAAATGGCATCTACTCGTACCAGAAAAGTATTGTTACTGTGAATGTAGTGCTATTAGGAATCTATAGGGTTTTTTTTTATTTATTTAATATGCCAATACATATAAATCAAAACATGCCAATACATACATATCAATAAATATCTTGCCATCCTCTTAAACTCAAGGAGTTTATGTGAAGAAGTTAATTATGGGCGAGTTTATTTAAGTTTATTTTATTAATCCACCAGGGAAGTTACTTATGCGCTCGGATTAAATTAATTAAACAAATCGTTTTATTACGAATAAGTTATTTGGAACACTACAGGAGTTTTCCAATTATTCACTTGTCAATTATTAATTTTATCATAGACGACGACGTAGGTGGTCAAGTCAAATGAACTTTGCGTATACGCTGCCCAATGGACGGGTCTAATATCGCGCGTTCATCAGTTTGGCTCCTTCACTAGCTGATACAGCTTCCATGGAAGCATATCGAGTAGTTCAAATATAATGTTTCAATTTTATTATTGTATTCGCGATTACAGAGAAACGGTTGAGATGGGATTTTTATTTACAATTTCACTGCCTTTTTCACACGGTTTCGTCTGCATGGAATTTAGCAGCCCTAGTAATGCGACACGCCTGTGATCGACACAGAAACCTGTCCAAAGCTCAAATAGAATGAAATTCAAAAAATATATGAGATAGATAGATAGATAGGTAGATAGATTAGATCGTTATTGCACTAAGGCTAACGAGATGGCAAACTGACTCTTTTGATGGTCAAATTGTTTAAATAACTGATCATCGAATCCTTACAGAAAAAATATGTTACGGCTGTTCCGTCCCCTTGTAAACTATCATTCGGACTTCTTAAAGCCTTAGCTGGGGAATAAATATGATGTTTTGACAGATTTTGTATGGCATATGTTTCAAATTTAATCCTCATATCAGTAGTTTTTTTTTTCAGTTATAGGTAAGTATATAGGTATATATTTTTTTATAAATGCTACAATAAAACTTATCAGTAGCTTATTCTAATTACTATACAAGTCTTGCCCGCGTGGAATGGTGGCAAGAATACTGGCTGCAGTTCCGCGTTGAACAGCTAGGCTGATACGTTGCGCAAAAAATGAGCCAGCCCTTCTGTCACCAGTTGAGGTTATTAAACGCGGGGAAAGCTCTCGGATGAATTTTTTGGCACTATGACTCCATGGCCCCAGGGTCTCCACGGCAAACGGGACAAATATGTACCTCTCTAATAGAGAGGCATATTTGCGAAGCTTACCTTTGGTTAGGTTAGGCTCCCGGCTTTGATTCTGTCTCCCTGATATGAATCGAAGCATATACCTAGTTTATCTGGCGATTCAAAAATTGGCCCTAAACAAAATAAAATAATCGGCCTAGTAGAGTCAGACTAGCGTACAGAAATACATCACCTGTAAATAACTATCATGGTTCAAGATCTGATAGGTACAGCCTGGTGACAGGCGGACGGATGAACGGACAGCGAATTCTTAGTAATAGGAGCCCGTTCTTACCCTTTGGGTATGGAACCCTAAACATGCACGTACCTCTTCTACATAATTTTTTTAATGTGTAAGCGTTAAATACTTGGAGGTGCGACCATTTTTACCTGTAGATCGATCTATATACATTTCAAGAGTACCTCCAATGTATGAATTGTATGATACATACAATACATATATGTATGTGTAGATTTTCAGTATTTAATACACTAGTCCAGTTCACAAATAGTCACTGACACACTAACCTGCGCCGGAAGTGGGGTTTCACAGCGACTTCCGGCTGCGTATAGATCGCTAGTTTTATTACCCCAGTTGTAGTCTAGTATTTGTTATTACCCTCTACTTGTACACTTCATAGAGTGTGAACAGAAAAGAGGTCTCATTTGTCATAATATTATGGATTATGGACGAATTAAGCCACTGATTAAACCAAGATTTTTTCAACCTCCAATCTAATTTGAGCTGCAATGTCAACGAAACTCAACTAGGAGTTCATTTTACAATTTTTTTAATATTATTGTAAATTAATCATTTCTGGACTGAATTTTTTTAGGTAATCCCTTTACAGTATCTATTGAAATATTTAATTGGTAAAACAATCGCTGTAGGCCGATAGCGGGATACTATAGGTACTAAAAGATCCTTGGAAGTAAGTATTATCATTCCGTCTGCTCTAAAGATGCTTTTAATAATTTGATATGTTGTTTAAAACATATCTGTAAACAATTATTTTTGAATAAAACATTCTTCTCGGCAAAAACTGCTTTCCGAACGTGGCGGTGGTCTGACATTTCGCAAATTAGGCCTTTGTGAAAGACATAATATTCATTTCAATTTGATTTTTTTGATTTATTAATTCTGTCGTAAAGAGTGCGATCTATGGGTGAATCCCGTACTCCAGCCAGCATGGTCCGTCGTGGATATTTGTGATAATATAATATAATTTGGTGATAACACCAAATTATATTACTAGTCGACTTAAAACTCTAAGCAGCTAAAGGGTTCTAATGCGTCCTGCACAAAGAAGATCCCATAAAAAAGGGGTTTTTTGCCTATCACCATTTTACAATAGGTCATTAAACTAATTGAGCTAGTATAATTACAGTAGTTCACTATCCCCCCAAGAATTTGATTCATATAAAATCCTTAATACTATATTAAGCTTTTTTAATGAGCCAGCCACTTTGAACTTTTTGAGGCATAGATATTTAGGGAGATTGTTGTAGAAGCGTATCCCATTGCCTTTATTGCATTTGCCTTTTTTTAAAAAGAAGAACAGCATAATTGGATTATACAATCTAACTTCTATGAAAACCAAACTAGGTACTTACACCCTTCACGATGTAAATATAACTTGATTCACGAAATTTTCCGCGGAAACCCGGGTTATGTATGTATACCAAACTTCTTGTGGAGTTTATCTCTTTTTCGAAATTTCGAGGGTACGTCTTCGATTGCTTCTAACCTTATTTTTTTGAAGATTCGCTTTGTCTGTAAAAAAAGCATTAAAGTTTTTATTTATCTCTCAGTTCTGTGAAATGGAATAGGTAACTGTTTTTTCTGTAAGTACAAAAGCTAAATGTGGTTGGAACGTGCGAAACTGCAGTTATTTAGTGCACACAGCATAATTAAAAGATACATTTCAGTTTGATAATATATACTTACCTATAATAAATAGTGTTACAAATATTATTTACCAACAAATTAAATGAAAACCGGTGAAAATTAGGTAATCACGTCAAAATCGACTGTCAATTTTGGAACTTGCTTCACGAAATGTCTTTTTTATTTTATTTTTAACCGACTTCAAAAAAAAGGTGCTCAATTCGTCGGAATCTTTTTTTTTAAATTACAGTTTATATATTTGTACAGAGAATAGCCCAAAAAGTTCCTAACGTGCGTTGGGAAAGGGACCGGGAATAGTATTAGAAATCTTTAAAGTGGGTTCAATCCAATGGTATTTGACTTCACACAGGCGAAGCTGCGAACGAGATCCAAGTAGTATTAGGTAATAGTAGTATCCAATTAAATAAATAATTAAAAAAAAAGATTGTAATTTCAACTCATAAAGTTACTAGCAGTTTACAAGCAATACTACACAGTACACAGTACACACTAAAGGCTGATTTTTCAATCGCCAGATAAACTATCTGAGAAATGAAACATATTATGCCATACAAAATTTGTCAAAATGTCATATCTATTCCTTAGTTAACGATTATCTGGCGATTGAAAAACCAGCCCTAAATGACATAACGCTATAAATAGAAAACATAATAAACATATTATTAATTAATATGAGCTGAAAGCCTAAGTTAAATACCCGCATTATAGTAGGAGAGCCCAAGAGGGCGACTTTAGACTCGAGCGTCGTGGGACCTAGGATTATAAATATTAGGTGCTAAAAAATAAGGTTAATTATACCTGGCGCGGCGAACCATGATCCCTATGACACTGACAGCTAATGTCACCATATAACATTGTAATGGCGTCACCATTAAATTGGGATCATATTGGGGGCGTCTAAAAATGCCATTTATAAATTTTACGTAGCTTTATACCATTAGTAATGATATTCCGTTGATATTTTTAACAATTCTTAACATTTACAAGAAGTTGTCTCAATCTGAATTTATGTTTACGTCCTGCAAAACTTACGTCGTGTGACGTTTATCGACTAGGGCGGCAAGTATCGATAAAGAAATGTCGGTAATGGAAACGAGTGCACAATTTTTTTTCATACTCACATATTATGGAATGGAACAGAATATTACGATCATACCATTCATACATACAACATGATTATATTATACCCAAGAAAATTAAAAAATAACAGCTATAGGACAAAACAAAAAGAAACAAAATCTGAACAATTATTTATTTACATACACAGGGTCAAGGGTGTAACAAAAGTAGGTAAGTGATAATACTTTAGGGTTTGCATGTGTTTCTTATATAGTTTACAGTGAAAGTACTCAGCACTGAAAGCGAAAATTTTTTTTTGTGATTTGTATGGGCAAGCGCCACATGAGCTTCCCCATGCAAATCACAAAAATTTTTTTTTGCTTTTAGCGCTGCTACTTTGCCAGTGAACTCTATATAAGGGACTCTACACACCCTAAAGTATTATAACTCACTTTTGTTACACTCTGTATTTTATTCTGAATCTGATAATGACATGAGTGTTTGCGTCTCAGACTCGGAATCTGAACTGCAACTGCTGTCACCTACATTTATCAATAATGGTTGATCTTCAAGAGTGTCGTATCGCACATCTCGATCCCAATCATCGTAGCAAAGGTTTTTGGTCTTTTCTACGACTTTCCTCCAATTATCTGGAGTCACTTCACTACAAGCTTTTTCTAATAATGTCAGCATTTTATTGGCTGTAAATGGCGGAGTGGTGTTAAGCCTAGCTGCACAACCTGAAACAATATTTATTTTGAGTATGATGCAAAGTAAAAGAGTGAGATTGAAGTAAAAGTACATATGTAATTTGTACATAAAAGTTAAAATAAATACAAATTACCCACCTTTGATTTGCGCCCATATCATCTCAATGGCATTATATTGGCAGTGGTATGGCGGTAACCGAATCACTGTGTGACCTTTAGATTTTGCCATTTCATCCAAAAAATATGTGCGCTTTGTTTGGAGTTTTTGTAAGTTTAGTAATCTGACCAACTCTTTTTTTAACAGTTGTCTGTCAGCCACCACACCATTGCGTTGCAGCCACTCTACTATTTCACCTTTATTACTGTTGCTGGTGGGTGGTTTGTTAACTTGTACGGAATGGTATGGGGCGTTGTCCATCAAAATATGGTGGGGCTCATGCAGATTATCCAAAAGTTTTATGAACCATTGCTTAAAATTTTCAAAATTCATCTCTTCGTGATAATCTGTAGTTTTGACTGATTTGAAGGCCCACAAGCAATTAGGCACAAAACCTTTGGCTGTACCAGCGTGGCAGATAATCAAACGCTGGCCCTTGCCTTCAGGAGCTTTGATACAGGATTTCGCTGTATCGTCTGTCCATGTTTTGGAGACTGTGTGATTGGCGTTTAGCCACGTTTCGTCCAGATAGACCACATTGTCCCAATTCTCTATTTTCTTTATTTTTCGTAGAAAATCACACCTCATCAATGCTATATCCTTACGCTCCATTAACACTTTTCTTTTGTCACACTTCCCATACCGAAATCCGCATTTTTTTATGACTACTCTGAGCGAAGTCATACTGCCATTAAATAAACTGGCTGATTTCAGCGACGTCAATAACTTTTTACAAGTCGGCAGTTCACCTCGGAAGTAGTAGCCGTAAATATGGTTACGTATCGCAGCCATGTCGAAGTTATCTGGACTGGTGACGGGATGTACCCTATTACATTTTTTCTTCTTTGGAGTTGAGAGTTTGTTCTCCTCCATCGATGATTCGCCGTACTTTTCCTTTGTGATTCGGGAAACGGTAGCCTTGCCAATCCCTAGAGCATCAGCAACACGGCCGCGTACGTTGTCAAGTGGCAACAAAGGGCCGCCATTTTGTTGTTCACGAGCAAAGTAATCTTGCAAACGCACAACAAACTCCCGCGTTTCACTGTTGAGTACAGTTTTTCGTAGTCTTTTCGGCATTTTCAACAAACAAAACAAAAACAAAAAACAGTAATAACAAGAACACAGTAATAACAAGTAACACTCTGATAACAAAAAACACGTGGCGCATACAAGGCGTTAGTACTCGTACTGAATTTGAATAATTACCAACCTACTCTATGGTACTAAGGATGCGAGCGCCGGGCGCCGGCCGCCGAGCGATCGCGCACGTCGCGTCGTAGTGACCGACCAAATAGTGTGGCTATATCTAAAAATATCCTATATAACCTACTACAATAACAATTTTTTTTTCAGACAAAATAAATAAATGGGGAACATTCATTTTCATGATAAAATATATACTTATATAGCAAAAACGTGTTTACCGGGTTAAAAAATATTAGAAAATAACAAGGTTGGAAACTTTCGTTTTACTTACCTGCTTAATCTATGCCAAAAATCTTAAATTAATACAACAACAACATATTGGACATTAAAAATGCACATTGTGATATTTTGTAAAACATGTTTACCAACGTCACGCCTTTGTCTAAAAAAAAATTATCGACACGACCAAAGACACGACCCATCACTAAACGAACTGTCATAGGGCTCATGGTTCGCTGCGCCGAGAATAATCATGTATGCTATTTCAGCGGTGGGGGAAGAAAAAAATCGTGACTTCAAATTTTTTTCAAGCGCGTCAGATGTGTATACAGATGCTTCTTCTTGATGTGCTTGTCGTCCAACTAACAATTGTGTCGAGAGGAGGAGAAAACTTCTCCTCTCATCAGCTGCATCTGAAAGAAGAAGCATCTGTATAAACATTTGAAGCGTTCGATTATTGTCAAGGGCAGGATTTTTCTTTTACGAACACCAGCAACGCACATGAAAAATAGTAACGTTCCGCGTAACGTTCCACCTGATCCTGTGCGTGCAAGCGAGAGCGCGCAACAAGCGATAGAGAGGCACGATAAAACAAACGATAGAGAGGCCAATTATGACGTTATCACGTAAATCTATCGTCCGTAAACCGACTATTCAGACAACCAATTTTTGGAAAACCTGTACAAGCTTTCCCCATCACTGAATAAGCAATAAACAAAAGCAAATATCATATAACCTTTTTGTTTCATTTTAGCACCTAATCTTTGTAATGCAATAGGTCCTCAAGAGCAAGACGCTCTAGTAACTGCCGATTTAGCATCGTGAGCTCTTCTACTATTATGTTTGGTAGCAGACGGAACCGATTAGTATTGTGTCGGTTAATTTATAATTTCCTTCGCAGTCGGGTAAAAATCAATGGAACTAAAGAATCACACCCCACATTGCGTCAGTGCATGGCTCAAACAATGCAACAAATTGCAGAATGTAACACAAGGCAGAATGTTTTTACCCCATTTAAGACAAAGGATGTTTTAATGGGTAGACCCCATCACACGGCCATGGGTCAGGCAAGTCTCTAATCCTAAACACGTGCAATTTTATTTTTTAGAAAGCACACTTTTCCAAACAAGCTTTATAAATACCAAAACCAAATGACTTGTCTATTCAATTTCTACGATTGCTTTTGGTACGCCTGTGGTTTACCTTTTGCCTTTACCAATTTTAATTTAACTATTTATTTTTAAGACTAAATTCTGTAGATAGCGTCTACCTTTTGCCTTTATCAATAATCAATATCAAGCAAAGACAAGGAACAAATCATTATTTCACGTTTGTTGTATGGGAGCCCTTAATTTTTTTTTTGTTTTTTGTATTTTTTGTTATAGCGGCAACAGAAATACGTCATCTGTGAAAATTTCAAACGTCTGACTATCAAGGTTCAAGAGATACAGCCTGGTGCCAGACAAAGATTCTTGGAATGATAGAAATATGCTTCCATCTCCTCACGAGATATCTTAAAATTATGTTATAATTTTTCATACTTTGTAAGAAATCTTGTAGCATTTTTGAAAAGAGCAAGTGCCGAGTTTCTTGCCAGTTCTTTGCGGTGCAAACCTGCTTTCCGAACCTGTCGGTAGAGTTTTGACTTTTCATAATAGCCTTGAAATTGGGCCTATGTGAAAATAAATATTTTCATTTTCATTTTTCATTTTCATTTTCAATAGAGTCCCGTTTATACCCTTTGGGTACGGAACCCTAAAAAGTTCCTTATCATAAGTAACTAAAAAGTATCTTATCATAAGTAGCAAAAAGTCTTTTATCATAAGTACCAAAAAGTGCGTTTGCGTAAGTACTGACAACCTAAGCCATTTTTTAAATACGTACCCTCATATGTACCATTTTTCAAAAACTGTGAAGCAGTGTTTGTTGTCATCGCAGTTAGTTGTTATAAACTGTTTCATCACGCCAATAGAAGCAATTGATGCGCTCGCACTTTAATTGGAAGCAATGAGAGAGCGGGCGAACGTATGAGCATAAAATTCATGTACGTATATAAAAAGTAAAAACTACCTCGTACTATCATTACTTTTTTGTGTCATCTCATATACCCATATTTTTTTGTTCCACTGCTGGGTACAAGTGGTTTTGGCCATAGCAAATGCTGGTGAAATGCGGGTTAGCAAGTTTCTCACACCTTTGTGAATGTTACGGCGATGGCTATTGAATGGCGATCGTAGATAAGTTATATGGCTAACAGCGTTAAGGAGGTATAATAAATTGGTACTAATAACAATCTTTTTTACTTCGACTATGCAATTTTTAAGGTATTCGTGCCTTATTGAACTTCAATGTATCCAAATAGTCGGGGTGATCGACCGTTCAGCGTTCACTCCATTCATTCAAAACCTCGATTAATTCGTGAGGTAGGTATTCCGTAAGCATTGATGAGATATCCACTAGACCCTCTAGATCTTTTGTTCTTTATAAAGAACAGCATCCAACAGCCTATATACATTAAACAGCCTTCTTTATACTGAAAAAATCTATGGTTCCCGCTTCGTTGGTATAAAAACCGAAATTTTCACGGAAAAGCTAGTTGAAGAAAAAGCTTAGTGTCCCTTTCTAAGCATACGCTGCTGCAAGTAATATTTCAATAATAATTGAATTTAAAAAATTTGAAAAATTGTTGAACTTTATATAAATCGTAAGTATAGGATTCTAAACACTAGCTAGGGTTGTTGCTATCCGTTAATAAAATAAAAGAGGTCTTTATTTCAAACAGAGTTTTTCTAATGTTACAAAAAAGCTTCAGTGTTTGAAATGACTTTAAACTTGTCAAGTGTTGGGCTCTCGAGGTTTGACGTGGTTAATATCGATAAACTATCGTGAAATATTGCCAATAAATTATACCTTTTTCGGCCTCTTGATCCAAACCTATAAGTTCTAAGGGTGTGCAACACGTCATAATTAAAAATTCTTTAGGTGCCGAACCAAGAAAAATGAACGGTAAAACTTTCATAATAAATAATATATTACATAATAAATAGGGGATATTATTGCTTGAAATACTAAAAACACTATGCTTTTTACTTATAGTTCAACCTTCCGGACATATCTATACTTATCTTATAAAGAAGAGTTTGTTTGTTTGCTTGAACGCGTTAATCTCAGAAACCACAGATCCGAAATGAAAAATCCTTTTTGAGTTGGACACACACACACATACTCATACCTAATCTAGCTCTCATTTCGCCCCCGTGAATTTCGGTTTTTACAGATCCATGGATTTCTCTAGAATAAAAAGGAACCTATCTGTTAATACAGGATATAATCATAATCAATCTATATTCAAAATTTTAGGCAAATTGGTACAGTAATTGCGGCGTGCAGGTGTAACAACATTCACACTTACAAACTTTCGTCTTTATAATATTAGTGTATTGAATGCTCTTTAGTTAAATCTTCCGAGTCATAATCGACCTTTAGTAAATAGTTCGTATCATTGATCAATGAGTTATAACTCGCATCTGTTTACCGTCTACCACGAGACAAATCGATAAAGAAACGATAAATATTCGACAGTCAACCGAGATGTCGTGGTAGAGGGGCTGAACGAAAATATTGCTTCATGGACTCTGCGGGTGCGCCCACATGTTGTAGCGTAGTGATGTGCGGATATCCAAGATTGGTTTATCGATAAAATTTCACCGAATTTTCATTTCGTAATCCAAACAATATCAGTAAGCTTGATGCAAATAAAATAAAAAGACAATCACGTGATGTTTACGAATCATAGTCAAATTTAAACTATTTTTACATTGCGTGAAATTAAAGTTAACATCTATCTACACGAAAGTATTTAGCCCCTAGATTGTGTAAGAAAAACGTACTCACATTCTGCCCAGTGATTTGTTCGCCGATTTACGTCAGCCAATCGGGAGGAAGGATTTGCAAACGATTACAATTACGATGAATACGTTTATCTTACGCAATTAGGCCGCTGAAAGTGCAGCAAAGTCAATAAAGAAAATATTTTTTGCGAAGAGTAGCTTCGAATTATTTGAATTGTAACGAGAGCCTGAAGTCTCTATCATCACCACTAATGATTAGCTTGCCTTTAGCATACATACAACTCTTCTCGCGACGCATGTAGGTACTCTAGGTGTCGTCTCTAGTCTAAGTACATCTAATACGATACCACTCGCACAACATTTCCAGTAACTTCAAATCAGCATTAAAAAAAACGCTGATTCGGCGATAAAACATAAAACTTATAAAAGCGAGCGGTGTGCACATCCCTCATTCCTACATCTCCCGTCTCAAGGAGCGGCCGCTGCTTACTGCTAGTCACAGAGTAACCGGCGCGCGCGCATCTCGCTCACCGGAGTGCGATCCAAAAATACCGACACCGCGCAAACGCGACTAGCCAGTAGCCAGCAGCCGGGCCGCGGCGGAGCCCCAGTTTACGCGTCGCCATTCAAACGCTATTTTAACATCAAAAACCCATAAATTTCAACTCAAAATCAATTTCTACCCATAAATAACTCGATAAAATTTCAATTAGATCAATATATCGATAAATCGGCCAAAATAGTTCGTCAAATCCGAGACAATTTTCGCTAAAAACCGCATTTATTTTTCAGTTTTCGACATAATATAAATAGATCGACTCCAGAATATCTGTGTTCGAAAAGTGTTTTTTATTCATTTTAATTTCCGATAATTATAATTTAGTTGCGGTATTCGATAGTGCTTTACCTGTTATCGATAACCGGAAGTACTCGTTACATCAGGTGTTTTATTTTTACTAGTTGTTGAATTATCGATATTCTCGCATGTGCAGTTCAGTGTTGAGTGCTTCACGTCACACGGATGTGGTCATGTCGCCAACAGCCATGGGCGTGGGGGAGCTGCCCCAGTGGTGCGGCAAGGCCGAGAGCTGCCCGCAGGCGCTGCTAGGCTGGCTCTATCTTACACACGATCAGAACGATCAGGTAAGCACATCCCTAGTATAGCTTATGCTTTAGATCAGGCTATATCTTCAACCAAGAGTCACAACCATAGATGAATAGATGTATCAAAGCCTAATTGCAAGTTTGAGAGCCTCCCAAAGGCGTTACTAAACAGAATGTTCGTTCCACACGGTCAGGAAAAGATATATCTCTAGTATAGGTTAAGTCACACAGTTGTGGTCCATGTTTCCGACTGCGGCTTATTGGTGCAGCAAGACTGATGATGTATACCTATATAAAAGACTAGCAAACGCCCGCGGCTTCGCTCACGTTGAACTTTTGCTTTACTCCCTCAAGCGTTTAATTTCTAAAATTCCTGTCGTCGCCATTTATTTTTATTAGGACCACAATTTTTCACTACCTTGCTGATAATAGTCAAACATCGATTTTCAAAGCAATCGACTCAGTAACCAAAAAATTCAAAATGGCGGCCACTTCTTTAAATTTTTACCACAACTTCCTTCTCTATGCATGCTGCGATAGTCAGATATCGATTTACAAAACAATCGCCCCAGTAATAAAAAAGATCAAAATGGTGGCCACTTTTTTCTACAAATTCCTTCTCTATGCTTGCTTCTATAGTCACATATTGATTTTCAAATCATTCGGCTTAATATCAAAAAGTTCAAAATGGCGGTCATTTTTTCCAATTTTGACCACAAATTCCATCTCTATGCTTGCTTCTATAGTCACATATTGATTTTCAAATCATTCGGTCCAGTAAGAAAAAAGATCAAAATGGCGGCCATTTTTTTCAATTTTGACCACAAAATCCATCTCTATGCTTGCTTCTATAGTCCCATATTGATTTTCAAATCATTCGGCCCAGTAATAAAAAAGTTCAAAATGGCGGCCATTTTTTTCAATTTTGACCACAAAATCCTTCTCTATGCTTGCTTTAACAGTCACATATTGATTTTCAAATCATTCGGCCCAGTAACAAAAAAGTTCAAAATGGCGGCCAATTTTTTAAGTTTTGACCTTTGATTCTTATTGTATGCTTGATGCAATGGTCGGATATTAATTTTGAAAGATATCGGTCCAATAACAAAAAAGTTCAAAATGGAGGCCAATTTTTTAATTTTTGTCTACATTTTCTTTTTCTATGCTTGCTGCAATGGTCAGATCTCCATTTTGAAAGGATTCGGTCCAATAACAAAAAAGTTCAAAATGGCGGCCAATTTTTTAAATTTTGACCTCAGATTCTTATTCTATGCTTGATGCAATGGTCAGATATCCATTTTGAAAGAATTCGGTCCAATAACAAAAAAATTCAAAATGGCGGCCATTTTTTTCAATTTTGACCAAAAATTCCTTCTCTATGCCTGCTTCTATAGTCACATATTGATTTTCAAATCATTCGGCCCAGTAACAAAAAAGTTCAAAATGGCGGCCATTTTTTTCAATTTTGACCACAAATTCCTTCTCTATGCCTGCTTCTATAGTCACATATTGATTTTCAAATCATTCGGCCCAGTAACAAAAAAGTTCAAAATGGCGGCCATTTTTTTCAATTTTGACCACAAAATCCTTCTCTATGCTTGCTTTAATAGTCACATATTGAATTTCAAATCATTCGGCCCAGCAACAAAAAAGTTCAAAATGGCGGCCAGTTTTATCAATTTTGACCACAAATTCCTTCTCTATGCCTGCTTCTATAGTAACATATTGATTTTCAAATCATTCGGCCCAGTAACAAAAAAGTTCAAAATGGCGGCCATTTTTTTCAATTTTGACCACAAATTCCTTCTCTATGCCTGCTTCTATAGTCACATATTGATTTTCAAATCATTCGGCCCAGTAACAAAAAAGGTCAAAATGGCGGCCATTTTTTTCAATTTTGACCACAAAATCCTTCTCTATGCTTGCTTTAATAGTCACATATTGAATTTCAAATCATTCGGCCCAGCAACAAAAAAGTTCATAATGGCGGCCATTTTTTTCAATTTTGACCACAAAATCCTTCTCTATGCTTGCTTTAATAGTCACATATTGAATTTCAAATCATTCGGCCCAGCAACAAAAAAGTTCAAAATGGCGGCCAATTTTTTAAATTTTGACCTTTGATTCTTATTCTATGCTTGATGCAATGGTTGGATATTAATTTTGAAAGATATCGGTCCAATAATGAAAAAGTTCTAAATGGCGGCCAATTCTTTATTTGACCTCAGATTCTTTTTCTATGTTCGCTGCAACGGTCGGATATTAATTTTGAAAGAATTCGGTCCAATAATGAAAAAGTTCAAAATGGTGGCAAATTTTTTAAATTTTGACCTCAGATTCTTTTTCTATGCTCGCTGCAACGGTCGGATATTAATTTTGAAAGAATTCGGTCCAATAACGAAAAAGTTCAAAATGGCGGCCAATTTTTTAAATTAAGACTACATATTCTTTTTCTATGCTTGCTGCAATGGTCGGATATTAATTTTGAAAGAATTCGGTCCAATAACGAAAAAGTTCAAAATGGCGGCCAATTTTTTAAATTAAGACTACATATTCTTTTTCAATGCTTGCTGCAATGGTCGGATATTAATTTTGATAGAATTCGCTGCAATAACGAAAAAGTTCAAAATGGCGGCCAATTTTTTAAATTTTGACTACATATTCTTTTTTTATGCTTGGTGCAATGGTCGGATATTAATTTTGAAAGAATTCGGTCCATTAACGCAAAAGTTCAAAATGGCGGCAATTTTTTTTAAATTTTGACCTCAGATTCATTTTATATGCTTGCTGCAATTGTCAGATATCCATTTTGAAAGAATTCGGTCCAATAACGAAAAAGTTCAAAATGGCGGCCATTTTTTTAAATTTTGAGTACATATTCTTTTTCTATGCTCGCTACGACGGTTGGATATTAATTTTGAAAGAAATCGGTCCAATAACGAAAAAGTTTATAATGGCGTCCAATTTTTAAATTTTGACCACAGATTCCTATTCGATGTTTGCTGTCATATGAGAAAAAGAATGAAAAAATTTATTCCAAAATCAAAGAAGTTCGCAAATGTTCCCATCCTTAAATTTGAAATTCGAATATCCCCGTCGCAGTACAAATTCAACAACCTAGGTATAATGATTAGTACGAATCAAAAAAATTACACTTTTGTATGGAGAAATCCCGAAAACCAACGGTTTTTATCCCTTAAACATGGAATTTCTGGAATCCCCGTCTTAGTACGAATTCATGACCTAATATCTACCTAGGTACCAAATTTGAGATATCTACGACTTTTAGTTTTTCGGGAATCCCTGGAACAACGAAAAAATTTACACTTTTGTATGGAGAAATCCCGAAAACCAACGGTTTTTACCCCTTAAACATGGAACTTCTGGAATCCCCGTCTTAGTACGAATTCATGACCTAATATCTACCGAGGTACCAAATTTGAGATATCTACGACTTTTAGTTTTTCGGGAATCCCTGGAACAACGAAAAAATTTACACTTTTGTATGGAGAAATCCCGAAAACCAACGGTTTTTACCCCTTAAACATGGAATTTCTAGAATCCCCGTCTTAGTACGAATTCATGACCTAATATCTACCTAGGTACCAAATTTTAGATCTCTACGACTTGTAGTTTTTCGGGAATCTCTGGAACAACGAAAAAAATTACACTTTTGTATGGAGAAATCCCTAAAACCAACGGGTTTTACCCCTTAAAATTTGAATTTCTGGAATCCCCGTCTTAGTACGAATTCATGTCCTAATATCAACCTAGGTACCAAATTTCAGATCTCTACGACTTGTTGTTTTTCGGGAATCCCTGGAACAACGAAAAAAATTACACTTTTGTATGGAGAAATCCCTAAAACCAACGGTTTTTACCCCTTAAACATGGAATTTCTGGAATCCCCGTCTTAGTACGAATTCATGACCTAATACCTACCTAGGTACCAAATTTCAGATCTCTATGACCTATAGTTTAGACGGAATCCGTGGAACAACCAAAATGCCTCACTCTTTTATATATATAGACTATACATAGATTGAGAACTGGCCAAATATGCCAAAGCATGCTATCCTGACTCTACAGTCAGTTCAACTTTCGCGGCCAGAAACCGGCCCTATTGGTACCACAAGACTGAGAATTACATGATCTGCAGGGCAGGCTTTATCTTACACATTAGCGATAATTTTTTGAACCCCTATAACATTTAAAGATTAAATCGTTGTGTAATCCTCTGAAACGACTAACGCCCTAAATTCCTGAATATTATTGGTACCTATTATTTGAAAAGTATACGGAGATCTTTACTTTTTACTTGATGTAAGTATTATATTGTGAAAGAGCAATAACTGTAAAAATTTGAATTTCAACTAGTCACTTTAAAGATATTTAAAAAAATTAAACATTTTGAAATTTTAATTTTTTTTACAGTAATCGCTGCTATCAATATCACTATCAGATTAAATCGAAAAGTTTGTAAAACTGCCCATAAGTTCCCAATAAAATAGTAGCTACAGTAAGTACTAATAATATTCAGGAAGTTAGGGCGCTATAGTCTTTTCAGGAAGCCCCGTACCATTGAATGCAACGTCACTTTCAAACTTCGGCAATTATCAAGACTGAAAACTTGTGAAAATAAAAAAGCGCAATTGTGGCTTGCGAAAGTTCCGATCAATACGATAGTCAAGTACATCACTATGTATTATTAGCAGAAAGCTTGAAACTTAAAATACTTGCAGATTTTTATTACGTGTTTTTTTATTGAAATGTTATAATAAAATTTGTCACTAGCTTATTCTTATTACTACACTTACACCAGTCTTGCCCGCGTGGAATGGTGGCAAGAATACTGGCTGCATTTCCGCGTTGAACAGCTAGGCTGATACGTTGCGCAAAAAATGAGCCAGCCCTTCTGTCACCAGTTGAGGCTATTTATTTTTTTAGTTCAACTTTAAAAATTATGTAGCTTCGAGTTATGACAATTGACAACGAACTATAACAAGTTAAAGTATAACAATTATTTAAAAAAATAATTTAAAAACAAGCTTTTATACATTTAATTCGTATTCTTGTCAGTACCAAACCCCGGCACCAAAGTACTCGTAGACGAGTCCTACGAAACTATGGGGTTGTGTCGTTTAACTTCAAAGTTATTATCTAATATAAGTCATATTTTTCACTTCACGCCTGGAAGAAATCGCTGTTTAGCGATAAGGCCGCCAAATTGTACTCCTAAGTTTGTGTTTTAATTATTTCTTTCTTCATATTTTTATTCTGTGGTGTGCAATAAAGTATTTATCTATCTATCAATCTATTTTTTGCATTGTCATCCAGTTACATATGCATGTAAAATTTTAGTTTAATCGGCAACCGGGAAATGAATCTTTAACTTGCAAGATTTGATTACAGACAAACAAACAAACAAACAAACAATCATCGAGACAAGTGAAGATAAATAAAATCTTGAATTTCCAAATCTATGTAGAGTAAAGGCTTTTTATAGCACAGAGTACTTACTACCCCTAGTTTATTAAAAAACAATTTGCATCGATTTTTTGCATAACGAACTAAATTTGAATTTGTACACTGTTTAGACTTTTTGTTATTATTTACGTACCTAATTAACATAATTATTTTTATCTCATCCATTTTATCATCGTAATATAAATTGAGCTCATTTGTAAAATGTCACAATGGACGTATACACAGGACCCGCGAAATAATGACACTTTTACTGATGTCAAAAAGGTTGTTTTGACACCAATAGCGTCAGTTTTAAGCCGATCGCAGTATTGTCTATGGAAGACGGTACACGCCACTATGGTACTTATTAATTGTTATTAGTCCGAGTTTCCACAGGGACGATTTTCGCCATGTTGCGGCATATTAGCGGAAATCTTGACAAATGGCGCTACTTTTATCTTGTATGAAGAAGGTTGAGGTAAAATGTTCCTATAGGCTTATCCTCAGATTCATATGGGTGAATGTCAAAGACCGTTATGACTGAACAGACGTTAGTTTACCCTGAACTATTAGGAGACACAAAAATTCATGCGAGCCCATTTCGAGTTTCAGCAAGACTGTTAATTATTGCGGCGAAGGCGAATTAATTTTTATCACTATTAAAGAGTAGAGAAAGATATCTATATGAGCCAAATTTGATAGCCAAATAGTTTTTGAGATATGAGGGTGTCAAAAGTGGCTCCTAATGGTTCGTGTAAAATTACACACGGTGCGCTTACCAGTACTGTAACTATGTACTTGGCTTGACACGCTACCGCGTGTCTAGATTCGTAGATAGATTGTAGACGTTCTGAGGCTTGTAGGCGTAAGGTACCAAAAAGTGATTGGTAACAAACCAATCGGTTCCAAAACAAAACTGCTGATTTGTTTGATGATGGAGTTTTAGTACCAAAAGTTATCGGCCCTCTTCAAAATTGTGTCGTGTCTCCGACTCATATTAATTGAAGTCAATTAAATCTTCAGCTGTTGGGCTGACCTTTTTGTTTACGACCTTGGTTGCTAGAATACATTTAACTGTTAACAATGCCTTCTTCTTAGGGTTCTATAACAAAATGGTAAAAATAGAACCCATATCACCTCACTCCCTCTCACCGACTTTCTTCATCTGTCTGTCTGTACGTCACACTCTATTATTACAGTAGCTATAAAAGTTATCGACAATGTTTGGAATAGTTGTGTATAAACTCTTTCTATTCGTTTATTTTCTCTTTGACACATGAAATCACATGAAACAGATAGCGATAGCGAGGGACAAGAGAAAGGTAAAGTGGTCTCTCTCTGGTCTCACGCTATTGCCATATCTGTTTCATGTGTCAAAGAGAAAATATACGAATGGAAAGAGTATAGTGGCCCAACTTCATAGGTATAAAAAAAATTTAGTTACTTTTATTGAAAAAAAGGGGAAGAAACATTGAGGCTTCAAAATATCAAAATTAGATAACTATATCCTGTGGGGCAGGTATTGTGTGAAAGGGCTTTACCTATACATACTGGTCGAACGAAATATCTGAATTAATTATTATGGTCGATGAATATGGATGAACGCTTATTTTACAGGAAAAATAAAGTCAATTCTCTAACATACGATTTTTGAAATTTACAACAGAGTTAAACTCTACTAATTTACAACAGAGTTAAAAATTTGGAGTTTGATAAAGAGCCGATTTTTCAATCGCCAGATAAACGTTAACTGAGGAATAATACGACGTTTTGACAGCTTGTATCGCATACGTTTCAATTAATGTATTCCTCAGATAGCTTATCTGGCGATTGAAAAATCGTTCCTAAGTGACATAGTTTTAAGTATCTCTTTTGAATGGTACCTACTTAGATAGTATGGAACCCTCGTTGCGCGAATCTGAATCGCACTTGGCCGGTTTTTGACGTGATAACGTTTAATAAATTGATGAACACCAGCAACGCACATGAAAAATAGTAACGTTCCGCGCAACGTTCCACCTGAGCCTGTGCGTGCAAGCGAGAGCGCGCAACAAGCGATAGAGAGGCACGGCAAAACAAACGATAGAGAGGCCAATTATGACGTTATCACGTAAATCTATCGTCCGTAAACCGACGTTACGGACAACCAATTTTTTTTTATTGTCACTGCTTTAAAATAAAGAAAGCGTCGGGCAAATTATGGAATGCCGGGAATGTTTACGGCTTTCCGATGTGAAACACGTGGTCGGGTGTACGCGTTCGGTATTTTTGTTGGTTTTGTGGGCGTTCAATCGTTTTGTTGGTTGCACTGTGAACGTCAAGTACAGACCAAACACCAAAGTGTGGGAATGCTGCTCATATATGTACCTATTATGTGATGTTATGGTCATGATTTTCAATTAAGAGGATCGTCTAGCTGTAAGTTTTCATACAAAAAAAAAGATTCCGACGAATTGAGAACCTCCTCCTTTTTTTTGAAGTCGGTTAAAAAGCGATAACGTTTTCCTACCCGATTTTCATAATTTTTAGAAATGTTGCAGATACTTAAAAGTTATCACACTAATATTATAAAGGCGAAAGTTTGTGTGTAAGTGTGTGTGTGTGTGTGTGTAAGTGTGTATGTTTGTTACTCCTTCACGCCGCAACTACTGAACCGATTTGGCTGAAATTTGAAACATAGATAGCTTATAACCCGGATTAAAACATAGGCTACTTTTTATCCCGGGAAAATCCATAGTTCCCATGGGATATTTAAAAAACCCTAATTTTCAACAGTAAGCTATAGGTAGATTACTTTGACAATCTTTCCTGAAAGTAGGTGTAAAGTTCATTGAAAAGGAAATACAATTTTTTGTCGGGATTAGTAAAAAATCGAAATTAACGCGGGCGGAGCCGCGGGCAAAAGCTAGTTAGCATCTAAATATCCCTATTTTTGACCTAAAAATGGCTTTAATTTTTTTTAATATGTACCTACCTACTAAAAAAATAATACGTACGAGCCTAGATTAAGGTGCACTAAATTTAATGAGACTAAAATTGTCCAATTCGGTAAACTTTTGGGGGGGTAAAAAGCAATATTTCAAGAAGAAAATGTAGGTTTAGCTCTGGACTTGAAAAACTCTTTAATACTGAAATTCGGATTTTCACAATTCCCGAGGACATCCACAGGCGGAGTGGGGTGAAACGGGTGTTCGTAAAATGAATAGATTCGGAATTCCTAGAAGAGGTCGTAAAACTATTTAATACTTTAATTACTTTATTTTTGTAGTTTCTGTTCTGCAGCTGTTTCCTATAGCAGATTCACCTTATTCTATTTCTATGATTGTTATTGGAATGAAATTTAAAAAATGAGACTTATCGATGACAACTGTCATTCTAGTAGGTACATTAATTGAATTTCGTTGCAATAGCAATTATAGAAATAGAATAGATATAGTAACATGGCTACTGCTGAGGCGCTGAGCAGATGGTCAGAGAACCGTTTACAGAGCGTTGCCTTTCTCAGCTCACGGCTCACGTTTACACTAAACAATCCAAATTAAGACTCAACATATCAAGTTAATAAGCCAAGAGCCGGTGGATTTTTTGTGCTTGCTTTTGGTACTCGTCTTTGGGCTACGACTTCGCCCATGTAGATACGAGTAGATAGGTATGTGTAGAGAAAACCTTTAATTCCTTATCAGGGTTCGGTTCCTCAATATGTTTAGTCTACATTTCTTTGAAGCTGTAAAAAAAAACAACGCGTCGCCAAAAATGTGTACATAATATTTTGACACTCTAAAGAAATCAAAATAGTACATTTTGATTTCACTTAGGTACATTTTATCTGAAATTTGGCATATTGTTTTAGTTATAGTTGTCCCAGTACAGAGAAAAACTTGAAAACTATAGGTACATTTGTAATGGAATCATGAAAAACGTAGTCTTGGTAAATTATGGTAAGTCTAAAATATAAAATCCCTGTTTTTATCTTATCCTTAAAACCTTTATCATTCTGTCCACGGAAGCTACAAATAACAAACTCCCTACTGTTATAAAAATCAGTCTGTAGGTTGGAAGTTGACGGTTTTAAATCTTGCAAATTGTCCATTATAAATAGTGTTATTGATAGTTCAGTTAAACTTATATATTTATTAAGGTTTTGGTCACCAGCTCTGGGACTATGAACGTATATAAACGTATATAACGTAACATAACAAATAATTAGAAGCAGATAGGTGTCGGAAATCAAAGAAAGCGAGACTGGAAGCTTGCAGCGTATATGGACGTATCACGTACCTACCTGCGTGCATCAAGATAAATACGAAGAACTGAGTTCGGTGACGTTTGTAAAGCTACACCGCGCAGTCGTTTGGCTCTCAGACTATAAGTGTATGGCGATAAGTATCAAATAGGTATCAGGAATCAAAGGCGGCTTAGAGCTTATATGTGCTAAGTGACAAGTATGAAGTAACTTGAGATTTGTTGACGACAACGCGCTTATGGTACGGGACGTGATTTTGAATACCGATGCCGAGTTTCTTGTTCGTTCTTCTCGGTGCAAAGTGCTTATTGAATCCTGCACTTAAAGCGAACGTAGATGTATGGATGGATGCTTGTTAGGTACTCTTTCTAGTAAAAACCAATAAACCAATTTGGTTGATATTTGGAACATAGATTGCTTAGGCATACTACAAGTATAACCTGAATTAAGGCTAACTATTGTTTATACCGGATTGCTTAGGTACAACTTGAATTAAGCTAACTATTATTTATACCGGATTGCTTAGGTATTACCTGAATTAAGAAACTATTATAGTGACCGACTCGTAGTCACACCAGATTATCACACCGGTGTTACAAACAGGATTTTTTTTCTCTTTTGTCACACCAATGATTTTTCTACACCATTTATACCTAACTAGTGCTGTCCTAGTTAGTTAAATTAACCAGATTTTGTACAGTGACTAACAAAACTTTTTAAATGTATAATAGAAAATAATTCTTGATATTTATACAATACGATATTTTACTGGTACTGCAGTAGCAATTATCGTATACATGGTGTGGAAAAATCAGTCAAAAGAGAGAAAAAATCCTGTTTGTAACACTGGTATGATAATCTGGTGTGACTACGAGTCGGTAGTCACTATTATTTATGCCGGATTGCTTAGGTACAACCAGCAACCTGAATTAAGCTAACTATTATTATTTATACCGGATTGCTTAGGTACAACCTGAATTGAGCTATCTATTATTTATACCGGAAGAAAGCATGCTCAAAATGATTTGCATGCGGAATAAACTTGCTCATTACTAGCAGACACTTTGTACACATGCTAATTAATAGCAACTGCTCCAAACTAGCATGTTTTCGTGCTACTACGTAGCATGCGTAAAAAGGATAAACTTTTGGGAAAACTTTCTATCGAGAAAATTTTATTAAATCGTCTTTCTGCTTCTAAGCGAATTTAGACTAAGTAAAGACCCAAAATACACGACGTTTCAATTTTAAAGTAATTGTCTTTATAACTTAACTACCACTAAAAAATTGGTTGCCTGTAAAGTCGGTTTACTGACGATAGTTGAACGTGACAACGTCTTCTTTGTCGCTCGTTCCGCGCTCGCGAGGTAACGCCGGTAACGCCGCATGAGCGAGGTAACGCCGGTAACACCGGATGAGTCATGTTTTTTCGTGCGTGCAACCGGCTCTATCGATTTATAAGACGTTGTCACGTCAAAATCGCTTTAAAAAATCGTTTACGCCGTTAATGCTGACAATTCGGAAGACGGAAGGTAGGTAAGTAGTCCTCATCAGTTCCAAGTCCCCAAGGAGCGGGTGACTGGTGAGCGGTGAGATGAGACGTGAGTCAGACGTCAACGCACGCGTGTCGGAACGGGAGCGAATTGGGCGGTAATGCGTTAAACACATGCACGGGCACAGGCGCGAGTAGGGGCGCCACACGCGACGAGACACTGGGACGAGTACCGCAGCTGTAGCCATGTGTGATGTGACTTTTCTATTCCATTTCTAAGATTTTTCTCGTAATATTTTGGAATTCCGTTCCATAAGTACGAAAAGCAATCTTAGAAATGGAAAAGATAAGTTATACGGCTATAGCTACCGAAATGTGTTATACAGTACTTAAGTATTTTTATACATAATGTATATAGCTGATATATAACAAAACTAGTAGGTCGCGTGGGTGCGCGGGCCACATGTGGCCCGCGTGTTGTGTTCCCGCCCATAAAAAATCCCTTTAAAATTCCCCATACATTTTCTATGAAAAAATAAATTCCACCATTGTGATTTTTTTTCCTGTCCATCGAATAGACCTTCGGGTCCTGATCACTTCTTGTCAAGAAACCGTTCTTCCATCTTTTATAATTTCCGAGATATCGACGAAATTCGTTTGGCGGCCATTTTGAATCCGCCATTTTGAAATTTTTTTCAGCTGACTGCCAATTGGATGACATTCCGAATGACATTTGGTCGAGCACCCCCTACCTAGCTTTGATACCCTAGCCGTGCTCTTCACCCGTCTTCGAAATCCTAAATCATCAGCTCTCTCCGTATTTTTCCTCCGAATGAATTTTTTTCTTCTATACGACCTCATTCACGAAAAAAAAAATTTTCATACAAAATTGTTCAGGAGAGGTGATCAATGAGTGAGTCAGTCAGTCAATCAGTGAATCAGCACGAGTAGCTATATATATAGTAACTAGTAGGGTGCGTGGGGGCGCGGGCCACATGTGGCCCGCGTGCTGTCTTCCCCCTATTTGTCTTCTAACTTATAGTCTCTTCAACATTCGCCATATATTTTTTTCTATGAAAAAATAAATTCCGCCATTTTTATTTTTTTTCTATCCATCTAATAGATCTCCTTATCCTGATCATCTCTTGTCAAGAAACCACTCTTCCATCTTTTATACTTTCCGAGATATCGACAAAATTCGAACGGCGGCCATTTTGAATTCGCCATTTTGAATTTTTTTCCAGCTCACTGCCAATTGGATGACGTTTCGAATGACATTTGGTCGAGCACCCCCCACCTATCTTTGATACCCTGGTTGTGCTCTTCACCTGTCTCCGAAATCCTCACTCATCAGCTCTCTCCGTATTTTTGTTCTGAATGAATTTTTCCTTTAAATACGAAATGGGCATTAAAATTTTTTTTTTTCATACAAAATTGTTCAGGAGAGGTGGTCAATGAGTCAGTCAGTCAATCAGTGAATCAGCACGAGTAGCTATATATATAGTAACTAGTCGGGTGCGTGGGGGCGCGGGCCACATGTGGCCCGCGTTCTGTCTTCCCCCCTATTTGCCTTCCAACTTTCAGTCTCTTCAACATTCCCCATACATTTTCTATGGGAAAAAATAAATTCCGCCATTTTGAATTTTTTTCCTGTCCATCCAATAGACCTTCGGATCCTGATCACTTCTTTTCAAGAAACCGTTTTTCCATCTTTTATACTTTCCGAGATATCGACAAAATTCGAACGGCGGCCATTTTGAATCCGCCATTTTGAAATTTTTTTCAGCTCACTGCCAATTGGATGACGTTTCGAATGACATTTGGTCGAGCACCCCCCACCTATTTGCAGTACCCTCGGCTGTGCTCTTCATCCGTCTTCGAATTCCTCAATCATCAGCTCTCTCCGTATTTTTCCTCCTCATGAATTTTTCCCCTCTATACGACATGATCCTTGAAAAAAATTTTTTTCATACAAAATTGTTCAGGAGAGGTGATCAATCAGTCAGTCAGTGGCCAATCAGCACGAGTAGCTATATATATATACTAGTAGGGCGCGTGGAGGCGCGGGCCACATGTGGCCCGCGTGCTGTCTTCCCGGCCATAAAAAAACCCTTTTTTTCCCCTTTCATTTTGTATGAAAAAATAAATTTCGCCATTTTGAATTTTTTTTCTTTCCATCGAATAGACCTTTGGGTCCTGATCACTTCTTGTCCAGAAACCGTTCTTCCATCTTTTATACTTTCCGAGATATCGACAAAATTCGAAAGGCGGCCATTTTGAATCCGCCATTTTGAAATTTTTTTCAGCTCACTGCCAATTGGATGACGTTTCGAATGACATTTGGTCGAGCACCCCCCACCTATTTGCAGTACCCTCGGCTGTGCTCTTCATCCGTCTTCGAATTCCTCAATCATCAGCTCTCTCCGTATTTTTCCTCCTCATGAATTTTTCCCCTCTATACGACATGATCCTTGAAAAAAATTTTTTTCATACAAAATTGTTCAGGAGAGGTGATCAATCAGTCAGTCAGTGGCCAATCAGCACGAGTAGCTATATATATATATTAATAGCTTACGAACAACTCTTACACCTATCGAACATACACAGAAAGATTCATGAAAATCAGTCGAGCCGTTTCGGAGGAGTTTGGTTACAAAAATTGGCACGAGAATTTTATATATTAGAAAGAAAGAGCGATCTGATAAGAAAACTCAGTATATGGGCATCAAAACGATTACGTAAAACTTTTTCGTTCAAGCAAAGAGTAGCACTATCTGTCAAAATTCTATAGGTGGCTGCTGAGCGAACAAAGCGTGGCCTTGCTGTTGGTGGCAAAACAGCATTTTTGGCACCGATAAACTGGTGACATTTTTTCGCCAGGGTATATGTCTATTGATACCCCATACAAGTTAGAACTTACGAGTTACTTGAGTATACTAAACCTTGGCTCTATTTGACGATGGAGCCATAGAGGCTGTCGTACTAACTTTGGCTGATACTATTACTATTTCTGTGGCTGATACACAACATCGGACTAAATCGCTTGGCGGTGCGCCTTTGCCAGCGGTGGAGATGGTATTCCGTATTGATAAAACGGGGGAAATACTTCTCCTTTCCCCTTTTGCCGTACTCTAGAAGATATTCCCTTGTCAGAGGATATAATCGATTAAAAAAAAATTCTAATCCTACTTCCCTTTCTAGGGGGCCGGACTCAGGACCATGTATAAAACCCGCTTGGTGTCACTAGCCGGGCAATGGAAGTGCTGGTATCTTATTAACTTCGATTTCATTTGTGTACTCGACCCTCGTTACTGGACTGTGCGTGATTCCTCAGCTACTGCTGATGTTGTCTACAACTCTACACTCAAAGACAAGACGGATATTTTATATACGAATGAATGATACGACGAATGAGATGTTCACGATCTTATCGGAATGACGTCCGATCGCAAACAGATCACGTGACTTCTGCACAATCAACTGTCATTCTCTTCAACTTAAACGTTCCAAAAGCAGTCTTAAAAATGGAATAGATAAGTAGTAATAGTTGTACCTGCCACACTTCCTTGTAATTTAAATATATAAAAAAAAACACTTATTTTTAGGCAATGTAAGAGGCACTTCCTGGACATACGTGCCTCTTCCTGTGAAAGCATAATCTAGGCAGTACCTTTTGCACTAATTATGTAGAATTAAGATCTCATTAATAACATTATATTATCTTGTATGTGAACTCGCCATCCTCACATAAACTCCTTGAGTTTAAGAGGATGACAAGATGTTTGTGTGTTGTATTTGTGTGTTGGCATAATTTGAGCATTAAATAAAAATAAAAAAGTTATAATTATGTTTTCCAAATCGCACATTCAATCGGAGAGAAGCTATGCAAATTGCGAAAGCAATATTTTTGTTTTAAAAAGTTATATAGATTTTGAGAAAATTCTGATTCACATTTAAATGCGAATCACCTATCACCGTCCTAAATAACATCCAGAAAGTTAATTGAAACATTAATTCGAATATACTTAGTATTTAATGCAGATGTTGATGCCACTCAATATTAACACGGTTTTGCAACCCATATGTGGCTGGCCAAATCTCGTATCATACTGCGCTGTAATAGTCTTAACTTTTGATTAATCTTTGAATTTATCTAGTGACGCATATATTGACTTGTTAATTTAAATATTTTCAAAGTATTTTGACCAAATCTTCGTATTTGTATAGATCTGTCGTAAATTTTTACCAGACTACATAGTTAAATATCAGAATGGCCTCAAATGCCTGGCATTTTTCCGTAATTCGCTATGTCGACTCTGAGTATTGCCACAAGACTGAAGACTACTACGGGATAATTAATAAATAATTAATCAAAGGAAAGTCAGCCACGCAGGCGCCTCCAGTGTTGCAAATAATCGTGTGCGACTTAAAGTTGAGACTTAAGTCTTTACGATGGTAAAGACTTAAGACTCAACTTTAGGAGATGTTCCAGTTAAATTATTTCCAGAATAGACAGACTCCTTAACGTAATAAGCTCTGTTAGTCAACGAGCTCCTATTTCAAACAACCATTAATGAGATAATCAGAACCATTTTAACTTCTTAATCACGATGAAACATTGTAGTAAAACTACCTCTTTTCAAAATTCCAGTGGATGCCCGGCTCAGTATGGGGACCACTACCAACAGCCGCGACCGGGTCTTCCCAACAGACAGACGACACCAGCTCACTGGCAGACCAACTGGCCGCGCTGTCGCTGCGCCGGCCGCCGCGACACCCGCCGCCGACGTACATGTGCCACTTGTGCTTCAAGAAAGGACACTACATTGGCGACTGTCCAAAGGTACGCATAAGCGACGTAACCGCTCATTGAATCAGTGAACAGACACCAGCTCACTGGCAGACCAACTGGCCGCGCTGTCGCTGCACTGACTGCCGCGACACCCGCCACCGACGTACATGTGCCACTTGTGCTTCAAGAAAGGACACTACATTAGCGACTGTCCAAAGGTACGCATTATAGCAACGTAACCGCTCACTTAACAGACACCAGCTCACTGGTAGACCAACTGGCCGCGCTGTCGCTGCGTCGGCCGCCGCGACACCCGCCACCGACGTACATGTGCCACTTGTGCTTCAAGAAAGGACACTACATTAGCGACTGTCCAAAGGTACGCATTATAGCAACGTAACCGCTCACTTAACAGACACCAGCTCACTGGCAGACCAACTGGCCGCGCTGTCGCTGCGTCGGCCGCCGCGACACCCGCTGCCGACGTACGCGTGTCACTCGTGCTTCAAGAAAGGACACTACGTATATTGGCGACTGTCCAAAGGTACGCATTATAGCAACATAACCGCTCACTGAACAGACACCAGCTCACTGGCAGACCAACTGGCCGCGCTGTCGCTGCATCGGCCTCCGCGACACCCGCCGCCGACGTACACGCGTGTCACTCGTGCTTCAAGAAAGGACACTACATTAGCGACTGTCCAAAGGTACTCATTGTAGCAACGTAACCACTCACTGAACAGACACCAGCTCACTGGCAGCCAAACTGGCCGCGCTGTCCCTGCCAGATTTGGCATTAATGAACAACCTTGTGAAGAATACTAAACCATGAGTGAGTTCGAAGTTTTCAGATGTTGCTTTTATAGAGAAAAATATAAAAATATTTTTTCTGCTCATTCTGGCACACCGCCAGCGTGACTTTATGGCGGAAATAGCCACATTACTGAGACGTTTGCTGATTTGAGATATAATTGAAGCTATTTCAGAGAGGAGAAAGCTTTACAGAATTTATAAAGCAGGAAAAACACATGTAAGGATGCAAGTAGTAAAGGTCGTTGTCTGCTAAACACGGTAGGTAATTGACGTTATAGACCAAGTGGTTTATTGCTGTGAAGATTTGTGTGTGAAATCAAAATCAAAAGAGAGCGAGCAATTGCTATACGCTAGGGAAGAAAACTGAACATCGAAACAAGCCATTATGCATATTTCCTGGACTTAATGCTACACGTGTACAATTTTGTAACTTCAATGTTAAGAAGCAGCAGAGGAATGAAAGTCATTACTGATTAAGCAGCATTAGAGAACGACGACTCTTACTAACCAATTATAATTATAATAATATTTTAAAAGCCACATCGCTGATGAAACAAATACTGAATAACCATTTATGTACTGAATTCCAAACAAACATACCTAATTATATTTAAGTATGGTTCGTGGTGATCCTTGAATTTCCGCTTTGACCTTTAATCTAGAACTGCGATATTATTAGTTGTTATGAGCATATTTTGTTAACTTAAGCTTTTGACCCACTTTATGGCGTACAAAGAACCCTTTATATTTGGTAAAGATAACATGGCACTAGAACTACGTTTTAAATTTCAATGGAGCATTGATTGTGTGCTCTATTTCAATATTTCTAAGAATTTTCCAGAGGATTTCGTAGTAATTAGTAGCTCGGTCTTCTCCTACGGGAACTGATGTCCCTTCGTGGGCACGAGACTCGAGGCCTCCTTACCCGGGAGATTTGTCGTACGTGCTCCCAGTGTTGATTTTTTAGGCCTGCTAAGGGGCTAAGGCCACGCCGTCTTGGCTTGAATCCTGCTGCTTGGTTCAATTGAAGGCCCTGCGCTTTCAGCGATAACGTCGCCATGCTGTGCGGGGATGCTGGGGTCTAATTTTGTGGTCCTCGCATCATCTTCGTCTCGATCGCTTCCTACGTGGTGCATGGAGACTAAGACAACTCAAGACGGATTCAGTAATATTACCCTCTTATTGGTATATCAGGTAAATGGCTCTACCAGTCCTTTAGTAACGATTTTCCGACGAGCATTCGACGACAGAGCTAGAAATGAATCAGAAAGGAGGAGATCCGCAAAAAAACCAGAGTGACAAACACAGCTTCGTGTGTCGTGAATTTGAAAAAGGAATAGTTGGTACATATAGTTCATAGGACTGACGGACGTTGGGGACTCAAGGTGCTGGATTCATTTTTAGGTGGTAAAATAAAACTTCAATGTAACGTTTTCAGGCTCGACCGAAGGGCGAAGGGCTGACGCCGTACCAGGGCAGGAAGCGCTGCTTCGGCGAGTACAAGTGCCCCAAGTGCAAGCGCAAGTGGATGAGCGGCAACTCGTGGGCCAACAACGGCCAGGAGTGCATCAAGTGCAGGATCAATGTCTTCCCACATAAGCAGGTCAGTACCATCCACCCTTCAGTTCTTCTTCAGTTTCTGGAACTTTGCGCATGAAATAGTAATCTGTGATGAAATATTACAAAATTAATTTCAGTTTCTGGGACGTTGCGCATGAAATATTATTATTGGGGCACAATTTGAAATATTACAAACTTAAAAAATTGTGTAATTTATTTGGTCTTTTGTGATTTGTAAGCTAATACCACCTTGTGGGATTTGGATATGATATGCCATTACCTGAGGAATATCTTACTATAGTACCTATTGTGCCTGAGGTAAGCTGGCGGCAATCGTGTTACGCAAACCCTCCGCCACAAGTACCTGCTATGAGAGGCTTTGACATACTTAAAAGAGATATTACGTATTTCCAGACCTTTTATGAAAAGCTTTGGCATATTTAAACGAGATATTACGTATTTCCAGACCGGTTATGAAAGGCTTTGGCATATTTAAAGGAGATATTACGTATTTCCAGACCTGTTATGAAAGGCTTTGGCATATTTAAAGGAGATGTTACGTATTTCCAGACCTGTTATGAAAGGCTTTGGCATATTTAAAGATGTTACGTATTTGCAGAGGCCCCTGGAGAAGCCGGACGGCTTGGACGTGAGCGACCAATCCAAGATCCATCCTCAGCACCTCTGCCAGAAATGCCGCTCGCTGGGCTTCTATTGTCGCAGGGAATATTAACATTTTATTCGCCAGAGCCACTGATCTAAATTATTATTCCACTTAGTACGCTGGATAAAACATTCTATACAATTGAGTTCATTTTTGAGCCGATTTGAAGCGCCCCCTTCGAAGGTCCACAGTCCATGGTACTAAATTGACATTTGTGTTGTTAGTGACCGCCGTTTCGAATGTCATTTTATTTTAGTTCCACTGACGCTCACGCCAGGTTACGCAACAATCAGCGCCAAAATCACGAAAATCAAATGTCTTCATTTTTACGTTGTCAGTCAGATCTATAGAATAGAGAGCAGTGGCTAGAGCTCATTTTCTTTATTATAAACATCGGGGCAAAAATATTATTTTAGAGTTAAGCGAATTAAATATTAATAAGTTTTTATTGCACTTATATAGGTATGCCTACCTCACAGGCACTTATTAGGTACCTAAATGTCAGTAAAATATTGAATCTATAATGGTGATAAGTGATAACTATTTCACAGCTTAAAAATAAGTGTAAACTTAGTTATAAGCTGTGAAATAGTTATGGGAAGTTGGTGTTGAAACTAGGTAAACTTCATGTCATTTTGTGAAATATTTTAAAAGCAAAATATTACATTTCTGTATTTTAGTTTATAATAACGAGTAATTGCTTGACGATTTTGCTTTTATTTTAATTTTTGTGAAATTATATAAATATAAAATAAGAAATATAATAAAACTGATATTTTAAATATGTGATAAGTAGATACAGTACCAACTTCAGAATAAATAGTGCATCGGCTAAAACAGTTTTTCATTTTTCAGACATTGATTACTGATTAGTGAGAAAGTTGAAATTATGACTGTTTCTTTCGTTATCTTTTTTATAACCGACTTCAAAAAAAAGGAGGAGGTTCTCAATTGATCGAAATCTTTTTTAAACTTTTATTTTCGTAATTTTTTTTTGCATATTAAAGTTTGCCCATGCACGTTATAATGCAGTATTTATTCTGACGTACTTAGTACCGACTGTTTGTGTTTTTGTAGCATTACTTAAATGTACTTAGAATTAAGAAAATATAAACTTATAACCAAAACTGTTTTCCAAAGGTTAAATATATTGTTACTTACAGTTTTTTTTGATACACGTAAAACTCTAAAAGATTATTATTATTGTTTTACATAAATATAGTTATTTATCTTGATTTTACTCCGATATACGAGTATGATGTTTAAATCAGAAGGTGTGATTCTGTAAAAGTGCTTATAGCAGCGACGAGCTTACATCTTTGCAGCTGATTGGTTAATGTTTGAATCGGTCAAGTCGCGTAGGCACTGATTATAGTAGTGTTATTATCTCGCTGCAGACTCGGCCATAAATCATCCGAGTGTTTCGCTTTTGTTGTTCACTAAAATACAAAAGCAGCAGTGAAGCTCAGCAGTGAAATACAAAAGTCTGCAGCGAGATAATAACACTACTATAGTAGTGTTCTCATCGATTGTGAAGCCAAGGCGCCAATTGACTGGTGATGGCCGATGGAAAATTTTATTTATGTACACCTGTGCCTTTACAAGTTATATTTTTAATTATTGTTCGTATCATACTTCCTTTATAAATTCAGATTTTATAGTTATTATCATAAGATACTAAAGTTACAATATAATATGAAAATATGTATATTTCGAGAATGCTTGCCGTTATATTATACTTAAGTGTAAAAATGTGTTATTAAGGTTTAAACAAATTATAAAATGTACTCCAAATGGCATTAAACTTATGAAATTTATATGTATATTTGATATATAAATTTGTGGTTAATGTTTTCTTTTTAAATATAATGTACCTAATCAAATATAATTTTGATACTACTTATATAACTAACAATATGTTTAAAAACTTAAAATAGCGATACTTACCTTATTATTTAAGTTTCATTAAAAATATATTTACTTACTTATTTAACAAAACTAACATTCATGAAAACAGTGGATTCTCACCTGTGCCAAAAATACTTAGTTCCTTACTTATTTTTTATGTTTTGGAAACATTTAATTTAAGTTTCATATACAGGGCGTCCCACGGCGATGCCACATGGATGGGGGCCACCTTTACAAAAGCCTATACATGATTATATTTTGTCTTATACTTACTTGGTTCTTCACGCAATACGTTATATACCTACTGTATAATTTATTTAAGCAATTAGTTACCTAATCGTTGCAGTTATAGGCACTGAAGACAAACCTATGTGGGTTTTTCAGTGTTTTTTAGATTAAGTTCTTTGATTGTATGCACTTTAATTGATAATAAAATAAATAAATAAAGTTTCTTAAATATTGTAGATAGAGCATTTCACTGAAAAAAGACTTCATTTCAATTTCAAAAACAATTGAAACTGCATTATAATTTTAATGTGGCTTTTAACTCCAAATTCATTAATTTTTTTTATCTAATTCTCAAAATGTACCATTCTGTTGATTACAAAATTGATTTGTTGTCACTTACGGTCATGTCAGCTTTTCTATTTTACGAACAAAATTTTACATCCAATGTTAAAATTCATGGTCTTCCTTTTATTTCTGATACTATATTTTTCGCAAAAAAAAAACAATCCCTTTGATGAAGGCTTTCGTTCGATATGATAAAACTAAACGTAATTTATTTTCACGTATAGCGGGTTCGACTCCCGGTTTAACCAACCGATTTTTCAAAAATCTATGAATGCAGTTTAAAGTGTTTTTTAAATTGAAATGAAGTCTTCTTTCAGGTGAAATGCTCTATCTACAAAATTTAAGGCACTTTCCCTCCATGTGGCATAGCCGTGGGACACCCTGTATACAATAGTATATGTTATAGTAATCGTAACTATTTGTACAAGTGTACAGTACTTAGTCAGGATTTCAGAATAAAAAGATAAAGTGCATCGGCTAAATTTGTATTTCTAAACATTATACTTTTCATAGAAATTAAACTGACATTTATTTGGAAATTATGATTGTATTTAGGACCAAATTAGAATTTTAAATTAATTGTTAATTTGTTTTCTGTTGTTTCCGTCGTTTGACGATGCATATATTCTGACCTCAGAATACAGAATAAACCAGAAGCCTCATCGAGCCGTGATTGCACGGCGTACATTGTGTCCTAAAACAGCGTAAACATCCCTCGCCCCTCGCTCTTCTTACCCGCGTAATGTTGCTAGGTCAGAAACTATTTCCCTATTTTAGGGTAAAAGTTTATAAAAGGACATCATCCACGTTTCATACATTTTTGGTCCAAAAGTAAAAGTGCCGGCCAAAAAAAATTTTTGCTGTATTTCGTTAGAACTTGTCCACCTAAACATTTCTTATTATGACAACAAAGCTGTAAAACTAATAACCTTGGTTTTATTTGAGTTAAAAAATCTGCATTTTTTCGATTACGTTTAATGTTTCTTAGACATTTTTTTTACTTTTTTGAGTTTTTTTAGTGTTAATGAAAGTATAACAAATACCTAATGCTAATAATTGTTAAAATGACTGCGTATTTTTCTGGAATTATCTTTAATAATAATAATTATTACTATTATTATCACGACGACAGACTCAACAAAGCAGGTACAAGTCGTACGCCGCCACATGCCATAAAATGCGGTGTTTATTATTATCTCTAATAATAATAATAATTATTATCATGATAAAAGACTCAACAAAGCAGGGCAGGAAGTCAGGAATAATTCAGTCAGAAGGCAAGAAGTAGGAAGTCAGAAGGCAGGAATAATTATTATTATTTTTATAAGGGATAATAATAAACACCGCATTTTATGGCATGTGGCGGCGGCGGACGACTTCTACCTGCTTTGTTGAGTCTGTCGTCGTGATAATAATAATAATTATTATTATTAGGGATAGTAATAAACACCGCATTTTATGGCATGTGGCGGCGGCGGACGACTTCTACCTGCTTTGTTGAGTCTGTCGTCGTGATAATAATAATTATTATTATTATTAGGGATAGTAATAAACACCACATTTTATGGCATGTGGCGGCGGACGACTTCTACCTGCTTTGTTGAGTCTTTCGTCGTGATAATAATAATTATTATTATTATTATAAGGGATAATAATAAACACCGCATTTTATGGCATGTGGCGGCGGCGGACGACTTCTACCTGCTTTGTTGAGTCTGTCGTCGTGATAATAATAATAATTATTATTATTAGGGATAGTAATAAACACCGCATTTTATGGCATGTGGCGGCGGCGGACGACTTCTACCTGCTTTGTTGAGTCTGTCGTCGTGATAATAATAATAATTATTATTATAATAAGGGATAGTAGTAAACACCGCATTTTATGGCATGTGGCGGCGGACGACTTCTACCTGCTTTGTTGAGTCTTTCGTCGTGATAATAATAATAATTTTTATTATTAGGGATAGTAATAAACACCGCATTTTATGGCATGTGGCGGCGGATGACTTCTACCTGCTTTGTTGAGTCTGTCGTCGTGATAATAATAATAATTATTATTATAATAAGGGATAGTAGTAAACACCGCATTTTATGGCATGTGGCGGCGGATGACTTCTACCTGCTTTGTTGAGTCTGTCGTCATGATAATAATAGTAATAATTATTATTATTAAGGATAATTCCAGAAAAATACGCAGTCATTTTAACAATTATTAGCATTAGGTATTTGTTATACTTTCTTTAACACTAAAGAAACTAAAAAAACCAAAAAAAAATGTGTTAGAAACTTTTAACAAAATCAAAAAAATGCAGATTTTAAACTCAAATAAAACCAAGGTTACCTATTAGTTCTACAGCTTCGGTGGCATAATAAGAAATGTTTAGGTGGACAAGTTCTATCGAAATACTGTAAGAATTTTTTCTGGCCGGCACTTTTCAATTTTGGTCCAAAATGGATGATGTCCTTTGAGGTCAAATAATAACTGTTGGGTTCTTAACCCTAGAAAGATACTCTTATTTTTTTGTACGTAAAAGTTGTCAGGCGTAAAATTAAGAATAACTAGCTGTAATTTTAAAAACTACTTTCTGATTTTATTAAACATATGTGTATTAATTTGGAATAAGTATATGCATTTATAAATATACAGTTCTTTTTTCAATTTATATTTATTTACTATAATAAAAAATCAAAATATTGAACTACTTCAATATAATATCAATAAAAATAATCAACATTTGTATGATTTTAGTCCATTTGATTTTTCTTTCTTCGTCAGCCGGGAATCTTAAATATTTAACGAATATCTGTATTAATGTAATGTATTAATACAATAAGTAGAGTAATTATACAAAACTTTGAATTGTACCCTAGAACTAAGTTTCTCTCCTTCACATCACACAACATTCCATATCGGTGCTGATGACCGTTGAGGAGTTCTCTCATTAGGAGCCAACCTGTAGTACAGTTGCCATGTCATGGTGACTCTTAAAACCGGCTATCATAATGAAACGCGAATTACAAAATTTCGTGTCCTTGCTGTTGACCGTTATAGAGTTCCTACATCTGGGCCTAATCCTAAATGTCGAATCAGGCCATGCTTACCATAAAAATGCTATGTCATTAGAACTGAACCACAATGTAAAATTAGCTTGCAAAGTTTGAACTAACACACAAATATTGCAAGCTAAATAAAAGCGAAACTAATTTACAAGAATATTTTGTAATTTTATTACAGTTGTATATACATACCAAGTATAAATGTCTATATCATAATATCCTTATGTTTTTAGTTCGTAAAAATTTTAGTATTTATAATCTATTCCGAAACGAAGTAGGGAAAATCAAAAACGTTATAAGGGCAACAATAACAAAATGGCCACATTATTTTCCGTCGCAATTGACAGCAAATTTCTTTGACTTATTTAGCAAATTAATTTGAAAAACAATGACTGAATGGCTTTCATCTGTAATGAAATGTGATCCCATCCTGTTTCTTTTTGAGACCAGCAGTATTTTTACATGTTGGAGTGGCACAAACTGGCGTAATTCAATTAAATTTGACACCTGTAAAACACGTTTGAGTGACACGACGTCCACAGACTGACTACTCGCCCGTTCCAGAAACCATTCATTTTATGATTGGTTTTTGAAGCTTCGATATTAGGCCCGTACACACATTCTGTTTATTCTGTATTCTGAGATTCTGACGTAGGTACTGAAATTACCTACTTTTAATAAGATTTTTTTGTGTATTTCTTTTAAGTTATTGTGTATCATTATCATCAAACTTTGTATAAGTCTCCTTTTTTATCATAACTTCGTTTGCAAACAAAATAATTTTAAGATTGCTGAATCGTTGGTGCTTGATGTTAGAACGTAGACAACATATTTTAATATTTTTGTATCACTTTGGAAATTACTTTATAAGGTCAATACCCTACTTCAGAATAAATATTGTACTTCGGCTAAATTATTTCCGAACGTGATGCTGTTCTCAGAAATGAAATTGACATTATAAGTTGAAATTGCGACTGTTTTTTTATGACGGAATTACTTTAATTAGTGGATTTTCTATTGTTTCCGAATTCAGATGTATGTCAATGCACATTATTTATTCTGCTAAGGAACGGCCTGTAGAAAATGACAAAAATATTATACAAAATGCATTTGCTCATAAGGTGGTTATAAAATCAGCGTTTTTATAATTACTAACTTCTAAGTACTTAATGATTATTAAAGTTCACAATAAAAGAAATAAATGTTTATTTCAGTACAGTATCTTGGTTAAGAAAAGTAACGTAAAAGTTCAAGTGCCTAGAAATGATTTCAATTTTCAATACACTTTCTCATAAAATGGTTATGGCTTTTTACAGCTACCAATCGAATGTTATATTATCATAATGATACAGATTATGTTTTTCATTATTTTAGTAGTTTAAGTGACTTGAAGTCTTAGTTAAAGTGACTTTAAAGTTATGGCTCTTTTTATTAAAATACTCGTATGTAAACGAGCTGTAACTGTAATTAAATTTTTCCGATTTTCAATCGCCAGAGAAACTATCTGAGGAATAAATCTGAAAAGTATGTCATACAAAATCTGCCAAAACGTCATATTTATTCCTCAGTTAACTATTATCTGGCGATTGAAAAATCGGCCCTTAAAATTACAGTTACTATGGTTCGTTATTCTTACGCGACTTAAATGTTATATTTGTAAAGATTTTTTATTATTATTACTTATCATATTGCGATTGCGTGGAATGGAACGGAACGAAATTCAAAAAATGTATGGGAATGATCCCTAAACTTATTCGTCAAGTTATCTACTTAGTTATCATTCTCATTTTTTTCGTTCCATATACATATATAGTCCATGCATGGAATTGCAATATATCTTAACTCATAAATATTATGTGTTATTACTCAGGTCTCTGTACTGTGGGATAAATGTATTATATTGCCATCGTATGGAGAGAGCCGCGGGTCTAAGCGGGTGAACCCCATTAGTTATATAGATAAGACGAAATAGCCTTATTTTGTAATAGTCCTATCTAAAGTAAGTCTAGGTAGGTAGTAGGTAAGAAAGAAAAACCGGCAAAGTGCGAGTCAAACTCGCGCACCGAGGATTTCGTACCACAAAAAAGTAAAATTCAAGGTGCAAAAGATAACTATAAAAGAATCACTTTTATTCATTGAACTGTAGTGTACAAGTGCTTTTGATAACAATCCGCAAACCTAAGTATGTTTAAGAGGTTAACTGTTAATATCTAAAAAATAGCTATTTATACCTATATGTTAACTCCTAGGTATCGATTATACCTAATTATTTCAGATTTTCCGATCGCTAAACTTCGAAGATAGACGGGGAACGGTATTTTTTCAGACAGTTTGCCCAATAATTCAAAACTATCAGGCATAAAAATAAATAAAAAATTGTTTTAGAATATACGAATAACGCCCTTTTATATGATACCCCATTTAATATTGTTATCTCATTCTGAATAAGTATACTCTGGTTTACCCCCCTTTTTAAACAAAAAAAAAACCAAAGCAATTTTAATTATCTAATAAAATAATAATCTAATAAAATAATCGAGTGTGACCACAGGTGACTGACGGACGGACGGAGAAAGTCTCGCCATTTTTCAAATCATTTTGCTTAGTAATCTGTGACTTTGCTATGGAACACTAAAAAGGCTTTAATTCAGTTATACGACTTCTAGTTCTATAAAACAAAAAAATATGGGAACGGTACGTACCTATTACTTGCATACTCCGCTGCATATGGCTAAAATTATTTACTGAATTACACTTTTGCATGGGAAAATCCCTTAAATGTACGATTTTTACCCCTTATTTAAATTTCTGGAAGCGCCGTCTTAGTACGAATTCATGACCTAATGTTAACTTACTACGACTTGTAGTTTTTCGGGAATTTTTGAAGTGATCTGAGGCTACTACCTATTATTATTTTATTAACCTATTATGTATTATTATTATTGATGATTTTGAGTATATTGTTCTAATTTGTTTTGTAGCTACTTTTAGTTTCACCAAATGTATGAGATTCAATCAAATTTTATCAATAAACACTTTTTTAATAAAATAAAATATTTTTTTATTTCAAGAAAAAAATTAAACATGGGAGATAAATTAATTATACTTATTTAGGTCCGATTTTTCGATCGCCAGATAAACGATAACTGAGGAATAAATAATGACGTTTTGACAGCTTTTGTATGTTTTCAAATTTATATAGCTTATCTATAGGTATATACCTATATTTGTATGTTTTCAAATTTATATAGCCTCAGATAGCTTATCTAGTGATTGAAAAATCGGCCCTTAATATAATAATGAATAAGATATGTAATTTTGCTCTTAAAATAACTTGCGTCAGTTCATTGACGCAAATACCCAAAGGTAACTTAAACATTATCGAGAAATGAACGAAAATTAAATAAAATCTGAATCGAATTAGAGCGGTTTAACCAAACACTGCAGACAAGAAACGCATTATGTTCGTATTGCCCATAATAAGCCGCTAAATGGTGATAATGCTTCAAGAATCAAGGCTCCTTCGTTAGGCTGACTTTCCACCTGACATATTGCGCTCTGCAGTTGATAAGCTAGAGATAAGTAAGGAAAAGTACCCTTCCTCTACTTGGGCGTCATCCTGGGATACTGCGTCTTCTTGATCTCCATACAAGTTCTTTATGTTCCTACTTAACATTTCTTTCGGAAGCGTGCAGGTGTAACTTTATCTACTGCTTTAAGTTACCTCGCACAAAGGGCGTTTCTTCCATTTATCACCCAGTGTTTCCCCAAGTGGTACTATGGGCAATTTTTTTGTCCATGGTAATACCAACAGTAGGAAAACCAAAGTAAACGCATAGTCCAACGCATAAGCAAGCAGAAGCGGCAGTGGGCGGGCCACATCTGTAGCAGAACCCACGGTCGATGGGGCAAGCGTGTTCTGGAGTGAAGACCATGTACTGGTAAGCGCAGCGTAGGACGACCTCCTGCCCGCTGGACCGACGACCTGAAAAGACGCTGATAGCGAGTGCATGACGAAGGCCGAGGGCCGTGTGTTGCAGAGGGCACTGTCAGAAAGGCATATGTCCAGCAGTGGTCGTCTATATATTATACTAGCAAACGCCCGCGGCTTCGCTCACGTTAACTTCTGAGTTATGCTTTACTATGGTGGTTTAATTTCCAAAATTCCTGCACTACACACCATTTTGCCCACAAAATTTTCTCTTGCTTCCTGGTAATAGTCACATATTGATTTTGAAAAATTCGATCGTCACAAAAAAGTTAAATATGGTGGCCATTTTTAGGGTTTCGTACCCAAAGGGTAAAAGCTCTTACTAAGACTCCACCGTCCGTTCGTCCATCCGGCCGTGGTTGCTTGCTACCATGGTAAGATATATAAGTACAAAATTGTGGCCAATTCTTTTAAATTTTTACCAAAAATTCCTTTTCTATGCTCGCTGCGATAATCAGATATCAATTTTGAAAACAATCGGCCCGGTAACAAAAAAGTTCAAAATGGCGGCCACTTTTTTAAATTTTGACCACAAATTCCTTCTCTATGCTTGCTGCCATAGTCAAATATCGATTTTCAAAGCAATCTGCCCAGTACCAAAAAAGTTCAAAATGGCGGCCACTTTTTTAAATATTGACCACAAATTCCTTCTCTATGCTTGCTGCCATAGTCAAATATCGATTTTCAAAGCAATCGGCCCAGTAACAAAAAAGTTCAAAATGGCGGCCACTTTTTTAAATTTTGACCACAAATTCCTTCTCTATGCTTGCTGCCATAGTCAAATATCGATTTTCAAAGCAATCTGCCCAGTAACAAAAAAGTTCAAAATGGCGGCCACTTTTTTAAATTTTGACCACAAATTCCTTCTCTATGCTTGCTGCCATAGTCAAATATCCATTTTCAAAGCAATCGGCCCAGTAACAAAAAAGTTCAAAATGGCGGCCACTTTTTTAAATTTTGACCACAAATTCCTTCTCTATGCTTGCTGCCATAGTCAAATATCGATTTTCAAAGCAATCGGCCCAGTAACAAAAAAGTTCAAAATGGCGGCCACTTTTTTTTAATTTTGACCACAAATTCCTTCTCTATGCTTGCTGCCATAGTCAAATATCGATTTTCAAAGCAATCGGCCCAGTAACAAAAAAGTTCAAAATGGCGGCCATTTTTTTTAATTTTGATCACAAATTCCTTCTTTATGCTTGCTGCCATAGTCAAATATCGATTTTCAAAGCAATCGGCCCAGTAACAAAAAAGTTCAAAATGGCGGCCTATTTTTTAAATTTTGACCACAAACTCTTTCTCTATGCTTGCTGCCACTGTAAAATATCGATTTTCAAAGCAATCGGCTCAGTAACAAAAAAGTTCAAAATGGCGGAATATTTTTTAAATTTTGACCACAAACTCTTTCTCTATGCTTGCTGCCACTGTAAAATATCGATTTTCAAAGCAATCTGCCCAGTAACAAAAAAGTTCAAAATGGCGGCCACTTTTTTAAATTTTGACCACAAATTCCTTCTCTATGCTTGCTGCCATAGTCAAATATCGATTTTCAAAGCAATCGGCCCAGTAACAAAAAAGTTCAAAATGGCGGCCACTTTTTAAAATTTTGACCACAAATTCCTTCTCTATGCTTGCTGCCATAGTCAAATATCGATTTTCAAAGCAATCAGCCCAGTAACTAAAAAGTTCAAAATGGCGGCCACTTTTTTAAATATTGACCACAAATTCCTTCTCTATGCTTGCTGCCATAGTTAAATATCGATTTTCAAAGCAATCGGCCCAGTAACAAAAAAGTTCAAAATGGCGGCCACCTTTTTTAAATTTTGACCACAAATTCCTTCTCTATGCTTGCTGCCATAGTCAAATATCGATTTTCAAAGCAATCCGCCCAGTAACAAAAAAGTTCAAAATGGCGGCCACTTTTTTAAATTTTGACCACAAATTCCTTCTCTATGCTTGCTGCCATAGTCAAATATCGATTTTCAAAGCAATCGGCCCAGTAACAAAAAATTTCAAAATGGCGGCCACTTTTTTAAATTTTGACCAAAAATTCCTTCTCTATGCTTGCTGCCATAGTCAAATATCGATTTTAAAAGCAATCTGCCCAGTAACAAAAAAGTTCAAAATGGCGGCCACTTTTTTAAATTTTGACCACAAATTCCTTCTCTATGCTTGCTGCCATAGTCAAATATCGATTTTCAAAGCAATCGGCCCAGTAACAAAAAAGTTCAAAATGGCGGCCACTTTTTTAAATTTTGACCACAAATTCCTTCTCTATGCTTGCTGCCATAGTCAAATATCCATTTTCAAAGCAATCGGCCCAGTAACAAAAAAGTTCAAAATGGCGGCCACTTTTTTAAATTTTGACCACAAATTCCTTCTCTATGCTTGCTGCCATAGTCAAATATCGATTTTCAAAGCAATCGGCCCAGTAACAAAAAAGTTCAAAATGGCGGCCACTTTTTTTTAATTTTGACCACAAATTCCTTCTCTATGCTTGCTGCCATAGTCAAATATCGATTTTCAAAGCAATCGGCCCAGTAACAAAAAAGTTCAAAATGGCGGCCATTTTTTTAAATTTTGATCACAAATTCCTTCTTTATGCTTGCTGCCATAGTCAAATATCGATTTTCAAAGCAATCGGCCCAGTAACAAAAAAGTTCAAAATGGCGGCCACTTTTTTTTAATTTTGACCACAAATTCCTTCTCTATGCTTGCTGCCATAGTCAAATATCGATTTTCAAAGCAATCGGCCCAGTAACAAAAAAGTTCAAAATGGCGGCCATTTTTTTAAATTTTGATCACAAATTCCTTCTTTATGCTTGCTGCCATAGTCAAATATCGATTTTCAAAGCAATCGGCCCAGTAACAAAAAAGTTCAAAATGGCGGCCACTTTTTTTTAATTTTGACCACAAATTCCTTCTCTATGCTTGCTGCCATAGTCAAATATCGATTTTCAAAGCAATCGGCCCAGTAACAAAAAAGTTCAAAATGGCGGCCATTTTTTTAAATTTTGATCACAAATTCCTTCTTTATGCTTGCTGCCATAGTCAAATATCGATTTTCAAAGCAATCGGCCCAGTAACAAAAAAGTTCAAAATGGCGGCCTATTTTTTAAATTTTGACCACAAACTCTTTCTTTATGCTTGCTGCCACTGTAAAATATCGATTTTCAAAGCAATCGGCTCAGTAACAAAAAAGTTCAAAATGGCGGAATATTTTTTAAATTTTGACCACAAACTCTTTCTCTATGCTTGCTGCCACTGTAAAATATCGATTTTCAAAGCAATCTGCCCAGTAACAAAAAAGTTCAAAATGGCGGCCACTTTTTTAAATTTTGACCACAAATTCCTTCTCTATGCTTGCTGCCATAGTCAAATATCCATTTTCAAAGCAATCGGCCCAGTAACAAAAAGTTCAAAATGGCGGCCACCTTTTTTAAATTTTGACCACAAATTCCTTCTCTATGCTTGCTGCCATAGTCAAATATCGATTTTCAAAGCAATCCGCCCAGTAACAAAAAAGTTCAAAATGGCGGCCACTTTTTTAAATTTTGACCACAAATTCCTTCTCTATGCTTGCTGCCATAGTCAAATATCGATTTTCAAAGCAATCGGCCCAGTAACAAAAAATTTCAAAATGGCGGCCACTTTTTTAAATTTTGACCAAAAATTCCTTCTCTATGCTTGCTGCCATAGTCAAATATCGATTTTAAAAGCAATCTGTCCAGTAACAAAAAAGTTCAAAATGGCGGCCACTTTTTTAAATTTTGACCACAAATTCCTTCTCTATGCTTGCTGCCATAGTCAAATATCGATTTTCAAAGCAATCGGCCCAGTAACAAAAAAGTTCAAAATGGCGGCCACTTTTTTAAATTTTGACCACAAATTCCTTCTCTATGCTTGCTGCCATAGTCAAATATCGATTTTCAAAGCAATCTGCCCAGTACCAAAAAAGTTCAAAATGGCGGCCACTTTTTTAAATATTGACCACAAATTCCTTCTCTATGCTTGCTGCCATAGTCAAATATCGATTTTCAAAGCAATCGGCCCAGTAACAAAAAAGTTCAAAATGGCGGCCACTTTTTTAAATTTTGACCACAAATTCCTTCTCTATGCTTGCTGCCATAGTCAAATATCGATTTTCAAAGCAATCTGCCCAGTAACAAAAAAGTTCAAAATGGCGGCCACTTTTTTAAATTTTGACCACAAATTCCTTCTCTATGCTTGCTGCCATAGTCAAATATCCATTTTCAAAGCAATCGGCCCAGTAACAAAAAAGTTCAAAATGGCGGCCACTTTTTTAAATTTTGACCACAAATTCCTTCTCTATGCTTGCTGCCATAGTCAAATATCGATTTTCAAAGCAATCGGCCCAGTAACAAAAAAGTTCAAAATGGCGGCCACTTTTTTTTAATTTTGACCACAAATTCCTTCTCTATGCTTGCTGCCATAGTCAAATATCGATTTTCAAAGCAATCGGCCCAGTAACAAAAAAGTTCAAAATGGCGGCCATTTTTTTAAATTTTGATCACAAATTCCTTCTTTATGCTTGCTGCCATAGTCAAATATCGATTTTCAAAGCAATCGGCCCAGTAACAAAAAAGTTCAAAATGGCGGCCTATTTTTTAAATTTTGACCACAAACTCTTTCTCTATGCTTGCTGCCACTGTAAAATATCGATTTTCAAAGCAATCGGCTCAGTAACAAAAAAGTTCAAAATGGCGGAATATTTTTTAAATTTTGACCACAAACTCTTTCTCTATGCTTGCTGCCACTGTAAAATATCGATTTTCAAAGCAATCTGCCCAGTAACAAAAAAGTTCAAAATGGCGGCCACTTTTTTAAATTTTGACCACAAATTCCTTCTCTATGCTTGCTGCCATAGTCAAATATCGATTTTCAAAGCAATCGGCCCAGTAACAAAAAAGTTCAAAATGGCGGCCACTTTTTAAAATTTTGACCACAAATTCCTTCTCTATGCTTGCTGCCATAGTCAAATATCGATTTTCAAAGCAATCAGCCCAGTAACTAAAAAGTTCAAAATGGCGGCCACTTTTTTAAATATTGACCACAAATTCCTTCTCTATGCTTGCTGCCATAGTTAAATATCGATTTTCAAAGCAATCGGCCCAGTAACAAAAAAGTTCAAAATGGCGGCCTATTTTTTAAATTTTGACCACAAATTCCGTCTCTATGCTTGCTGCCATAGTCAAATATCGATTTTCAAAGCAATCGGCCCAGTAACAAAAAAGTTCAAAATGGCGGCCAAAAAATTCAAAATTTTTCCTCCTCAAAATTTGAATCTCGAAAATCCCTTTCTGAATACGAATTCATGATATACCTAATACCAACCTAGGTACCAAATTTCAGATCTCTACGACTTTTAATTTCGCTGGAATCCCTGGAACAACGCAAAAATTACACTTTTGTATGGGAAAATCCCTTAAAAGTAGGATTTTTATCCCTTCCAATTTGAATTTCTGGAATCCCCGTCTTAGTACGAATTCATGACCTAATATCAACCTAGGTACCAAATTTCAGATCTCTACGATTTGTAGTTTTCCGGGAATCCCTGGAACAACGAAATAAATTTCACTTTTGTATGGAGAAATCCCTAAAACCAACGGTTTTTACCCCTTAAAATTTGAATTTCTGGAATCCCCGTCTTAGTACGAATTCTTGACCTAATATCAACCTAGGTACCAAATTTCAGATCTCTACGACTTTTAGTTTTTCGGGAATCCCTGGAACAACGAAAAAAATTACACTTTTGTATGGAGAAATCCCTAAAACCAACGGTTTTTTCCCCTTAAAATTTGAATTTCTGGAATCCCTGTCTTAGTACGAATTCATGACCTAATATCTACTTAGTTACCAATTTTCAGATCCCTACGACTTGTAGCTTTTCGGGAATTCCTGGAACAACGAAAAATATTTCACTTTTGTATGGGGAAATCCAAAAAACCAACGGTTTTTACCCCTTACAATTTGAATTTCTGAAATCCCCGTCTTAGTACGAATTCATGACCTAATATCAACCTAGGTACCAAATTTCAGATCTCTACGACTTGTAGCTTTTCGGGAATTCCTGGAACAACGAAAAAAATTTTACTTTTGTATGGGGAAATCCAAAAAACCAACGGTTTTTACCCCTTACAATTTGAATTTCTGGAATCCCCGTCTTAGTACGAATTCATGACCTAATATCTACCTAGGTACCAAATTTCAGATCCCTACGACTTGTAGCTTTTCGGGAATTCCTGGAACAACGAAAAAAATTTCACTTTTGTATGGGGAAATCCAAAAAACCAACGGTTTTTACCCCTTACAATTTGAATTTCTGGAATCCCCGTCTTAGTACGAATTCATGACCTAATATCTACCTAGGTACCAAATTTCAGATCTCTACGACCTATAGTTTTGGCGGAATCCTTGGAACAACCAAAATCACCAAAATGCCTCATTCTTTTATATATATAGATATGGATGTTAAGTTATACTAACAGCTTCAGTGTTATCACTGGCAAAATATTTCATGTGGTACCACTGGAGGAATATAACTAACGGTCCCAAAGGCAATGACGGGTATCTTCATAGCTTTAACAATTAGGAAATTATACTCACAGTCATTTAATGCCACATCACCTACATTTTGGTGGAGTCCACACAGCCCTAACTCCGTTGCTGCTTACACCAATTTCCGACAGATGGAGGGTGGCAATCGAAATTCTTTATGGCCAGCACCGAACTCCACGCACAGAACATAAAATTAAGAGCGTTTATGCGTTTACGCGTGAATCGCGTGTCGCTCCATACAAAAAAAGAATTCCGTTCCCGCTGACGCAATTTTGCGCGGAAAATGGTATTACAAAAAAAATTATAGTAAAATAAATATACAACTTATTAAAATAATAAATAACCAATGACTTGGAATATGAATTGAATTAAATTACTATAATTGTTAAGAAATAACAAAATATCTTGGATTTTATCCTAAAATAATACGTTTAATTTATCGAAAAATGCTAAAAATGGCACTTTTCGGTTTATGGTTTTTGAATGAAAATCTAGGAAAATCGTGTTTTTGTTTGAGACACTTTTTAGTAAATGTTATTAATTTTTTAAATATGTCATTGTTAGAAGTTTGTGTTAAGAAACATGGCAAATATCTTGCATCTGCGTAGAGCGTCGACCGCTATTTTAGCAAACAGCCTATACAAAAACTGTTCTAGTGAGAAAGTTATACACATATTTTAAAATATTTTTGAGCCAAGTTCTAGATTATGAAATGCCAAATAATATGAATTCAATTATCTAATCTATAATTGAACACATAACTATTTTATGTTCCTTCGGAAATCGTAAATTTTGACTCAAGCATAATACTAACGCATGAAGCGCCTTAAGTACATTTTCATCAACATTTTGGCCTCACATTAGGCTCTTCTAGAATCTGTATTTCTTGCTTCATTTTTGGTGCCTTCAAGACGATAATGAATAGGCATTTTCAATGCAACTGCGCTCTAACCTCACCTTTGCTTTCCAACTAATAAATATTATAAAAAAAAAGTTGCACTTCTTTGGTGGAAAAGCAGAGTAAGACTTGTGATGGTAATTTATACATTAAACATCACGATTGATATAAAATGGCCATCACGATGCCCACATTACATTTATAAACTCCGTTTTGCCACCGGAGAAGACATTTGTTGAAGTTTAACCCACAAGGTACAAACACTTGTGATTTAAAAAAAGTTGTGTTTAAACAGTGTGTATTCTACATAATTATCACATACATAGGCCGGGCAAAGCTTTGTATCTTCCCAAATTGTAATAGACTTGCCTGAAAACCACGAAATTTTAGAAACCATAAAAAGAATAAAGACAATGGAGATTTCGACAAAATTATCGGCAATAATTCTGCTAATCAGTGTTGTGGTGATTCTTGCTAAGCCTCTGGAAGAAATTAATTACCAGAAGGATACTGAACCATCGCAAAAAGGAATCTTCCAAGAGGTTATTGACAGTCGCCATGTAGAAAAGCGTTCACTGGATGATCAAAATGACGACGTGGTACCTGCAAGATTTGAGAACGCTTTTGTGGGACCGCACAGGATACGAGTTCTTCCTGGTTTTCTTCACTAATCAATAAACAACCTGTGACAGATAAAAATATACCTACTATTTTGCACTATGTGAATATATGGATATAATATTATATATCAAGTTGAAGTTGCAAAAAGTCTTATACCAAGGAAATCCTGGTGAAGATGCAGCGAATCTGCAGACAAATTTCAAAAATTGTCAGTTGTGTGATACATAATTTGTGAATTTTATTTTTTGGTTTTTGGCTTCGCCTTCGGGCCTCAACCTACTGATTATTTTCTCCCCTCGGTGGCAATGTAGCTATAACCCATTCGCTGAAGCTTTGCAGATGGCTTCCCCTTCCACTTTAAACTATCTTCACCCGCGCTAGTCTGTGATCAGACGTCGTTGCGATCGTACGAAGTGGGACTGCGAACGGGTAGTAGGTACTATTAGTTCCCAGATAACTCCAGCAAACTTTAAGGAAACGTCTTTTTTTTACGTTTCTGATATGCACCGCTAAGGTGTGGATATCACACCGTTCCAGCTTCCGTGTTCCCAGCCAAGTACTGTAAATCTGGATGCCTTCAGGTATATTATGACTTGTTTTGCCTCTTGACTGGAAAATTCAAGTAGAGCAAGTATTAAGAATCCCAAAGAACAACAAAATACTTGCAGTTCAATGCAAAATGTAATTACAAAAAGATGCAACCCGGATTCTGGTATCGATAACGGTTGTGGTTCTCTTTTTTAGTGTAGTTAATTTTAGATTTAAGTTTCATTTAATTATTTAGAAAATTAGGTATCTTTAAATTAATTTTTTATATTACCTATGTATTTATCTACTTGTGTAGAACTTTTTTAGAAAGATAATTTCAAAGGAATGTCTTTATTGCATTATAAAAAGGTATGTCCATAAATTCGACTTTTTTATTGTACAGTTATACTCACCATCCCCTTTTACTATAAGTCACGACTAACGGTAGGCATGGAACTCTCCATATTTTCATAAACTTATAGAAAGTTTATGAAAATATGGAGAGAAATACAAGTAGCCGCAACCTCAATAAAAATAAAACTAATAAAAAGTAATCAAATAAAAACTTTATTAACAAAGAAAGATACAAAAAATAACAAGCCGTTTGCCGAAAGGATCCATAACATGGTTTAATATCTAATTAATAGTTTAATACATGTTTAATACTCGCTCTTCGGTGCCTTAGCACTGAACGCCCTAACCTTGGGAATAGCGTAAACCTTTTCCTCCAACTTCTTAAACATGGGATACTTCTTGTCGAGATCTGGCATGTGGAGAAGCTTCTTCAGACAGTCGAACATACCCGCGAACAGGAAGTCAGCCCAGGTTAACTGAAAACAAAAGTTGTAGATATAAGTAGATCTTCCCTTTCAATAACGCTTGACCAAATACTTGACGAATACGTGTCTAAACCAAGGGATTTGGCCATAGCTTTTGTACACATTACTTGGGTGACAAAGTTTATTTTATTTAAAAGAAAAAAAAATCCACAAGCGTACCAAAATCAAAAAAAATCTCGTATGGCCCGCAGAATATTTCACAAAAAAACAGCTAGCTCCTCATTATTACTAACAACTTGCTAACAAGCGATAGTGTTCTGTTGTGTACCTACCTACTGTGGTCTAACTACCCGCAGTGGCAACTGGCAATTATTCCTACAATAGACAGCTGTGCCTGTTCAAAGTTATTAAGATTACTTGTAAATTAAAAATAAACAAGGGTTCCATTTTTACCATATTGCCCCTTTTTTTTTTTTTTTTGTCGCTGGGAAATGCGTTTACGCATCCCGTCCGTAGACTGAGCGGGTCAAAACCGCGCAGTCCCCGGCCGGGTATGTGGGACTCGCTGTCTGAGTCAGAATACCCACTAAAACCCAGCGGAGCCGCCTGCGTCCCAGATGGAACTAACTGCGACCAAAGGATCGCGAAAGCATGCACTTTGACGCCCCGAAAAAAACTACAATATAATTAGTAAGATTCGAACTGGGAGGATCCCACTGTAACCCATCGTCGATCAATCTGAGCCAAACAACACTCCTTGGTATGGAGCCCTAACGACGACGTAGTAAGTAGTTGATACTACGGGAGTGCCGACAAAAGTGAAAACTCAAACAAAGGTGTCAATAAGGGCACCGAATATATACTACGCAACGGCGTTGCGAGTTCAATGGTTTTTTCCCCATCTCAAAAAGGCCCAACTCACCTTATAAGTTTTCAGAGTTAGAAAGTAGCTTTGATTGTAAAGTGCGAGGATGAATTAAGACAGTATACCTTTCCAAGAGCCATGTGCCCATTATTGTTGGTGATCATGGCATTCAGCTTCTCCAGCGCCATGGGGTAGTAGTTCTTCTCCAGTTCCGCTTGCTTCTTCGCTTTCACCTTCTCGTCCTGCTCGTAGAACACCGCCGCAGCTTCTGCAGTAAGAGAACAGAAGAAAAGGATCAGTGGAATGACACAATGTGATTTGTGAAGCCCAAAACGATCCCTTAAAAGTGGGACACACCTTGTATACTCATCCACAGTAATGCCACTTATTTGAATTTTTAAAATTCTGGAGAAAGCAATATACAAAGTCACTCTATGTATAACAGCCTCCACCTGTAGGTACAAGATACAAACAACTCTCGAAGTCCAAAAGTCGATGTTGTCTCCGACCAGCCCATACCTACTTGAGGCTGAGGTAGCTCAGTATCGCCAGATTTTCTAAATGCCTCAGAAGACTTGTTTTACTGTAGGCTTGCGCTTGACTACAATCATGTGTGATAGACAGAAATGATTTAGCTTAGGATGGAGCGCGTTTGCCTAGAAAATGCCTATTCACTCTTCTCTTGAAGGCACCCAGGTTGTACTCGTCTGGAAACATAGAAACTGTTCCACACCTTAGCAGTACGTATCAGAAACGTGGAAGAAAAACGTTTCGTTCGAGTTCGCTGAACATTAACCACATAAGGATGTCACTTCTCTCGGCGTCTTGCAGTTCTGTGGTAGAAAGGTGAAGGAGGTACTATATTGTGGAGTTCTTGAGCACACTCTCCAAAGTATATCCTGTATGGGTCAAAGGTGCAAAATGACAAGAAGCAGGACATACTTTAAGAAGTCGGCATTCTGGTCGATTGCAAAGTCCTCCTCGATGTTTTCTCCAACCAGCCCGTACTTGTGGTTGAGGTAGCGCCATACTTCCTAGATGCCTCAGAAGGTGCAAAATGGCAAGAAGAATAGGACATACTTAGACGGATGTCAGTTAAGAACTCGACGCTCTGGTCGATCTCGAAGTCCTCCTCGATGTTTTCTCCAACCAGCCCGTACTTGTGGTTGAGGTAGCGCCATACTTCCTAGATGCCTCAGAAGGTGCAAAATGGCAAGAAGAATAGGACATACTTAGACGGATGTCAGTTAAGAACTCGACGCTCTGGTCGATCTCGAAGTCCTCCTCGATGTTTTCTCCAACCAGCCCGTACTTGTGGTTGAGGTAGCGCCATACTTCCTAGATGCCTCAGAAGGTGCAAAATGGCAAGAAGAATAGGACATACTTAGACGGATGTCAGTTAAGAACTCGACGCTCTGGTCGATCTCGAAGTCCTCCTCGATGTTTTCTCCAACCAGCCCGTACTTGTGGTTGAGGTAGCGCCATACTTCCTAGATGCCTCAGAAGGTGCAAAATGGCAAGAAGAATAGGACATACTTAGACGGATGTCAGTTAAGAACTCGACGCTCTGGTCGATCTCGAAGTCCTCCTCGATGTTTTCTCCAACCAGCCCGTACTTGTGGTTGAGGTAGCGCCATACTTCCTAGATGCCTCAGAAGGTGCAAAATGGCAAGAAGAATAGGACATACTTAGACGGATGTCAGTTAAGAACTCGACGCTCTGGTCGATCTCGAAGTCCTCCTCGATGTTTTCTCCAACCAGCCCGTACTTGTGGTTGAGGTAGCGCCATACTTCCTAGATGCCTCAGAAGGTGCAAAATGGCAAGAAGAATAGGACATACTTAGACGGATGTCAGTTAAGAACTCGACGCTCTGGTCGATCTCGAAGTCCTCCTCGATGTTTTCTCCAACCAGCCCGTACTTGTGGTTGAGGTAGCGCCATACTTCCTAGATGCCTCAGAAGGTGCAAAATGGCAAGAAGAATAGGACATACTTAGACGGATGTCAGTTAAGAACTCGACGCTCTGGTCGATCTCGAAGTCCTCCTCGATGTTTTCTCCAACCAGCCCGTACTTGTGGTTGAGGTAGCGCCATACTTCCTAGATGCCTCAGAAGGTGCAAAATGGCAAGAAGAATAGGACATACTTAGACGGATGTCAGTTAAGAACTCGACGCTCTGGTCGATCTCGAAGTCCTCCTCGATGTTTTCTCCAACCAGCCCGTACTTGTGGTTGATGTAGCGCTATACTTCCTAGATGCCTCAAAAGGTGTAAAATGACATGAAGCAGGACATACTTAATTTTTTTTTTCTGCACCACCTACCTCTAGAATCTATACAACAGCTTTCTTTTGCAGCATTGGTTGCCTGGAAGAGATCGCTAGTTAGCGATAAGGCCGCCAAATTGTGTAACTATTATCTTTCTTTTGTTGTTTTGTGATGTCCTTTTATTTCTTTGTGGTGCAATAAAAGAATATTCATTCATTCATTCATTCATACTTAGACGGATGTCAGTCAAGAAGTCGGCGCTCTGGTCGATCTCGAAGTCCTCCTCGATGTTGTCTCCGACCAGCCCGTACTTGCGGCCGAGGTAGCGCATGATCGCCAGGCACTGCGCGTACTTTTTGCCGTCCACCTCAAGCACCGGCACTTGGCCGAAGGGCATTTCTGTGAACATTTATTTAATTTGATACAAATATACGAAATCACTCAAGTACGAGGGCATAAATTAGTTGAATCGAACTGTTTGCAGAGAGTAGGTACCTACAGAAAACCTCACACCTATATCGAGCAGACTTGCGCCTGGCGCTCTACCCACTGCACTGCTCCCCGTCGCGTAGCGCGGGATGGCAGATTTTACCATTGTATGCAAGTATGTCAATTGACGCGAAAACGCGCGGGAAAACGGCCGCGCGCAGTTTCTGCCAATCTGCGCGGAAGCGCGGGGCGTGCCGCGGGGCATGACACACCGGCTCCGCAGTCCTGGGTGTGATTTGATACTTTCCAAAATATCAAATCACACTATGGACGCAGTGTCTTTTAATTCTTGTATACAAAATCCTTAAAATGACAATATAACTGCAACATCTTGAAATTGAATAAGTTCGTCCATTCTCCACGACGATCGACAACACAGTGAACATACGAGTTTATTTAGCGCGAGGCCGTCGTAATCTGCATCACCGCGCGGGGGAGCAGATTGCACTACTAAGGCAGATCTGCGCCTCCGTCACCTCGCGCGTTATCTGTCGCTCCGCGCACCGCGGCGGGACGCGTCTTCAGTGGGTGGAGCGCCGTCATTATGGCTTATCTACGATTCTCCACAGGAAGAGCATAATATTTTCCTCTATAAGTACTGGTTCTACACTTTCTGATGCTGGGGAAGCTGAGATGCGCATGCGCATTTCCTACTCTTTTTCATATGTTTGAATTTGAATGTTATCACATGGCACACCCGATGGAAAGGGTTGCTATAATTAGCTACGGTGGAGGGTATTTGTCTAGAACAGTGTTTTTCAATCTGTGGGTCGCGACCCCTAGGGGGGTCGCGAAGCCTTCCTAAGGGGGTCGCAAAGCCGTATTCGGACGATCGAGAAATGACAAGGTTCTACACTACACTAAAAATACAATATCAGTGAGAAGGACGTGCTTGTTTATTTTTCAAAAAATCTCAAAGCGTGGTGCTGTTTTAGAAACGTTTATGATTAAATCATTTTCTAGTAGTACTTAGTCTGTTTCTCGTTTTAGTTTTAATGTCCACCATTGAGGAGAATGTTAGTTCGCACAAGTATGAGGTGGCAAATGGCACTAATGATTTTAGAGCTTCCTTTGCCAGCTCTGGATATTCTTGTTTTCTTTTCATCCAAAACACGTCAATACTTTGCGAATGATATTCCATTTTCAGCACGTCGTCAGAAGCTAAATCTACAAGTTATTCCTTAAAATTTATAGCGAGATCTGCCAATTCTATTGACTTATCCAAGAAAGGGACCAAAATCCACGTACGCCCATTGTCAGCTTCAAAAAGCAAATCTGGAAAGTATGTTAATAATTTTTCTTGCAAATTATGTAAGCTAAAATTATGTTAGTAACTACATCTTTCCACTTGTAGATAGGTATCAAAATAGAGAAAATTGTAAACAATTTAAATTAATAAATTTTTGTCTGTATATGAATATGTCTTATGGGGGTCGTGAGAATTTTTAACCCTATAAAGGGGTCGCGTACACAAAAAGATTGAAAAACACTGGTCTAGAAGATGCCTATTCACTTGTAGGTTAAAATTATTACACGCATGTAGGTAATTAGAGTTGGCAAATGATTTTATACACATTTAGGTCATAAAGACGTCGTCTTGCTGGGATGTGATTTTCGAAAATATAAAATAGTACATCGGCCAACCATCGCCTGTAACCGTAGCAGCCAATTGGCGCCTTCACTGCATAACTGATGCAAGCATTAACTTTTAGATGTAATCTCGTCACTACCACAGATAATATAATACTACCCTTTTTGGGTTTACTGGTCACAGGTTTCTTTTGTTTTAGTATTATCTTGGTTTTGTAATTTTGTTTTTTCTGTATGTATCTGTGTCCATTTTCTAACCCAAATAAAGTTTTTTATTATTATTTATTATTATTATTATTACTATATGTCACTACTATAGTAGTGTTATTATCTCGCTGCAGACTCGGTCATGAATCATTCCAGTGTTTCGCTTGTTGTTCTGCAGTAATGCACAATTCAACAAAGAACAACAAAAGCGAAACACTCGAATGATTTACGACCGAGTCTGCAGCAAGATAATAACACTGCTATAAATAAATAAATACTATAAGTAGTTTTTTGCAGACCCAAGGGGCCGTTCGTAAAATAAACAAGTCGTACTATGCTTGAGGTCCACCCACTCCTCCCTGCTGATCCGGCGGTCGTGGAACTCCTCGCCTGCGTAGGCCAGTAGCAGGCGGATGCCCTCGCCCAGCGCCTTCAGCGGGAAGTAGTACACGGTCATTTTCGGCATCGTGCTGGAATTTAAGAAAAAGTTACATGTCCATTAAAATAACGGAACCATGTAAGGGCGCTGCAACCAGGTAGGCGGACTTATTTAACAATTTAACAAATGCTTTCATTTTTGATCTAAAAATTCATTAACATGATAATACGCTTTTTTGCAGGAAGTCTTATAAATTGTTTATTAAATTTGTATTCTCTTCTGTTTTCAGTTCTTTTGGGAGCTGATTGTAAAGTTTAGTACACATTGGGTTGGGACCGATGCTGTGGATATTTAAATTAGATTTGGGATAAACTAAATTATTCTTTCGCGCACGCCGTAATTTATCTGGTCGTGGCATGTTCGTCTGGCAAAGACGCACCGTCAACCCAGCAATTTAGCATTCCAGCGCGATGCTATTGAGAAAACGTAAGGGGGTTATTAGAACTTTCAGTACCTACTGAGACGTGCTGCGTGCGAGGATCAACATGCCGTGTTTAGTTACCTATTACTAGAACGAATAACAACTGCAGGGCGATCGGTTAAAAAGGAATCAACCATTCAAGAACTACATCAAAGTCAAAACGTGATTTTCAGGTGTTATTTGCCGGTGTTAGTGGCAATAGGGAAATTTCCCTCCGATGTTATGCCTGGGGACCGCTTGTGATCCGAGCGTGTGACCTTTTTTTTTCGGATTGTGTATACTGCGTGGCCATAGCGACCGTAACAGCATCACCGGTTGGGTTGGGCGGGCATAGAAGCACCGCCGAGATGTGAGAAGAGCCCTAGGATCGCTCGAGAAGATCGGGGGGCAACGTCCACCTAAGGGCGCCTCCTGTGAGGCTCGGACCTAGGCTTAGGTCGACGTTGTGACGCTAGGGAGGGTAATGGTTGGACTAGACTAGTCCGCACGCCCCCGAGACCGTGGGTGAGATCCACGTCCGGGTGACGAATGAAGTCGGAGACTTCGTTTTCGCCGGCGAAGACGCTGTACAAGATGTATGGGCGTGTGATGCCCTAGTCCTCAGTTAGCGATATTATTGTCTGTCGTGATCTGGTCGTCTGGGTCGTAAAGGACATGTTTCGGGCGTCTCTTTATGGGGTCGACATTAAGGTCGGGGACGTATGATGACGCCTGAACTATAAGAGGGTTCGGGTGTTTGGCGGCTCTCTCAAAGTAAGTTTTCGAGAGCTGCTTAAAATAACATGACGAGTGTGTGACGTCAGAAGTTGTATTTATAGAACGCTCGTAGAATACTTCGTCAGCGTGTGCTAGGGTACTGGTAACGCCATCTATCGTCATCTATCGAAGACCGCTACAAGTACCTATATGTGATTGGTCAAAAGTCAATCGCCCTGCTGTTTTATAGCTGCATGCCAGGTGATTTGCTTCAATCGAAGGAGAAAAATATAGGACGACTTTGAATGTCCTTTACGGCCTAGACTTCATGCCACTTTAGATTCACATTATCTCGGCAATACTGAATACACATCATCTTGATTGCTATTATTATAATCAAAGCCTCGAGAGCTAAATGTACATATAAGAAGCAAATAATAAGAAGGTAACATACTTAAAACTCAAAACTCAAAATGTCTTTATTTCACATGGGCCTAGCGTACAGGCTCTTGTAAAACGTCAATATATTTGTCGCATATGTGTGGTGATAACTACAAGTCGACTTAAAACTAAGTTTACGAGGGTTCAAACACGCCCTACACTGAGAAGAAGCCCACAACAAACTCAACAACAAACAACGGTTTTGTTCTGAGGGTTTTGTTTTCTTACGAAGCGACGCGAGTTGACGCGACCAATGTCTGTCTGACTGTCCGTTTGTCAGAGCCATATAGGTAGTTATAACGTCAAAAGTCAGCATCAATATGTAAAGTGACGGCCCAGAGCCGGTTATAGAGGCGGCCCAGAGAGGTTTAGTATTAATTTACATAAATTAAATAAGTAGTTATAAAAATAACTATTTGGCGGAGGCACCCATAGGCCTTAGGGCCCATAGGTAAAAGAAAATGGTAAATTCAGGACAAACCACTATAATAATTGTAATTATTTATTGTTATTTGTACACTGTGTTTGTACATATAAAATATATTTCGGCAAAAATGAATAAGTAGAAAAAAATGGTAGCGCCACTATCTATAGGTTCCTACTATATCAATAGAAATTTAAGCAATATTTGGACAGTTTAACGCAGAAATAATGATATATTTACGATTAATATTAGGTCCTTACATATGAAATTGGCGTTTTGTCGTACTGGCCACTTTGATCTCAAATATCTCTTCTTTGGTTAGAAATTCCAATTTAAAATTTATACAGCTATTTACTCATGCTTTTGTGTTTTGAAAATCGTAATTCATTTGTTTTTTTCTCTTTTAGTTTTTTTTTGCGCCACTCTGTTTAAAACATGGAAAACTTGAAATATCGCGTTATTTACGAGTACGAGTTCCATCGTGGCACCAGTGCTGCAGAAACGGCTCGAAGGATTAATGATGTGTACGGCGAGGGTGTCGCAAAAGAAAACACAGTGCGTTTTTGGTTCCAACGTTTTCGTTCTGGAAATTTCGACCTGCAGAACAAGCCCCGTGGACGGCCGGAGACCAAAGTTGACAATGAAGAATTGATTTGCTGAATTGAGTGCAGCAAACCGACAAACGCGCGTAGACTGCTGTGTTACATTACTCAACCGGCACAGTAATGAAGGGATTTTAAATCGAATCATTACCTGTGATGAAAAATGGATCCTGTATGATAATCGGAAACGCTCATCGCAATGGTTGAACCCTGGCAAACCAGCCAAATCCTGCCCCAAACGAAAATTGACTCAAAAAAAATTACTTGTGAGCGTTTGGTGGACTAGCGCCGGCGTCGTTCACTACAGCTTTCTTAAATCTGGCCAGACGATTACGGCGGATATCTATTGTCAGCAACTGCAATCCATGATGGAAAAGCTAGCTGCTAAACAACCGAGGCTGGTCAATCGTTCTAGGCCACTGCTGCTTCAGGACAACGCTAGACCACACACTGCACAACAGACGGCTACCAAATTAGAGGAGCTTCAATTGGAATGCCTAAGACATCCACCTTACTCCCCGGACCTTGCTCCAACAGATTACCATTTTTTTCGAAATTTGGATAACTTCTCACAAGTGAAAAAATTTAACTCCGATGAGGCAGTCCAAAGCGCTTTCAAAGATTTTATTGATTCCCATCCGAATGGCTTTTTTAGTAAAGGGATCAATGAACTACCTATAAGGTGGCAAAAGTGCATAGATAGCAATGGTACATACTTTGATTAAATATATATATTATTTTAAAAAAAAATCGACTTTATGTTCCTCCCATACAAAACGCCAATTTCATATGTAAGGACCTAATATTAACCGACACAATACTGAGCTTAAAAACAACATTTTCATTAAAAAATGAACAACTAAGTATTTCCGTTACAAGCCTTATTAGCTTCTGGAGATTCTCACAGCAATTAAAAAGGTAGGGTAAGGTTGCCACTATTGGACCACTTAACTTGAAACTGCCATAATATCAAAAGTATGAGAGTCTTTGGATATATGACTCATCAGTTTCTTAGGGCTAATACTCAGGTATTCACAACTGTGATTATAGATTTTTTGCTTTGAGTATAAATACACATTTTAAGAAAAAACATTTTTGGGATGGTTGCCTTGTATGGACCACTGTATCCTTGATTGAACCACCTAGTTGCTATAATCGGACTTCGGAAGTTTTATCGACTGGTCCATTCATTGCACCCAAGCAGTTATAAATAAAAGGCAATTTTAATGCTTAATTCAGTCTTTGTATTTGAACAGTCTTTTAAAGTAATTGGTAATAATCAGCTATATCTAACAAGTTTTAACATATATTTTCAAGTTAGGAACAACTTTCAAATATGTACCGATTTTTAATTGTACTTTGTGGGTCCATCTTCCAATACCTAACCACGTAACAACTTAAAAAAATGGAACTGCACATTTGCTGCGAGTATATAAAACAAAAAATCTGAATGCTCCTCACAAATTGACACATTTTAACGAAAATAAAAAAGTATAATTCTTACAAAATCTCTAAAAGGAATTCTCATAAACTCGTAGATAATAATATAAAGAAATTGTTAAAGATAAAAAATATTTTTGTACGTACCCTAATCACTCAAATCTTAACATGTTAAATCAATCTATTTACGACCTAATTTAATGAAGTTGGTAAAACTTAACATTGACAGTAATATTTACTATTTAGTAAATAAATAGAAAATCAACATTAAACACAAGCAAATAAATGTTATTGACTAAATAATAAAAATTAAATGATACGTTATACTTATTTTGGTTTTTGAGATCACTCAGCGACATGTTGGACAAAAATATTTTTTTATCCCTTTCTTAACACAAGCACACTCTTCATGTACCCAACATTTACATGCTAAACATTGTATCATGTCTTCAATCGAGCATAAAACACAAATTTTACAGAACCACTTTTCCAACTCTTCTTGTGGAACGTCTTTCGCAGCTTTAACTTTTTTCATTTTTAGTTTAGGTTGGGTTGGTTTGGATTTACCTTTAGTTTTTGCTAGTGTTAATTCCATTTTATATGGAGATGAAGTAAGCTCTAAAGCACGCTGGGGTTTACGGCTTCTTTGTCTTAACTCTTGAATAACCTTCTTTGCACCTGGAGATATACTAGTTATTTGGAAATCAAAACTAGTGCTTAAACCTGGCTGTATGCTAGCTTCTGGTCTGCTAGTAGTAGCTGCTGTAACTGACTGACCATCAGCTATAGGAGCATTATCTTCTAAATCAGAATGGGTAACAGATACAAGCGGCTGAACTGCATTTTCTATAGAAATATTAGAATAAGCGCAAATATTAGGACAATTTTGGTCCTCCAGAGAACGTTGATGTTGATCCAGTCTTACTTGCTTTAATCTTTGACTAGATTTGTATGCACCTGAAGATTCACCATCTTCACGTAGTACTGCATGTACGTCTGATGGAACATTACTCGCCACTAGCAGAGCATGTTGTGGTTGAGGTTCAGAGCTAACGCTTAAATCTGGATGGTTTTGACTTTGTCCTGGATTATGCGTCAGAGGCCTGATAGTGTTTGTTAATAACTGGGTATTAACAGCGGCTGGTTGGTTTGTTGTATCGTCTGGTATCAAAGAGAAAGGATCTGCTTCCATGTTTTCGTTGTCAAATTGAACTTCATTGTTGTGAGCGTTCGTAATTGTGATGAACTCGTAGTCTTGGAATATATCTTTGTTCAGGGGCCAAATACCGCATTTCTCAAATCCACTTGCTGCATTTCCAACAGACGCTGCTCGGGCATAAGCTTTTCCAAAAATCATTGAGATCTGAAATGCTGTAACGCATCGCCCAGGGTGACTGCGTAGCCATTTTTCCGTCTCATCTATGAAATAACAACTCAATGGTCGGAAGAAAGATGTGTCGAGAGGTTGAAGTTTGTTAGAAGTGTGTGCAGGAAGTGACAGTAGCACAACATTGTGTTTTTTCGCGTAATCAATGGCTTCCAGGTTTTTTGTGTGGCTTGTGTGCCCATCAAGTATCAAAAGAATCTTATTTTCTGAAGTTGGCTTCACAGATGCTACAAAGTGCTGGATCCATACGAAGAATATTTCCTTATTTATGTAACCACTTTCGGGATTAAACGCAAAAATAGAGCCTGGTGGAGCTCCATCTTGTAATTCATCTTTGGCACGTTTGCGTTTAAAAATGATGAGTGGAGGTACGAAATATCCAGCTGCGCTTGCGCAACACACAGCTGTTGTAGTGGTGCCACGTTCTCCACTCGTTATTGCGCCAACTTGATGTTTACCCTTTTTTGCTAGTATTTTCCTTGGCTTTCTTTGAACAGTGGAGAGTCCTGTTTCGTCTACGTTAAAAATATATCTTGGATCGTTGATTCCATGTTTATCCATAATTCGTTCCAATTTTTCAAAAAAGTCATTCACTGTTGGCTTATTAAAGGCTGTAGCTCTGTTAAATGAAGTTGCTCTTGGCTGTCTCAGACTTATTTCAGGATGTCGCTTTAAGAATCCGTAATACCATTTTTTACCGGCCATTTCTTTTGATTTATTGAACCGGTGCTTTAAGCCACTTTTTTCTGCGATTTTGAATGCCAAACTTCTGACATCCTGAGGTGTGATGCCATATAAACAACTTTCCATTTCTAAAATATAATCTACTAATTTTTTTTCCAAATCAGGTGTGAGATCTCCTTCAGAGCCTACAATCTGCTTTTCCCCTTTAGCTTTGACGTTCTTATTGTCAAATCTTCTTTTTAATGTTGCTTTTGGCACACCATATATTCTGCTAGCTTGATTTAAACCCACTTCTTCATTACTCAAAGCTAATAATGCTAATTTCATGCTGCCTTCATTCCAATTATAATACTGGCCTCGTTTTGCCATGCTAAAACAAAAAAAAAAGTATAAATGACGGCAAAAAGTTAGTTCCTTTGATTGGACCGGTTCAATGAAAGAAACTTACATGGGTCCATTCATGGCAACTCATTATGATCCCAATCAAACTATAACTCTAGGAAAAGTAAATATTTTTTGTGACATGTTATTAATAGGTTAGCTGAACGGATAAATATGCAACCCTACTGCAAATAATTGGAAAGAAATACTATAAAAATCTGTACTTACATGGTAAAGAATGACGCACAAATTTTACATCGGGAGCTCGTGAAACACACCGACGTACGTCCTTTCTCTACGAAGCCTGCGGCGACACTGAAGGTTGAGGGGCAGGGTGCGGGGTCCAATAGCTAATGTCTCATCGTAACGGACGATTTTTAGGACTGTTTATTTTCGAGAAATCAAAGTGGTCCAAACAAAGCGCTGGTCCAATGATTGCAACCTTACCCTAAGTTAGTAGGTGGGAACTTACCTAAGTGTATCTATCAAATTGATTATTGCATCCAGAAACCTAAGCACTTAGTATTTAACTAACCAGATTTTTTACAAAAACATACTTATATAGACGTTTTAATGCATTTAGCAAATAGGATAATTAGAACTAACTGATAAATGATAACGTATCACAAAAAATACACAAAGCTCCAAAAACCGGCCGGCTTCTTACGACAATAATGAGAAAAATCTTTCAATATACACAAATAACATTATCTACAAACGAAAAGATAAAAATACATTAATTATTTAACTAATTTATGCTTACATTGTTTAGAAGAAAATCAAGTTTTGATCGCTAGAGTTTTAAGAAAAACAAATGACAGTAAATAGCACTGCACTTGTCTGTGGACTGGTTATAACAGCGACTGAGGGTTCAAACAAGCAGCTGGCAATATGTATAACAACGCGTCGGCGAATGGATCTGCGCCCGCGCCGGTGTCCTTGAGCAAATGCAAACTGAATCATCACACCGGCGTAAAAACACCAAAAAAACAGAACAGATAGGTTACGGTAATAATATATGCCCGCAAGAACGATTTTGGCTATGATAGATAATCTCCACAGCTATTTTACTCGGCCATGGTGGATAATCTCCACAGAGACTTACCAAGTAAGTAGGTACCGCGGAAGATTTTACGCAGGTGCGCTCTCTATTCCCTCACTCTCATGGTTCGATGGGACGATAAATTTGATGCGGCCGGAAAGAAATCCTGCACCTCTATGGCATTTAAGGGTATTTATTGAATTTATTTTTGTCTTTCTCACTCTCACGGAGATTTGGTAGGTGCGAAATGCAGCGTCGCGGAAGAATATTTAACAGAAAAACGACCTTTTACATAATTACTCAAAAACTAAGCTGGTTATCAAAAATCTGTTTCTTAGCGTTTTTGGATATTATTATTACCGACACTTTAAAACAAAAATTACAATTACATCCAATGTAGTTTTTAGAAAATGTCGTATTTACCAAAAAAAATATACAAATCTATATATGACATCTATTGGCGATAAAGTAAAACTATTACAGTAAACTCCTGCTGCCATCTATTGGTGAGTAGCTGTAATAGTTACTACCGAGCAAAGCTCGGTCACCCAGATATTATTAATAAAATGGGGAAGTAGTAATGTACTGTATTGTTGTATCCACAGAGTATCTATCTAGATACTCTGTGGATACAACAATAGGGAATATCGAATGTTAGTTTGCAACTCAAACAGGCGGCCTTCGACGTGGCCGGCAGAAGAGGGCGATTCACGTAACGTTTTCACACACTGAGTGATGTGAATCAAGAAATAAAGTGAAAAATTTAAATTTTTTTTTTGTGTTGTGGAAATCTTGCAATCAGTCTGTAGACTATGAGCAGATGTGTTGCATGAGATTGGCGATACGGCAAGATGACTTCCTCATCAGGAAGATCCCCCTTGTGTCACTTTCGGCTATCTAAGGCTAAGGCCGCACTACGGTTTTTTCCAGCGAGCGGTTAACCGCTATACCGCAAAACCGCTCAAGAAGCACACACAACGATTAAAAACCGCCTCCGATTTTCACAGTATTAAAGATGGATTTCAAGAGACTGCTGTCTTGAAATCGAAATATGAATCTCTTGAAATATGTATTGTTGCTCTAATACTAAGAAATAGAAAAAGAAGACGTCAGCGAAAATTTCTCAAATATTGGGTCCATACTATACGTAGATTTAAGAAAGGTTTTTTTTCATAAGAAATATCAAGATTTAAGAGAACCATGACAATTGACCATACAACCACTCTTCACGGCGGTCTGCTGAATACTGGCAAAACCGCCCGCGGTTAACGCGATAGTGCGTGCGCGCTAACTAAGTTCTATGGATTACAAATTTTAACGCGGTTTTTACCCGCGAGCATTTTGTAACAATCCACGGTTTTAAAATCAGTCACGGGAAAAACCGCTAGTGAGGACGCTTGTATTCGTTTGCTTGATTCACAAAATCGCACGTTTAAAAACCGCGGCGGTTCAGCCGTAATGCGGCCTAGCACTAATATATGCCGTCTTTTCAGTCTTCGAATCACTTCTGGCATTGTAAGCTGTACAGCTAGGTGGTTTGGATGGCTGGTTAGCCTACACTTGTAGTTGGAAATGTGGTTGTTTATTTCCTCCCTGACAGTTTTAATGTTGAGCTGCTCATGGATCTCACTTATACGTAAATACCATGGGGTGTTGGCCAATAAAAATTTAAATAAAAATACAATTCACTCGTGATTTGTAGTTTTTACACTTGATTTAGTCACTTTTAGAACTTATACAACAGTTAATTAAAAAAATTACACTGGAGAATTAACTATACCTACGTTAAGTGCTTTAGAGTGTATTTCAACATAGGAAATTTATTATAATCCTTCAACATTACCACGCAAAGTAACTTTAATTTCACGATTTTCGACCATGTTGCGTTTTGAACTACGTTCAATTTTACGCTCTACATCAGTAATCCTAAAACTAATTTTGTAAAAAAAGTTGTGGTTTCAATATCGTCTGCTTATCCACCTGAAGTAGATATCCACCTGTCCAGGCCCCCTGGTAAAAGAAAGAGAGGCAGACGACTAGAGCGTTGGTCTGATGAAATTACCTACCGAAATCACTGGAAAAACTTGGATTGCAAAAGCTTCAAATAAAAATATGTGGAAAAAGATGATAGAGGCCTCTCGTAGTGTTTTTAAAAATAAATACAACAAAATCTACTTAATACTTAAATAAAAATTATTAAGGACTTAAATAAATAAATATCGTCTATTTATGTTATGTATACGTAAATCATAGATAATACTTGGGACGTAAATACCATCCCTCACCAAATCACCTTTCTTAAAAATTTCACTTCACGAAATGTAGCCGACGCGTTGTACGTGAATCGCCTACCTGCGCGCGCGACTCTGCCCTTGAATAAATGCATTGATCACTAGATAGGTACTTGATATCAAACAACTAAAGATGCACACTTTATTTATATCTAATCCTATTGCTATACAAAGTGTAACGAAAAGTTGAAATAAAATATGCATATCCATTTTTCCATACTTTATGGAAAAATAAATATGCTTATTTCTATTTAATTTTTTTACAGTGTTATTCGTTATCAAGTTCACTTATGTACCCTTCAATACTATTTCAACTTTTCATTACACGTTGTATATGGACCAATCATACATTAGTAATTTTCGCTTCCACTTCCCAGCAATTTTATTGAGGTGCTTTCCGGATGCTGATACTAACAGCTGAGGCCTTTTATCTAGCATTAATTTCTAGGTACGGCATTATATTCATCAGGCTTAGCGGGATTATTAGAAATCCACTATTCTATTATAAGAAATTCATTATAAAGCGCTCTGGTTTTTAGTGGTTTCCAGGTCTGCGGACTGCGTCGGAGGTCGTAGATTTGATTCAAGTGTTTGGGTGTTTTTCAGTACATAAATAATTTATGTATATTTAGCAATTATCTAGTACCCATAAGTCATAACACAAGCTAGCTTGCGAATTGCGATGTGTGTAATGTACCTACTTGACTGTCTCACCTAATGGTAAGTAACGATTCAGTAGTCTAGTATATTAAAAAAATACAAAATATCTTGGTTGCCTAAGCAGATATTATATCAGTGTCACCGCACAGGCTGAACAACGGATGTTATTCCATAATATTATGTAATTGGATACAATCTACAAGTCACGGCATTCGGACCTAGTTCTCCAAAATTTCAACAAAAAGTGATGGAAATCTGAACCTTTACAAAAACTACCTACTGACTATAGATATTTCAATCCACAATGACGCGCCCCACTCTGTCAAACTCCATACGAATCGAATGAAACATAAGTGATTTTGACAGAGTGGGGCGCGTCTTTGTGGATTGAAATATCTATCTATAAAATTCTCGTGCCATTCTTTCTTACCGAAGTCCTCCGAAACGGCTGGACCGATTGTTATGATCACTAGGTCTTAGAGTAGGGTGTAATCTATTTTTGTATATCTATAATGGCAAAACAACGTTTGCCGGGTCAGCTAGTAGGTATCTAACTATAATCGTCAGTATTGAAATTTCAAATTGGGGGCCAAATCCATAAGTTACGTCACACGTTAAGAGGGAGGGAGGGGGTCGACGAAGTGTGACAGTGTGTGACAAGGGGGTAGCTGACACAAAAAGTGCAATTCAGTTCGCAATAGCGCCTGGCCCCGCCCTCAAAATCGTACACGCAATAAACGCAATGTTGTGGTCTCTTTCTATCGCCTAACTTTATCTCTTACGACGTACTAGGGCTGCCGTAGTCGGACGGCGCGTAAAATAGACCGTACAGAACTAGCGCATGCAACTCGGCCCGCGAGCGGCAACCATCTGAAATATTGAGGTCCGGACCCGTACTTGTAGCCGGGACGGCCACGTGATAAGTGAGACTAGCCGACTATTACTTTTAATTTTTGGACCTGAATGATGGTCTGAAAAAATGGGTAAAGGGATCCACTTTTGTAGCCAAAGTCTCCCACCAGACCAGACCTGAACCAATTTAGAAATTATAAAATTCCAAAGTGGTCCGTGGCGAGAATCGAAACCGAGACCTCGATATCTGTGGCGACCTCCCACTCGAATCTGAGCGCACCGCCACTGCACCAGGGAGGTCGTGAAAACCTAAATCAATAGCAAAAGTTTCCGAAGGTTATTAATAAGTAGGTAGGTACGTAGATCTGATTTCAACAAAAAAATAAACAACTACGGATAAGTATTAATTTCCTGTTGCTTTTGCGTTTGCCTTAACTTCTATTTAGATACATTCGTTTGTTAGTCTGTCTCTTGGTTTGTTTTTGACGTGATAACGTTTAATAAATGATGAACACCAGCAACGCACATGAAAAATAGTAACGTTCCACGTAACGTTCCATCTGAGCCTGTGCGTGCAAGCGAGAGCGCGCAACAAGCGATAGAGAGGCACGATAAAACAAACGATAGAGAGACCAATTATGATTTATGACGTTATCACGTAAATCTATCGTCCGTAAATCGACTTTACAGACAACCAATTTTTTAATTTACATGCTTAGTTATTTGGTGGCTTGATTTGTTTGCTTGCTTTCTTGATCGTTCACATCTTTTTAGGATTCCGTACCTCAAAAGACAAAAAACGGGACCCGATCACTTTGTCTGTATGTGTGTCACTAACTTTTTCTAATATAGTAGACTCGCACTTGGCCGATTTTATTTATTTAGAAACCAGCCATTTTACTGTAACGGTAACCTAGAAGTTTAGGTGTCGGTAACGGTAACCATTTAGCGAGTTCAATGGTTTTTACCCATCTCAAAAAAGGCTTAGAGAAGTTTTCACTTAAAAAATCACACCAATCGGCTACTTCACAAAGCAAGATGCAGATAGCCTTGATAGACAATTACTATTGTCACATGCTGTACCCACGGGGCCACGTACAATGAATTATTCCATTATATTCCATTAGACCTACAATTAGACACATGCCCTGCTGGACAGGGCGGACGGCGCGAAAAATCGCCAGTTTATCGGTGCCAAAAATGCTTGTTTTGCCACCAACAGTAAGGCCACGCTGTAGTTCGCTCAGCAGCCACCTATATAATTTTGACAGATTGCGCTACTGTTTGCTTGTGCGAAAAAGGTTTACGTAAATCGTTCGGATGCCCATATCCTGAGTTTTCTTATCAGATCAGATATCAGAGCATTAGGTATACCCAATATAAAGTAATTCCTTGCTCTGTGATTATACCTACCTACGACAGTTTGCTAATTGCTGTAATCCGCCAACAGAAGTATCTGTAGTGGTACAACGTGCAGTAAATTTTTTCAACTACTAAACAATATTTCTCTTGTTTTTCTTTTTAAATAGCTAAGTACTGTTTACGTTTCCAAGCAAGAAAGTAAAGCCCCCAACGTCTAAATCAACCTATTAGAAAATATTGTAGCTTCAAGGTAGGTACTCTAAAATGTTTATTGAATAGTTAGACATTATGTTGTCATAAGTACTTCACAAACTGCAATTCAGATAAGTTAGGTACAGATAATATTGTTTGTACACGCAATACACAAAGAAAATAGAGATAAAAGTCTATTAAATGTTTGTAATAACAGTAGTTATTTTCTGGATCACATAGTAACAGCCTTATCATTATTATCAAGGGTTTTGACCTCCCATGCAGTGTGCTCGCATGGTTACAAATTTTTATTAAAAACAATAGATGCATAAATGTTATGCTCGCAAAACTCATTGCCTTGAACCCTACGATGTATAAGTAAGCGAAAAACTAAATAAAATTTGAATTTTCGCGCCCGGATGGTAGGTACCCATTCCCTTTAAAACACAAACACGACCCCCCTTTATCCATTTTACCATACGTTGAGAAGGCATACAATTTACTGATAAATAGATGATAAAAGGCCTACAAATACATGTGGGTGGAATCATACGTTAATCATACGTTGGAATTACTCAGACGTGAATAAACTGTTCGTAACGATGATTTGCAGATTACGATATCAATTGGCGACCACACTGACTTCAACAACTGATTGTAATTTGAAAGATTAGAATTATCTTCTTACGCCTATCGAAATATTTTTATTTTGATGCTTTACGATAATAAGATAAGCTAAGGTATAGGTCTTAGGTGCTCGAATTTAAGGATTATTCTCTCCAAAATCACTGCGATTTAAGGATTACCGTGCTATGTTATGCAAGTAGGTAAATACGTATGTTATTTTTCAGGAATCGCCCAGGTTCGTTGCATGTATTTCAACCCTCGAATCCTTTGCTACTGCTACTCAGCAGTCATAACAAGACAGTCATCCCAAAAAAACTTATTTTGCGCCCCCCCTTGCATAACAAATCACAACATTCGCTCAGGATTCTATTCTTTGAACCGTTCGCTGCATGTTTAACCCTAGCACAGATAATATAATACTACTGACCCTAGAATCCTTCACTGCTCAGCATTCATAACAAGACACACGGACTTAGAACTGACTTTGCAATTGCGGCCTTGCACAACAAATAACTATTTATTCATTGTTACCTTTATATACCTTACGTATTTATTTTATTAGGTAGGTAGGTAAGGTACCTTGATATTCATGATAAAATAAAACAAGGACATATAATTAAATTTTATTTATCGTAAAATAGCTTCTTCTCAAACTTATAATATTGAATACTCTGTAGTTGTGTGTAATAAGGCAAACTTTTATTACAGCTAATTATTGCGCAACTGTATAAACAATACCATGTAACTTTAATACTAATATAATAGTACATTATGATGCAAGTAAGCAATCAATTAGTACACTTGAGGCGGGCCCCTAGACTGTAATGTTTAATTTGCGTACTCGTATCATACGACATTTTCATCACACTTGCGACGAAAAAATACAGTCTGATTTATGTATTGTTACTTGTGTATATCTTGGACTTGGATTGTGTGATGTCTAAAAGCGATATAATAAGAGCCATGTTACGAGCAAGTATGTTGAAAAGTAAATTAGATCCAACTCTAACTAAGCGAGTCTTTCACGTGTTTTAGGCCACGTCATCGCGAGAGCGAGGGCGGGAGCGATAGCGACAGCGGTAGCGGGGCGCTGGTACAATATTATGCATTTAGATGACACTGTCATAATCAAAAGCAAGAAGAGTCAGGAGACACATAAATTGATTCCTTTTTGTACATTGGCTGCTGTTATTACCACTGTAAATAAATTGCATACGAAGGGCTCATATTATGGCAATTTTCTGAGCACCCGGGATCCCTTAATCCCACTGTTCAACAGTTAATTATAAGAACCACGTCATCTTCATCATCATCATCAAAATCTTTGAGTGTGCTGGGTGAACTTCATTTGATATGGCAGCTAAGAAAAAGCCATCTCCCCTAATAATTGTAACCTATACACACTGTTTTAGCAGATGTTTGAGGTATCTCGCTCGGTTCTTATAAGTAGAAAAATATCTAATTTAATATCATACAGTAGCATACTGTTTTTAACAAATTAAAAATGCAATGACGTACTCAGGGAACTTTCAAAGAGACGCGGGGCTTTGACATGAGATGTAACTGGTTTTTAAATAAATCAAACGTAAATTTAAATAAGCATAAGTAGTAAGTTTTTCCAAAAAAAAAAATAAGGACATTATGTTACGTATTTTGTTTGAGGCTATGGCCGTTGACAGCGACACAAACCGCGTCGCGCGTCGCCCCGCGACTACCTGAAAGCGGCCTGACATGTCGGCAGTTTAGAATGTGGTTTCAGGTGCCTTGTCGACGTACGCCTTCACCTTGGGGATGGACAGCACGTTGTCGACGAGCTGCTTGAAGCTCGGGTACTTCTGCTCGAGATCAGGAGTCTGCATCATCGTCTTCAAGTAGTCGAACATGCCCGCAAACACGAAGTCCGCCCATGTGAGCTGGAAGTAAAAAAAAGTAAAAACCCGACTAAAACACGAAACTTTTTCTTCCACGTTTCTGATACGAACCGCTAAGGTGTGGAACGCCCTTCCAGCCTCCGTGTTTCCAGCCAAGTACAATCTGGGTGCCTTCAAGAGAACAGTGAATAGGCATTTTCTAAGCAAGCGCACTCGAACCTAGACCTCATCATTGCTTTCCATCAGGCATGATTGTCGTCAAGCGCAAGCCTATCTTCAATAAAAAAAATATTAATATTATTTTACAATCTATAGACTCAGGGTCTACGCGCTTTTTGATCTAATTGTTATTATTTTATTATATTTTCTAAACCTACTTTGTGCTTCCTACTACTACTAAAAGCATGTTGGATTCTTGCATTATGGGTATTGTAACACTACTAGCTTCTGTTATCTTTCTTAATAATATATATAAATCTCGTGTCACGATGTTTGTCCGCGATGGACTCCTAAACTACTGAACCGATTTAGTTCAAACTTCGTGAATATCTGTCATTTGGTCCAACTTGAGAGATAGGATAGTTTAAATCTCAAATTATAGTCGCAATTTTAATTTATTAATATAACAAAAACTTTAGCCACAGCAACGCGTGGCCGGGTCAGCTAGTTTTTTTATAATTTTTGATATAACGGCCATAGTTATAATAATTATGCTGTAAAAACAAACAGATAAGATAAAGTCCCATGACGTGCAAAAATGAAAACTTATGTTAAATATTTTCTTGCTTTGGTACATGTTAATATTATAATTATGAATAATATACATACGTTAATTAATTAACAAAAAACCGGACTTCAACTCTCATCAAACTACTGTTGAATACATCCTCTCCAATTAAAACCTTAAAGCCTTATATGGTTTTCGGATGGATACCATTATCACAACTGGACTAAATTGAAATGGGACCACACGGGAAGCGTCAGCTGTCTTATAAAGAAACGATCATCAAATTCGATTCACCCAGTCTTTTTTTTTTTATACTATATAGGCTAGCGCTTGACTGTGATCACATCTGATGGAAAGTGATGATACAGTCTAAGGTGGAACGCGCTTGCCTAGAAGATGCCTATTCACTCTTGATTTGAAGGCACCCGGGTTGTAAGTGGCAGGAAAGACACTGCCTGGGAGGGTATTCCAGGCCTTTGCAGTGCGTATCAAGAACGAGGAATCAAACCGCTTCGTACGCGTCATTGGTACGTCGACTATGTCAAAAGTCAAAAGTTATGAGGTACCAAACAGCCTTCAGCGCGGGTATACTAGCTACCTTCCCCGCGGCGAGGCGTCCGTTGTTCTTCTTGACGATCTCGTCGAGCTTGGCGAGCAGCGTCGGGTAGACGTTCGCGGTGAGGTCCGCGTGCTTCTTGGCCTTCAGCGCCTCATCCTGCTCGTACTGCACGGTCGCCGCCTCTGTGAGTGTGCGGGTGTACTAGCTACCTTCCCCGCGGCGAGGTGTCCGTTGTTCTTCTTGACGATCTCGTCGAGCTTGGCGAGCAGCGTCGGGTAGACGTTCGCGGTGAGGTCGGCGTGCTTCTTGTCCTTCAGCGCCTCGTCCTGCTTGTACTGCACGGTCGCCGCCTCTGTGAGTGTGCGGGTATACTAGCTACCTTCCCCGCGGCGAGGTGTCCGTTGTTCTTCTTGACGATCTCGTCGAGCTTGGCGAGCAGCGTCGGGTAGACGTTCGCGGTGAGGTCGGCGTGCTTCTTGTCCTTCAGCGCCTCATCCTGCTCGTACTGCACGGTCGCCGCCTCTGTGAGTGTGCGGGTGTACTAGCTACCTTCCCCGCGGCGAGGTGTCCGTTGTTCTTCTTGACGATCTCGTCGAGCTTGGCGAGCAGCGTCGGGAAGACGTTCGCGGTGAGGTCGGCGTGCTTCTTGTCCTTCAGCACCTTGTCCTGCTCGTACTGCACGGTCGCCGCCTCTGTGAGTGTGCGGGTATACTAGCTACCTTCCCCGCGGCGAGGTGGCCTGTGTTCTTCTTGACGATCTCGTCGAGCTTGGCGAGCAGCGTCGGGTAGACGTTCGCGGTGAGGTCGGCGTGCTTCTTGTCCTTCAGCACCTTGTCCTGCTCGTACTGCACGGTCGCCGCCTCTGTGAGTGTGCGGGTATACTAGCTACCTTCCCCGCGGCGAGGTGGCCTGTGTTCTTCTTGACGATCTCGTCGAGCTTGGCGAGCAGCGTCGGGTAGACGTTCGCGGTGAGGTCGGCGTGCTTCTTGTCCTTCAGCACCTTGTCCTGCTCGTACTGCACGGTCGCCGCCTCTGTGAGTGTGCGGGTATACTAGCTACCTTCCCCGCGGCGAGGTGGCCTGTGTTCTTCTTGACGATCTCGTCGAGCTTGGCGAGCAGCGTCGGGTAGACGTTCGCGGTGAGGTCGGCGTGCTTCTTGTCCTTCAGCGCCTCATCCGGCTCGTACTGCACGGTCGCCGCCTCTGTGAGTGTGCGGGTATACTAGCTACCTTCCCCGCGGCGAGGTGTCCGTTGTTCTTCTTGACGATCTCGTCGAGCTTGGCGAGCAGCGTCGGGTAGACGTTCGCGGTGAGGTCGGCGTGCTTCTTGTCCTTCAGCGCCTCATCCGGCTCGTACTGCACGGTCGCCGCCTCTGTGAGTGTGCGGGTATACTAGCTACCTTCCCCGCGGCGAGGTGGCCTGTGTTCTTCTTGACGATCTCGTCGAGCTTGGCGAGCAGCGTCGGGTAGACGTTCGCGGTGAGGTCGGCGTGCTTCTTGTCCTTCAGCGCCTCATCCGGCTCGTACTGCACGGTCGCCGCCTCTGTGAGTGTGCGGGTATACTAGCTACCTTCCCCGCGGCGAGGTGTCCGTTGTTCTTCTTGACGATCTCGTCGAGCTTGGCGAGCAGCGTCGGGTAGACGTTCGCGGTGAGGTCGGCGTGCTTCTTGTCCTTCAGCACCTTGTCCTGCTCGTACTGCACGGTCGCCGCCTCTGTGAGTGTGCGGGTATACTAGCTACCTTCCCCGCGGCGCGGTGGCCTGTGTTCTTCTTGACGATCTCGTCGAGCTTGGCGAGCAGCGTCGGGTAGACGTTCGCGGTGAGGTCGGCGTGCTTCTTGTCCTTCAGCACCTTGTCCTGCTCGTACTGCACGGTCGCCGCCTCTGTGAGTGTGCGGGTATACTAGCTACCTTCCCCGCGGCGAGGTGTCCGTTGTTCTTCTTGACGATCTCGTCGAGCTTGGCGAGCAGCGTCGGGTAGACGTTCGCGGTGAGGTCGGCGTGCTTCTTGTCCTTCAGCACCTTGTCCTGCTCGTACTGCACGGTCGCCGCCTCTGTGAGTGTGCGGGTATACTAGCTACCTTCCCCGCGGCGAGGTGGCCTGTGTTCTTCTTGACGATCTCGTCGAGCTTGACGAGAAGCGTCGGGTAGACGTTCGCGGTGAGGTCGGCGTGCTTCTTGTCCTTCAGCGCCTCGTCCTGCTCGTACTGCACGGTCGCCGCCTCTGTTAGTGTGCGGGTATACTAGCTACCTTCCCCGCGGCGAGGTGTCCGTTGTTCTTCTTGACGATCTCGTCGAGCTTGGCGAGCAGCGTCGGGTAGACGTTCGCGGTGAGGTCGGCGTGCTTCTTGTCCTTCAGCACCTTGTCCTGCTCGTACTGCACGGTCGCCGCCTCTGTGAGTGTGCGGGTATACTAGCTACCTTCCCCGCGGCGAGGTGGCCTGTGTTCTTCTTGACGATCTCGTCGAGCTTGACGAGAAGCGTCGGGTAGACGTTCGCGGTGAGGTCGGCGTGCTTCTTGTCCTTCAGCGCCTCGTCCTGCTCGTGCTGCACGGTCGCCGCCTCTGTGAGTGTGCGGGTATACTAGCTACCTTCCCCGCGGCGAGGTGTCCGTTGTTCTTCTTGACGATCTCGTCGAGCTTGGCGAGCAGCGTCGGGTAGACGTTCGCGGTGAGGTCGGCGTGCTTCTTGGCCTTCAGCGCCTCATCCGGCTCGTACTGCACGGTCGCCGCCTCTGTGAATGTACATAACGTATCATAGCTGCTTTACCTAAGGCGGTAGTAAAAAATCATATTATACAACAACATATTTTTTCACACAGGCCCAATTTAATAGGACGTAAACTCAAAATTCAACCACCACGTTCGGTAAGAAGTATATACAAAAAAAAAAGGGGACGATACTTCGCATTTACTCATTTCAAACTTTTTTGCTCAAATGCCATATAGAAAGTGCCAGTCTCACTCACTCGCCCTGATGTCGTTGAGGAACTCCACGTTCTGGTCGATCTCAAAGTCCTCCTCGCTGTCCTTCCCGCCGAGCCCGTACTTGCGGCCGAGGTAGCGCGCGATGGCCATGCTCTGCGCGTACTTCTTGCCGTCAATCTCTAGCACCGGCATCTGCCCGAAGGGGGTCGCTAAAACCAAGCAACTTTTATTATCTTATACCTTACGAGCAATTCTTATAACAATCTGAATCTCGGAGACGGCTTGATTTTCATGAAATTTAGTTTACAGAGTGTTTTGGGGGCGATTAATCGAACTAGCTAAGATTCATTTCTAGAAAATGTCATATTTACCACAAAAAAAATATATGACTCATCCTGACATGCATGTGCGGAAAGTAATACTACTTTTAAAGGCTCACAGTAAAAGTCTGCCCACGAAATTCAAATTTTATAAGGCATTTCGCAGCTTAAGTTTAATACATTGTAGGCTTGCAATTGTGGGGATAGAAATATCATCTTCACATGTTTATAAAATCTTTGCTTGAAATTTCTTGGTAAAGTTTTGTATACAGGGAATTTCGGGGGCGATAAATCGGGCAAAGCTCGGTCACCTAGATATTATAAAATATGTATTAATGGAGTGTGGAACTTCCAGCCTCCGTGTTTCCAGCCAAGTACAATCTTGGCGCCTTCAAGAGAAGAGTGAATAGGCCTTTTCGAGGCAAGCGCGCTCCAACCTAGACCTCATCACAGCTTTCCATCAGGTATAATTGCAACTCTAGTGCTCGTTACGGAAGATCGAAATTTCGGAACTTCGGTTCGGGACATTCGGAGGTATGTATTAGCCGAAACTTCGGTCCCGCCGAAACTCAGTATTCGTGATGTTCACGCTTAATTCAGGCGAGTTAATTGACTTATTAGTTATTGAATAATTAATAGAAATTGCTTGGTTTCATTGAATTATTCGCTAGAATTTATGAATACTTTAAAAAAGTTTGTTTTGACATAAATTGTGGGTAAATGGTTGGATCAGATTTTGTGCTTATGTAAAAAATAAATATAGCATGTCTTATAGATATGTGATAACATTTATTATAACATCCTTTAAAGTAAACTTTGGTTAGCAAATGGCAGTAGGAGTAAACAGAGCAGTACGTAGGTATGTTTAGCCATATTTATACTTGTTACCATCGACCACATACCAATTAGACTCAGAATAACAACAAGCGGTTTCTTTCAATACATACAAACTTTGATTAATTTTACATAAAGTAACAAAGATGGATCGTCGATTATCCGAACGACCGCTTATCCGAACCCGCCTGGACTAAAGCGTTTACTTCATTAGATATTGCCTTTTGAAACACAAGCTGAAAGCGACATTTATCAAATACCCGTCCTTAAAATAATATGTGTTTAGGCACTCTAGAAAATTTAAGTTTTTTGGTATGTACATTTTTTAAATACAATACTGAGCTCTTTAGTTAAATACGTAATACAATTAACCGTATATAAATAAGTATGTTAATATGTTTACCAAGTCTGAATAAAGGCTCTTTTTATTTATTATTTTATTTATTTATTAAATAAGTATGGCTGAATCTCGGTTATCCGAAAAAATCAGTTTTTCGAACACCCATGTCTCTCAAATAGTTCGGATAATCGACGCTCTACCTACTGTACTGGGTATTTTAAACAAGAAATACACAATTTTTATGAAAGTAACAAGTCCTGAAAGTTTGTTTCGACTTATAACCTTGTTTCGACTTATAACCTCCATGCACAGTAATAACCATGCTCACTAATACTCAAAAGATTCCGACGAATTGAGAACATCCTCCATTTTTTGAATTTTGTTAAAAATAGGCCTTGAAACTTTAATCGCTTGGCGACACTCGGCTGTAAATTAGCTTTTTTGCAAAATCCTTACTATTTCTATATGCTTTTAAATTGTCAAATATAATCTAAAAGAGGATAAAAAAGTATTTCGGTGAAACAGTGTGTCAACCTACTGTGTCTATCGCGTATGTAGTCTATGGTCAAATACATACATTACACTTGTTTATCGCTGTTACCATGCAATGCCGCCATGCCAGTTCTTTTTGTAACATAATGACATGATATGAGTCAGTTTCTAGGTCGCGCGTCTATGTATGTATCAGGTTTATTTCCATGTCTAGTAAATTCTATCGTTTTTATTATCAGTGACTATCGGTATCTAATTTAATCAGTAGCTAGTTTACAAAAAAAAATTTTTTTTCAAGATACTTCTATTAAAAAGGTCACTTATTTCTGTAATTTTTTAATTGCATCCTGTCAGGGATATCTTATGGATAGTCGTCGTCGTCGTTTCAGCCGATGGACGTCCACTGCTGGACATAGGCCTCCTGAAATGACCGCCAAACACCACGAACTTCACACCATCAACTTATGGATAGAATATGAGAAAACTTTTTTAGCAGATGGTTACATCATAATAGGCAATAGCTACCAGTACCCCAAAGAAGACTGGTGATTTGTGACCAAGGTTGGCTGAAAATGATAAACATATACGCATAACACAATTGTAGAGTCGTCAATTTCACACTGTCAAGTTCTCAGGAGATGTAAGACTATATGATTTCGCATTGTGAAGTCAACATCGTCGGGAGGATGTCCCCGTGTCGGGACGAAAAACATGCATCGAAGAAATTGTTGGAAGAATTGTGTGTGGTGTTTCATGTGGGCAGTGTTCCTGCATATTGGACCATACAGATTCTTTTCAAGTACCGGATTATAGCTAAACAATTTCATCCGTCCTGCTATTTATGGATTTCCACAAAAATAATTAACTTCCATTCAATATAACAAACTAAAAAAAAACATACGCGTCGAATTGAGAACCTCCTCCTTTTTTTTGAAGTCGGTTAATAAATAAATCAGTTTATTTTGTTATTTTTGTACATTGATTATCACTATGAGTACCATTGATATACAAATCATGAGCAAAATAGGTACTAATAGTAATGTTGATACTCACTAGGTTTCACCTGGGGCCATTCTTCCATAGGCACTCTCCTGTCTTCGAACTCCTGGCCTCCGTAGGCCAACAACAAGCGGGCAGACTCGCCCAGAGCCTTCACGGGGAAGTAGTAGAAAACAACGTTCGGCATGGTGCTGAAAAAGAGCTTTATTTTTATCTATTATTCTGTATCTCAGTGATGATCACTCAACGACCTTCAACAAAACTTCAACGCTCATTTCACACATTTATTGGCAGCTCATTATACACATTGGAGTTTCACCCAAAAAATCTTATTACCCGTTCCCAGAAGCTTTGCCGATGACTTCCCCTTCCACTTTATACTACCGCGGCCGGCGTTTGTGTAATAACGGACGAGCGTGGGTCGCGGTAGCATGAAGTGGGAGGGGAAGTCATCGGCAAAGCTTCTGCGAACGGGTTACACATCCTTTGGACTTAAAGCCTCAATGTGCTACTAACAAATTACTAACCATAGACAACAGTGATCATCAAGTGCCAATTTTACAGAATATGGGCCTTGGAAATTATTAAAAATAATAAAAACCAGTGGAGTGCCGGTAAAGATGAAAATTTGAACAATCATGTAGTACCTATGTAATGTGTATTTTTTGAATAGTCAGACTACATGACTTTACCTATTGTAGTTATAGTTAGGCGCTAATACTAAAATGAATACAACTCATGCAGGTATGTAGCTATAACATAATAAATATTCAAGCGAGCTACAGTAGCGGTAACCGGTCGGCGAATTAAATGATTGATGAAAATAGTATCAAAGTCTCATTGTAAACTCAAATTTTGCAACAAAAAGTACTAAAATATGAAATAACTAACACTAAAATGAAACTCAAATTGTATTTTACGTACCGAATAATGAATAAACTTACTATATTTAGATTTAACAGCAAGTGCCACAAGTTTACCTCGCAACCACAGATTACCTTTTATCACTGGCGTTCAGATGGCTCACGGCCATAGAAAATTTAGGCTCTTAGGATCAGGGCCAGAACTGTCAAAATCAGTTTTGCTGTGTCATGGCTGCCAACTTTTTTTTAAAATTTTACTCATACTGTCTGCTTTGGATTCTAGTAAAATTAACTTTTTTTTAGGGTAGCAACCCCTTTACCAATGAACTCAGTGCCTATAATAGGCAATACTTCAGTGCCTTTTAAGCATAGACATATAACACTATTGCTTTTAAGGAAATAAAACACATTTTTTCAAATATTTATTTATTTTTGATTTTTAATTTTTTCTTGTACTTTTCAAAAGCATTTTTTTGAATTTCTGGCAGACTAGTTTCGCCTTCTAGTCTGCTTATATCTTTCCCTTTCAAAATTTTATTTATTGTGGTGCACCAATTAAATATACATAATTTTATTGTTAATGTAAGAAAGGCGTGCTGGATTTTTTCTTTGTGAGTTTGGCAGTCTAATATAAAATCGTACAATTCTCTAATCTCCGTGCCTATACTTCTCATTAAAAATTTTTTATGACCTTTTTCGTTTAGGAAATTGTTTGTGTGGTCAAAAATTTGTCCAAAATATCTTACTATGGATTCTGCAGGGTAGGTTAATTTTTTATTATTTTTTTTATACTCTTTGGTGTTAATCCATTCATGAATTTTATTTTCATTTTTTGTTGTTAAGCTTTGTTTACAAACTTTACAGTTGATTTTTAATGATTTTATGACTTTTCTCACAACCCACCCTGCTGTATAGGCACGGGATTGAATTTTTATCCTTTCACGCCTTGCTTCTTGAATTACTGGATAAGTACCCAATAATGTTGAGGATTCATTAGTTCCATCATCCATCCTTATGTCTTGATCTGAGCTTATGTCTGATGCTCGATTGTCTTTTTTTTGATTAAAGAGGGATTTCATATTTAAAATTTGTTTGCTTGCTTCGTCTTCACAATTAAAGGATGTATGATGAAACTTAATGAATCCTGTAATGAATAATGATTTAAAAGTGGCTACGAAGTTGTGGCAACTTGGATTATTAGAGCGATAATTATATGCACGTACACATCCAAAATAATTTTCTATGGCGTCTGAGTTTATATATCGAGGCCTCATCGTTTTGATACCATTTTGTTTTAAAGTTTGCCACAACTTCTGGTAGCTCTTTAGGGTACTTATCCAGTTCTTAATACTAGGCACTGATGTGATTTTATTATTCTTGTCAATGAATTTAATTGTTTCCAGTTTTTTTATCGCGCTCTCCCAAAATTCGTGATGACAGCTATTATCTGTGACTGCGGTTCTTAGCTCTTTGCCTCTTCTTTTTTTTTCATATGTTCCTGAGCCGTTGACACTGTCAAACAAATCGTCAAAAAAAGACACTACCTCAGCCGTCGTTTTTAAAGTTTTACTAACTTCTTTTCCATCTGCATATCGAGCTGCAATAAGAATTAATTCTTTTATTAGCTGTATTGACTATACTTAGGTGAATAATAATAGGTCAGGCAAAGTGTGACAAATTAAAAAAAATTGAACTTAAGGAGAGAACTATGATATGAGAGAAATGAGGAGATCAAGACATGATATGACTTAAACAAAGTCGCGGGCTGGCGCCAGGCGGCGCAAGAACGTGGTGTTTGGTGGTAATCTAGGAGGCCTATGTCCAGCAGTGGACGTCCATCGGCTGAAACGAGGACGACGACGAATCTTGAATTTTTGATACATAAATAATGCCAATGTCACCTATTTTCTTTTTAAAATGGACCAATATTCAGGGGTCTGATAAAATTTATTAAACTGTAATATGAAAACTTACAAAAAGCAGAATTGAAGTTTAAAGCCCCAGCTACTGTTTTACTGAAAACCTGCACACAGTTCTTCACCTGTAAATAAAAAAAAAAAATTGGCATCATCGGTTAAAATTAAGATAAATTACACATTAACCTTGCATAGCAAGCATGTACCTTCATTTTCTTTACTTTATCGGGGATGACATGCTCGTCGTTCAATTTGTGTAGAAGCCTTGTCTCTGTATGGCGACAGTCAGTTTGGTACACTGCGACAATGTCGCTCCATTTTGCTATTTTGTTGTTAAATAAAATGTTTTTGGTAATAAAGTTGTTGCGAATCCCTTTTATGAGATGAGGAGGATCATATATGACAAACAACTTTAACCCATCAATATGTATGCTGTCATCTAAAAAAGAAAATATTTTAAAAATCGTTAATAGTGAACATATTGAAATAATAATATAGTATTTTAGTTAAGACTGTTATATTAGTCATTTTAGAAATGTTATACCTGTGTGTTTATTTCTTCTAATTTGATCTATGCGAGTGTCTTCTTTTAAACTATTAAGAGCTGCTTGGAAGGAGGTCCCCTGATCTGATACCAAGGCAAGAGGGATGAGACCTGTTTTTTGAACAGCAGACACCACTTCTTTTATTATATTTTTCAAATCATTTTTTGAGGTAGCCCCCTCACAGAAGTAGTAGGCAATGGGTTGTTTCCAGTTGTGTGCAATACCCTTGATCATGAACACGAGTGCGTGATCTGCAAATTTCTTTTGTTTTTCCACAGTTTCCACAAATCCACTTATTTCGTCTGTAGGTGTATAAAACAGGCCTGCCTCAAGCGCCATTTCATCAAATATAATACTGCAATATTTCTTGGCTTCCTTCCATTGATCAACCTTAAATAATGATTGTTATCAAATTATTATTAGGGCCCAAATGAATTTTAAATTGAAACTAATAAATATTGATTTAATGATAACAGATACTATGTACAGCAAAACTAACACATACCTCTTCTTTAATTGCATTAAAAATTTGAGCATTTATACCAGATGATATATTCAATGTGCCAACAAATCGTTTTAATGTAGCTTCTGAAGGAAGTATTAACACTTTTCTTAAGAATCTATATGACTTTGGCCCCTGTTTAAATAATGCTAAAAAAAAAACTTTTTCATCTTCTGTGAATCTTCTATGTTTTTTCTTTTCTTTGCATAATCTTAATTGCATTGTTAATATCATTTTGGCAATTGGATTCAGAGTGGCTAGCTTTTCATACAGATTATCAGAGCGTAGAGCTCCTATAGCTCTACGAGTGATGTTAAGGGCTTTTTGAGAATTCTTATATTTTTTGTACAGATGTTTGCATCGTGGAGTCAGAGCAACAACACTTTTGATGACTCTGCTCTTTCTTTTAACTTTAGTCTTCAGTCGCCTAAGACCATGACCTGGAATTAGAACACGCATTGTTTTAGAACAGTTGGTTAAAGCATTAAATATAGGTTTATTTATATAAACAACATACATTTACTAACAATTAGATAAATAAAATTGAATAAAATAATAAAGAAATAAATTTATGGTACCTGCTGAAGTATTCTGTTGACTTTCTGCAATAGGGCATTCTATCCGTCTTTTTTTAGGAGAAGATGGTGATGCCTCTGAAAAATAAAATAATACATACATAAAAATTATTATCGAGGAAGGATTATTTGAAGTATTGCTTGGTTGTTTAATTGCATCTCTTGATTATTGTATTGCTTGAATACTTTTTGCAATTGAAAATAATGCAGATTCTATTAAATGTATTGTGTATGTGGTAGTAGAAAAACTGTGTAACAAAAATTGATAATAATTACTACCTGATGAAATATTCTTTTGACCTCTAGCAATAGGACATTCTCTAATTTTTCTTTTTGGAGTAGATGGCAATGCACCTGAAAGTATTACAAAAAGTCAAAAATTATTACTATCATAATGTTATATGATGAAAAGACATTAAATAGTTATACACATTTTATTTTTGTGAACTTTTAACTGATGATTACCTGAAAAGATATTTGCTTGACTTTCCACTGTAGAGCACTCACCAAATCTTCCTTTAGAAGATGGCAATGCCTCTGAAAAATAACACATATAAGATCATTTTTGTGTCAAAATAAAAATAAATAATGGATTTATGCACACAGCCAGGCACAGGTATTCTCTCAGTATGAGAGTGGGGTTTGGCCATAGCCTACCATATATATATACAAAATAAGCTCATAAATCAGAATCAAAACAATATAATATTATGATATCAATACAATGAAGGAGTTTGGGTATGTTCTTACCTAAAATTTCACTATTACTTTCTGGTTGTGATGAACACTGTGATGGTTTACTATAACTATGTTCATGACGTGTTATATGCTCATAACTACTTTCTGGTTGTGATGAACACTGTGATGGTTTACTATAACTATGTTCATGACGTGTTTTATGATCATAACAATGATCATGAGCAACCTTATCTAAACCTGAAAGTAAATTAGGTGTTACATTATTTTTTTTTAATATTGAGATTGATCTGACATCATACAGTAAGTATAGGAAAAATAAAATTTAGGAAAACCAAACTTTCAACTTACAAATGTCTTCAACATCATCTTGGTCCCGCATTTGAGATGGAGTGCCACTAAGGATTTCAGATTCCAAGAATAAAGTGGGACATGCGTTTGCTGAAATACGTGATTTTGGGGTCACGAAACGTTTTTCAAAGTGCTTATGACACACTTGCAACCGCATCAAATCCTCTACAGTTTTTTTTCGCAACACATCACAGTTGATTAAGTTAAGCCACTTTTGGAGCCTTTTCGCACATTTTGGGAACTTGTGCAATTTAGCGTCCTTTCGCGTATTACATCCAGGAACACAACACTTATGATACATCTCAAAGTCAGGATGCAAATTTAAACTAAACTAAGTATAATAAAAAACAAACTAAACTAAATTATAATAAAAAATTATAATTAAACTATTGGAGTCTGTTTTCACGTAAACTAAACTTCGGCAATTTAGCGTCTTTTCGCGTACCTATTATAACATCCAGAAACACAACACTTATTATAATAACAGTCAAATATATTACAATAATTTGAAATCCCAGTAGGTAATTTTAAATTGAGTAAAATGCCACTCCAGCGCACTCTGAATTCTGGCACTTGAGTTGACAACTGACAATGGTAGGTACAAAATGGCGTCGCAAATTTGAGTCACGTGGTATTCGAAACTGTCAAATACTATTTTGCTGTAGGTACGCTCTAGGGTAGAGCCGAATGTAGGGACGTGAACAGCCCGTGCTCGCAACAACTCGACACGAATTGACATTTGACACCGAAAAAGGCGAACCGCGGAAATGACACGAACGAACTTAATTATTTACGAACGTCAACGTGACAAGTTCAGCTGACAGCCGTCTTCATATGGAAGTTGTTATGGGCAACATTTGCTACTGTTATACCGAATATTACCATAATATTCGGTATAATTCAGTAGACATTATTATAAATATCGACATTATATTTTAATGTTGGTATCGATTATTAGCCCGGTCAAGTTAGAAATAAAAATAGTGGTCAAATAACAATAATTCCGACAGAGCCAAATCTTTGTAGATACCCTATTTTACCACAAGGAATAAAGTGTCAAAAGTCCCCATCAATCCTATGTGTGCAACAAAAGTTATTCAAGGCCAAGATAAATGGAGCAAAACAATAATGCACTGGTACACAGGTCATATGAAAAGGAAAAGGGGTAGAACTTTCCAAAGGTGGGTGGATCAAATCAAATCTATTGCAGGTGGCACTTGGACAAGAAAAGATTGTGACAGAATTGATGTGGAGGAAATTGGAGGAGGCCTTTGCCTTAAATGGGCAAACAGACTAGGTTGTCGAAGCAGTAAAACTGTAATGTGTAATAAAAAAAAAGGGTTTTTGCACAAAAAAAAAGTATGGTTTGAAACAAAGAGGGATTTTTCAAAGGACAATGTTAGAAAATTTGTAGCGTGTTTATCGGCATTATCATTTCAGGAAGTGTATGAACAAGATGACACTAATAAAGCTTTTAATATATTTCATGAACTTCTTACACTCTTTTATGAGCTTTGTTTTCCAGAAATTACGGTTAAGATAGTAAATAAAGAAATTAAAAATAAATGGCTATCGAAAGGGATAAAAAGATCTTGTATAAATAAACGCCGATTATATCTTAAATACTTACAATCTCCAGCAAATAAACGTCTAAACAAGAGCAATTATTTAAACTATTCTAGGCTCCTGAAAATTGTAACCAATAAATCACAATCCATTGCTAATAGAAACTTTATTTATAAATCGAAAAATAAATGTAAAGCTGCTTGGGATATTATTAGTAATAGTTTTGACGTAAAGGAAGTTGATCGAGAAATTAGAAGCATTGAATCAACAGGAAAGACATATTTAAATCCAGTTGATATTGCAAATGTATTTAATGAATATTTTCTAGAAATTAGCAATGACACAAACAGTAGATCTGACAAAAACCTAAATATTAACATTAAGCATAACAATAAAACCCTATATTTAACACCTGTTATACCAAAAGATGTATGTAAAACAATAAAAGAATTAAAAAGTACTAACTCTACTGGATATGACAATCTAAACACCAAAATAATAAAGATGTGTGCAATTTATGTAGCACCACCTCTCGCACATATAATAAATCTGTCTTTCGTAGAGGGTACATTTCCTGGCAAGCTAAAAATTTCAATTATTAAACCAATATTTAAAAAAGACAATAAAAATGACATAAAAAACTATCGACCCATCACACTTATTCCAATAATATCTAAAATTTTAGAAAAAATTATGCACAATAAAATTTACACATTTATATCTACATGTAATATTCTTAAAAAGGAACAATTCGGATTTATTAAGAATAGTAGCACTACACTTGCTTGTTATGAATTAAATAAAATAATTACAGAGAGCTTAAATGCTAAAGACAACGTCTTGTGCATCTTTCTCGATATGACCAGAGCATTTGATCTGGTTTGTCATAAAGCTCTCAAAAGTAAATTAGAAAAATACGGTATCAGAGGTAAGAGTCTAGAATGGCTGGAAAGCTACCTACATGGCAGGAAGCAGTGCGTGGAAATTTTATATACAGCAAGGGCGAATTGTAATCTATACCGCTCTGAATGCAAAGTGCAAAACCCTTATGGAGTTCCTCAGGGAAGCGTCCTAGGGCCACTTTTATTTCTTCTTTACATAAACGACCTCCCAGACTCCATTACGCACAAATGCTTAATGTACGCGGATGATACTACTTTAATAATAAAATGTAAGGACAAGTCAACTATTGAGTACGAAGCAAATAAAGCGTTGTCGGATGTAATTGAGTGGCTAAACGGTAATAACTTGTCAATAAATATGCAGAAAACCAAATTTATTCAATTCATTCCTTACAATAATACAACGTCAAATGTAAATATTAACTACAAAGGCACTTTGATAGAAGAAGTTGAAAATACAACTTTTTTGGGCATCACACTCGATAAGTACACCAACTGGAAACCTCATGTTGAAAACTTATGCGGCAAGTTAGACAAATTTGTCTATGTACTCAGACGCCTTTACCAAACTACAGGTACTAAGACAGCCCTACTCGCTTACCAAGGCTATGTCTCCTCATTGCTACGATACGGGATTATTTTATGGGGAAACTCTGTCTTGGCGAATAAAGTGTTCATTAAACAGAAGGCATGTCTTAGGGCGTTATGCGGACTGAGGCAAATTGAAACATGTAAGCCTCTTTTTAAAAAATGCAACGTTCTTCCTTTACCATGTCTATACATTCATGAAATACTTATATTTGTAAAGAAATATCCTAAATACTTTAAAAGCTACAATAAAATAGAAGGAGTTCGACAGCGTAGAAAGGATAAATTGATGATGCCTCCTAAGAGGCTAGAAATATTTGCAAAGAGTTCACATTGTATGGCAATTTCTATTTTTAATAAACTACCTGACACATATAAAGACAATACTTTGAATATCTATAAAAAACGTACGTTTGACTTACTTATGGATAAATGCTATTACAATGTAAATGAATTTTTAAATGAAACTAATTTTTGACTTTGTAAATTTATAATGTGACATTCTGAAATAATAATTTTTTGACTTTATAAATTATCTATCTACAATTATTGACATTCTGGATTAGTAATTTATTGACTTTATGAATTATTTATATTTACAATTAATTATTGACATTCTGAATTATAATTGACAATTTTATGAAAAATGATAAATTTTACAAAAATGATAATGTTGATAATATTGAATAATTAATACTGACATTATGTACTTATTTTATTTTTATATTCATACGCCATAAGGCACAATGTACAAGGAAATTATTTGTTATTGTGACCACTGTACCTACATTCTGATGAATAAATGACATTTATTTATTTATTATTTAATGTAATATAAAGGACAATGATCATCGATGTTACATGGAATCCTGTACCATGTTGCATCAAAATCAAACTTTGTTTTTTATCTAGTACATTTATCGCATTAACTCCTGCAATTATCACTTTTGAGAATAAAACCCAAGTTCTGCAGTAATTTTAGAATATCAAGGATAACCTAAAAACTATTTTTTAATCGTTTCTCAGTACCTACTACCGTGGTCAAATAACACACTGCCGTTATATTTTAAGCCCTCTAGTTTTTTTTATTTAAGTAAGTAGGTACTTATTGTAACTACTGAAAGAGCCTCGACTGTAATAAGTACCTCTACCTAGGCGATGAATCACTTACGTAGAAGCGTGCTAATAAGGTGCTAATATTATGGAATGGATAGGTAGGTATCTACCTATGACATTTTTCATTAAAACCGAATCCCTAATCGATTTCTTTGCAGCATGGCTTAGCCAGTAGGGTGGTCACAGGCGAATAACGGCCGACGCCTCCTACCAGACCTGGTCGCCATACACACAGCTCCAGGGGGTCCAGTCATCGGCTAACAATTAACAATATCCCATGAGAAATTGTTAACCGACGTTTCCAGGACGCAGCGGCTTGAACACTTCTCATCCTCTGAACGAATCAAAAGGGACCCATAGCATTCAGGCCATCCAATGTGTAGGTTACCCCACCTGGCACACCTCCTACCAGGCCAGACCTGAACCAACTGAGAAATCATTAATTTTTAATTGACCTAACTGGGAAAGATAAATAAAGCACAGAAGTTCAAACAGGTGTCTCATTTATTTATTTTTAATATCTATAATCATTCATCATATTCTGTAAAAAAATCATCTAAAAATCTTGCCGGAGCATCAACATCATTATACCGTGCCAGTTGATACAGCATCTGACATAGCGGGGCGATTGGAGTCATGCTGATTATGACGTTGCACTTCTCTTGTGGCTGACCTCCAGCAAGCAGCACATACTCTTTCCATTCTTGAAATCTAAAAAGTAACAAGTATATATTATATTACATTCTCCTATAGTAAAAAACCTTATCAAGTAGGTACATAGTCGCCTAATGGGTTCATAAAAATATAAAATGCAACTAAAAGGAACATAATAATAATTGTGTTAATGATCAGGTGTTGCTTTATAAATAATATCAAAATCAGGATAAAATAATGTTATAAACATTTCTGCCAAAAATGTTACCATCTACTGACAACTACAATATGAAAGAGATGATTTCATGTAGTAGGTTTAGGTGTATGAGTAATTTCATAGTAGTGTGTTTATTTAGTAAAAATTGTATTGCATATTAAACAGAAATATTTACCAGATGGAGCGGAACATGTCTTGCTAAAATGTTTCTCTCTGGTCGATCTTGTCTTACAGGATAGGTTCTCGTTGTATATAAAATAGAACTGCCACAAGGGAAACACACTCTTCTGTGACCAAACACAGGCAAAGCACTTCCTTCACTGATAGTGTTGGCTCAATCTCGAAGTAGTGCCAAACACTCTGTACAAAGTGTGCTTTCTGCAGAAAGCTGCAATAAAAATCACAATTAAAAAATGTAATAAAAATATGTTTTACACATTCACAATATACCTACTAATATCAAAATATATATTATGAGTAGGATTATGTGTTTTGCTACCTAGTTTGTAGTATCTTCTGTAATGTAAGCTAATGGCTAATTAAGACCTGGCTTTATTCAGGTAGAATTTTTGAAATCCCCTTTAGTGCGAGTTATAGAGAAACTAACATGCAAAATCTTAAGTTTTCAGAGTCAGTAGCTCAAATTGTAACATAGGTAGATAGAGTAGTTGTGCTTAAGATAGAATACTCTATGGAAAAAAATATTTCAATTACATATAATTGTATTTTGTAGTTTGCTAGTTTGTTACATGTTCAAAGTGTAGAAATGATCAAAGAAGTAAAATGATCAGCTTACCTGTGTAGGCGCTATCCAAGACTGTAATAAGTTACGCATTTCAGTAGACGCTTGTTCTAATGAATGTGTACGTTGATTTCTAGGTATCAAGAGAAAACAATTGATAGGTACATCGGTTTCGCCGACTGACTATCATCAGTGGAAAAAGGTCGGAGCCACACCTTGACATTTTTGCATTAACTATAAAATACACAATACTGTAAAATACAAACAATATGCACTTCTCAACAATTACGACGTTTTATTCAATTTCAGTTTCACGGTTTTCACCACAATTCACAAGACGTGTATGAACGAACTGTCAACTGTCAAGTGTCATAGACAATGATCGGTTAAGGACGTGATATCGATCTACGATCGAAAAATGAGAAATCGATACGTTACGCTAAACTCAATAGACACGAATCATTTATTTGTGGTTACTATTACACGAAATCCGACCTAAATCAAACCTACTAATATAATATGTACTTACCTATCTATGCTATAAAAATAATGTAAAATATACCAAGACCGTTAGTCGATTTTATCGAAAATCGATTCTATTGAGTTCGAGGTTCGAGATAGTATTTCGGGCAGTTTGGCGTCACTAAAGGAAGCATTTTAGAATGTTTACGGAAATATGAAAGTACTTTTTTTAGTTAAACTTAAAAGTTGGGTACGAAAATCAAATCCCTGATGCAAGAGGCTATAAAAAAATATGGGAATATTTACAATAATGATTTGGTTTTGATGCATGAGACATTTTGGTACCATTTTTGGTCATCCTCCTTTAAATTTTTACTGTTTTAAACTATTCTTTGTTACCAAGATTGTTAGTTGAGATGTTAATGTGTATAGTCTGCTAAGCAAGTCAGTTTACCTGGGTAAATTAAAAGGTAATTGAAAAGAGGTATAGAGCAACACTGTAAAATAATTGTCGATGGATCGAATAATTTTGATACTTAGCATAAAAAATTAACTTCCTAATTTTTCTTACAAAATACACTCAAAATTAAAATTTCTTACTAGAAGAGGGAAACTAGATTTATGGCGCCCGTGCCTCGCAACAGCTCCACACAAATGACACAATTATATCAGTAGGCTACTTGGCAACATTCGATAGGTAGGTACTGAATACTGTTAGCGAATGTGGTAAAATATTGTATAATCGATAATCGATTCGTAGAGTTTGCTAAAGTAGAGACTCGATTTTTTCCATAGCAATGGCCCACCCTAAAATTCAGAAAAAAAGAGTCTGACAGTGACAAGTGTGGACTCTGTGACCTGTGTCTGTGTTTACCTCAGATGGTGTTTACTGTTTTGTATAGATGTCTATGTTTTGTATTTTCAAACTTTTCAAACCATATAATGTATTATCTATGTTTCAAACCATCAAACAATAAACATCTATAAATTTGAATTTTGAAACAGGTTCGATTTATTTTTATAGATTTTTTATAATAACTTGCATAAAAAGTTTCAGTGTTCAACTGAATCTTATTTTTTTTTATCAGTAAGCATCTACAGAATATCTTGAAAATAATCTAATTCTTGTTGTGCTAATGCAAAATGAGTCAAAGGAGAGTGAATAGATCTGCCGTATCTGAAAGTGGGTGCTCCGCGGAGGCAGTGAACCAGTGCGTCAAATTCCTCCTGTGCCGTGAAGGCAGTAAAAAGCCAATTCGCCAGCCCGATATTGAGAACCATTTGAAATCAGTAATCCAGAGCCCTGTAGACAAGAGGCTTGTTATTGAACACGCTGCCAAAATTTTGAAGAATGTAAGTGGCTATTTTATTCCTTCCCTTGGTCGATGGCCAGACTTAGCTATGTTTTAGGATCTGAGTTTAGGATGCTATAGGCCGACACCACAGAATACATAATAGTACCTAACTGTACAGAAGGTTCACTCTGCACGTTGATTTAACGAAATAACGACTCTAGCTGACACAAAAAAGTGCAATTCAGTTTACAAAAGCGCCTGGCTCCTCCATCCATCATTTTTGTGATATTGAGTTGATTTAATGGTGGTTGGACTCTTCTTGCGGCATCTGTTTAGTATATAGTCAGTAGAGATATAGTTTTTTCAATCCACGAAGATGTGCCCCACTTAATGTCTCATTCGATTCGTATCAGTTTGACACAGTGGAGCACTTCGTGGATTGAAATATCTATAATTCTCTTTACTTTTGTCGATAACTTTTCTCTGTCTATTTGTTTATTTTTTAAAAAAAAAGTGACAGAAGTATAGAGAATTATATTCTCTACGCACATCCTGGCCCTGTAGGTCCACCACCGCATATTTGGTTTTGTTTCTACATACTTAGCTAGCTCATGCTCACTGCATGCATTTGGGTGGATTTTATGCCATGATAGTCCTCATATAAAAATAAATGTATACCTATATGACTTAATTTTTAAATTATTTACACTCTCAATGGATGATACTACACATGTAATTTTTCAAGTTTTGAGTTCTGTCAAACTTGAAAGTTTTCATAGTAATACACAACCATTTATGATTTGTCTCTTGTAAAGTTGTAACACACACATATTGAATTTATTTTTCCAGGTGTATGGGTACAAGCTAGTGCAACTGAAGAGCAAAGGAATACAGTACATTATAGTGCTGAATGACAAGCTGCCGAGTACATGTGAAGTGTTGCCATCATCGTATCCCGACCCAAGCACCCGGAGGATCCTCATAGCTGCCCTCACTCACATATTCATGTCCGGAGGATCTGTCAGAGATAGTAAGTTTTACTTTGAAAGATTTTAATGTCACTTACTCAGTGGTGAAGGAAAACATCACTTGGAGGAAATCTGGATGCCTCATAAGGTTCTACTTTTTTACAAATTTCTACACAGCATCGCGTCAGAACGGTAAATTGTTTGGCAGTGCATCTTTGCTGGTAGCTAGTCACTAGTCATGACCAAAGTCTCCCACCAGAATAGACCTGAGCCAAATTAAAAATTCTAAAATGACCCGCGGCGGGAATCGAACCCGCAACCTCAAGATACTCAAATCCGAGCATGTCTGCCCAAGAATCCACCACGGTTTTGGCCAAACCCAAATACTTTGAGAAGAGATGTGCAGTGTGTTTTATATTTTAAAACTTTAGATTAAATTTAAATATTTAATAAAACACTTGTTAAAATTCACATCTTTTAATTTTCCCAGAGTGACACAGACTGCTCATAACTACTGACATAGACAATAGACATAGACTAATCAACCATAGAACACAGTGTAAAAGGGGTTGAAAGAAGATAATTAACTAAAATCAAGTGGGAAGAGGTAGATTAAGATTTAATGATCTATATTGGCTCAGCAGCTTTAGCCGATTGACTTATCTACTCTATTTTCATGCTAGCTTTTGGTACATTGTGCAACAAAATTTGTATAGATCGGAATTAATGCAGATGGAGCCCCGAGCTTCCACTAGTATAAATCTTTTGAGGGAGTTTGTTATGGCAAACTATAGGGTATTCTTATAGCTCATTCAATTCACGAATTTCACGAGTTTCTTGACTACTCCTGTAGGAACCATAGATAGATGTTACTGGGATGAAAAGCAGCTTACATGTTAATCCTGGATATAATCTATCTCTGTTTCAAATTTCAGCCAAATAGGTTCAGTAGTTGCTGCATGAAGGAGTAACAAAATTTTATGTGTGTATTAGTGTGAAAGCTGTTTGAATGAAATAGAAGGTATTTGTGGAAACCATTAATACCTACTGTGAAGTGTGAACAGTTACAAAACCCCAGCAAAAAAGATTGATTAAACAATATTAGTATATTACGTTTATATAAAATAATAGTATTAATTCATTTTCAGATGACATGTGGAACTTTCTGGCAAAGGCACAATTAATGGACGAAAATGATATGGAGAAAAGAAAACTACTTACAAACACATTCACCAAACAACTTTATTTGGAGCATGTTAAAGTAAATCTAAATATCTTATGTCAGCAACTAAGTTCTTGATCAGAAAGAATTGTTTTTTCACTTAAACAATGGCATTCATGATTTTTTATAGATAAAAAGCAGCCTATGTGTTAAGTCAGGGTATAAACAATCTATGTTCCAAATTTCAGCCAAAACGGTTCAGTAGTTGTGGTATGAAGGAGTAACAAACATACACACATACAAATTTCTTTTATAGTGTTAGTGTAAAAAGGCAGTAATGCAGGTTATTTTATATTCCTCTTAAGTCTTATACAGTCTTGTATTGGGCATTTCCGCTTGCAGATCACAAGGTCTGTATTCAGTCCCCGGGTCAGGCCAATATATTGGTATAAGTGTTTGACGACCGAATGGCGTAGCGGGAGCGAACCTGCCGTCTGCGGTCGGAGGTGCGTCGGAGGTCGTGGGTTCGATTCCCACTACTGGTAAATGTTTGTGTGATGAGCATGAATGTCTTTCTAATTTATCCCCCCGGCTTCGGAGAGCGTTAAGCCGTCGGTCCTGCGCCTGATCTCTCTCCGGTCGTGTCGGAGCAGTCGCGCAATCGTCATATGAGAGAGAGAGTAATAGAGACTCCACATAATATGTTTGCACACACACATTTGCGTGTATGTCCTGCGTTGATGGAAAATTTTATATTTATTTATATTTGAATAATTTATATTCATTTAAATTATGTTATTTTAAATTAAATTATTTTGTTTAGATCTCGGAAAAGATTGGCCCGGCAAACGTTGTTTTGCCATCAGAAATATAAAAAACCTTAATACCTACCGAACATTCACAGAAAATTTCATAACAATCGGTCGAGTCGTTTCGGAGGAGTTTGGTAACAAAGATTAGCGAGAGAATTTTGAATATTAGATTAAATCTCTTAGGAGATTTACCCTTGTGGCCAAAAATCTTTCTAAAGAACATTATCTAGTATAGTATTATATTATCTGTGACATTATTATGATTATTAATTTTATTGACATTACAGAGTGGCACAGATGAGCAGCCCAGGTTTGATTTCTGTTGGGGACAAAGAGCTGATGAAGAACTGCCCAAGGAATTTATTTTGAACAAGATGGCCCAGGTAGGACCACGCTGTTATTAAAGCAGGACCTCTTTTACTTGAACTCGGTAAATTTACCCCCGGTCCCCGCAGTGCTATATAGCATTTTCTTCCCAGGGAAAGAACAAAATTTTATCCCCTTCTACTTATACTTTTTTACGTCGCGGCGTATAGAAATGGAACAAAATTAAAAATAATGTATGCGCTAGATAAAAAATAATAGATGGCGCTAGTCCTGCCTGAGGACCCAATAATACGAATCGAAAATTTCACCGCAGGTGGATATGGCTCGTATAGCTCAGCGGTTAGTGCACCCAGCCGCGAAAGCTGGGGGACGCGGGTTCAAATCCCGCTGCGAGTGAAAATTTTTGATTCGTATTTAAATTTATAGGATAATGTATGAGTAAATTAATGTATGAGACTTGACGTTCAGTGATGCTCAGCTAAACGTCACCAAGTCTGTGACCAAGTTTCAAAATAGCGGTAGTTCGCATACATTTATATGGAGCTGTGATGCGTATAACAAGAGTTATTTTATACTCATCGTAGGCATCAAACGCTCCACCTAAATTCTGATGTACCTAAGCTGGACACAATAAATATTTATTATTTATTTGTCACTTGGCTCAGGCAGCAGGTGTGATGTTGCAGCTAAAGATGTATATTGGCCACCTGGGGCCGTATAGTATTATTGTAATACTAGCTGACCCGGCAAACGTTGTTTTGCCCTGTAATTTTTTTTCCACTTATGGGTATGAAAAATAGATAACAACCCGCTCCCCGACCCAGAGATCACATTAGACATTATGTTGTTGTCTATGGTCAATCATGGCCCATCCATACTCTCGGCAATGACTACCAACTATATATTATGTTGTCTGTGGATTCACTTCAAAAAATATTACATAAAAAATACTACCCCAGATACAAATACAGGAATCCAGAGCCGTGTATCGTAATGGAAATTAAACAACTTTCTTTAAATATTTCCATAGTAGAGCGATGTTATAATGAATAACTTTTTAATAATTATAGAAGTCTGTGAATAAAGTAATTATTTGACACATTTCGATTTCATAATTCGAACTTTAAGCAATGAGCGTAGATAAACAATATTACAACAATACTGCTATTTAGATATACGGCCCCAGGGCCACAAAAGTTATTTTAAAATAGTGTATCAAACATTTTGTTTTTTTTTTAAATATTTCAGGCATTTGATAAGGAGCCAAGTTACTGGCGGGAGCAGTTCATAAGTACACAAGAAAGTACACAAGTAAATGCCAACGAAGTTGAAATTCATTGATATGCAGTATTATATTCATAATGTATATTTTTGTAAGAATTGCTGTAATAAAAGATATTCTGGTATAATATTTTTGAAATATTCGCAAATGGCAACTAAATAGCCGATTGCTGTAGTACTTTGAAATTAAAAAAAAGTTCGTGCCCATAGAAATGAAAACGTGGTGCATTACAATAGCGCCATCTATTGAGAGTTTGGGTAAGTGAATTGTGAGGTTACGGCCTACAAGTAGGTACAGTCCGCCGACAAGGCTCTTGGCACTTGAATGACATTGACAGGAGGGCTAGTTATTGATTAAAGGCAGCCAGCAAATAAAATTCCATAATTTTATATTATGTCAAAACGACGTAAAATGCTTGCAACGTACTTACAGAAATGCCCCGAGAGCGAACTATCTCAGTGTCACAAGATAGCGGCGTTAGTTCCAATTTTGGCCACGCGACAATAGCCTTGTCGCACTGGTACTACATGATAATTTTAGGTATCTAGTGGTAACGCTGTCGCGACTTGAATGGTTTCTTCCAATCTTAAAAATGTCCAAATGCGCAATTTGTCATTTTCACGTCAACAAATCATCTAAAATAATTAGCAAAGATGTTATTATTATATGATCTGGCCCGGCAAACGTTGTTTTGCCATCAGGGATATAATAAAAAAAATTAGATAACCTGCTCCCAGACCTAGTGATCATAAACTGAAAGTTTCACAATAATCAGTCGAGCCGTTTTGGAGGAGTTTGGTAACAAAGGTTGGGCGAGACAATTTTATACATTAGAGATTAGTATTTATTTACTGTAATAATATATCTTACCTGCATAGCAGAAGTGACTATGCAGCTGAAAACGTTATCGTTAATTTTGGAATAAATAAAGAATAAGTCGCTTTGCGGTGCGTTTTTACTGTTATATACTTAGGAGTTAGGGTGGTTAATTAGCCATGGCCGGAGGTCGTTAAAACAAAACAATAATGTAACATCATTTAATAATTACACAATGAATATTAATTACACATAAGATGTCAGGCCTCAACTTATATTTTCTATCGATAATAATATAGGTAACATGAGTTTTCACAGTGTGTGATAAAAAGATAAGAATAGTGTGGAATCAAAATTAATACTTACATTATTACAAAAAAATATATAATTCTTTTCAAAAACGTTGAATACCAACCTTAAGTTAATTAACACAATCAAACAAGGTCATAGCCGTTCGCAGAATCTTTGCCGATGACTTCCCCTCCCACTTCGTATTACCGCGGTTCGCATTCCTCTGATAAATAAATATATTTCAGGACATTACACACATCGCAATCTAGCCCAAAAGTAAGCGATAGCTTGTGTTATGGTACTAGATAACTGATAAATATACATACATATTATATATTGAAAAACACCCAGAAACTGGAAAACATTCATGCTCATCACACAAACATTTACCAGTAGTGGGAATCGAACCCACGACCTCCGACGCAGACGGAAGGTTCGCTACCGCTACGCCATTCCGTCGATAAATGACGGGTGCAGGTGATGGTAGTATGAAGTGGGAGGTAAAGTCATCGGCAATGATTCTGCGAACGGGTAGTACACATATAAATAACACAAAACAGCCCTCATCACACACAAATTGCAATTCTTCGAATTAGAAATATAATACATATATAACAAAAAATTAAAATTGAGTAATTTAATAATATTGGACTTAAACAATATATAATTTTAAATAATGATGCTTTAAAGTAACTAAAGGTTTAAGTTTAAGTGTGTTTTAAGTTACAACAGTTAATTATTATTTCACGTTATCTGCCTTAAATATACTTAACGCTAAATATCTCCATGTGGAAAACTTTATTAATTTCTTCTACTCAGTTCTTTTTAAACTTATCAAAAAAGCAATATGCAGTATTTTCGCCATGGCTTAATATTTTAATTTACCTTTTACATTTATTTCAAATTATTTTTTGGAAAAAAAATGCCATTTTAAATTGCAATATCACCGAGCACCGCATTGTGGCTATATAGAGCTTCAAAGAAAAATACACATTTCCGGAAGCGTGCATAGACTTCACGATATTCCCTTGAATTTGGAACATCTTTTAGAACCACTAAAGCTTTCAAGAGGTCCTCATAAATACTAACCACCTCAATCCGCCGGAGTTTTAAATCGAATTCTCCAAAGTTCAGTTTTGAGTAGTATTTCTGTTGGTACTTGGTTAGTTCTCCTTCGTACTTGGTGTTACCTTCACAGATGCTGCAGCCACAAACTGTACCATAGAACAAGAATGATTTCACATTTCGTATCTGCTTCTCAAGCTCACGGTCTAATCTGTGTGTTCTGTAAATATAATACGCAATTTTAAAATGACAGGTACTTAACCTGTAGATTTTTTTTAAAGATTAAAAATGCATGTGCATGTCCCCTGCAACGCTTCCATTTTGTTACAGGTGTCCTGATAAAATCGCTGGTAGAAAACGTGTTATGTACTTGTAACTTTTGTACCCATAGTGAGAGTGAAACGGCCGGAAACAATTGGATGTATAAGGCCAAGGGCCGTGAAATATGGAAGGGGATGGAGGAGGCTTTCACCCAGGCGATGGGATCCATCTGTGAATTATAATCAATAATAATCTAAAAACAATAAAAATCTAAAGCAATAATTGATTTCAGGTCCATCTGAATATTTATTAAGTAATGTATGTAGGTATTTAAATTTACAGAATTGCCTCTGTAATTTCCAGGTACTACATAGTACCTGGATATTAGCAACAGGTGGCATATTCATTAATGATCCAAAGGAGGTTGGTCACGACTGCCCCACACTAAAATAAAATTAACAAATGACCGTACAGCCTCAAGTTTATATTTATTATATTTAGAAGTTTAAACAATATTTATAGAAAAATTACTCGGGATGTACGCAGCGGGAGACAAAAGATAGAAATGATTCCAATTTAGTAAAAACCAAGTCCTTTTGGAGAAACAAAATGCAACTTGTGTCAGATGCGGTTCGAGTCCGGTTTACGTTACGTTTCACTAAGCAAAAATATGTAATTAGATTGTTTTTCTAGGCCATCGATTTATTTTTATAAAAAAAAGGTACCTATGATATTTTATCTATGACATACTTTTTTAATCAATATTTATAACATTACAAAAAATATATTTATCAAAATGCGTGTATAACAACAGCTTTAACTAATAATATGAATATTCAGTAATAAAATGGAACGTTAGGCGCCCCGCACCATTTTGATTCTGACAATTGACAGTTGACACTTGAAAGGAGCTATTGTGCGTCTGCTTGCGTCTGCGTCTTAAATTATTTGAGGTTATCTTCTAGTTATAGTCATATAACTTTTTCTCCCACTGAATTAGACTTACTTACCATTAGCTTTTTGTTAGTTATGTCCCGTTCTACAAATATTGATAAGTTATCATGATGTACGCTACCTCTATCACTGGGTCTCATAATGCATGCAATCTGGCCATCCTCCTTTTGAGGCTGTAATTGTAGAGATGGATTCTAATAAAATATAAGTACTTACAAGTATGCAACAGTCAACTCCTCTCCACTGCTGATTGGTCGGAGTGCAATCAATATTAATTTATTATTGTTATTAACAACAAGTAAGTTTGGGGTGCAGGAATTCTTCAGTTTTGATATAAAAGGGTACAACCCATAGTTTTCTAACCCAAAACCACTTATATCTGATGTAAAATTATTATGTGCTTGAATAATGCAAACAGGTTTTTGGTATACGGCAACAAACATCATGATTCTTGCAAGAGCCCGCATCGCTTCTTGTTTCTCATCAGGTTTTTTAGGGAAAAATGAAGGTATCTGACTTTCTATGTAATGTAATATCGCAGCAATAATGAAGCAACAATTATACATAACACCATATGCAAACATCTTATCATCATAAATGCTCAAAATGGAGTATTTGTTATTAGTGTCGTATATTTCTTGTATGGTGCTGGATTTTATTCTTTCGTTGCCCAAACTGTTTGAGGCTGGGATAACTTCATTCCAGGATTTACAGGCCTTCTTGAATTTCAAACAAGCTTTGACCATCAAAAAAGGCATTGGACCAAAGCATATGTCTTGGAGTTGTCCCATTATCTTGCACTCGTATTCATGAAATTCTTGCATGCACTGATTTTTACACTCTTCATTGCAGAAAAGTGCGTAAACACAGCTCTCACAAGGTATTAGGTTCAACTCTTTTTTTTGACAATAATGGCATGAAAAATATGCGTTTTCAGCTTCAGTGTAGCTCACGTAAGCGTCTTCTGATGCCACGACAGCTCCAGCTTTAATGAATGTGGATGCAATAATTTTATGGGCAGGCGTCACAATAACTTTCACATCAGAACTCACTGAAGGTATTAGTTTATTTTTTTTCATTTCTAGGGGATTTATACATTTTTCAGCAGCTCGAATCATTACATTTCTCCCAAAATTCTCCATCATGAGTTTTGGTTCTGCTTCGTTTTTTCTTTTAGTTAACTTTTCAATGATATCCCTTGGGCAGCCCATAGCGAAGCATGTGTTGATGTCATTGCAGCATGCCTCCCATGCGTTACACTTGAGGAACAGTGCTGATCTATTGCTGTAAGCTAACTTCATTTCTCTTGAATTTTTTGGGGCAAAGAGTAACGCTTGGTTGTATAAAGCTAGAGCTATTTGGTAGAATCCTGTTCTAAACATTTGATTGCCTGAATTGCGTCTTATTGTGGAGATTTCTTCGCTTTTTGTGTTATTACGCTCAGAAGCAGGCACCAGGTTGTTAGTTTTTTTGAGGATATCCAATGCTTTCATTACAACTTCTGAAGTGTCGTCTTTTGCCAGAGCATCATAAATTTCGCCAATATAATTGTTCCGCGAAAGGAACTCATGGAAAGCGTTAGGTCTTGAAAACATCCTGACTTTTTTTTATATCTACAATACAAATTTTAAATTAAAACCAGTACATAAGTATTTTATATACTTACCTACTTAATATATTTTTACTTTATTTTTTTAATTTGTGAACTAGCTTTTTCCACCTGCGTGTAATCCCGGGGGAATTATGGCTTTTTAAAGGATATGGAAAGTAGACTATCCATTCAAGGCATGATAAATCTCCATTTAAAATTTCAAATCAAATCGGTTCCGTTGTTGTGACGTTGTTGTGTGGTGGAAAAACAAACTCACAGAGACGTAGGTAGGTACATAATATAATAACTTTTACAGTTCCTACTACGATCAGGAACTAAAAATAGGTACTTTACAGAAAATATATTAAACTTACGTGCCACTTTTGAGATATACCGGCACTAGGTCCAGGGACCCAATAATTCTTGTATTTTCTTTATTTCACACTTGGACTTGAGTTTGACTGTTTATATCAGAAAGAGTATGTACCTACCTAGTAGTATGGACCTAAGTCCTAACCACAGAATATTATTATTATTCTCGAAGAAAGAGTCAACATTTCAACAATGACTTTTGAAACTGTAGAGCACTCGGCAGACTTTTTACTTATATATAATTTACAACAATTTAATGATGCAATAACTTTATAATACCTAATTATTATTCTATCACCATTATTTGTTTATCACTTTTAACGCTAAAGTCATAGAGTATATTGAATATAAAGGCTAAAGTGGAAAGTATATTCCAGCCGGAAATATAATGTACCTACTCTGTGCGGAAATCCCCATCCATAGACTGTTCTGCAGGGCTAGACAATGTCACCTAAAGCTAAAGTTACATTACGAAATTAGTGGCGTGAAATTACTTTCACGACACTAGTTTCATCAACAATTTCACGTGTAAACATCAAGTTTTACTGTTCATGTATTAATTTCATAACACTGATTTAGTTTTGTACTGTGCGCATTTATTTGGTAAAACTAATGTCGTGCAACTAATTTCAACGCGAAACTGCGATGAAACTAGTGTCGCGAAAGCGTTTGCGTAGAGAGGACGTGCGGGTGCGAGCGGCGCGGCTTAGATCGCATCCAAAATGATGAATATTTTACCCAATAAGGTATTAAAAAGGGTTTCATTCATTCGAAAATAGTTTTTAGGTATAGCTTTCAGGATCTTTATCTGTTAATTCAGAGATTAACTGCGTTGCACCTAGATGATTACTTAATATCCACTCTCGAATCCACCATCGTCTTTTCCTTCGAGAAAGCCTTTTCTTTATTTTGTACAAAATCATATTATGTTCCACAACATTATGCATTGCGGAAACAAGCTTTGATGCCGATGGTGCCATGGTTACTGTGATACTGAAAGTTTCATGACACTATTATTTTAACGAAATATGTTTCACAAGTCCTACAACTAGATTCACGAAATTAAATTTATCATGCATGCCACTAATTTCCTAATGTAAATTCTGCTTAAGCGTTTAGCGTTAACGCTAGTCGCTAGTCGACAAAAATGTATGGACAAAACAAATGACTGTAGAAAAACCACGACAATAATTATTACTAAACACGCTGTGTTTGAATAATTATCTACGCTAACTTGAATAATTAACTAAACGCTCGCTGGCGTTCTCGCGAACCTTGTAGATAACTTTAGCGTACTTCGCTTGACAATTGACAGCCGACAGTATCAAACACAGCTTGTTTAGTTAATTATTGTCGTGGTTTTTTTACAGTCATTTGTTTTGTCCATACATTTTTGTCGACTAGCGACTAGCGTTAACGCCAAACGCTTATGTGACATTGTCTAGCCCTGCTGTTCTGTTTAATACATTTGTCCCTTTCGGGACAGGCAAAGACATACAGACATGGAATTATTAATAAGTATAAGGTACTTATTAGTATGCATACAGCCTAATCCAACAGGCCGTGATCCTCGGAGCAATTAACAAGCCGTGATCATATAATACTACTCTATGGTCGTGACGTATAAGGCGCATTTAGACCAAACGAATGCTCAGCCGTTCTACCCCCACTCTACTAAATTCTTTTGGTATAAACAGACGTGGAGCATTCTTGGAGCATTCTTGGAATTGCGCGTTCGGCCCCGATTGGTCTCGACTCTCGACGGCTTGTTTACACCAGACGAACATCGCTCATTTCTATCCCCACTCTACATAATTATTATTCTTTCGGTTTTCGCAAAGAACTGTCTATCATTCGTAGAATGCTCTTTCGCTTGGTGTAAATGGCAATAAAACGTGCAATCAGTTGTTCTAGACCGTTTTTTTGTGTCCTGGCGCGCTCGCTCCTCGGAGCGGTCTCTTCAAAGCGTTCTTGTGTTCTACCATAGAGATTAAACCTAACTTTGTGGTCTGTGGATCTATTCTGCAATACAAATATTTTAGTTTGTAATTTCTACCACAGGTTTAATGTAGCCACTACAGCAATATTAACAAATTCAAAGGGGTTTGAACTTTTTTGTATGGAAGCTGGCATAGCGACCTGGCCGCCATTTTGATTTTATTTCGAAATCGCGGCGCACGATTTAAGTGGTATGTATGGATAGAGGACACATAGACAAACAAATAATGTCAAGTAACATAGTACCCCAAAGTGTCACGTTACCGAGATATTTGAAGGTAAAGACAGACATATGAGGATAAGTCTATTTTTAATGATTGTCGTTGTCCTCATATGTCTATCTTTACCTTCAAATATCTCGGTAACGTGACACTTTAGGCTACTATGTTACATGACATTATTTGTTCGTCTATGCGTCCTCTACCCATACATACTACTTAAATCGTGCGCCGCGATTTCGAAAAAAAATCAAAATGGCGGCCAGGTCGCTATGCCAGAAAGTTTCAATCCCCTTTCAAACAGTGCAATAGAAATTATTTTCCTACCGAATATAAGTATAATAATACTGACGACAGTCATGTTATTTGTACTGAGTTAGTTAATTATTTTCCTGTATGGTGCATCTCAAAACAACGATTATCTAATGGAGTGGTCTCAAGAGAAATGCCTACTGCTGATAGAGTAGAGAGTATATGTGTTCTGTGTGATAGAGGTGTTCAAAAATTACAGGTGCCTGTGGGACCCAAGTTACGAATTTTATAAAAATAACACTAAAAAAAAGAGATGCTTAGCAGGAAATTGCGAATGTGATGGAGTGTTCCAAGAAACAAAAAAAAAATGGAGTCTCTGCTTGCATCATACCGGCGAAAAAGATATAAAAAGGTTAGGTACAAAATCGGGCAGCGGTGCCGACAGTATTTATATTTCTAAGTGGTTTGCGTATAGCAGTATGCATTTCCTTTCGGATAGGTACAAACCCAGAGCAACACTAAGTACCGATTCAAACCAAAATAATAAAGTGGTGAGTAAAATCATAGACAAGGAACAAGCCATAGAGTATATTGAATTGGAACAAGCGCAATATCATGTTGAAAAATATTTACGTAGTGAGAATAATTCTGTTTACTTACCTTGACATAGTCGTGCAATGATTCATATGGATTCATTTATCGCAGCACATACTTCAGATATAGTGTTACTAATAGTCGATTTTGAAATTTTTGAAAAATACATGAGACTTGCATACGAATCTCCGGTAGCCAAATATCGTAGAGTTACTGCTAGCCTGTCATATGCAGGTATAGAGTTTCTATAATTTGTGTTAGATTTTCGAATTTTATCACCGATCAGGGATAATAAATGGTCAAAGTCCTCTGAAGCCATTCTACAAAAGCTTTGGAATTGGCCACTTTGCTCTTGTTGTTGCATGTCCCTCATTGTTGCGCCTACATTATCCAATATCCTTCGTTGCATTAAATTTGTCACCCACCAACGTCTCTTCTTTTTTTTCTTTTTGTGAGACAAAATAATGAATGCCGCACTTGCAGCTAAAATGTCGTCGGACATACCGATTCCGAGCTTTGTGATTAGGGAACACAGTACTTTTCATTTAGCGAACAACACAACGTCTGGCGAAGCATGAAGCACCATGAAGCACTACTACAGTAATCTTGATAGAATAAAATTAATAAAACACCTTGCTGATTGACTTGACTGCAAAACAATAAAAAACAACACTATAATACTATAGGTATCAAAGGCAAATGAACATTGGAGATTTGGAGCATTCTGAGAACATACTTGCGCTGTTCGTTGCGCGTTCGGGCTAAATATTCGTCTGGTCTAAACATCTACGCAAGCATTCTTGAGCATTCTTGATGTCAACATTCTTGCTCGTTGTATTTTTGGTGTAAACGCTTCGTTTAAACTAAAAGATCAAGAAAGAATGCTCTTGCTCTGGTTCTAGCTAGTTGTTCTTTTGGTTTTTAGTTGGCACGCATAGTACAGAGGTACTTACCTACTTTGAGTAAAGTAAGTTTTTCTTCACTAAATCATATTGCAATTTACCGGCCTAGCAAAACTTTACCTATTGTAGTTATAGTTAGGCGCTAATAATAAAATCAATACAACTCATGAAGGTAGCAATAACATATTAAATATTCAAAAAGCGAGTATCTACTAAAAAGCGAGCTACAGTAGGTACCTAGCGGTAACCGATCGGGGAATTAAAATGATTGATGAAAATAGTTTTCAAAGCCTCATTGTGAACTCGAATTTTGAAACAAAAAGTACTAAAATATGAAATAACTAACACTAAAATTAAACTCAAATTGTATTTTACGTACATACTGAATAATGAATAAACTTACTTTAATTAGATCCCATCAAAACATAAAATATGTGAAAGGAGAGCCAAGTACACACCATAGAATATTATGATAATAATATCTGCCTTGGTTGTTGACTTCAACTACAAAAGAAGTGATATCTTAATGGGTGCCAAGTTCAATGGTCAATCCTGAAATTTATTTATAACAACCTACAATATCATATCTTCTTATAAATAAGGCTAATATATTGAAGCCTCAGGCCTGACTTGGCTAGTTCTCATATACGAATTATTATGTTCGATGGCTAGTTTCTACCAGCAGGCCAAATTTTCGGAATAATAAAATAAAAACTAAAATATAATTCGTATATGAAAACTAGCCAAGTCAGACCTGAGGCTTCAATATATTAGCCTAATTTATAAGAAGATATGATATTGTATGTTGTTATAAATAAATTTCAGGATTGACCATTGAACTTGGCACCCATTAAGATATCACTTCTTTTGTAGTTGAAGTCAACAACCAAGGCAGATATTATTATCATAATATTCTATGGTGTGTACTTGGCTCTCCTTTCACATATTTTATGTTTTGATGGGATATCATTACTTTTTGTAAATAAATTATTAGTAGGTACTTAATACCTACTTATAACCGTATTATAATTAAACTAAAATTCTTCTCAATTTTTATTTCAACTATTGTCTATACCATACGTACTTACTAAAAGAATTATAGCTAGTAATAATATAACCACAAATATATGTAAAAGTATTATTTAAGAAAATCTATTGACTGAATGAAAGAAAAACCTATGAATTTCGTAGCATAAATCGCAACCTAATAGGTCAGATATCGAGAGACAACCGGACAGCAAGACGCCGCTAGCGCTTAAGAGCGCGGCTGCCGAGTGCCGCCTGCCTCTCGTTCGAACAACCCGCACCGCGCACCGCGCGCCGCGCGCCGTGTAGGTACCGAAATCTTCGCCCGCTTTGGGGATAGAATCAATTTATTGAAAAAGTATTATAAAATGATAAAAATTTTCCAGTTTCCGATTTATTCCTTTAAATTCACGTAATTACCTACCTGCATACCAAATTTGAACTTTCTAGGTCATCTAAGTTAAGTGTTCCTAACAGAATTAATTAAGTGAAAAAGTATTATAAAATGATAAAAATTTACCACTTTCTGATTTATTCCTTTGTATTAACGCAATTACCTACCTGCATGCCAAATTTCAACTTTCTAGGTCATCTGGAACTAGGTTATAGTTTTGATCTATAGGTCAGTGATAAAAATGACGATTTTTGGACGTTAATATCTCAATAACCGCTTGAGATATGTTTATGAAATTTGGAGCATATATGATTCTTGCAAGTCTCAATATATGAGCCAAATTTGATAAGTTTATGTCAAATAGTTTTTGAGATATGAGGGTGTCAAAAGTGGCTCCAAATGGTTCGTGTAAAATTACACACGGTGCGCTTGCCAGTACTGTATACCTGTACTTGGCTTGACACGCTAACCGCGTGTCTTGATTTATCAGCAAGTGCCTCGCAAGTCGCAACAACAAGTTTACCTCACAAAGTCGCAACAACTCGACACGAATTGACATTTGACACCGAAAAAGGCGGAAATGACACGTTACGAACGTCAACGTGACAAGTATCGGCTCAGCTGACAGCCGTGTTCACGTTGTTAGGGCAACATTTGATAGTAAGGTATCGACATTACATTTTAATGTATGGTATCGATTATGGTACAACACAAAGGTTTCAAATTTTGTTTGGTTTTTTGCAGTTTGTAAGCTTACGAATTCTAATTTTGAGAAAGACTCGACTGCAAAAGTAATTCCTTCAGGGAATATTATACTTCATTGTACTCGATTGTCGAGTAGCCTGTGGGTCTATTATACGCATGGGCAGTACGATGCTTATAATTAATAATTTTAGCATTTTGATGGGGCTGCCTCGTTTCTGCAGCGCGTCGAGTGGATTGCTTTTACACCACCTAATGCAAACGGTGCATCTCTTTAGTGCGCACGATTCGGGCCTAAAATTTCGTACTTCGGATAGTTAAAAGATTAAATATACCTACTGTTAACGAATGTGGTAAAATATTGTATGATCGATTATCGATTCGTAGAGTTTGCTAGAGACTCGATTTTTTTCCATAGCAATTGGCAACCCTAAAAAGTCAGGAAAAAGAGTCTGACAGTGACAAGTTTGTTTACAAATCATACAAACAAGACACAAGCGCACTATGAAGCAAGGGTCGCACCAAGCTATTTAGGAAACCTACGGTGCGACACCGCAAGGTGGCGCCACAGAGACGGTTCTGACGTCACTAAAAGTACGGAATACTGACGGAAACGGATATGCTACTCTCAATATAAAGCTTCCAGTGAGGTAAGTACTATAATAAACGTTTTATTTTCAGTTAAAACGCTGCTAATAATAATGTCAAAACAACGTAAAATGCTTGCAACATACTGACAGAAATGCCCCGAGAGCGAACTATCTCAGTGTCACAAGATAGCGGCGTTAGTTCCAATTTTGGCCACGCGACGATAGCCTTGTCGCACTGGTACATAATAATTTTAGGTACCTATCTAGTGGTAACGCTGTCGCGACTTGAATGGTTTCTTCCAATCTTATAATTGTCCAATGCGCCAAAAAAAGTCGTCATTTTCACGTCAACAAATCATCTAAAATAATTAGTAAAGATCTTATTATTATATAAACTGGCCTGGCAAACGTTTTGCTATCAGGGATATAATAAAAAAAATGATAGATAACCTGCTCCCAGACCTAGTGATCATACACTGAAAGTTTCACAACGTTCGGTCGAGCCGTTTCGGAGGAGTTTGGTTAGGCGAGACAATTTTATACTATTTATTTACTGTATTAATTAGTATATCTTACCTGCATAGCAGAAGTGACTATGCAGGTGAAAACGTTATCGTTAATTTGAATTTGAAGAAATAAATCAAGTAAAAGTCATTACTGTTATATACTTAGTGTGGTTTATTAGCCATGGCCAGAGGTCGTTAAAACAATAATGTAACATATATATCATTTAATAATTACACAATGAATATTAGTTACACATATGATGTCAGGCCTAAACTTATATTTTCTAATGATAATAATATACTTAACATGAGTTTTCACGGATAAAAAGATAAGAATATTGTGGAATCAAAATAAATACTTACATTATTACAAAAAAAAATATATATAATTCGTTTGAAAAACGTTGAATACAAAATTAAATGAACACAATCGAACAAGGTCTTAGCATATGACCCGTTCACAGAAACTTTGCCGATGACTTCCCCTCCCACTTCATATTACCGCGCCTCGCTCGCATTCGTCTCATAAATAAATATATTTCAGGACATTGCATTCATCGCAATCTAGCCCAAAAGTAAGCGATAGCTTGTGTTATGGGTACTAGATAACTAATAAATATACATAAATATTATAAATTGAAAAACACCCAGAAACTGGAAAACATTCATGCTCATCACACAAACATTTACCAGTAGTGGGAATCGAACCCACAACCTCCGACGCAGACGGTAGGTTCACTACCGCTACGCCATTCCGTCGATAAATGACGGGTGAGGGTCACGGTAGTATGAAGTGGGAGCGAAAGTCATCGGCAAAGCTTCTGCGAACGGGTAGTTCACACTTAATTATAACACAAAACAGCCCTCATCACACACGATTTGCAATTCTTCGAATTATAAATATAGTATAAAAATATTAAAATTGAATAAGTAATTTAATTAGATTGATGCTTTAAAGTAATTAAAGGTATTTGTGTTTTAAGTTACAACAGTTAATTATTATTTCACGTTATCTGCCTTAAATATACTTTACGCTAAATATCACCATTTGGAAAACTTAATATTAATTTTTTCTACCCAGTTCTTTTTTAACTTATCAAAAAAGCAATATGCAGTATTTTTGCCATGGCTTAATATTTTAATTTACCTTTTATATTTATTTCAAATTATTTTTTGGTTAAAAGAGTGCCATTTTAACTTGCAATATCTTTTATAGCTTCATGTCATCAAGCACTGCATTGTTGCTGTATATAGCTTCAAAGAAAAATACACATCTCCGGAAGCGTCCATAGACTTCACGATATTCCCTTGAATTTGGAACATCTTTTAGAACCACTAAAGCTTTCAAGAGGTCCTCATAAGTACTGACCACCTCAAACCGCCGGAGTTTTAAATCGAATTCTCCAAAGTTCAGTTTTGAGTAGTATTTCTGTTGGTACTTGGTTAGTTCTCCTTCGTACTTGGTGTTACCTTCGCAGATGGTGCAGCCACAAACTGTACCATAGAACAAGAATGATTTCACATTTCGCATCTGCTTCTCAAGCTCACGGTCTAATCTGTGCGTTCTGTAAATATAATACGCAATTTTAAAATGACAGGTACTTAACCTGTAGATTTTTTTTTAAAGATTAAAAATGCATGTGTATGTCCCCCGCAACACTTCCATTTTGTTACAGGGGTCCTGATAAAATCGCTGGTAGAAAACGTGTTATGTACTTCTAACTTTTGTACCCATAGTGAGAGTGAAACCGCCGGAAACAATTGGATGTATAAGGCCAAGGACTGTGAAAAATGGAAGGGGATGGAGGAGGCTTTCACCCAGGCGATGGGATCCATCTGTGAATTATAATCAATAATAATCTAAAAACAATAAAACTCTAAAGCAATAATTGAATTCAGGTCCATCTGAATATTTATTAAGTAATGTATGTAGGTATTTAAGTTCACAGAATAGCCTCTGTAATTTCCAGGTACTACTAGTACCTGGATATTAGCAACAGGTGGCATATTCATTAATGATCCAAATTTTGAGGCTAATTGTAGAGATGGATTCTAATAAAATATAAGTACTTACAAGTATGCAACAGTCAGCTCCTCTCCGCTGCTGATTGGTCGGAGTGCAGTCAATATCAATTTATTATTGTTATTAACAACAAGTAAGTTTGGGGTGCAGGAATTCTTCAGTTTTGATATAAAAGGGTACAACCCATAGTTTTCTATCCCAAAATCACTTATATCTGATGTAAAATTATTATGTGCTTGAATAATGCAAACAGGTTTTTGGTATACGGCAACAAAAATCATGATTCTTGCAAGGGCCCGCATAGCTTCTTGTTTCTCATCAGGTTTTTTAGGGAAAAATGAAGGTATCTGACTGTTACGGCCCCTTGCCTGTCCAGACGAGGGCTGAGTTCCCGGGCCCATAGAGGAACGAGCCCGGACAGGTCGAGGGGGGACCGACTAGTGAGACTACAGTGATCAGTACGGATGACGGTATCCAATCCGAGTCGGATAGTAATATCCGAGTCTCACTAGCCGATCAGTGGAAATAACAGGCGGCTTTTACTAGCACTACTACGGCAATCGTCAACTCGGGCAGCGACAGCCTTCGACATAGACAAGGAAAATAGAAGGCCACTAACCTGGTTGATGCATGCGACGATACTCGATGCGACGCCCCCTGTAGTGGATGTGGGACAGTATGTGACGTGAAAGTGTAAAGGGGTGTGTAGGTGTGTGTGTGGGGCTTGCAACCGTAGGTCCTCTGCACCAATCAGCTCCCAGACACGTCAAACACGAACACAGCTCCAATCGTTCATTCGCCTCCTATGAGTGGAGTGCTCAATGCAGCAGCACAGTGGGTCGCAACCCGCAACAATGAACGCGACGGTCAAAATATGTCGAACGTTCAGGCTGGCTTCAACTCCCACAAACACTCAAGCGAATAAAATAAAGTACGTGGTTCACGACACACAAGGTCAGCGGTCAATGACAGCGCGGTCTACAATTACTTAACTACCGCGAACTTTATCGCCGCTAAACGCAGCTGGGCACGCGTGTTACTAGGTAGATCCGGCGAGCGTAGCGAACTCACAAAGGCCGGCACAACAACTAGTCAATGTCCCAAACACGCGTGCAATGTCCAAAAACCCAGCGATATCACAGTGCAGGGCGAGGCGGTCCCAAAACAATCAGGTCTGGGCAAACAAAACCGCGGAGCGAAAAACAACTCAGGCGCCTCAAAAAACGGACGTCCCGTTGCGCAAATATTCTATGACTACACACCCGCGCAAATATAAACGTGGCTACTCAAACGTAGTAGGTAATTTACGTCTCGCGACTACGCGTTTCAAAGACGACACGTGATCAAAATTACGTCAGCCACGCGCGGGGAACCGCTAAGTTTGTCGGTCGACAGCAGACTCGCTCCACAAGATGAGTTCACAAATACGCACAAAAGGTCGCGCCCCCATATAAAACTGTCGCGGTCCCAAGACGTACGTTTCTTGGGGTACAAACCGCCGGGGCAAAAGGGCGCCGCAAAAAACCCAGCCGCACGCACGGCTGTTGCTAGCTGATTCCGATTCGTACTGTGCGCGCCCCGTTATCGCCGCGTCATTGCAGGCACAAAAAACTCTCGTAACCGAGGCGTGAGCGGGACACGCAGATAAGCGCCTCTGCGGGTTAGCGAGGGAGCGCACGATTCAATGCAAACAAAAGACTCGGCGCGCGCGCCAGCTACCCTGGCGTAGACAATCCCCCGCTCCGAATCTAAGAATGTAGATTCGCTAATCAATAGGCCGTTGGGACAACGTGGCCACGGCACGTTGCAATACTGAGTCCCCTACAAATACCTCGGCCACCCGCGGAACGCCATCCGATCCAAATAACAGTTTAACAATGCGTCCACGACGCAAAATAGTGGGAGTAGATTAGATTCTTTAAGCATAACAAGATCTCCCATTCTAGACATGGCGGTGCCTACATAGTGCTTGCTCTCAACAAGTAAGTCGACGACCTCCTTCAAATAACGATTGGTTCCCTTATAATTAGTCCAGCAGTCTGTCCGAACCAAATCGGGTAGGCCGCGACGGATCACGAGGCGGCCCAGAGTGGCCACGAACGCCTCCGTGCTGAGGGCACTGACAAGTCCCAAGTGAACTGCCTTGGTTGCAAGGCAAACAAGACGCACAAGTAGGCCTCAAAAACCGAGCATTCTTAAGGTTAGAGCTCTTAACTAGAAAAGGACCGGCAAAGTCGGTTCCAACACCGGCGAAAGGTCGAGCAGCCCTTACGCGGTCCGCAGGCAGGTCACCCATCACAGGCTGTGCAATGGATGCCTCCAAACGATAGCAAGCAATACAGTTGAAGATCACGCTTCGAATGGTTCGTCGGCCTGCCAAAATCCAAACTCACGCTGCAAAATGGCTGAGAGGGTATTGCAACCCGCATGAGTATTTAAAAAGGCCAAGATTATGGACCGAAGTCCGAAGCCAACACAGGACAATCTCACTGTCCGACCACGCAAAAACGTCCACCATGTTTACCAGAGACTTCCAAGAAGCGTGGACGTGGTTTAGTAACCGGGTCAATAGTTCGGCTCCACAAGTTCAACTTAGGAATTGTTAGACGAGACCTGATAGATGCAACCTTGCACTTAGCTAGGACAAGGTGCAATGAGACTTGCCCCGAAGCGCTCACCCACCACAACGACGCAATCCAGCGCTGTGATCCGAGATCTAGCAGCGCGCGTACCATAAGCCACTCACCCTTCGGGTTGTACACCCTGACCAAAGCCGTTGGTAAAAGTACAGTCTGGCAGACCGGCTTATGGTCGTTCAAATTGTCAGGTGAGGTGGCGGTGGTGGGAGCCAAGGCAGCAGCAAGTCAACGGGAGTTGCCCCTTTCGGGCAACTCCTCTAGCCTTGGGCGCTCGTAAGGGCCTTCTTGGGGAACTTCGACCACACCAAGAGGTGGGGTTCCCCCAGGGTACACCCAAGCGTCTCTCCCGGTCTGAGGGGGTCTGGCCATGTACGACAGCCGCGGGGCGACGTAGTGCGGAAGGGGGTGTCCAGGCCATCGAGGAAGGTGTCGCTGCAGCCTGGGGTATTCAGCCAGAGGAGGGGGGTACCTCCTTGGATCAGGCTGAGCGACGGCAAAACCTCCCTCAGGGTTGACAGAGGGCGGAACGCCCCCGCCCCTGGAGGGCTGCACCCCCGCCCGAGGGGGGGGTGAAGCCCTATCAAAACCAGGGGCCGCACTAACAGTGTCACCACGCCTTCTATCGGCTGGGCCTGTGACCGGTGAGGAGACTCCACTCCTGCCGGGTGTCCGCTCAACCACCTCCTGCCTACCGACGCCATTGCGGTCGAGGCAAAGAATAGGAAGGTGGTTGCCCTGACAATGGGGACAAGGCCGTTGGTGCTGGCAATTTCGTTGTAAGTGCCGACCTAAGCAAGAGTAGCACCAACGGCGCTCCCTAGCGATGGCCCTACGGGACTTGGGCGGTCTCTCCAAGAATTTAGGGCAGTCAGTCGTCGTGTGCGTGGAAGCACGGCAATAGTGACAGGGGGCCACCTCGGTCGCAGCAAGACCACTAAAGTTTAGAATTGGGCGGCGTCCAGTCTCCTGCGCTAATTCTGGCTGCTTGGAACCCCTGGTGGAAGTCGTGGGTTTAGAAGGTGGCGTCGGTCGCGCCGGCTCCTTTGCCGGTGTTCCCGAGGCCACGGCATTCTCCACCTGGCGGCTCTGTTCCTCAAGGAACTTTAAGAGGTCACTGAACGGGGGTATATAATTAGCCCCGTCCCCGCCGTACCTCTCTTCAAATCGGATCCGCAGATCGAGAGGCAGGCGGGACAGAACCAGGTGAAGATGCCAGAAGGACCACTGATCCACCGGTAAGTCAAGTTGTCGAAGGGCGTTGCAAGCAACCACGACTGGGTCAATGATCACCTCCCGGAGACGTGCTAGGTCTTTCAAAACCGGGAGGGATATTAACTCCATCATGTGCGCGTCAGCAAGGCGGCGCACATTGGCGTAGCGCCTCTCGAGGAGTTCTCTGGCCGTGGAGTAGCTGGCGTCAGACAACTTCAAATGGCAGACTACCCCAAGTGCCTCCCCTTGAAGGGAGGTCCGCAAATAGGCCATTTTTTGGCCTGGGGATAGGTCGCGGCGGGTATGGACTAGACTGTCGAAGATGGAGATGAACCCCATCCAGTCTTGAAGCCGCCCACCAAAGTGTGGAAGGTCCAAAGTAGGCAGCCGACCCAATAGGGCGGGCTGCGGCTGCGGGCGAGGTGACTCGCACTGCATACTCTGTCGAGCCTCGCGCTTCATTTTGGCCCCAGCCTCGAGCACATCGTCTGTGAACTCGAAGAACTGCTCGTAGTCCTTCTGGGCCGATTCTCGCGCCTCGTCGTCCTCCACTGTAGCAAGGAATTCCGAATAGGCCTCTTCAAAATGGGCTCGTCTGGCTGGGAGCTGCTCAAGGCGGTGGAGCAAGCTAGCCGTCCTGTCTGGACGAGTAATAAGCGCATGCGCGCTAGCTGCCCACCGCAGCTCATCCTGCATACGGCGCACCGGAGGCTTATGCGAAGGCATGGCGAGACTGCGCGAGAATAATTACAAGGAAGCACGAAACCAAAAAATAAAACAACAAGGAAGTAGAACAAGCACAGATGCAAACACCAACACGTGCAGAACGCTAATCAAGGTCGCGGTTAACAAACGCGCGGCACGCGGTAAATAAACGCGGCGTTGCTACAAAAACGCGTGGTGTAGCGGTACAATAATCTGTGGCCGTTAACGCGGCGTATCGGTCCGACACGTGGCGTACCGCGCCTACAAACGTGTGACCGACAGAGATACGCGACGAATTAAATACGCGCAACAAATATCGATATCGACGCGCCGAACGTGTAAAAGCCGCTTAACCAAAAGGCGCGAAACCACGCTCTCTGCTACCAACTGTTACGGCCCCTTGCCTGTCCAGACGAGGGCTGAGTTCCCGGGCCCATAGAGGAACGAGCCCGGACAGGTCGAGGGGGGACCGACTAGTGAGACTACAGTGATCAGTACGGATGACGGTATCCAATCCGAGTCGGATAGTAATATCCGAGTCTCACTAGCCGATCAGTGGAAATAACAGGCGGCTTTTACTAGCACTACTACGGCAATCGTCAACTCGGGCAGCGACAGCCTTCGACATAGACAAGGAAAATAGAAGGCCACTAACCTGGTTGATGCATGCGACGATACTCGATGCGACGCCCCCTGTAGTGGATGTGGGACAGTATGTGACGTGAAAGTGTAAAGGGGTGTGTAGGTGTGTGTGTGGGGCTTGCAACCGTAGGTCCTCTGCACCAATCAGCTCCCAGACACGTCAAACACGAACACAGCTCCAATCGTTCATTCGCCTCCTATGAGTGGAGTGCTCAATGCAGCAGCACAGTGGGTCGCAACCCGCAACAATGAACGCGACGGTCAAAATATGTCGAACGTTCAGGCTGGCTTCAACTCCCACAAACACTCAAGCGAATAAAATAAAGTACGTGGTTCACGACACACAAGGTCAGCGGTCAATGACAGCGCGGTCTACAATTACTTAACTACCGCGAACTTTATCGCCGCTAAACGCAGCTGGGCACGCGTGTTACTAGGTAGATCCGGCGAGCGTAGCGAACTCACAAAGGCCGGCACAACAACTAGTCAATGTCCCAAACACGCGTGCAATGTCCAAAAACCCAGCGATATCACAGTGCAGGGCGAGGCGGTCCCAAAACAATCAGGTCTGGGCAAACAAAACCGCGGAGCGAAAAACAACTCAGGCGCCTCAAAAAACGGACGTCCCGTTGCGCAAATATTCTATGACTACACACCCGCGCAAATATAAACGTGGCTACTCAAACGTAGTAGGTAATTTACGTCTCGCGACTACGCGTTTCAAAGACGACACGTGATCAAAATTACGTCAGCCACGCGCGGGGAACCGCTAAGTTTGTCGGTCGACAGCAGACTCGCTCCACAAGATGAGTTCACAAATACGCACAAAAGGTCGCGCCCCCATATAAAACTGTCGCGGTCCCAAGACGTACGTTTCTTGGGGTACAAACCGCCGGGGCAAAAGGGCGCCGCAAAAAACCCAGCCGCACGCACGGCTGTTGCTAGCTGATTCCGATTCGTACTGTGCGCGCCCCGTTATCGCCGCGTCATTGCAGGCACAAAAAACTCTCGTAACCGAGGCGTGAGCGGGACACGCAGATAAGCGCCTCTGCGGGTTAGCGAGGGAGCGCACGATTCAATGCAAACAAAAGACTCGGCGCGCGCGCCAGCTACCCTGGCGTAGACACTGACTTTCTATGTAATGTAATATCGCAGCAATAATGAAGCAACAATTATACATAATACCATATGCAAACATCTTATCATCATAAATGCTCAAAATGGAGTATTTGTTATTAGTGTCGTATATTTCTTGTATGGTGCTGGATTTTATTCTTTCGTTGCCCAAACTGTTTGAGGCTGCGATAACTTCATTCCAGGATTTACAGGCCTTCTTGAATTTCAAACAAGCTTTGACCATCAAAAACGGCATTGGACCAAAGCATATGTCTTGGAGTTGTCCCATTATCTTGCACTCGTATTCATGAAATTCTTGCATGCACTGATTTTTACACTCTTCATTGCAGAAAAGTGCGTAAACACAGCTCTCACAAGGTATTAGGTTCAACTCTTTTTTTTGACAATAATGACATGAAAAATATTTGTTTTCAACTTCAGTGTAGCTCACATAAGCGTGTTCTGATGCTACGACAGCTCCAGCTTTAATGAATGTGGATGCAATAATTTTATGGGCAGGCGTCACAATAACTTTCACATCAGAACTCACTGAAGGTATTAGTTTATTTTTTTTCATTTCTAGGGGATTAATACATTTTTCAGCAGCTCGAATTATTATGTTTCTCCCAAAATTCTCCGTCATGAGTTTTGGTTCTGCTTCGTTTTTTCTTTTAGTTAATTTTTCAACGATATCCCTTGGGCAGCCCATAGCGAAGCATGTGTTGATGTCATTGCAGCATGCCACCCATGCGTTACACTTGAGGAACAGTGCCGATCTATTGCTGTAAGCTAACTTCATTTCTCTTGAATTTTTTGGGGCAAAGAGTAACGCTTGGTTGTATAAAGCTAGGGCTATTTGGTAGAATCCTTTTTTGAACATTTGATTGCCTGAATTGCGTCTTATTGTGGAGATTTCTTCGCTTTTTGTGTTATTACGCTCAGACTCAGGCACCAGGTTGTTAGTTTTTTTGAGGATATCCAATGCTTTCATTACCACTTCTGAAGTGTCGTCTTTTGCCAGAGCATCATACATTTCGCCAATGTAATTGTTCCGCGAAAGGAACTCATGGAAAGCGTTAGGTCTTGAAAACATACTGGCTTTTTTTTATATCTACAATACAAATTTTAAATTATAACCAGTACTTAGGTATTATATATACCTACTTAATAGATTTTTACTATAATTTTTTAACTAGCTTTTTCCACCTGCGTGTAATCCCGGGGCAATTATGGATTTTTAAAGGATATGAAAAGTAAACAGTATCCATTCAAGGCATGATAAATCTCCATTTAAAATTTCAAATCAAATCGGTTCCGTTGTTGTGACGTTGTTGTGTGGTGGAAAAACAAACTCACAGAGACGTAGGTAGGTACATAATATACTAACTTTTACAGTTCCTACTACGATCAGGAACTAAAAATACTTTACAGAAAATATAATAAACTTACGTGCCACTTTAGAGATATACCGGCACTAGGTCCAGGGACCCAATAATTCTTGTATTTTCTTTAATTCACACTAGGATTTGAGTTTGACTGTTTAAATCAGAAAGAGTAGGTAGCACAGAACACACTCTCTAACGAGAGTATGTACTTAAACCACAGAATATTATTAATATTCTCGAAGAAAGAGTCAACATTTCAACAATGACTTTTGAAACTGTAGACTGTAGAGCACTCGGCAGACTTTTTACTTATATATAATTTACAACAATTTAATGATGCAATAACTTTATACCTAATTAATATTTTATCACCATTATTTGTTTATCACTTTTACCGCTTTCGTGGAACTGGGAAAGTATATTCCAATTCCACCCGGAAATATAATGTACCTACTCTGTGCGGAAATCCCCATCCATAGACTGTTCTGTTCTGTTTAATACATTTGTCCCTTTCGGGACAGGCAAAGACATACAGACATGGAATAATTACCTACTTCGTACAATATAGTATGCATACAGCCTAATCCATAGACTATCAGGTATTACAGGCCGTGATCATATAATACTACTCTATGGTCGTGACGTCTCATGCCCATTCTTCTTTTTGAGGTATTGGCTCCGCGCGTTGAGCGATTGAGCCATTGTCAAATTTTTGTTATTTTCTTTCTTTTTTTTTTTTTTTTAAATTAATAAAACGAGGAAACTTATTTATAAATTTAAACCAAAATTTTGAAATATACAACGGAATTTTGAAAAGGATCAGAAAAGGATAGATAAAAATATAATGGAATACTTATTTAAGACTTATACAACTTAATATCATTTAATAGAATGAATGAAGAAAACAGTTTATATACACAGGATATATCGGAGGACAAGAGGATGTCAACGGAAGTAGGAAGTGGTATATTACACTGAATAAGACCCTGGTAAAATGGATCCCGGTTATATTTTGGGCAAGATAAAAATATATGATTCAGGTCACCCACCTCACCACACTCGCACAAATCACTGTTCACAATACGAAATCTAGCCAGATGAACTGGAGAGCAAACGTGGCCCAGACGCATACGCGATGGGCTAGGCAAGGTAGTAAGCAACTGACTAAATTCATTGTATAAGGAAGAAGAAGGATGAGGTATAAACACCGAAATTATACAAATTTTATTTACAATTACAGCAATGGCATTAATACCATCACTGAGGGGAGGGAGTGAAATAATCTTATGTGAGAAGGCTTTGTTAATGAGTATGGCCACTCCACCATACCCATCATGTCTATCACTTCTCACAGTAACGAAACCAGAGATCCTGAAAGAAAACTCTGGTTTTAACCATGTCTCAGAGAGACACATAGCCATGGGCTTATATTTATTTAATAAGTAAATAATGTCAGTTTTTTGCTTATTGCACTTCTACAATTCCATTGAAGTATGTTGTGATCCATACTTAAAAAAATTGTTTAAAGCTGTCAATAATGATTCGGCGGCGTTGGACGGTGAAGAGCTATCGCTCGGAAATAGATTACTGGTATTTGAAAGTAATTTAATAAGTTCCAAAATTAATTGACCTATAGATTGTTGAGGTATTGTCGTACATATTTGATTTATGTTTTAGTACATTTCCATTAGGTGTTTGAGAATTATTATTATTGTATTCCTTTATAATTTCGTCATGTATGGTGCGGTCGTAACCTCCAGTTTGTTTTGGGGGTACACGGCGCTGAATATACTCTGTTTTTTTATGAGAATTTGTATTGGGCGAAGATGGTCTTGATAGTGTAATATTTTTATTTTCGAACTGAGGCGACGAGGCTGCAACATCGGTATAAGGTTTTGAAGAAGGGGGATGGATTTTGGCTGCCTCTGCGTAAGATATACAGCTCTGGGCCATAGAAATTTTAATTTTTTGTTGTCTCGAGAACTCGGGACAAAGTTTGCTAGTGGCAAAGTGGCGACCAGTGCAATGGAGACAATAAGCATTTTCCAAGATAATGTTACAAGTGTCTGAGACATGTTCGTCCCCGCATTTAAAACAACGAGGCTTTGACCTGCACTGCAATTTAGTATGACCAAATTTGCAGCAGTTGTAGCACTGTATAGTTGGAAATATGTACAATTCAACAGGGAGCGCTGTATAGCACATGTAAACTCTTTTTGGTAATATTTGACCATCGAACGTCAATACAACCATGTGGGTATTAATAAATAAACTAGTACCATCATCTTTCGGTGTTTTTCTTTTAATACGCCTAACCTTTATAATTTTTCCACAACCCATAGGAACAGTCATGTTTTCCTGAATCTCGTCCTCAGACCAGTCTTGGGGTACACCCTTTACAATACCTACTCTAGTGACTATAAAACTAGGTATGAAAACCTTGTATGAGAGATTAGCAATTAGTGGGTTATCAGTGAACAAATTAGCATCTTCGTAGTTGGTAAATGCCATAGAAACTCTATTTCTGCCAATACGTTTTAAGCTACCATTAACTATATTATTGATATTATATTTTTTTAAATCTTTACCAAATTGAATAGGGTGCAGCGTAACAGGATCATTCGGAGATGTGGTTATCCTTTGAATGTGAACAGTGAACGGCCCTGAATCTGTGCTTACATATTTCCTTACTAACTGCGGTTGTGAGGGACCTGCACCAGTGGGTTGTGTAGCGGAGACACTATTATTGAAAGGAGGGACATGAGTTTCAACAGGCACAGTTTTTTCGCCTTGAGCATTATTCACAACAGGGACCAACTTCTCGTCTGAATCGTCACATTGGCATTCATGATTAATCTGTTTACCGTTCCTACTTCTACTTCTCTTTGTTTTGCAAATTCGGCACCTTTTTTGTGGTTTGACTCTTTTCCGTTCTGAGAGAGGAATAAGACCATCCTCAGTGTCCATCGATGAGTCGTCTATAACTACATTATAAGCTACAGGACTAGGAGGGCCAGTGTCTGGCCCTGGACCCCCCAGTCCGGGGTTATCCGGGGGTGGGTCAACCCCCAGGCCCATAGTAGAAAACTATACGCTTACCAGATAAGTAGTACCTATATACACTATTTATATGAAATACCAATAAAATATGTAAAAACTATTAACTAACTACTATTTTACACAAAAAAACCTCCACTGATCCACTTTATAAAACAATTAAAATCAATAAACCAAAAAACACGTCCACCAAATTAGAAGTTTCCCGCGCTTTCCTCATGCCCATTTCGTAAAATAGTTTTACTCCACAGAGTACAGTCTGACTGTATAATTCACAGATCTGTGGTATAATTATATTATTTCCATTCGTTTATTTTCTCTTCATATGAAACAGGTATAGCAATAGTGAAGGACCTGAAAGAGATCACTTTACCTTTATCTCTCTCTGGTCCCTCGCTATTGCTTTATCCGTTTCATGTGGTTTCATGTGTCAAAGAAAATAAACAAATGGAAATAGTAGGTATGTATAGTAGTTAGTACGACTCTAATGGTCTAATATGTAGTACTCTATAAATCTATTACATTTGGCTGTCGACTGCTGACTGGTGATCGGTTAGTGGCCCATGATTTTGAATCATTCAGATGGATCATATCCGATAAAAAATTGAATAGCAATGTCTTCAAATTAGGCAGGTACAGAAAATTGACGTTATTCGACCTTCGCCTGACAACAACAAAAACTCTAGGTATTGTCAATGATGGATATGGTGCACAGCATAGACATAAAACACGGTGCTCAGGCATACTTCCCCTTAAATGTCTGTGATACCTATGGTGCATTTGTCTTTGTTTGTAGTCTATGATGTCTCTAAGATGAGATGACGTCTGTCTTGAGAATTTGAATTTTGACAATCATAATATGTCTAAATAATGTCATTGTCATCACTTCATCCGTCATGTCATGTGTGTTTAAGTGTGTTTAATTTTACGAAATATTTCAACAATTCAACATTAATTTTTATTTCTAGAGAGAGTTATAGAGTAGACTGACCACTGCATTACATTACAGTAGTGAAGTGACAAAAAACTGTTTTCGAGTCTTTCTTCAAAGCGACTGATACAGCTAACTGTGCCAAGGAAAAGATGTCTCAGCAGGCAGATCTGCCGAAAGAAAGATATATTCCCAATGGACTCAAGTTCGCCTTTGGGGGACTCGCCGGGTATTTACATGTTTTGCAATCGTTCCTCGAAACTAAACCACACTCAGCAATTTTTTAGTTTTTTTTTTGTTAAAGTTATAATTTATCGAGGATCAATGACACGTATTTCGTGATTTATCGTAAATGTTTAGCAAATTAACAAGTATGCGTCAATTACTATGACCTCGGAGTCATTAGCTTGTTGTTAGTAATAATTATTATTATGTGAGGATTATGTAACACATTTAGCTTCAAGTGGCATATTTTCACAAACATTCCTACATACATATTTCTTAATTTTTTAAACAAAGATGTTGTGAGTGCTACACATTTGACCTTGCCCAAGTGTAAATGTGTAGCAGATAAGAAAATTAATTTTTCAAATTAACTCCTGCCAATTTGTTATTTAAGCATCTCAACTTCAGCACCTGACCATTATCACATTTTGCCATTCAACTTATATTTTCACGAAAGTTTTCGATTTAATACACTTTAGACATCATTATTGTCTGAGAAATAATAAAAAAAAGGGATGTCATAAAACCGAACTGCCTAACCCTGACACCATGCAGTCTTGTTTGTCCTACCCCTAGATGGTTTTTTAAGCCGGAGGCGCGGAGGGAAAGCAGCCCCCGCCTGCGACCAGCATGCTGAGGCCGCAGAGTTCAGCAGGGTGCCTGTGCTTAGCTTTTCTAGGGCGAAGGGGCTGCTCTTCCCGCTTCCCGCAGCACTGGAGACGTCACAGTTCCAAATTGGTCCCTATTTTAAACTGTCATAGATTGACAGGACCTAAGGTGTGAAGATTTTTTTAATTTAAAAAATTATTTCTGGAAAACTATTACACGTTGAATAGTTTGGTTTGGCTTGGGGGGGTTAGACTCCCCCATTCCATTTTGTGTGATATTGCTCACACAAAATGGAAGGGGGGAGTACATTCTCAAAAGACAATTAAAGTCTGTGTGGAAACTTTTTAGTTTACGACATTCTTTAATTGATATTCGAATGAGTGTTTTTAATAATGACTTATGTCATGTTACTCTCAATAAAATTTTCCTTGTGCAAACAACGTTTTTGCTTCCATATCCTAGTTATCTAGTTTATTTCATCAAAAGGTTATGGCCCTATCCACGAAAGTCGCCATTAAAAACCTCTGCGGCCTAGATGACTACTCTACGTGGAAATTCGCAATTAAAATGATTCTGATACGAGAAAAGTTGTTCACGTATACATCAAAGTACCCGGATTCCAAAGACTCCACCGCCATCGAGAAGGACCAAGATGCACTGGTTTTGATCTGTCTGCATGTGGATACTTCACTATATGCGTATGTACAGGATTCAAAGTATGCCAAAAATGCTTGGGATAGCTTAGCGAAAGCGTTTGAGGATAAAGGTGTCAATCGAAGGATTACCCTCATGAACGCGTTGCTGGATGAGAAGCTAGAGAGACACTCGTCGATGCATGATTATGTTTCTGCAGTTATGTCTCTATCACAAAAGTTGAAGGATATTGCCACCGGATTTGACGATGATCTTGTAGCTGTTGTATTACTGAGAGGACTACCTGAAGAGTACAGACCTATGCGTATGGCACTGGAACACTCTGGGATGAAGTTGACTTCAGAAAACGTACGACAGAAGTTACTACAGGAGGATTCACGTCAAGGTTGCAGTACATCGTCTTCAACGGACTCGGCATTGGCAGTGAGTAAGAGTCGGAAACGGAATGGGAACAAAGACAAGAATATGACCAAAATGAAATGCTATAGATGTGGAAAGCCTGGGCATAAGAAGCCGGACTGTCCTGAAGGAAGGAAAGCAGATGATTCGACCTCCAAAATGAAAGACGTCGTGAGCCTGTCTTCATCAAGTGCCGGGGACTCCTTCAATCCGACGGAGTGGTACATCGACAGCGGGGCATCTTCACATATGTCTTTCCAGAAACATTGGTTTAAAGATTTGGTTATGAATGTCAGTACGAGTAACGTGACATGTGCGAATAATGATAAGATGGAATGCGCGGGTAAGGGTGACATCATGGTGAGTATGAAAGGTAGAATGCTTGCCGTGAGGGATGTCATGTATGTACCTAGTTTGCGTGTTAATCTGTTATCAGTTTCACAGTTAGTAGAGAGAGGATGGAAGGTGATTTTTGACAAGGATGGGTGCAAGCTAATTCACCATTTGGTTCCAGGCCATTTCAATGGAAAGCTTCTGGCTATCGCAAGTGAAGTCTCTGGTATCTACAAGCTTGAAGGTTGTCAGGCGGTTGTAGATGGGGCTGCGTTGGCGTCAATGAAAGCAGGTAATCCTTTGATGTTGTGGCACCGGCGGCTTGGACACGTAAATGAGCGAGATTTACGTAAGCTTCCGGGTGTGGATTTTGGAAAAAGCGTAATGGAGCCTTGTGTCGCTTGTATTAAGGGGAAGGCACATCGTTTACCTTTTTCCAGTTGGTGAGGCTGAGAAGGCAATTGAGAGACTGCAACTGGTTCACGCAGATATCTGTGGTCCAATGTCTGAACCGTCGTACGGTGGATCTCGGTACATGCTAGTAATTTTAGATGACTTTACACGTAAAACTTTTGCATTTTTCCTTAAATCAAAAGATCAGGTTTTGGATCATTTTAAAGTTTTTCTAGCATCTGTAGAGATTGAGACCGGGTTGAAAGTGAATGAAGTGTTACTGTCTTTGAACTTCACGCGCTGTGACTTTGATAGCTGTCTTTACAAAAATAATAATTTTTATATCGCTTTGTACGTTGATGATTTTTTATTATTTTACAAGACAGAGCGCAAAAGGAAGTGTTGTTTGACTATCTTCGTAAGTATTTCACGATGAAGGATTTAGGGGAAGCTAGACAAGTTTTGGGGATGCTTTTGTCTAGGACGGATACCGGAATATATTTGAATCAAGAGAGTCTTATTTCAAAGATCTTGGATGAATATGGTATGAGCGATTGCAAACCAGTGAAAACTCCGATGGAAATGGATTTCTATAAAGCCTTGGCGGAAGGGGAAGGAGGTATGATCTTGTCCTGCCAAGACTATATCGTCGTTATCAGGCTGATGATTTTTTATTATTTTACAAGACAGAGCGCAAAAGGAAGTGTTGTTTGACTATCTTCGTAAGTATTTCACGATGAAGGATTTAGGGGAAGCTAGACAAGTTTTGGGGATGCTTTTGTCTAGGACGGATACCGGAATATATTTGAATCAAGAGAGTCTTATTTCAAAGATCTTGGATGAATATGGTATGAGCGATTGCAAACCAGTGAAAACTCCGATGGAAATGGATTTCTATAAAGCCTTGGCGGAAGGGGAAGGAGGTATGATCTTGTCCTGCCAAGACTATATCGTCGTTATCAGGCGCTCATAGGTCGCTGAACTATTTGGCCTGTAACACACGCCCGGATATTGCGGCTGCGGTTAACTATGTTAGAGATTGCATTGCTAAAAATGTTGTACGTCTGGACTATGTGTGTACGCAGGATAATCCAGCAGATGTGTTGACAAAACCACTAGGTCGTGTGGCATTTACCAAATGTGTGCGCGATCTGAGTTTGGGTGTGTGTGGTGTGGTGTGATGTGAGGATATCTGATGATGGATGTTGTTTGAGGGGAAGTGTGGAAACTTTTTAGTTTACGACATTCTTTAATTGATATTCGAATGAGTGTTTTTAATAATGACTTATGTCATGTTACTCTCAATAAAATTTTCCTTGTGCAAACAACGTTTTTGCTTCCATATCCTAGTTATCTAGTTTATTTCATCAAAAGTCTGTAATTAATGGTTGTTTCTGTACTTTTTCTCTTTTCTACATTTATAGAAGACACACATATTGGCACAGCTATTTATTTTTTAATATTAACTCAAAACTCAAAATATATTTATTTCACATAGGCCTAACTTACAAGGCACTTGTAAAACGTCAACAATATTTGTTTATGTATGGTGATAACTACAAGTCGACTTAAAACTAAGTTTACGAGGGTTCCAACGCGCCCTGCACTGAGAAGAAGCCCACAACAAACTCAGCCAGGTTTTTTTTTGGTTATCACCACTTCACAAAAGCTCTTAAAAACTAGTTGAGCTAGTAATTATAATACAGCAGTTCATTCACTCCCAAGGATTTGATTCATGTAAATAATCCTTAATACTATAGTAAGCTTTATTATTTATGTGAATAACTTTTTCAGGATGGCAGCAACATGTGTAGTCCAGCCGTTGGATTTAATAAAGACTCGCATGCAACTGAGTGGTGGTGGCCGCACATCGTTTGCGGTGGCCGGGGAGATAGTGGCCCGAGAGGGGTTCTTTTCTCTGTACACAGGGCTGTCTGCGGGGCTGCTGCGACAGGCCACTTATACCACCACCAGACTCGGCATCTATAACCTGCTGTTCGATGCCTATAAAGAGTGAGTATATTGTATTATAATAATCATTAGTTGAGTAAGAGTTATCTCCTTTGAAGTGGTCGGGGAGATAGTTGCCACTTGCAGCTCTTTGTTGTAAGTGGGACTGTCGGCTCTATCATTAGCTGAGTTGCAGTGTCCCATGACTCTTTTGAAGTGTTCAGGAAGATAAGATAGGGGCTCAAAATAGGATGCTTCGCCTACTCAGCAATAAGTATAACAATTATTGCTCAATAAATTAAATAATTAGCAGATGGATGGATCTTTTTTTCCATTTTGTTAAAAATGCTACTCAATATTTAACTATAACCATCATCTTATTATAAATAATTTTAATTTTTTCTAACGGGGGGGGAAGGGAAAATTCTCAATTCTGCTTGTATGCTTTTTTTAAACATCTACAGTAATAACAGTAATAAATTTGTTAGTTTCGTGGATGACGCTAACAAGTAAACAAAATATGATATGTACATATCACACACTTCTATTTGTATTACACAATGTTTATGTGATAAGTGATAACACGTAGAATTGATGTGACACGAATAATGGGCTGATAAAAATAAAATTATAGATATTTCAATCCACGAAGACGCGCCAAAATCGCTTATGTTTCATTCGATTCGTATGGAGTTTGACAGAGTGGGGCGCGTCATTGTAGACTGAAAAATATTATGTACAAGTAACTTAGATCTTAGCCGCGTCCTCCAGCGCTCTCAAATCGTTTTGGCGTCTGGCATAGCAGATGAAAGAAATTCTCCAATGAAACTCGACTCCAACTTATAAAAGGTCTCCTCCAGGTACACACAATAACATTATAATTGTAAAAAAATTATAATGTAACACTCTTAATTACTTTTCAAATAAATAAATAAAATAAAACACACCACGGTATTGTTTATTACATAATTTATTGTAATATAAAACTCACTTTACTTTATTCAGAGTACAATTAAGAACTCTTCATTTATTACGATCATGAAACTAAAGCTAAGCTAAGATAATCTTACTAAAGTGTGCGTCTTCAAATTATTGAAAATGAACACCTTTATTTTTCACATAGGCCCAAATAATAGGCTCTTATGAAAAGTCAAAACTCCACCGCCAGGCTCGGAAAGCAGGTCCGCGTCGAGAAGAACCGGCAAGAAACTCGGCACCCGCTCTCTTCAAAAATGTCACCATTATACAATTTCTTAAATAATATTAAAAATTATTACATAATTTTTAAGATAAACGTGAGGAGATGGAAACATATCCCTATCATTCCGAGAATTATTGTTATTGAAAAATTCTTAAATAGTATAGTAACCCTGATTTAATAATGTTTTTTGACAGTGACTTTAAACCTGTGTAAAGATAAGTCCAATCTCTCCTGACTTTACCATATGCTTGTACTCTTTTGAAGCAAAGATCAAAGATTTTTCAGCTAAAATATTTTAAGGGAACTTAACAGGTCTACTTAACTGTCTTATTCGAATTTTAATTAGTTTTTCTTAATTTGTAAGATATTAAGACTGTAGGCTTGTATCAGTAAAATTACGGGAATGGCAGTTTCACCTTCACATGCCTAAATTAAAAATCTTTGCTTGACAAAGGTGCCAATTCTGTTGTGCAAAATGTCTACCCTTAAATATAATTTGATGCGTCTAAAATAGTTATATCCTTTTCAAAAAGCTCTTTGAGTAGGACAAGACTTATGGCAGGGTTATGGTTGGATCGTCTTATACTGCCTTTAAACTTTGATCTCTCGTCAAAGTACTTAAAATAAAGTAACCTGCCAGACAGCTACAAAATGTTCCAACTAAAAAACGCTGATACTTTAGAACAAATGCAATAAATTGTTTAAATGCTAATACACTGTGAAATTGAAAGTTAATAGATGAGAAAGCAAGGTCGACAGATTGACAAGGTTTGTAAGTATGCTAATAATTAATTTAATTGTTTTTTTTTACTGTATACAAGTTAGTATTATACTTGACTGCAATTTCACGCGATGGTAAGTGATGATGCTAAGATGTTGTACTAACTTGGAAGGGTACGTAAATTTACCCCAACGGTTTCTACAAGCATCGCACTGGAACGCTAAATCGCTTGGCGGTGAGTGTTTGCTCGTATAGGGTGGTAACTAGCCATGGCCGAAGCCTCTCACCAGACCAGACCTGAGCCAATTTAGAAATTATAAAATTCCAAAGAGGCCCGTGGCGGGAATCGAACCCGCGACCTCCCACTCCCACTGGTTTTATAATATGATGTCAATGGTTTGTATAGTACGATTCACGAAAGATGACCACAAATGGCGGGCCGCCTGCGCATGTACACTCATGAAGAAAAGACTTAAGCCAAAATAATATTTTAATATTAGTTAAATAAGACCATATATATTAGTTGAAATAAATAAGACCATAATATTAGTTAGATAAGTCCAAAGAGACCTAAAATAGGCCCGCCATTTGTGGTCATCTTTCGTAAATCGTAATATACGTGTTATTAAAGATACGAATGTAGATAATAATCTTTACCACAAAATACCTTAGGCAGGGGGAAATTTACGATTTCCTCTCGAAATGTGAAAAAGCGAAATGTACGCAAGCTGTAGTTCAGACAAAACGTAGAAATTGGTATACTAAATCAACAGTTTGATGAACGAGCAAAATGTAATTGTGTCTAGACTCTAGAACATTGTTAATGAACTATTGTTTTCAAGGAACCATTGTTCCAATACCACTAAGGTTGAAATACCCACTTGCACATATTATTACAAACATTGTTTTGTCACATAAATTATGTCTCTATTTAGGGCATGAAATATACATACATATAGTTCATAATTTATATCCTATTCTAAGACCTACCGAATATCAATGTATCGCCAAGTATGTACTTGCCTTGGCTGGCAAGAAACTCGGCACTTGCTCTTTTCAAAAATGTCATTATGCACAATTTTTTAGGGTTCCATAGCCAATGGCAAAAACCGGAACCCTTGTCTTACATAGTATCTTTCTAATATATTTTTTGAATTTCGTTCCATTCAACCACGCACGAATCGCAGTAAGGGTCGATTTACATCGCGGCGGAATGGAAAGGAACTTTTTTTAACGGCCTACAAGCCGTATTTAGGTGATTTTGAATGAAGTTTTATGCAAAAACTATGAAGACAATTACTTTCAAATTTGCACGTCATGTATTTTGGGTCTTTAATCTAAAATCGCTAAGAAGCAGAAACACGATTGGATAAAATTTTCTCGATAGAAAGTTCTCCCAAAATTTGCTCCAAAATCTCAGTTTTTCTATATTTTATCGGAAACTACAATGGATGTAATTGTAATTTTTGTTTTAATGTATCGGTAATAATAATATCCTAAAACGCTTAGAACAGATTTTTGATAACTGGCTTAGTTTTTGAGTAATTAGGTAAAACGTCGTTTTTCTGCTATATTCTTCCGCGACGCTGCATGTCGCACCTACCAAATCTCCGTGAGAGTGAGAAAGACAAAAATAAATTCAATAAATCCCCTTAATACATTTCGGCGCCTTTTTATATATAGCATAATGAACTTTATGTCAATACAAACTGAATAATTCTTGAGGATACACCGGAACACGCGCGACCTTTTTTGGCTCCTATTTAGTTTGTACCTATCTTACACAACTGACATAAAGTACATAAAGTTCATTATGCAGTGTAAAAAAGTCGCTTCCATTCCATTCCGCCGCGGTGTAAACTGACTCGTCATAATATGGTTCCGGGCACTGTTAAGGGGATTTATTGAATTTATTTTTGTCTTTCTCACTCTCACGGATAAGTTGGTAGGTGCGACGTGCAGAGTCGCGAAAGAATATAACAGAAAAACGACCTTTTACCTAATTACTCAAAAACTAAGCCAGTTATCAAAAATTTGTTTCTTAGCGTTTTAGGATATTATTATTACCGATACATTAATATAAAAATTACAATTACATCCATTGCAGTTTCCGATAAAATATAGAAAAACTGAGATTTTGGAGCAACTTTTGGGAGAACTTTCTATGTAGATAATTGTATCCTATCGTGTTTCTGCTTCTAAGCGATTTTAGATTAAAGACCCAAAATACATGACGTTCAAATTTTAAAGTAATTGTCTTTATAGTTTTTAAATAAAACCTCATTCAAAATCACTTAAATACCGCTTCTACGCCGTTAAGTATATTTATTTTTATTTATAACATGTCCGTTACAGACGCAACGCAGGCGCAGCGCCGGGCTTCGCTGTGAAGATGTTCCTGGGTGTTGCAGCGGGCTCCGTGGGCGCCTTCGTGGGCACTCCTGCTGAGGTAACTGTAAACTGACCCATAAAAGGCACAGTGGGCCTAACACCATCTCTTAACGGTGTAGAAGCCGTATTTAAGCGATTTTGAATGAAGTTTTATTCAAAAACTATAAAGACAATTACTTTCAAATTTACACGTCATGTATTTTGGGTCTTTAATCTAAAATAGCTCAGAAGCAGAAACACGATTGGATAAAATTTTCTCGATAGAAAGTTCTCCCAAAAGTTGCTCCAAAATCTCAGTTTTTCTAGTTTTTATCGGACACTACATTGGATGTAATTGTAATTTTTGTTTTAAAGTGTCGGTAATCATAATATCCAAAAACGCTAAGAAACAGATTTGATAACTAGCTTAGTTTGAGTAATTAGGTAAAAGGTCGTTTTTCTGTTATATTCTTCCGCGACGCTGCATGTCGCACCTACCAACGTACCCGTGATAGTGAGGAAGACAAAAATAATTTCAATAAATCCCCTTAAAGCAGTATTATTGTAATATTGTTTTGACATTTTCACACAATGTCAGTATGAAAATTTTAAAACAATATTGCAACAATACTGCTTTAAGACATGGTGGTAGGCCCACAGGTATGAGGTAGGCGATTCACGTAATGCGTTGGCTACATTTCGTGAAGTGAAATGTTTAAAAAGGTCATGGCATTTACGTATATAAATAGACGATAGTGAAACCAAAGCCTCTTTTTGCGAACACTGAAAAATTAATTTTACGACTATTGACATAGAGCGTAAAATTCATAATATGTATTTCAAAGCGCAGAATGGCCGAGAATCGTGAAATTAAATCTACTTTGCGCGTTAAGCTTGAACGATTGTATTTCTTATGTTGGAATACATTAAATTTTACACTCTAAACCAAGAAACGTAAAGTTGATTTTTCAGTGTTAGTTTTTTATTTTATTTCTTGATTCACATCACTCAGTGAGTGAAAACGTTGGTGAATCGCGCCCCAGGATGGAAATAAAATCTGACCACGAGCGAGGCGGGGTTCCGTACCATGAAACAATAAATGCTTCATTATATTTTGTCAATATAGAGCCTTTTATTACATCATACATGTAAGTATGTTGTGATGGACTGCATGGAAACAAAAACTTTTTAATGTTTAAAACACAATCCAAAAGTTGTAAGTAGTTTAAAAAAACCGTACTTTGTTTCTGGGCAGTGCTATTTTTCACCAAATGTATGTATGTATGTATGGCTGCTAAATAAATAATTTAAAGAAAAATATAAAGCTTTTATGAATTTGGTGGCAAGGAACCATCCGAATTTGACATGTTAAGAGAATTGGATAGAAAAATCTAAAAAAAAAAAGATTTCTGGAGTCGAGAATGAAATTGCTAAAATGCGAATTATAAAACTGAACAATGCAACGGTCCGCTCTGAGAGCCTCGAAAATATTTTTTAACTTCTAAAATAGATAAAAGGTTAACCTATATTTTTAAAGCAAAACGCCAAAATTTAATGAGTTATACGCTCTCCGAATCATAGGCATATACCTAACTGCAAGCCCTGGCCTTATTTTAACATATTCTTTTCCTTGCTTCTAAAAGCTGTATAACAAACAATAGAATTAAGTACATATTAATTTTTCCTTCTTTTTTTCTTTAGTGTTTTCTTTGCGTTGTCATGCATGCTTGCCTATTTTTTATTAAAACTTGTATTTTATATGTGCGATTATTATTAGAGTTATAATTAGAATTAAAACTTAGTATTTTTAAGAACTTAATTGTTTGTAACATTTATAACTTGTTTTAGTTGCCTAATAAATAAATTAAAATAAATATAATGTTATTATGCTATTTATTTAAGGTAGCCTTAATCCGAATGACGGCTGATGGCAGACTACCAAAGGAGCAGCGAAGAAACTACAAAAATGTCATGGATGCACTTTTCAGGTAATCTTTTATTGAAGTTAAAACGTACACACATACAAACTTTTGCCTTTACATTTATAACTAACTGTTACCCGCGGCTTCGCCCGTATGAATTTCGGTTATTACATATTTCGTTATAACTTCTTTGATAAATGGACTATTCAACAGTAAAAGAATTTTTCAATTTGAACCAGTAGTTCCTGAGATAAGATTAAATAAAGAAACTCCTCAGTTATACAATACTAGCTGACCCGGCAAACGTTGTTTTGCCATATAAATTTTTCTCACTTAGGGACATAAAATATAAATAACAACCTGCTCCCAGACCCAGAGAATATATACTGAAAATTTCATTACAATCGGTCCAGCCGTTTCGGAGGAGTTTGGTAACAAAGAAAAGCGAGAGAGTTTTATATATTAGATTAGTATAAATAATAATTTTATTAGTGTGTATAAACGTCATTTTCAACCGACTTCAAAAACGGAGGAGGTTCTCAATTGGACTGTATTTTTTATGTTTGTTACCTCTTGACTGGGTGAATCGATTTTGATGATTCTTAAATTTTTTTTAATTGGAAAGGATGTATTCAACAGTAATTTGATGATAGTTCAAGTCGGTGTGTTAATTAACTAACGTATATAATCTTATAGGATAGTGCGAGAGGAGGGCGTCTTGAAGCTATGGCGTGGGGCCACGCCCACTGTTGGACGGGCCATGGTGGTCAACGCAGCTCAACTTAGCACTTACTCTCAGGTTCGTACGCCAATCAGTTAGCCACAACTTATCTGTCTTCCCACAACTTAATGAATATGGTAAATATTCCTACTTATTATATTGTTATCGTAAACTTATCTCTCCAATTATGTATTTATACTACTTTTGAATTTGATAAAAAAATATTACTTTACAAAGTCTTATTTATTAGTAATATTTTTTATCAAATTCAAAAGTAGTATAATACTAATATAATTTTAGATTATACAAATAATAAATCATATTATTAGATTGAGAAGATAGGGTCTGATAGAGTGGGGGAACTCCCCAGATTCTGTTAGAGCATTCATAGCTCAAAAGAGATGCTTAATGTTGCTTAATGAGAGCAATTTGCGGCAAAGCACCGACAGATTCGTGTCGACCGCTGTTTAAAGATTTGTAGATACCTACTAACTTTGCCATGCATGCATTTTGCATTTTGCAAAAATGTATTTTGAATTAGCAGTTTTCGTAAAGGGTAGCGTTTCAAAAAAGCTGATAATAATTATTGTTACTAGACAAAGCCCCTAAGACCACTTCCTACTTAAAATCATGCCATCATCATATTTTTAGGTAGAATAATAATTCTGTTATCTATAACTTATGTATGTATGTTACCTGTTATCTGTTATCTTTAACTTATTGCTTTACTTTTCCTTTTTTCTTCCCTAACTTTCTATTATGTATTATGTGCAGGCTAGAGAAATGTTCGTGGGCTACGTGCCCGATGGGATTCCCCTCCACTTCTGCGCGTCGATGGTGTCTGGTCTCGTCACCACCATCGCCTCTATGCCTGTCGACATCATCAAGACTCGGTGAGTGTGTTTTTTATACTGTATTTCTTATTTCTTTATTTATTTATTTATTTATAGCCTTTATTTCACAATTACACATTTAAAAGAGAATATAAATTTAAATGTTAACTTATACCTATTTTAACTTTTATTATCATGACACCGGTAATAGGCTATTTGACAACAATGAAAATATACCTGAAATTGTGGTAAATCTCACTAATAACAACGTAAATAAGCATATTTCACTTTATTTTAATCAAATATATGTATATTTTTCAGCAAAATAAGAGTTTAATAATGTTATAATTTTTGATATTTTACCTGTGACAGGAACGCCCTGTGATTGGTTGCAACTCTGGTGACGTCACACTCGAAAATTTGCGGGAAAACAACAGCTTTTTGTACTGATTTTTCTGAATGTTTTGTTTGGCGGGCGTTTTATTTTATCTTTTAGCTATTTAAACAGTAATTTTCTGGTTAACTTTATAACTAAACATACTAAGGAAATAAATAATTAAGTACTTATTTCAAATCGCAGAATGGAATCAAATTTTGTGCGAGCTGATAATAGATAGCAACCTACCTAAGGTAGATGCTTTTATGGTTGCACTTTACTTTAAGAATAATGCTGATTATTATGGCGCGGAAACTGAAAAACATAAAAAACAGCAATGTAAGTACCTACCGCGTCGAACATATTAGTCCTTCCTTTATTTATTATAATCATTAATCATTATCTCATTTTAGTTTACGTTGACAAATACTCAGGAAGTTCATGGGAGTTCGGTTTATCATTGTGTTTTCTTTTGTTTTACAGTTCTGCACCGATATTAGCAAGTGAAGACATACCTATTATGTTCCAATAAACATAATAAACTTAAGAGATAACAGCTATGAATATATTATATTAGGTAGTTAAAATACACAAAGAGACTCTAAATGCTAGACCCATATTACATTGGATTAAATTGGGCTTAGTTTTAGATGTTAGGATAAATAACTTATTTTTTAATAAGAACCGATATCATATTTAGCTTGAATATTAAATTAAAAGGTAATTATTAGGTAGGTACTTACATCAAAGTGATCTTCACACATAAAAAAAACATTTGAATGCGATAAAAAGGCCTTTGGATCTCTTCGAGCTAACTGTATCCATTTTTTTCGCCTTTTATCTGGTACAGACACAAACACTTTTTGAGGGCAATTTATGGAGGTATTTGTACATAATGGTACTACACAGCATTTGTACACCATTCTTTCTGTTAAAATATATTAATTTTTATTAAATTTAAAGAAAAGCGAAGAAATTCAACTAAACTGTACGGTACTGTAGTCTGTTTGACAATGTGTGACGTCACTAGTCAGATGACAAGCGCCATTACAAAATTGGCGTTTTTAGCGCGGTTTTGAAAATTGAAACTTTAAAAGTGGTTTTTAAAGGGAATTACATTAAATTTCCGCGAAATATCAATGTAATGTGCTTAATAGGTAGTAATAAATTCTTTAAAATCATTTTCAAAATTTAGTCAAATAGCCTATTGTCTTGCTTTGCATAGGCCTCCCCCATTTCCTTCCATTTTTCTCTGTCGGAAGTTTTCCTCTTCAACAAGACTCCTGCTGTAGCTTTTAGATCGTCTTCCCACCTTCGCAAAGGTTTTCCCCGTCTTCTTTTACCTTCTGTAGGATAACACTCTGTTACATCTATGGCCCAATTTTCTTTTTTATTTCTTAATATCTGGGTGACCGAGCTTTGCTCGGTAGTATTACAGCTACTCACCAATAGATGGCAGCAGGAGTTTACTGTAATAGTTTTACTTTATCGCCAATTTATATATTTTTTTTTGGTAAATACGACATTTTCTAAAAATGAATCCTAGCTAGATCAATTTATCGCCCCCAAAACCCCTTGTGTACTAAATTCCATGAAAATCGTTCGAGCCGTTTCCGAGATTCAGATTATATAGAAATATATATATTATATATACAAGAATTGCTCGTTTAAAGGTATAGGATTAGGTACTGTATTTCTTAACTGGGTCATAATATTGCTCATATTATGAGCCATGCTGTTTTAGGGTTCCCTACCCAAAGAGTAGAAACGGAACCCTATTACTGAGACTGCGCCGTCCGTCCATCCATTCGTCTGTCTCCAGGCTGTGTCTCTTGAACCGTGATAGTTAGACAGCTGAAATTTTAACAGATGATGTATTTTTGATGCCGCTATAACAACAAATACTAAAAAACAATGAAATGTATGTAAAAGGTTTTTTATCGATATTGATGATAGCAATAGGTAGGTAGACGCTTGAAATATTAACAATATTTGATTACATGTGTCCCGTTTTCAAGCTTTTAAGATGGAAAAGCGGGTGAAAGTGTGGTGGTGTGAAGTGGTGGTAAAATGAAACGGCATAAATAAACTAAAAAATATTTATTTGCCGTAAGTGCCTGACTCACACAATCACCGTACTAGCTCAGGGAGCACACAATTTGTAGGGCGTGGGGGAAGCCTTTCTGTATTTCACTTAAGTCGCACTGGTTAGCACTTCCCTTGGTTTGAAAGCGGGAGTGAAAGGATCGCTCGGCGACGGCGGTGAGGCGGGCGCTGGCACAGGAAGCTGCGCGGCAACCCGAAGTCTGGAGGTCCAGGAGTTGACTGCCGGCTTGAATTTAAGCCCGGCGTAGTTTGAATCCCGATGTAGTTTGTAGGCCGAACGTTGATGTGAAGCCCGTGCGTAGATACCCTAACGCGGGATATCCATTTTTTATATTGAACGTAATTGTGTTTGTATTGAAATATAATAATATTTAAATAATCGGGCCTAACCTAAATGCGGTCGGCCCGAAAAATATTAGCGCGCGGTCGGCGATCTCCATCCCGCGGTGAGCGCTGTGTTGCCACTCGCCATCGTCAATCGCGACACACACGAACTCCAGTGTGGCCATTAATAAAAATAAATGCAAAATATAACGAATTAATATGATAAATACTACTAAATATTATTTTACGTACATAATAATATTTATATGTATTAAGATAATAATATTATAGCAGTTACGGCAGTGAAGAAGACCAGAGGAGGGGGAAGGCTATATAAGCCCGGGGCCGAGGCTCGCTCGCTCTCTTTTCGGTTCGAACGTCGTAGTGTTTGCGTGTAGTGTTATTAAGTGCAGTGTTATTAAGTGCAGTGTTATTTAAGTGCAGTGTTCTTTTTTTTACGTGTTATTTTTCACGAATAAAATTGATCAGAAGTTTATTTTCTTTGTGAATTAATTTTGCATTCTTTTTTTAAAAAATAATTTTCCTTCAAAACTGTAAGATCAGAAGTGGGATAGGATACATGCGATCCTATCTTGCTTACTGGCTATTCTGATTTTTGTCACTAAAGAGTGCAAAGAAAAAAAATGTCTGATCACGACCGGGAACGCCGACGCGGTAGTAAGCATCGCGATCGTACACCGGAAGATAGTTTGAGAAATATGTTAAGTGAAGAGCTAACGCGTCTTACAACGCTAGAAAATAAGGTAGGCACGGAAAACGCGTCGCCGCGCGCCGGCGCATCGCGCCGCCGACCTTGGTTCGCCGCGTCGTAACTCGGACGAGCCGTCGCCCGAGCGGTCTGAGTCATCGCTGCCACGTACGCGTGATCCCGATACACCCGCGCTGCCGAACGCGGCCCGAGAAGAGCACGAGCCGGGATCTGGTTTGGATTGCGCAGCGAGTGAAGGTACACCGCCGTTTCCAATCACGGACCGGATTGTAGATGCCATACGATCCATCGGTTCGGTAAGATCCACCCAATATTACTACGTTTCGAATTTTGAGCCAAATCTTCACATTTTACGAATTTTTCATTTGATTTTGTGATTGGTGTGCGGAGGTAGATCGCGCAGAACCTCTTAATAAATGGAGTGACTAAAATACTTTTAGAGTAATTTTCAAATCAAACTTTCTTCTCTAGCCTTCAACAATTGAATGAAATATTTGCAAACGCAAATGTGTGCAATACTTGAAGCAACGCGCCAGTAAATGGTACAGGAACATACAAGTCTGTGTTTAGACACGTCAATACTTGAAAGCAATAATCTCAACATAATTGTACTGGCGTAAACAAGAGACACTCGCAATTATTTCTCATCAAGATTTGCATGCAATAGTTGCCTTCAATTTTACAATTTCAATCTGTGTGTAAACAGTTGCTTACAAAACTTGAATGCAATTATTGAGCTTAACCCAATTGCATTCAAGTATTGATTTTGAACGTTCAAGAAAATGGTACCGTTTAAATGAGCCTTAACTTGTGGTAAGTTTGCTAACTAATGTTTTTAATTTTGTTCACATAATATCGTGAGTGCGAGAAGTACTGTGTGCTACTGTCGTGGCCCGTGGGCTGGCGCTGTATTCTGCCATCTGGCTGCGCTGCACCTCTCGTGCTGCGCGCCTGGCCGCGCCGCACCTCCCGTGCTGCGCGCCTGGCCACTGCTCGTGGCGGGTGGCTGCGCTGCACCTCTTGTGCTGCGCGCCTGGCCACTGCTCGTGGCGTGAGGCCGCGCCGCACCTCTGTGCTGCGCGACTGCCCGCGCTGCACCTCTCGTGCTGCGCGCCTGGCCACTGCTCGTGGCGTGAGGCCACACCGCACCTCTGTGCTGCGCGCCTGCCCGCGCCGCACCTCTGTGCTGCGCGACTGCCCGCGCTGCACCTCTCGTGCTGCGCGCCTGGCCACTGCTCGTGGCGTGAGGCCGCGCTGCACCTCTGTGCTGCGCGACTGCGCGCTCCACCTCTCGTGCTGCGCGCCTGGCCACTGCTCGTGGCGTGAGGCCGCGCCGCACCTCAGTGCTGCGCGCCTGCCCGCGCTGCACCTCTCGTGCTGCGCGCCTGGCCACTGCTCGTGGCGTGAGGCCACGCCGCACCTCTGTGCTGCGCGACTGCCCGCGCTGCACCTCTCGTGCTGCGCGCCTGGCCACTGCTCGTGGCGTGAGGCCGCGCCGCACCTCAGTGCTGCGCGCCTGCCCGCGCTGCACCTCTCGTGCTGCGCGCCTGGCCACTGCTCGTGGCGTGAGGCCGCGCCGCACCTCTGTGCTGCGCGACTGCCCGCGCTGCACCCCTCGTGCTGCGCGCCTGGCCACTGCTGGTGGCTTGAGACCGCGCGCACCCCTCGTGCTGCGCGCCTGGCCACTGCTGGTGGCTTGAGACCGCGCGCACCCCTCGTGCTGCGCGCCTGGCCGCGCCGCACCTCCCGTGCTGCGCGCCTGGCCACTGCTCGTGGCGGGTGGCTGCGCTGCACCTCCCGTGCTGCGCGCCTGGCCACTGCTCGTGGCGGGTGGCTGCGCTGCACCTCTCGTGCTGCGCGCCTGGCCGCGCCGCACCTCCCGTGCTGCGCGCCTGGCCACTGCTCATGGCCTGAGCCTGCGCCGCACCTCTCGTGCTGCGCGCTGGCCACTGCTCGTGGCGCCTGGCCGCGCTGCACCTCTCGTGCTGCGCGCTGGCCACTGCTCGTGGCGCCTGGCCGCGCTGCACCTCTCGTGCTGCGCGCCTGGCCACTGTTCGTGGCGTGAGGCCGCGCCGCACCTCTGTGCTGCGCGCCTGCCCGCGCTGCACCTCTCGTGCTGCGCGCCTGGCCACTGCTCGTGGCGTGAGGCCGCGCCGCACCACTGGTGTTGCGCGCCAAGATTACATCTGAGATTTCTTATTGGAAGTCAGGAAAACCGAACGGTTGTTGGGTTTGTAATGTCACCTGAGTTATGGTTCCTATGGGAAGACGACGCAGGCAGCGTCGGAGTATATGATCCCGTGGCCTGGGGAGTGGACTCCCGAGGTGTGCGCTGCTTATTTCGAAGGTGAGTGTAACACCTAGAATGCAGACTGAAGTGATCGCCGTACCTGCGATCTGTCGACCTGAGTTATGTTCAACGTCCTACCACTAACTCAGTGTTGATGTGCGTCGCCTGAGTTATGTTCAACGTCCTACCACTGACTCAGTGCTGATGTGTGTTGCCTAAGTTATGTTCAACGTCCTACCACTGACTTAGTGCTGATATGGGTTGACTAAGTTATGTTCAACGTCCTACCACTGACTTAGTCTGGGGGGAGACGAGCTAATTGAGCTATGTCACCGTTCGTGAGTGGCTTAATTAGCAAATATGTTGCATTCGCATCTTATCAATATGGCGGACGCGTCTATTATAAGATGTGAAGCTTTAGTTTTTATTTTTTTCTGTTATTAACAAATTGTTGTTTCTAACGTTCAGATGCAGACAATGAAAACGAGGAGTCCGCTGTTGAGGCTGAGCAGAGCCAGGGTCCAGGCACGCTTGCGGAGGACTGTTCACCGCAGCCGTGTGCGTCTGGCTTGTCAGGACCTCCTGGTGCTCCTGCTCCGCCTGTCGCCGAGGGTCAGGACGTTGTCCCGCCTGCATCGGTGCAAGATCCATCAATGCCGCTACTTGATTGAGAGCATGTGAGAGGGAGTCCGAGGGCGGTCTCCTGTCAGGAGAGGCCGTATAGCAGTTACGGCAGTGAAGAAGACCAGAGGAGGGGGAAGGCTATATAAGCCCGGGGCCGAGGCTCGCTCGCTCTCTTTTCGGTTCGAACGTCGTAGTGTTTGCGTGTAGTGTTATTAAGTGCAGTGTTATTAAGTGCAGTGTTATTTAAGTGCAGTGTTCTTTTTTTTACGTGTTATTTTTCACGAATAAAATTGATCAGAAGTTTATTTTCTTTGTGAATTAATTTTGCATTCTTTTTTTAAAAAATAATTTTCCTTCAAAACTGTAAGAATATAATATTAAGAAAAAAATATAAATAAACTTACATACTTTGTAACGTTTCGTTACACATGTTCACTTCAAAAATCTATATATATAAAAGAGAGTTACCACTCACTCACTCACTCACTCACTGACTAATCACGATATCTCAGGAAGTATAAAGCCTACAAACTTGAAATTTGGAAGGTAGGTTCTTTGTAATGGGTAGGTGTCAGCTAAGAAACGATTTTGAGAAACTACCCCTCTAAGGGGGTGAAATAGGGGTTGGAAGTTTATATGAAAGTCCCGTGTTTTTGAAGTTAGAGACGTGAAAATCGTCATTTAGGTTATCAGCTTCAGATATTAAAAATTTGTATAAGTCGTTTTGGAAAATTACCCTTTAAGGGTGGTAAAATAGGGGATGAAAGTTTTTATGTGAAAATTTTAATATTGTTACTGTTGACTTGAAATTTGGAAAGTAGGTTCTTTCTAATGGGTAGTTGTCAGTTAAGAAACGGTTTTGAGAAAATCCTTCCCTAAGGGGGTGAAATAGGGGTTGGGAGTTTGTATGAAAGTCCCGTGTTTTTGAAGTTTAAAGAGTCGTGAAACTGGGCATTAGGCAGTCCTAATGCCGAGTTTTACGACTCTAACCTATTTTGGGAGCGGCGTATTTATAGTACGAAAGTTTATATGTGCACATTACACTATAATATAATAAAGGTGAAAGTTTGTATATATGTGTGTGTTTGTCTGTTACTCCTTCACGCTGCAACTACGAATCCGATTTAGCTGAAATTTGGAATGGAGATGGATTATTACCTGGATTAACACATTATGGTACTTTTTATCCCGGAAAAAGCGATGGTTCCCGCAGAAGTAGTGAAAAACCTAAATTCACGCGAGCGGAACCGCGGGCAACAGCTAGTAAATAATAAAATTAAAATACAACAAATATTTATTGGGGGCTCCCATAATCATGGATTAAATCCCAATATTTTATGGATGGTACGGAACTCTTCGTGTGCAATTTCAACTCATACTTTACAAAAAAAAAATTTTTTGTTAAAATGCTCATATATATCTTTTTAATTCGTGTACTACTTTCTTTTACTGTAGAATCCAGAACGCGGCTAAGGGCCAGTCGCAGTTGGGGGTCGTGACCAGCCTGCTGAAGAACGAAGGAGTGTTCTCCCTGTGGAAGGGCTTCCTGCCGTACTACGCGCGCCTCGGCCCTCACACCGTGCTCACGTTCATCTTCCTCGAGCAGATGAACGCCGCGTACTTCAAGTACACGTAAACCGAGGTAACTTACCACACACTTAACAGAACGAAGGGGTGTTCTCCCTGTGGAAGGGCTTCCTGCCGTACTACGCGCGCCTCGGCCCTCACACCGTGCTCACGTTCATCTTCCTCGAGCAGATGAACGCCGCGTACTTCAAGTACACGTAAACCGAGGTAACTTACCACACACTTAACAGAACGAAGGGGTGTTCTCCCTGTGGAAGGGCTTCCTGCCGTACTACGCGCGCCTCGGCCCTCACACCGTGCTCACGTTCATCTTCCTCGAGCAGATGAACGCCGCGTACTTCAAGTACACGTAAACCGAGGTAACTTACCACACACTTAACAGAACGAAGGGGTGTTCTCCCTGTGGAAGGGCTTCCTGCCGTACTACGCGCGCCTCGGCCCTCACACCGTGCTCACGTTCATCTTCCTCGAGCAGATGAACGCCGCGTACTTCAAGTACACGTAAACCGAGGTAACTTACCACACACTTAACAGAACGAAGGGGTGTTCTCCCTGTGGAAGGGCTTCCTGCCGTACTACGCGCGCCTCGGCCCTCACACCGTGCTCACGTTCATCTTCCTCGAGCAGATGAACGCCGCGTACTTCAAGTACACGTAAACCGAGGTAACTTACCACACACTTAACAGAACGAAGGGGTGTTCTCCCTGTGGAAGGGCTTCCTGCCGTACTACGCGCGCCTCGGCCCTCACACCGTGCTCACGTTCATCTTCCTCGAGCAGATGAACGCCGCGTACTTCAAGTACACGTAAACCGAGGTAACTTACCACACACTTAACAGAACGAAGGGGTGTTCTCCCTGTGGAAGGGCTTCCTGCCGTACTACGCGCGCCTCGGCCCTCACACCGTGCTCACGTTCATCTTCCTCGAGCAGATGAACGCCGCGTACTTCAAGTACACGTAAACCGAGGTAACTTACCACACACTTAACAGAACGAAGGGGTGTTCTCCCTGTGGAAGGGCTTCCTGCCGTACTACGCGCGCCTCGGCCCTCACACCGTGCTCACGTTCATCTTCCTCGAGCAGATGAACGCCGCGTACTTCAAGTACACGTAAACCGAGGTAACTTACCACACACTTAACAGAACGAAGGGGTGTTCTCCCTGTGGAAGGGCTTCCTGCCGTACTACGCGCGCCTCGGCCCTCACACCGTGCTCACGTTCATCTTCCTCGAGCAGATGAACGCCGCGTACTTCAAGTACACGTAAACCGAGGTAACTTACCACACACTTAACAGAACGAAGGGGTGTTCTCCCTGTGGAAGGGCTTCCTGCCGTACTACGCGCGCCTCGGCCCTCACACCGTGCTCACGTTCATCTTCCTCGAGCAGATGAACGCCGCGTACTTCAAGTACACGTAAACCGAGGTAACTTACCACACACTTAACAGAACGAAGGGGTGTTCTCCCTGTGGAAGGGCTTCCTGCCGTACTACGCGCGCCTCGGCCCTCACACCGTGCTCACGTTCATCTTCCTCGAGCAGATGAACGCCGCGTACTTCAAGTACACGTAAACCGAGGTAACTTATCTTGGGGCTTTAAAAACTAGTTCACTCGCATTAGGAGTAGCTTTTAGTTACTTTTTGCTCTACAACTATCATTAAACATTTAAATTTCGATAAAAAAAAATCTGAAAAAAGAAAGATCAATTTTGTTAAAACCCATATGACAGATCCTTCTTTCTCAGCATGCAAATAATTTAATCAGCTATCAGGAGCAGTATTTCCTCATAGCTATAACTTGGGGTAATTTAAGAAGCGGATAAACAAATATCTTAGTGCTGCAAATGTCCATGGGCGGCGGTGCTCGCTTATCATCAGGTTACCAGCCCGCTCGTTTGCTCGCGTCGACTAAAAAATATATTTTTTGAAAAAGCGTTTCTTAAAACAGCGATTTCCATTACTCCAGGAGTCCAGAGATCATACAGACCGAAAACCTTAACTATAATATTTGTATTTAGTACATAGACTAAAGTCCGGTCGCGGAATAGGAAGAATTTCGTACATTAACCTGTTACTATCTGTCTCTGTCACTCCCGCGTCAAAATAATGCGTCACGCTCGCACAGATGCAATGACCGCCGTCCTGTGCGAGCGTGACGCATTACATACGAAGTTCTTCCTATTCCGCGACCGGACTTTAGTTCACTTATGAATTAAAATTATTTTGTCCAAACAGATGGAGATGCATCCTGCTTCAGAGTTCAAACAGTTAGACTAGACTTATATTAAGCTTATACTTAGAAAATAACCACTAATTAAATACACGATAGATATTAATATATTTAAAAAGCCTTTTGGCTTTACAGGCGCGCCATATCGCTTTTAGGCAGGCAAAGCACGGAAAAAGAAAAGAATAGACGAATTTATTGTAATTAAGTTGATGAAAACTGACCTGTTAGTTGTGGATAAGTTACCTTTTCAACAGGTAAGTTATCGATAACATATATTGCAGCGATGACTGACGGGAAAAGTCTCAATAAAAAGAGCTTAGTTACAGATAACTTATCTCGTCAGAGATAAGTTAATAATTGATATTAGAGATGTAATGGCTCCCCCACACATGCGCGTTATTATCGGTCTATAATATCGCAAGCGTTATTGCGATAATGCGTCCCGATTCCTCGCACACAGCTGCGTTTTTATCGTGCGATAATAACGAGCCTGTGTGGGACGACGGACGCAGCGTCCTACTTCCATTGCGGCGTTATTATCGCAGCAGTGTGTAACTACTTGATCATCCTAATACAAAATGTACTGAAAACAGATATCGCAATAACGCTTGCGATAATATCGACCGATATACTTCCATTGCGGCGTTATTATCGCAGCAGTGTGTAACTACTTGATCATCCCAATACAAAATGTACTGAAAACAGGTATCGCAATAACGCTTGCGATATTATCGACCGATAATAACGCGCCTGTGTGGTGGAGCCTTTACATCTATCAAGCTCTCTAAATGGCACGAAACGAATTATCGTGAGCACAAAATTACAGCAGTTTTAATTGTTTTGGGCAGTGGCAAACGTTATTGAGAGTTGTTTATAGTTATGTGCTTTTGTTTTGTTTTTAATGTACAAAATAGTAATAAGATCCGACGCTGTTAAATAAAATTTTTGTCTGGTGGGAGGCTTCGGCCGTGGCTAGTTACCACTCTACAAGCAAAGACGCACCGCCAAGCGATTTAGCGTTTCGGTGCGATGCTTGTAGAAACCGTTGGGGTAAATTTACTTACCCTTCCAAGTTAGTACGATAACATCTTAGGCTGCATCATCACTTATCATCAGGTGAGATCGTAGTCAAGTACTAACTTGTATAGATTAAAAAAAAAATACCAACTTTAAAGTTCAAAGTCGGAAGTTTTAGGAAAATTATGTTATAATGTTATTTTTTATTTTATTACAAATGCATTGTTCTTTTTAGTATGAATGAATTTATTTGTGTTTATCTCGAAGGAAATGTTTCTTGCAATAAATATATTTTTATTTACAAGTTATAGGTATATAAAATATTATTAGGTATCAACTTGTATAGAGTTATTTTTGCTAAATTTGACGCACAATATTTGTCATTAAATTTTATGTTTATTTTTTTATTAAATTAAATAAAAAGGTCACTCATACCCAGTGATAAAAATACTCCTGGAAGATTCCAGCTTTGATTCCAATACGTGATTATATACATATAATAATAAATATACATATTATAATAGTAAATATCATACTGTCATCTTGATTAGGACATTTCAGGCAATATGAAATCTTAGTTGAACGTCTGGAAATGCCTATCTATTGTATATTTATTATCTTGCATTTTGTATTTATACTAATGTATGTACTATTCAGTATACTCCTGCGCATAAGTTCAGAACGCTTCTATTAAAACAGACAAATGTGGTTTTATGAAATCACTTTGCGAAACTTTTAGTAAGTAATTACAACAGCGACATTTCTTGATGTAACAGTTTATTAGTTGAAACTTTTAGTAAGTAATTACAACAGCGACATTTCTTGATGTAACAGTTTATTAGTTGAAACTTTTAGTAAGTAATTACAACAGCGACATTTCTTGATGTAACAGTTTATTAGTTGAAACTTTTAGTAAGTAATTACAACAGCGACATTTCTTGATGCAACAGTTTATTAGTTGAAACTTTTAGTAAGTAATTACAACAGCGTCATTTCTTGATGCAACAGTTTATTAGTTGAAACTTTTAGTAAGTAATTACAACAGCGACATTTCTTGATGCAACAGTTTATTAGTTGAAACTTTTAGTAAGTAATTACAACACCGACATTTCTTGATGCAACAGTTTATTCGTTGAAACTTTTAGTAAGTAATTACAACAGCGACATTTCTTGATTGATGCAACAGTTTATTAGTTGAAACTTTTAGTAAGTAATTACAACAGCGACATTTCTTGATGCAACAGTTTATTCGTTGAAACTTTTAGTAAGTAATTACAACAGCGACATTTCTTGATTGATGCAACAGTTTATTAGTTGAAACTTTTAGTAAGTAATTACAACAGCGACATTTCTTGATTGATGCAACAGTTTATTAGTTGAAACTTTTAGTAAGTAATTACAACAGCGACATCTCTTGATGCAACAGTTTATTAGTTGTGACTTGTGACAGTAAAAGTTTGGTAAGACAAAAATTACCATTCAACTACCACATACATTTTAGAGATGGCGTTATAAAATTAAGCAATTGACACTCGGCCCCGGCCCGGCTGTAATGCGACATACGACATGCTTGGGACGATACAATAAAAGTTTCACTTTAAAATAGGGCATATGCACCTTTCTACCATAGAACGGTAAGGCATCGTAAAGGCTTATACCCATACATAGTCGGCGTACGAAGCGGTTTGATTCCTCGTTCCTGATACGCACTGTAAAGGCCTGGAATACCCTCCCAGGCAGTGTCTTTCCTGCCACTTACAACCCGGGTTCCTTCAAATCAAGAGTGAATAGGCATCTTCTAGGCAAGCACGTCCACCTTAGACTGTATCATCACTTTCCATCAGGTGTGATCACAGTCAAGCGCTAGCCTATATAGCATAAAAAAAATACCGACGTATATGATCGCGGCATGAAGCACTTCTGTTTAAACGCAGGAACAATACACGGGACAGTTCTTACCATCGTATCATGCACGAAAAGATGTAACTATAAAAACTATACCTAATGCTTTGAACTTGGCTAAATACCTCAAGGAATTGAAAACGATTTCAAATCAGGGGTCTGATTGCGTAAGAAAAACGTATTCACGGTTATCGTAATCGTTGGCAAATTCTGTCCGCCGATTGGCTGACGTAAATCAGCTAACCAATTAACGGGTAGAAAGTTCTGATTACGATTACGATGAATACGTTTGTCTTACACAATCCAGGAGCTGTTTTTAAAGATAGTACTTCCCTATCGATGCATTCAAAAAGTATGTTATCACTACATTTATGCACTATAAAATGTATTTCCGACTTTGTTTTTTTGTAGGCTATATTTAGTAGGTACCTACTGAAAGTTTATTTATAAACTTTTGTTCTAAGCATTATAGTTTTATGCGCAATTTTTCTGATTGTAGCATAACCTCGTATCTTCCTTGAAGTAATTCTGAACTATTGCATAGGAGGCGTATCTTCACTTTACTCGTTGTAATTGTATATTCATACGTATTATTGTTGTATGAAATAATGTATTTGTGTAAAGGAACAGTAAACAAAGTGATTCGTGTGATATTGTCATACACCTTTGATAATAATTTAAAATTCCATAAATATATTTTTATAAAGAGTCGTTTTATGTGACTAACATATAAGTTGTTGCTATTAAAGTTTGTTATCAATTTATTAATGGTTTTATTTTTTAAAACTTTAATAAATGAATCGAAGGTCCTATATTACCGTCTGTTATTATATATTACCGTCAAAGCTAACATTTTTGGTTTCTAGTATTGAAACCATAGATTATTCGTGGACTGACAAAATATTGTTTACCCCTATTTTCGTTTTACACCGGTATGAACCCGCGTCGAGTCTCTGGGGTGGATCTCCGGGGGTTCACCTGAACCACTTTGGGAATCACTGTGCTAGAACATAGTATAAAATACATATAATGCTAAGGAATAAGGATGACGGGTCAGCGCTAAAAAGTGTCCGAACCGAAAGAGAGATAAAACGCGAAAAGGGAGACAATCGCACTATAGCTAATTGCAAGTAAAATTAGGCTGTATAGTAATGTTTTAAGACATAAATTGCAATGTTCTGTTAGTTATATAGTTTGTTTATAAAAAAACACATACTTAATTACTTACCCTCGTTATATAGGTTTTCTCGGGACACTTTTTTCGTGAATTTTATATTACACCCGGGGTCCTTAGATAGTAAGTCAATGGTGCTAGACCAACAATTGACAAAGGGTATCAAAATTTATCAAGTCAAATACCATGCAGAGAGTAGAGACCTATCATCACAGTGGCGCCACCTGGTGATGCGAATTTTCGTGAAAATGGTGATCAGATGATGATGATGACGTATCCAAAGTATAACAATGTCGGGCATCGAAACAGTGTCAATATTATCGGAACATCATACATGGACGAGCTTAGGGAGTCACTTCATAACGCGGATTAAACATTGCTACGACTTCAATTAGCGCGCACAGACCACGTAAAAGGTAGAAGGAACGTTAGAGCCGTAAAAATGAAGCCGGGATTTCCTCTAACTTACTAATCATCACTAAAGTTGCTAAAATAAAAGACCCGTTTTGAAATTTCAGAAAGACATTTTTTTATTTATTTAGTTATCTTCAATACAAAAACTACTATAATAAACTAACACAATCAATAACACATTGTTGACTCAGTCATTGCTCATCATTAATGCGTATTTATTCTTAAAATTATTGACGAATCCTATAAAATTCTTCGGAGTTTGTACATTTTTGAGACTGTCAGACGACAAAGAAGTAGCTTAAGTAGTGGCTTTCACATAAGAGATATTGAGCTCTTTCTTAACAACATATTATATACGGTTAACTGGTTTATGAGAAACAGTCTGATCAGAATTTATAGATGGCTCAATATGTCGCTGTTCGCGGTGTGTGTAATAAAATAGCGAAACAGCGGTCGCCTGTTGCGCTGTTAGTCGCATTTACGACCTGATGAGGAAGGGGCGTCGTTCTGTTTCCCCAAAGTCTAATTTCTGCCATCGCATCACTCGTTTCCGTCTATTTTTTCCTCCAATCTGTGTCGCTAACAAAGTACCTAGCTAGTAAAACCGCGTCTGCTATGGGGTTAAGGCGTCCATATTTCGACCGCTTTAATAAAATAAAACGCGAAGCTACGGCCCACAAAAACTCTAATGCAATTATTATAATTAGATGCCGTAAAGTGCTTATCGTTTTGTGACCATTTGAGCCTTCAACGGTTAACGGTTATTAAAATAAGTCAGTGTTAAGTAACAACCATAAATAATTTACACTGTACTCAATCCAAAAACCGGTGATCAGTTGCTGATTAGAAAAAAGTTACCGAAGTTAGTTTTTTGTATAATTTCTTGTTGGAAATACATCCACGAACGCTGCAGGGAGATATGAAATATTTAACTTTGCGGTCTTCGTTTTTTGTAACTTCGCGTATTCCTTATGTATAATTTAAAGCTTTTGTAGAGTATTTAAATGTTTTGAATAAAATTTGAAATAATTATTTTGACTCTGGCGAAAAAACATAAAAAACACCTATCTTAAATTAAATTATTCTTGGATTTACTTAATAAAAAAAGTAATGTTTATTAACTTGCATTTTAAATATTTTTAAGTTTACGAAAAAAATAACAATTGCAGATTATTATATATTACTAGCTGACCGGGCAAACTTCGTTTTGCCGTTTAGTAGGGACATGAAATATAGATAACAACCCGCTCCCGGACCCAGAGACCCTGAAAATTTCATAACGATCGGTCCAGCCGTTTCGGAGTAGTTTGGTTACAAAGAAAATCGAGAGAATTTTATATATTTTTATATTATTTAATATTTATAAATTCTGGAATAAAATAATAGTAGTTCTCGTATAACATCCAGAGACATTTAATTCTTAAATTTGGAGCCTAAATCCTATAGCCAAAATTAAAAAAAAAATAACCACCACAGATCTACAAAACCGTAGATGCGTATAATCCTAAGGGACTGTAAGGAATTTTTCTACCGGGTATCGACCAAAATGTTCAACCTGTACCAACACATGAAATCCGGTGACAAGGATCAGAAGGAGCCGGAGACGACCGGCCACGATCGGTTCTACCAGGAGCGCTCCCGGTCGAGTTACAGGACGAAGAAACGAGCGGCGTGTCGCCGGGCGCAGTCCGCCGCTGAGCTGAATCCAGAGTCTGTGGCGGCCGCTAACAAGAGGAATGCGTTTCGTATACGGTCCGTGTCCACAGACAAGGAAGAGAGTGAAGGTATGTGTTTCTTGCTATACTATTTCCATCTGTTTTTTTTTCTCTTTGACACATGAAATCACATGAAACAGTTATAGGAACAGCGAGGGACCAGAGAGAGATAAAGGTAAAGTGGTCTCTTTTTGGTCCCTCGCTAGTGCTATATCTGTTTCATGTGTCAAAGAGAAAATAGCAGGACAGATTAATTTGTTTTGCTATAATCCGCTACTTGAAAAGATTCTGTATGGTACAATATGCAGGAACACTGCCCACATGAAACACCACACACAATTTTCCAACACTTTCTTCGACGCACGTTTCGTCCCGACACCGGGACATCCTCAGGAGATGTTGACTTCACAATTCGAAATCGTAGAGTCACTCGTTGACTCTACGATTTCGAATTGTGAGTGGCTCAGGGGCCTAGGCGAAAGGAAATTGATTTTTGCGTGACAAAAATCACGTCGCGAACAAAATTTACGAAAATCTTCGAAAATCCAGATCGAAAGTTTATAGTCACTAGAATGCAATCACGTATAGAGATTTCATATGACAAACTCATTAACGCGAACTGAAAAGTGAAAACAACGCCATCTGTTAGTGATGGGTTAAATCACACTGTAGGCAAATATAAAATGGAGTTTCGTTTTAGGTGTTATCCCAAACTTAGTTTCAACCGAATGTTCCATGACACTCACTTTTTTTCTTAAAAATAAATAATTTTCTTGCTGACCATACATTTTCATATAGGTGTAGCTTGTCGCTTCTTAAAGACGATTTAATGACTTTTAAATCACTTATTTATTATTCCATCCATTTCTGGTAGGCAATGAACTACCTTACTGATTGTTTTCAAGTATCTACGTTGCATTTCACTCGTGTTGCCACTTCAACTAAGTCGAAATAGTAAAACTCAGTTCCATGTTTGGTAAGAGAATTAAATCCTATTTTGTTTAATTCAATGGCTACTGTAATAATATAATGGTGATATGTATTTAGCTAATAACTTTATTGTCGACTTTACCCATTGACTTACTATCTAAGGACCCCGGGTGTAATTCACGAAAAAAGTGTCCCGAGGAAACCTATATAATATAAACGAGGGTATGTGTATTTTTATATACAAACTAAAACATTGTAATTTATGTCTTAAACCACTATTATACAGCCTAATTTTACTTGCAACTAGCTATAGTTCGATTGTCTCCCTTTTCGCGTTTTATCTCTCTTTCGGTTCGGGCACTTTTTAGCGCTTACCCGTCATCCATGAAAATAAAAAAGAAAATATTTATTTTCACATAGGCCTAAATAACAGGCTCTTATGAAAAGTCAAAACTCTACTGCCAGGTTCGGAAAGCAGGTTTGCACCGAGAAAAACTGGCAAGAAACTCAGCACTTGCTCTATTCAAAAATGTCATTGTTATAATAAAGATTTCTTATAAAGTATGAAAGATTATAACATAGGTATTTTTAAGATATTATCTCGTGAAGAGATGGAAGCATATAAGAATCTTTGTCGTTAAGAAATTCTCAATGGGTAACCATGATTAATTAAATGTTTTTTGACAGTGTCTTTAAACCTGTGCAAAGGTAAGTCCAAAACAGACTTCGGGATCATATTGTAGAAGCGTACACTCAACCCCACAAATTGACCTCTGTAGGTATACCTTACGCAAACTGTGTGGCACTTCCAACTTGTGTCCTCCATTTCTAATTGGACGATTACATAATATCTATCCATTGCTTATAATTATTAATATTTTGACGAACAAATAGTAAGCAATTATAAATGTATTGAGATGCCACTGTAAGAATACCTATTTCTTTAAATTTTTGGCGAAGACATTCGCCTGGCTTCATTTTGTATAATATGGATCTATAATTGCTCTCTTTTGCAATACAAATATAGTTTGAATATCAGCAGCTTTACCCCACAACAGAATACGTAGGACATACCACTGTGGAAATAGGCATAATAAACTTAGTATTTATAATATTTCTATGGCAGGAACCGTGGATTTATCCGCTAAATATCGCTAAATTGATCACGTGATATAATATATTGTATCGATTTAGACATAACTCTCGTACATTTTGAATGTCGTTCCATTCCATTTCATCTGTGGAATAACAATATTATTATGTCATACGGCTGCAGTGCCCAAGATGTAACGCCGTTAAAGCTCTAACTACTTATAGATATTTTAATGCACGACGGTGCGCCCCACTATTGCTAGAGTCCATAATGTCAACATACTAAACAGTCGACTAGTGCAAACGAATCAATTTGAAAATTGACGAACCTTTTCATTCCGCGACTGTACAAATATGTTTAGTGAGACTGACAAGGTTGACTTGAGACGAGTTTACTGCAATCAATAACTTCGGCCCACGCGATACGACTATGGAAAAACTACACGACATAAACTTACATACAAATACATACAATCTCGCTATAAAAGATAAAATCACGCTACGGTATAAGTCAAAGGCTTTTCCAGTAAGTACGTGACCAATCGCGTTCTTATAGTCAACTTCACGTTGACTATAAGACACGTAGGAAAGCTTCATCGAGGATTATAAACATGAATCAAATCTTTGGGAGTGATAGTGAACTGCTGTAACCATAGTAGATAAATTAGTTTTAGTCATCGCGTACTACTAGGGTTAAGTATTGAGTGATTTGCAATGGTGCCAAAATAATATCAACGGACAAGTTATAGTGAACGGACTGTAAGTGACGTTATTCTAAATCCAACATGGCAGCCGGCCTAAGATGGCGGGAAGTTTTTTTTTGTATTTATTTCCATGATATGGGTCAGAAATAAAGGGTTTTGCGCGCGATTATCAAAATAAATAATCTTGAGTTTGATGTGCATCAGTGCATGGCTCTCATCAGGCTCGTTCGTAGCTTCAAACATGGCTATTTTGGCGCCTCATCGTGCGCCAGTTACCTAAATTGGAAACCGAGCTTCTCTTCCAATGGAGTTTACACACTTTACGCTTATAATTGACGTTGTTGGTGTCAAAACAAATATTTTTGACACCAGGAAACTGGTGTAAATTTTTCGTGCAGTCCGCCGGGTCCTGTGTATACGTCTATTAAGCTATATACACTTTTCTTGATAGTTGAAAATTCCATATAAAGAGGTTGTTCGCAATGTAAAGGTATATTAAGGTTATATTATTAAGGTTGCACTGTACCAGTTATTCTAATTTATTGTGCTTAAAACTTTTATTATTTCTGAAAAAATATAGCGTAAAAACAACCTTCGTCTCAACATCATCCAATTTTTAACCGACTTCAAAAAAAGGAAGAGGTTCTCAATTCGTCGGAATCTTCTTTCTTTTTGTTCATGGTTTTAGGTTGATTAATGTTATCATCTCCATAATATCATACTTACATTAATAGAAATTACAGGTCCTACTAATGTATGTATCGTTGTATAGAAGAGAACTCGGAAAAAACGCCGCTGGTGTCCCAGAAGATCGACTCGCTGGCCAAACTGCTGTTCAACAAGTCATTGATGGGAACTGGCTCCGGCAAGTCCTCGCCCTCGGAGCCCGCTGCCTCACCCAGGTGACATGCCATACACTCAGCTATACAAACTGCTGTTCAACAAGTCATTGATGGGAACTGGCTCCGGCAAGTCCTCGCCCTCGGAGCCCGCTGCCTCACCCAGGTGACATGCCATACACTCAGCTATACAAACTGCTGTTCAACAAGTCATTGATGGGAACTGGCTCCGGCAAGTCCTCGCCCTCGGAGCCCGCTGCCTCACCCAGGTGACATGCCATACACTCAGCTATACAAACTGCTGTTCAACAAGTCATTGATGGGAACTGGCTCCGGCAAGTCCTCGCCCTCGGAGCCCGCTGCCTCACCCAGGTGACATGCCATACACTCAGCTATACAAACTGCTGTTCAACAAGTCATTGATGGGAACTGGCTCCGGCAAGTCCTCGCCCTCGGAGCCCGCTGCCTCACCCAGGTGACATGCCATACACTCAGCTATACAAACTGCTGTTCAACAAGTCATTGACGGGAACTGGCTCCGGCAAGTCCTCGCCCTCGGAGCCCGCTGCCTCACCCAGGTGACATGCCATACACTCAGCTATACAAACTGCTGTTCAACAAGTCATTGATGGGAACTGGCTCCGGCAAGTCCTCGCCCTCGGAGCCCGCTGCCTCACCCAGGTGACATGCCATACACTCAGCTATACAAACTGCTGTTCAACAAGTCATTGATGGGAACTGGCTCCGGCAAGTCCTCGCCCTCGGAGCCCGCTGCCTCACCCAGGTGACGTGCCATACACTCAGCTATACAAACTGCTGTTCAACAAGTCATTGATGGGAACTGGCTCCGGCAAGTCCTCGCCCTCGGAGCCCGCTGCCTCACCCAGGTGACATGCCATACACTCAGCTATACAAACTGCTGTTCAACAAGTCATTGATGGGAACTGGCTCCGGCAAGTCCTCGCCCTCGGAGCCCGCTGCCTCACCCAGGTGACGTGCCATACACTCAGCTATACAAACTGCTGTTCAACAAGTCATTGATGGGAACTGGCTCCGGCAAGTCCTCGCCCTCGGAGCCCGCTGCCTCACCCAGGTGACATGCCATACACTCAGCTATACAAACTGCTGTTCAACAAGTCATTGATGGGAACTGGCTCCGGCAAGTCCTCGCCCTCGGAGCCCGCTGCCTCACCCAGGTGACATGCCATACACTCAGCTATACAAACTGCTGTTCAACAAGTCATTGATGGGAACTGGCTCCGGCAAGTCCTCGCCCTCGGAGCCCGCTGCCTCACCCAGGTGACATGCCATACACTCAGCTATACAAACTGCTGTTCAACAAGTCATTGATGGGAACTGGCTCCGGCAAGTCCTCGCCCTCGGAGCCCGCTGCCTCACCCAGGTGACATGCCATACACTCAGCCATACATATAAGGTGTTGTAAAATTATCTGCCACCGTTCCAGTAGGTGAATGTGCCATACGTATACACTTCAATAGTGAAGAAATCTCAGTCCCCAGGCTCAATATTTTTTTTTAATTTTTAATTAAAAATTACGTCGCAAATCAAGGTCAACGCTCTCACGCCGCGCCCAAACAGCTGATTTCCGACGAGGCGATAACTGTACTAAACATGTACTCACGCGCGGTCGGAGTTCTTTTGACCATTCGCCGCCCGGCGTTGACCGTTGACCTTGACCTTAGACCAAGAGCGTCGACTTTGGGTAATTGTAGGTAAGTTTGACTGATGGACGTGTTTATGCAACATGATGCGAAATTTTAATAATATTATATTTTTAAAAAAAATTGAGCCCGGGGATTGAGATTTCTTCACTATTGAAGTGTAAATGTATGGCACATTCATCTTCTGGAACGGTGGCAGATAATTTGACAACACCTCATATATTTATCTTCAGCCAAGGTCTCGGCTGCGGGAATAAACATATATACAGGGCCCGGCGGACCGCGCGCCAAAATTTCGGCAGGTTAAGTACAAGTGTCAAAATGTTTGTTTTTAAAATCAACGGCGTCCGTAGGTAACTGACTGCAGTATTGTCTATGGACCGCGATCCACGCTACAGTTACTATTTATTTAGGTATATTTTATACTAACTATTCGTACGCACGCGGGTTTCCACGGGGACAGTTTTAGCCATATTGTGGCGTATAAGCGGGAATTTGGACAGATGGCGCTACTTTTTTCTTGTATGAAGAAGGTTTGCGTAAAATGTTCAGATGAGCACATCTTGAGGTTCATATCGGTGGCTGCAGGATGATCCTCAGAAAATTGAACATCGTCCGAACATCGCCGGTAACCATAGCAACGCAGCCAAGCGGTGCCTTGCCTGAATAACCGATGCAACCATTAATTAACCGATCAGTGCCCCAGATTTAACTTCGTCGATGCAATAAGCTATAATAATAAGCTAATAATGCAATAAACAGCTGGTACAGCAGTGAAGGATTAAGACCATATACCCTTCATGCCCAAAAGGATTCAGTTGGCAGCAGCATTATACCATGTGTTGGTACCACTACCAAGCATACCATGGCGCTTACGGAGATTTCTTAAAGATTGTCTTAATATAAGTAGAAGTTTAAAGATAAAAACCGATTGCAGTACCAGAGATATGTGCATAAGAGCATAAGAGGCCCACAGGCGTTTTATATTTTCCTTTATTATAGCCTAAAATGACCTTCATTTGTTTTTAGACAAGGCGACCGGTCAATGGAGAGTTCAGTCGCGTTGGCGATCTGTAATGAGTACTTAGCACACACTCCCAGGTAACTGTTCAAATACCTGTAGCCTCGTAGCCTTGTATCCAGAATAAAATATCTCGTATTCAATTAATAAAGCAGTCGTGAATAAGGCGCCGAGGGAAAATGAGCAGAACAAGTGCGCTTTCTGATTTCGGTTCTTTTTTTAAGCTATTGCATAGCATCTATCGCGGGCCTTGAGCGTGGAGACCGAATCCAGAAATTCCGAAACGAAAATAACCTAACACTTTTTAGTTTTGCCATCTATCGATGAATAGCAGAACTTTTAATGACTTTTTGAAATATCACGCTTGATTCTTTAGTTCAGCAACTCGTCTCTAGATGGCATTGAATGTATAATTATAATTGCATAAGTTGATAAAAACAGCTATGCAATATGCATACAATGAGGTCTAGGTTGGAGCGCGCTTGCCTAGAAAATGCCTATTTACTCTTCTCTTGAATGCACCCAGAGTGTACTTGGCCGGAAATACGGAGGCTGGAAGGGCGTTCCACACCTTAGCGGTTCGTATCAGAAACGGGAAAGAAAGCATAACCTACATAGCAAAGCTACACAGCTTTATGTTGATCCATCTCATGTTTTTGTTTAGAAAAGAATGAGAAGACGAGTAAGATGATGTTTAGTAAACTACTGCTTCTCGGCAGAATATAATTCACTGCAGTAGTGCTCGTCCGGTTGGACTCAGCGGAAAGTCCTGATATTATGCAGATTACGCATTTCAGGTACCACATGTTATCGTCGCTGAACCAAATAGGCGCTCGCGGCAACAAGAAATGGTTCGCGATACACGATAACTCCATTAAAGCTGACAGGCTACTAATACTGGTAGGTACCACTTTGCAATGAGAGCTAAATGTACAACGCATCATATTCAAGGGTTCAGGGTTTTCATAAATAATAATAATAATAATAAAAGCCTTTATTCACTGACCATTTAAACTTACAAGCTAATCTTATAAAACAATGGTATTCTTGAATCTAATTTTATAGCAAAAAATAATATTATAAACTATAACTTCAGCTCTGGTCAGGTTGTCTATCGACATAGGCCTCCCCCAATTGTTTCCACATCTCTCTATCTTTAGCAGTCCTTCTCCATCCTTTTGGTAAATCGTCCTCCCATCTTTTAATTTGACCTCCTCGTTGTCTTTTCCCGTTCCTTCGATACCACTCTATGACATCCTTAGTCCATTTTCCTTTGTTAGTCCTCATTATGTGTCCAGTCCAGCTCCATTTCAGCTTTCTTATTTTTTGTAACACGTCAGTGACCTTTGTTCTTTTCCTTATTTTTGAAGTTGTCTTATGTTAAGCATGCTTCGTTCCATGTTGCGTTGACAAACTACTAGTTTTTGGTTGTTTTTGCTCGTCTCAGGCCAAGTTTGGCAGCCATAAATAAGACATGGTAGAATACATGTGTTATATAACTTGCTTTTCATTATTATGGGGATTGTTTCATTTTTAACTATTTCTTTTAAAGACCAGTACCGTTTCCAAGTGCTGCATATTCGCCTGTCTATTTCTTTAGAATATTGGTCTTTTATTGAAATTAGTTGTCCTAAATATACATATTCTTCTACATATTCTATAATTTCTTGTCCTATTACTATGTTTTCTTTTGCTGCATTCGTCATTATTTTAGTCTTCGTTGGGTTCATTGATAGGCCTGCCTGCCTGCTTTCGACATCTAATTGTTGTAACATAGTTTGTAGTATGCTTGGTCTCTTGGCAAAAATTACGATGTCGTCGGCAAATCTTAAGTGATTTAGGTTCAATCCGTTAATATTGATTCCGAAATTTCCCCAGTCTAAGTTCCTAAATATATTTTCTAACACTGCTGTGAAGAGTTTTGGGGAAAGTGGATCGCCTTGCCTTACGCCTTTTTGAACTCTAAATTCTTCGCCTTTTCTTTCAAGTTGGACTGTTGCTGTGGTGTTTTTATAAATTTGTTTTATGATTTGTATGTATTTTCCTTCTATTCCTTGGTTTTCAAGCGTTTTCCATATATAAATATGACTCAGCAAATCAAAAGCCTTATTGTAATCAACAAATGCCATATAATACAGCTGCCCGTATTCATTGAGCTTTTCAATTATTTGCTTCACAACATGAATATGGTCGATGGTAGAATAATCAGCGCGAAATCCAGCTTGCTCTCTCGGTTGGTTTTCTTCTAGTTTGTTCGATATTCGCCCGAGTATTATTTTAGAAAACACTTTGTATATATTGGGCATAAGGCTTATAGGTCTATAATTGTTTATTTCATTTTTGTCACCTTTTTTGTGTAATAGGATGATGGTGGATTTCGTCCATTGAATCGGTATTTGCTCAGTTGTTATTATTTCATTGAAAAGTTAGGTCACATATTTGGATATCGCTGGTAGGGACTGTTTTAGTAGTTCGTTAGATATTTTATCATCTCCAGGAGCCTTTCTACTTTTTTGTGATTTTATAGCCTTTGTGACCTCAGATTCTAGTATATAAGGTATTTCTTCTTCTTCTTCGTAAGTTTCCTTTTCTTTTTCTTCTGGCGTTGCTCTATCTGTCTCTGTGTATAAGTTTTTGAAAAAATCTGTCGCTATTTTCGCTATTGAAAGTCTTTTTGTCGTTACTTTCTCTTTTTTCTTCTTGTTTTTAGTTTTTATTGTGGGTATCCATTGCGAATATTCTTTTAACTGTTTTAAACCTCTCTTAATTCCGCCTGTTTTTTCTATTTGTTCTTTCAAAATATCCAGTCTTTCTGCTTTTTTATGTTGTCTTATCGTTTCCTGAATTTTCTTGCTAATACTTGCGATATTTTGTTTATTATCTTTTCGTTTTTCTAACATTTTATTCCTCTCTTCCATCAATTTTAATGTTTCTTCTCCTAATTTATTTTTCGTCACTTTTTTCGTACACAATTTGTTTATATTTACAAGTTCCTTTTCCAAGAAATTATACTTCTCTTGCAATGTTCCAATATCTTTCATTCCATTTAGTTTTTTCTCTAGATCATCCAATATATTTTGTGGAATCGGCGATGTTATTGTCTTGTTCATAGTTGAGTGTATAATATGTTTTCTTGATTTGTTGTGTTTGTCTTGTATAACTTCTCTAACCATTCTATGCTCTGTATTGAAATTTAACTTATTAAGTACTTCAATATCACTAAATATATGTTTTTCTCTTGTAAGTATAAAATCAATTTCATTTCTATCTTTCCCATTAGGTGCTAACCACGTCCACTTTCTCGACTTTCGTTTTTTGAAGAAACTATTCATTATTTTAAAATTGTAGGCGAAGGAAAAATCTATTAGTCTTTGTCCGTTGTCGTTTCTGTCTCCACTACTGTACTCTCCTAAGACAAATTCATCTTTGTTTGATTTTCTACCAACCTTGGCGTTAAAATCTCCCATGATAATTATGTTCTTCTTTTGGATCAACTCTGTCATATCCTTGTAGAAATTATCCTTCGCTAATTTCGTATCATGTTCTGTGGGTGCATGAATTTGAATAATCGACCATGGTTGTTTAGATTCTGTTAATCGAATGTTGAGGATAGCGATTCTATCTGATATTCCTTTGAAGCTAATTATATTATCTTTTAAATATTTTTTTACTAGGAATCCTACTCCATATAAACCTTTTTGTTTGTCATAAGAATATAAAATGTATTTGTCATATTCTCTTATTTCTTCTCCTATTCTTCTTACTTCACAAAGGCCTATGACATCCCATTTTATAGGTGTTAAAGCTACTTCCAATTCTTGTAGTCTGTTGTCCGACATTAACGTTCTAACATTTAACGTTGCAACGTAGATCTTATTGTAGTTTCTTGTTTGATGTAGGGATGTACTTCTATGGGGGGGTGGTGGTCGTGCAACCCCACGGGGACCAGCCGGATTGGGGTTGTTCTGTCTCTGGTTGCTGATGTTTAGTTGCTACTTAGATTTATTAGAAATATTAGTAACTGAGCTTGACCTAGGCCTCATCAAATCAAATGCGTTCCTTCTGCTTTCCTTTATTGTAGAACTATTGGTTACTATTATCTTTTTGGCTTGATTCTGGTTATCTGGCGAAGTTAATTGGTCTCTTTTCCTTTTTTCTTTGATTGGGTTTCCCTCTTTCACTATCAGTTGATCGTATTTAAAGTAAGCAGTGTTTCCTTTAGCACGTTCTTCTATTAGTTTCGGCTTTAATTCTCTTCTTTTTTCTAGCACTTCTTTAGTAAAATCTTCAGTGATGTAACCATCTTTCAGGTTCCTTTTCATTTTCAGTATTTCGCTTTTTTCCAGTTGTTTGCAAAACTAATGAGAACTGGTCTAATTTTCTTCTCTTTGATAGGACCGATGCGGTGGATTTTTGATACATCGCTAGCTTCCAAAGTAATTCTTAAGTCTTGCTTAAAAATTTCTTGGACTCTCCGGAGCAACTCAGAAGAAGAGTCCCTTCTCTCATCCAACCCAAAATACAGGATATTATTTTTCTTTTTCTCCTTCTCGAAGTGCTCAATTTTCTTTTCTAATATTTCTATTTTATTTCTCAAAATTTTGTTTTCATTTATTAGTGGTTCTAGTTTTTCGTCCATTTTTTCGAATATAATATTTGTTTGCTTTTCCATCTCTTTCTGAGGGTTTTCATACTGCACTACCAAAAGTGGATCTTGGCTTCTGACGAAAGAATATTCCTATCAATCCGGAGACGGACATAGGTACCTTCTTCTTAGGTGTCCCACATAGGTATTTTCTTTACGGCCAGGCCAGCCAGGCAAGTGAAAGGCGTGCTGCTTAGATTTCATTGGTTCATTTTAAGATTAACCGTTGAAGTATCTCATTAGTCTGTAGCTATTATCTTCCCGGCAAGTTGGACCCGACATTTTTCAGACATTTTTTTTCTGTAAGGATATACCGACCAGCAAATCGCAGCTGCCAATATGGGTACTTGGTATTCCAAAGAACTTTACTAGTAGTATTAAGATAATCAGTGAATTGATTAGTGCAGAAGACCTGTCTGAACTAATTTAGTCCAATGACGATGTATTCCCCAGATGCCTCTAACGAGCCAGTGTCCAATAGAGCCAAACGAGACGTCTCGTGAGTTGATAATGGAACTGTTCCGAGCGCTGCACCACCCGTACATCTACCCCGTATTGGACGTAGAGCTCTGCAGTGGACACGCGCTCGCCGTGCTGCCTTACAGCTCCAAGGGCAGCTTGAAGGACCTCATTTACAAGGTAACGGCACGGAATGCATACTAATACCTAACGGTACAGAAGGTTCACTCCGCAAGATGATATAAAGAAATAGCAACCCTAGCGCTGACACTAAAAAGTGCAATTCAGTTGGCAATAGCGCCTGGTTCCGCCTCCGCTGTACACCGAGTACAGTTGCGGTCCGCTGTACAGTTGTGGTCTCTTTCTATCGCGTAAATTTATCTCTTTCGACGTCCTAAAGTTGCGTAATCAGTATCAATATCAGTATAAGAACTAATGCGTGCAACCTAACAGGCGCGCGGTGGCTGTCTGAAATCAGTACGTCGAGACGGCTTCCTGTAGCTTCTTCGGTCACGTGATAAGTGAACATGGCCTGGTAACGGATCTATTCCGAGCACTCCACCGCCCCTAAATGTACCCCTTGCGGAACAAGAAAGGTTGCAGTCAGGTGTTCCGCCGTCGTCGGTCGGCAGTCCACATTACAATATTGTTCAAGTATAACTTTCACTTCCGACCGTGCAGGAGTCCGCATTTCTTATGCCTAAGGATTAAAGGATTTATCGGCATAGGTTTCCAAGCTGGAAATATCTGCTGAAGTTTTGCTATGATGGTGCTATTGAAATTGTGCACTATTTCAAGCTTTTAAAATTTCCACTTACCAATTATATCCAATTAACCACCAAATAATTGTTGTCATAATAATTCCAGATGGGTATGCACATGATTGTTTCTCCCTTAGGCATGAATCCTTGTTGTCCATTCCAGAGTACATGGAACGAGGATTACAGCCGAAAATACGGGACTGCGGGAGTCGGTCTGCCGCCCACGCAGGTGGCGCGGTTCGGGCGGCAGATGCTGGAAGGCCTGCTGTTCTTGAAGGAGAAGGGATTTCCACCCTTCAGACACCTGCACTCGGGCAATGTTATGGTGCAGAATGGTGTGGCCAGGTTAGTACGTGGATAAAGGACGAATCCACTTCTCTACAGTGCCATTTCCAATCGGAGATTTCATCCATCATGGCCAATTTTGGTATTTCACATAGATTTGTTTCACTTCCTTTATTTTTTGTGACTGTATAATGTGCGTACAAAATACTTTTCTTTCCTTCTTTCAATTGGCCTTTAATTACGTCTGCAAATATGAACTGTCATAATATAGTTTTTAAGCCAGAAAATCCATAAACGGCCAGATCTCTGTGGGCCTTATATTATGTTGCCGTAATTAAAGAATGAATGGGAAGAGCGAAATAGTTAAAATCTGACAAGATGTGATTTACCGGAAGTATTGCACCAGCTATTGCCCGTAGATCTTGTAGTAAGAAAGAGTTTTTTTTGGGCCTTGATTAATGAACGCCATTATCAATGGAATTGGGTGTTGCCTTGCTACATCCATGAAAATTGTTGCTCTTCCTATATTAAAAAAAAGGTTTATTAATTGCTTCCGTCATCGGAATTTTCCGATGTCTCCTATTCTCCCCCGAATCGAAGTTCTTCGTCAGGTCTGAGTAGCCATGCTGTCCTCGGTCTTCCCCACCATCTACAAAGAGCGGAAAGGCGTTGCCTAGGCGTTCTACTTGTATCTATCATCGTGACTTTGACGACATCCCTGGCGCAGTGGCGGCGCGCTCGGATTCGAGTGGAAGGTCGCGGGTTCGATTCCCGCAACGGGCCACTTTGGAATTTTATAATTTCTAAATTGGCTCAGGTCTGGTCTGGTGGGAGGCTTTGGCCGTGGCTAGTTACCACCCTACCAGCAAAGATGCACCGCCAAGCGATTTAGCGTTCCGCTTGTAGAAACCGTTGAGGTAAAACTTGTATAGAGAAAAAAAAAGACTATAATCTTGATCGCAGTAATTTCGTATTGGCGTTTGAAGGTCGGTTTTTATTGGTTTTTGGAGGATGATTTATTTGATGTTTCCAATCAGGATTTGCGGTCTGGAGAGCACCCTAGTGGGAGCTATGCCGCGCGGCCCCGCACGCTCCGCGCCGGCCGAGCGCGTGGAGACGCTGCTGCTGGGGCACGTGCTGTTCGAGATGTGCGCGGGCGCCGAGACGGACCTCACGCTGCTCCACGCACTGAGCAGCAACTACCCTCAGGTGACAGTTAGCGTCGCCGCGCGGCCCCGCACGCTCCGCGCCGGCCGAGCGCGTGGAGACGCTGCTGCTGGGGCACGTGCTGTTCGAGATGTGCGCGGGCGCCGAGACGGACCTCACGCTGCTCCACGCACTGAGCAGCAACTA